>CM061541.1:5307621-6691996 GCA_030864215.1 Capsicum pubescens | reverse complement strand
ATCCAAATTATTGAAGAATAAGAAACCCTAGCCTAATTTCAACTCCAATTATCTTGTGATTCAACCGTAGAAAATCCAAATTGATTCCGTAGTTGTGTTCACCGTCTCGAGGGCTTCGAGAAGCACCCCTTATTTGTGCCAACAGGACTTCGAAATCAAAAGGAACATTTTATGTTAAGGATGTAAATTATGTTGGTGTTATTTATATGGATATGTGTATATATGCATGTGAGCATAAGAAGTATGTTATTTGATTGTTGTTGAAAGATGATTGGAAATGATGTTGGATTATTCTTGTGCATGGTTGGATTATGTTGAATTGTGAAGGGATTTGGTGTGATGATGTGGTATTGAAATGATGATTATATATATATATATACACATAAACCTATTGTTCAAGTTGTTTTTTGGAATGCTTTGCAAATATTGGTTGTATGGAATTATGGAAGAGAATTGTGGTGTTGGGTTGCTAATACTAGATGCCAAACATTTCATTGTAGATAAGTGATTTGTAAAGGCGGGAAGTTGTGTTGAATTGGTATCCGAATCTACAACGAGGTATGTAAAGCATACTCTAACGATGTTCTTTGGCATGAAAACACCAATGTTCCATCAAGTAAGATTCCGAGGTTGTCCAAAAAAACATGTATTGTTCTACGTTACCAACGAAGTTGTTTCCATTCTATAAAGTGTCAAAATGTTTCATTGATATACCAAAAGGCTCCTATTTCATTGTTGTGATATTGATGATTCTGAAACACATTGTTGATGTACCAATGAGTCTGTATTACATCGTTATTGTATAGAAGGTCTATTACTTGGTTTCTATTGATGTATCATTGTTCCAAAGGTACTATATTGGCATGAACACTAATGTAATAATCTCAAAAGCTTTTGAACTAAGTTATTGGAAAGATCTCTTATGTGTGTTACTTGATATACGTGTGGGTGGTAGCTCAGGGGCTTAAGCCTAGCATGGGACGATCCCGATACTTGATATGATTACAATTGATATGTACTGGGGGCAGCCTAATGGTCACAGTACGGTACAGTATTGATTATTGTTAGGTGGTTGGAGGTTCGGGGGAGGAGGTAATGGCGAATGATAATTGTAAAGAATGAAATGAACGAATGTATACCGTTCCACAAATGTGTTTGAATTCAAGAACCCAATTCAGATTAATGATAATGTACATGATCCTAAAAGTGTTTATGAAGTGTGGCTCACTTCTATTATGATTTATTCACTTGTGTCTGATTTTCTTGATCCCCCATATCACATACGATTATTTACAGCTTTACATACTCAGTACATATTTCGTACTGACGTCCCTCACGGGGGACCTGCATTTCATGCTGCAGGCACAGGTGCTTCAGCTCATACACAGCATAGATAGGAGCCAGGTCATACAACTATTGTTGGTGAGCTCCAGTTTGCTTTCGAGCTTTCCGAGTCGGTTCCTTATGTTTTGTTATTGTATGGGAGTCATGTGTGGGCGGGAGGTTTGTCCCGACCCTAGTTATGTCATGTATATCCTAGAGGCTTTGTAGACATAAAGATGGGTAAAGTCATGGAAGTTTATATAGTGATGTTATATTTGTATATATGGTGGCCCCGACGGCCAAGTATTACATATATATATATTTGTGCGTGTTGTACTGATACAGGTAATTAGACCCTTCTATATGCAACGAAGTGCTGTCCAAATTTTTGGTGACATGTAAGTGAAAGTACAGGTATTTGAACGGGTTCTCCCGGGCCTTCTCGGCTTCGGGTGCCAGTCCGGCCCGATGGGATTTTGGGGCGTGATAAAAGTGGTATCAGAGAGGTTCGTCCTAGTGAGTCTACAAAGCCGTGTCTACGTAGAGTCTTTTTTATCGGTGTGTTGTGCACCACATCTATAAACAGGAGGCTATGGACATTTAGGAAATTATTTCTTTCCTTCAGATCATAGATCGTGCCATAGAGCTTATATAGCAAATGAAGTCATAGTTGACCACTGAATCCATTTGTTTCTCTTATTACAGTAAGAATGTCGGATACCGGAAGTAAGAATACCGACGAGCGGGTAGATGTGGCTGCCGGAGAAGGGACTAGTAAGTCACCACCTGTACAAGTTAATCAGAGTGAAGCTCAAGCTGAGCGGGTATCTGAAATGTCTTCCACTCCAGATGAAATAAGTGGGAGGCGAACCACATTCACAGAACCACTTGTTAATGCTGCTGATCAGGATATGAGGGATGCAGTACAACTGTTGACCCGGATTGTTGCCGGTCAAGTCCAAGGGCAAGTTATTCTTGCCGCGGGTTCTAGCGGTACTGATAGGGCGGCTAGTCTTCGGACGCAAGATTTTCTTAAGATGGATCCGCCTACTTTTACCGGATCCGATCTTAATGAAGATCCGCAGGACTTTATTGATCAGATCCAAAGGGCCCTAGAGGTGATGCATGTATCGGGCAGAGAGACAGTGGAGTTAGCCGCGTATAGATTCAAACGTGAGGCTATATATTGGTATGAAGACTGGAAACGATCAAGGGGCATTGATGCACCCCCAGCTACTTGGAAAGAGTTCAAAGAGGCATTTATTGATCATTATCTTCCATATG
This sequence comes from Capsicum pubescens, assembly GCA_030864215.1. Lineage (NCBI taxonomy): Eukaryota > Viridiplantae > Streptophyta > Magnoliopsida > Solanales > Solanaceae > Capsicum > Capsicum pubescens. The sequence continues at coordinate 6,689,389 of CM061541.1, read as the reverse complement.
AGACTCGTCAGGCCCGTGCAGATCAGTTCTTAAATCTTCGACAGGGTAATACAAGTGTGAGGGAGTATAGTCTTCGATTTAATTCTTTGTCCAGATATGCTCCTAATGTTATAGCTACTATGGATGACAAAGTTCATCGGTATGTGGATGGATTGGATCCGTATTTGGTTAGGGATTGTACTATTGCTGCACTGAATAAGGACATGAATATAGCTAGGATCCAAGCATTTGCACAGAAAATGGAAGATCAGAGGCAAAGAAAAAGAACACAGGAATTTGAAAGTGGATCTTCTAAGAGGGCCAGATCTACAGGGCAGTTTATGGCGCCACAGGGAGGTTTTAGACCTCAATTTTCTGCTAGACCACCTAGGCCATTATTTTCTTATTCTGCAGCTAGTGCTCCACCACAACATCAGGGGTTCAGAGGCAGTCAATTTGGGCAAAGAAGTGAGGGTCATAGTTCGCAATCAGTGGGTTATCATGGGCAAGGGAACATGAGCCAATCGAGACCTTCTCGAGAGCTATGTAATCGATGCGGAAAGCATCATATGGGCGTATGTCGAATGGGAACTAATGTTTGTTTTTGGTGCGGTATGACGTGACATATGATGAGAGAATGCCCACGAAGGGGCGCAGGTGGCATAGCACGACCTTCGGGATCAGCTGTTGCATCATCGTCACCGGTATCTTATTCTGGTAGGGGCGCACAACCTGCGGGTCACGCTAGAAATGGAAAAAGAGTCGCCAGTTCCAGCGGGACTCAGAATCGCACTTATGCTTTAGCGGATCGACAGAATCTAGAGGTTTCCCCAGATGTGGTCACGGGTACGTTGTCCATATTTTCATTTGATGTATATTCTCTAATTGATCCCGGTTCTACATTATCATATGTTACTCCTTTGGTTGCTGGAAAGTTCAAAAGAACCCCCGAATTGTTAGATAAGTCGTTGGAAGTGTCTACCCCGGTTGGGGAATCTATTATTGCTAGAAAAGTTTATAAAGATTGTGTAGTAACTGTGTGTGGTCGAGACACGATGGTTAATCTTGTGGAACTAGAAATGATAGATTTTGATGTTATAATGGGTATGGATTGGTTGGCGTCTTGTTATGCCAAAATTGACTGTTGTACGAAAAAAATGTATTTACATTTTCCTAATGAAGCAGTTATTGAATGGCAAGGTAAGATTGGCGCACCAAGAGGTAGATTTATTTCTTATTTCAAAGCGAGAAAAATAATTTCCAAGGGCTACATATGTCATTTAGTTAGAGTAAAGGATATGGAATCGGAATCACCAGATCTTCACACTGTACCAGTAGTAAGTGAATTTCTTGATGTATTCCCTGAAGATCTTCCAGGTTTACCTCCTGAACGAGAAGTAGAATTTGGTATTGATGTGATACCAGGCACTAAGCCAATCTCAATTCCTCCGTATAGAATGGCCCCAGCAGAATTACGAGAATTGAAAGGGCAATTGAAAGATTTGCTAGAAAAGGGGTTCATTAGGCCTAGTATTTCCCCTTGGGGAACACCAGTGTTGTTTGTGCGCAAGAAAGATGGCACATTGAGAATCTGTATTGATTATAGGCAACTGAATAAAGTGACTCTTAAAAATAAATATCCTCTTCCAAGAATTGATGATTTATTTGATCAGTTACAGGGTGCCAAATGTTTTTCTAAGATTGATTTGAGGTCAGGTTATCATCAAGTGAGAGTCAAAGAAAAAGATATACCCAAGACAACTTTCCGAACAAGGTATGGTTATTATGAGTTTCTAGTTATGTCATTTGGGCTAACTAATGCACCTGCAGCTTTCATGGATTAAATGAATAGGGTGTTTAAGCCATTTCTAGATGTATCCGTGATAGTTTTCATTGATGATATTCTAGTTTATTCTAGATCAGAAGAGGATCATGCTAATCATTTGCGACAAGCGTTGCAAACTCTTCGTGATTGCAAGCTGTATGCAAAATTTTCTAAATGTGAATTTTGGCTAAAGTCAGTGGCATTTCTGGGCCATATTGTATCAAATGAAGGCATACAGGTTGATACTCAAAAGATAGAAGCTGTGAAGAATTGGTCAAGGCCCACAACGCCTACGGAGATTCGTAGTTTTTTTGGGTTGGCTGGTTATTATAGAAAGTTTGTTGAGGGTTTTTCTTCTATTTCAGCACCCTTAACTAAGCTAATGCATAAAGCATCCAAGTTCCAATGGAATGATGCGTGTGAGGAGAGTTTCCAAGAATTGAAGAATAAGTTGACTTCTACACCTGTGTTGGTACTTCCAGAAGGTACAGAAGGGTATACAGTGTATTGTGATGCTTCGAGAATTGATTTAGGATGTGTATTAATGCAGCATGGTAAGGTGATAGCATATGCCTCAAGGAAATTGAGGCCACATGAGAAAAATTACCCCACACATGATCTTGAGCTGGCAGCGGTTATCTTTGCTTTAAAAATATGGCGCCACTATTTATATGGGGTTCATGTTGATATATATACTGATCACAAGAGCTTACAATATATTTTCAGTCAGAAGGATCTAAATCTGAGGCAGCGAAGGTGGATGGAACTATTAAAAGATTATGATGTTGATATTTTGTATCACCCAGGGAAAGCGAATATAGAAGCTGATGCGTTGAGTCATAAAGCTATGATGGAACCTGTAGAAAGGCAAGGGATGATTAAAGATCTTCATCAATTAGCTAGTCTAGGAGTTCGTCTTCTCGAAACTCCGGACGAGGAGCTTATTGTGCATAATGCCGCGAAATCCTCATTAGTAGCTGAGGTGAAAGAGAAGCAAGATGCAGATCCTGTTTTATTGCAACTCAAGGAGAATGTTCAAAATGGTGCGACGAAGGTATTTGAGCTTTCGCAAGAAGGAGTACTTCTATGCCAAAATCGGCTATGTGTGCCTATTGTTGATGAGCTAAGAAAAAGAATTATGACTGAGGCACATTTCTCAAGGTATTCTATTCATCCAGGGTCAACCAAAATGTATCAAGATTTGAAGGATGTATATTGGTGGAATGACATGAAAAGAAACATCGCAGAATTTGTAGCTGAATGTCCAAATTGCCAACGAGTTAAAGTGGAACATCAAAAGCCCGGAGGCTATATGCAATGCATAGATCTTCCAATTTGGAAGTGGGACATGATCAACATGGATTTTGTTACAGGTTTGCCTCGTGCAGCTCGGAAATTTGATTCTATATAGGTGATTGTGGATAGGCTTACTAAATCCGCACATTTCTTACCCGTTAAGACCACTTACACAGTTGAAGAATATTCGAAGTTGTATGTTAAAGAAATAGTTCGATTACATGGAGTGCCAACTTCTATTATATCGGATCGGGGAACTCAATTTACCGCAAACTTTTGGAAGTCTTTCCAACGGAGTTTGGGAACACAAGTGAATCTGAGTACAGCTTTTCACCCTCAGACGGATGGACAAGCAGAGTGCACCATTCAAACACTTGAAGATATGCTACGAGCATGTGTTATAGATTTTAAAGGCAGCTGGGATGATCATTTACCTCTTATTGAGTTTGCCTACAATAATAGCTATCATTCAAGTATCAAAATGGCACCATATGAAGCTTTATATGAGAGGAAGTGTAGATCACCAATAGGATGGTTCGAAGTGGGTGAAACTCTTATGTTCGGACCGGATCTTGTGTATCAAGCCATAGAAAAAGTCAAGGTGATTCAGCAACAGTTGAAAACAGCCCAAAGTCGACACAAGTCATATGCGGATAGTAGAAGAAGAGGGCTAGAGTTTTCGTTAGGCGATTGGGTATTTTTGAAGGTATCGCCAATGAAAGGGGTGATGAGATTTGGCAAGAAAGGAAAGTTGAGTCCACGATATATAGGCCTGTATAAGATTATTCGAAGATGTGGGTAAGTTGCTTATGAATTAGAGCTACCCCAGGAACTCTCATCAGTGCATCCAGTATTTCATGTATCGATGCTTCGAAAGTGCATCGGAGATCCGTCCCTTATTACTTCTACTGAAGATGTGCAAGTAACAGAAGATCTTACCTATGAGGAGATGCCTATTGCTATATTAGATCGTCAAGTTAAGAAGATGAGAAATAAAGAAGTAGCATCGGTGAAAGTACTTTGGAGAAATCAACAAAGGGAAGAGATTACATGGGAAGCGGAGGAAGCAATGAAATCCAAATACCCTTATTTGTTCAAAGGTGAAAAAGAAGTGCAAGGAGTGGAACTGGGACACTAACAAGTAAGTTTTTACATATGTATAATATCTATACGATGACGTGAATATCAATCATGAATTCGAACTTGTTTCGGCTAAATAACTACATTCACATTCGAGGACGAATGTCCTTAAGGGGGGAAGGATGTAACACCCCGTACTTAATTACGTGCATTAGTCATGGTTATATGTGTTGGAGTATATGTATTTATCATAAGTTAGGTATATATGAGTTTAAGTATGAGTATTGATTATTTTGAGATGGTTTCAAGGGTATAGTTTGATTATATGTGTATAGGAATCGACTTTATTTATACCGGAATTTGCTCGTCGAAGTTTCTATGCGAAGTTTATCGAGTTAGATTTCCAACGATATAAAGATTTCTGAAAATAGATGAGTATCGGATATAAGCGAGCATGTTCGAAACTTGAAAACGGTGGACGCAATGAACAGTAAATGTGCAGAAATTTTCTGCACACAAAAGTACTGCAGCCAAACAGATTTTTGGGTCGACTTTAAACGATCATAACTCCTTGTACAAAATGAACTGTGTGAGCTTCTATATATTGATGAGAATCCCAGAGAGTCTTCTTTCTAATGCAATTGGTTTCACCCAAATCCATTATCGGAGCAAAGAGTTATGGTCGATTTACTTTAGCCTATCAAAACAGTCCACCATGGACAGATTCAGATTTACTTAAATTTTAAGGGCATGGTCATTTTCCATCACCTCATGGACGAAAATTGGTCATTATATACATATACTTAGCCTCATATCCATCATTTATCATCCAAATTATTGAAGAATAAGAAACCCTAGCCTAATTTCAACTCTAATTATCTTGTGATTCAACCGTAGAAAATCCAAATTGATTCCGTAGTTGTGTTCACCGTCTCGAGGGCTTCGAGAAGCACCCCTTATTTGTGCCAACAGGACTTCGAAATCAAAAGGGACATTTTATGGTAAGGATGTAAATTATGTTGGTGTTATTTATATGGATATGTATATATATGCATGTGAGCATAAGAAGTATGTTATTTGATTGTTGTTGAAAGATGATTGGAAATGATGTTGGATTATTCTTGTGCATGGTTGGATTATGTTGAATTGTGAAGGGATTTGGTGTGATGATATGGTATTGAAATGATGATTATATATATATATATATATACACATAAACCTACTGTTCAAGTTGGTTTTTGGAATGCTTTGCAAATATTGGTTGTATGGAATTATGAAAGAGAATTGTGGTGTTGGGTTGCTAATACTAGATGCCAAACATTTCATTGTAGATAAGTGATTTGTAAAGGCGGGAAGTTGTGTTGAATTGGTATCCGAATCTACAACGAGGTATGTAAAGCATACTCTAATGATGTTCTTTGGCATGAAAACACCAATGTTCCATCAAGTAAGATTCCGAGGTTGTCCAAAAAAACATGTATTGTTCTACGTTACCAACGAAGTTGTTTCCATTCTATAAAGTGTCAAAATGTTTCATTGATATACCAAAAGGCTCATATTTCATTGTTGTGATATTGATGATTCTGAAACACATTGTTGATGTACCAATGAGTCTGTATTACATCGTTATTGTATAGAAGGTCTATTACTTGGTTCCTATTGATGTATCATTGTTCCAAAGGTACTATATTGGCATGAACACTAATGTAATAATCTCAAAAGCTTTTGAACTAAGTTATTGGAAAGATCTTTTATGTGTGTTACTTGATATACGTGTGGGTGGTAGCTCAGGGGCTTAAGCCTAGCATGGGCCGATCCCGATACTTGATATGATTACAATTGATATGTACTGGGGGCAGCCTAATGGTCACAGTACGGTACAGTATTGATTATTGTTAGGTGGTTGGAGGTTCGGGAGGAGGAGGTAATGGCGAATGATAATTGTAAAGAATGAAATGAACGAATGTATATCGTTCCACAAATGTGTTTGAATTCAAGAACCCAATTCAGATTAATGATAATGTACATGATCCTAAAAGTGTTTATGAAGTGTGGTTCACTTCTATTATGATTTATTCACTTGTGTATGATTTTCTTGATCCCTCATATCACATATGATTATTTACAGCTTTACATACTCAGTACATATTTCGTACTGACGTCCCTCACGGGGGACCTGCATTTCATGCTGCAGGCACAGGTGCTTCAGCTCATACACAACATAGATAGGAGCCAGGTCATACAGCTATTGTTGGTGAGCTCCAGTTTGCTTCGGAGCTTTCCGAGTCGGTTCCTTATGTTTTGTTATTGTATAGGAGTCATGTGTGGGCGGGAGGTTTGTCCCGACCCTAGTTATGTCATGTATATCCTAGAGACTTTGTAGACATAAGGAAGGGTAAAGTCATGGAAGTTTATATAGTGATGTTATATTTGTATATATGGTGGCCCCGACGGCCAAGTATTACATATATATATATATTTGTGTGTGTTGTGCTGATACAGGTAATTAGACCCTTCTATATGCAACGAAGTGTTGTCCAAATTTTTGGTGACATGTAAGTGAAAGTACAGGTATTTGAACGGATTCTCCCGGGCCTTCTCGGCTTCGGGTGCTAGTCCGGCCCGATGGGATTTTGGAGCGTGATACCTGTAGAATGAAAGACTCCATACCTGTAGAATGGAAGAGAAGAGAAGAGAAGAGAAGAGAAGAGAAGAGAAGAGAAGAGAATTAGGAGAGAGGATAGAAAGAGAGACGAGAGGATTCAGAAGAAGAGGGAATTTGGATTGTACCAGCTATGCAACAATTTTATACCCAACAAGTTTGTTAGGCTTTATAACAGAACTCGTCCAGCTGGCTGCATCTGAGCCCTCGAAGCTCATTAACTGAATTCTAATCACAGTCGTTGATTTTAGTGTTAGTTATTTCCCTCGTTGTTTTTCTAATTTCAAAATTGAGTGGCTACATTCATTTTATTGCTATTTCTCAGGTCATTACATACCCTTCCTCTTCAAATAATCCTTGACCTCAAGGATGAGCTAAAAGAATCTGAAATTTAAAACACTCCACTTGTTGAAGAACACCAAGACCTCAAGGGTGTTAGCTTGACGATAAAACAACCAGATTCAAATGGGAATTGATGTGCAGGACCACCAAATGGAACACTAATGCCTCATGGATCAAATGGGATCTTGCAGTCCTCAAGAATATACATGGAAGTCGCATAGAGATGGCATAAAAAGGCTATAATTCTATCATCTATGACTGCTATTTGAGAACTATAAGTAGCTTTCCTCATGCGTATCACCTTCTCTTTAGGGACCAAAGAGCCAATAACATGTAACCTGGGAGCTGTCTTCTGCAGATGACTATCTTCTGAAGTAGGCGGGTCAAACACTTTATAAAAGATCAATGAAGATGCAATAATTTTTGGAGGATCAAAATTATTGCTAGAGAAGAAATCAGAGTCTCTCCAAGGCAAGCTACCCCCATGGTTATATGGGAACTTTAAGGACCCATTGTTACTCACAGATCGAACATGACTCCTTCCACATAAAGAATAATGGATTTTTGGTCCAATGTAGCAAGGAAATCCCTTGTCCAAACATTACTAACTGTTGGTTCATTCACAACCCCAGTGTCAAGCGCTAAGAAACTTGTTTGCACTGTGTTCTCCCATCCTTCTTGATTAGAAGATAAATCCAAGTCGTAACTCAAATGATGTAACCTTATAGCTCCATGAGTATCCGATGCAGTCACAGAAAGGTTCGAGATGCATCTACTGTCGTAACCAATAAAACCAAAAGCAAAGCATTTTGCAACAGAGAAGCATAAAGTAACATCCAAACCTACAAACAAATTATTGAACACAATATGTGGAGGATCCTTCGATTTCTGTAGGAATACCAAGTCAGTCGAGAGCCACATCTTTCTCGAATGACTTCCATTGTATTCCATTTTTTGTAAGCCACCTATAACATCCCACATAGAATGATAATTGCAAAGAGGAGACAAGTTGGAAGCTTCTGAAAACACTAATAAACTGAAACGAAGAAAGAGCTCTCTCCACCCTGCCACTTGTGGTTCCCCTATTATGAATAGTAGTGGCTGGGCAGCATGTTCAAAACATGAACTCAGATGTAGTAACCCCACAAATATAACAATGAACACAATCACTTTACGGGGCATCTCGGTTATCATTGTATCTTGAAGAATGGAAAAACAAACACGACTAACCAATGCATCCCCAGAACTTGGCTGAAGAAGTTCAAAGTCATCATCCAAAGGAAAAAATGTTTTAAGACAAGAAGGTAACAAGTATTCCAATTGTAGAAGGTGAAGATTCCTTTCACATTGTCTTGACCCCTGCCCGGTGTTGAATGTCCCTAACTTAACTTCAGTTTTGGTTGACCAATTCACTAGTAATTCTCTTCGAGTAATCTGTAACCATGTAGCTTTGCCATCTTCAAGTCTACTCCAGAAGTAATGAGCACATGAGTACATTGCAACAAGAAGGATAAAATCAAATAACCAAGGATGACATAGTCTACAAATATGTGGTTTTTCGAAGGAACACTTTGCTCTAGAAGTAGACAAACTTCTAGCCATGACTGAATCCCTTCTTTGAGAAGCTTTCCAGATAGTACACCCATCAACTAACCAATTGTGTTCAAACAAATCAATTGTGGTTACCTTTTTAGAGTCATGAAGCAAGGTTAATTGCAAAATTGAGCCCCAAAGTAACATAATCTCCTTCCTAGATGATGTTGTTACGTGTAAGGAGAGGCCTCATATACCACTATAATCATGTTTATATATTGAAGTGGCAGAAACTGAACAAATGGAACTAATATGCACAACAGAGAAATGCATAAACAACTGCCATCCAGTATCCCACACTCGATTGATGTTATCAGAAGATCTATGCAAACAAAACATGTTAGTAACATCCCTCTCCAGTTTATATCGAATAACTCGTCACCAAAATCCATGTCGAGCTTATGTCCCATGCATTTTAATAGAAAACTCAGTACCTCAATTGAAATTGACCAAGGTGCACATGCAAGGTGGGTCGTGAAATTATAAGCACCGGAAAGATCGTTGAGACCCAGCAATTTCGGTATTGTATCCTCAACAACAAGGACATAAAGTTGATTTTAGTGTTAGTTATTTCCCTCGCTGTTTTTCTAATTTCAAACTTGAGTGGCTGCATTACAATTTCATCAACTATGGCTATTATTTCGAATAAAATTCACGAATAACTAATTTTTTTGTTCATTTAATTGAAAAATAATGAATGCCCTGGAGATTCGAAATTTATAAAGTAAACTTGAGAATAATATCTTGGAGTTTCAATCATCAAATTTTAAACTTAACAATATTAGCAACGTTTGTAGGAATTTTCCTTTCTCCAATATTAGGTCTCATTCTTTCCCAAGATCCAAGACCTTTACTGTACATATAAAATCAAAATTACTTTTTAGTTAGTTATACATATTGGACGTTGAATTTCTTTTAACTTTTTCATGTGGTTGATTCTTTAAATTTTGAATTCCGTAAAAATATTGACTTTGCCACGGGGTCAAATATTTCTCTTTTTAACTTGCATTGGTCATAGTAATGTTTGTGACTTTGTTAACAATGCATGCAAAAAGCTTTAACTTTTAACGTGTGATAAAGCTAATCCATAAAGGCTATATGCTAAACATAAAAATTTCAGACAAGTTGGTAAAAGCATAACAATTTTCAGACACTATTACTATACTATTTCTTAACAACAAGTACTAAAAGTACGAGAATGCCTCCCATTTTAGGCTACATTTTGTTTTTCTAACATATTTCCTCCAACTGCCATCTTGTACTTGTTCAACTTTTCTCCCACAGTCCAATTCTTCAATGAACTCCAACTGTAAAAGCATAGATAGTATTATTACTACATAAAATAATATATTCCTCATCTTCGCACTTCATCCACTAAAATCACAAGAAAAAAAAATCCAATCAGTTAAAGGAACAACGTTGTTGATTATGAAAATAGTCGCGATTATTATTAACAGACTAAGATCACAGGAGAAAAAAATATCTAATCAGCTAAAGGAATAACGTTGTTGATTATGGCAATAGTCGCGACCATTAACAGACGAAGATCACAAGAGAAAAAAAAAGTCCAATCAGTTAAAGGAATAACGTTGTTGATTATGACAATAGTCGTGACTATTAACTGACTAAGATCACAAGAGAAAAAATATTCAATCGGTTAAAGGAATAACGTTGTTGATTATGACAATAGTCGTGACTATAGACAGACTCGTAAATAAAGGCTAAAGTTCAACCAAAAGACTAAAGTCTGCTTTGATTGAGAGTTTCGCCTTTTGAGCACGCGCGCGCACCAATTGCATTAACAATAGTTCTAGCAGAGTAAGCTTGAAGATGACTAATTTCGAGCCATTAGATAACTGATGACACTGAAGTTTAACTTTAAAATAGGCATAACACATAGACAGACACTTTAACATGGCCTCCTCGGGCAACTGTGGACACCCCTACTTTCATTACGACCATCTAGACACTTCAATTTGACACACATATGCCTCGCGATTACCTTAACTAGATACCTTTTAGGGTGTGCATTCTCGAAGTTGGGGTGCTTAGTTGTCAGTTGACGTCAAGTTAAGGTGTATCTATCTATCTATCATGCCTTAAAAAATATAAATTTATCTTTTGAGTTTGAGTTTGCTTTGCTTACTTCATTCTTCTGCAGAATCTGTAACACCTTCTCTGTTCAACAAATGATCCGATTCAACTGAAGACTCCGCAAATTCTTCCTTATACATTTCTTCAATCATGGGCTTCCACAGCCTAACTCGCGCGTTAATGAACCAGTTGGACACCTTAAAACAAGATCATCACAAAACGAAGTTACATTATGAATATTTGACTGTTCAAAATGTTAAGCTAAATTATATGTTCATAAAGTGGTAAAGAGAAAGATTACTTGATTTTTCGATAAGCCTGTTTGAGATGATAACATAAGCTTTTCAGAGTCATTTGGATATCTGCTTAAGAAAAGACAAGTTACAAATATCGCAATCATAGAGATTAAGTTTTTAGATGAGATAGTCACAGTACATACGGGTGGAGGAAGTGTTCGAATAGCCATGAACGAAGAATTGCCACCGATGTCTCCGGCAATCCTCTAATTGGTCGCCAAGCTCGATTACTTTGGATGATTCCAAGTTGTTGGAGAGACATTCTGTTCTGCAGAGTCTCTTTCTCGAGAAGACTCAAGTGTGACAGGCCACTGCTAATTTTCGGCACGTCTCGTGGCATTTTTTGTCTAATGACATTGATTTGAGATATGATGGCATCTCTTAAGCTGCAAAAATGTCTAGACATGGCTTGAAGTGCAAGTGCTGTGTACGGCTTCCCTGATCCAAATCCTGCTATCACTTCAAATGTTGAAGTAACTTCTTCCATATGTTGATAATATTGCCCATATCTCCTTTCCACCTGAAAAATTAAAAAAAAAAAAAACGCGTATTTAACAACTTAAGCTTTTAGACAGGATGGAATAGTCAAGAACCGGAGGTTATCGGTGCATACCTCTTCCAACAAGGCCATGAGCTTCATGATTTTTACATAAAGTTCATGTCTTTCATTGAACAGTTCATTGCTTGGTGGGATCTCTCCTTTCAACATAACGCGAAGGCTTAAAGATCCTTTCTTACTATTACGCGATAATCGCCTGATAAACTTCTCATTACTCAAATCAATAGACTTTCCACCAATACAAACCAATTCCTCCAAGAGAGACTGAGTTGGTTTCAAGTATTTTGAGGTACCAATAGCAGAAACAAAAGATTCAGTACCACATACAGTGGGAAATGATTGGTTCATTGCAGCTGCAGAGAAAGAAAACTCATTGTTCCTTTGATCAATTTCTTGGTTCATATAACTAGGATTAGCAAAACTTGAACTTAATGAAGAAACAAGTGAATGAGAACCTAAAGAAAGTGAGAGTCTTTGTGCTTGTTGGTTAGCATCATGTGAAGCTCCAAGAAGATCCATCAAATGTCTACTGTTGCTAACATCAGAATCAGTTGTAAAATGAGGTGGATTAACAAACTCAATGGATCTAGACAGCACACCATGATGAGGCTGATAGGCAGTATTTGTACTACTAGTAGTATTACCACTTAGATCAGATTGATAAATGTCAAAATGTTGGCTTCCAATTTGACTAGTGATGGAGTCTGAGTTGATAAACTGGTGTAAAATACTTGAGTGTGAAGGTGGGGGTGAATCTTTTGAAACCATTTTTGCTATAGACTTCACAAAATCAACTATCAAGAAATGTTGTGTACACTAGGTACCTATGCATTGCAACTCAAAGATTCAAGAAAATGTAATCACTAATACATATGAGAAAGTCCTTTTTAAGTACTTACATATATATATATATATATAAATATATATATAAATAACTTGTATACTTTAGCTAACCCCTGATAGTAATAAGCATATGAATAATACAAGAAAACATGACATGCTTAGGATTTAGTATACTTTGAATGAATGAAGAAAGCAAAGATTCCCCTGCATGCACTCTTTTTTTGCTGTTTCTGAAGTTTAGCATACCCTATACACTAGCAGCTGAAAGCTATAGAACCTAAAGTACTATAGACCTTCTTTCAACCTAATAAAAAAACAAGCAAAAGTGAATAACTATCCTAGCAGAAAATGCTGAAAATGACATGAAATTTATGGTCCCCTACACACTTTATCTTTTTTCCCTTTCCCTTGGCTAGTAAAATAAAACTATTGTTACATTTCTTTGGGATACTCAAAAAGAAAATATGGATGATACTTAGCAGTTTTGTGCTGAATAGATTAAAAAAAGAGAAGGAAAAAGTAAACTGTCTTTTGCACACTCCCAGTCTTAAGATTGTCTGCTTGTGAATCTGTGAAAATATATATTGGAATATCTAACCTATTTTTCCTGTTTTCCTGTTGAACATCTTACATAGAGATGTTGAAAGGACAATGTTTACAGAATCCTTCCAATGGAAAGTGTGTCTACCAAACCAATGCCTCTTGTACTTAACTTTCTCTTCATTTTTTTCTTTTATGTTGCTTTCTTTTTTCTTCAAAGATTTGGTTCAGATTGTATACATTATGTTGCTCGGACTTTTCAAAAATGTCATCGGGTGTGTGTTGGATCCTTTCAAATATAGTGCATTTTTTGAGGATCCGACACGGCGCGGCATCATCATTTTTGAAGAGTCCGAGCAACTTTAAGTATAGACAAGTGAGTAAACTAGGGTAAAATTTATTCTCTCATTTATATATTTGAAGATTTCACTTCTCAATGTTAACTCAATTTTCATAAGTACATTATTTTTCTTTGTCCCATTTGATTGATCTATATATTAGAAAATCTATCCTTTGTCTCAATAATTAATGTACAAATCTTATACTCCCTCCGTTTAAAAAAGAATGACCTAGTTTGACTTGACATAATATTTAAGAAAATAAAGAAAATTTTTGAATCTTGTGGTCTTAAATTAAATATATGTCAAATGTACCATAATGTCCTTCAATCTTGGGGTCTTAAGCATGTCACGTGGAAAGTTAAAATTTAAAAGTTGCTAAAAAAGGAAAGCTCTTTTATTTTTAAACGGACTAAAAAGGAAAGAATTCACGGACTAAAAAAAAAAAGTAAGTTATTCTTTTTGAAACGGAGGGAGTAGTAAAATATAGTTTTAAGAGTTCCTAATAGTTTTTTGAAGATTTGGTTGAGATTTCTGTGTGTTGATGTGGTGTGCATCAATGAAGGGGTTCAATTGAGTTTCTTTTGTTGAAAAACACATAGCACAATAAGGTAAAAATACATAGCTTTCGAATCGCCTTATAGTGGCGAAGGTAATTGAAAAGTGACTTTTAAGTCACATGATCACGTTTAAAATTCTGGCTCGGCCATTGATTTTGGCTGGGTGAAGAGTTTGGTTAGTTGTGAATTTGTGATGGTGGTATAATGATTACTATCTTTGTTCTATTGGCCTTTCCAGTTGTCACTCTCTCATTCCTTAATTGTATTGGTTGCTAAGAAAACCTACTAAAGGCCCACTCACTGATTAAAGTGCCTGACACAAATCTGATACAGCTGAATAAATTTTATCAGCAGAAAGTTCTGCTTTCCTTGTATCTTCTTTGGTGAATATTAACATCATCAAAAAGATTCACTTTTTACCCTTTGAATCATAATGGCAAGTTATACAATAAATATATGAGAGTGACAAAAATTAACACCACCAAAATATTAGTGATAGGGAGTAGTAGTGTACAGGTACAAATCTAATGTTACAGGAAGCTGTGCATTAAAGATTTGTCAATCTTAAAAACTCAGAGGTCAGGAAACTTGGACAAATACTCTCTCCGTTTCAATTTGTTTGCCTGATTTTGACTTGACACGAAGTTTAAAAAAGTAAAAGAATACTTCTGTCTTAAGCATGTTACGTAGAAAGTTGAAACTAAAGAGTTGCCAAAAAAGGAAAGAGACATTCTTTTGAAACAAACTAAAAAGGAAAGTAAGACAAACAAACTGACATATTTCTTGAATGAAGGATGATGTTGACCTTCTTGTAATATATTTGATCTCCGAGAAATCGGGCAACACTTCAGATTGATCACGAGGAAGAACGCCTCGCGATCCCTTAATATTCGAGATTCCATACACCAGCTGGTGGAACAGAAACTTAGAATTTCAAATTCTCTGCAAGCTTTATTCTCATATTTAAACACAAAATTACAATATATGTGTATATCAATGGAGCATTCTATCTCTAGACTAACATACACAATCTCCTCACTATTATACAGATGGATTATCCAGTAATATATATACATATTTGGTAATCCACTTCTCGTCGATACAATAAGTGGCAAAAAGGTCTTATAACCAATATGTGCAAGATACGATTTTTTTACACTACAAAATCTGATAGCAGATGAGGGCCTGAAAACCTTTCTTGCTGATTTACTGGGTCGATATAGTAATACTCGCCTTTGCCAATGTCCACAGTAGAATCCGTCTTCTCATCCTCTCTTAACTGTGGCTGCTGGTCCATTTGACTGTTTTGCAGACGTAGGGCGAGTGATACTTGATTGCCCATTATATCACCTAACATGGATGGATGGTATGTATTGAGAGCACCAATGATATTTCCATCACTAGACGGTTTAAGACCAAACCCGTGAGTAATAGGAATTTGTTTGCTCTGCAACTTACTTGATCCACAATCAATCCTCTCATGTTCAAAAGCACCGTCTTGAAAGCTAAATTTGGTTGCAAATGGATTATTTTGTACGTTAGTGACAACATTACTTGATTCGTCAGATGGGTCGAGATGACTGCAATTAGCAGCTGGAGTAGTAAAGCTTTCCGGAATCTCTTCTCCTGTGTTTTCAGCTATAGACTTTTCTTTGGAGTCTACCAGTAGTCGTCGTTCTGGTGAAGCTCCGGACCCTGCTTCTGCCACACCAAACTCCTCCTTGTACATATCTTCAATCATGGGCTTCCAAAGGCGCACCCGAGCATTTATGAACCAGTTTGCCACCTGACTCAAGCACAAGTTATATTTGTTAGATAGCTGACTATCACTTGAGCATTAAGACGTCTGCTTAAATTCAATATTGAACCAACAAATAAGAGATGCAGCTAGAATGTTATATGAAAATACATGGAGATAGGTTGTCCGAGAATTTTTACACAATGTAATTCGAACAGTTCTTTGTTCCAAAATCAATAATAGATTTGACAGTTCTATACAAAAGAAGAGCGTTAAGTTTCTTTTATGCTTCAAAGTGGAATAGCCATGGATGTATACCTGACTTCTCGTTAGACCTGTCTGCCTCGCCAGCATGATTTTCTCGGAATCTTTTGGGTAGCTGAAGAAACACCAAGACTAAAATGAATCAGAATGCATGTTAACAGATGAAAAGTCAGTCGGAAGAAAAGAGAGAGAGACATACGGATGGAGGAAATGTTCAAAAAGCCAAGCACGAAGGACTGAAACAGCAGTCTCTGGCAAGCCCCTCTGAGGCCTCCAAGGCTGACGCATCATGCCAAATTGCTGAAGGGACCTTTGCTGCCTCAACTGCTGGTCAACATATCGGAGACGATATAACCTTTCCCCTTGACTATCACCCTGCTCCCCTAAGCTTCGACGAGTAATTTGAATCTGCTTCTTGATTGCGTCCCTCAAGCAGCGGAACTGGCGGGATATGGTCTTAAGGGCAAGTGATGTGTACGGTTTAGCTGCACCAAGCCCAGCAACCATCTCAAATGAAGATACCACTACTTGCATCTGCTGGTAATACTCTTTGTATCTCCTATCCACCTACAACAAAGATACAATCACAATTGACAAGGTAGCTTTCAGACAACTTTTCTGCATCAATATAAGAAATAGAGGTCAGGTGGAAACTGAATTGTCCAAGAATATGCTAAGAATTCATATAACAAACAGTTAAATGTTTTATGAATATTAAGGAGCGGCGGCAGATTAGAGAACATCCTAATTGTGCGATTCAAACAGATATAAAAGTTTATAGGTGAGGAATACAAAGGAAAAAAGGAATGTCGAACCTCAGTAGTCACATAGACGGAATTCATGTCTAGGCAAGAGTGCAACCAAATTCCTAGTTCATTCCCCTAGGCAGTTAGTTTTGCCTTTAACACATATCATTTGTCGAAACCAAAATACAAATGGAGCTATTAATTACTCTACAAAAGAGTTTCAGCCTAGTCTGAGTTGCATGTTGGAAAATAATTCTCAAAACAATCGATCTTAGTAATAGCATTAAAGTGTCGACACAAGACAAACCGAGCTAAGACATCAGTGCGACTGCGACAACATGTATCTAAAAACATCACAAGCAAGAAATTTGGCCTGACTTAGCAAAAAATATCCTTAAGATAAATAAGGAGAAATCCAGCTTTAATTTACCTCATCTAACATCGAAAAGAGCTTTGTCATCTTGCTCTCAAGATCATGTCGCTCTGAAGGAGAAATTTCAGCTTTAGTTGAATTATTATGATCACCAGATATAGCAGTAGCTGAACTACTAGATTTAAGATCAGCTTCTTCTGAGCGATCTTGGCCGAGCAAATTGAAGTTACGTAGTTTATCTGATTCTTTTAGAGCTTCTTGAACATTAACTACTTCATCAAGCAAATCTTGAGCAGCCTTGAGATATTTGGAATTGTAAATGGCTGCTGCAGCTCCTGATACTACACGCGGACGAACACCAGAATTCAATTCTCTAAGGCTCATGGAACTTTGGGGATTATTTGCAGCTCTAGTTCCTCCAGCTATATCAAATGACAAGTACTCAGCAACTTTAGATTCCTTGTTTTCTGATCCCTGCTCCGAGTGCAAAACATGGGTACCCACCAGAGAAGATAGACCAGAATTCGTATAGTCATCTTGATATGAATACACATGAAGCGAAGGAGGAACTTGCGTACCCAAACTAAGGGATAATCCTTGATTTTGAAGGCTTTGTTCGCCGTTAGGCACAAGAAGCTGTTTTATTGGAAAAGAATGGGGATCCATCATAACCGAATTCTCCAAAAAGTTGGGTACAGCATTCACCGCCCTACCAATTGGTTGCATACCTCCCGATTCACTGGTTGGCGGTATGAATAACATCTCATCTTTGCCTCTCATTGTTTGAACTTCACCATAGTTCTGAGTAGGCAACTCCGAGTATGAGACTGAAGCGGAATGCTGGTTTAGATGAACCGGACTTTCAGAATGACCAGTTGACTGATAAGAAACAAATTTCTGATCCGGCAAAAAAGACATTGGCAAGACCTCTCTTTGATTGGACAAATTTGAATAGTAAGCAGACATTATATCTATCCCCTACTATTATGTCTCAAGAATCACAGGTTCCTGCTCGAATGACTCGCTTGAACTACAAATCATTAGCCCCTTGCTGGAATAAAATTCTTTTATGAGCTGTCAATGAAGAAGAAAACAGGATTCAGCCAACATATTCCCCACAGGAAAGAGCAGTGGCAGAGCCAAGATTTTCACCAAAGGTTTCAAACGGAGATTAAACATCTACTATACATACATAAAATAATTGTAACCGTGTATAAACAGTGTAATTTTTCGTCGAAGGGTGTTCTGATGAACCCCTTGACCCTACCTAGCTCCGCCCTTGGAAAAGAAAGCCAATATTCAAAGAGACACAGTATCATCAAATGACCATATTGAACTAGTACTACTTAACATCAGAAACAACATCACAAGAAAGTTTGTTCCTTTTCCATCAGATTCTCATAAAGAAGAATAAAATGAAATGATCAAACCCCACTACAGCAACAGTAGCTATAGGAATTCCACAATCATCATCAGGGACTTGATGCAATAAAATTGAAGCCAACATAATCAAGAAAAGAACTTTATGGAATAAAAACATTACTTAACTACACAAGTAGTAATAAAATATAGAAATGAAAAGGATAGAATTTACCTGGAAAGAAAAAAAAAGAACAAATCTTTGTGCTTTCAAGTGAGGGAGCACAAAGAGAGTGATTGAAAACAGAAACCCCAATTGGCTCAAAACCAAAGCTTCCCAATATGGAGACAAAAACTGATCCTAAAGATCCTAAGCACAACAACCCCTCCTTATCATTGAACAATGACACCAACCAAAAAAAATATTAATAAACAAAACAACAATCATGAAAACAAACAACAAAAAGCAAAGAATAATCAATAATCAACTCCAACCTTCCATTCTTGATATTACATCAAAACCAAAAAAGAACAACAACAATAATAATAATATATTCCTTTTCAATAATACCAAACTTTTATCTAGTGGGGTCTCAAAGCACCACCTCAAAATTCAAAAAACACCCCTAGAAACTTCTTTATTGTTTTTTTTTTCTCATAAATTTTGTTAAGGGGTTATTCCTAAGAACAAAAAAATGATATTGAGATGGTAGTTGTTTTTATCTTGGTAAGGAGAATATTGGAATTTTTTTTTTTGATGGTTAAGGGTCTGAATCAGTAACCACCAGTTGGTAGACCTAAACCAAGGAAATAAAAATTTAATCTTTAGACATTAAGGGCTTCCTTAAAACTAAACTATAAACAAAGTTTGTTGTTCTTTGTTCCTAGTAGTTACCAAAGTGTTGTTAAACACTTTGATGATACAGCTTGCTTTGGTTAGGTGGTTGTTTTTTTTTTTTTTTTTGTACATACATGTATACTGTTATGTATAGGTGTGATACACACCATACACCGTGTTTTTTTTATATATCACAAAATTCTCTTCTGTGGGGCCCCCTTGACCCAACTGTTGTTAAGTGTTTGGAGGAGAAAGGTCTTGCAGAGGAATATCAAAATAATAGTAATTGGTAGTATTATTTATTTTATGTTTGATTGTATTTTTATATTTTTTGGTTTCCCATCCGGTGTTCGATGTCCATATTGGAGCCCCGACTAATTCGGATCGCGCGTTGCAGGGCGTGGCAGCGCTCCCAACAGAGTTTTCTTCATACCCAGGGTCGAACCCTCGAACTCTGATTAAGGGTAAAGCAGTCTCATCCACTGCACCACGACTCATGTTGGTGATTCTATTTTTATTTGGGATATAAATAGGAGGGTATAGTTTGATATTGGATTCTTGCACATTAAATGTGAGGACATTCATCGGAGATTGTGATGAAGTGATAAATATACTTTCATTTTTAATTAGAGATTTTAAATTTGAGTCTCGAATTTTAATATAAATATAATATTGTTTGGAAAACCAAGAAAAAGGGTGACAAGAAAATATTTTTTGATATTATATATGTAAAAATTAAGATCTTTTATAAAAAGTTATAATTTTAAAAAACTCTCAATAACCTATAAAATCAATTCTCTCGAATTAACATACCAAGATAGAAAAGCAAAATAATACTCCTTTATCTCAAATTATGTGATGATTTTTCTTTTAGTCTGTCTAAAAAAGAAAATACATATTTTGGTTAAGTTACCGGTTTAAGAAAATGAAATACATACTTTGGTTAAATTTAAAAATTATTTGACTAAATTTATATTAAATTGTACACCACATTTTCATTTTTACTACTCTAGAATGAACTAAGAAAATTGTTATTACCAACTGATCCATTGACTATTAATTCCTTTATTGCAGTCTTTGCATTTTAGGAATCGTTTAGTAGGATGTATTAGAAAAAATAATGATGGCAATAACTTTAAGTATTATTACTTATTAGTATTTTATTTGAGACACTTTTTCAATCTATATAACATTAGCTATCAGAGGCGGATTCAAAATTTTCAGTGAGGGGTTCAGTAGTATATATACGGATTAGTCGAAGGGGTTCAACCACTACTATTTATACATAAAAAAAAATATTACCATGTAAAAATAATATAATTTTTCGACGAAGGGGGTTCGGATGAAATCTCTGGACCCTATGCAGATTCGCCATTGTTAGTTATACATTCGTTTGTGTGTTATGCTATTCATAATTAACACATGAAAAACTACAGTGTTAGTAATGTAAGAGAGTTTAATGCATGTATTAGCATATGTAAAAAAATAATAGCTCCTCAAAACCTTTTCCACTTCATTTATATTATATTTATCGAGGATTTTTTGTAAATAATTTTTTTAGAAACATGCAATGTAAGCTTATTCTAACACGCCAAATCAAACACTTATAAGAAAAAATCTGAGCATAAATAATACAAGTATAACTAAATAGTAACATTACTAATACAATTATTATAAATATTTTATATTTTGTATTATTCTCATACATCCTACCAAAACGATATAATCTTTAATTTTTTTTTTTTAAAAAAAAAAATCAAACCTATGTTTATTTCTATAACACAAAATTCATTAAAGTGGGACCCTCATTATCCACCTGTTGTTCAGTGTGTGGAAATTAGATGTCTGAAAAAAGTGAAAAGGAAGAAAACAATAACATAAGTCACTGACGTGTATACAAATGTATGACTATTACAATAGGATTTGAGTTTGGCTTCATATCAAATACTCTTATCTTTATTTAAATAACATATTTATGTATTTGATGAATTCAAATTAAATCAAAATTTTATGCAGATATCAAACATCGAGCGAAATAAAAGAAAATATGGAGTCGTATGTAATTTAACGTTTAATGGAAACATGTCGAAATCTTATAAATTTGGCGGCTATCAAACAAACGAGGTCTTATGAGCATATTTCGGAAAATACAAAGTGGGTTACGTGTTCTTTCCAAATTTTCTAATTAATAATATTAATTTGAATTTAAATGGTAGAAACTAGAAAAATATATTATTCAAACGTTACATTGTTTAATTAGTATATTTAGACATCAGTTTAGTGCAATTGCACGCAACTACTTTTTAAATTTAAGGTATATAACTATATATATATCGATATTTTAAGAATTTTTTATATTATGGAAGCATGTAGACACGAATTAATTGAAATTTCTAATGAAAAAAAAGAAAAAAAAAACATTTGAAGTTGAATTGAAAAACGTGAGACCGGAGACTAGCTGCATTTGGCGAGTTTTTGGTCTTCGAACGTTGAAATGGAGGGTTCAAACTATATTATATTAGTACTGGCGAGAATTATTCTTTCACCTTAATAAAGGTTCGAGTTTGAATAATAAATATGAAGTTATCTTTAGTCGTAAATAATCTACATCTTAAATTAGAATTTCGGGTTCAGAGTGATCGAGCTGTAGAATAAGTAGATGAAAAAAAAAAAAAACTCTGAGAAATGAAATTTATACTTTTTAAGCAAAAGTGAATATTATAAAGGGTACAATAATAGCTCAACTTTTAAAAATATTTGCCTAACTTATTTTCCCAAAGAAAGCGTATACAAAGTTTATTTTTTTGTACAATAATAGTTAGCTTTTACATACTTTTTGTAAAAGAGAGGATTCTAATTTTTTATTTTTAAAATGAAAATGATTGACTTTGGAATAGATAATTTAATTTTCTAAAATAAAGAATTTTGGTGCTAAGAGGAAATGTTTTGACTTTTGGAATAAACAAGCTCCTAATATATTTTTTATTTTTTTTTCTGAGAGAAATATTAAAATTATGGTGTAGAATTGATTTAGCAAATGACTACTTGGAAGATTTTAAAATGGTTTTTGTTAGTTGCATAAAGTCTTAACAGCAAAAGTGAAAGTTTAAATACAAGGCAGGTTGGTATAATGAAAACTTGTAAATTTTGCTGTGTGATTTTTATCTAGTATTTTTTTCTTTTGTGTTTGGTTAAATATATATATATTAAGTTAGGTAACTTCTTCTAGTAAAACATGAAGACAACTTTTGAGTATTAAAAACATTTCACACTACACATATTTGTATGTGAATACAAACACAAGTTGCTCATCCATTGAGTTAAAACTGATGCAACATATCTGGGAAACCGTGTGAGGTGAAAAGGTTGTTTCCGGTAAACCCCTGACTCGAGGAATAATAACGACAACATACCCAGTGTAATCCCACAAGCGTGATCTGGGAAGGGTAGATTGTATACCCGGCTGTTTTCAATAGACCCTGGCTCAAGGAAAAATGATTTGAAACTGATTGTTCACTCATAACCAAACAATGGCACCTGACAAAGACAACATAGAACTACTCGGATGCATCAAGTGAGCGCGATTTTATACAAAAACTAATCGAAAAATGTTGACAGATACAAGTACAACAGAGTAACAATAAAAAAAAAAAAGCTAATCAGATGTGATATACTCCTATGTGACCAAGACTATTAGACTGTTTAACAAACAATTGCTTGTTACTATAGGAACATGTTGCTTGCTCTCTTACCAAATTTCATGTCATTTTCCTATAACCAAAGTTTTTAGCTCCATGGTATCGACATTACGGTATATAATAACCTCTCTCTCTAACAAGAATTCAGTCAAACACATACTTAACAGTCATGGATAGTGTGCTGCACTCCATTTGCCTTAACTTGCACTCTGATATCATACGGACGTGGAAGATAGCAGAAAACTCCTTTCCTAATCAAAGCAGTTGGAGAAAATATCAAACTGGTTAACATCAAAGCAACCATAAACATAAGCTGTTACTTAAATTACAATGAAAGCAACGGAGTAATCTTTCAGTTTTCTTAAATTTGGGAGGATGGTGGGGTAGTGGTTGGAAGAGAGAGGGTAACAGACAGAGATAGACACTCACCGGATAGAGTTAGTCATCCTCTGATTCTACTTGTCCTCCGAATTTCCTTAATGCAAGAGAATATATTGCTTTTCGTTTCATCAACTTTCCACTTGCTACCAACTTGACGGCCTGTGAACAAAGGATATCTTATAGGTAGTGAAGATCAAGATTCAAAAATCATACAAAGACATGCTGCAGTGTAAATAGCACCTAACCACAACTTGTATCTCAATGCACCGTTACAGAATGTTATTAGGTAAACTCAGCCATGTCCATCAATTTGTTGCTAACTATTGTAAGTTCCGGTATCATTGTCAAGTACATATTCATATAATTCTAGACTAGTTACATCCACTTTAAGAATATATAACATTCATGCAAGGTAATGCACGACTGAGCAGCAGAACCGTAAATCTTCAGTAACATAAGAGACTAGAGAGTAATTAGGTTGGTTAGCATGAAAGCAAAATGTTACAAGTATACGGAGAAGTATGACATTGAAATTCGCAACAAATTTACCACAAATAAACAGCATAATAATTTACATATATTTCTTTTTGAGAACAGTAACTGTCATCATCATTTACATATTTAGTTTGAAAGGTGTTTTGATTTAATCAAGTAAACCGTGAAAATGAGTAAAAGATAGGGTTACAACAAATTGATGTGACACAGCTTCCGAATTTTAAGCAAGTGAAATTTCGGACATGGTTCTTTCATGGAATTAACTACCAAATTTTGATGGTAAAATGTAACTAAAGCGAACACCAAAAGGATGGGATGGTAGGTGGAGAGTTACGTATTAAACAAGACCATAGGTTACTGAAATTTCGGTTAGTATAAGAAAATAGAAAAAAGGCAAAGTAGAAACAAAAGTTGTGCTTAGAAAACAAAAAATAAGTATCAATATTAGGTGAACCATGAGAATTTTAGTAACATCTCCAGAAAAAGTTATTCATATAGTAGAAGGATCTTTTCAGTAATATCGAACGTGCCTCCTCGATAGATTTTAACTCAATACGAGATCATACTTCATAGGGTCAAAAAAAATCATGCTTATAGAACACAAAGAAAGTTTATGAATATAGCTTACGCCATAGAGAATTCCATTAACATCTTCGGAAAAGATATTTTATGCAGAAAAGATCTTCTTCAGTAATATCCAAGGTTCCTACTCAATGGATTTTAACTCATTACACCTAATACAAAGTAATGAGTAGTCCTCATGTGTGGGTTTTCTGTTCTCAGATGTATTATACAATATTGAGACCTCGATGTATTATATCCTTCACAACCTAGAAGAAGAGAGCCAGCAAAAAAAAAAAAATCCCAACCCTTACCAAAAATCAAATTGACCAAATAAATTTAAGATAGTTGATCAAGATAAAATGTTTATTAACTCCTTAAGTCTCTATTAATAACTTCTGAGGGATTTTCAAGATAAGTGTGGTAACTATCAATCTTTATTAAACTATGTAAACCCATCAGAAAAAATTCGATTTCTCTACAGAGTAAGATCTGAAGAAATAAAATCTTTATTTAGGGAAAAGTTACTACCATTGAAAGAGAATGTCCCTCCGAAATCAGCTCCCTCAACTCGTTCTCCAGCTGGGACTCTGATGGGCTCTCTTCTGTACTGATTGATTTGCCTTCAATCAAGAAAGTAATTTCACCCTTCGGTTGGTGTGCCAAGAATGCCTGTTTTGCTTCGTTGATGGTGCCACGCCAGAACTAATCAATTTAGTTAATAATACTACTAAAGTTAAGACACCATGAACAATATGGAAGTTGCAGTGAAACATCGTGAATTACTAATTGCATGACTAACGAAGCTCACAAAAGCCTTTTCCAATCAATAATAAATGAGATGAAAAAAAATCAAAGTACACCTTTTGAACTTACAAAACATACGAATCATAATGGATCACCATAGTAACTAAGGTATAGAAAAAGGCACTCAGAAGAACTAAAATAAATGAATAAAGAAGTTATTGAATCAAGAAGCTTCATGACTGGTGAACATGCACAATTTGAGCAATGGTGTTAGCAAACAATGTACACTTACGAAAGCATCAGAGGTTAAATGACACTACCCTTCTTAGAAAAGGCAAATTAAGAAGGAATTCCTCAATGTTAGTAAACACAACACTGGTTTCTTCCCTTTTTGTCCTTTTGCAATGGGTCTCTACTTGTCAATTGAACAGCTCAAAAAGATTTTTAAAAATTACTAACAAGGTTGCAGTGTTACTTGCGGAGATGCTTCACTAATCTAAACATCAGAGCATTACTTCAGTAGGAAGATGTGTGTCCTCGATCCACGAAGTCTCAAATACTTACTATAGTTCTGACGGAATGACTGGTAGAATGGTCAGTGAGATGATCAACTTTATAAGTCTATAATGAATTTGTTTCTTTCTTGAGGAGAGTAGGGCACCCCCTTTCTGTATCTTCCAAATTCCGTCTACAGTGTAGGAGCAAACTTTTTAAATATTCAAATCAATCTTATTAACTAGACGAGTCAGTGCCGATATACAACAAGAGAGTACACCAAAAACACGAAAGCTTAACCTACATATGAACTATTTTATAGTGCTGAAACATCAATACACAGAAAGAAAAACCCAATCCGGTCTTCTTCCAGAAGAAACAAAAATTAATGCCTACCCCTCTTCGAAATATCTGTGAGCTCCCTTATCCCTCTTCCAGTTTTAGATAGTTACTTATGCACTGCTTCTAAATATAACAAGGATGATAATGAAATAATGAAAACTATCAGGGGATAGTAAGCTTAAAACATAAACACTTACCTCCTCATGAACTTTGGTCATCTCCCGAGCCATGACACACTGCCTACATTGAAGCATAGAATCTAAAATAGTACTCAACATGTAAAAGTAATTGAACTGTAAAAGTGGAAGTACGAATTCTTTTTCCCTATTTGTCTTTTTATATATTTGTGAGATGAGAGAAAAGGGGAGCAGGGTAGTGGCATGGAGGGTGGGGGAATATTTACACCCTCACCACCCATGTTGAGGTCCCTCCGCCAACTTAAGGAAGCAAGTTTTACTAGAATAAATTTCTGAAATGTAGCAAAGAGGAACGAAACAATTGCAACCACTGATTTCCGTGCCATACAGCTACCCAGGATACGATGAGGACATTAAAGAGTAAGTGTCAGTTCTTATTTGATACAAGGGGTGTCTGGGGAACTCTTGGATTTCTGCAAACAGTAATTGAGTATGAAACAATGAATGGTTGATATTTACCTAGTCTCGCCAAATATAGAAGCAGCCTCTTCAAGAAATTGAGAAAGCTTGTGAGGTGGAATGAAGAAGATTTGTGTTGCTGATTCATTTGCTGAAAGTATCAGCCTCTCTCTCCTCGAAGAACTATGTTTTGGAAGAAAACCAACTGCATAATGAGACAACATGTGAATCGGTTTTACCAGTATTTCACTTAATATTCTTGAAATTTAGTAACTAAAAAACAGTGTATCAGAGCATTACCAAATGTGAACTCATTCGTAGGTAAGCCAGAGGCCGAAAGAGCAGTTACCACAGCAGAAGGCCCAGGGATGGGAACAACAGGTATATTTTTATCCGCGCACAGCTTAGCCTACATTTTAAAAAATATTTCAGATGCATATTTTTCAATAGACAAGATGTGGGACATGAAGCCTGAGAACCTAATTACTGCTCTTTCCGCAAATATATAGAGAATGTTCACGTCACACTGTTCTGTACGGTATGTTACCTTGGTTCCTATGGTACACAAACAGCTAATATAAATAATTCTCCTAGGAAAGAGCATATATTAATGGATATTGAACACAATTGGAAGAATGAATCGAATAACCCACAAGATAACTAACAAGGATATGCTTGCTCACCAGTTCCATTCCAGGATCACTGATGCCTGGTGTGCCAGCATCACTGATCAGGGCAACAATTTCACCATCTTGTAGTTTCCTCAGCACCACTTGTGCTCTTTGAGACTCGTTAAACTTGTGATAACTAAGCTGAAACCTAAAGCTTATTGTTACACACAAACAAGCACTCTAAGAAAAGCACCAAGCATAACCCAAAAGTGACTTACAAGAGGAGATTTAATGTTGTAATAGTGTAGCAACTTTCCAGAATGCCTTGTATCTTCCGAAAGAATCACATCTGCCGATTTCAAGACCCGCAAAGCCCTGAAAGCATCGACAAATTCACTGAAAGGCAGAGAATATAGAAGAAAGAAAGCATGTTGACGTTCAGCATTCAAGATTAGAGCTTCAAAAACACCAACAATTAATCCATTCCTATGCAAAGGAAAAATACATGTAATGCACGCAAACTTATTCCGAGTGCATATCAAATTGTTCAACTATAATATCCATTACACTTTTATCTAACACATACAGAGAACCTCTAAAGCTAGAGAACTCGTATTAGGACGAAACTAGGTCCAAACGAACACACAGAACCTGAGGATTCAGTCATATAGCGGACCTTCGACTAGCTCAGGATTGAGATGCAATAGTAGTTGATGTATAACATCCATGAAATTTTGCAGGTGTAATGCTATTCTTTCACGTTGCAACATTAGGTTTGAACTTAGTGTGTGAGCGTGTCTGCTCGTGTTTACTCAGCTATAATGCATAGTTCAAGCCAAAGGGGCAGGGTGAGGCTGCACTAGATGCTGCCATTCTCCATTTGTCGATTTAAATACAATGATTCTTTGATTGTTACTTAATATCGTTAAATCCATCTTCAGGTAACGGCGAAAAGCCCCATTTTGTGTAACAACCGATTTGATGTGATTGTGTGTTACCTCATTTTTTTGCTCATTTTATCTTTAACCTCATACCCTACTATTCTTGTAAGTTTATCCTTCAAATTATTAACGTGTGCCATATGTAGCGATGCAAAATGATACAATCTATTCAAACATTAACAACAACAACAGCAACATACCCAGTGAAAACCCATAAGTACGGTCTGGGGAGGTTGAGGTTAGATTATAAGCGGAGCTTACCCCTACCTCATGGAAGTGGAGAGGCTGTTTCCAGAAATTTATCCAAACGTAATACTTATTAAAAAAATACAGTACAACACAATACGATACATTATAAAACAATATGTAAAAAACATCCATCCAAGTGAATGTACCTGAGAGTTATATCTTCAAGATTGCCAATTGGTGTTCCCACTAGATACAAACCTGGTTTCAAAGGAGACTAAAAACAAAGGGGGAAAAGGTAATAATTAGTTCACACTTAACACCAAGCTCAGAAATTTGTTTTAAAAAAACATTAAGAAAAAGGCAGAGCCGGTGCATTAAAGCTCACGCAATGCACAGAGTCCGGAAAAGGACCAACCACACCAACAGAGGCTGTTTCCACAGCTTCAAAGTTTCAACAACAACAACAACATACCACAAAGTGGGGCCTGACTGGGGAGGGTAAAATGTACGCAGTTCATACCACTACCTCTAATGAAGTAGAGAGGCTGTTTCTGATAGACCCTCCTCAGTACAGATAACAGTATAACCAACAAACAAACAGAAAACATAAAATCACACAACAACAAAGAAATCAAGAAAGACAAAGTTAGCAACTTTACTTGTTTAGAATAAGATAGGTGAAGCTGCAGGTCATCAGGGGCCTCAGTATTGGAGGTATGAGCATTGTTTGAATAGAATGAAAGGGTGAAGTGTTTAGGGGAAATGGAGATGTGGGGTTGCACAGAATGAGTGAATAATGGAAGTGGGCATTTGTAAAACTGCCTGGGAATTGAGGAGGATAAAATGGACATGGGATTATAGAGGCGTATAAGCATTCTTTGATTCAACTGATTCTTCTCTTCAACAAAATTGAAAGTGTCCTTTTTGCAGTTGCTTTTAATAATACTGTTTTGATTATTTTGTTGAAATTTTGGGGTTTCTAGTTTCTACTAATTAGGAATTTATAAGTAGTATCTGATCTCTATTTCGACTAAAAAGGACTATTTTTTTACTGTTTAATAAGTAAAATAAGAAAATATTACTTTTACAATATTTATGTGTAATTTAGTAAAATACTATAGGGGTGGGGATACGGCTACGAGTGAGGTTCGAGGTTGAGGAAATAATTAATTTGAAATGTTATGGAACTTTTTTTCAACATTTTCATTAGGGAAGTGATTTTAAAAAAAAAATTTAAAAGTATTATTTTCCTAGAGAATACCATATTTTTGATTAATTGAACATGAGAAAGTTGAAAATATTTTTTAAAAAGTGTTTCCTCCGCACCAAACACGGGCTACAACGTTTTTACTCAACATCCGGTTTTGATACATAATTTAAATCCATTGAAATAATGCAAAAGAGTAATCATTGTTCTCTCGTGAAATAATATTAGCTGGTACTACTAGTTATGTGAAAAATTGCACAACTAAAACACAGAAATTTACCTTTCCACCAGTTTGGGACATAAATCCTGAAAACATTTTTGTTCGTATACTCATTATAAAGTGTCATTACCAACACGGGTTGTGGTGCAGTAGATGGGGCTGTTCCATCCTTAACCAGAGGTCGAGGGTTCGACCCTGGGTATGGAGAAAACTCTGTTGAGAGCGTTGTCACCTTAATGGGCCCTGCAACGTGCAATCCGAATTAATCGGGACTCCAATGTGGGCACCAAACACCGGATGGGAAACAAAAACAAAAAAAAAAGAATATAAAGAGTCATTCAAAAGTTTTGTTCTTCTGCCGAATATAGTCTTCCACATTTGGACTGTTTTCCTTGGGTCGAGGTTCTATCAGAACAGTCTCTCTCTCTACCTTTGAGGTCTATGTACATTCTACACCTCCCAGACCGCACTTTGTGGGACTACGCTGGATATGTTGTTTTAACCTTTTGGTTCAACACCTAACAGGCTAAAGGCAATGATGTCTTCCTAATTTGCTATGTTGAGAAAATGACCACAAAGGTTGTAAGCGCAGCAACGCTTGAATTTCATCTGCAGAGAAATGAGTACTGAAAAGTATATACACTTCCAGTAGAATTTTTAACCCCAACTTATAATCAAGCAAAGCAAGTTAGATTACATGGTACATCGTCACACATAAGGCGGACGATAAAGGGTTGGCTTTTAAGGCCACAGCCATATAACACAACATAATTTTCCAATCTATGCTTCTGTCTCACATTTAGCCAGAAGCAGTAGCACTGCTATACAAGTAAAGGCTGCTTTATCGCAGCTTTAAAATTTTGCTCAGCGCTTAATGCGAACCGGCAAATTCTGAATGTCAGTTGTTCTTCTATTACTAGTTTTATAAACCAAAATTCTCTTTTCTTTTCGGAATGGAAGAGAGAACTTTTCAGTTGACATGGGAGTTGGGAGTCACTAATGCTGCAGTCATGTGTAGCTTGTTTTACTACACTTTGTCGTCATGGAACCACCATCTCGTCTCCTTGGGAGACCTGCCATTTTTGCAGTTCTTGACATAGCGATCATTGTCCACAGGACGTTGCTGTTCAAAGCGGAAAACAGGCAAGGTAAATATGAGATCTTGATCTCAAAAGGTTCAAAGTTCATGAAGAAATTGAAGTTTAAAGCTAACGGACCTTCACAGTTGAGCTAGACAACATTGAGAGAATGCTGATGCAGATAGAACTAACGGTCATGGCAGGGGACCAAGAATCATACAGGATATCTGCAACCAACCAGCAGCAACACAATAGTCAATACTGAATCACAAATATTATTACACATTTTTTCAATTGGGGGTAAGCATATTACGACAACAAAATAACCAAAATTCTGTGCAGCACATAAAAAGACGTCATTCAGAGCAATATTTAACCATATAATACATAAGACTGTTAGTTGGAGAAGCGGGTGGCATGCTATAGAATTAAACCATACACCTCTTTAAGTAGAATTGACAGATACAGATCAGTTTAGGCCTTTACGGGGATTGCTTAACTTTTGTTAGTAGAAAACATTGATTAATATTCCCTTTAGAAATAAAAGGTATACATTTAAAAGCTAGACGACAGCTAGTACTAACTACTGAATTTTTTATAGCAATTTTAAATTATAGTAGTTCATCCGTTTGAATTTTGAAATAGTATCGCGGTCAAACAAAATCGGGGAATGAGCAACTTTTGATCTTGTGCAAGAATACCAACAATATAATATTACTCGTCCGATGGATCTAAGTTCACATATTTCTGGAAAAAAAATCATATATACACACAGTGGCGGAGCCACCTTTGCTCCAGGGGGTTCATCCGAACCCCCTTCGATGGAAAATTATACTGTTTTTATACTATTTTTATATGGTTAAAGTTATTTTTTATGCATATATAGTAGATGTTGAACTCCCTTCGACTAGTTTGTACATATACTTCTGAACCTCCTCAATAAAAATCTTGGCTCCGCCAATGTATACACATACATAATGTCTGTGTGTGTCTGTGTTCTCTAAGTCCTCTAATTCCTTTCTTTTTTTCTCAATTAGCAAATAGGAGAAGAAGATAACTGACATGAAGATCATCATAACATGCTTCCGTTTCTGTTCAGAGCAGAAAGTTTGTATTTATCTGAAAGTATCAGGTCTAACTTGTGGATTGTGGCTTCAAAACCAAAGAGCTAGACATTCCAGAGGAGTCAAGGCATATGCTGATGACTAAATATCTACGCCCCACCAGCATATACAAGTACACAACAAGACCGGACAATTTCAGTATCCACAAACAAGTTGACTGAAATAATGTTATATTGCCTCGAATTTGCAAAATCAATATTCTGCAGTACCACGCGGCACCTCTTCCAAACAGAGCACTTTACAAAGGTGAGTGTACCGAAATAACATGGCAGTATCGGCGATAACTGGCAACCAGCCACACTAGTGACCATAAGCTAAAATAATCCAGGCCCCTAATGACACACACACCCCAATTGGAAAAAAATAATAATGAAACACACAAACAAAATGATAAATAAAAGAAGATACAAAGAAGATAAACGAAAAATATAACAACGAGAAGAGAACAAATACTTTGTTCCCAGTAAGGCCCAACCAAATTATGGATTTACATGTACGCTACATGATCGTTTCTGACTTTGACGAAATGATGCCAACATGTAGCAGGATGATCTAGTCATGGAACAGGGAATACAAGCATCTATCAACACCTAAACATGCTAAAACAGGAGGGTAATTGGTGCAATTTCTAAACCCCATGATAACCTTTTTTAGGTGACCGAAATCCTGAGGGCCAAGTGGCGCAAGACTCGAAACTCAGTAGATATTGGATGGGCTGGGTCTTCCACCCATATCCACTTACCTGGGATTACCTTTTAAACTTGTGACGAGAATTTAAACATACATATGATCTTGATATACGGATTAAGAGGAGTTTTCCATGGGAAATGAATATACCCGGAAACAAGAAAAGAGAGAAAACTAGATTTAGAATAATTGTAGAATCAGCACTATAATATACTACTCCCTCCGTTTCATTTATGTATCTTAGTTTGAAGGGCTATAATATTGAAGTTGTGTATAACATACAAAAAGTACCCTATGAATCTTGTGGTCTTAAAAATGCTAAGCTATTGTTTTAAAGGAGTGACATTAGGGGAAAAATAGGAATCTTAGAATTGAAAACTTCCTAAATACAAAGAAGTGACAGTCGTTTTTAGACAAACTAGAAAGGAAAGTAAGTCACGTTAACTGAAACAAAGGGAGTGTGTCATTTGGAATAATGGACACAACTCACTAGCCTAAAAGGGTAATAGTAGGTAGTTCCTTGGCAAAATATGGTATTAAGAAGGCTCAAATAACCAGAAAACTCTAGCAACCAATTTTAAGAATCAACAACACCTTTGTTACTCCGGTAATGTTCCAAAGAGAGTACGCATTGTATATGTGGGTGCTAAAACAAGATAAAATCACGGTGCAGAGCACATGGCAATCAAGCAGTATACTCTGAAATTGCCTCTTTGTTTTAGTAAGTAGATTTGACCAAGAGGCTCATATTTAAGCTTCAACGTAACCAGAAGATGTTAAACGCTAATAACTTCTTTTCATGTTCACTGTCACAAACATGAGTTCAACAGATACATGCACAAATAAAAGAATGCACAATAAGTCCACAAAGCCAAATCAAAATAACCATATGTAGGCTAGATTTCATCTTTACTCAACTCGCTTGTCGTGAAGCAGCATACCACAAGAAACAAAACGAAAACAGACAACCATAATCAACGGTGCAACAGGGGCAACAACATGACATTTAGCACAATTGCAATCCAATAATAATACTAATTCAAGATACTGTCGAGAAATGGCCATGCTGAGGAAATAGAGGGAAAATGCTTCTCACTCATCTCATGATAGGGTGCAACACGGGCAACAACATGACACTTGGCACAATTGCAATCCAATAACAATACCAATTCAAGATACTGTCGATAAAAGGCCATGCTGAAGAAACAGAGGGAAAATGCTTCTCACTCGTCTCATGATATACGGACTAAGATTTTAAGATATATGCAGTTTTCAAGTGCCACATTGATTACTTTACGTTATTGCATCGTAGGAAGCATTTAAGACCAAATGAGCAAACAAATGCTTTGCATGGAATGAGAAAACAAACCTAAACAGATGTGTCCATTACTATAAATGTGAGGATGCGCTGGAGCTGGAGGAATAAAAACAACCTGCCAAGTCAAGAGACAAAATGCTACAGAAAAGATAAAATAAACTTTTAAAGAAGGAAATTACTATCAAATAAGCAAGCTAATGTTTTGCATTCCAGACACATGACTGCAGAAATTAGACTCCTTCCAACCACCCTCACCACCAATTGGAGTATTTAAAATTAAACCAATGCAAAAACACATATATATTAAAGTATTTTTATTAGTTTATCATAGCAATACAGAATTTTCTGTAGTGTTTCCTTTTTAAATCAATGTTGCACTTCACCATACTGAAAGTCTAGAAATTTCTTAATAGTAACTGATAATATCTACTGCCTATGTATTCAACCAAACAATATTTTCTTGTTCAAGACTTACACCTTTTTCTTCTTCTAGTGATCCCTTTGATCCTTAGCAGGATTCGGGGAGGAGACGGACCATAAGGGTCTAGTATATGCAGCCGTACCCTGCGTTTTTTTGCACGAGGCTATTTCCAGCTTGAACAAGGTCACATGACAACAACTTAACCAATTTTCGCGAAGGCTCAAAAATTATATTTAGGAAATAAAAATATAACAAAAGAGGAAACTCACTTGAGGGGCTTCCATAGGATAATGCTCAGGAAAATCAACCTGAAGCTGATACATCTCATCTGCATACAAAGTTCCTGGTGCCCCATTCACTTCAATTATCCATCTACCATCCATAAACACAAAAATTCCAAACAATTCATTAAAAAAAAAACAATAAAGATTAAATCTTTTTCCTTTTTCCAATCTACCCTTTTCTTGAAATCCAATAAATAACACTAAACAAAATCAATTTCACAAAAATTATACCTTTGGAGATTATCAGTAACTTTTTGTTTAAATCCAGCAGGTGGATTAACCTGCCATTCCATAAGCTCTTTCTGTAACCGATTACATGCGATTTTGCTCAAAGCCTACTACATTTTAACTCAATCAACAGACAATTTTTGAAATAAAAAATAATAATAATAATAATAATTTACAGAAAGATCCAAAAACAAACCTTGCGAGAAGAAGCAGAAGGGCTAGTCATGGCGTCTTGGGGGGGAAGTTATTACACAGAGAGAAAAGGATGGTGAAATAAAGAGAACTGGTCTGCGTAGAGT
Organism: Capsicum pubescens; assembly: GCA_030864215.1. Classification (NCBI taxonomy): domain Eukaryota; kingdom Viridiplantae; phylum Streptophyta; class Magnoliopsida; order Solanales; family Solanaceae; genus Capsicum; species Capsicum pubescens. The sequence goes on along the minus strand of CM061541.1, from coordinate 6,654,141 downwards.
CGACGTTTGAATGATTTATATGGGGTAAAAATGTAAGGTGATGAGAAATTCTGGGGTGTTTTTTCTAATTATGGAGAGTTAGTGGATGATGTTGTAAATTCTGAAAGATAGAGATTTTGTTACAGAAACTGATGACAGATGGATACTCACGTGTGGTTTATCATCAGATTTGGACACGTGGCGGATTTTAGGAGGAGTCACGTGATGAAAGATCCACGTTGGAATCTCTAAAAAAGTTTATTTGTTCATTGGATTTGGAGGTTTAAAAAGTTTTACTAATCTTTGTTTTTTGATGTAAAAAAGGTCTAGATTTGACATTTTTGTTTGATTCCATATATTTCCCAATTAAAACAGCATAAGCCAACAAATCTTTATATTGTAGAAATTATATTTTTGAAGGAATTGATTTAGACTTACAATTTTGAAAATTAATTGTGTGTGAACTATTTATATTAGGATTTTGTATTATATATGTCGAGTCAAATGTAGTATTTATCTAAAATAGTGTATCACTTTTGTTTTATTGTAACATTGACAATAATACTGATTTGGATGTCTTCATTTATAAATAAACTTATTTTAGAATTGTCAAAAAGGTAAAAAAGATTTATATTTCAAACTACTTGAACCGAAAATAAAGGGAGGAAATATGAAGGTGTTGTCAAAGTCATGAGGTCTCAGACCAAAAAAGAAAAGCCATAAGGTCTGAATAATCAATAAACAGAAAGAAATTAAACCTTAAAATATGAAAAAAAACAAATTAGGAAAAAAGGAAACCAAAATCAAATTTCTTTAAGAGAACTAATACATTGACAACAAACTTGGGCTGATCCCGAAGGTATATTGATGGGCCTGTTAGAAAATGAGCCCATTAATAAAGGAGCACTTATTGGGCCAACCAGAGTGATGTACAGAAGTTATTGGGCCCAGCCCAAGAAACAACTCATCTACTGTAGAAATGGATGGTTCATTTACACAAATGTCAACTTTTCTGAGTACTTATATTAAAAAATTGTGCAAATATAATTTTTGAAAAAATCTTTCTGAACAGCATCAGATTCAGTACACTTTTTGCTCATATATGCTCAAACTTACAGATAAAATATTAGACCGTGATCTAATATTTACTCGTAAGATTTTCAGTTTGCTCAAAAAGTAATTTCATACGGTAATGCAAATTTTTCTGCAAATAGTTCCCCAATCTCGCTTTAAGAGCATTTATTTAACAATAATTCCAACAATTGTAAATGTGTTTCGCATAATACATAAACGTGCTATTTAGATGACGTTTACGCGGTCCAACTTTGGATATTCATAGCTAGACACTTAAACTTGTATAAAGTTGAACGGGTAGACACACACGTCCCACGTGATGTCTCACGTGAATGTCACGTAAGACACTACAAAGGAGTCATATGTCTATTCATTCAACATTATACAAGTTTAAGTGTCTAATTATGCACACTCAAAATTGAAAGGACACAAACGTCGGTTGTGACCAATAGTTAAAAGGCATGTTTATGTATTGATGTGAATATGCTTTTTTTTTTCTTTTCACAAATGTAAGATTCTATTCTCTTGTCCAAAGCAAGGACATAGGCGGATCTATTAAAGCCGGTAGGGATGGCACGCCAGTTGCAAATTTCGACGGAGACTCTATATATATAGCTATATATAGAGATTGATATATTAAAATATTAAATCTGTCACCCACAATACCAAAGCACTATCTAGTGCAAGTGGCAAAGCACCACTTTTGTGTGTAATTGGTCGTGGGTTCGATCTCGGGCAGTAGCATATTATTTTTTTAGCTTTTTTTCTATTAAGCAATGTTCTATATATATCAAGATTGATATAGTAAATATTAAATCTGCCATTAACAATACATGTTTTATATATATCGAAACTGATATAGTAAATATTAAATCTGCCACTAACAATACCAAAGTGCTATCTAGTCCAAGTGGCAAAGTATCGTTAAGCATTGTTCTATATATAGAGACTGATATGGTAAAATATTAAATTTGTCACTCACAATATCAAAACATTATCTAGTGCAAGTGGTAAATTGCCACGTTTTTTTTTTGTTAAGCATTGTTCTATATATACAGACTGATATAGTAAAATATTAATCTGTCACTCAAAATACCAAAACACTATCTGCAAGTGGTAAATTGCTACTTTTGTGGGTCAAAGGTCGTGGGTTCTATCTTGATCAGCAGCACATCATTTTAAAAAAAAAAAAATTTGCTTAACCATTATTGATTAGAACAGGGCAACAAGCGTCGCTTTTTTTGTTTGTTTAAGCATTGTTGATTAAAACAGGTTATTTTTTTTTTTTATTTTTTAAGCATTTTTTTTTGTTTAAGCATTGTTGATTAAAACAAGGCTTGTTTAAGCACTGTTGATTAAAACATGGCTTTTTTAAGCATTGTTGATTAAAACAGGGCAACAAGCGTCGTTTATTTTTGTTTAAGCATTGTTGATTAAAACAGGCCTTGTTTAAGCATTGTTGATTAAAATAGGGCAACAAGCGTCTTAAATGTACCAGTTGACAATTTTACTTGACACTCGGAAAGTCCGGATCTTGGATCCGCCTAGGGGTGGGCATGGTACGGTACGGTACGATATTTTAAAATTCGGTATGGTAACTTCGATTTTCGGTATCTAAAAGAACAATACCATTACCATACCAAATTAGTTTGGTATGGTTCTGTAGACACCTAATTTTGCCCCTCCCCCCCTCCCGAAGTCTAATTTTATTCATTTTTAGTTCACCTTACCATGTGTCCAACCCCATGTAATTATATCCCACAAAAATACAAAAAATAAACAAAAAAAATACCTCTAACTAATTTATCTTATCCTAAAAACCTACCCAATCAAAAACTTCCACCTACCCTAACTACCCATGTGATCCCCTCTCCTTTTTCTTGTCCACAAAGAAAGAATATATGGGGGACCCACCAAAATTCCCACATCATAACAAATTCATGCCCATTATAAAAGAAAAATTCTAAGAGGAAAAAGGGGGGCTCATTCTTTGATCATCATCTTCTCCACAATAAAAAGAATCACCAAATAATCTTCCTCACAAGAACAAGAACAACAACGGGGAAAAAAAAAACGGTGAACAGTAACCGGTGAACAGTGACGGCGTGAAAAGTGACGGTGAACGGGTCATTATTTGTCGAGTTGAATTGTTGGTGTTAAGGTTCGGCTCGAGGTTTCCGGGTGCGGACTCTCTTTATTCGAATAACATTGAGGTTGAAAGCTTCAAATTTAAGGTCCAATTCTTTCTTCTCTTTTATTTAATTCTTATGTGATTGTGATTGCGTGTGATTCGATACCGTGGTTTGTTTGTTGATGTGAACTGTTGGTGAATTTGGGTGTGTGATGTTCTAAGCATGATTGGTGAATTTTCGTTATTCTCAATTGGTGGATTGTGTATTGAAATGGGTTAATCACGTGGTTAAAAATGAATTAAGGTGGGGATTAAAAATGGAGGAAAATGAATATTGATTAATTTTGATGTATTGATAATGTTAAACATGATAGAATTGTGATATGTTGAACTTGGTAGGCAAACGTAGGCCGGTTAGGCAAATTTAGGAATAACGATTTATTGGAGTGTTTGAATATGTGCGTGAATGATACTTTCTACTTTATTGCACGAAAAGTTTAAATTGTACTCATTTGGCCGGGGAATGCCCCGAAGGATTTGTATTGATTTATCCGGGAAATGCCCTGAAGTAGCATGTACGCAAAGGAGGTTCGTGATCAAGGCCCGGAACGTCGGGTGGACTTTAGTTTAGGATTAGTTTAGAATAGAATAGGTTTTATATTTCAGCACCTCTTTTATTTTAGATTGTATAATTTGGACTGAACATTATTTTTGTTTGTTTTGAATTTTGTGTGATTTATTTGTTTGTTTGTTTTGTGCGTTTATGTGGTTTGTACATTTGTAATGTCAAATTAGCCGATACGCTCCACCAAGCGACCGTGGTCGAACCACGGGATCGAGGGGTGCCTAACACCTTCCCCTCGGTCAACAGAATTCCTTAGCCGGAATCTCTGTTCGTAAACCGATTTAAAGAGTCAAATGATTTCGAAAAGGATTTTTCAATGGTGACTTGGCACACCAGATTATGCCAAGTGGCGACTCTGATTTTGAATGTAAAAACAATCTTTTTTCGGAACCAATCTTCATTTTGTCACTTTAATAAAAAAACCTTTCAAACCTTAAAATACGTATCTTTTTTTTTTGTCGAAAAAGGGGTGTGACAGGTTCGATATTTTTAAATTCGATTTCGGTATTTTACGGTATGGTAATTCGGTAACCATACTTTATTTGATTTCGACTTACATATATTCATATAAAAAAAACTATAACTTTAAACTTTACAAACGTCTCAATCATATAGGACTAACAACTACCTTTGTTAATCAATTACACAAAAAGAACATTTCGATCACGATTGAGTAGTCCAAGATGCAAACTCTGAACAACATTACCTAAACTTAAGCATAGTACTCCTAAATAAGAAGTTTCCCAAAAAATTTATTTCTAAATAAAAATTATTTTTATGTTCAATTGGCTAATGGATGATATATAAATATATTTACATGAGTTTTATATATTATTAAATAAATTCGGTGCGGTATACGATATTTCGATATTTATTGCATAAATACCAAAATAATTTAAAATTCTTACCAAATACCATACCAAAAATCATAACATTTATATCCCGATATAAACAATTTCGATTTCGAAATGTTATTGGGTATATATCATACCATGCCCGCCCCTACATCCGCCTCTGAGCAAGGAGCGAAGGACTAAAGAAACACAAGTCATTATCTTCTTTTCTTATCATCTCAGAAATATTCTTGAAGAGGACCTCTTAATTGATAGGTCATATTGATGAAGGATTGAGGCCCCCTCCCAAATAATAATGTAGCAGTAAAACTCATGCATGCTTGCAAAATGACAAATTTGGAACCAACCACTCCTCAACCGTACTACACTTTCACAAAAGAAAAAAGATAGTACAAGATGAAAAAGAAATTACGACTCCCAAAATATGTACACTGCACACTGGACATAAATTAAACATGCACCATTAAAAAATGTGATAAAGTAATTAGGGGTCGTTCGGTAGGAGGGACAAAGATAATCAATTTTGGGGTTAATTTAGAAAAAAAATATTATTTCAGATTTGATTGAGATAAAATGCATGGGATAACTCATCTCCGAATTAATTATTTCGAGAAGGTAGTGTTTTTCTTATTCCTCCTTGAGCCTGGAATAACTAATCCCGGGATAGCTAATCTCGAGATTAATAATTCTAGAATAACTTGTCTTCCAACCAAACGACCCCTAAGAGTATTCATCTACTCTTGATCAAAGATATCGAGGGCAAGCTTGAAAAATAAAATCGACTTTGATAGGGAGCTTTTTACCCTCCAAACCCAGATTAGTCATCCGGGCCCGAAGTGGATTTTGAATAGCCCAAATTAGTCATCTGGGCCCAAAGTGGATTTTGAATATCGAGTGTGATGAAATAGTAAGTCTATTTTCTAAAGGAAAGCGGTTTATCTTCAAAATAAGTTGAACCTTAAAACGAGTACGGAACATTAAATGAAAAATAAAAATAAAAGAATATATTAATAAGCTTGTAACCCAAGGGAAAACATACTTCTTCTTTACTAATAAATAATTAAGTGAATTGATTTTGCTCTTTCTTCGGCCACTTGGTATGTACATAAGATACACTAGTGACTTAGACATAATCCTATCAAATCTATCAATCTATGATCACTATTAAGTAGTAACTAATTTTGATCACAACTAATCCTAATTCCTAATTAATAAATAAGAGCAATTAATAAATTGCTAATCAAACGTCACCAAGTAGCAGTATTAGGATTAAAAGAAGGCATAAAAATCCTTTGGCCGGTGGCTAAAATATGTCTTGGATCATACTCTAATTTCCTTTGTTGAAATCTCGTCCAATATTTTTCTCCAAAATGGTCCCTCCATTCTCTTTGATTTGTATAATGTGGCAAATATTGTTTCGCATTAATCTTTTCATCTTCACAAAACTTCAATATTTCGTAATTTTGATTGCTGAGATATTCCAACGTTTGCGTCTCGTCACCATTTTCGAGCGCCGACCTCAGAAATGCGACCAAGTAAAACACATCCTCCTCAGGCGTCACTACTGAACTCCTCTCGTCCCATCTGAAATGGATACGCAGAATTTTTCGTAAGCAATAATGTAATAAAATGAATAAATGTGAACATATTTGTCGTGTCCATTGGACTATATATAGTACTAGAGGAAGATTTTCGAAGATTCATGAGTTGTTTTTTTAATAAAGTTGGGAAGTAGTACCTATTACATTGAGCCAAATAAATTGGTCACCCTAGGGAGGATCTTCCTGACAAGAAGATCTTGAATGTTTTAATTTGGACCATTTTTCTACCTTCTTGATTGTATTGTTGGATTTATTTGGGAATACTTACCATTATCCCAGCTGGAAATTGTGCATGCATGCCACGTGTCGAGGTGGACATGCCACTTTATCATAAGACATGAATAGGAATGACAACTGACCCCAAAAGCATTGGAGGTGGGATCTTTAAGGGCAGTGTGTCCAAATAACTTTTGCATAGATTAGTTCAGCTCGGAGTCAAAATTTGAAGCTTAAAGAGTTAGTTAAAGGTATTGAATTTTATCGAAATTGTTAATAGAAAAAAAGTTAAAATTTTGAGTTTATAAATTAGGAAATTTAAAAAATACAATTTACTAAATTATTGATACATTACAACAACAACAACAATAATAAATTCAGTGTATTCCCACACAGTGAGGTCTGGAGAGGATAAAATGTACGCAATTCATACCTTGCTACCTCCGGGAAGGTAACAAGGTTATTTCTGATAGATCCCCGACTCAGGACAAAGAATAAGCAAACAAATTATTGATACATTATTTAGAAATATTCTATTTGTTTTAATTGATCGACAGTTAGATAAAATTGAGTACTAATTAGACAGTTAATGAATACTTTATGTTCTTTCACCACAATATTTTCAAATACTCTCTGGTAAATATTTGTTGAGTTGTTAATTATTTTGATTTATAATAATTTTTTTATGTAATTTCTAAATATATATATTTATTTTTAAAATTATTAAAGATTCGACGCTCATATCCACACTAAAAATTAATTAGTTTGACGTTTGTATTCAAATTAAGCCAAATAAATTGAAACAGAAAAATGAAGTTTGAACTAGAAACTACTTTAGTTAGTTCCAACTTCCAATGAACTTGTAAATGTAACTATAACTATAGCTATAGCCCAACCCCTCAACTATATTCTTAAGTACTCCAACCTTACTTTATTAAATTTGTTTTTATTCCTATATTGGATTTATTCCTATTTACTAGACATTTTTATTTTTCTATTTGTTTGATAGCTAGGACAAAACAAAATTACAGCAAAAACTCTGCACAAAAAGTAGACACAGAGCTATATAGAAAGGGAGGGACCATAAACTAATGGACCATATTATATACTATATGAATGAATGTTCTGTTGAAAAAAATTTCGATCTTTACGTTTTTCGTAATTTACGATAAAATTGAAAGATTGGGTGAGATGTCTGATGAACATAATCCAAATTGTGAGTAGTACTAGTACTCGATGACGTGACATTGGACATATCACTAGTTATGGAAAATTTTATTATGGTTAAGATCCGATCAACACAAGTTGTGTGAGGGCACCTTATATGTGTGACAAGTGTTTTTGTGAGACTCATTATAACACACTCTTTTTTCCATTGAATTCTTCTTTTTTTCTAATCTTCATTTTTTTCTTTTAACGGTGTTTGACCATGAAAGTTTTTTATTTTTCTAAAAAAAATTCTTTCACTTTAGTAAAAATAATAAAGTGTTTGGTCATAAGCATTACAAATAATATTTAAAATTATATTTGGAGAGTGAAAGCAAGTTTTTTTCATCTCATTCTCTCACATAAATTGAAAATAAATTCAATTTATAAAGTGAAATAATTTTTTTGGGGGGACAAATAATTTTTTGCTTTTTCCCTTTTTGGGGTTAATTTGTATTTACTATTTTCTTTATTTTTCTTTTTTCGCCCCATTTTTTTAAATTATTTTTTTCTCATGTTACGATATTAAATAAACCGAAGTTTTCTTTTTACTTCTTTTTTATTTTCTCTTATTTCTTATTTCCACGTACTTATAAACGAATTAAGTTCTTTGATCACTCACCATGATATCAATTTTTAATTTTTATTTAGTCTTTTTTTCAGTAGGTGCAGGAAAATTTGGTTACTAAAAATTTAAAATTGAATTTCATAAGTGATAAATCTATTCTTCGTGAGTTTATATGATATTATTTGTTATGGTTCAATGTTATTAAAGGGGTCTCTAATATTTAGAAATAAAAAAATCATCCTATATGGTTTTATCATTAAGGGCATCTCTTGTATTGCAAAATCATTTAAAGCAGGTAGGGCCAAGAATTAGATTGAATTTAGATAGGTTGGATACTAAATAAATTTAAATATTAATTTAGAATTGACACGTCAATAATAGACACACAAAAAAAATTAAAATATCTTTTAATTGATCTTAAATTGAAATATGTGGAATATTTTTAAAAGATTCTTTAATTTTCATGAAAATATGTTATGTGAAAAGTTGAAATTAAAATATTTTTAAAAAATGAAAGAGACATTTTTTAAAAAATAGACTTAAAATATAGTAAAAAAGTAAATTAAAATAAAAAATATAATTTTAAATTTGAATTGATTACAAAGATCTACAAATAAGAATTAGGAGGAAAATGTTTTTTCAAATTACTTAGCATGAGCACGAAAAGAATAGAAAAAAAAATGTATTGAAAAAAACCAAAGAAAACAGTAAATAACCCAAACGAAAAGAGCAAAACAAAAAATAAAATAAAAAATTAATCACATTAAAAAGGTAAAAGAATATGAAGAGGAGGGAAAGATAAAGAAAATTATCCAACCAAAAATCCACTTGTCAAAAAAATAAATGCCCCACACAACTATTACATGGCACGTGGGGCACTAGTTATAACAAAAGTATGTATGTGTCATCGTGAGAAACAACGGCACAACAAAGTAAATAGTACTCCCTAGGTTTTAAAAAAAATTAAATACTTTAACTTGACATAAAATTTTAAAAAATATAAAAGACTTTTGAATCTTGTGATCTTAAATTAAAGTTATGTTAAATGTATCAAAATATTCTTTAATTTTGTGATCCTAAACATGCCACGTGAAAAGTTAAAATTAAAGTATTATCAAATTTTTTTAATTTTTTTTTAAACGATATAGATCATTCTTTTTTTAAACGGAGAGAGTATATAATATAATTTCATAAAGCATATACACATAATGTTTTGTTGCATGCATGCACTTTCAGACAATCAACGTAAGAAACAGACAGAGGTAGATGACGGTACAATATATCATGTCGGCATATATATAATACAGATACAGCAAATAAATAACTGTTCCGTTTTTTTTTTTAATAATATTTGCACATCCACTAAAGTTTTTTTTGTGTAACGAAATTATCACACACTTCAATATATAATTATATATCAGGAAACTAGTACGTGTACATACCATATTCAAATTTTAAACTATCAACATATTTTAACATGTTTGCGGGTGGTATTTTACTTTTTCTTTTTATCTTAAAGTATTTTATATGAATTATCACATAAAATATCACTACTGCAGCTAATTGTGACAAAATTTAGTAGCTTTAATCAAACGTGCATCGTCGTATTTGTGTTAAAGAATCTACGTCATATGTATAAATAATCTCTTTGTGGGAATACACTGAGACTGTTGTTGTTGTGGTATAAACAATCTATTCAGAAATCACTTATAAACTAAAAAGTTCGAAATTCGTTTTAAGGGTATAAAAGTAAATTCACAAGGGATGAGAACTTACTTATTCTTGTTCATAGGGTAGATGAGTATAGGACCACTTGTCTTGTTTCCCAAAATGCCCTTAAATACTCCTTTATCAAAGTCTGCAATTCTTGATTTTGGTACAAATAAATTTAGCCATGGATGTGGCACTTCCCATAAACCCTTAGACCGGAGTTTTAACTCGGCCTTGTGAACCCGGTCCAAGAAATCAACATATGGAAGGTCAGTTGTGAACTCTGAAGCTGGTATATAATTTAATTTTTTCAATAAAATCACTATCTCCTGCATTTTCAAAAAATTTAAATATTAATAAATAAAAAATCTAAAATTTCATATTCAAAGTTAAGACAACAATAAAATAATAAAATCAAAGTACAATAAAGTGTTGTCACTGCTGAACTGTTACTAACTTTATTTTTTCATGCAAACTCGAATTAAAAATTCATAAATTAATAGAATTATTAGACTTAGGGAATAAGTTTTGGTGGGTGGTCACTGGATGGATTAGATATAATTAATTAATCATAATAATATTCTAATTTTTTAAAAAAATAATTAAAGTTTGCGTTCTATCTTAGGATCTCTTAGATTATGGAAGATCTTCCATGTTTTCTTGTGCATGTTTGTTTCATCTTTTTACGACGAATACTGTCATAGAATAAAATAATAATACTTTAAATATCTTTAAATAAAAAAAAAATTGTTTTGGGTATGTACCAAACAGGAATAACGACGGCGAAGCTTTGTAGAATGTTCTTATTTTTCTAATGTCAGAAAATTAATTAAATAATTCATCACATTTCTTAATCATGCTTTACTAAACTAGCTTAACTAATATACACTATCAAGCAGAGATAGATCCAACTTGAGTTTTAGTTATTGGTTTTTAGCTAAAACTTTGCATTTAAATTGTGTCAAAAAAAAAAATATATATATATATATATATACCTGGATGAATTAATTTTCTATATTGTTAATGTGTATAATGTAAAATTGCTTTTTAAAATATTTGTCAATATCTAAGAAGATTGAGTAGGTAAAATAAAGAAGAAAAATAGGGCTCTAAGGTATAATAGCATCGCCACCTATATATTAGAAAAAATATAATATATACTTTACAGGCTTTATTCGCACTAAATATGCATTAATCAGAGAGCTAATTAAAGCTAAAGTTTATAGCATCCATAGATTACCAACTTTATCCATTTTTTAATTTCCTCTTTATATTCAAATTAGCAATAATAGTGTGCATCATGTGTGAAGGAATCAAAAAAACTAATTAAAGACACTTTAATTACTTAATTAATCTATCAAGAAAACATAATAATTATGTAGCAACAGTAGAATATCTGTAACGAAAACATGCATAATTTTTAATTGAGTTTAAGTTATATAAATATTTTATACTATTAGATCACTTAGAAGATATTTACACGTAATTACGCCTTCTTGTGTCGGATCTGTAATTACCTGCTACAACATATAAATATATGGCCTAGTTATAAGAATTTCTTATACCGACGACAACGATAAGATCTGCATATATTATATTCTTCTCAAACTTCACTTTGTGCGGGAGCCGAGATTACACTAGATATGTCGTTATTGTTTTGAACATACCTGATCAATGGTATCAGCATTTGAAAGGTGATAATTTTTGGTGATTTCCAAGCAGTATAATACACCTCCCTCAGCCTTAAGATCAGAAAATTTGACAGGATTACTTGGAGAGAAAAAAGAAGACCTCCAATTATTTATTAGGCCTTCATCAACTATAACAAATCCTTCCACATAGTCAAATTTTTGTGAAGCTGGTTTTCCATGCAGTGATATTAAATATTCTTGGTCTTGTGTAAATGTTGAAAAATTTGAATATAGTATTCGAATCCACCTCACCTGCATTTACATTAAATAATAGAGTTTAATTTCTACACACACTATATAAAATAATAATATAGTAGTACTTAAACTAAGTACCATATCATCTAAAAATAGTCATAGATATAATTAACTATACTGACAAGTTCTATATTGACTACGGGAATCCTCTTCCATTATCTCATTCACACGGTATGATTTGCTTTTTATAATAATATATTATTGTCGATATAGTATATAAGTTAAATTATAAATGAATTAAAATTATGATAACATCATTTTGTGGAGGGGAAGTGATGATGTCAATAAGAGTTGGAACAAATGAAGGACCCATTTTCCTTATTCCTATATATCATGTCTTGTCCAAAAACTAATACTAAGAAAAATAAGTAAAGCCCCACCATGGATGAGATGAGTAGGGGAAGAAAAAACAAAAGTTGCCAATGTAGATAACCAAACTATAAAACTAAAACCAAAAAGATTGGAATAGGCTCCTCCCTCTGTTCCAATTTAAACGTCTTACTTTCTATTTTGATCTGTTTCTTTTTCTTATATTTAGTAAGCTAACAACTCAAACATCCTACACGGCAAGTTTAAAAACCACAAAATTCAAAAGACGTTTTCTTTAACATAGGACCACAATATTAGTAAGTCAATATTTATTTGTTAAACTCATATCCAAACAAATTAAGACACTTAAATAGGAGCGCATGGAACATCGATTTAGTAATAGCATATGGGTGAAATTAAAATACATACCCTTTGAGGAGCTTGTTCAAGTGCAATTCTTGCCCTTGTTATGATCCCAAATTGTCCTAATCCACCAAGAACTGCTTGAAACAGCTCAGAGTTTTCTTTTTCTGAACATGTCAATAGCTCACCCTTACCTGTATTCAAACACCTCATCATGTGTCACATCAAATATGATAAGTAATTAAAATGGCTCTAATCATAGTACTAATTTGTTTCTAATTCTATTTCAATTATGACAATCTATATATATTGTCCTTGCTCTTTATGATAATTATTGGCAACTTGATAATTTCAATGATTACACCTTGTCCAAAGTATAAATAGATTCTATGTATTTATTATTAGAGAGATCAATAGTTAAGCATAAAAACAAAACACCCCATGTGGTACTCCCACAATTCCAAGTCCATATATCTAAACATATTTTGGAAAAAAGGAGTTCATAATTAACACAAACAAATAAAGGTACAGTTAAAACACCCCATCGAAAGATATTAATTACAAGACAAAACACCATCCTAACATAACATCCCATGTTATTGTTCTAATGTCACATATCTGGCAACTACTTTCTTTCATAACAAAAGCTATTAGGAATTAAGTAATAAATAGAGTGTGAGGATAAAAATGCACTATGAATTACTCCCTCAGTCTCAATAACTTGAAATGTAATTTAAAAAAGACTTTTTGAATTTTATAATTTTAAATTTAAAGTATGTTGCACGTACTAAAATATTTTTAATCTTGTAGTCTTAAATATGTTCAATGAAAAGGTCTAATTGAAAGAAACATTTCTAATAAGACAAATAAATTAAAACGAAAACACTACTTTTTTTTTTTAATTTACAATGATACTCCTATTAAAATAATATTCAGATTTTCTAAACTTATACACTGAAAATATAAGTACCAATTTAAAGTCAGTGGCGGATCCACCCTGTAATTAAGGAGGTTCATTCGAACCCCTTCGACTGAAAATTATATTATTTTTATACGATCAAAAATATTTTTATGTATATATAGTAGATGTTTAACCCCTCTTCGACTAGTCCGTATGTTTACGAAAATCCTGACTCCGACACTATTTAAAGTGAGTATACAAAATTTCATAATCTAATATAAATACATATAGAATTCTGCAGAAACATATATACCTGTAACAACATCAAGTTCATGGACATTGCTAATTTGAGGTCCATGATTGAAAGCTTGACCACTAATCCCAGCATTAGATAACGTACCACCCAGAGTTAAATACAAATAATCAGTCCATGATTTTGGTGCAAGTCCATATTCTAATGTGGACGTCAACACATCAATCCATAATTCACCTCCCCAAACATCAGCGTACATTAATTTCTCCGAAACCTTAGTCAACACTTTCTTTTTCAAGCCACCACTCATTTGAACCACAACGCCATTTGTTGTCATGGCTTGACCATTTATCGAATGTCCGTGTCCTCTAGCTGACACGGTGAATCCCCGAGCCGAGTGGTACGCGGCCTTCACTAGCCGTGCTACGTCCTCGGACGTAGCTGGATAAAGAACCGCCACCGGCTCGGCTCTGTACAAGCCGCCAAAGTCGACTGAGGCGGCTTCTAAGTCGGCTGGGTCTGCGCTGAGTTTCCCATCGAGCCCCAGCCGTAAAAGGTCATTGGGGTTAAAAGTGAATCCCACGGTTACAATAAGTCGACATATAGCTAATGTCACCAATAATTTCGTAGCCATAGTGGAACTAGAAATTGTAGCAAGGTAGAAGGGGACTTGTTCGTATACAAAGACAATGCAAAATTTCAATTGGATGACGGTGGGTGGTGACGATTGTATAGAAAAGGGAACAAAATCTTGTGGCAGGAGAAGAAGTCAGAAGAAGTACGTAAGACAGATTGCACTTTGAAGATTTACCAAAATCACAAACATGCAAAAGATTCTCAAGAAAATCTCTTGTTCTTTTTAACAAATCATTAATATAAACGTCAAAAGATACATGAAGATAACAAGAAGATGTGTTAGAAATGGTCCTATTTTCAAAAATTGTGTAGTTAAGTTTGTGTGTGTTTTGATATTTTGTCAATGATGTGGTATACAAGTTGGGTATTTATAGGACAAAGATTACTAGAAGAGAGGGGTTGGGGGTTGGGGGTTGGGGGTTGGGGGGGGGGAGAAGGAGGAGAATAGTCACGTGCGAGGATGAGGGGTGACACGAGTGAAGTAAGGTGGGCCCGGGTAATTGGGTGGGGCCCATTAAGGGGATACGGAGGATCTGTGTGGGGCATAAACAAGGAAACGTTCACGTGGGCGGAAGGACCGGTCGACGGGTCTTTTGTATGTTTTTTTGTATATCTATTTCATTTTGGAAATTTAAAATAATTTTGGCTAACTCAAAATTAGTTATGGTAATGTTTGTATAATATATTTCACTATAATTGTTATTCTGTATAATAATATTTTATTAAGGTGTTTTTCATGTTGCTCTTTCGTAGTGTATTGGTGTTGATGAAAGTTTAAAACCTCTTTCCTTCGTCTGAATTTGAGGTTCGAATTTAAAAGCCTACTAGCCAAGTGTATACAGACAGTGGAGGAGTCAGAATATTCACTAAGGGAGTTTATAAGTGAACATACGAATTAATCGAAGGGGGTTCAACATCTAATATATATACATAAAATATAATTTTAACCATATATATATAACATAATTTTTCGCCGAAGGGGGTTCGGATGAAACCCCTCGGCAAAGGATAGATCCGTCATTGCATATAGATATGTATTGTGACCTCGCTCTTATAGTAATACATTCTCCTTATGGTCGGGAATAGTAAAACGTGAAAGAAGCGTCAGAGAATCGACCAAGTGTTTACCATGTTGCTCTTGTGTTGGTGTTGATGGAAGTTTAAAACCTCTTTGCTTCGTCTGAATTTGAGGTTCAGACACAAAAGCCTACTAGCCGAGTGCATAGAAATGTGTATTGTAATTATCTCGCTCTTATAGTATAATATTTTTCTCATGGTCAGGGGTAGCGAGACCCCAAAGAAGCATTAAAGAATCGACCAAGTTCATTCTGGAATCAAATCGTATATTATTTTATATATATCATATGTTCTCTATAACACATCTCGCTATATAACAACTACAAGTAAGATATCGTTGTAGAAAGATTTAATAGTATATGAATTAAGTTAGAAAAAATTAGTACTCGTGGTAGTAGATTTAATTTTGTTTCAATTTTTTTTAAAATAATAATAATAATAATAATAATAATAATAATAATAATAATAATTATTATTATTATTATAATTTATGCAAATTCAAACTTTATGAATGATAAACCAACATTCCATTTGAGATAGACTTTTAAAAATCAGTATTTTCCATATTTTACTTGAAGTTCAATATTGAAGATTAGTAATTACTTATAGCACAATAATAGTAAGTATTATATGCTGGAACTCATAATTGGTTGCATTTTGACCTCTTAATTGTTGAAATGTTCTCTTCAAATAGCATGTTTATTTTATTATAAAACATAGATTGATTAATGTCTATCTTAATTCCCTGAACTGAAGGAAGTAATATTATAAAGTTAATGATGAGCATATGGATTGAATTAATAAGGCTAAAAGACACATAAAGGAAATCTAAACATTGATTATGAATCTGTCGTACTAATATAGTTGCCTAATTAGGTTAAAGATAATAAACTAGTGGTACCTAATTAGTGCTTATAATATTGCAACTAAATAAACTTAAAACAATAATTACGAAAAGACTCAATTAAACAGTAAGTATTATTTAACTTTGTCGCCATTCCCATTGGATGGCTTCTATGGTCAGATGAAGGTTATGGACTTTTCTTTTTTCTGGTATCCGAAATAGAGCACGACTAATCTAGATTCGTATATGGCATAAGATATTCATTTGGGAGAAGAACATCCTATCAAGAACTTTTTCATACCCAGGACCTCGAAACATTCAAATGAAGGTTATGGACTTATGGTTTAACGTCTCTTTTTATGGTAAATGAAAATATAATTTCCAAAAGTTTTTAAAAACTGCTCCGAAACCATGAAAAAAAAAAATTATTTGTACTTGGTTTGGTGTTCATATTGGGTCCCCAGTTAATTCGAATTTGCACCACGTAAATCCAATTTAATGGAAAACCGCTTCTTATATACGTAGTGGGTGTAAGTTTTACAGTTTACACCTATATATGCTCCGCTAAAGTTTTTTTATATAAATATCAGTTTCAAATATCCATTTTGGACTTCTAATTATAAATATTTTTTTCTTGAAATATTTATCGAATATTATCCAAAAATATTAACATATTCATATAATTGAATGGTTGAAGCAAAACTGCAAAAGTACTCAGTATGAACAGTATATATAGAACTTGTTGAGTACGTATTAGATTGAGTCTACGTCTGAAATAGTTGGCTATAGTTAAATTTCAAATAAATTGACCAACTGCAATATTTGTGTCAATAATTAGGTCCACTTGTGAGATAATATAGAGCTGTATAATATAATGTATGCATACTTTGACCACACAATTATTAACGTGTCCTACCTTCTAAACTATACGTCTTGTTTTAATTAATTAAGCTCATATACCCTCAATTTTTAAGGTTCATTAACTTATATAAAACGATATTGTAAGCAATTTTACACTACTATATTAAGTTAATTTCATTTGTCCTAGACAAGCTAAGTTTGTCGGAATATTCCTTATTTTCAAGATTATAAATCTAACTTTTTATGTAGCCTACTTTACATATCTTTTTAGAAAGTGATTATAAATTATTGGGAAAATACTCTATTACCACCTTGAACTATACGCAAAAAGGTTGAGACACACTCGAACTTTAGGAGGGTCCTATTACACCCCGGCACTAATTAAGATCGTCTTTTAATTTTGACAACCTTAGTGCCTACGTGGCACATACGTGACACTAGGGGTGTGCATCGGTCGGTTCGGTTCGGTTTTACATATTATCGGTTTGGTTTATCGGTTTTCGGTTTTTATGCTAAACCAATAACCAAACCAATAAGATATTTTTATCGGTTTTTAGTCCTTAACGATTCGATTTTCGGTTTAACCGATAAGAAAATACTCATAAAATAGAAATAGTAGTAACTAACATGAAACAAAAATGAATCTCAGTTGCAACCAAAAATCCTACATGATGTGTTTAAAATTTAAAAAAATCTTCAAGTTTGAACTAAATAGTGTTAAGAGAAATTAAAAGTTTGTATAATTGAAATAATAAGTTTGTTAATTTGTAGAAATAAAAGAGAAATTTATAATAAATCATATATATATATTCTTATTGGGTTATCGGTTTACCCAATAACCAAATAAGAAAGAACCGAACCAATAACCCAATAATTTTTTTTAAAAAACCGTTAACCCAATAACAATAAATCAATAACATTTTTATCGATTCGATTTATCTGTCGGTTCAATTTTTGCACACTCCTACGTGACACAACACATTGAAGCAATTTTACACTACTATATTAAGTTAATT
Source organism: Capsicum pubescens (assembly GCA_030864215.1). NCBI lineage: Eukaryota > Viridiplantae > Streptophyta > Magnoliopsida > Solanales > Solanaceae > Capsicum > Capsicum pubescens. The sequence continues at coordinate 6,635,971 of CM061541.1, read as the reverse complement.
TCATTTATCGTAGACAAGTTAAGTTTGTCGGTAATATTTCTTATTCTCAAAATTGTAAATTTCACTTTTTATATATCCTACTTTACATATTTTTTAAGAATGTGATATTATAAATTATTTACGTTGAAAAAACACCACTGCCACACACAACCCAACCCAAATATTTCAGTAAAAGGTTTCAAATTTCATGAGTTGCCTAAAGTATATTGACCAAAATCTAAAGTACTTTGAGTAAAAAAGCTTGTTGTAGACGTAAGTGGATTCTATTGGATATGGCTCTTGCCAAAATTCCTAGTAAGTTACGTTTTGTGGACTTCAACATATATGTGCTATTATCACTGTCTATTAGTCTTTTTTTCTTTGTTTTTCTATCGATGTTCGGTATCAATATTGATACACGATTAAATTTAAATTCACATATTGTTGGATTTATTTATGAAAACAATGCTTTCAACAAAAAAAAAAAAATCATTCCAAAAACTCGAACTCGAGATCTTTGATAAACGACAGATGGGTTCCAATATGAATCGCTAGTCCATTTTTTGACTTATCGATATCATATATATATATCGTTATTACGTATAAATTTCCTGGCCCATTTTTTTATATGTTAATATCATGATCACGTGCGTTGCAGATGTATCACATGTCAGCCAATAATACCAAATTTTAAGAAAAGCACGTATTATTAATGCATGTGAATTTCCAACGGCTCATCTTTTTATTTATTATTTTCAACTACTTGTTTCTGTTTGTTAGTGAAGAAAATGATGTAACTTCATTGTTTCTTTTTAACTCCTCCATAAATTTGATTCTTATTAGTCCTTGTCAATACAAGAATTTTATAAACGTTTACACCGTTTCAAAAAACTTCTAAGGTTTCCTTTTTTTTTTTTTTTAAGTTAAATTATATAAATTTTTGACCAATTTTTTAGGATATTTTTTTCATCAAATTAATGTGAGAAGAATTTTAACTTATAGTATTTTCTATATAGTTTTTGCATGTCTAAAATTTATTTTAAAATATTAAATTGACTTTCGAAAAGCAAAAACGTGACAACTATTTTGGGACGAAAGAGGTATAAGGCTAGCTGGTCCTAATGATGCAACAGCTTGCTATATCAGATGGTAAGATGGCTAATCAAGTTTGATTAGAACATAATTATCGACAACATTTAGTGGCTAATTAATTGTATGTTAATACAGTAAACATATGTAAATTGCCATGTTTCATGTTCAGAGATTAACAAACATAAACCTTTGAATTTATCTTTCTTGCCTCCATTTTGTCAACATATTTACGTAAATTAATCTCAATCAAGTTATAACATCATGATTTGAAAGATAATCAGAATTAATTACTCCCTCCATCCCAAATTTTCTAATTTGGTGTCCCATTTTACTTGTTCTTTTTTACTTATCAAGACAAGACAATTTTTTTTTTCCATATTTTGTCCTTTGCATTAATTACTTTTTCTTTAAATTAAAATGTAAACATCATTTAATAAGGATACTATGGTAAACTAGCCATGCTATTTATTATCTTTCTTAATAGCTGTATCATCCCAATTTGGGACGAGTAAAATGGGACGGAGGGATCAATTAGTTTGACTCTATTAAGACGTAAATGTTGCACTCCAGACAGGCATCTTTGTTTCTGCAAGTTGTTCAACTAGTACAATAATCTCTCTAAATAAAGAGACAAAGATTTAATTAGTATAAAAGTCGAGGCAGAATCAAAATTTAAAGTTTATAAGGTTATAATTTGCCATCGATGTAGCTCGTTTTTAATTAGTTCACAACTTATTGTGTATACATAATAATGAATTTTTTAAACATAATATAATATCTAAGTAAAAATAAATAAATTCGCTCGAATACATATTGTATATATTAGATCAACATGATTTTTTTAAAAAAAAAAAATTTATCTTCCCTTTATTGTTAAGGGAAGTGGGAAGTGATTAATTGATTTTATATTAATTTGGCATACCCCTTAAAAAGACAATAAATAGTAGTACTCAATTTTATCTATCTTCTGAATGTAATAAATTCAATATTTTGAAAAATGCATTGAGAAATGACTATGGTTAATAACAATAATAAATTAGGAATTAAGTGATAAATTATTTTTTAATTTTCTAAACTAGTCATGTAAAATCGGATAGTACTTTCAGTATAATGGATAAGTAGAGGTGGAGGAAGAAGTTATAATTATTGAATTTTGTTTCTAAATACGTTGATGTTCATTTACTTGTCCTGACGTACCTTCCAGGCAAAATTTTATTCAATTATTCTTAATTATTTATTCGAAATCAATGTCACATACAAAATTAGGAATTTTTTTAATTTCATACTTACACAGGCATCTTTCTATTTGCTAATATCCAATTAATGTCTGTATCTTCATAAATGATTCTTTACCAAGATTATGCTCTAAAATAAAAAAAAAGATACCAAAATAAAATCTGATTAAAATAGAAGAAAATCTAAGGATTTTGACCCCTTTGATGGATTTACTCAAGTTGAAGATTATGACAGTTATTAATGTGTATTCCAGCATAATTATCTATCACCATTTGTATTTTAACTATAAATTATATATACCTCTAGCTAGTGATATAGGTGCATGTAGTGTGTGAAAAAAGAGTCATATAGGTTTCATTTATTGCTCCTAGAATAATGTTTTTATTAAGCTTTCATAATCAAATTTCACCATTATATATTTTTAGGAAACCCAAATGCAATTTTATCTTGCCTTTTAGTGGAAATCGCACTTAATGGAAAAGGAATAGGATAAGAATCTATTCTAATTAGAAAAGAGATACATCAAAACGATAATTAGAAATTTCGTAGCATATAGACCAACTTCATAGGCTACTGTAGGTTAAGGCAGTGGCGGAGCCAAAAAGTTCATTAAGCGGGTTTGAAAGTGCACACATGAACTAATCGAAGGAGTTCAACATACATAATATATACATAAAGAATAATTTTAACCGTATATAAATAATGTAATTTTTCGGCGAAGGGGAGTTTGAATGAACCCCTAAATATATGCTAGATCCGCTATTGAGTTAAGGTGTTTTAAGATATATTGTGAAATGAATTAATGAGCATATTCATTGCTCGGGTTTTAGCAAAAGCGACTCTATAAGATCGTATCAATCAATTGAAAGATCTTAAAAAAAAAAAAAAACTTTTTTTTTAGTGGTGGTGATTGGAGGGGGTATGTGTTGATACCATTCGAAGGGATTAGTGCATCCGTCAAAACAACATAATAAATTATACTAACAAACAAATATTCTCCATGAAAGAAGTAATTAACAATAGAGAAAAGATATATTCATTAATGAAATAAGATGAAATTATTTGACCATATTTAATTATGTTTAATAAAAACAATATTGGTGAGTGACATTCGCAAATCTTTCAAGTGGACTCATGTTTACGTAATGTTTTATATTTTATTTTTGATAATATAGTCTAAAATATTGGTTAATGATTTAATTATGTGTCATGTTTCGGATAGACATAAAACTCTAATGCAATAATTTAGGAAACAAATCTAAATAGTATAATTAGCTGATTTACATCCAATTTGATCATTTTAAAATTGGAGAGGATCCATTCTAGGGCCCAATAATTGATATGAAAAAAATTAAATTCAATAAAAATGAACATGAATCTTCTTTAATTCGTTATATTATTCAACTCGTGAAATTTTAATATATAGTTAATGTTTTCAGGTTGAAATACAACTCTACCCCCTCCCCCCTCTAATTATGTTAATTTACATTTTAGTTTCATTTATTTATTTAGTAGAACTAGTTATCTTTATGTATATCATTTGTAAATTTTTATTAAAAAATACCCTTGCATTATCTTTAGTATCCGCGCTTATTGTAATTTATAACTTGATAAAACAAATATTTGTGTCAATTAAGCATCGTGATGTTGATGTAATTGTATATTCTATCTCTTTTGTGAATGTATATTTTAGGCTTTCGCAATGTTGATTTGTCTAATTTTTAGTAATTTATACCATGAGCGCTTTAAGGATCGTCCTCAAGATATACTTTCAAATAGTATTTTACAATTACAATTCATTTTTCTCGATGAATACTTAGTATAACGATCCTTGATGCAATAAAAAGCACTAGTTTAATTTGGGGGTGGCAAGATAAGTTGTGATTTCTATGTTATGTATGGTTGTGCCTAAGGGCATATCGATTGAAGTAAATTCGTCTTTTGATCAATCAAAACCCCTTTTCAAACTGTACCAAGTTCTTCCAAAGCATGCAACTTTCTGGATGTAAATGATGATATCTATGCATACAACAACAACAACAACAAACCCAATGTATTCCTACCAAGTGGGGTCTGAGGAGGGTAAAATGTACGCAGTCCATACTGCTATTTCGAAGAGGTAGAGAGGCTGTTTCCGATAGACTCCCGGCTCAAGATATGATATCTATGCCTATAAATCTTATATATATATATATATATATATCGTAGAATGAAGTACCATCGTTTTCAATGGACATTAGGAATTGAAAAAGGGATACATATCAATTATTGAGTTGTCATTAATGAAAAGATTTAAAATAGTGTGTGACTTAATTAGACGACGCTTCTGTAAAAATAAAATAAAATAAAATTTAAAGGATATTAGAAAGTAAACCCTTTAAGCTCCATTAATCCTAGTTTAGTTTCCCTCTGTTTCTTTATGTTTTGTTTTAGCTTTAAATATGAAGAATATTAATGTACTTTGTCTTTTAAGTATCCCTTTTTAAAGGGAATGTAAACAACTTATATACTGCTAATTATGCGTTGGAACTGACCCCAATTGTATTACTTTGCTTCTGCAATTTTGTTGTTAATCCATCATTATGTCAATTCTTGTTCTGTTTAGTTACATAAATTAAGTTTTTAATTACTTTAAAGAGTGTTTGTGGGGGAAGGGGGGAGGGAGGGGGGACAAATTAAATTAAAAGACCCGTAAGGGCATGGTTGAGTGCTCGGGAGGTTGGTCTATTGTGTGGAGACCTGGAATGAATTCAGTTTTTGTTTGTCGCTCAGTAATTACCTTGTCGCATAGAGTTTATCTAGTGTGGTGTTATAATCAGAAAATCACGGGCAGAAGCAAAGGAATTTCACTACAATGGATGGAGAATACAATGAGGAGAATGACGTATTTTCTAAGAAAATCACTAAAAATTGCACCGCTAATTTTTCAGAACCGAATCAATAAAATTTGATTCACAAACTTTAATATGTGGTTTGTTAGCTATTCCACTATGAATAAGTTAGTACAAAATATTCACCCAAAGGATAGATATTGTGGATTTAAATTAAAGGCTTTGGTTATAGTGATTTCTTCCCTACTTCAATTTGTCTGACAAAAGTGAAAATGAAGAGGCACAAAAGAGACCTATATATGCAAAGTGCAAAAATAACTTACTTTAAAATACTAAAAAGCTATGAATATTATTAAAATAAAACAAGAAGAAGAATCTCTCCACTTTTCTGTTGCTTTCTTTCACTTGCACCAATTATTCTTCCTTAGATTTGATTCTCCTCTTTTCCTATAGTTACTATAAAGTTTTGCATAAAAAACATAGCATAAAAATAATATCTTCTGCAACTTTAGGGTTGCCATTATGAGATTTTTTTATTTTTTTTGTAAAAGTAAAGAAATCACAAAATAAGTAATTTACCACATGGGGTTGCATGAAATGTGATTGAACATCAAAAGGTCCTTTGAAAAATTTCACTTTCCTAGTCACCTTAATAACTTTATAGATATCTTCAGCTCCTGTTTGATCATAAATTTTGAAGTTGAAACTTTGAACCTTAGAAATGTAATTTTTTTAAATAGTAATTTAAAGTTATAGTTAGACATGAATTTTACTTGAAAAAATTTAAAGTTTCGTAAGTGGAAGTTCCAAAAATTCAAAAACTGATCAAAGCCTGTTTTGGAGAACTTGAAAATATCCGAAGATCAGATTTCTTGATCAAACACATAATTAAAAATAAACTTCAAAACCTATGATCAAACGATAGTTAATTTAGGATTTTTTTAGTCAGGTGACAAAAAAAATCTAACAAATGCTTAGTGTACGTACGTATATAATAGGTGTGCATTAATTATAGGAATTAAGCATGCGCAACGAGCGTCTAATCAACTTAAACATGTTCATTAATTTGAGTTAAATGTTGTAGCATGGTCCAATATCAAATTAATTAAGCAGACAAAAAAAAATAATCAGAACAGGAAAATGATACTATTATCCTAGAGATCATGTATGATGAGTATTATAACCACTCAAAACAGAAAAACAATAGACACATGATGGCAATGTCACACACAAAACTCTGTATGATTATGAGAACACATAGGAGATGGAATTGTCCATCAATTATTTATGTATTTTACCTAACTTTTAATTTGTCAATTAGCCAGCTAGATTCATGTTCAAGTTAATAATGTTTCAATTCAATTGAGCAGCTGTCAGGGGTTTGGACATTCTTGGGGTTTTTCCGAATTCTCTTTGTTAAAATAGTACTATACTGTATGTATAAAGTTGAAATTATTTTATGCAGGAATAATAATATCTTTGGTCTCGCAGTTATTGCTAAATCTTGATTATTGTTTTTGTGATACATGACTCAAATTATATAAAATTAAACACTTGTGTTTGGTTAAATTTTGTGTAGGAAATATATATATGCTACACTTATACTATTTTTAGAATAATAGATCCTCAAATATGGAGAAGCGGTACAAATTTTAATGCACAATGATTGAATGGTGAAATAGTTAATAAATTCGAAAAATTATGAATATTCATACGTACGAAGGACGAAAAAGATAGATTTCGAGTAAATTAAATTTAAATATACATAGTAAACTATCATAAAGACTAAAATACGTACAATAATTGAATAGCCCTATTAATTACTTACATGTACTATAAGTCGTCTCTCCTTAGTTTCTTCATTTATATTTGTTTTAAAAATATACACTTTCGGTGAAAATTTTAGCTCGTCAATCATCGATTTAATAATATTATCTCTATTTATTTGTTATGAAGAGATGTTTCGAGGCTAAATATGCATGGGCCACAACTTGGGAGCTGCAAATAATAATAATTCCATTATAATTAACACCTGTTATTGGAATGAGGATCTTCTAAAATCTTGCCAATACTTATCTTGTTTTATGTTTTTTTGTCAATTGTCATTATGGTTATTTGCCTTATGTATGTTTCAAACTACTTATGCATAACCTTAAGAAAATTTGAAGAAAAAAAAGCACACACGTTGTCTTCTGGGGAAAAGTCCAAAATACACATAAACTTTAATGAAATTTGTTCTAACATGCTTGAATTTTACGGGGGGTTTATGTCCCCTGAATTGTTTATTAATATAGTTTGGTAACATTTGTAAGCTAATAAATAGATTAAATTTATTAATAAATAAAAAAAATTAATACAAATAAATATCAGTAAACTACGCTAATAAATAATCTAAGAGCTCATAATACGCTAATAAATTGTCTATGAAGGTCATAAACCCCCCCGCAAAATTCATATTTCATCAAAGTTTAAGTATATTTCAGATCATTTTCCTTGTCGGCTAATAATGGGTTTAAAGATCCTTTCATCTATATAGGTACTCTTTAATGCCTATATCATAGTCTATTCTTACAATGATACAAGGTAAAAAAAGGACAATTCCACATCCATATTGTTGATTCAAAATTCAAACAATATGGTTAAAAGTAGAAATAGAATTTAAAATATATATCACATCATAGTACTAAATTGAGATTCTTCAAATTAATATGATAGAAATCATGAAAATGTGACTTCATTCGAGAGGGAGAACACTATTTTTGTCCTATATATCTATGTTGTTCGGATCTTTCAAGATTGTTATCATATCATAATACTAAAATTAGATTCTTCAAATATAATATGATACGATAGAAATCGATACAATGGAAATGCGAACGTGATAACTAGTGGAGAACACTACTTTTATGCAAAAATTTAATTTCAAGATTGCTATCATATCATAGTACTAAAGTTGTATTCTTCATATGTAATATGATAGAAATCGATAAAATAAAAGATTTTGAAGAATTCGAGACGGATACAATTATATTTTTTGAAAGATCAGCAACATATATATATATATATATATATATTTGTATTAGCTTATGAGATTATGATTTCTGGCAGAGAATTAAACTTGAAATTCAAAATCTTTATTCCTCTAATATTTACTTTGTCGGAGTTTGAAAAGACCTCTTGAATGAAATGAAATTCCATAGATTACTCCTATTTTAATTTGTTTCTCTTTTTTCTTTCAAGATTAAATGATATTTCAGTATATTCTCTATATCTATAATTTAAATTATAAAATTATTTTTTTTATATATTTTTTAAAATTTCGTGTGAAGTCAAAATTATACAAAAACCTGAAAAAAATGGGGGAATATATGATGATTTGTTTAGTGCTCCAAATATCTATCAATCATCAATAGTAAAATTAAGTCATGTTTGTCTGACTGCAAAACCAAATGTCAATCATAATATAAAAAAAGAGAAAAGAAAATCAAGAAGTCCAGTCAGCCCAGACAAGTTGCATTGCATGTTGAATGAGGATCCAAAATAGAAGGAAAAGAATGACCCTTTTAAAAAAACAACAAAAACAGTGAATTAACAAATTAATTATTAGACAAAATATGATGTTTACACAGTGTGTGCGTTATTTATTTGTTGGTTATGGAATTTTATAATGACAATTGACTCAATAAATGTGACATGTCCTACCATGTACCCTATTAATGTCACCCTAGACTACTCTGATATATGATTGGCTTGGCTGGGCTTGCAATATTATTCTAGATTTAAATAGGACACGTAATCTCATCATTTTCCGTACTAATGGAGAGATAAAATAGTTTCGAAATTAAGTAATACTTCGTATCAAATATAAGATAAAGCTAATTCCGATATTATTTTCCTTATCCCTTGTACCAAAGGACTCCTTAATTGTATCATTTTTTTTTTAACAAAGTATAGTAGTGCTTACATTGGCGAGGACATTCTTGAGTTAAAACAAGTTTTCGCATTCCTAAAAGATTATGTCTTATTAACGAGGATTGTGGTGAAGTGATAAGTACTTTTTTGCGTTTTATTAGTGTGAATTGAATCCCCTTTATTAGGAAATGCTTTATCCCCAATAAAGTTTTCGATCTGATTTTTTTTTAAAAAAAATAAAAATTTAGCCTATAGTGTTTGAGAGAAGTTCTTCCTCATTAAAGTATATGATACAGAGGGTACCAAATATAATTAATTAAAACAAGAAACATAATGTGCTTATACTGTTTTGTATTAGTGGCCATTGGCCACTAGGAAATAACATTTGGTGCAAGAAAATCTAGGAATACAATAGTAGCTAAGATGTCCATTATTAGAGAATAATTAGGGCTAGGGCACCACACTGAGTTGCCCACTTCATGATTGTAAAAAATTGGGACCATTTTTATTCAATCTCTGATTGTTTTATAATTATTATTACTAGTCATTGTTCACTCATTGTTGATTATTGACTTAGTTTTTTTTCTTTTTTTTCATTTGGGAGGGGGAGGGTATATGTGGGATCCTTTATCTTTAACAGCTTCATGCCAGTAGAAAAAGTGTTGCTACTAAGCTAAATGACAATTAACATACGATAAAAGAAAAGGGATTGTCAAGATATATGGGAGGAAGGATGCATATTCTTCTATCGTTAATTAGAAGTCTAGAAAGTTCTCGCTCTGAAAATGAAGAAATTCTTAATCCTCCAGAGGATTACTTAAAGCAGCCTCTCATGAAGAGAAAGACTTATTCAAAATTGCTTGCTTATAATTACAAAAATCTGAACTATATAATACATTAAGGTATGCTGAGATAAGTTATACTGGAATTAGTTATGCTGGGATTATTTTTTATTGAGTGTTTGGTTTGTTGTATTCAAAGTAATATGCATCGAATAATTTCTAAGAATAAATTAATTGATTACCAAAATACCCTCCATCATATTTGACTTCTTTTTTTATATATATTTCTTTGCAAGCTTTAAATATTTATTCTTAAAAATAAAACTTTCATCTTATTTAGCTTAATTTTTTTGTGTGTGTACATTTTCATGATTATATCGTGTGTATTTTAAAAGTAAAACTTTCATCTTATTTAACTTTAATTTTTTTGCATGTGCCTTCCCATGATTATGACGTGTGTGTTTTAAAAAAAATCTTACTAAATCTTATTTAGTTTGAAATAAAAACTTTCAACTTAAGCTTGTTAAGGTAAAAGAAGATTTGTTGTTTACGTCACTTCATTTAAACACATATCACTCGTATAATGTAGAATATTAAAATTTATTTTAATTGATATATACAATATCAATTTTCAAGTGATTAAAAAAAACTATTTAATTTAAAATATGTAATTGAACGATGGAGTCGATTGTGAAACGATAATTTGTATTAAAACTAGGCAACGCCTTTGTAGTTGCTAAAATATTTTACAGATTACCAGTGAATGGTAATTATTATTAAAAAATCTACTTACTTTAATTAATCTTTTCATTATGTAGTAAGAACTTTTTGTGTTATCAATTCACAAAAATAACACTTGAAAGGAAAAAATTGATGTTGAATTTCGTTTTTCTATGCTTAAAAATTTATAGTACCTACATTTTGTCGGATATATAAAAAATTATAGTGCCTAGTTTTGATCCTTATTATGTATGAATCTAACATATTTTGATTTTTAATTTGTTAATTGTGCATTTTGATCCTTTATATAAGAAAATAGCGTATGAATTTATAAAATTCACAATCAATGGGATGAAAAAAAAAATGCAAAGTTCAATTAATAAGAGGTTAATTTTTCTTAGTCATATATTTCAGTCGTTCAAAAAAAAGATATTTTAGTCTTTTTAATTTGTCATAAATAGCGCGTTTAGATAATCAAGTAAATATCAATAATATTTTTTCAATTTCAAAAGTAATAATTAGAGATTGAAGAACTAAGAGGAGATGAAGAAGATGGGAGAAATGTGTTTGTAATGGGTTTGGGGTAATCTTGTCATTTTATAGTTTTATCCCAAGTATAAATTATGATGGGATTGTTATCCCACCAAATGTGGGGATAACTTATCCCGGTCCTATTTATTAGTCCCGGAATAAGTAATCCCGAATATTAGCAATCAAACAATGCATTAAATTTTTTATCCCGGGACTATTATTTTATTCCGGAATTATTTACTCTAGTACCTCACGCCAAGCGACCCCTAAAAGAATGGCTTCCTAATACTATCAAAGGATGTGGTGCGGCGGATGAGGCTACTCCTCCCTTAACCAGAGGCTTTGGATTCGAGCCCTGGGTATGGAAAAATCCTTGGTAGGGAGCGGTGCCCCCGAATGAGCCTCTACCCGGCACAAATCCAAATTAGTCGGGCTCCAATACGGGTATCGGACACCGGATGAAAAACAAAAAAAAATGAATGACTTACTAATAGCTGATCATTAATTAATGAAAAAAAACAGATAAGATTTAATGGTGGGCTTACAACAGTGATTAAATGTTATAAATAACATAAATACCAACCTTTTGAAAGTAATTACACTTTCTCCCACTTTTTAATTACTTTACTCTCTCTCCCTATTAATATACATAATATAGCCGACATATACATAGCATTCTGTGTATAAGTTGGGATTTTTGTAATATGTTTAGGAAGTTGGGATTTTTTGTAATATTGAAAACATAAGTTGTGTATTTGTGTAATTTTTAGTTAAATATATGGAGCAGACCAAGTCAAAGCCCTTCAGAATTTTAGTCCAGCCCACTAGAGCTCATCTTTGTTGACTACCAAAAGCCCAGAAAAGCTGTGTCTTGTTCAACTTTTACATGCTAGACATTAATCATAATGATAAAAATATACTAAAATGTGATTTTCCTTAGCATATTTGGTATACAATATCATTTTCTAGCTAACTTGGGAACACATAGGACATCATCGCGATTCGCGATACAGCAAATGGCCTCTGCTGATCTGCTAAGGACCATGTCTGAACTCGGAAAAAAGGACCTTCTCCCTCTGAACATGGAGCTGGATGTTTCACTATCCACTGACCTAACTCGACTTTTAACATTGTGCATGCATTGCTCCATATGGATGTTATAACTAAACAACAACATACCCAGTGTAGTCCCACAAAGTGAGGTCTGAGGAGGGTAGAGAGTACACAGACCTTACCTCTACCTCAGAGGTGAGGTAGAGAGGTTATTTCCGATCTGGTTAATGGAAAACTTAAGCAGTATATAGGTATTTCTTTCAGAAAACGTGCATCAAAAGTAAGAAAAGAAAAGAAGTTGACACCAAGCATGTAAGCAAACCACCCTCATTCCAGCGGGTTATATAACATTCTTGCTTCACTTTAACTGCGAGGCCACACCCTTGGGATGCCAATCCAAAGGCTAGTTCAATTCTCGCACGGTTAGGAAGGGAAACATGATTTCAGATGAACACTTGGTAAGAAGAAAGGTTAACTCTTTTAACATTTGTACAATTTGATACAGAACCTATGAACTATTGTCGTAATCCAAGTTTCTCTCGACCATTTACAAGATCTGACCAAACAAAGAATCTTCATATTTACAGCCATACAATATATGAGTGTGTTACCATTTGCACCATCATCTATACATTGTCAAAGAGGATCCTCTTTACCTCACGCAAAACTTTTCTCCAGAAAACAGCAGATCGATCAACTCCTTGGAGAAGAGGAGACTTGTCTGCAATAAAAATGACTGTTCATGGCCACCACCTACCAATAATCACCACAGGAACAATTACCATCTTTAAAGTGATGCAAGCACTTCGAGTCATGTACATATATTTCACGTTCATATTTCTGAGAAACAAATTTGGCAGTTCTGTGGCAATCCTCACACATTCTGAGGTTCTTAACAATTCGTATCACTTGAGATGATTGAGGATGGTTAATGAGCACAAAAGAAAGTGCAAGTTTCTCACTATGAACTCTAGTAATATCTTCGTTCTCCTCTTCTTTGATGCAACGCCTACTGCAAGAACTGGATCCCTTCATTTTTACTTCCTTTCTTTTTATCCAAGAATCTGGAACCTCAGAATCACTTTGTTGACCTGAAGCAAAAGCATGGACCACATTGTCTATCTCAGTCCAGCTCCGACTAAGAGATTCTTCATGATGATTTCTTTTTTTAGGTCGTGTCACTGTTACTGACTCTTCAGAAATCCCACTTAGTACATATAACTGTAAAAGTAACTGATAAATCATTACGTTTCCAGGATCCAGTTTGAATAATTGTCCCGCAGCATGGATAGCTAAATTCAAATTACCATGCGCGCAAGAAGCGGTCAACAATGCACCCCATAAGGAAATATCGTGCTCCATGGTCATATTGTCTACAAAATCAATTGCTTCTTCAAGTTCACCTGAGCGGCCATATAAATTAACCATAGCCACACAATGTTCTAGACCTGGTACAATCCGATACTCCTGAGTCATGCTAGAGAATATACGTTTCCCCTCTTCAACCATTTTGGCTAGACCATAAGATGAAATCACACTGGAGAAAGTACCCCTATTTGGTTTAAGCCCTGCCTTTTTCATTTGATCAAATAGCTTTATTGCCTCACTGGAACAGCCGTGTAAAACATAACCAGCAATCATGGTGTTCCAAGAAATGATGTCTTTGGTTGACATCCCATCAAATATTGCTCTTGAGTATTTTATACCCCCAGACTTGGAGTATGTGTCTATAAGAGAATTAGCAACAGAGAGCTCATTTTCCAGATTCCAACGCAAAACACAACGATGGATCTCCTTCACCTTCTTTGCGGCAATCAGGTTTGCGCAAGCTGGTAGGATGGTCAAAATGGTAACTGCGTTGGGCTTAAAACCAAATGACTGCATTTTCCGGAATATACCTAATGCTTTATCTTTCTGTCCATTTTGCAAATAGCCAGCAATGAGAGCGTTCCATGAGGCAGCGTCCCGCTTAATGCTCCCATCCTTCTCCATCCTCCGGAAAAGATCCAATGCTTGATCCTCATCACCATTTTGCATGTGTCCTGTAATGAGAACATTCCACGTGATTACATTAGGTGATACCTCAGACTCATGCATCTTCATAAAAAGATCATAGGCTTTTCCACAATACCCAGCTTGGCAGTACCCTCCAATCATGGAATTCCAACTGTATACATCTTTATCTGGGATCGTATCAAAGACCAGACGAGCAGCTTCGAGTTTACCACACTTGGAATATAAGTCAACCAAAGCATTCCCAACAATTACCTCTCCATCAAATCCAAACTTAACAGCCAAAGAGTGAAGCTCTCTTCCCTTCCTCAGGTCCTTAAGAGACGCACAAGCTGAAATTATGCTTGTAAGTGTTACTTCACTTGGTGTAACTCCATTCAAAATCATCTCCCGGAACAATTGTAATGCCTGACCGTTCCTGTTATGTTGAGCCAAACCTGAAATCAGACAAGTCCAAGTAAAAACATCCGGCATTATCCTATTACCCTCCATCTCCTTCATAACCTCCAACGCCTCATCACACCTGCCCAACTGATTATAACTCGCTATCAATATATTCCACGTAATCAAACTTGGTTCTACGCCTTCAACACTCATCAAATTCAACAACCTCCGCGCCTCAACAATCTCCCCCTTATGACAATACGCCATTATAATCGAATTCCAAGAAACCGTATCCCTCATCTCCATACTCTCAAAAAGCCTCTCCGCACAACCTAACAAACCACATTTCGCGTAAACAGCTAAAAGTGAATTATTCACACGAATCTCACACCCCATCCCACATCGAATCACTATCGAATGAATCAACATCCCACTCTCAACATCCCCACAATTCGCACACGCTTGTAAAATCTTCGGAAACAAAAAACTATCAGGCACAATGCCTTCCCCCATCATCATATAAAAAAGCTCCTTAACTTTACTCCACCTACTATCCCTCGAACAAGCACCAATCATAGCAGACCAAGCAAATAAATCCCTTTGAGACATTTTATCAAACAGTTGATATGCTTCTTGAAACGACCCACATTTCGAGTACATCCCTAATAACTTAGTTTCAATAAAAGGGTCAATTTTTTCCAATAAATATTCCATCTTTTTATGAAGCTTACGACCTAAATTCAGTGACTTTTCATTGATACAAGATTCGATAAGTCTTGAAAAAGTTTCAGATTTTACCTTATACCCATATTGCGAAATGGATTCAAGAGCTGTTATAGCTTCACTGAGACTCCCATTTTTCAAGAGATAATTCAAATGGGTATCTGTGATTCTTGGTTCTTGAGGTGAAAAGTTGATGGGTGTTTTTGGTTTAGGATGAAAGTTTTGGGGCAATTCTGAAATAGTTGGAAATATTGATTTACAGGGAAGAATTACAGTCTCCATTTTTGGAGTTTTTGATAAAGAGTTAGAGATGAATGAACTGCAGGGAGCCATAGGAAGTGGCAGCCATTATTACTTTCTCTATTGGTGTTCAATTTGAACCAAACAGAAATTGACAACTGGGATTATCCAATAAATGAGATTATCCACAAGGCTATATTTGGTATGGTATAAGTTCGGTTTCGATATTTTGCACTATGGTAAATTAGTATGTTTAATTTCTTCAACTTTGATCTATATGTACTTGTATAATTAGATAATTATTGTTAGGTGTGTGAACAATAACTTATTCAACTTTGATTTATATATACTCAGAGTCCACGTTCAGCGAGATGAGTATGGGAATGTGGTGGAGTGCAGGGCTAACTTTTTACAAACTTGGAGATGCACACACAATAAGAAGCTAGTTGCGGGCTTAGATTGACATAAAGACTCAAATAATATGGGTGACACACGATGAATCTCATGATCCGGGGATCGTGATGATGGCCATGTGGAACTTAATTACAGGGAGAGATTGTTGGGTGTGCGAAGGAAAGTCTCACATTGATAACCGAAAGGATTGGGAAGCTTGATATAAGGTTTAGGATATCCTAATGGTATTGAGGACTTTTATTCGGCCCAAAGAGGATAATATCACACTATGTAAAAGTATCTCTGAACTCACCGAACCTAACAATTATGCTTTCCATCGAAATAGAGTAGTCCAAACTTCAACATCTAAACATTTAGTTTGTTTATGTTGTACATTTGCTAGTGGAAAAATTCAATCACAATACCTATCTTTTATTTAATTACCCTATATCCCATATTTAAGTAATGTATATGAGATAGCAATGTATTTGAATACAGTATATATTCGAAGACAACATATATCACTAGTAGCTTGTGTATCATAAATTAATTACGGTCATTGATACATAACAACCAATCTACTAACACAATGTATCGTAACCAACACAACATATATATCCAAGATTTAGTAATGCATTCATCGTAATGTATTTGAGATTTCAAATTTCTAGGCAGCGCAATATATCTGAGATTTCAGTAATGTATTAGAGATTTCACATTTGTAATAATATTAAAAAGAGTTCAAATAGAGAGTAATTTAGCCTTCAAAAGTAGTGAGATTTATATTGTTTCTACTTGTTGGTATACAGGTCTACCCCTACATAACTAGTCTCACTTGGGCCAACGTTGGGCTAGAACCCAACTTCAGTATTAGGCTGGCAGCTGGCTAGTGCCTTTGAGAGAGATTTAGCTGAAATATGCAGAATGGGCTTATTCTAAGGCTAGTTCTAGGAAATAAGTAACACTTAATAATCTTGAAAATGGGCGGTCTTTAATTTTTTCTAAAAATTACACAAATCCACAACTTAAATTCACTTATTACAAAAAATCCAC
Source organism: Capsicum pubescens (assembly GCA_030864215.1). NCBI lineage: Eukaryota > Viridiplantae > Streptophyta > Magnoliopsida > Solanales > Solanaceae > Capsicum > Capsicum pubescens. The sequence goes on along the minus strand of CM061541.1, from coordinate 6,619,029 downwards.
CTCTCCAACATACTACAAAAATCTCAATTTTTAAGTTAATACATATACATAGTTTTCTATGTATATTTCGGCGTTGTTATGAATATGAATGATGAATCGGCCTTGTTATGTATATGTCGGCCTTGTTTTGTATATGTCAGTCTTGTCATATACAAAAGTTTTTATGTATATGTCGGTCTTGTTCTGTATATGAATTGGGAGAGAAAGTAAAGTAATTAAGAAAGTGGGAGAGGGTGTAAATAATTCTAATAAGGTTGGGATTTATTTTATTCTTACATTTTGTTTAGGCAAACCTTCACGTATAACTAATTATCTTAAACCTCTCTTAACTCTCTTCTTATGACGTTCTGGTTGACACTGAAACAGTAGTTCAAACAGAACGTACACCTTAGGATTTCTTATTTCAATACGGCTTTAAAGAATGCAAGGATCATCTATAGTTAACAATGCGGTCCAACCAAGCTTGGTTGGCCTAGTGGTTAGTTCACTAGATCGCTTAAGCAAGTGTCGGAGGTTCGATTCTCGCCTTGTGCATGCAGCAACCAATTGACCAGCGACAAACCCTTAAATGAAGCTCAGATCCGCGGAGAATTAGTCCTTTGCCTGTCGGGTTGGGGATACCTTGGGAAACAAAAAAAAAAAAAACAATGCGGTTCAAAATTCCTTCACACCGTAGTCTTTCGATTCCCATAACTTAAAAAAGTGTGCTTCCCCAGCTAAGGAAAAGTAGAATAAACACAAAGCATTACGTCCAATACAGAAACACCAATAAAGATGCTCTCAAGTGAAATATTTGTTTTGGCAATGGTACCACTCCCTACACATCATTTAAAATACATCAATAAGTATGGCATTGTACTCCAAAAACATTGCCCATGTAAGTGATGTAACACCCCTTTTTTTTTTTTTTTTTTTTTTTTCATACTCCAAAAGATTGATTTTATGGTTTCGAAAGGATTTTTATTATTAAGTGACAAAAGATGAAAAATTTATTTTCGAAAAGGATTCATTTTATTTAAAATTCAGAGTCGCCACTTGGCATGAATGAGGTGTGCCAAGTCACCTTTGGAAAATCCTTTTCAAAAAATGATTTGACTCTTGAAACTGGTTTGCGAACAGAGAATCAAGTTAAGGAATTCTGTTGACCGAGGCAAAGGTGTTAGGCACCCCTCGATCCCGTGGTTTGACCACGATCGCTTGGTGGAGCGTATCGGCTAATTTGACATTATGAATATATAAACCACACAAAATCACACAAAACAATCAATCAAACAAACAAACAAAACAAATCCACAATTATAATGTCCAGTCCGATTATTACAATCCCGAAATAAAAAAAAAAGTGAAAATATAAACCTACTCTATTCTATGCTAATTCTAAACTACACTCCGTTGCTTCCTCCATCCGACGTTCGGGGCCTTGATCGTGCGTCGTCTTCAAGTACATGGTACTTCGGGGCATTCCCCGGTGAATAAGTACATAAGACCTCGGGGCATTCCCCGGCTGAATAGTACAATTGATCCAAAGTGATAAAACAAAACCATTCAACACACATTTCAAGCATTCACCAATCCAACGTTCTTAAATTTGCCTACCTCTATTTCTCGCCTACCGATCCACGGCCTAAAACATGATACTATCGATCTTAACAAAGTCGATGTTTATTCGGAGACAAGCAATCTTCGCTAAACCAACATAAATCAATATTCACTTTTAACAATTTTTCGATCTTTTTTTTCCTTCAAAAATCCAACTTAACCCCAAATCAACTACGTGATTAACATACTTCACACCAGGATTAACAATCAGATAACGATGAATAAAATCACCTCAACCAAATTCAACCAAAAATCACACCATTCAAAAATATTCACGAAAAGAGAGATAAGAGATGTAGAATTGGACCTCAATCGTTTATTTTATTCCAAAATCAGTGATGGATTGGAATTCACGGGCAACGGAACCTCGATCCAAGTGGAACCTCAACTCAGAATCAACAAACGATGACGAAACGAGTCCAAATCTTATAGACAACCCATGACAAAATCGAGTCCGACTTCTAGATGCCCCGACCTCAACAACGAAATCAGTGGTGGTCGGCCGGATTCTGGTGGATTTGGACGGAATCGAAGGTGAAGCGAAGTTGGGTTAATTATTTTCATATCCTCGATTCTCCGGCGAACTCTGATCCCCCTCTGTTTTTCTCTACTCTCTCTCGAATCTCCCTTCTCCGATCTCTCTCGAATTCTCTATTTCTCACTCAGCCTCTCTCTATCGCCTCTCTTTTTCTCACCCTCCCATCTCTCTGTTTCTCTTACTCCGACCAGCTTTTCGTTCATTGTATATGTGTGCGTGAGTTTTCGTGTGTGTATGTGAGATTGATGGTGAGGTCGGTGAGAGTATCTTGGTGAGGATCTGTGTGTGCTGTATATTCTTCTGAGAGTCAAGGAAAAAAATGGAGATCTCTCTCTTTTTGCTCTTTCTCTGTGGAAATTGTATGATTATGATGAAGAAAAAGGGTAGCCGATGAGTTGTGTATTCATTCTCCCCCCTTTTCTTTTCTATTTTGTTGTGTATATATAGTATATGCAGATAGTGAGTGGAATTGTGAGAGTGGGCGGGGAAGTGGGTACACATGGGTAGGGGTGAGGGGCTATGAGGTGGGTAATGTGTCTTCTTTTAATTGAAAGGGTTGTTAGGATGTTAAAAAGAATAAAAGTTTGCTAGGGATTTTGTTGAGAGTTATTTTTTTTGTATTTTTGTGGGATGTAATTACATGGGTAGGATAAGGTAAAAAAAATGGGTAAAACGATATCGGGGAGGGACAAAATTACGTGTCTACAAGTGAAGATTAGGAGTCTTGCAAACTGGAGCAATAGATAAAACTAATAAGCATACGAAAGTTCTAACAAGGGAATGAGAAAAGAAGTGGCTCAATCATACATAAGAAACTAATAAGTTAATGACTTTGGAGAAATCAAACTTTCTGTAAAAGTGGATCCACTCTGAATGGTATCACATCGAGGCCATGATCTAAATGGTCCATTGCACGTCCTAAATGCATGCCCGACAGGTTTATAACTCATGCACCAGAATAGCACCTCACCATCCGCAAACCTATATTTTGGTTTGGCATTAAGAAACCAAGAATCTTCTACGGTTAACAACGGCATCCAAGATCCCTTGACACCATACTCTTTCAATTCCCACACCTTAAAGATATTATTCCCCGGAAGAAATGTATTAGAATGAACACAAAGCATTCCTCTCAACACACAAACCCCAATACCGCCGGGGGCTGGCCTCAGGCTTAGTATTTCCTCTGACAACGGTATCTCTCCGTACACTTCATTTGAAATACTAAATGAAACCACCATAAAACAATTATTTGAAATAGCGATCCAATGAAATGTTGCACGTACAAATGCCAAAAACTGCATGGCAAACACCAAACTGCAAATTCCATGAGGGTGTTCATCAATTCTTCTCCAGCAGGAGCCACCTTTCAAACCGAGAATTTCATTAGGCAATTTGTTACGACCAGTGTCCTGGCAGATACGAAGGATCTTATACTTACCACTCGTTGAGTCATAACCCAATCCAAAACGAGAGTCTGGGACCCGTAGAAATTCTAGAGGGGGCCAGGAAGTACTATTGATTCTCCTGTGGAGAGGTTCCACAGCAAGAGATTGTAGCGGTGACGATCCAAAATATCAGCAACCTGGATAACAGCTAAGCCATCGTAACAACAACAGATTGCACAATGCGTCGGATTAGGGTTTGACGGGCAATCAAGTTTATCCTCAACCAGTTGAACCGGCGACAAAGGACAACAATACATGGAAAATATATGATCCTTAGGGCACTTTTGGGTGATAAGAAGCTTTTGGGAACTTTGGTCATTCTTGACACGATTGAGATGCTTTGTCTTAAAGTAAGGCTCAGAGATCAATGTTTTCCAACCACTTGAAACACATTTGAATCGAAGAAGAGACCGCACATGTAACCTACTGAGAATTTCCGTAAGTATTTTCTCTTGGACGTGGTCCATAACCTAGATAGGACAAAAAAAGAGGTCAGACAATTTTTTAAAGTGCCAAATTATTAGACAGTTCAGCCAAGTGCTCAAAAAAATTAAAAGAATATCTTCCTTGTTAGCTAGCCGTAATTTCTTCCTTTAAAAAATAGTATCTTCAATCATAACCTAGGAAATGTGTAATATGGTCATTGCAAAGTCCCACATCGGTATTACGAAGTAGTATTGGTGTGGGGTATTTATAGCCTTGGGTTTTCCCACCTTTATAGTTAGTTTTTGGGGTGCGGTTTTCCTAGTGTTGTAACACTGATATCAGAGCCACCCATCACCCTTTTTGCCCACCGTGCCTGGGATGGTGGCGCCGGTTTCGGCCGGGGCTAGCAATGTTTAGCGCACAACCATCGAGGCACCTGGACACCTGACTCGAAAAGAGCTACCTAACCCAGAGTGGAGCCATCGAGGACGACGGATGCGGAGCGTGGTGGTGTGTTATGGTTCATTGCAAAGTTCCACTCTCCCACCTTAACAGCTAGATTTTGGGGCGCGGTTCTCCTAAGGTTGTAACATATGCCAAGCAACAAGAAGTAAAAAATTCAATCGTAAGTAAAGTAACACCGCCCAGAAATCACAACTTACCCGATCAATGTCCATCTGCCTTGACTTTTGTTAAAAAGCACAAGAGAGGGAGACTCTACAACAAGCAGCAGCAGCCACAACGAGTCCCAATTAAAACTAAGTACGAAAAAGGCTCTCTCAATCCCATAACATTTAGGATAATGAATTTCCTAAATCAATAAGAATTAAATAGCCATAATTAAATAACACCCATGATTAAATACCCAGTAAATAACCACCGGCATAACCTTAACTAGTCAACCTCTTTTCCTGACAAAAAAAGTAGTAAAACGGGACCGAGTACACATAATAAAATGCAACACACAAAATAAGATTGGTACCTCTAAATAGAATAAAACATGGTCCAACCTGTTAAATTTATCTTAAAATTCAACCTAGACTTTTTTGGTTCCTTTTTAAAGATTCTACTTTTTTTATTCTTTTTAAACAATTGAGTAATTGTTTTTTTTCCAGATTATTTTGCATTCACCAACATTATTAAAATAACATACTATTTGTTTTGTTTAGTTTTACTTATTTATACAATAAAATACAATACCATATACTTTTAATATAATACAATTGTTAAAGATATATATTTATATATAATAACGATACAGTTTCTATATATATATACATATTCTATATAATAATTATAGCATCTTTATACACATTCTATACAATTTTTAACTACAATTATTATTTAGATACATATTTTATAGGACTCTATATAATTTTTAAATGCATTCTAAAAATGTATCAATCTAGTATAAGAGAGTATCAATTGAGTATATGGACACTGCAAGTGTATTAATGTAGTATAAAAGTGTATTAATGTGGTATAAAAGAGTATCAATTAGGTATAGGGACTGCATGTGCTTGCATAAAATTTTCTTTCTCTTTTTTAAAAAGCGTATCAATATAGTGTAAAAGTGTATCAATGTGGTATAAAAGTGTATCAATTGAGTATAGAGACTGCATGTGCCCAATTGGGCCAAATAGCTAAAAAAGGGGATTACTTTAGCCGACTGGCTACAGCATGTCCACCTTTTTAATTATGGGCCATTATTTTTTAAAATGATCAGCCCATGTCCTTTTCCCGTGCATGATTTGTATCGTATGTTGTTTAGGTGAACTTTCCCCATGATAGAAAAAAGATTATGAGGGTTGTAGTTATTTTCAAATGTGTGGTTGTACGTTCTTGACTAGTGAATTCCTATTATATATTCCAATTGTGTCACATATTAATGGAAATTTTGCAAGAATTCAAGGCTTTTGTTGGATGAACAATGTGGATGAACATCTCCAGGCTTACAACTGGTGAGCTTTTGGCTATGTTTTTTTGATATCTTTCTTCATTTGTCTTTCAATTCTTAGTTTTGTTATTTTATTCAGGGTCATAGGTTATTTACTAAGTTGGTTATTTGTCATTTTTTTTTAATTAATTTCAGGGGTAGCTCAAGCGTAAGGTCAGTAAAGTGTTTGCTTTACGCCTCCAAAATTTTGAGGTTCCAAAAAATTTAATATAAATTTTATGATTTTTACTATCACTTAAAATGTTATTAAAAATGGTAAAATCTAAAAGATAAAAAACTTAAATTAAATAAAAAAGAAAGAAGAACTATCTACATTTTATTTGAAATATTTTAGTTGTCAAATCTTTATATTAATAAATAAAGTTTTCACAATAATATTCAAGGTAATGAGTTGCAAATAATGGCTAATATCTTATTAATTAAAATTGCTCCTTACCTTTATAAATAGTAATATTAGTATGCGAAGTTAAATGTTTAATGTCTCCTAAGAATTCTACACTAAAAAAACAAAATAGTACATAAGAATAAATAACTCATATTTTTGTTATGTGCATATACTTAAGGCATTATATTAAAATTTGATTTTAGACCACTAATTTTACTGAGACATTTGATTTTAGACCACTAATTTTACTGAGACGACTTTACGAAAAGTGACAATCATTTTAGAGTGGACTGAAAAAGAGACGACTTTATGAAAAAATGACAATCATTTTAAAGTGGACTGAAAAAATGAAGTAAGACAGTAAATTCAAACATACCTCTTGTGCCCAAGAGGTATGTTTCGAATTCTTGTCTAATCTCGTCTCTTTAATTTTTCATGTTAATGTTTTGTTTTTTATCTGCATTTTAACTATTTTTCCTTATCGAATATAAAAAATATAGATGGTTTGAATTCTATATTATCTCTTTTCAAAATTAGATGATTTGATTATATTTTGGTGTTAACCTTTTTTATAGGTTAGTATACCATTGTGCACCGGTGGTTTTCAAGAGGACAGCAGTGGTGACAAAGAAAATGCAAAAAATCTAGATTAACATCCTAGATCTAAGATGTTTCGTCGAGGTAGAGGTGGTCGTTGTAGCACGAGCCATCGCAGGTCTACTACGTGATGTGACACGTTTATTTTTTCTGGTTGTTTTAGCCATTGATTAATTTATTGTTTGTGAAGAGAAATTGATAAATGTGTAGCAGAGATCCGCAATCCTAATTCTGCGTGATTAGCAGAAATCGGCAACTGGGATTATCCAAGAAATTATATCAACTGGGATTATCCTGTAGGTGGTTTGGTATGGTACACTACAATTTTGGTTCGGTTCTGTAATTTTGATATGGTTCGGCATGTTTAAGCATAGTTTGGATAGTTCATAGTGTAACGCCCCGCATTTCGGGCTAGAATAAAATATATGACTCTGATGCGTTGATAATCCCCGAGCCTTAAATCCTATGCCAATTTGGCATGTTAATCAAGGTTGTAGTATGTGAATCCATTTGAGCATGAATTTAGACCATAGAAGTCCTTCAACTTAAGGACGAGTTAAAACTATTTCGATCGATTAAGTTTTAGTGGACGTTGTAATTTGTGTCAAATTCTATTGACCATAACTCATTGTATATGATGAACTGGGTGGCCTACTATATTCCAAATTGTAGATAATTGAATAAGCTTTCCAACGATACCAAATTCGCCTAAAACGGACACCCGGTGAAGAAGTTATGGCCTTTCAAAGTTGAATGTGTCGCCTATGCACATATAGGCGATGCATAGGGCGGCGCCTATGCAAATATAGGCGATGCATAGGGCGGCGCCTATGTAAATTTAGGCAATGCAAAGGGCGGCGCATAGTTATGGTTTCAGGTGACGAAAACACTCCGTTTTGAGTTACTTTAAGTGCAAGTTAGTCCTTACAAAACCCAAAATCGTCCTTACCCACTCCTAAACGGATTTGGGCCTATTAACAACATTGAAGCCTCCTATAAAATCCCAAAAATCTAATCCTTCAAGAACTTAAGAGAAGGAGCAACTAGGGTTTGAGAAAATAAGCTTGAAGGACCGATCATTCCGAAACTTCTTCGTGAAACAAATTACAGATTCGGAATCCTCTCGACGTAGGCTTCGATAGACACCAAAAATTCGTGGAGAATAAGGTACGCGGGGTTTTCCTAAATTCTCATGGGCATAGAAAAATCATGTTTTAGAATGGGGTTTTAAATTATGTATATATATTTATGTATAAGATGTTTTAACATCATTGTTTTGGTCTTTTGACCATCTCCAAAGAGATTTGACAGTTTTTATACATATATGAATTGAGAGCATGATTTTCATGAAACCCCTCTCTTAATGTAAATTTTTCCACGTTTCACGTAATATAAATTGTTTTGAAAGACTTCTTGAAGAAAAGAAATTATGATATGAAGTGCTTTGACTTTTGCTATGTTTGGAATACGATTCTTGAACACGAAAGAGAGGGTTGTGAATGTTGAATATGCATGTAATGAAAGAATGCATGGTTTTGCCAAAATGCACATGACCACCATATGTTTGATGAAAGTTTTGCATGGATTTGATTTGAGTTTCGGAACATGACATCTTTAATGTAAACTACATGCTTCGGTGGTCTGAAACGTTATTTCTATGAAAAATCGTGCTAAATGCACTATGGCTCAGAAATAGGACTTGCAAGTCTTGGTATGACGATACCAACTCAGACAAATGCCATAACAGATACAGACTAGTTCAGAAATCAGATTTTTATCAGACTCTCATGATTTAGAAATTTCAGAATGATACATGTTCAGAAAAGGCTAAAATAGGGCATAAAGAGAGCTTAGGTGGTTCCCTGAAGAAGGCGGGAGTTTCAGACAACTCTTTGCCTAAAACCGTGGTTTGCCGACCCGGGTATATTATTATGCGCTGACTTAAATGTCCTGTGGCGTATCAGACTCAGACACTCCAACCCTTGCGGCACACTTGGGTTGGGGGCTTCCCCGCCGAGTCAATGGCGGATTCCATACAGCCCGTGGAATATTCAGACTTGTAGGGGAATACCACCTAACTCAGAAGTAAAACACAGATCATGATTTGAAATGAACAAACAGGTTACATGTTTTCAGAAAGTGCCCATGTATTTTTCAGAAACAGTTTTATACATGATGTCTTGATGAAAAATTGCTTTCACTTAATATGTATATATATATATATATGTATGTTCCATTATACTATTTTTTTGGATTGCTTCACGTGCCAGTACTTTTGTGCTGACCCCCCCTCCTTCCAGGTTCTGAGTCACAGTCTAGGGGTCCAGCTACTCAGTAGACATTCTCGGATTTGCAGACTTGATCTCACAGTGGTGAGCCTTCTATTATTCAGAAGGCCTAATTATGTCAGACATTATCTTATTTATTATGTTTTTGGTTTACTGGGGGCCTTGTCCCAGTTTCTTTTCAGATAGATGTTTATGTTCTTAGTAGAGATTTCGCAGACTGATGTCAGATAGTATTATTCAGAAATGTTGCAGAACTTGACCATGTTTTCCGTACTCAGTTTCAATTCCGCATTTTATTATGATTATGAATGTTGTGCATGATAACCAGATAGAGAATGGGTGTTCCGGGCCTTTATGGTTCGGGATGCTCGTCACGGCTAGGGCCTAGGCTCGGGTCGTGACACATAGTGTGGTAAATCGATAATTATCATTTGTTCTACTTTTACTTTTTAGAAAATGCCTCAATTATGTCATACTAACATATTATGTATGTAGAAATACTATTCATATTCAAAAGAAAGTATACGCAACTTCCCTTGATAATCAATTATAACATAGAGTAGTTAAAATTTTAATATCTAAACATTTAGTTTGTACTAATATTAGTTGTACATTGTTAGTATTATAAAAATATATATAAAATATTTTTAGGGAGAAGGACAAAAATAGCCCTTCTCCTAAAACTTATTCCACAAAAATAGCCCCTGTTTTTAATTTCCACTTAATAGCCATTAAAATAATATCATATTCTAATCATCTTCTAATCACCGCTAAAAAGCCGCAAAAATCGCGTAATATATTTCTTTCCTTTTCAATTGAAACTCACACTTTCCTTTCCCAATTTTACCTCAGGATTCCTTTCCATTAATTTTACCTCACAAATCCTTTTTCAGATACACCATATTACCTTAAAATACCTTCATAAATTGCATATAAATATATAAAATCCTCCGTCAATTAGCTTTAAAAAGTTTTTTTTTCATTCACAATTAGCTTCAGTTGACACAAAATTATGGCTTTAAGTTCAATTTTAGTTCCAATTATGCTACATACGGAGGAAAGTGGTTAAGTGATGTACAGTTTGAAAAGTTTACAATCAATGGAGTACTTTTGAATTCGGATTGCAGGTACGAATATTTTGTTGATGAACTGTATAAGCAGTTGAATCTAGAGCGAAATTCTGGTTTAATGACAATAAAATACATTGTAAAGAGTGGATCTATGAGTATTAGACTTTATATGGAGATGAAGAAATTTTTTTTGGATATAAATGAATTTTCATTGTGTATAACACTACAAAACACATTTGAAAATGGAGAATTCTCAATTGAAAATTTGATCGAAACATCTCCGACTGCTATTCAAGTTCATCCGATACATATTTCTGATTATACAATTGAAGATGAAGAAATGGAAGAACAGCCCGAATCGATAATTAAGGATCCACTTCATAGAGATTTTGAAGAAGGGTAGCTGTACTGGGATAAAAATACAATATCAAGTGTGATGAAACAATATGCAATCAGTGTGAGATTCCAATTTAAGGTGAAAAGATCATCATCATCAAGGTATAAACTATATAACTACTTTATATGACCTGTGTCAACAATGTATAAGTTTTATATTTTATTGGAATGCTGGTATAAATTTGCATAAATACTGTATATAAACTGCATATGACTTGTGTACATACTGTGTAACTACTATATAGGACCTGTATATATACTGCATATAAAGTACTGCATATGAACTGTGTAATTTCTGTATAGCACCTGTATATATATTGGATATTAAGCTATATAACTACTTTATATGACCTGTGTCAACAATGTGTAAGTTTTATATTTTGTTAAAATATTGGTATAAATTTGCATAAATATTGCATATAATATTGTAACTACTGTATAGGACCTGTATATAAACTGCATATGACCTGTGCACAGAATGTGTAACTTCTATATAGGACCTGTATATATACTGCATATAAAGTACTGCATATGAACTGTGTAAGTTCTGTATATCACCTGCATATATATTGGTTATGAACAGTGTACTGCATAATGTATCTAGGTACTATCTTAAGTGTATCAATCAGAGATGGAATTGGACTTTTAGATCTTCAAGTCAACAAAATTCAGAAGTTTTCATGGTGACAAAATTTTCAATGATCACACCTGTCCAATTGCGGACAGAATGCTTTCACAACGGCATGCTACTTCTTTAACCATCGCTAAAATGGTGAAGCACAACTTTCTAAATCTTAAGTCAACATACACTCCAGCAGAGATCATGGAAGAAATAAGAAACTTGTACGGAATTAGAATGAACCACAAAAAAGTATATAGAGCCAAAGAAAAAGCACTTGAGTTGGTCAGAGGTTCTTTGCGTGAATCTTATGCTAAATTGCCAGCTTACCTATACATGGTAAACACAATAAATCCTGGATCATTCACAAGGCTACATAAAATGGAGGACAATCACTTTTTATATGTTTTTATCGCGTTGAGCACATCAATTAGGAGTTGGAGATATTGTATGCCTACCATTGTTGTTGATGGAACATTTCTAGAATCTACATACAAGGGAACAATGTTGTCTGCTAGTGTACTGGATGCAGTAGGTGAGTTTTATGAAATATTTTTAGACAAAATTATGTATATGTTGGCATTCACTGATTGACACTATCCGATTTGTTTAATCAGGACATATTTTGCCACTAGCATATGTTGTTGTTGATTCTGAAAATGATACTTCGTGGGAATGGTTTTTCCGCATGTTTAACGCTGCTTTTGGTGAAAGAGAAGGCATGTACATAGTATCTGATAGGTATGACAGCATATTAAAAGCTGCTGCACTTGTATATCCAAATGTAGCTCACCGTATATGTATCTACCATCTATAGAATAACATCAAGGGTAAATTTAAGAAGAATCAAAAGCAACTAAAGGTGATATTCTTTACAATGGCCAGAGCGTACATAAAGGCAGACTTTGATCGGCTTATGAAAGACATAAACAAAATCGATAATAGGGTGAAGGAGTATCTGTTTGATATAGGCTATGAAAAATGGTCCATAGCTCATGCCCATGTCAACAGGTTGATGTTCATGACTTCAAACATAGCAGAGTCCTTAAATTCAGCAAATAGAGATGCAAGATACCTGCCAATTAAAAAATTCCTACAGTTTATGATGGATTTGGTCATAAGATAGAATAATGAGCATAGACAGCATTCAGAAGCAACATTTACAGAATTGGGAAACAAATACAATATAATAATGAGGGAAAATCTCATTCTATCAAATAAAATGAAGGTATTACTTCTTATTTCTATTTCACAGACACTTACATATTCTAATGTGCACACTATCTACTAATATATTTATACATTGCAGGTGATGGGTTCTACTCACTATTCTTATGTAGTCATTGATGAAACTGGAAAAAGAAACATTGTTTGCATGCGTGAAAAAAAATGCTCTTGCCTACAATTTCAAGTAGATGGCATACCTTGTTCACATGCTATGGTAGTCCTAACTTACACGCATATAGATTTACAAAGCTATTGTGATCCATATTACACAAGAGAAAACTTCTTGAAAGTATATGAACTTCCAGTTATACCACTTCCGGATGAAATAGCTTGGCATATTCCAGCAGAGATATCAGCTAATATAGTACTACCACCAATCTGGAAACCAAAACCAGGAAGACCAAATAAGAACAACCGAGGAAAGGACATTATGGACTACTTTTAAGCAACAAATTTCATGTGGGCGCTGTGGAAAAATAGGACACAATCGAAGAACATGTGGAAATTCTCCAACAAGAATCTAATAAGATGCTGTTGCAAGAACACTTTCATCTTTCTCATTTTTTTTCTTGAAAAAAGACTATTCTTTTCATAGCAATGTAATAGCAACAATATTATTTTACTTCAAATGCATTCTACTCTTATAGAAATTTGTGCATTATGGTGTTTCATTAAGCCACATTCTTTGGCAAGGTGCACTAATCAACTCCTAAAAAACTGCATATCATTTGTGTCAATCATGTATAATACCTATATACTGTTTGAATACATATAAGTACTAGTATTAGTATTTGTCTTTTGAATTAATTAGCAAATACATAGCACCTCTATATTTTGAATATAACTACTTTTATAAACTGTATAAATACTTTATTAAAACAATATATAAGTTCTATATCTGGTTGGGATAAATGTATAAAACTTTAGAAATAGTGTGCTTAAATTGTGTAAAAACTGTATAGGAACTGAATAAATGTTGCATATATATTGAATATTCATATAAATTTGCATAAATACTTCATATAATATTGTAACTACCGTGTATGACCTGTATATAAACTGCATATGACTTGTGTACAGATTGTGTAACTACTATATAGTACTTGTGTGTATATTGCATATAAAGTACTGCATATGAACTGTGTAATTTCTGTATAGCACCTGCATAAATATTGGATATTAAACTATATAACTACTTTATATGACCTGTGTCAACAATGTATATGTTTTATATTTTATTGGAATGCTGGTATAAATTTGCATAAATACTGTATATAAACTGCATATGACCTGTGTACATACTGTGTAACTACTATATAGGACCTGTATATATACTGCATATAAAGTACTGCATATGAACTGTGTAATTTCTGTATAGCACTTGCATATATATTGGATATTAAACTATATAACTACTTTATATGACCTGTGTCAACAATGGGTAAGTTTTATATTTTGTTGGTATAAATTTGCATAAATACTGCATATAACCTGTGTACATACTGTGTAACTACTATATAGGACCTATATATATACTGCATATAAAATACTGCATATGAAAAGTGTAATTTCTGTATAGCACATGAATATATATTGGATATTAAACTATATAGGAACTGAATAAATGTTGCATATATACTGAATATCAGTTGTGATCAACATAAACTAACATTTCAGCATCAGTTGTACTAAATTGTCTCAATTACCAAAATGTATAGTATTTAGCATAACATTTCCTAATAAGAATCTCCAAGTGTATCAACACAAAACAAAAACAACTCTAAGCATTTCAACACTAAAACATATCTAACATCTATGCTTCAAAGACATTTCTAACTAAATTTGTTGCACACCATCCTTTTTCTTCAACAATCTACCAGTAGATTCATCTTCACTAACTGCATATTGGCTTTGTTTCTTCTTTCCATAATCCCACAGCAAAACACCATACCGAGTACGAATAGCATCAATATCATCTAGATGATTAGAAATTTAAAGACCATCAAGAAAATACTCAGCAAAGGCAACAACAAATACACCACAGTCCTTGTAAACATAATACATCATCAGTATAATTGATAAAAAAGTATGTAAAATGAGAAATTGAATGTGCATTCAATATATTACGTGTTAGCTTGAGTTGGCAGTCCATCAACAATACGAATATCAAAAGAATTAGCCACTGAAAGTCCATCGCTCCTACTTTTCCAAAATCCAATACAAGAAAGAAAGTGCAGAATTAATTCTGAATACGCTGCAACTGATTTCTGAACACGAACGGCATGCCTTGCACCATGCATTGAATCATACACATATATGCACTGATCTTTAAAAGACAGCCTCGCCAAAATCCAGTGAAACTCCTCAGCAAGATTAATTGGAAAAAAGAACATTGTCAACACTATTCCATGGGACATTGCATCTCATGTAAAAATCAAGCATGTACTCAACGATTTGGTGTTCTTGAGTGATAAGTGTTACATCTCTATTGTTCTCCAGAAAATGCTTATACAAATTCTGAATCAAGCAGTTAAACCAACAATCGGTGGTTGTAAATTTAACTGAATCACAAACAGATTCGTACTTTGACTTCTTTCACAAATAGTAAGAGATAACATCAATATGCTGAAAATACAAACAACAAAACCACGTTAAAATGCTAAAAATGAATACATAACACTAATTTAAATCTGATAAATACAAGCTACGTATATAACATGCATCATATCAACTACTGCATACAAACTGTGTACCTACTGTGTAAGACTTGTGTATATACTGAATAGCAACAACTACATTTAAAAATGTATACCTACTGTGTAAACACTGCATAGGACCTGTATATACATTGCATATAAAGTGCTGCATATAAACTGAACATAAAGTACTGCATAAATAAAGCATAGGACTTATATAACATTCAACATATACAAAATTTCAGTATTCCAATTAGCTTATCACTATCAAGTACAAAAAAAAAAGATATATAACCTACTTAACTAACAAATTCATTACTTACTGAATCGGTTAACAGTACTCCTGGATATGCCAATGTGAAGAATCACTCTTTCATTTTAACAGTATCAACTCCATAGTCAAAATATTTTCGGAGAACATTGACAGAATTTGAATAAACAGGCCTGAAAAAAAATGTTACAAAAATTGTAATATATGATAAAATAAAGTAAAACAAAAAAGATTATGAACAGAAACTTACTTATGTTTAATGCGCAATGATCTCGTAACAAACTTGTTAAACTTTAATGTCACTTTCATATCATCAATTCGCTCCGTAATACTCTTCACAAAAGGATGCTTTATAGACAAAACATATTTACTTGGCTGAGCATTCTCTACACGCTTAGATGATTGGCCTTCAACTTTGCCACAACCAGAATCAAAATTTGACAAAAATGGAGATTCACATACTGCCGTTGGCTTACGTAATCAGCGAGGAATAGCAGGTGTTTCATCCAACATAAGAGACACAACCACCATATTTTCCTCAATCCCTTTAACATTATCACTTGCAGTTGCATCAACTTTTCTAACATTATCACATACTAAATCAGTTGCATCAGTTGTTGCAACACTCTTATCGGGTTGAGTGAACTAAGAAATTTCAGCATCTGAAATTTCTGACCAGTCAAGCTCATCCTGGCTAAGCACTGCCACATCACCTTCTTTTTATTTTTTTTTATCACGAAAAGGTTGAGCAAAATTTAGTCACTTCAGAATCAGTAAAATTAGATCAATCACTATCAACTTGACTATTTCTACCCTCCCTTATATCCTTACTTTCACCTGAGCTTTGTGTGAACTTCAATAAATCAAAATTTAAAAAATTCTTCCAAGCACCATCCTTAAAATTTTCAGCCACAGAATCAACATCGACATAATCACCTACAAAATTAACTTTCTCTCCAATATCATCCACCAAATGTCCAATTACGTCACCACCTACACAATCTGTTGTTTTTCCTACATCATCCATCAAATTGTCACTTATATGATCCACTTCTAGTACAACATCATTTTGTTGTCCCACATTAGATGGATCATTAACTTGATCATCACCTGTACCACCAACATTAGGTGTCTTATCGTTTTTTTCATTTGAGTTGTCACCATCGTTATCACCAATTGATGTACCAACCTATAAAAAAAACTTTGTAAAATAAGTACAATAGAGTATATAAGTTTTGTTAAAAAAATAGGAGAAATTCAGGAAAAGAATACCTTAGGCGCATTCTTTATATCTAGAGCTCGAAAAATCAATTCAAATGAGGATTTCATAAACTTCTCCATCGAGAAAACCTTTTCCGTTAACTAAACATAAAAGGAAAAAGTCAACACATCAATTAACAAAAACATACAAATATTAATAAAAACCTTCGACATACCATTTTAACATCATTTCTCAAAAGTGCCAATTCATGATCTGAGCTCGACTGATTACATTCTTGTTTACTTGTGCTAGGTAAATCAACAGAGTGCACAACTGCATCCACAGGTTTGAAATCAGGTAATTACAGGATTATTTTTTCAAGAACTGTCGGCGTAATGTTACGCAACACAACCTGCACATACAAAACAACACTCAACATTTAAGAAACACATAACAATTTAACAAAACATATATAAAGTACAATTTAAAATAACGATATACCTGCTCTTGCCTAATATCAAAAAATGCAGACTTGACCTCCTTGTATGTTGGTCTATACTTTACAAACCAATTCAGTATATGTGGCACACCATCGCCCACTCGGTCAGCAAGATGGCCATCGGCATAAGGACAACACTCATAAAACCAACACTGAAATGCAAGAGAAAAACCAGCACAACGATACGTAGTTTTTCGTTGATAAACCTTAGACTTCATTGACTCCAACATCAGACGAAAACATAATTTTTTTCAAGAAAATGTTTTGTAGTTCTCAGATTCAACCAATAAGAAATCATTCTTAGTTATAACATAACTATACGTGACAGAAAAATAAAAGAATAAATGAAGAACAAAACAGAAATTTATAAAGCATCTTCATCACATCGCCACTTTTTTTTTTTTCATGAAACACTTTTCTAAATCAAGCTTTGTGACCTTGGACTTTCCTGAAAAATACAAGTCCATCAGCTTACTTTCTTCACTAACAGCAAACTCATTATTGTAATTTTCAGTACATTTTAAGCCGCTAATTATAGCAAACTCTTGTAAGCCGAAACGTAACCTAGTGGTATTCACTTTAATCCATATTTCATCATCTCTCTCACAAACAAGTTCCCTAAGCAACATTCCATGGATAAGTTGATTTTGAGAAAAAACATTTGGTAAAGATAAGAAATACCCAAAGCAACTATTCTTAAACAAATCAAGTTGTTTCTTATCCAACTTAGATTTCAACGCAGTCACAATAGCACAGTTTGTGTGGACGCTGAGCTGACACTTGTAATGATCAAATGAACCAAGAAACAAATCCCAAACCTGCAATACATAAGTGTACTTTTAGGTATAAGTATTTCAAAAAGCTACATATATTACTCATATAGTATTCATTACAACAGTTTTGCTAATTTTACGCAATAACAATATAAATATTCAAACTATACACAGTTCTTATACAATTCTGATACACAAATAGTCATACAGTCAATGTATACTAATTTTACTCTTACAATATAAATATGCAAACTATACACAGTTCTTATACAATCCCGATACACAAATAGTAATACAGTCAATGTACACTAATTTTACTCATACAATATTCATTACAACAGTGTTGCTAATTTTACTTTTACAGTATAAATATTCAAACTATACATAGTTCTTAAACAATTCAGATACACAAATATTTATACAGTTAATGTACACTAATTGTACTCATATTACAACAATGTTTTTTTAATTTTATAGAGTTACAATATAAATATTCAAACTATACACAATTCTTATACATTCCTGATACACAAACAATTGTACAATCAATGTACACTAAATTTCACAAACATCACTACCCAATACATTTCATATACAACACTGACACATATTATATACATCAATAACACACATATTTCAAATATACACTAATTCAACACAACAATTGAACATCTATCAGACATAATTAATACATACAAAGCACAAACAATATACCTCAAAATCAGTTAATTTGGGTATTTTTCTCTTCCAAGGAACTTTTTTACTTTTCTTTTTGGATGATTGAGCATCATCTTCTCCGTCATTTGATCGATTTTTTATTTTTTTTTTCTGAGAGCATCTCCTTCATCATTAACAATTATCTTCTCCTTTCCTTTAGATGACTTGCCATCATCTTCATCATTTTTTGAATCACTATTTTTTTTTGGGGGGGGGGGGGGGGGGGGGTTCGAGTAACAACAAGATCTGAATCCTCACTCAAATCTATTTGTGCCCTTTTTTTAGCGGATTTTTTTTGTTTCGTCATTTATGGATCACCAACTAATTTACCTCGAGACCTACTAATTCGATTAGGACTAGCATTAACATTCTTCAAATCCTTCAATCGAACATCAGGATTTGGTAAATCTTCAAAAGCATCATCAGTAACAACAAATTTAGGATCATATCTGGTACCTCTACCAGCTAATTTGTTATCAGTACTAACCTTTTTCTTGATTTTCATCACTACATATCTTTATCCTTTAGCGTGAACTGTAAGTACCAGTTACTGTATTTCTTTTTTTCGGGAAAAGAACAAGGAAAAGGATACCACGTAACGTGAACTGTAGGTACAAGTTGTTCTCCTAAAGAACAACTGCAAAGGACACGTGTGGCTTTTTTATCCTTTAGTGTTTGGCTTATTATGGCGCGTGTAGAAGGCTAATAAATGGTATTAAATACAGCCGAAGTGTTACTTTTGTCCAAAAAGGAAAAGGTGGGCTATTATTGTCCATTACTTTTAATAAAAATTACGTGGTGTCCTTTTCCCATATTTTTATAGCTATATACTTTGATACTATATTCGATATTTCAATACTTTATTTTTAAATATCTAATTTTAAAGGAAATAAATTCAAAACATATATCAAATTAAATATTATAATATCAAAACAACGATATTAGAATTTAAAATTTTCAATTTGATATCTATCATACTATCCCACCCCCTACAAGACTGG
The DNA here is from genome assembly GCA_030864215.1 of Capsicum pubescens. Classification (NCBI taxonomy): domain Eukaryota; kingdom Viridiplantae; phylum Streptophyta; class Magnoliopsida; order Solanales; family Solanaceae; genus Capsicum; species Capsicum pubescens. The sequence goes on along the minus strand of CM061541.1, from coordinate 6,599,321 downwards.
TCTTAGTTGTGCCAACGTTTGGCAAATTTTATTCTTTGATTCTTCAGTATCAGACTGGCCAGTGCCTTTGATTCTTCTTGTTTTATTGGCAAAATTTCAATGTCAAAAGTTAAAAACATCGCCACTCACCTATACAACAAAACTTATTAAGGTCAAAAGTTCAAGATCATCACTTTTAAGGTTAATATTTGTAAATCATATTTGAAAGTGTTGAATTAATAGGCATTTCGAGAAAATTCGGGTGATTTACAAGAATAACCTTGAAGTGTATGGTCTTGAACTTTTGATCTAACTTGCCCTATGAATAAAACTTCAAATTTAACAAGTTTTAACTTTTGCATGAATGTGGATCAAGGTCAAAATTCAAAATCATCAATTTGTAATGGAAAACGCGGACATAAAAACTTATTGACTTAAAACAAACATCGAGTACTACGAATAACTTTTTACCATGAAAAATAAATTAAAGATTGCCCACTTGTCCATTAGACAAAACGTAGAAGGAAAATATTGATTAATCAAATTTACAAAAAACCAAAAATAAAAATAAAAATTGGGATTTAGTTCTTGGAAATTGAAGAAAGGAGAGAAACAAACGGCGAATGAACGGTGTTTGTTGCTGCTTCTATAAGTTACACTAAATTTGGTCTAGTAAACCATTAACAACCAACATACTCCCTCCGTCCCATTTTACTCGTCCCAAATTTCCCAATTTGATGTCCTATTTTACTTGTCCTATTTTACTTATCAAGACAAGACATTTTTTTCCCCATTATATACTTAGTGTAATTGATTACTCCTTGTTATTAGCATTCTTGAAAAATATTGCAAAGAGGAGTATCATTAAAAAATACACCATTAAAAATATAAATGGTGCTTTGATATTAGTCATCCATCAATATTGGAACTAACAACAAGACACAATTAAGAGGGTCAAAATGATAAAGTTACATTACCAATCATTGTTTTCTTAATAGTTGTGTCATCCCAATTTGAAACTGGTAAAATGGGACGGAGGAAGTATTTACTATAAAAAATCAAACATTCATTAAATTCCTGGGATAAGGTGAAATATTTCAGAATTAAATTTGAGATAACGTATTTTCTTTGGTTGAAGGTATGACTAGTTTCGGGATAATTTTATACATCAGACTTTATTTATTTTATCTTATTTTGAAGATGAGTTTAATTAATCCAAAAATTATAATTCCAGGACTATAATCTCGATCGGGATAATTTTGTGTGTGAACTAAACGACCAACCTAGCTGCGTTGCTTGCGCTCTACAATATACAGCTTTGATTAAACAGTAGTGAACATTGATACACACCAGATTTTAATCACATTTACTCTGCTATTAAAACTAAAGTATTAATTTTGTCGATAAATATAATACGTACTCTTGCTTCGTCTGTCCATATTAATACTCTATTTGGTCCTTTTTTCCTTTTTTCTTCTTTTGAAGTTTTAATACGTCAATTAACAAAATTATTTAATACCATTAATTATAAGGGATTATCTTCTATTTTCTTCTTAACCATTTGAAGATTGATACTCCGTCCATCTCATATTACACGACATATTTGTCTTTTGTACAAATTAATAAGGGATGTAAATTGATTAATACTCCCTCCGTTTTATTTTAGTTGGCCTTCTTTTTAAAAATATTTGTTTCAATTTAGTTGTTCCGTGGATGAAATCAAGAGGATTTTAATATATTCTTCCAATAATACCCTTATCATTAAATGACTAAACAAGTTGTATATATTCAAATTTATATTTTCAAAGCATAATTAATAAAGCTAATTTGGTAAAATAGATCCCTAATAAATATTTTTCTTAATGGGTGTGCTAAGTCTATAGGGGTCAGCTAATACGAAACGGAGGGAGTACTTATGACTAACGGATGCACAACTCACATTAAATATTGTCATTACCGATTAGAGTTAATTACTCTTTCATTAAATTTTAAAGTTGAAAAAAAGTATCCAATTATCTCTTGATTCTTTAATATATGTCAATTATTTTGAGACGGATTCTTTTAACAAACATGCCAAGTAATATGATAGGGAGAGGAGCAGTAAGACTTCGTTTGAAAATTGTAGTAGTGGTTACCCTCTTGGACTATGTAGTAGTATTAGATTGTTTACTCTTGAAAAATACTCCTCCGTCCTAAATTTCCTAATTTGATTTTTCATTTTACTTGTCCTTTATTATTAATCAAGAAGAGATAATTTTTTTTTCATATTTTACCCTTTGCATTAATTATTTTTTCTTCAAATATAAATGTAAACATCATTTAATAGGGCACTATGATAAACTAGTCATCTTATTAATTATTATTTTTAATCAATGTGTCATCTCAATTTGGGGCGAGGGATTACTTCATTAATTAGGGCATAAGTATGAGTTTGAAAAAAAATACAATAAAAATTCTTTCAAAGTTAAATATTTTCGAAACGACTAAGATTTCAAAGAAGACACTAAACCAATAAAAATGAAAAGTAGATCCGATATTTGCTCTCGAAGAATAAAATAGTCCCAACTGTCACTATTTTCACACTTAGCTAGTATAGTAAAAAAAGAAAAGAGACTTTAATAAGTACTTAGAGATGATAGTATATTAAAATATATAATTTAGACCAATATCCACTCGACTCTGAATCGATTAAAATTTAAATTCTAAATTTACACTTACAATAAAAATGAAAGTATAGGATAATGAGGAAAAAGATAGCTCATGATTAACTTTAATTTTTATTTTTTGTATTTTGTCTTAGTGTGAATGTGTGATGAGACAACTTGTCTAACAACTAACAAGACGGTTTTGTACGTCAAACATTTATAACCTATGAAAAAAATGCAAATTACTAGATGCTTAATTAATGCAAATGTCTGATTGGATAGTACTTTCTTCGTTCACTTTTACTCATAACATTTGAATTAGAAATACCCATTAAAAAAATAATAACTGATACGACTATGTGGTACGCGGCTACACGCTATTCCTATTAATAAAGTTTAGTATTAAATCTTAAAAATAAATAATTAATGTTAGGAATGAAACAAAGAAAAATAATAAAGTGAAATTTATTTATGAAATAGTAGACAATAAAACTGAAAAAGCTATTAGATACAGAAAGTCGTAAAAATTCAAATCTCACATTTTATATTAAGCACTAAATGTAAAGATGAACTTTTACCAACATAAAAGAGGTAAAAAGTAAATACCACTTCAGATATGGGGACTAGATAAATCTCGAGATCTACTTTTCATTTTAGACATTATTTATTTACTTCAAAAAAATATATATTGGATTATATGTGCGTAAAGTTTAAGTGTGTCGTAACAATTTCGTTAGTTATGTCTTATTTCATTTATGAACATCGAACTCTTTATTCATGTTTTTTTTTAAACATGGGACTTGACTAATTGCATTAATGATGGATGACTAGTGAGCTAAGTTGCTCAGCATTTGGCAAGAACAATCCAACACAACACCATATATACATATTGCCATTCTTGACTCACTGTGTATTACTACAAGTGTTGTCCCTCTCTTCTTCCACACATTCCCTTTTTTCTTCATTTTTAAAGAAACCAGTGTCACATTGAATAGACAAACAAAAAAACAAAAATGGAGGCAAGTATAGTTTCCAAGTTTCTCAAAGTTTGTATCTTTACATTGTTAATGGTAGTTCAGTTGGTCATTTGTAAAGTTACTTATGATAAGAAAGCTATTGTCATTAATGGTCAAAGAAGAATTCTTCTTTCTGGTTCCATACATTATCCAAGAAGCACTCCTGAGGTACTCTTACTCTCCCTTCCAACTCATTCTTGATTTTGTTTCTGTTAAAAATAAAATTCAGTGGTGAAGACAGAAATTTCGTTAAGGGTAGTGTTCAAGATTTGATATATATATACGTATGAAAAATAATTTTTTACTTGTATGGATAGTATAATCTTTCGTCAAGGTGTTCAGCTAGTCACCTTTCATTACATGTGGTTACACTCTTCCGGTTAAAATGATGTGTGACCATCTCGACTAAAAGCTTAAATTCGAATTTGCCTCTTTTGATAATGGGTGGCGATGAGAGTCGACCCATTGTATCATTTTATCTAAAAGTTTAAATTTTTGTATTATGTCTCAGCAGTTTCTAGTACTTTTTTCTTGGATGGACAATGTACTTATGTATTTACCTTAATAATACATTCTTGGTTTTGCAACTGATAAAATGTGAGACCATCTCGGCTAAAAGCTTAAATTCTAATTTGACTCTGTTGGGAAACACACTTTTTGATAATGGGTGGCAGCGAGACTCGACCTACTGTATCATCTCGGTTAAAAGTTTAAATTTTTCTATCATGTTGAGACAATGTAATTATGTATTTATGTTAATACTGATGAATTAACTGAAATTGGGGGTGTTGCAGATGTGGGAAGATCTCATAAACAAGGCGAAAGATGCAAACTTGGATGTCATTGAAACTTACGTTTTCTGGAATGTTCATGAACCTTCCCCCGGCAATGTGAGTGTTCAAAAGGCTCTACAATTTTCCCAAAAGGACTTGCTCTTTCTGATTGATGATTGCTAATATGCTATGTTCCTTTTTGAACAGTACAATTTTGAGGGGAGATATGATCTTGTAAGGTTTATAAAAACTGTGCAAAAAGCTGGGCTTTATGCACATTTGCGCATTGGACCTTATGTTTGTGCTGAGTGGAATTTTGGGTAATAACTTTACACGAATAGCCCGACAGATTTACTGTTTTACTTTTTTCTAATGAAATACATTGATCATACTCTCATTATATGCGATCATACATATATTATACATGGATTATACATATATTATAGACGGTCCACTTTTCTTGGTTAATTTCAAGAATGAGCTAATGATTCTATGTACCATCTAATTTGATGCAGAGGATTTCCTGTATGGTTGAAATATGTTCCTGGTATCAGCTTCAGAACGGATAATGAACCTTTCAAGGTTTGCTCGAAGTCAAAAAATTATCTCTTGTCGTATTAAAGTAACTGAACATTATCGACTACTGTACAGATACCACACCAGTTATGCCAACTTTTGTACATGCTTGTCTATTCTTTTAGGCGACGGCCAAAATGTGTAGTATCAGTATTTCTTTTTCCTTTTCTTCTCTGACAAATATAATGTGGTGATAAACTGATAGATTCTGATCATGAGTGACATTTCAATTCATTTTTGTGGTGAAGGCAGCAATGCAAAAATTTACTCAGAAAATAGTTGAGTTGATGAAGAGTGAAAACTTGTTTGAATCCCAAGGAGGTCCCATTATACTGTCTCAGGTATGGCCTATGAAACTTATGAATGCATGATATATGGAACAATGGTCTTGGAAGTGTTGTAAAGTTGTTTTCGGTTAGATTGAAAATGAATATCAACCAGCAAGGGAGGCGCTTGGAAAGGCTGGCGAAGCATACGTCCAATGGGCTGCACAAATGGCTGTTGGATTGAATACTGGAGTTCCCTGGGTTATGTGCAAAGAGGATGATGCCCCTGATCCTATCGTGAGTTTCTATCACTATTCTCAGTACGATTTCATTATTAATTAGCTCGGATTTAGGCTTAATGTTCTTGAAATTATCGACTGAGGATTCTAAGCAAGTGCCTTAACCAGATAAATACATGCAACGGTTTTTACTGTGATGAATTTTCTCCCAACAAACCTTACAAGCCAACTATGTGGACCGAAGCTTGGAGTGGCTGGTAACATCTTCTTTCAGAGACTTGAGGATTTCCTATGCTATAAGTAAAGCAAATATATTCTCATTTTCATAAGGTGATTCTCATATTCTTGCTTGTTGAGGGAAGGTTCGCTGAGTTTGGTGGAACGATACCTATGAGGCCAGTTCAAGATTTGGCATTTGCAGTTGCTCGTTTCATACAAAAAGGTGGCTCGTTTCTTAATTATTACATGGTAATGAACTTCCTCATAAAGCAAGAATTCCAACATTCTTACTGAATATGTACATGCTTGTGTAAGGACAAATGTTCTTGCTTGTGCTAATCATGTCTTATTTTAACAGTTCCATGGTGGAACCAACTTTGGGCGCACAGCTGGAGGACCTTTTATAACAACAAGTTATGATTATGATGCTCCGATTGATGAATATGGTGAGATTAATCACCGCAGACCATCTTCTCTACAGACTTACAACTTATCATTACTAGAAATCCTTTTGCGCATGAATATAGTACAGAGAGCTCTACCTTATGTTGCTGCCATGTGACCAGGAGGTCACGGGTTCAAGTCTTGGAAACAGCCTCTGGCAGAAATGCAAGGTAAGGTTGCGTACTATACAGCCTTGTGGTGGGGCCCTTCCCCGGACACCACGCATAGCGGTAGCTTTAGTGCACCGGGCTGCCCTTTTAGAGCTCTACCTTATATATAAGTTCATGTCTATCAAAGCTACATAAGCTGAAGTCTTAGTCTTACTTGATCCGCTAACTTTTTAACCTGATATTTGATCAGGTCTGATCAGAGAACCTAAATATAGTCATCTAAAGGAGCTCCACAGGGTAATTAAACTATGTGAGCTAGCATTAATATCTTCAGATCCCAAAGTTACTTCATTAGGAAGCTCTCAGGAGGTTAGTCTCAGTTAATAAGGTTGTTAACCTCAAAAATACCATTATGTGCTTTTCTGTTTTGTCTTGCTGAATCAAACAAGTCATTTATTTTAGGCTCACGTATTCTCGTCTGGCAAAGGAAACTGTGCAGCGTTTCTCTCAAATTACGATAGCAACTCTGCTGCTAGAGTAGTTTTTAACAACAAGCACTTTAATCTACCTCCTTGGTCCATCAGTGTTCTTCCAGACTGCAACCATGTTGCTTTCAATACAGCAAAGGTAAGCAAGATTTTAACAAGCATTTGCGCAACTGCATTGTTAATTTGGACCTCAGTAGCATACTGTCAACGTACGCTATTCATTACCTTTCAGCTTAGTAATTTAAGACATCTTTTTCTTGCTAAGGTTGGGACTCGAACTTCACAAGTGCAAATGACACCAACTGGCTCTCAGCTCCACTCTTGGGGCGCTTATAGTGAAGATGTATTTTCTTTAGGGGACACTTCAACATTTGAAGCTGTAGGACTTTTGGAACAGATAAACATCACCAGGGATAACAGTGATTACTTGTGGTACATAACAAGGTGAGGGTCGTATATAAGCCAATCAACCAACAGAATAAGTACATGTTTGGCCTTTCTCCTGTCTTGAAAAAGTCAGTATGTCATCTAAACTTCTCGGGTGAAACTTTCTCGAATACTGATAGTCTTTGCACTTTCTTGTTTGCAATGTAGTGTTGATATTAGTCCCTCAGAATCATTTCTACGAGGGGGACAAAAGCCCACGCTCAGCGTCCACTCAAGTGGGCATGGAGTTCATGTCTTTGTTAATGGGAAACTCTCAGGTATTGATGCTTATATGCACATACTAGGATTCTAGGGAACATTTTTTATATTTGCTGCTATGGTTATAAGACTTTATGACATTAATCAATGCACAATTTTCAGGATCTTCTTATGGTACTCGGAAGGACACAAAGTTTACTTTCACAGGGTCAGTTGATCTGCAGGCGGGAACCAATAGAATTGAGCTACTGAGCATTGCAGTTGGCCTGCCGGTTAGTTTCTCATCTTTGCCTACAATACTTTCAAGGCAAAAACAGATGTAACTTTTGTACTCACTAGTAGATTTTCGCCCTCAATTAACTTCAAATACTCTTATTGCCTTGTAGAATATTGGACTGCATTACGAGGAATGGAATACAGGGATACTCGGGCCAGTTGTTCTTCAAGGTGTCAACCAGGGCCATAAAGACTTAACATGGCAGAAATGGACATACAGAGTACTGAATTTTTACCATATCGTTTACTCCTTCTTTTGCCTTCAAAAGATTGACAGTTTCTTGATATTTCTTAAACAGGCTGGACTGAAAGGAGAAGCAATGGACTTGATCTCTCAACACGGAGCATCTTCCGTTGAATGGATTGGTGGTGCATTAGCTACCCAAGGACAGCAACCTCTTAAATGGTACAAGGTAAAAATATGAGGAAAGTTCTTATAATGAAGACTCTATATTGAACCATATTCTGAAAGAGCTCACAGAGTTGAAGCCATTAAGTTTAAATACTGGATCCGCCTCTGCTTATAACTCATCTTGGAACATTTCAGGCTTATTTTGATGCACCAGAAGGAAATGACCCTGTGGCACTAGACATGAGGAGCATGAGTAAAGGACAAGTATGGATCAATGGACAAAGCATAGGTCGATATTGGACAGCATCTGCTAATGGAAAATGTGATGATTTCCACTATGCTGGAACATACAGACAAACAAAATGTCAACTTGGTTGTGGTCAACCAACTCAGAAATGGTAGTTCTACAATTTTTACTGATTCTTTCATTCAATAAAAGCTCATATTTCTTTCATATCATTAACAACACAGCTGAAATTGCTAACAAGTCCTCTGTCTATTCTGCTGCTTCTGCAGGTACCATGTCCCAAGATCTTGGTTGAAACCAACACAAAATCTGCTCGTCTTGTTCGAGGAACTTGGTGGTGATGTATCCAAGATATTATTAGTAAAAAGGACAACTTCATGAGTTCAGTTAAGTTTTTGTTCTGTAGGCTTTGATCATCATTAGAGATAAATTCATGCAGGCAGAAAGTGTCCATTAGCAAGAGTTGCATCACATTTCTTGGAAAATCCAAGATTTAGGAGAATTTCTTGTTTTTCTTTTTATTAGAATTAGTCATTTTGATATTCCACTTTGCTTGGTGGATGCATATGTTTGACATCTCCTGTCCAGTAGAGTTTTTGGTGTCTCACATTCTTTATGATATTTGTGCAAGTCATGTTTCATATCAATTTCTGAATGAGCAAGAGGGAATACAAAGGGGAAATTTCAAATAACTCAAAAGAACTAAACATAAATTCATGGTCGAACACGACTTCAAATTCTAGACTGCACTTAGATTACTTAATTTTTTCGATTTCAGCCAAATTATATCGCACTAATGTCTGCTTAGGGATACTCTTAGATGCTGATAATGTACCAGAAGAACTGAAAAATCAAGGCAATGTAAATAAGTCTAGTGCTATCCAAGCAAAATGAAAGCTTCAGAAAGTAGAATCAGAAAATAGGTTTTCATAGAAATGGGCATATAACCTTACCACCAGTAAGGCCATCTGCACAAATATCAGATTTCAAGCATAAAAAGGTTTCACAAAAACAAGACAGACATGGTGGATAATAAAACACACAACCATCCAGACTTATTACAAAAGGACGATACTAAACACTAGCTTATCATATCCTTGATTATGGCTCAAGCTGTCACAGTAATAGGAGCAGCAGCATGCTTCGTTATGGTCGCCTGCAACTCCTCTTTCTTGGCACCAACAACCCTATCCACTTCTTTGCCATCTTTAAGGAAGACAAATGTTGGCATTGCCTCCACATTCCATTCCTCTGCAACAGTCTGCAAGAAAGGTCACCGCAATTTACCATCAATCACTACTGATTACATTAGTCAAAGAATCGATATTATATTGATTAAAAAAAATTGACTGGAAATGTACCTTTAGTTCATCAACATCAACCTTGAGGAATATGACATGGGGCATCTTCTTAGCAATGTCAGCAAGAATTGGGGCAATAAAACGGCAAGGACCGCACCAGGAAGCGGTAAAATCCACCACCACCTGAACCAAATTGTTGTTTTTTCAATACAAGTTGGATGAATTAAAAGAAAAGATTTGACGCCCAAGAATTTCTGAGCATCCGAGGTATATTTAAGGTAGTTTCATTCTGGACTAATTCTACTTGGTCTAACAGCTAGGGGTAGGACGTACAGTGACCTCAACCTGAATAAGTTCATATACTCGTTAAAAATTTTGTAATATATGCGAAACAATGCTGGTTTACAAGAAAGATATACGCCCAACAACTAGAAATCTGATGCATATTTAAACATACATCATCCATACAACTACTACTTGATCTAGCAACCTAAGTTGCTCGGACTCTCCAACAATGTTACCGCACCCGTGTCGGATCCTCCAACAATGCACTACTTTTGAAGGATCCGACACATGCCCGATGATATTTTTGAAGAGTCCGAGCAACTATGCTAAATGTATAGCGAAATTGGCTCAAATCACTTTTTCCTTTCCTTTACGAAGATGGTATTTGCTTCAAACTTATATTCAGCTCGACCATTCCGATACAAACACCACATAACTCTGTCCACTACGCCTACCACCCATGCCTACTTGGACACCATATAATATCCTACATTAAAAAGGTAAGCAATTAACAATCACAAAAGCAACAAACAAAGCATCGTATCAACTTTATACTGGGGCCATGTCTTCAAAATAGAATCGATTCGATTTATCAATCAACTTCTTTACATCCTGCTCAAACAACCTTTTGACCACAAAGAGACAAACAGAAACACAGCTGAACTTTTTTCCCCAAACTAATCAGCAAGAAGGGAGCAACTTTTAACTAAAATTCGTTCTAATATCACAATTAGACCAATCAAATGAGAGGCAATAACACTGTATTAAAAGCAATTCATGAGTTGACATGAAAAGAGGTGCCTGTGGTTCGAGTCATCAAGAAAGCAAAAAGGCGAAAACTTTTTTTATGGAGGGGCGGGGAAGGGTTAAAAGAAAATCATAAGTTGACATATCACAATCAACTGAAAATCAAACAATAAACTTTAAGCACGTGAACTTGTGAGAAATAAGGGAGCGTTTGGTTTTGGAACAACAAGTTATTGTTAGTAGGGATAAAAATAACACTACAATATCGGCAATCTAATCGCACTCAAACATGGGATAAACTCGTCCTAAAATTAATTCGTTATCCTTTATTCCTCCTACCAAACGAGCCTATAAGTACCACAAAAAAAAAAAGCTCAGAAAAAAAGTACCCAAACATACACACCAACAAACTCCAACCAAAAAGATCAACAAAAATCTCGTACAATAAATCGAAACCACCAACAACCCACTTCAAAAAATCAATCAAATTTTGAGAAAAATCCACAACACAAAAACAACAAATAAGTCAACTAAAACAAAGCAAAAAATCACCATCATAAAAAAAAAAAGAAAAAATCAACAAAATCTCAAACAATAAATCCAAACAAACAACAATCCCTTTCCCAAAATCAAATTTTGAACAAAACACAAAAAACAAAAACAACAAATACATCAACTCAACAAAGCAAAAATCACCAAATTTTTTATTTTTTTTTTAAAGGCAAAATTCATACCAATTTCTTAGTGTCGACACCCTTCTTGAAGTGCTCATTCCACTCCTCAACCTTGTGGCAACCAAAAACTTGTCCTTCTTCAGATGAAGTAGCAGCCATTCTCACAGATTTTCGGAAAATTCGAAATTCAAAAAACAGAAAACACCAAACAAATCCTTAGCTTCCTCGTAAAACTAACGCATGGGCACGTTCCCTTTGGCAGAGATTATATACAGAAAAAGGAAGATGTTAAATTACCAAAATGTAAGCGATTTTAGAGTTAATTACGAAAAAGGATACCCGTGTCATAATGTGAACAATTTTATTATTCGGTCGGTTAGGTTAAACCGTTAAATGAAGGGAACACGTAAAGCAACAAGAGCGATAAGGATTGGATGTACATAGTAGGTGTCCGGAAAGAATAAGATGTACGTCGTATATATTATCACTTGATATATTTATTAAAATAAATTATTTTAAAATAATTAATATATTTAAAGAATTAGAAGATAATTAACTTTATCATTAATAAAAATAATTAACTCAAATAAATAATAATATTTAATAGTAGTAATAATTAATCTACAATCCTTAAAAATTTCTCATTAAGAATTGTGAAAAAGACAAACATATTAAATAAAGATTGTTTTAGACTTCGGCTCGAGACTAAACAAGATAGAAAAACTTATTGTATTACTAAAATTATGAATTTATATTTACTATTTATATAAAATATCTTATACTATATTATTTCTATTTGGTATTAAACTTACTTCGTCCATTTCTTTTTATATGCACGTTTCATTTTTTCGAAGTTAATTTAATTAATTTTTAAAGTTAAATTAGATTTATTTAATATTTTAAAATTAAAATTTAAAGTTTTCAAAATCTATATAAAAAAAATAATATAAGTTACAATTTTTTCCTTTTAATGATTGAGAAATCAACCTAAAATATTGGTAAAAAATTGTATGATCGAAATAGAGTTGTAGTCAAAAAGCTATATCCTTCCCTTAATAGCACAGAATAACTTGGACTTTCGGTTCGATTCCCGCCTCTGGTGAATGGAGTAAATTTTGTGGTCAGTTTTCTATCACTTAGTGCACTGATAGAGGAACGAAGGATTAGTCTCACGCCTGCCGGCTGTGGGAACACCTTGAAAACCCAAAAAAAAAAAATAAAAAAAATTGAACTCTCTTATTAGGGGTTGTTTGCAATAGGCTTTCTATTCGAAATTAAACAATGTAGAAAAACTTATTTTATTAATAAAATTATGAATTTATATTTACTATTAAATTTATATAAAATATATTATATATTATTTTTATTTGATATTAAAAGCTACTCCCTTCATTTCTTTTTATATGCATATTTCATTTTTTTGAAGTCAGTTTGATTATTTTTTAAAATTAAATCAAATTAAATTTATTTAATATTTTAAAATTAAAATTTAAAAATTTCAAAATCTATAGAAAAAGCACCATATGTTACAAATTTTCCTTTATAATATGATTAAGAAATCAGCCTAATATATTGGTAAAAAATTGTATGATCCAAAATAGAGTTGTAGTCAAAAAGCCATATCCTTCCCTTAATACCACAGAACTCTCTTTTTTCCTTTCATTCGTTATACAGCTCCCACTTTATATTTGATTAATTTAAATTTGTATAAAAATCATATTCTGAAAATGGACATTTCCAATCAAAAGTAATTTTTCTTGAATCCAAAACTTCTAATTAAAATTTTATTTGATTATAAAATTAAAACTTTACAACATCAAGTTTTTATAAGTTGTGCTTTTATAAATTAAAATTACATTTAACCAACTTGACAAGAATTGAATTCTGATTAAGATAGTTCTAGAACACTTATGAAAAATTGAAAATGACCGAATTAAGGGCCAAATAAAATTTTGAAAATACTCTTTTAGAATCTGATTTAAATTTTATGACGAACACATTAGCTAAGAAGTAGAAAAATATTTATTACTTCACGTTATTTGGTTGGACTCTCCTTGATATGCTATTGTCACTGATGAGGTTGGTGACTTGTGACGCAAATAAATACCAACGAGTATGAAATGTCAAACAATTACGAATTTGATGATTTCTAAGGTCAATATTAAATTTAAATGTCCATTTGTCTTTAATGACACTTTGCAACGTGTCATTTGCGGAAGTTATCTAGATGATTCAGCAATTTAAAGATAATAATTATCTAAAATCGGCTAAGTTTAAAACAGATCATGTTAAGAATTCTATGAATTAGAGAAATTTTATATGTTTTCCCATCAAAAAGTTTATTATTTTGAGGTGGTTTAGTAAAATTACTTCTCTATTTATTACTCTCTTAGTTTCAAATTACCCGTTTTAAATTTTCTATTTTAATTTTTCATTTAACTTGTCTTTTTTCATTAATCAAAAAGAGATAAAAAATTTTATATATATTTTACCCTTTGTATTAATTATTTTTTCTTTAAATTTAAATATAAACATTATTTAATAGGGGTACTACAGTAAATTAGATATGTTATTAATTATTATTTTAATCAATATATCATCTCAATTTGGGACGAATAATTTAAAACGGAAAGAGTATATTTTAAGATAGTCAAGTACTAAAAGTAAACAAATATCAATGTGGAATGTCACAAATAATTAGGACTTTGATGATTAAGGTCAACATCAAATTTAAATGTCCATTTGTCTTTAAGTAACACTTTGCAAAGTGTCATTTAGGCGTCGTTTGGTTGATTGTATAAGAATAATGTAAAATATGATGTATTAGTAATATTTATGTTAGCTATGTTTGCATTAGTTATGCATATATTTTTCTTATGTTGTGTTTGGTTTGATGTATTAAAAATAATATGAATTACATAATTAAAAAAAATAAAAAAATTTACACACTATCCTTCATATATATGTTGAAAAGGATGCGATTTTTTCTTTTTTAGAGATAATAGTGTCTTTAATCATGTTAATGAATGTATTGGATCCATTGAATTACTAATACATAAATTTTGAGTTATTAGTAATACACACCTAAAAACACAATAGAACGTATATATAAATAATGCAAACATTAGTTATACATAAGGTAAAAAATATAAGTATCAAATAAGGTATTAGTAATACTCATTAAACTAATACATGTATTAACTTTTCAATACACTGTACCAAACGGCTCCTCATGGAATTTATCTATTACCTTTGTTCTATTTTACTTGGACATGTTTTATTTTACATATAATTAAGAAATTATAAATTAAATGGTGAATTTATCTCTACCCCATATTAATAATATTTAATGGACATAACAACTAATATTTGAATTGTAATATAAGACATTTAATTTTAATAAGATTACCAACTAAAACAAGACATAGATTATTCAATAATTTAAAGACTAATTATGTTTAGTTGGGGATCATTATTTCCTTATCTAAAACCGACTAAGCTTAAAACCGACCATCATAAGAATTTCACGGATTAGGAGAAGTTTTATACTTAACAGCCAAGCAATAGGATATTTTAAATGTGGTAAGACATGTATATTAAAGATAAGGTCATTATAATTAATTATTAATAGGGTGGTCTTTGATTATTTCTTTGATCTCGTTAACAAAAATTTGTGGGGCAAATTATCTTGATTTATGGCCTTATTTTGCAAGGCTTGGGTTCAAAGAACTTTTTGCATTGAGCAACGTAAGTTCGATAGAGATTAATTATTTGATACTCATAAATTATGTAATATCTAATTTGACTCTGTAAAAATTTTAAAGAAATTTTATCTTATCCTAAGTAAGTTTGTAGCAATAAATTATGCCTATTACGACGTAAATTTATGGATTCTAAAAGTAAACTTATATCTCTAATTTATATCGACATAAGTTTTATACCATAGTGACTCACAAGTTTCATAGAAGGAACAATTTATGTCTTCTAAATTTTTGAAAAAATAATTTATTTGATGTCACGAATATTTTTGGCTATGTTTCATTACTTAAAATGATGAAATATAAAAATTGAAGGCTATAAGTTTAATAAGAGACAAAAATCAAATTTCACCCTTAATTAGGGACATTCATGCTACGTTGTTATTATTTGGGCTCAAACAGGGGTGGGCGGTTGGGCTTGTCTGGCCCATCGCATAATGATCTGACATGGCCCATGCTAGCAATAAGAACCTTTAGTGTGGCACTCCATTCCCCTGCTCTCTCGCACAAGCCCCAAGAAAATGTGTTAATCGTGGTGCCCTTAGTTGAGGAGGAAGCGATCGTTTATCGAAAATTTATGACAAGTAAAAACGAACAGAAAAAAGTATCAATAATTTATAAATATTTACAAGTCTTTTACTTTAAAATAAGTTTTAACATAATGTTTAGGCTTTATCAATCATAGGTTTAGACGAAATATCTAATGTTCATTGTGCTTAAATTTCAAGCATATGTAATGAGAGTTGAATTATTTTTATATGCATTTTTCCATATTTTTATATGAACGTTATCCAAATGAGGTATCTCAATGTCAAATCAAGGACCTAACTCACGTCCCAAGTATTATAAGGAGCTCATAATTTCATTCATTTATCAATGTGGAACAATCCCATTCATCATCACCTCCCTCCCCATTTTGTCGAGGATTCCACTATCCGATTAAGTGACTAACATTCATGAACCGGAGATATTTTCATCTCATCAATTGTCCGATTTCCTAGGTGGGGGCACACCAAACTTAAATCTAACACCATATCAAATTAAACCTTGAGCATAATTCACACTCAAAAACTAGTTCAAACTAAAAATAATTATACAAACTCCAAAACTTAGCCCAAAATTTCTCTTCTATTCTCCAACTTGTTACAATTCCATTCTTCATATGAAGTTAGTTAAATCAGTGGAATTTATGTGCACCACAAACCTCACCATCATTTCGTAGTATTATTCCCCTTTAGTATATTCATTTATCCTAGGGAAAAAACATCGTTTTCACTCCAAACTATGCTCAAAAAATCGAAGCCACACCTAAACTATACTAGTGACCTATTACACACCTAAACTATAAAAAAGTGAAACTATTTACACCCTGTCAGGCTACCACCACTTGCATGTGGTGTAGTGTTTTACACGCGCTGCCACGTCAGCACCACGTCAGTAAAAAGTATCACTTTTTTATAGTTAAGGTGTGTAATAGGTCACTTATATAGTTTAGGTGTGGATTCGACTTTTCGACTATAGTTTGGGATGGAAACGATGTCTTTTCCCTTAATGTTTTTAGCCATTTACTTTTATTATTTAATAGGCTAGACGCGCCTAAAATAAGTGTAACACACACGCCTTAGAATGGGGGTCGCGGGGAGATAATAATATCACTTTTATATAATTAAGATGGGTAATAGATCACTTATATAATTTAAGTGTGACTTAGACTTTTCTTGTATAGGATGAAATGAAAATAATTTTTTTCAATTTATCCTATTCCTAATTACAAATCAACGTCCAACTTCTTTCTCCTCAAGTGAGAAATTGCCACCAAACCATCTCCGTACCACTTCTGCAATGTTATCACTACACCACTACTTTGTTACCAGAAAAAATAAAAGAGGACTTTCCTTTTTATAGAGATTTTTAAAAAATTTCATTCAGTATTCGATCTCTGCATTAAAATTTCAATTAATTCAAATCATGCGTTGCAGGATTCATTATGGGATATCGCTCTCAACAGAATTTTCTTCATTTATTTTCAAAAGCTCAAACCCAAGGCTTTTAATTAAATATGAAACAGTCTTTAACTCACGATGGTTACTTACTATAGATGATCAGATTGTTTTCGTAGGATGGAAAATAAGAACCCAAGAAAATTGATGTACCAAACAGTATGAACCATTCACCCCAACACAGTTGCCACATAAGCTATAGATAACATATTTCCACGTGTAAATCTTCACACCACACTCATATACATCAAACTCCCCCTTAGATATTTAGGTTTAATGGATTTGGATAGAAAGTACTCCCACTTAACTCATACTACTACTGTTACTCCTATTTCTTCACTAAAAAAATCAAGTTTTTTTTTGGTTTTTATTTTTCTCTTCTTCATCAATGTCCATTTTCTAAATTTTCAACAACCAATTTTAATTCCCAAATGGCTTTGCCTCAAATCTTACCTTCTCACAAACCCTACTTAAACCCTAATAATTTCTTCTTAATCCCGCAGTCTAATTACTCTCAATGCAATTTTCCTTCTCAATCAATACTCCACCGCCGGCGCCGGAGCCGGAGCCGGAGCCGGAGCAGTATCCGATGCTCCGCCTCATCCTTCCCGGAGAAACACCACACCGGTAATCCAAAGTCCGATGACGTTGTTGAGCTCCCTCTTTTCCCTCTCCCACTCGTACTCTTCCCAGGTGCTATTCTTCCTCTGCAAATCTTCGAGTTTCGTTATCGTATAATGATGCATACTCTCCTCCAGACTGACCTTCGTTTCGGAGTTATTTACTCCGACAGTGCCACGGGTACTGCTGATGTGGGATGTGTTGGCGAAGTTGTGAAACATGAAAAGCTAGTTGATGACAGGTTTTTTTTGATATGTAAAGGGCAAGAGCGATTCCGGGTGAATAAATTGGTGCGGTCTAAGCCGTATTTGGTTGCGGAGGTGAATTGGCTGGAAGACCGGCCATCGGCAAATGGAGAGGATGACGTGGAAGGTTTAGCGAATGAGGTTGAGAGTTATATGAAAGATGTGATTCGTTTATCGAATAGATTGAATGGGAAACCGGAGAAAGAAGCAACTGATTTGCGGAGGAATTTGTTTCCGACTCCGTTTTCCTTCTTTGTTGGGAGTACATTTGAAGGGGCGCCGAGGGAACAACAAGCGTTGCTCGAGTTGGAGGATACCGCGATGAGATTGAAGAGGGAGAAGGAGACTTTGAGGAATACTTTGAATTATCTTAGTGCTGCTTCTGCTGTCAAGGATGTGTTTCCGTCTTCTTCGTGATGAAAATGTGTAAGAATTTTTGAAGATGGATTATCTAAAAGGGGGGTTCATTTGGTAGGATCATGGTTTCTGTAATGTATACGCGATGATGAATTGTCTTATGAATTTGTAAATTTTGATGCCTAATACTAGTTCCACAAGGTTATAATAGTGTTGGATTGATCTATCTTTTGGTGGTATTGAATGGATGAACTTATATTGGTAGTGTTGTTTCTTCTTGTCGTTGTTTGTCGTTGTTTGTGTGTGTTACTGGTGCTTCTTTTTCATTGTTCGTTTAGTTGAGGGTCAGCCGGTCTGCCTTCTTAAGGTAGGGGTAAGGTCGTGTACACTCTAGCTACCTCCCCAGACCGCACCTGGGATTGCTTTGTTCTTGTTGTTGTTGTTGTTAGTATGGTTTCTATTCCTTGAGACACTAAGTTGTTTGAATGCCGATGATAAAAAGCAATGAACTTTTTAGGATTGTGACTGACATATACTTATTCGATCCATCATTGATTTCAACTAGTTGATGCGGCAATTGAATGTATTAAACTTTTGTTGATAGTGTGGTTTCTTTTCCTTGGACCAGAATTAGTTTGAATGCGGATGCATCAAAAAGCGATGATCTTTATAGGCTTGTGAGTGTTATATACTTATTCAATCCATCATTGATTTTGAGTAGTTGATGCTGCAATCTTCTGTTGATAGTGTGGTTTCTTTTCCTTGAAACCCGACTTAGTTTGAATCTGAATGCATCGAAAAGCAATGATCTTTTTAGGAGTATGAGTGACATATACTTGTGCAATCCATCATTGATTTCAGGAGTTGATGATGCAATTGGATGGATTAACTTCTGTTGATACTGTGGGTTCTTTTCCTTGAGACCTGAATTAGTTTGAAAATGAATACATCAAAAAGCAATGAGCTTTTTAGGCTTGAGAGGGATGTATGCATTTGCAATCCATCATTGATTTCAAGTATTAGCCAGAAAGGTGATCTGACATTCATCACATAGAATGTTAGCTAAACTAGCAAAGAACAAACATTCTTTGCGCGTGGGACTTTAACATCTTCTCTTGCTTGTTACTGTGTTGTTATACACACACAGAGATGCTGCAACCCTGCATGATGCTCTCTTCTTTAAAGAGGGTATTTTTACTACGCCAGCAGCAGTTTAATTACAATGTCTACCATTGGAAAGAAACTGTGCAGCATTTCTGTCAAACTATGACAGCAACTCTGCCGCAAGAGTAGTTTTTCGTAACAGGCACTTTAGTATGTCAGGATTCTTCTGATCACAAACAATGCCGACTTCAATACAGCAAATGTGATCAGTAAGGTTTAAGTTGTACCTATTCATTGCCGGTATGAATCCTTCCACCTAAGCCGGAGACTGCATCATATCTGTTTTTTCTGTATGATTATTACTAGTAGCAATATGTTTGATCTCTCAGCTTTACTGGTTGCCAATGTTGGGAATAAAACTCTCCGACGCTATCAACTGGCTCCTTGCTGTACTCTTGGACGGATGGTGAAGAAGCATCTGGTTTAAATGCCAGTTCAACATTTGAAGCTGTAGGATTGTTGGATCAGATAATTTCACCATGAGATAACAGTGATTGCTTATTGTACATTACAAGGTGAGACTCAAATAGTTAGAAGCATCATCGGACGTTAGCATATATGGCTTCTAATTTCAACTAAATAAGTGCCTGTTTGACCTTTATCCTCCCTTGAGAATTTCTCAAACATCATAATTATTTTTCTACAGCCCCTGCACTTCCTCTCCCGAAAGCATTTGTTGATGTTACTCCCTCAGAATCATTTCTGTAAGGAGGACAAAAGCGTATCCGCATCATCTACTCCATGCTGCTCATTCTTTGTTAATGGCAAAATTTCAGGTAAGGATGCCAACTTTGATCTTGGCAGAACACGCTACTCTTGGAGCTGTTTTTGCTATTCCCTGCTGTATGTAACTCTTCACATAATAGTAGCTAACTTCTAACCCCAAAAGCTCAACTAGAAATCTTGTTTGCTATTTTCTGTTGCGACTATAAGGTTTTCATGAAAGCAGTCAGCTTCTAATCCTAAATTGTTGGTTTGAAGTATCTCCTTGGGGTACACTAGTAAGCATTCGATAGTCACTGTCACACGACCAGCCGGTTAACAGTTTGCACCTATTGTATCTGCACTGCTGTCTAGATTCAGGTTCTTCTGGCCCTTGGTCACTGCTAAACCGCTGTGTTTACTAATGATTTGCATTAAGCAAAAACATTCTACCTTTGTTGGTCTCTGCTACTGCAATTGCATTAGCATTTTCACACAACCTAGACAAAGGCGATATGTACTTGGAGTTGAGGGAAGTGCTGAGGCAGTGCAAAAGAAGAAACCAACGAAGATCTGTCCATACTCACCAACAAGCAACTGAAGCATTCAACAAAATTGCAATCACCAACAAGCAACTGAAGCATTCAACAAAATTGCAAGTTGCAAGTAGCAACAACAGCAATGCATTCAGAAACAAAGAACTGGCAAAACTCAAAGTAACTAAAATCCCTTCGAAATCACCATTCTTTTTGCTAACCCATTATGTTAACAGTTCGACTTCGACTACGCGTTTTCCATCATCATTGGAGCTTGCATTTCTTCTACCCCCTAATACATTTGTAGTCTGAAGGCTTGACAACATGAAGAACAAATGGCCACCTTCAACACGCAATCTCAATTGAAATCATAGCTTGCTTCCAACAGAACTCTTGTGTAGTAATTATATGATTTCAAAAATCTACTGTTAGTTTAGTTTAGATAAGAGGAAAAGCAAACTAACTATCAGCAGTTTCACACCCTTGAGGTAGACTACTGATTTATTAATTAACAGAATAATATAGTAACATGGAGATAACATGGTTGCCATCTGGAAACTGATAAGTCTGAGTTACTATTACAATGCAAGCTAATAGTGTTCTACAGGAGTTACAGTAGGAATCATCGTCTGACCAGCAGCGACTCAGTTTTACATGTACAAAATTTTATCTAACAACAACAATAGTATGTAATACAAAGGGGTAGATATATATCCAATATAGCATAAATCCACAACATCATGAATATGGCATAAGATAATGATGTTGTGCCAGGCTCCTAAGCCTAGAAAGGGTAAATAAGACCTCCAAATTTCCCAGTAAATGCTTCCTTCTGAGGCTGTTGCACCATAGTAGCATTGCTCATACGCTGCATTAGAAACAAATTAACTGTGAAAAGATAGTAACAAAAAGGTGAAAGGAAATGCATATAAACAGCACATCAGGAGAGAGAGAGGCTTTGCTTTATTGGTTATTTCACCTCCGATGACAATGACAATGGCCTAGAGAAATACATGCAGCAAACCAAAAGGATGCATCAGGACTAACTGTTTTCGTCATAATAGTCATTGAACTATTGCAGCAATACTCATGCTTCTCATAATCACATAACACTGGATAACAAATTGAAACCAATTGCTGAAGCAGAAGAAAAAGCACTCATAAAGAGTTGTATAACGGAGGTTGGTTGGGTACTTGGATTGTTACATTGCATACTGATCAGTTCCTTGGGTACCTCTGTACTCTAAATTGATATTTTGGTGTTGTATGGATCCTAATAGCATAACATATGCATCAGATACAGAAAGGAAGTGCAAAGATGGAGATATACCTTTAAACAAAGATTCCGCCTTGTGTCACAAATTGGATAATCATGTGGGCAACAGTGGCGTCCATCTTTACAACACACTGCTGAATCCAATGCGCAACATTTCCAAGAAAAGCATACTCCAAGAACCTTCCAACCACAGCAGCAGGTTTCACCTGGACCACATGAGGTGAACATACTGCATTTGGATGGACTAGGAGCTGGAGGAGTTGGTGGATTTGGGCTACTCTTAGTTGGATATGAAGCTAGCTTATTGATCCCACAGATTCCATCTCGATCCCCACTGTTACGCAACATGTGCATATAACCATTTATTCCCCAGGTTGTTCCCCACGAGTTTTTTATAATCCAGTAGTCAAGTCCATTTTCGGAACCATACCCCACAATCAGTACGGCATGATCTAAAGATGTAGAACACGGCCCAGTGAATATTCCCTGCAACACAAAGGCAACAACTTTACACATCTCTTCCACTAACTACCTAAGATGATTAGAAGAGTGGTAATACGGGGCTGGAAAAGACCTTTGAATATGATTGAAATGCTCTTGCACTGCCGCATATCCCAACACTCACAGGTTGAGTTGCCACTGCCTTTAGAAGCTTGTCCTCATCAAGTTGAGGAATATCAGTATATCCATCAATGGTTACAACATGTCTTTGTAGCTGCAAGGTTGACAAGTTAAGCAAACAGTCATACTTGTTCATAATCGTTTTTACTGGAATAAAATATTCCTAAGTTTCCAATAATAAATAAGGAATCCAGAATCAGAGAATATATAGGACAACAAGCAAATTTATTACAAGAATAGGAGAAAGAAGATGGTTGGGGAGTGTCACAAGCCAAATCAAGAAGGAAGAGGCCAAGGTTTTCCATCATGAGTGGGAGGTGCCAATTCCCATGACTGAGTCGCTCGTCACCATATTTGCACCATTTTCTTAGTTACCAACATTCAATTCAGGTTCCCCTGATAAATGTTAGCTTCAGATGAGATAAACCCAGTGATATTTTCAGCCTTCGAGCTTTATATAACTCACATTTTCCTTCTCGTTTGTTTCAAGTGTAATTATAACTCATTTGTAAACCCTTTTAGGAGATGAAAATCATAAAGTTGTATGAGAGACTAATTAGGTACCTTGTTTCTGTTGCATGTTCCTTCCCTTTCTCTGAAAGGGTAATCGTTTTCTGTGTCAATACCGCCATTCTTTATGACAAATTGGTAAGCATAATCCATCAATCCACCACCACAGCCTTGATTATAACTTCTGTCACAATCAATTAACTCCTGCTCAGAGAGGCTTACGAGAGATCCAGTGGCAATCTTATTGATACCTTCCATTGCACCAGTGGCAGAGAATGACCAGCAAGCACCTGGAAAATGACACAAAAGTAACTGTTTATAGTTACAGCAGCTAGTAGCTAAGATTAAGAAAATGTAATAGCAATAGAATGACAATGTTGTGGACAAGAGCAATTTTAACTCATTGTCTCGAATAAATTAACAAAAACGGCTTTCACTTCTTTCCTATGTTTAGGCTGAAATGGCCCGACGTATCAACAGAAAAAAGTACTTGACAACATAGGCAGAGAAAAGAAAAGAAAATTGTAGTTCAACACATCTGACAGTCACCAAAATAACATGTTTTAGGCCCCAAAGCAAATTCTGCGTTGTGAAGAAAGTGTAGTACAACACATCGGAAAGTAAAATTACTTTCTATATTACATCATACTAGTATGCATCTCAAAAATGAGTTGAAAAATAATGAAACACGTTTCTTTGATTGCTGAAACAAGTAGAGAATCATAGGGCACAATTGCGTACACAGTTGAAAATAACAAAACAAAACGTTGAATTATGAGTCAATTGTCAGAAACAGGACCCAAAAATGAAACAACAGATATTTATTTATATTTCTGTGTTATGATTGAAGCTGGTAGTCCAGTTTTGGTTGTAATGCAATGAATGGGTGTGGAATAAACAATGAAAGGACAGATCTCTGGAGTAGTCTGGTGAAGTTTGCGCTCCAATTGCTAAAACAAATGATAATTCAACCATATTTTACTCCACTGATGTGCTATATTCATGATCTCTGTAATACTATTTTTTCGCCTGTCAGTCAATAAAGAGCGAGATACTCTATCAGCATGTCCAATTACTCTTATCTTCTCGTCACTCTTAAGAAATGGTTTTCACATACACAGACAAAAATTGAAACGAAAAATCAAACAGTACCTTTTTATTCCTTGATAACAAGAAACAAACAGAACATTCATTCCTAATCAGGAGAGGATGAGCTCATGAGGTTAAGTTTCACTAGCAACAACAGAGATACTACTATCGAACTAGTTTTGGTTGATGTATGAATCCTCAATATTGGTTCCACTCCATCTTTCATTCTAATACTAAAAACTTTATCTTTGATGACAACTAAAGAGCTCCTAAAACAAAGAATCTCAAAATCTCACACTTATCCCTATACCAAACTGAAAGTGTTTAAGTGAGGCTAGGTTTCAGCAACAACATATCCAATGCAATCCCAAAAGTGGGATCTGGGGAGGATAATGAGTACGCAGACCTTACCCCTATCTTGTGAGATAGAGAGGTGGTTTCCGATAGACCCTCGGCTCAAGTAAAAGCAGTTCGAAAAAAGAAAACGTGAGAGGAGAAATCAAGACACAATGCTAAAGAAAGGATGACAAAGTGTACTAACAGTAAGAACAGTCACTCCAACAAAAATAATATGATAGTCCAAGTGCAAGAAACACTAAATAGTACAACAGAAATGAAATAACAAGAAACTACTAATACTACAGCTAATAATATGAAGAAAAAAAGGAAACAACTCTCAACTACCTAACCCTCTACCCAAATCCATGTCCTCTGTAATGAAGTAAAATAAGTGCAGAACTTCAACCTGTTAAACAGTATAAGTAAAAGGAAAGAAGGAACTTAAAATTTCAACTCCCAGACAACAAAAAAGAAACTAAAAGAAGCAAAAATAACACCACAGCCTCCGCTTTCTGATGAGTATGATCATCAAAATCCAAAACTTCGGAAAAAAAGAAAAAACTGATTTTGGTTCTGCTATGCACAAGATAATATTCTCCACATAAATGAGACAACCCTCAGCCACCTAACCCTTTACCCTAATCTGTGTCCTCTATAATAAAATAAAATAAGTGTAGAACTTCAACCTGTCAAACAGAACAAGTAAAAGGAAAAAGGGAACTGAAAGTTTCAGCACAATTATCAGAATTGCAACTCACAAGCAACGAAAAAGAAGCAAAAAATTCCATTTTCTGATGAGCATAATCTTCAAAATCCAAACTTTGATTAAACAAAACTGATTTTGGTTCTGCTATGCACAACATATATATATATATATATATATATATCTCCACATAAATGAGACAACTCTAAACTAGCTAACTAACCCTCTACCCTAATCCATGTCCTTTATAATGAAGTAAAATAAATGTAGAACTTCAACATGTCAAACAGTACAAGTAAAGGAACTGAAAAGTTTCAGCAGAATTATCAGATTTTCAACTCCCAAACAACAATAAAGAAACAAAACTAACACCACAGCCTCCATTTTCTCATGAGCAAGCTCATCAAAAAAAAATACTGATCTTGATCATGCTTTACACAAGTTACATATTCTCCAGCAACAACAACAAAAGTAGTAGGGTGTACGGAGACCTTAGCAACCTCTACACAAGTTACATATTCTCCAGCAACAACAACAAAAGTAGTAGGGTGTACGGAGACCTTAGCAACCTCAGAGGTAGAGAGGTTGTTTCCGATACACCCTCGACTCAAGAAAGTTATATATTCTCCACATAAATGAAATCATCACTATGTTAAGTACATCTCACTAATTAAAAACAAGACAAATAAATTCAACATACCACAACTCCCTTGATTTTTGACATTAGTAACAGCTCCTTTTTCTCTCCAATCCAAAGAAGAAGGAATATCAACATCACCAACATCACTCCAAACTTCAGTTCCAGAACCCAAACCCCCATGTTTCAACCTAATGAAATCGTTAGCAGAAGATGACAACCCCAAGAAAGTCTCCCTAAACTCATGATGAGTAAGATCAGAATATTCATTCAGACCAAGGGTATAACTGGAATTCCCCTTACTATTATGCTCTATAATATAAGCATAACTTTCTTCAAACACCTTAAATCTATACACCCTTTCTTGTTCTGAAGAATATTTTTTACCATGTTGCTGACACCAAGTTTCAAAAAGATCAGAAATTGATGTACAAGTACATAATGGTTCTTGAAAAATTAGTAAAACAAGAACCAAACAAGGTAATAACCAACTCATGGTTAAAAGGGTGCCTAACAAATTGGAGATGTGAGAGAAAAAATGTAGTAAGATTGGTTTGGTTGGAGTAAATATAGGAACTAACCAAAGAATGGGTGGAAAATGGGCTTATGTTATTGGTATACAAAGGCTCCAAGTTTGTGTCTTCTAGGCCCCTAAAATATTACAATAGATAAAAAAGAAAAAAACAAGAAAATTTTTGTAGTGTTTGCTAGTGATAGTGACCAATAGAAACATGTTACATGTGTGGCAAAATTTATTGATTAGTACATGCCAAAAGCTGTATCTGATCTTGAATTTTTGTTTGGTTACCTTGAAAATCTTTAGAAAAAAAAAGAGATGAAAAATAATGAGTATCGTTTACTAGGTCGTTTCTACTTGACCACAAAATATGAGGTCGGCTATAAATTTTGAATCAAATTTTAAAAATTTATTTTTTAAGTTTTAAAAATTGGTTTTGGTTTTTGAGACTTCCAACCAAAACTTTAATATTTTTTTTCTAGTAAAACATATGATTGGATATAACTTCAAGTTCCAAAAATACAACTTTAGAAATTTAAATTATCAAAAGTTTTAAGTTTAAAATGTACGACCGAAAGAGATTGATCGTAAAGAAAAGGTTCAAGTTCTGGGTATCAAGTTTTTTTATATATATCTATTAATAGTATATTTGAATTTTTGTATATCTGTTAACATAAGTGTATAATTATATTTTTATATCTGCTTTAAAGGTTACAAAGATTGTTTTTATTATTTGTATATCTATTATTTGTATATTTGTATATTTGTTTACATAAAATTTGATATTCGTATATCTGTTGTTTGTATATTTATATATACATCTATGCAAATGAAGTATACATGTATTCAGATCAAAACTGTTGTTTATTATTTGTATATCTGTTGTTTGTATATCTGTATATACAAATTTGAATATTGTTTGTAAACGATATTGCAAACGAAATATACATATATTCAAATCAAAATTGTTGTTTATTATTTATATATTTGTTGTTTGTATAGCTGTATATATAAATTTGAATGTTGTTTGTAAACGAAATATACGATATATACATATTTGTATATCTGTTATTTGTATATTTGTATATACATATATGCAAACAAAATATACATATACATATATGTTTATTATTTGTATATCTGTTGTTTGTATACCTGTATATACAAATTTGAATGTTTTACATAATAACAAATTTCATGTATATACATATATGCACTCTAAAACTGTATATATCTGCATATGCATTATTCTTCAAAATGTATATGTGAAAGTTAACTGTATATACATGTATGTAAATTGTATATACATATATCAATAATACAAACTGTATATACATACATACATACATACACTCTTAACTCTGTATATATATGCATGTATTATTCTACAAAAAAAAAGTATACGTATCTACATATATTGAAACAAAAATGTATATTGACCAACAATTCTGTTTCATGAGAATATATACAAAAAAATCTCGTAATCATTGTCAACTTCATTGCTCCCCCTTTTAGATTTAGATACTTTAAAATATTTTTTCTTTTTCGCCTTGCTAGAAAATGCAAAATTCTTTCCTTTTTTTATTTGATAAATCATCCATAAAAAAAATGGGGGAGTGACTTACATAATATATAAAAATTTATATTATAAAATAAAAATCCGCAAAAACGAAAAAAATTATAAAAACGGAGGAGTGCTCCCTCTTTTCTATTTTTTTTTTTTGTAAAATATATGAAGAACGAAGAAATTTAACGACTAACTGACATAATATATAAAAAATTTAAAAAAATTAAATCTAATGTCAAATAAATATTCTAAACTGATTTTCTGTGGTGAAAAATTCGCAAAAATGATTTATCACAGAAAAATTAAGGATTATATTTTGTGATATTAGAGTGACTTTGAGAGAAAAACAAGGAGAAAAAAGTTGAAGAAGATCTCTAGAATAATCATGTATTATGATGTTGCCAATGTTGTCTTTTCTTTAATTTAAAATCAAGGATATTAGAGTGATTTTGAGAGAAAATTAAGGAAAAAGTAGTTGAAGAAGATATCATAAAAAATCTTGTGTTTTGATATTGCATTGTTGCCTTTTTTGAGTCAATAGGATAGAGAGAGAATAGAAAGAAAATACCAAAAATAAATATATGAGAGAGAAAATTGATATATACAAATCTTAATATATTTGTATATAGGGTCCACAAAAAAAATTAACTTTTAACTACCAAATGACTATGAATTGTAATTTTTTAAAACATTAACCATATCTTGTAATTAATATAGTATTTTGTCTATAATATGTAATTTTTCCTAGAAAAAAAGACATTTGATCCAAAAGATAATATGTGAACAAACTTGGCAACTACAAATATAGGTCATATGTTACACATGACAACTTAGGTAGTTGGATATGGGCTCATGCCATAATGTTACCACATCAAATCCAACAACCTCTCCATCAATTTTGTCTTACAATTCTCTCACATATGGTTTGAATTTAGTACTAGCCTTTTCTCACCCAAATATCCCTTGTTAGCCAATAACGATGCATCACATGAATCTTTAAATTTGCTCTAGTGACTTACAATAATAACATATGATCTTATCACTACATTGTGAAGGTAAAGAGACTGTTTTTCTTTGTGGGACATTGACATTTGGATGATATTGTGTCGAAGTTGGAAAAAACGAAGATAAAAACCAAAATTGAAACGTCTGCTCAAAATTATTGTTCCTAAAGAAATAGATCTTAATTTCCACAATGAAGTTAAGTACTTATAAATAATAGTTTGACCATCAACGTTTCAGTGAAATAAAGCAGTCTTTCACTCATAAAACTTCAAACTTTCGTTCAACCGATAGATAGGGTGTTGGGAAATTAAGATTTAAAACTATTAGATTTAAAAATCATAATGATGATATAGCTGAAATTTTGAGCGTTGCAAGTTTTTGCAGCATTCTTTCTTCCTTGTCACGCTTGCACTCTGCACACCAGCTAGAAAAATCTGTTTGGTACTTCCTCATCTCTCTAAACACAGAGCTGCAAAAAAATAAAATCAAAGTAATTAATTGTATTATGTAATTAGGTAATCGATATTAGTATAATATGAAAGTAGTAATTAGGTATATATTCACACATGCATAATCATAAGACGTGCATTATTGTCTTCTATTTAACAACAATATATACTCATTGTATTCCTACAAAGTGAGGTTTGAGGAGGATAAAGTGTATGCAGTTCATACCACTATCTCTTATGAAATAGAGAGACTGTTTCCAATGGAAACTCGATTCAGGACAAATAATAGTATAACCACAAAAGACAAGAAAATAAATAAAATGGGATAACACACCACTAGATAATAAAAAAAATAAGATATCGGTAGAATAATACTATAAACTATCTATTCGGGATCAAAAATATCCTCAAAACACTACACACATGAAACTACAGACACAGATACAAACGACAAACTCCTCCCTATTACTACGACGGACGCACTTGTTAGGATCGATTAGCAGTTCACACACACTAAATCTACGGAGAGGATGAAGAAAACTAGAGAGAGTTCTTGAGGAGAGAGAGAGGTAATTACGTGGTAACACCCGTGGGTAACCTCCACAGTGGACAGGCTATTTATATTAATGACTTGGAGTATGTACAATTACACAGAGAATGAGAATAAAAGGTACAGCCTAAAATTTGGGCGGCCCCCCGGCAACCTCACCGCGGAGGTTGAACCGCGTGAATATTAATACATAACAGTACGTCACATATTAATCAAGCTCCACAACCTAACAACACTCCTACCCACTAACTCTCTACTCTAACTCGCGGCCTCCACACCTTCTATTAAGGGTCATGTCTTTTATTTCTTATTAATGTAATGTATTGTTTGATTGGATATGTAAATCAAACATAAAGAGAACTTTTGAATCTTTAATTTATCGTCATAGGTAGATGAAAGATACATATATATACATACCTTCTGCACCATATCAACAAGTTGGTCCTCCTCCCAGATGTTGTTGCTCTAGCACCATGTCTATGGCGACCACAATGAAGAATTGCACGCCCAGCAACATGAGGATAATTAAACACCTCCTATATATATATATATATATTGAAAGAACAATTACATTGATTAATTGTGGAGTTATAGAGATTCTAAAATAGTTTAATCAACTTGAGAAAAATTAATCTATTAATAAAGCAGTACTCCCTCCATCTCAAATTGATTGACCTACTTATTATGATTCGACAGAGAGTTAAAAGAAAGTAAAAAAGACTTTTACCTCTGGTCGCGTTTCAGTGTTCATATGTCTCTCGCAACGCACACCTTGGAAGAACAAGTCTCCACCAGTGAAATGTTTTCCCAAGCACACATTCAAAGTGACTTCAGCATCATCAACATGCAAACCTATCAAATATGAAAGAGAAATCGTTAAATTATTCAATTACATAATGAGTTTAAGAATAATTGAATTTTCTTTTCAAATTATATTCTAACGATTTAATTTATGGTAGGAAGAGACTTCGCTAATGAAAAAACCTCTAATATATGCTTCCCAATATCCTTTCATTTTCCAAATATTTTTCTTAATATGCTCTCTTTCTATGTCCAAGTGCATCGAAGAAAAAAATTACTATTTGTTTAGCTCTTGAAAACTCTTAATGATGTGGCTGTATTTCAACTCATTTCAAAATGATAGATTACACTTAGAATATATACACAAAGCTAGACACAAAAGGTCAAGAGCAGATCTCTGAGATTATGCCTTTTTACCTACAATATTTAACTATGTATATTTTAATAACTGATATATCGACAAGTATCTTGACATTGATATATTATCGAACTATCTTGACAAAATATGAAAGGTGTTACTTAAATTGAAACATACTCACCTAAGTCAACACCTTTGTCCATCCCATACTCAACGACAAAACCATGATGGCTATCGAGGGTCGATCCACCAACTTCAGTAAAAAAAACTGCACAATTATACAAAAATGAATATTAAGATCCATTTCCTTGATTAATTTCTAATTTATATACTAATTAATTAGTTGTTAATTACCTCTTGAAATGGGGAGTATAAAATCTTCCATAAATTTCTGAAGCATATTTTGAAGGCCAAAGTCATCAAGAACAGCTCCAAATTTGCTCATTGCGTTAGGACGCATAATTCTAAATTTTGTTTCACGAACCCACTTTTCAAAGTTTTCGACCTAATTAATTAATTAGCAATTATCACAATTTGATAAGAAAACAAAGAAAATAAGTATAAGTTAAATTTACATAAATCCTCAAACATTCATATCACATCTACTTATTCTCCCACTGCTTTAAATTAAATACATAATATCCACAATATAAACAGATAAATGTTGTAACACGAGGACTCCTTAACTACATGTATCTAAAGGGTTTACATGTCTACAATAATGTATCCGACTAACCATATATATATATCGCGACTATACAATATATAAGCAACACGCAGATACATGTTGTAACCCTCATATACACACGGATACATGCATGTTGTAACCCCTCATATACATACGAACACAATAATGTATCTGAAACTAAACCATGTATCAGGATGCCTTAACCACATGTATCTGGAGGATTACTTGTAATGTATTCATGACTAACCATATATCGTGACTATACAATGTATCTGCCTCACTTTTTAATGAAATATTATGTAATACTGAAAACTTACGCCAGAAGGAGTAATTAGCTCCTATAGTAGTAAAATTTACGATGTTTATATATATATATATATATAGTACGTACCTCTTCCAACAGCATCTCACAAAAACGTGGTTGAAGCATTTCAAAGCTTAGAACACCTGGATAGGGTTCACATATTATCTTTCTGAAGCTTTCCACTGAGTTCTCACTGATTGCCTTAATGAATGAGGGCACAAAGAAGTTTGTTGCCTTCATGGTATATAGCATACTGTGTAGAGGCTGAAACATAAAGAAAAAAAAAATGCGATTATATTGCATTATAAGATTTTTTGTAAAACTAATTAATTATTTGGTCATAGCTCATGAACCTAATAAGAAACCATAATAAATAAATTTGTTATGTACGTACGGCGTACCTGATAGTTTGATATGATCCTCTGCCTATATTCATTTTGTTTCTGCGTCTGAGTAACAACACAATTAAAAGATATATCAAGAATATATGTATATAAATTGGCCAAAAGAAAGAAAACTCCTTTTTAAGAAAAATAAATAAATATGTCCATCTTTGCTCATTGAGCATGGATAAATTGGTGGAGCATCCTCCTACTTGTCCGTTGTGCGGACTCTTTACTTTCAATGCCGCGCCCGTATTGAATTCATAAAAAATTATACTACTTTTAGAGAATTCAACACGTATCTGCTGTAATATTTTTGAAGAAGAGCCCGAACAACATAAGCTATCCATGATAGTAGATAAACATTTAACCTCACAAAAAAATTGGAGGAGCATGCAACCAAAGGTGTTCTTGCTAAGCTTTTCTAGGAAGTTTTTGAAAATCATATTTAAACATTGTACAGCCACTGCTTGTACACCAAAAAGAATCAAACCTTTCAGAGGTGATAAAACTACTAATACTTACTAGAACAGGAGGCTAAAGACCATTGGAAGTAGGGCCGGATGTATGTACCATTATAGGTACAACTTACAAGTATAGTTCAACCTATATAGTACATAAATTTATGTGCAAAAGTTTGCTAAATTGCAATAAATATATTCCACTTTGGAAAGGAAAAGGGCAGTTCCAAACGAAGAACCCGAGGCAAGCTTCTCGGTTTCCAAGTGTCAAGTCCCGAGGGTTTGTGCCCGCCAAAAGATTTCTTTTTTCTTTTTAGTCTTTCCTTGATGCAATGAACCGAAAGGTGAGAGGCACGGCTCGACCGGTCTCTGGGTCGAATTTGTTGTGAACCTCAAAACTAGAATTTCAATCCTCTATATATGAGGCCAGCAATAATGAACTTAGTTATGCTACGTTCTCCTATTTTAAATTAAAAATAACATTCTACGTATTTACTGATAGCTTTAAAGACTTAAATAGCATGAAGGACAGCAGATTAATGCAATAACTAAATATTTTTTCCTATATAGGAGTATAATGAAAGGACAACTTGGTATCAAATAGTCTAACCACCAACAATCCTCTTAGTATATAGTACTATTGAATAACGCAATATATATACACATACATGCTTAATTAGCGTGACTGAAATTTCTCTTTTAAACAGTAGAAGACAATCGTAAAGCTTCCCCACATATGCAAATTGCAACATTAATATTAGTATTGCAATAAATAATTAATATAATTAATTACTTACGCGAATGCGCTCGGATAGAGGAGAGTAACCAAGGAGAATGTCACTCATGAATTGGACTTTGTTGTCTCGTGATGAATTGAGCAAGTTGCTTGAAAGATGTCGCTCGAGGGAACTGTATAACAGAGGGCTGAACTCCAATTTCGACTCCAATTCCTCATAGTTTTCCACCTTGTGATGTTCTACTTCTACAGATGGAATCAGTTGCAGCCCCTTCAATGAACTCATGTTTCCCCTCTTCTCAGATTGATGTGTCCTATTCCTATACAACATGAATCAAATTTCTATATATAAACCAAGAGATATACTACACGAATCAAATTTGTATATATAAACCAAGAGATGGATGTGTCCTATATATACAATACGAATCAAATTTGTATATATAAATCAAAAGATATACAACACGAATCAAATTTGTATATATAAACCAAGAGATGGATGTGTCCTATATATACAATACGAATCAAATTTGTATATATAAACCAAGAGATGGATGTGTCCTATATAGACAATATGAATCAAATTTGTATATATAAATCAAGAGATCGATATGTCTTATATAACACGAATCAAATTTGTATGTATAAACCAAGATATCGATGTGTCCTGATGATGTTAGGAAAAAGATTTAAGTTTACCTTCTTCAAAAAGATTTTTTCCTACTACTATAGTGCCTCTTCAGATCATACTTTAATTAGCACCAAAATTAATGAAATTACCATACATACGACGGTAATTAAATTAACTTTAATAATCTTCCACCAACAGCTTAAACTAAAAATAACTTGGTAGGCATATAATATAGTATATGTATTTTATGTATAACCCTATACATTAAGTGTATAATGTCTGTATACCGGCTAACAAAATTAAAGGGTGTTTTTTGTAAATACCATCTTACTAGCCTTCTTTTTTATAATATATCATTAGTGCGTTATACTAATTATACATAGAGAATTCTACAAATATTTACATCTTATACCAACCTTAATAATTAAAAATAGAAAAGGTATTCCTAAAATTTAGCATTAATCAACAAAAAATATTAAAAACTACAAATTTCTGATCAATATTCAAAAATTGAAGTAATTAATTTTCTAATACAGTTTTTGTACTGGAAGAGCTTAACCTTTTCTGTTGTCACAACTCACAAAAATACAATTTGTACAAAAAATAAACTAATAAGACATAAAAGCACGCTTGAACTATAATAAAATAATTATTAATTACATATCTAAATTATGAGAGGGTCCTAAAACCCCCTTAAATTTATTCATTTCATATTGTTTACCTCTTTCAATAATAATCTAATTAAAAAAAAAAATGTCAAAACCTTCACTTGTTCATACACAATTATATATTTAAACTTAAATAGAAGTGATCAACCCTGATAATAGGTCATTAGAATGTTTGTTAATAAGACATCAGTAAGTATTTTTTAAATGTCTAAACTATCTGTGAAGGCGGTTATAAAAATATCTATATTTATAATCTATAATCTATATCTATATCTATAATTTATAATATATATCTATAATCTATAATCTATAATATATTTTAAAAGTGTGAAAATCGTTAGAAAAGTGAATTGAATTTTTAAAAGATCTGTAATAGACAAAATCGTCTTTTCCCCCTTTTTCCCTAATTATTATTTTATTAAATTAAGGACTCCTAAAATATATGAGAAGAATCCTAATTAAATAAATATATGAAAAAAAAATTAAAAATCCTAAAACACATAAAATATATGGCCCTAAAACAAAAAAAAAGTTCCTAAAATATATGGAAAGAAATTAAGAATTCTAAACTATGTAAAATACATAAAATATACGAGTCCTAAAATAAAAAAGATCCTAAAATATATGATAATAAATTAAAATTCACGCAAAAATGTGACCCACGATTGTAGTTAAAAGTTCAAAGGAGGAGCTAATGTCAATCATGAGAAGTCTAAAGGTGAAAGGGATTAAGTAAATTCAAAGAATAATTTGGTTGGTATAGCTTCAAACTCTTCCCTGCAACTACGCCAATTACACCATAAAGTGAATAGAGAAAATTAGAGAAGTCTGAAATCAAACAACATATGAATTACTCCCTCCATTACTTTTTTTTTACTTTGTTTAAAAATGAAAAAAAAAAAATCCAAACACGAGATCTTTTTGGAGGAAGAATTTTAATTAAATAAATACATGAAAAAAAAATTAAAAATCCTAAAATACATAAAACATATGAGTCCTAAAATAAAAAAGGTCTTAAAATATATAAGAAGAAATTAAGAGTCATAAACTGTACTTAAAAAAAAATATCACCTATATAAATGGTTACATTGTACTCATGCGGGCAATAGGCATGCCTAAGCAAACACAAAACCCCCAACACAAGATCTTTTTAGAGGTGAGATCCTCTTTTAGTTGCATATTTATTTCTTTAAAGTATTGATTTGTATTAATACTCTTATTACATATGATACCAACTTAAGTACTTTTGATCAGATCCTTTACCTTTAGTTTAAACTTATTATCTTTTACGTGTTGTTTTGATTATGTTCTTAATCTACTTGTGTGATTTGTAATTTGTTATGTATTTGTGCATAACTCATGTTTGATTTGAAAATCTTTTCTTATTTGTTATATACTCCTAATTTTTAATTTAATTTGAAAATCTTTTCTTATTTGTAATATACTCCTAAATTTTAGAAATTTTATGTGGAGAAAGAGATCGTGTGGATTAGAAGTTTGTTACTTGTTTATATTTTTTAACCAATTATTTTTTTATAATTTTATTCATTGAGTTACAAAAAAAATAATTAAAATAGAATTCGGGTCTCGGCTCAAAGTTGGGTCAGAAACTGAATTTGTGGATCGAATCTTGAGTCAGGATTGGGAACCGGATCCTAAATTGGGATCGAGACTCGAGTTAAGGTTAAAAGTTAGGTTCGAGATTGAGAGTCGAAGTAGGGTTTGGAGGTTGAGTCTCAGCTTAGAGGGAATGGAGTTTGTGGTGGGGTCTTGAGTCGGGAGTCAGGGGTTGAGACTCGGGTTGGGGTCGAAGTCAGGATCAAGATCGAGAGTTGGGGTTGAGGTAGAGAATTAGGTCTCGGGTCAGAGTCGGGATCTTGAGTCGGTAGCCAGGTTAGAGAGTCTGATATTATAGTATTTGTAAGATTATACTTAAATGATCTTGGAATACTATTTTCTTTTTATTAACTAAACACCACAAAATAAATAAGAAAATCACTTTTTTCCAGTAAAATTTTATTTTAGAAAATATTTTCCTTCATTCGAATTTTCAAATACATTCATATTTTTTATAATATTATCAAGAATTACACGTGTGAGGCACGTAGTATGAAACTAGTATATATATAAACTTGAAAATACTATCTTTACATGAGAAAGGACGAGTGACTAAAATAAAATATCTAAAGTACTCGTTTCTTATTGCTTACTATATTCTTAATTTTATAAAACTCATACCTAAGCACAAGCAACGAAAAAAGGACACCAACCTCAAGTAGAAAAATTGAATAACATTTCAAAAATTGAAAAAAACTTCAATTTAGGTTTCCAAGTAAATCCAACCTGCCTGATTTAGAATTCATAATTTTTCCACATTTTCCTGAACACTACGGGTAGAAATAGGGTTCTTCTTATTTATATTAGAAAATCCACATCGAAAAATAAACAACAAATCAAAGAAATACAATCTTTTATCAAATCAAATAAACAAAGCAGAATAGATTTATCCGACGACCAGATCTGAGAGGTCGTACCTTTGTGTGACAATATCTGAAGTACTCTGATTCTCATTGCTTACTACATTCTTAATCTTATAAAATTTATACTTAAGCACAAGCAACAAAAAAAGGCACCAACCTCGAGTAGAAAAATTGAACAACATTTCAAAAATTTAAGAACTTCAATTCAGGTTTTCAAGTAAATCCAACCTACCTGATTTAGAATTCTCAAAATTTTTATATTTTTTTGAATACTGAGTAGAGATAGGGGTCTTCTTATTTGTATTAAGAAATCCACATTGAAAAATGAACAACAAATCAAAGAAATACAATCTTTTATCAAACCAAATAAAGCAGAATAGGTTTACCAGACGATCAGATTTGAGAGATCTTACCTCTGTGTGATCTAGTACCTTTGTGTGACAATATCTAAGGTACTCTGATTCACATTGCTTACTACATTCTTAGTCTTATAAAACTTATACCTAAGCACAAGCAACGAAAAAAGGCACCAACCTCGAGTAGAAAAATTGAACAATATTTTAAAAATTCAAGAACTTCAATTATTCAGGTTTTCAAGTAATTTCAACCTACGTAATTAGAATTCTCAATTTTTTCACATTTTTCTGAACACTATGGGTAGAAATAAGGTTCTTCTTATTTGTATTAGGAAATCTACATTGAAAAACGAATAATAAATCAAAGAAATACAACTTTTATTAAATCAAATGAATAAAGCAGAACAAATTTACTAGACGACCAGATCTGAGAGATTGTACCTTTGTGTGACCTAGTGGGACAATATCTAAAGTACTTCGGTTCTCGGGATGGCAATAGGGCGGTGCGGGTTTTAAGCTATGCAGGTGCGGTGCGAGTTAAGGTAAAAAAAAAATAAACGGTTCAGGTTGCGGTTACGGGTATATGCGGGTTTAAATTAAAAAAACCTAAAAATTAGTATTATGCTCGTGAATATACCTAAAATTAGATGTATTCTTTACTTAAAATTTAATGATACTTAAAATGACATATATAAAACTACAAATAAATAATTTTATAGTTTTTTTAATATCTCTATTCATTTTTAAAAAAATATGATATTTGATCATTACTTGTACACATGATATTTTTTGACAATTTCTTAGTGAAAAGTGATATAATAGAAATTAGTTGTTATTATTTCCTAGTTGTAGATTTGAAAATATTATGATTTTCAATGGAGTTACAATTTTTAAAAAAAATTAAAAAAAAATAAAACCATGGGGAGGTGTGGTGCGGATATGCGTGGGGATGAGTGCGGGGCGAGTTTATACTGGTTTAAAGGTGATGCAGTGTGATTTTAAAATTTGCGGGTCTAGAAAAAACCCGCACCATTGTCACCCCTAGTTCTTATTGCTTACTACATTCTTAATCTTACAAAACTTATACCTAAGCAAAAGCAACAAAAAAAGGCACCAATCCCGAGTAGGAAAATCGAACAACATTTCAAAAGTTCAAAAACTTTAATGCAGGTTTACAAGTAAATTCAATCTATCTGATTTGGAATTTTTAATTTTTCCACATTTTCCTAAACACTACGGGTAGAGATAGGTTCTTCTTATTTGTATTAGAAATCCATATTGAAAAATAAACAACAAATCAAAGAAATACAATATTTTATCAAATCAAATGAATAAAGCAGAACAAATTTATCAGACGACCAGATCTGAGAGATTGTACCTTTGTGTTAGTACCT
Organism: Capsicum pubescens; assembly: GCA_030864215.1. Taxonomy (NCBI): domain Eukaryota; kingdom Viridiplantae; phylum Streptophyta; class Magnoliopsida; order Solanales; family Solanaceae; genus Capsicum; species Capsicum pubescens. The sequence continues at coordinate 6,560,133 of CM061541.1, read as the reverse complement.
TTGTCTGAAGAGATTAAAAGAAGGTTCGATTAGGGTTTTGTGGTGTTTTATAGTGTGATGATCAGAAGGGGCACGTGGAGAGCAAAGGGAGCAAGAGATCTACATGTATACGCATAGAGATGAAAAGATAGACGACTTAGATCAAAAATTCATTAAATAAAAGGACGGTCCAGATTAGATAGTCAATTAGGTTGTTAGAAGTTGTTAAATATAGAAATGCACAGCTGGACACGACAACTGTAATTAACATTTATTAGCATATGTACTATTTTTTTGGTTGTAAATAAAATCTATATTCAATGAACTTCAATAATATGATAAAACTAAAGTATGAACAACTAAATGAAGTCCTAACTCTGTATTCACCAATATGAACTTCAACGATAAATTTAAATCAACTTATGAAAAGAAAAATTGAAGTCCAAATCAATAATGAACAACAAATGAAGTTCAAACTATTTTCTGAAAAACAAAAAAAACAAATGTTTAGAAAGAGATGAAGATCAGAAGATTCAAATCCACTGAATTCACAGTGTATCCTTAAGAAAATTAGTTGTCGCAGGTATCCGAGATTATGGAATATATCCTCCCAGAATAAAATGAATCACTTCAACAGAATAGCGGTACCTCAAATTCTATCTAACAACAAACTTACTCAATAGTAGCAAGTCACAGTTGAATTTTTCTTAGAAAGAGTAGTGTTTTTAACTTCAACATTTTGTCACCATATATGAGAAAAAATAAGATATTTATAGCGAAAAGGTGTTGCTTAAAAAAAAAAGCAATTGTTTGTGAAGAGTTACATTGTTTCAAAGTGTCGGGTCCATATGCAGACCCATGTGTGTTGGCACATGATGACCATGCAACCGCATGTCACTTCAGTCATCAAAACAGAAAGTTGATATTGATATGTGTTGGCATTTGCGGAGCCATATGCGTCCACAAATGACCATATGCACCCACAAATCAGTCTTTCATCATTTAAACAATGAACTGAAGGATCACGTCCCTTTAACGTATGTTTTGACATGTGTCAGCTCATGCTCGTGTTCATCCGTAAATGGAGAACAATTTCAAATTAGTTTTCTAGATTAAAAAGTCATTAAACAATGAAGTTTCAATTAAATTTTGTCCAAAGAGATAATCTCTCGATCATTTGACAAATTCAAAGCCAAAATCAAGCGACTAGCAATGACACAACGCAAGACTTCTCTGTTTCTTGCCTCACTTACAAAGAGGAGGAGTGCTTCTATAATTAAGCATAAGAATATCTATTGTTGGGAGAACATTTCTTTATAAAAGTGAAAACTCAATTTACTTTTTTTGTTCATTTATTCCTCAAAACATGTTATCAATGTCTTAATATCTAATAGGAGAGAAAGACAATAGAAGCAGGCAGTTGGTCATCAACATGCCTGCTTCAGTTTCTAGCTACGTAATTTTACTATATCACTCCTAATTAATTGTTATAAGTTATTTATGTATTAAAAATTAATACTCCCTCCGTCCTATTTTTTGTGTCATCATTTTTAATTTTGTCCGTCCCAAAAAGAATATCACCTTTCCTTATTTGGTAACTATTTAAAGACACAATTACACTTTTACCCTTATTGGTTCCACTTATAAGGGCCCACTTAATTAAAAATAATAATAGTACATTGTTTTAATGAAGGACAATTTGGTAAAAAACATCAAGTTTTTACTTATTTCTTAAACTCAGTGCCCGCTCAAATGACGACACATAAAATGGAACAGAGGGAGTAATATTTAACAAAAAAAATAAAATATACATGTATGACATGTCTGTTTCATCTGCTTCAATCGTAATTTTACTTAATATCACTCCTAAATTAATTATTATAAGTCATCTAAGTATAAAAAGATAATAATAATTAATAAAGATAAAACAGGTATAAAATAATAAATTAACTATTGAAATTTTAAATTAACTTGATGTATTATCTTAAAAAAATTTAATAAGTATTTTTTATAATAATTTTGCTATATCACTTCTAATTAGTTGTTGTGAGTCATTTAAGACATGTCTGCTTCACCGCTTAAATCGTGATTTTACTAGATCACCCTTAATTAATTATTATGGTCATCTAAGCATCATACCACTTAAATTGAAATATAAGAAAAGTAATTTTAAATTACAATGATTAACAACTTAAAATATCTAAAAAAATAATAATTTGTTATATATTTCAAAAAAATATGAAAAAAATATTATAAATCACAATAATTAACAACTTAAAAAATTAAAGATATAAAATATTTGGTTGACTCTCGAAATTATATTAATGCCACTTAAATTAGAATAGAAGAAAAGTATTATAAATCATCATAATTAAAAACTTAGGTTATTTTAAAAATATAATTGACTATCAACGCATAAGAGTTAGAACAGGGAGAGTAATGTATATTAGTTGAAAACTACATAAATTTTTTTTATAAATTATAATAGTTAACAATTTAAAATATTTAAAACCATATTAAAAGTATGATTATCTAAATTCTATTTGTATCGCATAAATTGAGACAAAAAAATAACATATACTGAACCTGTATTATCTGAAAAACAGTAATATAGACTCATCGAATTTCGCTATTCACACTCTTTACTAATTTATACATTTGTAGAGTTTAATTATCATGAATTAAATCTTTAAAATAAAATTATATATTTGAATAACAAATCACAATAATTGTTAACTTAAAATATTTTAAGAATACATGCAAAAATTACTCTGAAAAATAAATTTATTTAAATTTCAAAATTCAAAAGATGTCACATTAATTGATATGGTTATTGTTATAATATTAATTTAGAATAGATGTTGGGCCCGTGCTTTGCACGGGCTTTTGGTGACTAGTATATAATGAAATTTGAAATTTTATGTATGAGGTACACGTTATAATTGAAAAGAGGTTTGAGTATCTTAGAAAACTAATTAATCTTTTTTTTGACGTTTTTAAAATTATTTTTATAACAATTAAGCACGGACTTTTGGTTACTAGTATATAATGAAATTCGAAATTTAATTTTAACAATGAGGTACACGTTATAATTGAAAAGAGGTTTGAGTATCTCAAAAAGCTAATTAATCCTTTTTTTTGTCGTTTTTAAAATTATTTTTTATAACAATTAAGCACGGGCTTTTGGTGACTAGTATATTTTGGTGACTAGTATATAATGAAATTCGAAATTTTATGTATGAGGTAAACGTTATAATTGAAAAGAGGTTTGAGGATCTCAGGAAACTAATCAATCTTTTTCTTGTCATTTTCAAAATCATTTCTTTTATAACAATTTGTTTATTTGAAATTTCGGAATTGTATTTGAAATTTCATGGCCAAACACATCTTGTTTTTACTTCTTTCACTAAACTGAACTAATTTTCCGAAAAAAAGAAAATAATTTTCACGGTAAACGGCTACTTAGAATTTATGGAATCGAGAGTTGACAATATAATTGTGCTTGATTATACTTTTAACTTAAAAAACTATTTAGAATAGTATTCATGTTCAAATGTAAGCTGAAAATTACGTTATAAGCTTAAAAAACTCTGATATTATAAAGAGTTCACTCAGCGGTAGTCATACAATTCTTTCTTTTTTCCTTTTGGGATAACAATGGTGTCCATACCAGCTCGTGCAAATATAATTCTATTATCCAGTTTAATTCCTTTTCTTTTATATGGGCAGTGCTGCTGTCTTCTTGTCTTGATTTCTTGTAACATACCTTTCTGGTGGAATAGAGAATGTTTGGTAACGATAAACAAATGCAAGGCTTTATTGCATTACCCAATTGAAAGGAAAACCATATATGCATAAATAATGATATGATGGGTATTACTCCCTAGGGATTTTCAATGTTCCATATAATCTCCCTGTGGAGCAAAAATAGGTCAAAAGGTCCCTATAGATTTTAAAACAATGTGATTTTAACATGCAGCCTCCCAACGAATTTTTATATGCACTTATCTTATCTTTTGTGTTTGTTATACTGTTATCGGTTCTAAGCCGGGGGTCTATCAAAAATAACTTCTCTACTTCACCTGAGGTCTTGGTATGATTTGCGTACACTCTACCCTTCCCAGATCCCACTATGTGGGAATACACTGGGTTGGGTATGTTGTTGTTGTTCGCCTCCCAACTAATTTCATGCATGTTGCATTAATTTACCCTCTACGAACCCCATTGAAGTATTAAAACCCTTCCACTCCTATGTCTAAACTCTATCTACATTGAAATACTCGTCCACTTATCGTTGTTTCTTCAACCTAAAATGACACAAGGCTTTTAGGTAACTTAATATATGTTAACTATCAAATAGTCTCGTGCAACCACAAATTATCTATTTCAAGATAATGTAGTCAATTGAAACTTGTTACAAAATATTGTCCACTATATTACAGCTTACTCTACGTTAATTACCAAGTAGCCTAGTAACTATAATCATCTAATGATGTTTTATTTGCCTCAACATATTGTCTAGTATGTATATTTGATTATGCATGTAAAATGATATTACCACTATATGCCACTTTGACAACATAAGAGAAGAATCTTCATAGATAATTCTGCTGACAGACTCAGTTTCAAAAAAAAAAAATACTAGTAATATATATCCAGGGAACTAATGAATCAAGGAAAAGGATTGAGTTGACCAATTAGACCTGCAGTAAAATGTTTAATTCAAAATCACCATCAGCACTGTCAAGAAGTGCTGAAGCAGATCACCCGACGAAAGCAATATAATAATCCTGTAAAGAATGCCAATGACGAGTCACTACTAACAATCTAGCTAAGCAAAAACCAATGCGGACCTGAGCCTAACAAGTATACAGCACGCAGCACTTCCAGCTCTTCTAGCAGTCTCCACTCACATAGTAATTTTGACAAAATATTCCTGCCAATACAATCAGCCTGAGGGGTAGTAGAGGTTGTTTCCCATAAACCCCCAGCTCAAGCAAAGCATGTCGAGATCAAGTATCAAAAGGAAATACAATAATGAAAGCTATAAACGGAGAAAAGACCAGTATGCAGCTCCAACAAATAATATGGTAACAAGACTTGCTACAACCAAGTGCAACCTGGGACATATCTCTGGACATATAAATAATCAGATCCATTTCACAATCAGACAGCATAAGATGCATTATGCCCAGTCCAGTTTGCACATAAAAATCGCGAGTTGTACTTTCCTCTCTGAAAATATTCCAGAATGCTTAAAACTTTCGAGTAGATCTACCTACAAAATTGTAGACAACAAATGTCTACTTTGTTCTTCTTTTCCTCTGCTTTTTATATTGTTCATGTAGATTCAAAGACAATGTTGTTTCAGCCAATTCCCTTCTTAATCTTTCATTTTCAGCTATGTCATGCAGCAGTGAGTAATGCTCTGACAGTTTACTTTTAACAGCATTTTCATCAACTTGAACAGTGAGATCAAGATCAGGCCCCATACTATTATGCTTTAGTGAGGCATTCCCTTTTTCTCTCTTGGCATTTGAGTTTTTGGGGTCAACTTTTACGCTGAACGATTCTTGCTCAAGTGACAACTCCTTAAAAGCTTGTTGAGGAGATTTGTTGGACAGGTGAATCTGGTTATCACTAGTGCTCAACATAGAAATGTTGGAAGCCAATGTAGAAACAGCTGGGTGGTAATGCTTTGACAAGAGGTTCAGCTCCCAAAGCACTGAAGCAAGTGCACCGCTAAGGTTAGGGTCAGTTGCATAAGGCTGATATTTCTGCAACAGAATAGAATTGGCATCAACACATTTTAGAGGTTCAAATATCTACTGAATATGAATGGGACAATTCAGAAAATTTCTTTTTATTCATGAGAAGGGGGTCATTTCAGTATGAAGCATATAATTAGCACCTTGAGTGGCACACAGAAAACAAATTTTATAAAACATTTCAACAGCTTCCCCAATGGGAAGTCCAATACACTACAACTTCAGAAAACACAACAATAAGTACACTATAATGCCAGCAGAACCAAGCCCTGTCTTTGCCGTGCCTCTGGTTTCCTTTCGCCTGATCCCCACTCAAAAGAAGCTGAGGAACAAGTTAGAGATGTCCGTAACAGGGTCAAAGAGGTGGACTTCTCTTATTTTCTTCAGGAAATATCAATTGCATGAATGATAGTATTTAATGAAAAACTTTATATTGTGCCTCACACAAAGGACACTAGTTGTGGGCTTCTCTTTGTCTCACAAGTCAGAGGACGGAAAGTTGTGGACTCGAAAGTGTAACATTTGGACCACCAACTTGTGAGACAAAAAGAAGCCTCACACAACTAATGTCAGTTGTGTGAGATACACATAGTAAAGATTTTTTCCAAGTCAACACCATTACACCATGAGTGCCATATAATTAATCAGAAAGAAGAATGATTCATACCACTATGGCACCAGAAACAGAGCCACCTCCAGCATCATTTTCTAATAAGTTCCGGCATTTGACGTTCTTCTGAAGGAGATGCTTCAAAGTAACCAAGGCTGCAATAGCTTAAGAAATGAAAACTGCAGATCATAACATATAAAATGCTTGGTTAAAAACATACAGCAGTCTAGTAATGATTGGCAAAATATGACCTTACCAGCCATGGCCTCTGCAGACCCCGAGTATAAAGAGAATGTAGCTAAACGTTTTATAAAAGCTGCAACCCTTTGCATGTCATGTTGTCGATCATCACAAAGCATTATCTTCAAAGCTTCAGCAAGGATTTCACCATTATCCCTGCTTACAAAGAAAGATGGCTAACCGTATTACTCTAGCCTTAGATGATGTAACCTCAGACTAATAGAATAAATATCCAACTCTTGTATCCAGAGAGAAGGTTGAAATCTGCAAAATTTCCTTGATGTTTGAAAAAAAGAGGGGGGGGGGGGGGGGGAGGAAGAGAGTTGAGACTACCACTGCCAAATAATTGAAAAATAGTAATTTGATAGACACAGACCTACCTTCCTGGCCTGTACTCAATTATCAGATTGTAAAGTTGGATAAAGAAATCCTGAAGATCAACATTCAGTGCATTCAAATTGTTTCTCATCACTCTGAAAGCGACAATGCAACACTGGAGCTTTTCAGATACTGTTAGACATGCTGAAACATCCTTGGAAGAGCCATCAGAGTCATTGCCACTTCTGGCAAGCTTTCTCAGAAAATTCATGAGATCGGACATGAAATCTAAGTCAATAAGCTGGCAAAATTTCCCAATTCCATTAAGGCAAGGAGTAAGAAGAGGATGACTTCCAGCTAGCTCAGGTGAGGAACCTGCTTCTGATCTGAGAAACAATCATTTACTGAATCTTAATCTTCTCCAACTTTTCATTTATTCTCTCATATAATAGATCAATAAATATGAATTTATGCATTAATTACTCCTGCAAAAGTTGATAATTTTTTTTTTTAAAAAAATAAAATTGTGATCTACAGGAGAAAGTTGGTAATTCGTGCATACAAAATTTCGGTATATACGATTTCAGTAAATTATTTTTTTACTTGAATTTATTTACTGAAATCCTTTTTTTAAATCTAATACGCAATAAAAATTGATTCAGTTTCAACATAATGAAAATCGATTTTATTATTGGTTTGAATTAGATTTTCTAAATTGAATGCACAATATAAACTTCAAACACTTTCAAATTGTCAATTTTGTAATTACTATTCTTTTTGTATACAATAACTTCAATTGTAAGTTTGTGCTTCAATTTTCGTATTCAATTTTTATTTTCGGAATTTTAAAATTTTTTTCACAGAAGTTGTTAAAAGGTTATAATCCTTGTTTGTGTTAGTTTTTTTTTTCTTTTCTAAATTCCATTTGTAATTGCAATTTGTGTGATATATTCATTCATTACTCTACTGCATATTTCATAATATACATATTGACAGTCTTTTAATATTTTTTTATATATATATCTATTAATAGTATATTTGAATTTCTGTATATCTGTTAACATAAGTGTATAATTATATTTTTATATCTGTTTTAAAGGTTACAAAAATTGTTTTTATTATTTGTATATCTATTATTTGTATATTTGTATATTAGTTTACATAAAATTTGATATTTGTATATCTGTTGTTTGTATATTTATATATACATATATGCAAATGAAGTATACATGTATTCAGATCAAAACTGTTGTTTATTATTTGTATATCTGTTGTTTGTATATCTGTATATACAAATTTGAATATTGTTTGTAAACGATATTGCAAACGAAATATACATATATTCAAATCAAAATTGTAGTTTATTATTTATATATCTGTTGTTTGTATAGCTGTATATATAAATTTGAATGTTGTTTGTAAACGAAATATCATGCAAATGAAATATACATATTTGTATATCTGTTATTTGTATATCTGTATATACATATATGCAAACAAAATATACATATACATATATATTTATTATTTGTATATCTGTTGTTTGTATACCTGTATATACAAATTTGAATGTTTTACATAATAACAAATTTCATGTATATACATATATGCACTCTAAAACTGTATATATCTGCATATGCATTATTCTTCAAAATGTATATGTGAAAGTTAACTGTATATACATGTATGTAAATTGTATATACATATATCAAAAATACAAACTGTATATACATACATACATACACTCTTAACTCTGTATATATATGCATGTATTATTCTACAAAAAAAAAAGTATACGTATCTACATATATTGAAACAAAAATGTATATTGACCAACAATTCTGTTTCATGAGAATATATACAAAAGAATCTCGTAATCATTGTCAACTTCATTGCTCCCCCTTTTAGATTTAGATACCTTAAAATATTTTTTCCTTTTCGCCTTGCTAGAAAATGCAAAATTCTTTTTTTTTTTTTTGATAAATCATCCATAAAAAAAAATGGGGGATGTAGACACCTAATTTCGTCCCTCCCCGATGTCATTTTTACCCATTCTTATTTTATCCTACCGTGTACCCTCACCCATGTTATTATACCCCCACAAAATACAAAAAAAATAAATAAATAATAAAATAACAAAATTCCTAACAAATCCTATCCTAACTAATTCTATCTTATCCTAACAACCTACCCAATCAAAATAAACCACACCACCCCACACCCTACCCCCTACCCCCTACCCGTGGACCCCACCTACCCTACCTCACCACTACCTACCCTCACAATATATACCCACATACTCTCACAAAAGAAAGGGAGGACATTTTATACATATACACACTCACAGGGAAAGGGGGGCGGACGAAAAAAAGGGGAGAAGGCACCAAGAACACACACTCACCTCTCTAAAAATTTTGACAAATCTCGCACACACACACTCACCTCTCTCAAATCTTCACAAATCTCGCACGCACACACTCTCTCACCGAGAAACATACACACACGCGCACGCGGTAAAGAGAAGACGACGGAGGGGTGGCGTTTGACGGAAATCCGGTGACGAAATAGCGAAAACAAAAAAAAACCCGAGTCCTTTTCGTGCTTTTCTCAGCGACACTCATGCCGGAATTGGTTTTTCATCGTCAAATCAACCAATTCGGTCCATAATACGCTAGAATCTCTGTCTTTCTGGACGAGATCTAGCCGGATTCAGACTGTGTTAGTCATTTCTGTCGCTATCAGCTCACAAGGGCTCAGTTTCCGTCGATGTTCATTTTCCATTGGATTTTTAAGGGTTTCGGATTCGTCTATGTTCTTGATTCGGGCTTGATAGAGTACATTGGGGGTTTTCTTGCAATTTGAGTGGGTTCAATATTCGTGGTTTGGAGCTTGGTTCGTCGTGAGGATTTCGTTCGAGGAATTTGATTTTTCGAATTTCTTTATTATCGACAAAAGCAAGTGTTAGTGAGGTCCATTTCTTTAACCCGCTCTCTTTTATTTATCTTGGTATATTGAATTGGTTGTGATTATGTGTGTTGTGATTATGTTTTGTTGAACTTTGTTGATGTCGATTGTTATGATCATGATGTTTGGCGGGTCGATTTTTGGTGGTTTGAAGATTGAATTTGATCATGTTTTAATGGATTGATAAGGGGATTTAGGGAAGGAATAGAGAAATTAATAAAAGTTGAACGTAAATTGATGTTGGTTTGTTGTCTTTTGTTCCATTCGGTACAAGTGAATGTGATAGATTTATGCCATAATGAAATGGATAGGCAATATAGGTCCGGGTAGGCAAATTTTAAAACTGGTTATTTTGGTTGAATGTTGGAATGTGCGTGTGAATGTCTCTTTCTAGATTATAGTGTTTAATTCACATGTATTTATTTAGCCGGGGAATGCCCCGAGATCACTTGTATTTATTCACCGGGGAATGCCCCGACGTATCATGTTGGCGAAAAATGATCGTGATGAAGGCCCGCGGCGTCGGGTAAGGCGTTGGAGTGGAGCTTAGATTTAGTTTTAGACTAGGATTTATATTTTCGTATTTTTCTTTCTTTCTATTTTTCGGACTATATAATTGGACTGGACTTTTACGTTCTTGGACTGTTTTGTTTTGTTATTGTTTGATTACTTTGTGTTCTTTTGTATGGTTTATACATTTCATAATGCCGAAATAGTAGATACACTCCACCAAGCGACCGTGGTCGAGCCACGGGATCGAGGGGTGCCTAACACCTTCCCCTTGGTCAACAGAATTCCTTAGCCGGAATCTCTGTCCGCAAACCGATTTAAGAGTCAAATGCTTTCGAAAAGGATTTTCCAAAGGTGACTTGGCACACCGGATTATGTCAAGTGGTGACTCTGAATAAAAAATGCAAATAATCCTTTTTCGAAACAAATTTTTATTTCTTTTCACTTAAATAATAAAACCCTTTCGAAACTTAACATATCTTTGTTTTGGAGTACGTAAAAAAGGGATGTGACAGCTCTGACGACTCTGCTGGGGACTATTTCAGAATTCGAGCTTTTTTTGGAGTCGTATAGGCTTTGTTTGGCATTACGAGTGTATAAGCATTGTTTTTTATTTTTGTTTGTGTTTTCACTTTTGTGCATTTTCGTGCTCTTTGTTTACAGTATTTATCCTATGTTTTACCGCTTTATATCTGGCATCATTTGCATAACCCGAGTCAATTCTTTCCGCAACAAGTCTCGGAGCGCACGTCGTGCGCACGAACTGTATTTGAGTCACCTTTATTTTAGGGGGAAGCCGTTGGATGTATGGAGTAGGTGGAAAGCAAAGCAGCCACTATCGACCATATGCTCCCCCGAACGGCTTTGTTAGTAAACCACAACGTAGGTCAGCCTTTAGGTCATGCTTATGTGCATCATATTGAGACCTAGCGGGGCCCACTTGGTCCTTTGTAGGAAACTCACCTCTAACGCATCCCTACGTGCTAAATGTTGCATCTTTGAGGGTAATGGGGTCATTTGACGGACTGATTTGATGAAAACATGTGTTAGAAGTAAGGTGCGTAGACAAGAACTGTTGAAAAAAATAGAGAAAAAAAGTGAAGTGAGTCGAAAAGAAGAAAAAAAAAGAGAGTGTCGTAGCTTTTAGTGTTCTTTATGACTTTTGTTCTTCACAATCCAAAAATTCAAAAAAAAAAAAGATTTTTACCTTTTGCACTCATTTCTCAAAAACGAAAATATCAAAAAGATTTTTCATTTGTCTCCTTTAGCATGCATTCATAATTCGAAATTTTCAAAAAAAAAAAGATTTTTTTTAGCAGTTTTTATAAAAGAAAATGCAAAAAGTGGTAGAAATTTGTACATTTCATGAAATGAAAATACCAAAAAGATTTTTTTTTTTCCTTCATAATTGTTGGTGTCAGTTTAGTTGAAGTGTTTAATTAAAAGAAAAAAAAACCTCAAAAAGATTTTATTCGTTTGTCTTTGGTTGTGCCCTTAAGTTAGGGTCAATCTGTTAGTTAATCGTTAATTGTCCAATCTGGACGAACTACGTACCCCTGATTCTCCTCTCTCGGGAGTGAGATACGTAGGCAACCTATTTTAGGTTCGGGGATCTTATTTCAAAAATTCAAAAAAGATTTTCTTCACTCTTCATTTAGAGTAGGTGTCTCATGTACATCTTTAAAAGAAAGCAAAAAAAAATATTTTTCTTTAATAGGTTCAAGTTTCATTTTCGTATGAAATTTAAAATTGAAAATTCAAAAATATTTTCTTCGGTAACCATAGATTTCATGTTGTACAGGAATCTGAAAAATTCAAAAAGATTTTCTTCACTCTTCACTTAGAGTAGGTGTTTCATATACATCTCTAAAAGAAAACTACAAAAAGAGTTTTTCTTTAATAGTTTCAAGTTTCATTTTCCTATGAAATTCTAAATCGAAAACCCAAAAAGATTCTTCTTTGGTAATCATAGATTCCATTTTTGTATAGGGAGTTTAAACCTGAAAAAATGCAAAAAAGATTTTCGTCAATTCTTTTGATAATTTGTTATTTTCTTTTCTTTTTAAAGTTTCAAGAAAAAGAAAAAAAAAAGATTTTAATTGACCATTTTGACAAAACTTCACGAACTACGCACACCTGATTCTCCTCTCTCGGGAGTGAGATACGTAGGCGCCCTTCTTGGGTTCGGTGATATTTTCAAAAAAAAAAAAAAAAAGGTTTTGAAAAAGTGTTGAACTCTAACACATTTGTTGTTTTATGTTGAGTCAGTTTAAGGTGGTTGGTTTGTGGCATTCTGGCTGGTCCTTCACATCACACCAAATTCAAAGGGTTAGTTGTGTTCAACAAAGATATAGAGTGTGACATCATGGATCAAACAAAGAATCAGAAAAATGAGAGTTTAAAGCAAGAGGTCAGGAGGCTAAGACAACAAATGACAGAAATACATCGAGCTTGAGCCAGTGGGTTGCCTTCTCCTCCAGTTCCCACGGATAATCTGGAATATCTTTCTAGCTTGCCTCCCGTGTCACATGCACAATTTCCCATTTTTGTTGATATGGCACATTATGCATCAAATCGACTCCGGGGCAACAATATCCAACCACTTCCAATGTTCATTTCCTCACTCCCCAATCCAAGACTACCACATACTCGGCTCCAGCTGTTGTTCATGCTTTTGCGGCGCCACCCCCACCTCCTACTTTTGATGTTCATCCACAAGTTGTGCCTCCCTACTCTACAAGAGAGCCTGCATTGAATATTTTTAGTGATCAGCATTATGCTCTCGAGCCTACATTTAAGTCGACTGGTCCTTACGATTGCCCTCAACCGCCTGAATTTCCTCCTAACATTGAGAAGCCTGTTATGACAGAAGAACAAGAGGAAATAGCCAGAAAATTGAGAAGGTTGGAACTAACTATGAAAAACTTGCAAGGACTTGGGGGGTACAAAAGTGTCTCATATAAAGATCTGTGCATGTTTCCTGGTGTACATCTTCCTCTTGGTTTTAAAATGCCGAAGTTTGAGAAGTATGATGGACATGGCGATCCTGTAACACATTTGAGACGCTATTGCAACCAGCTAAGGGGCGCTGGAGGGAAGGAAGAATTACTCATGGCATATTTCGGTGAGTCTTTCAGGTCTAGCTTCAGAATGGTTTGTTGACCAAGACATTGACAAATGGATTAGTTGGGATGACCTAGCTAACGAATTTGTGCAACAATTTCAATACAATGTGGAGTTGATCCCTGATGAAAAATCCCTAACTAGTATAACAAAGAAAAATACTGAGAATTTCAGGGAGTATGCAATTAGATGGCGCGAACAAACTGCTAGAGTAAAACCGCCAATGAAAGAAAGCAAAATAGTGGAGGTGTTTATTCAAGCGCAGGACGAAAAATATTATCAATACTTGTTACCTGCATTAGGCAAGCCATTCATTGAGGTCCTTAAAATGGGGGAGATGATAGAAGAGGGAATTAAGACTGGTCGCATTGTGAGTTTTGCAACATTGAAAGCGACTACTCAAGTAATTCAAAAGGGTTCACGAAATGTTGGGGAGGAAAAGAGTGAGGAAGATGCATCTGCTATTATAGTTGGACAGCAAGAAAGGTCAAGAAGACCACGTCGTCGTCGATCTCAGGTTCAAGCTCAAGTTTATGCCCAGGCTCCACATAATCACTCCCAAAATCCATTATACTCTGTTCCTCCACATCCATATCCAGTGTATAATGCACAACCACAAGTTCAACCCTCATATTACCCACAATGGAATACCCCAACGCCCCAGAGTCATCCTCTAACTCCACAAACATACCAAAACCCTTCTAAGCCAGATTTTCTATCCAATCCAAACAATGAAATGAGGCAAAAGTCGAGAGATAGCTTCACACCAATTGGAGAGTCGTATGCCAGTTTATTTCAGAGATTGGTACAGGAAGGAATGATCATTCCTCTCCTTGGGCATACCCTTAATCGGCGTTCAAGAAATTTTGATCCTAACGCACGATGTGCATATCATTCTGAGGCTCAGGGTCATAGTATTGAAGATTGTCGAGATTTGAAAAGAGAAATTGAAAAGATGATTCATGATGGATCAATTATGGTGCAGAACATTGATAGTGAGGGAAACTCTAGTTATGCTGATATGCAAACCAGTGGCTAAGATGTCAGGCTGAGCAATGGAGAAGTCACCCCTCTCCTTACCAGGAAGGGGTTTGGTAGCTTGTTTTGTTTTATTTTTTGTTCTCCGAATTATTTCAGGGTTGTCGTTCGGGATTTATCTTGTTTTGTCCCTTTGTCGTTTATGTTCAAACCCTTCTATCTTTGATTTTTATTAAATGGAGTGTCCCCTTTTTCTTTGTGTTTTAAATATGTGTTTTTTTTTACATAGTACATTTTAGTGATATGATATGCTAGTGAAATTTATAGCTAGATCTTAACATCCAGTTTAAGAATGAACATTGAATCAGAGGGTTAAATTTAGAAAAAGAGAGCATCTGAGGAAATAGATAGAGTGCTGGGGCATTTGGTGATCAAGTTGAAACCTTCTTTGAAAATTAAGGCTATTATTTTGAAAATCGTGAGAATAACTTGGTCATCAATTGAAAGACATGTCTTAATTAGGTCAAACAGTGTCTACGTGATCCTATCAAGAGGAACAGAAAGAAAATCAGCTTCACAAAATCATGAGTCATTCAATGTGAGGAATGTGCAACAAAAGTGGAGTTGTATGCCATATAAACGCAGAAGAAATAGTGATGCACAGACTCAGTCAAAGTTAATGCTGTAAAAGATGTCAAAAGATCTTCATCTTTCACTTTCATATTGCATGATATGTACTTGCATTTTCAAAGATTGATATGACGAAGGCATTTCATTCTGCCATCCAAACATCGTGTCATCCTTTGTATACCCCATTTGAGCTTTAGTCTTATTTTCTTTCATACACCTCTTTTGGAATCAATATAGTCAGCAAAGCTCGAAGGAAAAATGTCGAGCAAAACAATAGTCAGAAAAGTTCAAAAAAAAAAAAAAAAGAGGAAAAAAAATATGTCAAAAAAAAGAGAGAAAAAAAGAGTGAAGAAAAATAGAGTCGGAAAAAAAAATCAGAATCAAGCAAAATAAGCTGCCAGAACTACGCATGACCTGATTCTCCTCTCTCGAGGGTGAGATACGTAGGCTTCCCTACTTAGGGCTCGGTCCAACCAAATAAACAATTTAGAGTCATCCAGTCAAAAGAAACTGGGACATGAGTTAATCCTCATTGTTTAAGTCGATTCCAAAAGTTGTAAGTCCTAACCCATTTTAAGTGTTGTTTGGTCCTCATGCCATCCTTTCTTTCCAACCCTATCCAAAAGCCAAGTTACAACCAAAGAAAGACCTTCAGATCAATCTTTGAGAATGTTAAGGCTAAGTATGCAAGGGATATGATGATGCATTTGGGAACTACTTGTCTTCCTCAGCATAAGAAATCAAGAGAGAAATAGAATGAGAGAGTCTTATTGGTGAAAACCCTTATGGGCACCATAAGACGATGGTAAGTTGAGAGAAAATGAAAGAAGCTTGTTGGAGAAAACCCTTCAAGGCGCCACTAGCTGAATGGGGTCTTAAATGCAATTGACCTAAGAAAGCAACTCAGTTTCAAGGTCATTAACTCAACAACAATGGGTAGAAAGTTTGGATGAAAAGATCAAGCTGCTTAATCCAAAATGCATGGCATAATCATTAGTGTTGACTGTCATTTTAGATGAATTTTTCGTTTCGTTGTTTTAAAAGGGGATATTCATTGTCTTTTCTTTCTTCTCTTTATTTTAATTTTATCTTTCTTAAGTCAGTTATCAAAACAAAAATTGTCATTTTTTTTTGTTTGTTTGTTGTTTTTGTTGTTTCTTATCTTTGAGTCAAGTCCATGTCAAAACAAGTGAGAAAAGATTTCAAAACTGGCTACCAGCTTCTTTAATTGCACAAAGCAAGAAAAAAGCTAGCACATGAAAGAGACATTATTGTGAACCCAAAAAGGGCATGCAGGAAGTTTTGTCAACAGAGAAGTCGGGGAACTCATGGAAATACCAAGGTTCAAAGGGTTTATTTGAGAAACACGACAAAGCAGAAATACTGTGTTTGTTTCAGAGTCACTCTTAATAAGCTGAGTTTGAGTCAATGATACAACAAGTCAATGACATATGCTAATGGTTGGAAGCAAAGCTAAATGTGACGGGGGAAGGAGAAATTGCCTCAAAATCCAAAGCCACAAACTAGCCACCATGTTTTTAAACTCACAAGTTTTCTTTGTATGTAATAGGAATACATGTTGCATTCAGATTAAGGATTTTAGAGCCTAAACATCAAAGGCCGTAATTTCTCACCTCAACAAATGCAAGAGGCAAGGTTGTTGCACAGGTTTGGTAATCAAAACCATGGTAAAATTCATAATTCAAGATCTCTGGGAGACGTATTTCCTTGTTTTTGTAATTCAAGCAGCTTTGGTAAGGAGACACACTTTATTGTTTTGATAATTCAAACAGAATTGATAAGGAAACACACTTCCTTGATTGGGTAATTCGAATTTTGCTTCTTAGGTAATGCACTTCCTAACTTAAGTCATGATTCCTAGAAGACGTACCTTTTAGTCGAGTCATCCCCTTTGATTCCTATAAGACGTACCTTTTAGTCGAGTCATTTCCCTTGATTCCTATAAGACGTACCTTTTAGTCGAGTCATCCCCTTTGATTCCTATAAGACGTACCTTTTAGTCGAGTCATCCCTTGATTCCTATAAGACGTACCTTTTAGTCGAGTCATCCCCTTTGATTTCTATAAGACGTACCTTTCAATCGAGTTATCCCCTTTGACCCCTAGAAGACGTACCTTTTAGTCGAGTCATCCCTTTTGATTCCTAGAAGACGTACCTTTTAGTCATCCCCTTTGATTCCTAGAAGACGTACCTTTTAGTCGAGTCATTTCCCTTGATTCCTATAAGACGTACCTTTTAGTCGAGTCATCCCCTTTGATTCCTATAAGACGTACGTTTTAGTCAAGTCATCCCCTTTGACCCCTAGAAGACGTACTTTTTAGTCGAGTCATCCCCTTTGATTCCTAGAAGACGTACCTTTTAGTCGAGTCATTTCCCTTGATTCCTATAAGACGTACCTTTTATTCGAGTCATCCCCTTTGATTCTTATAAGACGTACCTTTTAGTCGAGTCATCCCCTTTGATTCCTAGAAGACATACCTTTTAGTCGAGTCATCCCCTTTGATTCCTATAAGACGTACCTTTTAGTCGAGTCATCCCCTTTGATTCCTATAAGACGTACCTTTTAGTCGAGTTATTTCCGTTGATTCCTATAAGACGTACCTTTTAGTTGAGTCATCCCTTTTGATTCCTATAAGACGTACCTTTTAGTCGAGTCATCCCTTGATTCCTATAAGACGTACCTTTTAGTCGAGTCATCCCCTTTGATTCCTAGAAGATGTACCTTTTAGTCGATTTATTTCCCTTGATTCCTATAAGACGTACCTTTTAGTCGAGTCATCCCCTTTGATTCCTATAAGACGTACCTTTTAGTCGAGTCATCCCCTTTGATTTCTAGAAGACGTACCTTTTAGTCGAGTCATTTCCCTTGATTCCTATAAGACGTACCTTTTAGTCGAGCCATCCCCTTTGATTCCTATAAGACGTACCTTTTAGTCGAGTCATCCCCTTTGATTCCTATAAGACGTACCTTTTAGTCGAGTCATCCCCTTGATTCCTATAAGACGTACCTTTTAGTCGAGTCATCCCCTTTGATTCCTATAAGACGTACCTTTTAGTCGAGTCATCCCCTTTGATTCCTATAAGACGTACCTTTTAGTTGAGTCATCCCCTTTGATTCCTATAAGACGTACCTTTTAGTCGAGTCATCCCCTTTGACCCCTAGAAGACGTACCTTTTAGTCGAGTCATCCCCTTTGATTCCTAGAAGACGTACCTTTTAGTCGAATCATTTCCCTTGATTCCTATAAGACGTACCTTTTAGTTGAGTCATCCCCTTTGATTCCTATAAGATGTACCTTTTAGTCGAGTCATCCCCTTTGATTCCTATAAGACGTACCTTTTAGTTGAGTCATCCCCTTTGATTCCTATAAGACGTACCTTTTAGTCGAGTCATTTCCCTTGATTCCTATAAGACGTACCTTTTAGTCGAGTCATCCCCTTTTATTCCTATAAGACGTACGTTTTAGTCGAGTCATCCCCTTTGATTCCTATAAGACGTACCTTTTAGTCGAGTCATCCCCTTTGATTCCTATAAGACATACCTTTTAGTCGAGTCATTTCCCTTTTGACCCCTAGAAGACGTACCTTTTAGTCGAGTCATCCCCTTTGATTCCTATAAGACGTACCTTTTAGTCGAGTCATCCCCTTTGATTCCTAGAAGACGTACCTTTTAGTCGAGTCATCCCCTTTGATTCCTATAAGACGTACCTTTTAGTCGAGTCATCCCCTTTGATTCCTATAAGACATACCTTTTAGTCGAGTCATTTCCCTTGATTCCTATAAGACGTACCTTTTAGTCGAGTCATCCCCTTTGATTCCTATAAGACGTACCTTTTAGTCGAGTCATCCCTTGATTCCTATAAGACGTACCTTTTAGTCGAGTCATCCCCTTTGATTCCTATAAGACGTACCTTTTAGTCGAGTCATCCCCTTTGACCCCTAAAAGACGTACCTTTTAGTCGAGTCATCCCCTTTGATTCCTAGAAGACGTACCTTTTAGTTGAGTCATCCCCCTTGATTCCTAAAAGACGTACCTTTTAGTCGAGTCATTCCAATTAACTCATAGAAATTGCATTTCTTTATTTGGGATAATTTTCTTTTCAGTTTTGATGTGATTTCAGGAGCATGCCCGAAGCACAAGGCGAATAAATGGAAAACCAAGCAACAAGGTAAAGAAATTGAAAGTTAAACAGATTGAAAAATAGCAAGTCAGGAGCCCGCCTGCAGAACAGGGTGCAGAAGTTGAAAGCATGGCAACAAGTTGATGAAATAGCAAGTCAGGAACCCGCCTGGAGAACAGGGTGAAGAAATTGAAAGGCAAGCAACAGGTTGAAAGAAATTGCAAATCAGGAGCCCGCCTGAAGAATAGGGTGATAAAAGTCGGTTCAAGAGCCAAAAGAAGTTGTATAGATAGGATTTTTGTAATTTCATTTATGTTTTAACTTGTAATTTTCATTTTTTGATGTAATGACAGAGCCGCGGACCGAAACCTCGATGGAACCTCACTCGACTCCCCAACTCGGTAGAGTCCACTTCTCTTCCAATCCTTTGAAATACCCATGACTTGATTCTCTAATAATTTGGGTAGGGAGGATGTCTTAAGTCAAGACCCGGTTGTCCTTCTTCCTTCTGTTTCTTTCTTTGAATAATGGTCGGGTCAAAATTTGATCTCGCTGTCTACTTCTTTGTCTGAAAATACTTCGTGTTTACATTCAAAGGGGGCATGATGTAGACACCTAATTTTGTCCCTCCCGAAGTCTAATTTGATTCATTTTTAGTTCACCTTACAATGTGTCCAACCCCATGTAATTATATCCCACAAAAATATAAAAATAAACAAAAAAATACCTCTAACTAATTTATCTTATCCTAACAACCTACCCAATCAAAAGCTTCCACCTACCCTAACTACCCATGTGATTCCCCCCTCTTTTTTCTTGTCCACAAAGAAAGAATATATGGGGGACCCACCAAAATTTCCACATCATAACAAATCCATGCCCATTATAAAAGAAAAATTCTAAGAGGAAAAGGGGCTCATTCTTTGATCATCATCTTCTCTACAATAACAAGAATCACCAAATAATCTTCCTCACAAGAACAAGAACAACAACGGAAAAAAAAAAAAGTAACTGGTGAACAGTAACTGGTGAACAGTGACCGGTGAACAGTACTGGTGAATAGTGACCGGTGAACAGTGATCGGTGAACAGTGACGGCGTGAAAAGTGACGGTGAACGGGTCATTATTTGTCGAATTGGATTGTTGGTGTTAAGGTTCGGCTCGAGGTTTCCGGGTGCGGACTCTCTTTATTAGAATAACATTGAGTTTGAAAGCTTCAAATTTAAGGTCCAATTCTTTCTTCTCTTTTATTTAATTCTTATGTGATTGTGATTGCGTGTGATTCGAAACCGTGGTTTGTTTGTTGATGTGAACTGTTGGTGACATTTGGGTGTGTGATGTGCTAAACATGATTGGTGAATTTTTGTTATTCTCGATTGGTGGATTGTGTATTGAAATGGGTTAATCACGTGGTTAAAAATGAATTAAGGTGGGGATTAAAAATGGAGGAAAATGAATATTGATTAATTTTGATGTATTGATAATGTTAAACATGATAGAATTGTGATATGTTAAACTTGGTAGGCAAACGTAGGCCGGTTAGGCAAATTTAGGAATAACGATTTATTTGAGTGTTTGAATATGTGCGTGAATGGTACTTTCTACTTTATTGCACGAAAAGTTTAAATTGTACTCATTTGGCCGGGGAATGCCCCAAAGAATTTGTATTGATTTATCCGGGGAATGCCCTGAAGTAGCATGTACGCAAAGGAGGTTCGTGATCAAGGCCCGGAACGTCGGGTGGAGTTTAGTTTATGATTAGTTTAGAGTAGAATAAGTTTTATATTTCAGCACCTCTTTTATTTTGGATTGTATAATTTGGACTGAACATTATTTTTGTTTGTTTTGAATTTTGTGTGATTTATTTGTTTACTTGTTTTGTGTGTTTATGTGGTTTGTACATTTGTAATGTCAAATTAACCAATACGCTCCACCAAGCAACCGTGGTCGAACCACGGGATCGAGGGGTGCCTAACACCTTCCCCTCGGTCAACAGAATCCCTTAGCCGGAATCTCTGTTTGTAAACCGGTTTAAAGAGTCAAATGGTTTCGAAAAGGATTTTCCAATGGTGACTTGGCACACCAGATTATGCCAAGTGGCGACTCTGATTTTGAATGTAAAAACAATCTTTTTTCGGAACCAATCTTCCCATCAACAAACAAACCACGGTTTCGAATCACACGCAATCACAATCACATAAGAATTAAATAAAAGAGAAGAAAGAATTGGACCTTAAATTTGAAGCTTTCAAACTCAATGTTATTCTAATAAAGAGAGTCCGCACCCGAAAACCTCGAGCCGAACCTTAACACCAACAATCCAATTCGACAAATAATGACCCGTTCACCGTCACTTTTCACGCCGTCACTGTTCACCGATCACTGTTCACCGGTCACTGTTCACCGGTTTTTTTTTTTTTTTTCGTTGTTGTTCTTGTTCTTGTGAGAAAGATTATTTGGTGATTCTTGTTATTGTGGAGAAGATGATGATCAAAGAATGAGCCCCTTTTCCTCTTAGAATTTTTCTTTTATAATGGGCATGAATTTGTTATGATGTGGGAATTTTGGTGGGTCCCCCATATATTCTTTCTTTGTGGACAAGAAAAAGGAGGGGGGAAATCACATGGGTAGTTAGGGTAGGTGGAAGCTTTTGATTGAGTAGATTGTTAGGATAAGATAAATTAGTTAGAGGTATTTTTTTGTTTATTTTTATATTTTTGTGGGATATAATTACATGGGGTTGGACACATGGTAAGGTGAACTAAAAATGAATAAAATTAGACTTCGGGAGGGACGAAATTAGGTGTCTACAGGGGAGTGACTTACATAATATATAAAAATTTATATTATTAAATAAAAATCAGCAAAAATGAAAAAAATTATAAAAACGGGGGAGTACTCCCCCTTTTCTATTTTTTTTTGTAAAATATATGAAGAACGAAGAAATTTAACGACTAACTGACATAATATATAAAAAATTTTAAAAAAATAAATCTAATGTCAAATAAATATTCTAAACTGATTTTCTGTGGTGAAAAATTCGCAAAAATAATTTATCACAGAAAAATCAAGGATTATATTTTGTGATATTAGAGTGACTTTGAGAGAAAAACAAGGAGAAAAAAGTTGAAGAAGATGTTTTGAATAATCATGTATTATGATGTTGCCAATGTTGTCGTTTCTTTAATTTAAAATCAAGGATATTAGAGAGATTTTGAGAGAAAATTAAGAAAAAAATAGTTGAAGAAGATATCATAAAAAAATCTTGTGTTTTGATATTCCATTGTTGCCTTTTTTGAGTCAATAGGATAGAGAGAATAGAAAGAAAATACCAAAAATAAATATATGAGAGAAAAAATTGATATATACAAATCTTAATATATTTGTATATAGGGCCCACAAAAAAAATTAACTTTTAACTACCAAATAACTATGAATTGTAATTTTTTAAAACATTAAACATATCTTGTAATTAATATAGTATTTTGTCTACAATATGTAATTTTTCCTAGAAAAAAAGACATTTGATCCAAAAGATAATATGTGAACAAACTTGGCAACTACAAATATAGGTCATATGTTACACATGACAACTTAGGTAGTTGGATATGGGCTCATGCCATAATGTTACCACATCAAATCCAACAACCACTCCATCAATTTTGTCTTACAATTCTCTCACATATGGTTTGAATTTAGTACTAGCCTTTTCTCACCCAAATATCCCTTGTTAGCCAATAACGATGCATCACATGAATCTTTAAATTTGCTCTAGTGACTTACAATAATAACATATGATCTTATCACTACATTGTGAAGGTAAAGAGACTGTTTTCCTTTGTGGGACATTGACATTTGGATGATATTGTGTCGAAGTTAGAAAAAGCAAAGATAAAAAACAAAATTGAAACGTCTGCTCAAAATTATTGTTCCTAAAAAAATAAATCTTAATTTCCACGATGAAGTTAAGTACTTATAAATAATAGTTTGACCATCAACGTTTCAGTGAAATAAAGCAGTCTTTCACTCATAAAACTTCAAACTTTCGTTCAACCGATAGATAGGGTGTTGGGAAATTAAGATTTAAAACTATTAGATTTAAAAATCATAATGATGATATAGCTGAAATTTTGAGCGTTGCAAGTTTTTGCAGCATTCTTTCTTCCTTGTCACGCTTGCACTCTGCACACCAGCTAGAAAAATCTGTTTGGTACTTCCTCATCTCTCTAAACACAGAGCTGCAAAAAAAAATAATCAAAGTAATTAATTGTAATATGTAATTAGGTAATGGATATTAGTATAATATGAAAGTAGTAATTAGGTATATATTCACACATGCATAATCATAAGACGTGCATTATTGTCTTCTATTTAACAACAACATATACTCATTGTATTCCTACAAAGTGAGGTCTGAGGAGGGTAAAGTGTATGCAGTTCATACCATTATCTCTTATGAAATAGAGAGACTGTTTCCAATGAAAACTCGATTCAGGACAGATAATAGTATAACCACAAAAGACATGAAAATAAATAAAATGGGATAACACACCACTAGATAATAAAAGAAATAAGAT
The DNA here is from genome assembly GCA_030864215.1 of Capsicum pubescens. Lineage (NCBI taxonomy): Eukaryota > Viridiplantae > Streptophyta > Magnoliopsida > Solanales > Solanaceae > Capsicum > Capsicum pubescens. The sequence goes on along the minus strand of CM061541.1, from coordinate 6,536,295 downwards.
ATCGGTAGAATAATACTATAAACTATCTATTCGGGGTCAAAAATATCCTCAGAACACTACACACATGAAACTACAGACACACAGATACAAACGACAAACTCCTCCCTATTACTACGACGGATGCACTTGTTAGTATCGATTAGCAGTTCACACACACTAAATCTATGGAGAGGATGAAGAAAACTAGAGAGAGTTCTTGAGGAGAGAGAGAGAGGTAATTTCGTGGTAACACCCGTGGGTAACCTCCACAGCGGACAGACTATTTATATTAATGACTTGGAGTATGTACAATTACACAGAGAATGAGAATAATAGGTACAACCTAAAATTTGGGTCGGGCCTCCGCCCCGAACCCCACCTTCGGGTGGGGGGCGGCCCCCCGGCAACCTCACCGCAGAGGTTGAACCGCGTGAACATTAATACATAATAGTACGTCACATATTAATCAGGCTCCACAACCTAACAACACTCCTACCCACTAACTCTCTACTCTAACTCGCGGCCTCCACACCTTCTATTAAGAGTCATGTCTTTTATTTCTTATTAATGTAATGTATTGTTTGATTGGATATGGAAATCAAACATAAAGAGAACTTTTGAATCTTTAATTTATCGTCATAGATGAAAGATACATACATAGACATACCTTCTGCACCATATCAACAAGTTGGTCCTCCTCCCAGATGTTGTTGCTCTAGCACCATGTCTATGGCGACCACAATGAAGAATTGCACGCCCAGCAACATGAGGATAATGAAACACCTCCTATATATATATATATTGAAAGAACAATTACATTGATTAATTGTGGAGTTATAGAGATTCTAAAATAGTTTAATCAACTTGAGAAAAATTAATCTATTAATTAAGCAGTACTCCCTCCATCTCAAATTGATTGACCTACGTACTATGATTCGACAGAGAGTTAAAAGAAAGTAAAAAAGACTTTTACCTCTGGTCGCGTTTCAGTGTTCATATGTTTCTCGCAACGCACACCTTGGAAGAACAAGTCTCCACCAGTGAAATGTTTTCCCAAGCACACATTCAAAGTGACTTCAGCATCATCAACATGCAAACCTATCAAATATGAAAGAGAAATCGTTAAATTATTCAATTACATAATGAGTTTAAGAATAATTGAATTTTCTTTTCAAATTATATTCTAACGATTTAATTTATGGTAGGAAGAGACTTCGCTAATGAAAAGGCCTCTAATATATGCTTCCCAATATCCTTTCATTTTCCAAATATTTTTCTTAATATGCTCTCTTTCTATGTCCAAGTGCATCGAAGAAAAAAATTACTATTTGTTTAGCTCTTGAAAACACTTAATGATGTGGCTGTATTTCAACTCATTTCAAAATGATAGATTACACTTAGAATATATACACAAAGCTAGACACAAAAGGTCAAGAGCAGATCTCTGAGATCATGCCTTTTACCTACAATATTTAACAAGTATTTTGACATTGGTATATTATCGGACTATCTTGACAAAATATGAAAGGTGTTACGTAAATTGAAACGTACTCACCTAAGTCAACACCTTTGTCCATCCCATATTCAACTACAAAACTATGATGGCTATCGAGTGTCGATCCACCAACTTCAGTAAAAGCAACTGCACGATTATAAAAAAATAAAAATGAATATTAAGATCCATTTCCTTGATTATTTTCTAATTTATATACTAATTAATTAGTTGTTAATTACCTATTGAAATGGGAAGTATAAAATCTTCCATAAATTTCTGAAGCATATTTTGAAGGCCAAAGTCATCAAGAACAGCTCCAAATTTGCTCATTGCGTTAGGACGCATAATTCTAAATTTTGTTTCACGAACCCACTTTTCAAAGTTTTCGACCTAATTAATTAATTAGCAATTATCACAATTTGATAAGAAAACAAAGAAAATAAGTATAAGTTAAATTTACATAAATCCTCAAACATTCATATCACATCTACTTATTCTCCCACTGCTTTAAATTAAATACATAATATCCACAATGTAAACAGATAAATGTTGTAACACGAGGACTCCTTAACTACATGTATCTAAAGGGTTTACATGTCTACAATAATGTATCCGACTAACCATATATATATCGCGACTATACAATATATAAGCAACACGCGGAAACATGTTGTAACCCTCATATACACACGGATACATGCATGTTGTAACCCCTCATATACATACGAACACAATAATGTATCTGAAACTAAACCATGTATCAGGATGCCTTAACCACATGTATCTGGAGGTGTAGACACCTAATTTCGTCCCTCCCCGATATCGTTTTTACCTATTGTTTACCTTATCCTACCGTGTACCCTCACCCGTGTGATAATCCCTCCACAAAATGACAAAACTAACAAACTCCCTAACAAATTATATCCTATCCTAACCCCCTTTACACCTCATCCAAACAACCTACCCAATCAAAAATAAACACATCACCCATACCCCTACCCTCACCACTACCCCTACCCCACGTTACCCCACCCCCCTCTCTTTTTCTTGTCAACAAAGAAAAGACTCAACACAATATATACCCACACATACACACAAAATATGGAGGAGAGAAAACCGAAAAAAAGGGAGAACATTGAAATTTCTTTTTCTTCTTCAAAAAGATACACCCACACGGAGGCCATTTTATTTTATTCCTTTTTGCTTCTTCTTCATCATCTTTCAGATGGAGAAGATAGAGAGGGAAAGATCGAGTGAGTTGGCCTGAGAGAAGACAGATTCAGGGATCAAGAGGCTCAAGTGAGAGAGAGATCGCGATTGAGAGAAAAACGGCGAGGAGAGGTCCGTTCCGACGATCATACTTCGCCGGAGCTCCGGCACCGAGAAAACAGTGAGATCGGATCGAGAGAGACTTGAGCGTAAGAGAGCGACAGAAAGCTGCGAGAGAGAGAGATTGAAAAAAATTGAGAGAGTAGCAGAGAGAGTGACGAAGAGAGAGAGAGATCGACGGGTTAGAGTTTTTCGGCGGTATCCACGCCGGAATCGATGTTCGTCGTCAGGAATGGGTTGAATCAGTCATAAACTCACCAAAAAATTCTTCATTTTCTTTCAATATTGGGATGAGACTTAGCCAGAATCCGATCTATCCCAGCTGGTGTTGTTGTCGTCAACTCGCCTGAGCTCGATTCCACTCGGTTTCAGTTTCTATCGGATTTTTTGGGGGGTCGTGGGTTGATTTCGGTCAAGTTTGGGTTAGATTTCGATCTGTTCGGACGTCTCGTGGATTTCGTGTTTGGATCGGACCTTAAGTTCGGGTTTTGTATTAAGTTGGTTCGTTGTTGAGGCTCCCATTTGAAGATTTCGGTTTCGGATTTCTTTATTATCAACGAAAACAAGTTCCATTGAGGTCCATTCTCTTAACTCGTTCTTTTTTCTTTGCCTTGATTGGTTGAATTGTTGTGATTATGTGTGGTGTGATCATGGTTGGTGAATTTTGTCGATGTTATGATGTTTTATGTGTTTGACGATGTGATACGTGGAATGAATTGAAGTAATGTTTGGTGTAATTGATTGAAACGAAGCTAGGTGGGGGGTTGGAATTGAGAAATTAATAAAAATGGGCGAATCTAAATTAATTTTGGTTTATTATTGTTGAATTCGGAATAAACATGAATATTGTCGGAACACGATAGAATCATGGTATGTTTAAATGAATAGGCAAATGTAGGTGTGGGTAGGCAAATTTAGAATTGTTGGATTGTGGGAATGCTTGGAATGTTTGTTGAATGTTTTTTTTTATCGCATTTGAAAAGTGTATTCATTCAGCCGGGGAATGCCCCGAGGTCATTTGTATTTACTCACCGGGGAATGCCCCGAAGAATTTTGTACGCGAAGGATGTTCGTGATCAAGGCCCGAGGTATCGGGTAAAGCATAGTTTAGGACTAGTGTAGGTCATTTCAGTATTTTTATTTTGGTTTGTAATAAATTGAACTGGACGCTAAATTTTGGATTGTTTTATTTTGTTTGCTTGCTTGATTGTTTTGCGTGTTTTATGTGATTTATACATTCGCAGTGTCAAATTAGCCGATGTGCTCCACCAAGCGACCGTGGTCGAACCACGGGATTGAGAGGTGCCTAACACCTTCCCCTCGGTCAATAGAATTCCTTAACCGGAATCTCTGTTCGCGGATTAGTGTTACAGAGTCAAAACCGTTTTGAAAAAGGATATCCACGGGTGACTTGGCACACTTGATTTATGCCAAGTGACGACTCTGAGTTTTGGAATATAATAAATCCTTTTCGAAACAAATCTTCATTTTGTCACTTTAATAATAAAAACCCTTTCGAAGCAATAAAATTCATATCTTTTTTTGGAATCGAAAAAAAAGGGGGTGTGACAGCTCTGGCGACTCTGCTGGGGATATTTTAGAATTCGAGCTTATTTTTGAGTCGTATCGGCTTTGTTTGGCATTACGAGTGTATAAGCATTGTTTGTGATTATTGTTTTGTTATTGTTTTCACTTTTGTGTATTTTCGTGCTCTTTGTTTATAGTATTTATCCTATGTGTTACCGCTTTATATCTGTCATCATGAGTCCACCCCTCGGCCTTCTTTCTGCAACAAGTCTCGGAGCGCACGTCGTGCGCACGAACTCTAGTTGAGTCACCTTTATTTTAGGAGGGGAGCCGTTGGATGTATGGAGTAGGTGGAAAGCAAAGCAGCCACTATCGACCATATGCTCCCCCGAACGGCCTTGTTAGTAAACCACAACGTAGGTCAGCCTTTAGGTCATCCTTACGTGCATCATATTGAGACCTAGCGGGGCCTACACGGTCCTTTGTAGGAGACTCACCTTTAAAGCATCCCTACGTGCTAACTGTTGCATATTTGAGGGTAACGTGGTCATTTGACGGACTGATTTAAAAAAAAAAAAAAAAAAAAAAGAAGAAGAAGAAAATATAGAAAGCGAGTCGAAAAGAATGAATCAAAAGGAATGTCGTAGTTTATTTTAGAATTCTTTATGGCTTTTGTTCTTCACGATCCAAAAACTCAAAAAGATTTTTTTACATTTTTGCATTTGTCTTCTCAAAGTACAGTAAATTCAAAAAAAAACAAAAAAAATAAATTCTACGTATTTGTCAAAAGCAAAAATACCAAAAAGATTTTTTTCCATAATGGATGGTGTCAGTCTTAGTTAAAGTGTCTAATTGAAAAATCCAAAAAAAAGGTTTTATTCGTTTGTTTTTGGTTTTGTCTCTTAAGTTAGGTTCAATTTATTAGTTAATCGTTAGTTGTCCAATCTGGACGAACTACGCATACCTCATTTCCGTCCTTCGGGGCGGGATACGTAGGCAACCCTCGGTGGGTTCGGTAACCTTTATTTTGGTCTTCGTCTTAGTCTTAGGCTAGGTCTTTTACTCCGTAACCTAGAGTTGTTAGCCAAGTAGGCTGATTTTATTCAGCGTTACTGTTCGGCGATTTGGAGTCATGAAGCGGTCTGTCTCATCGACGTATGTCCGCATCAAATTCTCATTGGTTGGGAACCTTTTGCTCTTATCAAATTTTGAGATAATTTCTTATCTGCTACTATAGGATGGATCTGTCCACAAAGTCTAGATTCCTTATGGTTGTCAAGGTACCCAAAAAGTTGATCAAGTGGTTGGGCACGTTCAATTACTCTGAAAAGCACGAAGTGAGGAAAGTGTTAGGCAATCTTGTAACACTCATGGATCTCACGCCTCGTCCGGATTTAATAGAAGCTGCGTTGACTTTCTGGGATCCAAATAATTTGGTGTTTAGGTTCGGAAGTTGTGAATTGACTCCTACCCTGGCAGAAATATCTCGTTTGTTTCGGTTGACTTACATGGGTCAGCAGATGATTTTAGCCCGCAATCATACTCGTAAGAAATTCCTTCGACTCTGTGGATTAAAAGATAACAAGCATCTGGGATGTCTCAAACAATCCTGGATTTCCTTGGACTATTTGTTTGCTAGATTTGGGTCCTTAGAGGGTTTCGACTGCTTTTGGGATGAATTTTGTACTACCAAAAAAATCTGGGAACAATGTCGTCTTGAGGTTTTCTGTCTGGCTTTGTTGGGTATCTTAGTGTTCCCGTTAGATGAGAGGTGTATCAATACTCGTCTACAATTAGTGGTGATAGCTTTATTCAAGAAAAAAGATGAGGTCACCATTGTACCAATGATCTTAACAGAAATATATAAGGCTTTAACTGAAGTAAAAGGAGGGGTACGATTTTTTGACGGGAGTAATCTGATATTGCAGCTGTGGATGATGGAGCACTTGCATACGCCTTCTTTGATTAAAGCAGATGTGATCGACCATTGTCTGAATGATCGAGTGCAAGCCATGCAAGAAAGAATGCGTTTTGACAAATTTTCTTTTCCTAGTGGAGTCAATTCATGGATCGAATTTCTCGAATCAAGAACTCCGAACAACATTCTTTGGTGCTATATGTGGTTTCGTCCTAAGAAAATCTTGATTGGATCTCAAATGCAACTCTTTCTAGTTTTGATAGGACTTAACTGCACTAGGCCTTGCAGTCCAAGAAGGGTGATGCGTCAGTTGGGTAGGATGCAAGACGTCCCCCCAATAATGGACCTTCTAAAGAATGTAGAGTACTTTAAAGACCAAGCCGTGGGGGAAAGCAAATATGAGCAATTTTGGAATAACGCGATAAAGTTAGGTATCGATACTCTCGAGGAAAATCTAGGATGCCCTCAAAACTATGAAATCTGGCTACAATCTCTACCCCGTGGCATTAGTAGACCCTTATCAGCCCAACTTAGAGGGCGAATACGGGAAGCAATCATGGTAGAAGATGATGAGCAGGAAGATCCGAGTGCCAAGGTGGAGTTTTTGAGAGTTCAGTTGTCGCGTTTGATCACAACTGTGGATGGGTGTCAGAGAAACCTTTGCGGGTGTACTCTCCAAGAGGCAGGGATACGGGCAAGAAATTCGTTTCCGGGTATCAAAACGTCGTTGCAGGATATGTTGCAAAGTCTGAGTGGAAAAGTGGGGACTTCACAGATGGGTTCATCTCAGCCGGGGACATCACACAGAGCACCAGTTTGAAAGAGCATGTCTTATCTTTATGTAATTTTGAGTCTTTTATGTGTCTGTCATTGTAGGTTGGTGTCTGTGTTAAGTCGGAGTCAAGTTGTTTTTTATATTCGGGTCTTTATTGCACGCATGTCGTTAGGGGTTTAAAGTGTTATTTTGAATTTGTTGTTTAGTTTTAAAGTGGTCCTAAATTCGTTGTATGTTTTGCTGTCTTTCATCGAAATGTTAGGATGTTACGTCTTTCTTTTGTTTACTTGTTTTCGTGTTTCGTGAAAAAAAAAACCTTCAATTGTGTAATGTTTATGCATAAGCTGCCCGAACTACGCAAGATCTGATTCATGTACAATATGATACGTAGGCAACCTACTTTTGGGTTCGATCTAATCATTTTGTTTCGTTGTTTTTCATTATTTTTTCCTCTTTTAAGGAAAACAAAAGCCATAAAGAATGATAAAATAAAGGTAGATAACGTGAGGAAAAGAACAGATATTGATACGAAAAAAAAAAAGAAAAAAAAATAATAATAGGTGTAGATAAAATAAATGTAGATAAAAGCAGGATGATGTTAAAATGACTTCGCTACCCTTGAAAGCTGGTAGAAATGAACATGAACTTAGGGCAATTTTACCAATGTGATTCCCATGCTTTTGGTATACCCTAATCCTAACGGATGTCGTCTTTGATGAGCATGTTCTTTCAGATAACAGTGGTAGGTTTGCAGCACTCTGGCTAGTCACCCATACTTCACTAGATCCAAAGCAAAGCTCGCCATGGCTAGCAGGGAGATTGAAAATTCGCTCATTGACCCGGGTCAGGATCACAGAGAAGAAAGTTCAGAACACAATGATGAGGTAGTAAGGCTCAGGCAACAATTGATAGATTTACACCAGGCATGGGCCAGCGGAATGCCTCCTCCTCCGCTCCCTGAAGGTCTTGGGAATATCTCTAATTGTCCACCGCTCTCTCAGGCACAATTCTCTGCTCCTACTGAGTCACCTGAGCACGCGCCAGGATTCACTCCGCGACATTATTATCCTGGCAATTCTGGTGTGCCCTTGGCAGCTCCCCAATCAAGACCAGCTGCTCAGCCAGTGCCACCGATCACACCGGTATTCGTGGCCCCGCCACCACATGAAACTCCCATATATGCTGTGTGTCCCATAATGAGGCTTCCTCGCTCTTCCAGTGAGCCAGTATTGAAGGTTCCAGATAGTCAGTATTATGCCCCGGAGCCTACCTTGCAAATGAATGAACCGTATGGGTATACTCAGCCGCTTGCATTTCTATTTGATACGGAGAAACCTGTCGCAGCAGAGGAACAGGATATCATAGCTCGAAAATTGAAAAGTTTAGAACAAGCTATGAGGAATTTGCAAGGAATCGGAGATTATAGAAGTGTTTCCTATAAAGACCTGTGCATGTTCCCAGACATCAACCTGCCCCCCGGTTTTAAGATGCCTAAGTTCGAGAAGTACGCAGGGCACGGTGATCCTGTTGCACACTTGAGACGTTATTGCAACCAGTTGAGGGCTGCAGGAGGAAAGGAAGAACTACTCATGACCTTCTTTGGTGAAAGTCTTTCAGATCTGGCTTCAGAATGGTTCATCGATCGGGATATCGATAAATGGAACAGTTGGGATGATTTGGCTTCTGAATTTGTTCAACATTTTCAGTACAACATCGACTTGATTCCGAACGAAAAATCTTTGGTCAACATGAAGAAAAAGAGCACTGAAGGTTTTAGGGAATACGCGATAAGGTGGCGTGAACAGGCCGCTAGGGTAAAGCCTCCAATGAAAGAAAGTAAGTTGGTAGAAGTTTTCATTCAGGCACAAGATAAGACTTATTTTCAACATTTACTCCCGGCAATGGGAAAGTCTTTTATTGAAGTCCTCAAAATGGGGGAGATGATAGAGGACGGAATCAAGACCGGACGAATAGTGAGTTTTGCCGCATTGAAAGCCACCACACAAGAGATTCAAGGTGGATCTGGCGTATTTGGAGGTAAAAAGAAGAAAGAGGACGTGGCGACTGTTGTAGCTGGAACCCATTCCTATCCCAAAAGACCGCCTCGCCCCTATCCCCAATCCCAAGCCCAAATCTATACCCAAGCTCCATATATTCCTCTCTACCATTACTACCCTCCACAAAACCCTTTATATTCCGTTCCACCACCCCCATACCCATTATATAGCGCGCAGCCATATGCCCAAACCCCTTCTTACCCGCAGTGGCGCGCACAAACTCCACAAAATTGCCTATTCGCCCCACCAAATTACCAAAATCCCTCCAGACCCAGTTTTCAGCCTAGGCCCGAGTATAAGAAGGAGAAGACGGTCAAAAATCAATTCACACCTCTGGGGGATTCATATGCTAGCTTGTTTGATAGGTTAAGGAAGTTGAAGGTTTTAAGCCCAATTCAAGGAAGGCCTTCAAATCCACCACCAAGGAATCTCGATTATTCTTTAAGGTGTGCGTACTGTTCTGATATGCCAGGCCATGATATTGAGAAATGCTGGCATTTAAAGAGAGTTGTCCAAGATTTAATTGACACAAATCAGATGCTGGTCCAGGCCTCGGAGGGTCCAAACATTAACCAGAATCCACTGCCAACCCATGCTGAAGCTAATATATTAGAATTGATATATGATGGGAAAGAGTCTTCGAGGGGTTATAAGCCTATTGTCAAGATACAGACCATTGAGGAGAAATCGGTGAATGTAGCGGAGTCTTTGAAAGCAATGTCATTGAGCCAGGAAGGAATGAGAGAAGATAAAGCCCGAGAAAGCACAAAGGAGCCCCTGATCACAGTACAAGGCGCCAGAAGGTATGTTGATTCAAGTCAGGATAAACCTAAGTTGACGGTGGTGGGAGCTCTGAGTCAGCCTATCTTGACGGTGAAAGGAGCACTGGCAGCGCCTATTGTCCTCAAACCGGTGACCCAACCTCCGATAGTTGATACGAAAAGGGTTCCCTAGAATTATGGGCGGACCGTGATGACCTATCATGGGAAAGAAGTAGTGGAAGATGTAGATGAGGTAAGGGGTTTGACTAGGTCAGGAAGATACTTCGTGCCTAAAAGCTTAAGAAAGCCCAAGCCAACGGTGAGTGGACCGTCATCTATCAAAAAGCCTATCACCGAAGAAGAAGCCGAAGAATTTTTGAAAAAGATGAAATTGCCAGAGTATTCAATATTAGACCAGCTGAAGAAAAACCCTGCTCAAATTTCCCTTTTATCTTTGTTGTTGCACTCCAAGGAGCATCGTGATGTTTTACTGAAGGCATTAAATGAAGCATATGTTCCAAGGGAGATTACAATCAACCAGCTTGAGAAAATGGTTGGAAAAATCTTTGAGGTCAATCGGATCAGCTTTTCTGACGATGAATTGCCTGTTGAAGGTACAGGGCATAATCGGGGCCTTTACATTACAGTGAAGTGTGAAGATTTCTATGTCACTCATGTTATGATTGATGGAGGTTCAGGAGCAAACATTTTCCCTATTTCTACTTTGCAAAAGCTGAATATTGGTGCGGAGAGGATCAGGCCCAACAATGTATGTGTCAGGACTTTCGATGGTGCAAAATCAAATTCCATTGGCGAAATAGAACTAATGTTGACCATAGGGCCTGTTGAGTTCGCCATAGAGTTTCAAGTATTGAATGTAGACTCCTCTTACAATCTGTTGTTGGGAAGGTCGTGGATCTACAAGGCCAAGGCGGTTGCATCTACACTGCACCAAATGATTAAGTTTGAGCATGACAGACAAGAAGTAGTTATTCATGGTGAAGGAGATTTGTCAGCCTACGAAGATTCTCCCTTGTCTCTTATTGAAGCAAATAACGTAGAGAAGACATTCGTCTATCAAATTTTTGATACAGTGCCAGTGAATCGTATCCTTGAATAACAGGCTATACCGGGACCGCAATTGTCTTCTGCTTCTATCATGATAGCGAGTGAACTTTGGAAATACGGATTTGAGCCAGGAAAGGGTTTGGGAGTGTCTCTGCACGGTATAGTTCATCCCATATGTCCGAGTGAGAATATGGGCACGTTTGGTCTGGGATTTGAGCCTACAGCTGAAGATCTGAAGAAAGCCAAGGGAAGGAAATATGGTCACTCCCTCGCCCAATGCCACTACTCAGTAAATCATTTGTTAAGAGCGGTGTCACGAAGCATGTAGAATTTGAGGTTGAATTGGTTGATGACTTCCAGAACCTTTGTATCGAAGTTGATATGGTCGAAGCAGGAGAAGGTACCAGTATGGCAGACGTGCAATTCATAGGTCCAGCTTTCCAGCTCAATAATTGGGAAGTCACTCCTCTCCCCGTCAGGAGGGAGTTTTGGTAGTCTATTTTGTTTTTCTTTCTGTTTATCCGAGTTATTTCAGAGTTGTAATTCGGACTTTAGTTTGTTTATGTTATGTTGGCGTCTGTGTTTAAACCCTTCTATCTTTTATTTAATGAAATGCAATGTCCCTTTTGTTTTGTGTCTAATATATTTTATTTTTCTTTTCTTACACAGTTCTCTTTATGCTGATTCTAATGACATGACATGCATGCAGAATTTTCAGCCTGATTTTAAAATCCAAACTAATCAAGATGTAATGAAGCAGGATGGGGAATATGATGAAGAACAAGCACTAGAAGAAATAAGCAAAGAGTTGGAACAGTTTGAAGACAAACCGAATCCTAATTTGAATGAAACTGGGCCAATAAATCTAGGGGATCAAGAAGATGTTAGGGAAACTAAAATCAGTGTACATGCTTTGCCACAGCTAAAAGAGGGAATGATTCAAGCATTGATTGATTATAAGGACGTTTTTGCATGGTCTTATGATGATATGCCCGGTTTAAGCACTGAATTAGTTGCTCACAAGTTGTCAATTGATCCCGCGTTCCCCCTATCAAACAGAAGTTGAGGAAGTTTAAAACCGATGTGAGTATTAAAATCAAAGAGGAAATCATGAAACAACTTGAAGCCAAAGTAATTCGAGTGTCTCGTTATCCCATGTGGTTATCCAATGTTGTTCCCGTACCAAAGAAAGATGGCAAAATTCGAGTGTGTGTTGATTACCGCGATTTGAACAGAGCAAGTCCGAAAGATGATTTTTCACTGCCCAACATCCACATTTTGTTAGACAACTGTGCTAAACACGAGGTTGCCTCTTTTGTGGATTGCTATGCCGGATATCACCAGATCATTATGGATGATGAAGACGTGGAGAAGACGTTTTTTATCACACTATGGGGAACTTATTGTTATCGAGTGATGCCGTTCGGTTTGAAGAATGCTGGAGCAACATACATGAGAGACATGACCACTATGTTTCATGACATGATGCATAAGGAGATTGAGGTCTACGTGGATGATGTGATTATTAAGTCAAAAAGTCAGGCCGACCATGTTAAAGATTTAAGAAAGTTCTTTGAGAGGCTTCGCAGGTATAATCTCAAACTAAACCCGACCAAATGTGTATTTGGATTTCCATCTGGAAAGCTGTTGGGGTTTGTAGTCAGCCGTCGGGGAATTGAATTGGATCCTTAAAAAATCAAAGCCATTCAGGATTTACCCCAGCCCAAGAATAGAACAGAGGTGATGAGTTTTCTTGGTAGACTGAACTACATTAGCAGGTTTATTGCTCAACTCACAACCACTTGTGAGCCCATATTCAAGTTGCTGAAAAAAAGTGTTGCGGTAAAATGGACTGAAGAATGTCAGGAAGCGTTCGATCGAATCAAAAGATATTTGTCAAATCCGCCCGTGATGGTACCCCCGGAGCCTGGTAGGCCTTTGATCTTATATTTATCAGTCATGGACAATTCTTTCGATTGTGTCCTGGGTCAACATGATGTTACAGGCAAAAAGGAGCAGGCTATTTATTATCTTAGCAAGAAGTTCACCACATATGAGGCCAGGTATACTCTTCTTGAAAGGACGTGTGGTGCCTTAACTTGGATAGCACAGAAGTTAAAGCACTATCTCTCATCCTATACTACTTATCTCATCTCCCGCATGGATCCTTTGAAGTATATCTTTCAGAAGCCTATGCCGACAGGTCGATTGGCAAAGTGGCAAATATTGCTTACCGAGTTCGACATCGTATTTGTGACTCGAACCGCCATGAAAGCCCAAGCCTTGGCAGATCATCTTGCTGAGAATCCCATCGATGAAGAGTACGAGCCATTAAAGACATATTTTCCTGACGAAGAAGTGTCGTGTGTCGATGAAGTCGTTATAGATGTTGATCCAGGTTGGAGGTTATTCTTCGATGGAGCTGTCAATATGAAAGGAGTCGGAATAGGTGCGGTTCTTATCTCTGAATCGGGACAATATTTCCCGGTAACAGCACAACTTCGATTCTACTGTACTAACAATATGGCAGAGTATGAAGCCTGCATCCTTGGTTTGAGGTTAGCTGTTGATATGGGAGTCCAATAATTATTAGTGTTGGGAGATTCAGATTTGCTCGTCCATCAAATTCAAGGCGATTGGGAGACGCAAGATTTGAAGCTCATCCCGTATCGACAATGCTTGCAGGAGCTATGTCGACGATTTGTGTTAGTAAAATTTAGGCATATTCCAAGGATTCATAATGAAATTGCTGATGCTTTAGCCACTCTGTCTTCAATGCTCCAACATCCTGACAAAGCCTATATCGATCCAGTGCATATACAGAGTCGTGATCAGCATGCTTACTGTAATACGGTTGAAGAAGAGCTCGATGAAGAACCTTGGTTTTTGGATATCAAGCGGTACATTCAGTCAGGAGAATACCCAGCATATGCCACCAACGATCAAAAGAGGACTATTAGGCGTTTGGCTAGTGGATTTTTCTTAAGTGAGGGAATCTTGTATAAGAGGACCCCAGATCTGGGACTTTTAAGGTGTGTAGATGCAAAAGAAGCCTCGGCAATCATGGTTTAAATACACTCTGGAGTATGCGGGTCGCATATGAACGGTCACATCTTGTCAAAGAAGATTCTTCGAGCAGGTTATTACTGGCTTACTATGGAGAGGGATTCTATTCAATTTGTTTGAAAGTGTCATCAATGTCAGGTGCACGGTGATCTAATACGTTCTCCTCCTGTTGAGTTGCATGCAATGGCCGCTCCATGGCTGTTCGTGGCTTGGGGAATGGATGTGATTGGACCGATTGAGCCGAAGGCATCAAATGGACATAGATTTATTTTGGTAGCCATTGACTACTTCACAAAGTGGGTGGAAGCACTAACTTTCAAGTCAGTGACAAAGAAGGCTGTGGCAGATTTTGTTCATGCCAATATCATTTGTAGATTTGGAATTCCTAAGATGATCATTACAGACAATGCTGCCAATCTCAATAGTCATTTGATGCAAGAAGTGTGTCAACAGTTTAAGATCGCACATCAAAATTCTACTCCATATCGCTCAAAGGTCAATGGTGTTGTAGAAGCCGCCAATAAAAATATAAAAAAGATACTGCGAAAAATGGTACAAGGTTCTAGACAGTGGCATGAAAAGTTATCGTTTGCATTGCTAGGTTATCGCACCACTGTTTGCACTTCAACAGGGGCAACTCCATATTTATTAGTGTATGGGACAGAAGCAGCCATCCCTGCAGAAGTTGAAATTCCTTCTCTTCGAGTCATTGTAGAAGCAGAGATTGATGATGACGAATGGGTAAAAGCCCGACTGGAACATTTGAGTTTGATCGAGGAAAAGAGGCTAACGTCTGTGTGTCATCGCCAGTTGTATCAGAGGAGGATGGCTCGTGCGTATAACAAAAAGGTCCGTCCCAGGAATTTTGAAGTTGGTCAGTTGGTATTGAGACGTATCCTTCCTCACCAGGTTGAAGCGAAAGACAAGTTCTCCCCTAACTGGCAAGGTCCCTTCGTTGTGAAGAAAGTGTTGCCCAATGGAGCCTTATATTTGACAGATATTGAAGGCAAAATGGCAGAAATGGCTATCAATTCTGACGTGGTCAAAAGATACTATGTATGATATTTGATCCTTTGTTGAGTTTATCCCATGTTTAGTACTTGCATTTTTGAAGATTGATATGATGAAGGCATTTTATTCTTCTATCCAAACATTGTGCCATCCTTTGTTTACCCGTTTGAGCTTCGTTTATTTTTCTTTCATATCCCTCTTTTGGAATCAAAATAGAGTCAAAGATAAATGTCAAGAAAATAAGAATAAAAGAAAGAGTTCGAAAAAAAATAAATCAAAGCAAAGCAAAGGACAAGCAGATGGAACTACGTGCGACCTGATTCTCCTCTCTCGGGAGTGAGATACGTAGGCTGCCCTATTTCGGGCTCGGTCCAACCAAATAAAGATTTAAGATTCACCCAGTCAACAAAACTGGGGCATGAGTTAATGCATTGTTTGAGTCGATTCCAAAAGTTGTAAGTCCCACCCCCACTTCAAGTATCGTTTGAGCCTCTTACCATCTTTTCTAACCTTGACCAAAAGCCAAGTTACAACCAAAGAAAGTCCTTCAGATCAATTTTTGATAGTGTTAAGGCTAAGCATGCAATGGATATGACGATACATTGCGAAGTACCGCTTGTCTCCCTCAGCATAAGAAATCAGGAAAGAAATACAAAAATGAGAGAGTCTTATTGGTGAAAACCTTTGCAGGCACCATAAGGCGATGGTGAGTTGTGAGAAAATGAAAATGAGAGAGTCTTATTGGTGAAAACCTTTGTAGGCACCATAAGGCGATGGTGAGTTGAGAGAAATACAAAAATGAGAGAGTCTTATTGGTGAAAACCTTTGCGGGCACCGTAAGGCAATGGTGAGTTGAGAGAAATACAAAAATGAGAGTCTTATTGGTGAAAATCCTCATGGGCACCGTAGGGCGATGAAGAGTTTAAGAGAAAGGCGGAAAGTGAAAAGAAAGAGATTTGTTGGCAAAAGTCTTTTTAGATTTCGTCAATCAAATGTGATGTATGAGTCCCATAGATTTGAAGAAGCGGCTCAGCGGCAAAGGCACAAACTCGACAACAAATGGGGAGTTTTGGATAGGAAGATCAGGCAGCTCAATCCAAAATGCATGTCATACTCATTGGAGTTGGTTGTCGTATTCAAATAAGTTTTCTTTTTGAATATGGGACATTGCCCTTTTCTTTCATTTACATATTCATATTTTTGTCTTTTCTTATGTTAGTTATCAAAACAAAAGTCACCATCATTTCTTTACATTTTTTTAAGTCAAGTCTGTGTCAAAACAAGCGAGAAAGGATTTCAAAATTTACTACCAGTCTTTCCAATTATATGAGGAAAAGCCAAGGAACAGCACAGGAAAGAAATATGATCGTAATTCAACACGAAGCAAAGGAAGTCTATCAACCGACAGGCTATTAGATTCGTGGAATCATTCAGATTTGGGAAAAGAGTGCACCTCAGGGGCATGGTAAAATGAAAACCCATTGTTTGAGTCAGAACTCATTTCCCTCAATCTGGATCTTGGTCAATGATGCGGTAAGACACGACAAGTGTTAGCAATTTGGAACAAAGATGAAAGGAACGAGTGTTGGGCAGATACCTGAAAAGCCAAGATCTGCAAGCCACCACTAAGTTTTTAACTGACAAATTTTTCTTTGATTGAAACGGGGGCAAATTCGTTTCACTTGATTCAGCTACCATTGGAAATGCATATCCTGAGATTTTACTTTATGTTCAGGACCCTCCTGAAAAATAGGATTTTACTTTATGTTCAGGACCCTCCTGAAGAATGGGAATTTACTTTCAGTTCAGGACCCTCCTGAAAAATGGGAATTTACTTTATGTTCAAGACCCTCCTGAAAAATGGGATTTTACTTCATGTTCAGGACCCTCCTGGAAAATGGAAATTTACTTTCAATTCAGGACCCTCCTGAAAAATGGGAATTTACTTTCAATTCAGGACCCTCCTGAAAAAATGGGATTTTACTTTCAGTTCAGGACCCTCCTGGAAAATGGGAATTTACTTTCAATTCAGGACCCTCCTGAAAAATGGGAATTTACTTTATGATCAGGACCCTCCTGAAAAATGGGATTTTACTTTATGTTCGGGACCCTCCTGGAAAATGGGAATTTACTTTCAATTCAGGACCCTCCTGAAAAATGGGAATTTACTTTCAGTTCAGGACCCTCCTGAAAAATGGGATTTTACTTTCAGTTCAGGACCCTCCTGAAAAATGGGAATTTACTTTCAGTTCAGAACCCTCCTGGAAAATGGGAATTTACTTTCAATTCAGGACCCTCCTGAAAAATGGGATTTTACTTTCAGTTCAGGACCCTCCTGGAAAATGGGAATTTACTTTCAATTCAGGACCCTCCTGAAAAATGGGATTTTACTTTCAGTTCAGGACCCTCCTGAAAAATGGGAATTTACTTTCAGTTCAGGACCCTCCTTGAAAATGGGAATTTACTTTCAATTCAGGACCCTCCTGAAAAATAGGATTTTACTTTCAGTTCAGGACCCTCCTGGAAAATGGGAATTTACTTTTTGTTCAGGACCCTCCTGAAAAATGGGATTTTACTTTATGTTCAGGACCCTCCTGAAAAATGGGATTTTACTTTATGTTCAGGACCCTCCTGGAAAATGGGGATTTTAGTTTTTGCTCAGGACCCTCCTGAAAAATGGGATTTTATTTTATGTTCAGGACTCTCCTGAAAAATGGGATTTTACTTTATGTTCAGGACCCTCCTGCAAAATGGGATTTTACTTTATGTTCAGGACCCTCCTGAAAAATGGGATTTTACTTTTGTTCAGGACCCTCCTGAAAAATGGGATTTTACTTTATGTTCAGGACCCTCCTGGAAAATGAGAATTTTACTTTATGTTCAGGACCCTCCTGAAAAATGGGATTTTACTTTTGTTCAGGACCCTCCTGAAAAAAAATGGGATTTTACTTTTGTTCAGGACCCTCCTGAAAAAAATGGGATTTTACTTTATGTTCAGGACCCTCCTGCAAAATGGGATTTTACTTTATGTTCAGGACCCTCCTGCAAAATGGGATTTTACTTTATGTTCAGGACCCTCCTGCAAAATGGGATTTTACTTTTGTTCAGGACCCTCCTGAAAAATGGGATTTTACTTTATGTTCAGGACCCTCCTGGAAAATGGGAATTTTACTTTATGTTCAGGACCCTCCTGAAAAATGAGATTTTACTTTTGTTCAGGACCCTCTTGAAAAAAATGGGATTTTACTTTATGTTCAGGACCCTCCTGAAAAATGGTATTTTACTTTATGGTCAGGACCCTCCTGAAAAATGGGATTTTACTTTATGCTCAGGACCCTCCTGAAAAATAGAATTTTACTTTCTGTTCAGGACCCTCCTGGAAAATGGGACAACGCTTTCAAAAATGAAATACTACTTTACTATAATCTTTGTTTAGGATAATTTTCGTTCTAGTTTTAATTTTGGATTTCAGGAGCCCGCCTGAAGAACAGGGTGATGAACTAGCAAGTCAGGAGCCCGCCTGAAGAACAGGGTGATGAAATAGCAAGTCAGGAGCCCGCCTGAAGAACAGGGTGTTGAAATAGCAAGTCAGGAGCCCGCCTGGAAAATGGGAATTTTACTTTATGTTCAGGACCCTCCTGAAAAATGGGATTTTACTTTTGTTCAGGACCCTCCTGAAAAAAAATGGGATTTTACTTTTGTTCAGGACCCTCCTGAAAAAAAGGAGATTTTACTTTATGTTCAGGACCCTCCTGCAAAATGGGATTTTACTTTATGTTCAGGACCCTCCTGAAAAATGGGATTTTACTTAATGTTCAGGACCCTCCTGCAAAATGGGATTTTACTTTATGTTCAGGACCCTCCTGCAAAATGGGATTTTACTTTTGTTCAGGACCCTCCTGAAAAATGGGATTTTACTTTATGTTCAGGACCCTCCTGGAAAATGGGAATTTTACTTTATGTTCAGGACCCTCCTGAAAAATGAGATTTTACTTTTGTTCAGGACCCTCTTGAAAAAAATGGGATTTTACTTTATGTTCAGGACCCTCCTGAAAAATGGTATTTTACTTTATGCTCAGGACCCTCCTGAAAAATGGGATTTTACTTTATGCTCAGGACCCTCCTGAAAAATAGAATTTTACTTTCTGTTCAGGACCCTCCTGGAAAATGGGACAACGCTTTCAAAAATGAAATACTACTTTACTATAATCTTTGTTTAGGATAATTTTCGTTCTAGTTTTAATTTTGGATTTCAGGAGCCCGCCTGAAGAACAGGGTGATGAACTAGCAAGTCAGGAGCCCGCCTGAAGAACAGGGTGATGAAATAGCAAGTCAGGAGCCCGCCTGAAGAACAGGGTGTTGAAATAGCAAGTCAGGAGCCCGCCTGGAAAATGGGAATTTTACTTTATGTTCAGGACCCTCCTGAAAAATGGGATTTTACTTTTGTTCAGGACCCTCCTGAAAAAAAATGGGATTTTACTTTTGTTCAGGACCCACCTGAAAAAAATGAGATTTTACTTTATGTTCAGGACCCTCCTGCAAAATGGGATTTTACTTTATGTTCAGGACCCTCCTGAAAAATGGGATTTTACTTTATGTTCAGGACCCTCCTGCAAAATGGGATTTTACTTTATGTTCATGACCCTCCTGAAAAATGGGATTTTACTTTTGTTCAGGACCCTCCTGAAAAATGGGATTTTACTTTATGTTCAGGACCCTCCTGGAAAATGGGAATTTTACTTTATGTTCAGGACCCTCCTGAAAAATGAGATTTTACTTTTGTTCAGGATCCTCCTGAAAAAAATGGGATTTTACTTTATGCTCAGGACCCTCCTGAAAAATGGTATTTTACTTTATGCTTAGGACCCTCCTGAAAAATGGGATTTTACTTTATGCTCAGGACCCTCCTGAAAAATAGAATTTTACTTTCTGTTCAGGACCCTCCTGGAAAATGGGACAACGCTTTCAAAAATGAAATACTACTTTACTATAATCTTTGTTTAGGATAATTTTCGTTCTAGTTTTAATTTTGGATTTCAGGAGCCCGCCTGAAGAACAGAGTGATGAAATAGCAAGTCAGGAGCCTTCCTGAAGAACAGGGTGATGAAATAGCAAGTCAGGAGCCTGCCTGAAGAACAGGGTGTTGAAATAGCAAGTCAGGAGCCCGCCTGGAGAATAGGGTGAAGAAACAAAAGAGTCAAGCAACAAAGTGAAGCAATTGAAAGCCAAGCAACAAGTTGAAAGAAATTGCAAGCCAGGAGCCCGCCTGAAGAATAGGGTGATGAAAGTCGAGTCAAGAACCAACAGAAGCTGTATAGATAGGATTTTTGTAATTTCATTTTTGTTTTAACTTGTAATTTTCATTTTGATGTAATAACAGAGCCGCGGACCGGAACCTCAACGGAACCTCACTCGACTCTCCAACTCGATATAGTCCACCTCTTCCAATCCTTTGAAATACCCGTGACATGATTCTCTCGTAATTTGGGTAAGAAGGATGTCTTAAGTCAAGACCCGGTTGTCCTTCTTCCTTCTGTTTCTTTCTTTGAATAATGGTCGGGTCAAAATTTGGTCTCGCTGTCTACTTCTTTGCCTGAAAACACTTTGTGTTTACATTCAAAGGGGGCATGATGTAAACACCTAATTTCGTCCCTCCCCGATATCGTTTTTACCTATTGTTTACCTTATCCTACCGTGTACCCTCATCCGTGTGATAATCCCTCCACAAAATGACAAAAATAACAAACTCCCTAACAAATTCTATCCTATCCTAACCCCCTTTACACCTCATCCAAACAACCTACCCAATCAAAAATAAACACATCACCCATACCCCTACCCTCACCACTACCCCCTACCCCACGTTACCCCACCCCCTCTCTCTTTTTCTTGTCAATAAAGAAAAGACTCAACACAATATATACCCACACATACACACAAAATATGGAGGAGAGAAAACCGAAAAAAAGGGAGAACATTGAAATTTCTTTTTCTTCTTCAAAAAGATACACCCACACGGAGGCCATTTTATTTTATTCCTTTTTGCTTCTTCTTCATCATCTTTCAGATGGAGAAGATAGAAAGGGAAAAATCAAGGAAGTTGGCCTGAGAGAAGACAGATTGAGGGATCAAGAGGCTCGAGTGAGAGAGAGATCGCGATTGAGAGAAAAATGGCGAGGAGAGGTCCGTTCCGGCGACCATACTTCGCCGGAGCTCCGGCACCGAGAAAACAGTGAGATCGGATCGAGAGAGACTTGAGCGTAAGAGAGCGACAGAAAGCTGCGAGAGAGAGAGATTGAAAAAAATTGAGAGAGTAGCAGAGAGAGTGACGAAGAGAGAGAGAGATCGACAGGTTAGAGTTTTCCGGCGGTATCCACGCCGGAATCGATGTTCGTCGTCAGGAATGGGTTGAATCAGTCATAAACTCACCAAAAAATTCTTTATTTTCTTTCAATATTGGGACGAGATTTAGCCAGAATCCGATCTATCCCAGCTGGTGTTGTTGTCGTCAACTCGCTTGAGCTCGATTCCACTCGGTTTCAGTTTTCATCGGATTTTTTGGGGGGGTCGTGGGTTGATTTCGGTCAAGTTTGGGTTAGATTTCGATCTGTTCGGACGTCTCGTGGATTTGGTGTTTGGATCGGACCTTAAGTTTGGGTTTTGTATCGAGTTGGTTCGTTGTTGAGGCTCCCATTTGAAGATTTCGGTTTCGGATTTCTTTATTATCAACGAAAACAAGTTCCATTGAGGTCCATTCTCTTAACTCGCTCTCTTTTCTTTGCCTTGATTGGTTGAATTGTTGTGATTATGTGTGGTGTGATCATGGTTGGTGGATTTTGTCGATGTTATGATGTTTTATGTGTTTGACGATGTGATACGTGGAATGAATTGGAGTAATGTTTGGTGTAATTGATTGAAACGAAGCTAGGTGGGGGGTTGGAATTGAGAAATTAATAAAAATGGGCGAATCTAAATTAATTTTGGTTTATTATTGTTGAATTCAGAATAAACATGAATATTGTCGGAACACGATAGAATCATGGTATGTTGAAATGAATAGGCAAATGTAGGTGTGGGTAGGCAAATTTAGAATTGTTGGATTGTGGGAATGCTTGGAATGTTTGTTGAATGTTTTGTTTTTATCGCATTTGAAAAGTGTATTCATTCAGCCGGGGAATGCCCCGAGGTTATTTGTATTTACTCACCGGGGAATGCCCCGAAGAATTTTGTACGCGAAGGATGTTCGTGATCAAGGCCCGAGGTATCGGGTAAAGCATAGTTTAGGACTAGTGTAGGTCATTTCAGTATTTTTATTTCGGTTTGTAATAAATTGAACTGGACGCTAAATTTTGGATTGTTTTATTTTGTTTGCTTGCTTGATTGTTTTGCGTGTTTTATGTGATTTATACATTCGCAGTGTCAAATTAGCCGATGTGCTCCACCAAGCGATCGTGGTCGAACCACGGGATTGAGAGGTGCCTAACACCTTCCCCTCGGTCAACAGAATTTCTTAACTGGAATCTCTGTTCGCGGATTAGTGTTACAGAGTCAAAACCGTTTTGAAAAAGGATATCCACGGGTGACTTGGCACACTCGATTTATGCCAAGTGGCAACTCTGAGTTTTGGAATATAATAAATCCTTTTCGAAACAAATCTTCATTTTGTCACTTTAATAATAAAAACCCTTTCGAAGCCATAAAATACATATCTTTTTTTGGAATCGAAAAAAAAGGGGGTGTGACTGGAGGATTACTTGTAATGTATTCATGACTAACCATATATCGTGACTATACAATGTATCTGCCTCACTTTTTAATGAAATATTATGTACTACTGAAAACTTACGCCAGAAGGAGTAATTAGCTCCTATAGTAGTAAAATTTACGATGTTTATATATATATATATATAGTACGTACCTCTTCCAACAGCATCTCACAAAAACGTGGTTGAAGCATTTCAAAGCTTAGAACACCTGGATAGGGTTCACATATTATCTTTCTGAAGCTTTCCACTGAGTTCTCACTGATTGCCTTAATGAATGAGGGCACAAAGAAGTTTGTTGCCTTCATGGTATATAGCATACTGTGTAGAGGCTGAAACATAAAGAAAAAAAAAATGCGATTATATTGCATTATAAGATTTTTTGTAAAACTAATTAATTATTTGGTCATAGCTCATGAACCTAATAAGAAACCATAATAAATAAATTTGTTATGTACGTACGGCGTACCTGATAGTTTGATATGATCCTCTGCCTATATTCATTTTGTTTCTGCGTCTGAGTAACAACACAATTAAAAGATATATCAAGAATATATGTATATAAATTGGCCAAAAGAAAGAAAACTCCTTTTTAAGAAAAATAAATAAATATGTCCATCTTTGCTCATTGAGCATGGATAAATTGGTGGAGCATCCTCCTACTTGTCCGTTGTGCGGACTCTTTACTTTCAATGCCGCGCCCGTATTGAATTCATAAAAAATTATACTACTTTTAGAGAATTCAACACGTATCTGCTGTAATATTTTTGAAGAAGAGCCCGAACAACATAAGCTATCCATGATAGTAGATAAACATTTAACCTCACAAAAAAATTGGAGGAGCATGCAACCAAAGGTGTTCTTGCTAAGCTTTTCTAGGAAGTTTTTGAAAATCATATTTAAACATTGTACAGCCACTGCTTGTACACCAAAAAGAATCAAACCTTTCAGAGGTGATAAAACTACTAATACTTACTAGAACAGGAGGCTAAAGACCATTGGAAGTAGGGCCGGATGTATGTACCATTATAGGTACAACTTACAAGTATAGTTCAACCTATATAGTACATAAATTTATGTGCAAAAGTTTGCTAAATTGCAATAAATATATTCCACTTTGGAAAGGAAAAGGGCAGTTCCAAACGAAGAACCCGAGGCAAGCTTCTCGGTTTCCAAGTGTCAAGTCCCGAGGGTTTGTGCCCGCCAAAAGATTTCTTTTTTCTTTTTAGTCTTTCCTTGATGCAATGAACCGAAAGGTGAGAGGCACGGCTCGACCGGTCTCTGGGTCGAATTTGTTGTGAACCTCAAAACTAGAATTTCAATCCTCTATATATGAGGCCAGCAATAATGAACTTAGTTATGCTACGTTCTCCTATTTTAAATTAAAAATAACATTCTACGTATTTACTGATAGCTTTAAAGACTTAAATAGCATGAAGGACAGCAGATTAATGCAATAACTAAATATTTTTTCCTATATAGGAGTATAATGAAAGGACAACTTGGTATCAAATAGTCTAACCACCAACAATCCTCTTAGTATATAGTACTATTGAATAACGCAATATATATACACATACATGCTTAATTAGCGTGACTGAAATTTCTCTTTTAAACAGTAGAAGACAATCGTAAAGCTTCCCCACATATGCAAATTGCAACATTAATATTAGTATTGCAATAAATAATTAATATAATTAATTACTTACGCGAATGCGCTCGGATAGAGGAGAGTAACCAAGGAGAATGTCACTCATGAATTGGACTTTGTTGTCTCGTGATGAATTGAGCAAGTTGCTTGAAAGATGTCGCTCGAGGGAACTGTATAACAGAGGGCTGAACTCCAATTTCGACTCCAATTCCTCATAGTTTTCCACCTTGTGATGTTCTACTTCTACAGATGGAATCAGTTGCAGCCCCTTCAATGAACTCATGTTTCCCCTCTTCTCAGATTGATGTGTCCTATTCCTATACAACATGAATCAAATTTCTATATATAAACCAAGAGATATACTACACGAATCAAATTTGTATATATAAACCAAGAGATGGATGTGTCCTATATATACAATACGAATCAAATTTGTATATATAAATCAAAAGATATACAACACGAATCAAATTTGTATATATAAACCAAGAGATGGATGTGTCCTATATATACAATACGAATCAAATTTGTATATATAAACCAAGAGATGGATGTGTCCTATATAGACAATATGAATCAAATTTGTATATATAAATCAAGAGATCGATATGTCTTATATAACACGAATCAAATTTGTATGTATAAACCAAGATATCGATGTGTCCTGATGATGTTAGGAAAAAGATTTAAGTTTACCTTCTTCAAAAAGATTTTTTCCTACTACTATAGTGCCTCTTCAGATCATACTTTAATTAGCACCAAAATTAATGAAATTACCATACATACGACGGTAATTAAATTAACTTTAATAATCTTCCACCAACAGCTTAAACTAAAAATAACTTGGTAGGCATATAATATAGTATATGTATTTTATGTATAACCCTATACATTAAGTGTATAATGTCTGTATACCGGCTAACAAAATTAAAGGGTGTTTTTTGTAAATACCATCTTACTAGCCTTCTTTTTTATAATATATCATTAGTGCGTTATACTAATTATACATAGAGAATTCTACAAATATTTACATCTTATACCAACCTTAATAATTAAAAATAGAAAAGGTATTCCTAAAATTTAGCATTAATCAACAAAAAATATTAAAAACTACAAATTTCTGATCAATATTCAAAAATTGAAGTAATTAATTTTCTAATACAGTTTTTGTACTGGAAGAGCTTAACCTTTTCTGTTGTCACAACTCACAAAAATACAATTTGTACAAAAAATAAACTAATAAGACATAAAAGCACGCTTGAACTATAATAAAATAATTATTAATTACATATCTAAATTATGAGAGGGTCCTAAAACCCCCTTAAATTTATTCATTTCATATTGTTTACCTCTTTCAATAATAATCTAATTAAAAAAAAAAATGTCAAAACCTTCACTTGTTCATACACAATTATATATTTAAACTTAAATAGAAGTGATCAACCCTGATAATAGGTCATTAGAATGTTTGTTAAAAAGACATTAGTAAGTATTTTTTAAATGTCTAAACTATCTGTGAAGGCGGTTATAAAAATATCTATATTTATAATCTATAATCTATATCTATATCTATAATTTATAATATATATCTATAATCTATAATCTATAATATATTTTAAAAGTGTGAAAACCGTTAGAAAAGTGAATTGAACTTTTAAAAGATCTGTAATAGACAAAATCGTCTTTTCCCCCTTTTTCCCTAATTATTATTTTATTAATATAAGGACTCCTAAAATATATGAGAAGAATCCTAATTAAATAAATATATGAAAAAAAATTAAAAATCCTAAAACACATAAAATATATGGTCCTAAAACAAAAAAAAGTTCCTAAAATATATGGAAAGAAATTAAGAATTCTAAACTATGTAAAATACATAAAATATACGAGTCCTAAAATAAAAAAGATCCTAAAATATATGATAATAAATTAAAATTCACGCAAAAATGTGACCCACGATTGTAGTTAAAAGTTCAAAGGAGGAGCTAATGTCATTCATGAGAAGTCTTAAGGTGAAAGGGATTAAGTAAATTCAAAGAATAATTTGGTTGGTAAAAATAGCTTCAAACTCTTCCATGCAACTACGTCAATTACACCATAAAGTGAATAGAGAAAATTAGAGAAATCTGAAATCAAACAATATATGAATTACTCCCTCCATTACTTTTTTTTTACTCTGTTTAAAAATGAAAAAAAAAAATCCAAACACGAGATCTTTTTGGAGGAAGAATTCTAATTAAATAAATACATGAAAAAGAAAAAACCTAAAATACATAAAACATATGAGTCCTAAAATAAAAAAGGTCTTAAAATATATAAGAAGCAATTAAGAGTCATAAACTGTACTTAAAAAAAAATATCACCTATATAAATGGTTACATTGTACTCATGTGGGCAATAGGCATGCCTAAGCAAACACAAAACCCCCAACACAAGATCTTTTTAGAGCTGAGATCCTCTTTTAGTTGCATATGTATTTCTTTAAAGTATTGATTTGTATTAATACTCTTATTACATATGATACCAACTTAAGTACTTTTGATCAGATCCTTTACCTTTAGTTTAAACTTATTATCTTTTACGTGTTGTTTTGATTATGTTCTTAATCTACTTGTGTGATTTGTAATTTGTTATGTATTTGTACATAACTCATGTTTGATTTGAAAATCTTTTCTTATTTGTTATATACTCCTAATTTTTAATTTAATTTGAAAATCTTTTCTTATTTGTAATATACTCCTAAATTTTACGTGGAGAAAGAGATCGTGTGGATTAAAAGTTTGTTACTTGTTTATATTTTTTAACCAATTATTTTTTATAATTTTATTCATGGAGTTACAAAAAAAAATAATTAAAATAGAATTCGGGTCTCGGCTCAAAGTTGGGTCAGGAATTGAATTTGTGGATCGAATCTTGAGTCAGGATTGGGAGCCGGATCCTAAATTGGGATCTAGACTCGAGTTAAGGTTAAAAGTTAGGTTCGAGATTGAGAGTCGAAGTAGGGTTTGGAGGTTGAGTCTCAGCTTAGAGGGAATGGAGTTTGTGGTGGGGTCTTGAGTCGGGAGTCAGGGGTTGAGACTCCGGTTGGGGTCGAAGTCAGGGTCAAGATCGAGAGTTGGGGTTGAGGTACAGAATTAGGTCTCGGGTCAGAGTCGGGATCTTGAGTCGGTAGCCAGGTTAGAGAGTCGAGTCTGATATTATAGTATTTGTAAGATTATACTTAAATGATCTTGGAATACTATTTTCTTTTTATTAACTAAACACCACAAAATAAATAAGAAAATCACTTTTTTCATTAAAAATATTTTTTAGAAAATATTTTTCATCATTCGAATTTTCAAATACATCCATAATTTTTATAATATTATCAAGAAGTACACGTGTGAGGCACGTAGTATGAATTTTCAAAAATTTTATATTTTTCTGAATACTGAGTAGAGATAGGGGTCTTCTTATTTGTATTAAGAAATCCACATTGAAAAATGAACAACAAATCAAAGAAATACAATCTTTTATCAAATCGAATAAAGCAGAATAAGTTTACCAGACGATCAGATTTGAGAGATCTTACCTCTGTGTGATCTAGTACCTTTGTGTGACAATATCTAAGGTACTCTGATTCACATTGCTTACTACATTCTTAGTCTTATAAAACTTATACCTAAGCACAAGCAACGAAAAAAGGCACCAACCTCGAGTAGAAAAATTGAACAATATTTTAAAAATTCAAGAACTTCAATTATTCAGGTTTTCAAGTAATTTCAACCTACGTAATTAGAATTCTCAACTTTTTCACATTTTTCTGAACACTATGGGTAGAAATAGGGTTCTTCTTATTTGTATTAGGAAATCTACATTGAAAAACGAATAATAAATCAAAGAAATACAACTTTTATTAAATCAAATGATTAAAGCAGAACAAATTTACTAGACGACCAGATCTGAGAGATTGTACCTTTGTGTGACCTAGTGGGACAATATCTAAAGTACTTCGGTTCTCGGGATGGCAATGGTGCGGTGCGGGTTTTAAGCTATGCAGGTGCGGTGCGAGTTAAGGTAAAAAAAAATTAAACGGTTCAGGTTGCGGTTACGGGTATATGCGGGTTTAAATTAAAAAAAGCTAAAAATTAGTATTATGCTCGTGAATATACCTAAAATTAGATGTATTCTTTACTTAAAATTTAATGATACTTAAAATGACATGTATAAAACTACAAATAAATAATTTTATAGTTTTTTTAATATCTCTATTCATTTTTAAAAAAATATGTTATTTGATCATTACTTGTACACATGATATTTTTTGACAATTTCTTAGTGAAAAGTGATATAGTAGAAATTAGTTGTTATTATTTCCTAGTTGTAGATTTGAAAATATTATGATTTTCAATGGAGTTACAATTTTTTAAAAAAATTAAAAAAAAAATAAAAACATGGGGCGGTGTGGTGCGGATATGCGCGGGGATGAGTGTGGGGCGAGTTTATACTGGTTTAAAGGTGATGCAGTGCGGTTTTAAAATTTGCGGGTGTAGAAAAAACCCGCACCATTGTCACCCCTAGTTCTTATTGCTTACTACATTCTTAATCTTACAAAACTTATACCTAAGCAAAAGCAACAAAAAAAGGCACCAATCCCGAGTAGAAAAATTGAACAACATTTCAAAAATTCAAGAACTTTAATGCAGGTTTACAA
Organism: Capsicum pubescens; assembly: GCA_030864215.1. Taxonomy (NCBI): domain Eukaryota; kingdom Viridiplantae; phylum Streptophyta; class Magnoliopsida; order Solanales; family Solanaceae; genus Capsicum; species Capsicum pubescens. Next base: position 6,507,202 of record CM061541.1, on the reverse strand, counting down.
GTAAATCCAATCTATCTGATTTAGAATTTTCAATTTTTCCACATTTTCCTAAACACTACGGGTAGAGATAGGTTCTTCTTATTTGTATTAGAAATCCATATTGAAAAATAAACAACAAATCAAAGAAATACAATATTTTATCAAATCAAATGAATAAAGCAGAACAAATTTATCAGACGACCAGATCTGAGAGATTGTACCTTTGTGTTAGTACCTTGTCTGAAGAGATTAAAAGAAGGTTCGATTAGGGTTTTGTGGTGTTTTATAGTGTGATGATCAGAAGGGGCACGTGGCGAGTAAAGGGAGCAAGAGATCTACATGTATACGCATAGAGATGAAAAGATAGACGACTTAGATAAAAAATTCATTAAATAAAAGGACGGTCCAGATTAGATAGTCAATTAGGTTGTTAGAAGTTGTTAAATATAGAAATGCACAGCTGGACACGACAACTGTAATTAACATTTATTAGCATATGTACTATTTTTTTGGTTGTAAATAAAATCTATATTCAATGAACTTCAATAATATGATTAAACTAAAGTATGAACAACTAAATGAAGATCTAACTTTGTATTCACCAATATGAACTTCAACGATAAATTTAAATCAACTTATGAAAAGCAAAATTGAAGTCCAAATCAATAATGAACAACAAATGAAGTTCAAACTATTTTCTGAAAAACAAAAAAAAACAAATGTTTAGAAAGAGATGAAGATCAGAAGATTCAAATTCACTGAATTCACAGTGTATCCTTAAGAAAATTAGTTGTCGCAGGTATCCGAGATTATGGAATATATACTCCCAAAATAAAATGAATCACTTCAACAGAATAGCGGTACCTCAAATTCTATCTAACAACAAACTTACTCAATAGTAGCAAGTCACAGTTGAATTTTTCTTAGAAAGAGTAGTGTTTTTAACTTCAACATTTTGTCACCATATATGAGAAAAAATAAGATATTTATAGCGAAAAGGTGTTGCTTAAAAAAAAAAGCAATTGTTTGTGAAGAGTTTCATTGTTTCAAAGTGTCGGGTCCATATGCAGACCCATGTGCGTTGGCACATGATGACCATGCAACCGCATGTCACTTCAGTCATCAAAACAGAAAGTTGATATTGATATGTGTTGGCATTTGCGGAGCCATATGCGTCCACAAATGACCATATGCACCCACAAATCAGTCTTTCATCATTTAAACGAAATGAAGGATCACGTCCCTTTAACGTATGTTTTGACATGTGTCAGCTCATGCTCGTGTTCGTCCGTAAATGGAGAAAAATTTCAAATTAGTTTTCTAGATTAAAAAGTCATTAAACAATGAAGTTTCAATTAAATTTTGTCCAAAGAGATAATCTCTCGATCATTTGACAAATTCAAAGCCAAAACCAAGCGACTAGCAATGACACAACGCAAGACTTCTCTGTTTCTTGCCTCACTTACAAAGAGGAGGAGTGCTTCTATAATTAAGCATAAGAATATCTATTGGTGGGAGAACATTTCTTTATAAAAGTAAAAACACAATTTACTTTTTTTGTTCATTTATTCCTCAAAACATGTTATCAATGTCTTAATATCTAATAGGAGAGAAAGACAATAGAAGCAGGCAGTTGGTCATCAACATGCCTGCTTCAGTTTCTAGCTACGTAATTTTACTATATCACTCCTAATTAATTGTTATAAGTTATTTATGTATTAAAAATTAATACTCCCTCCGTCCTATTTCATCATTTTCAATTTTGTCCGTCCCAAAAAGAATATCATCTTTCCTTATTTGGTAACTATTTAAAGACACAATTACACTTTTACCCTTATTGGTTCCACTTATAAGGGCCCACTTAATTAAAAATAATAATAGTACATTGTTTTAATGAAGGACAATTTGGTGAAAAAATACTATGTCTTTACTTATTTCTTAAACTCAGTGCCCGTTCAAATGGCGACACATAAAATGGGACAGAGGGAGTAATATTTAACAAAAAAAATAAAATATACATGTATGACATGTCTGTTTCATCTGCTTCAATTGTAATTTTACTTAATATCACTCCTAAATTAATTATTATAAGTCATCTAAGTATAAAAAGATAATAATAATTAATAAAGATAAAACAGGTATAAAATAATAAATTAACTATTGAAATTTTAAATTAACTTGATGTCTTATCTTAAAAAAATTTAATAAGTATTTTTTATAATAATTTTGCTTTATAACTTCTAATTAGTTGTTGTGAGTCATTTAACACATGCCTGCTTCACCGCTTAAATCGTGATTTTACTAGATCACCCTTAATTAATTATTATGGTCATCTAAGCATCATACCACTTAAATTGAAATATAAGAAAAGTAATTTTAAATTACAATGATTAACAACTTAAAATATCTAAAAAAAATAAAAAATTTGTTATATATTTCGAAAAAATATGCAAAAAATATTATAAATCACAATAATAAACAACTTAAAAAATTAAAGATATAAAATATTTGGTTGACTCTCGAAATTATATTACTGCCACTTAAATTAGAATAGAAGAAAAGTATTATAAATCACCATAATTAAAAACTTAGGTTATTTTAAAAATATAATTGACTATCAACGCATAAGAGTTAGAACAGGGAGAGTAATGTATATTAGTTGAAAACTACATTAAAAAAAATTATAAATTATAATAGTTAACAATTTAAAATATTTAAAACCATATTAAAAGTATGATTATCTAAATTCTATTTGTATCGCATAAATTGAGACAAAAAAATAACATATACTGAACCTGTATTATCTGAAAAACAGTAATATAGACTCATCGAATTTCGCTATTCACACTCTTTACTAATTTATACATTTGTAGAGTTCAATTATCATGAATTAAATTTTTAAAATAAAATTATATATTTGAATAACAAATCACAATAATTGTTAACTTAAAATATTTTAAGAATACATGCAAAAATTACTCTGAAAAATAAATTTATTTAAATTTCAAAATTCAAAAGATGTCACATTAATTGATATGGTTATTGTTATAATATTAATTTAGAATAGATGTTGGGCCCGTGCTTTGCACGGGCTTTTGGTGACTACTATATAATGAAATTTGAAATTTTATGTATAAGGTACACGTTATAATTGAAAAGAGGTTTGAGTATCTCAGAAAGCTAATTAATCTTTTTTTTGACGTTTTTAAAATTATTTTTATAACAATTAAGCACGGACTTTTGGTTACTAGTATATAATGAAATTCGAAATTTAATTTTATGAATGAGGTACACGTTATAATTGAAAAGATGTTTGAGTATCTCAAAAAGCTAATTAATCCTTTTTTTTATCGTTTTTAAAATTATTTTTTATAACAATTAAGCACGGGCTTTTGGTGACTAGTATATTTTGGTGACTAGTATATAATGAAATTCGAAATTTTATGTATGAGGTAAACGTTATAATTGAAAAGAGGTTTGAGGATCTCAGGAAACTAATCAATCTTTTTCTTGTCATTTTCAAAATCATTTTTTTTATAACAATTTGTTTATTTGAAATAACCATTGGTAAGATTTTTTTTTATTATTTTTTTACATTTAACTTCGTTGAATTAGATTTTCTGTTGCTGAAAACAACTTAGGCCTCGTTTGGCCATGAAAATCATAAATTTTCGGAGTTGAAATTGGAATTATATTTGACCATGAATATAGATTAAAGTTGAATTTAAATTATTGTGAAAGAAGTATGCGTGAAAAAAGTTTTTCCAAATACAATTTCGGAATTGTATTTGAAATTTCATGGCCAAACACATCTTGTTTTTACTTCTTTCACTAAACTGAACTAATTTTCCGAAAAAAAGAAAATAATTTTCACGGTAAACGGCTACTTAGAATTTATGGAATCGAGAGTTGACAATATAATTGTGCTTGATTATACTTTTAACTTAAAAAACTATTTAGAATAGTATTCATGTTCAAATGTAAGCTGAAAATTACGTTATAAGCTTAAAAAACTCTGATATTATAAAGAGTTCACTCAGCGGTAGTCATACAATTCTTTCTTTTTTCCTTTTGGGATAACAATGGTGTCCATACCAGCTCGTGCAAATATAATTCTATTATCCAGTTTAATTCCTTTTCTTTTATATGGGCAGTGCTGCTGTCTTCTTGTCTTGATTTCTTGTAACATACCTTTCTGGTGGAATAGAGAATGTTTGGTAACGATAAACAAATGCAAGGCTTTATTGCATTACCCAATTGAAAGGAAAACCATATATGCATAAATAATGATATGATGGGTATTACTCCCTAGGGATTTTCAATGTTCCATATAATCTCCCTGTGGAGCAAAAATAGGTCAAAAGGTCCCTATAGATTTTAAAACAATGTGATTTTAACATGCAGCCTCCCAACGAATTTTTATATGCACTTATCTTATCTTTTGTGTTTGTTATACTGTTATCGGTTCTAAGCCGGGGGTCTATCAAAAATAACTTCTCTACTTCACCTGAGGTCTTGGTATGATTTGCGTACACTCTACCCTTCCCAGATCCCACTATGTGGGAATACACTGGGTTGGGTATGTTGTTGTTGTTCGCCTCCCAACTAATTTCATGCATGTTGCATTAATTTACCCTCTACGAACCCCATTGAAGTATTAAAACCCTTCCACTCCTATGTCTAAACTCTATCTACATTGAAATACTCGTCCACTTATCGTTGTTTCTTCAACCTAAAATGACACAAGGCTTTTAGGTAACTTAATATATGTTAACTATCAAATAGTCTCGTGCAACCACAAATTATCTATTTCAAGATAATGTAGTCAATTGAAACTTGTTACAAAATATTGTCCACTATATTACAGCTTACTCTACGTTAATTACCAAGTAGCCTAGTAACTATAATCATCTAATGATGTTTTATTTGCCTCAACATATTGTCTAGTATGTATATTTGATTATGCATGTAAAATGATATTACCACTATATGCCACTTTGACAACATAAGAGAAGAATCTTCATAGATAATTCTGCTGACAGACTCAGTTTCAAAAAAAAAAAATACTAGTAATATATATCCAGGGAACTAATGAATCAAGGAAAAGGATTGAGTTGACCAATTAGACCTGCAGTAAAATGTTTAATTCAAAATCACCATCAGCACTGTCAAGAAGTGCTGAAGCAGATCACCCGACGAAAGCAATATAATAATCCTGTAAAGAATGCCAATGACGAGTCACTACTAACAATCTAGCTAAGCAAAAACCAATGCGGACCTGAGCCTAACAAGTATACAGCACGCAGCACTTCCAGCTCTTCTAGCAGTCTCCACTCACATAGTAATTTTGACAAAATATTCCTGCCAATACAATCAGCCTGAGGGGTAGTAGAGGTTGTTTCCCATAAACCCCCAGCTCAAGCAAAGCATGTCGAGATCAAGTATCAAAAGGAAATACAATAATGAAAGCTAAAAATGGAGAAAAGACCAGTATGCAGCTCCAACAAATAATATGGTAACAAGACTTGCTACAACCAAGTGCAACCTGGGACATATCTTTGGACATATAAATAATCAGATCCATTTCACAATCAGACAGCATAAGATGCATTATGCCCAGTCCAGTTTGCACATAAAAATCGCGAGTTGTACTTCCCTCTCCAAAAATATTCCAGAATGCTTAAAACTTTCGAGTAGATCTACCTACAAAATTGTAGACAACAAATGTCTACTTTGTTCTTCTTTTCCTCTGCTTTTTATATTGTTCATGTAGATTCAAAGACAATGTTGTTTCAGCCAATTCCCTTCTTAATCTTTCATTTTCAGCTATGTCATGCAGCAGTGAGTAATGCTCTGACAGTTTACTTTTAACAGCATTTTCATCAACTTGAACAGTGAGATCAAGATAAGGCCCCATACTATTATGCTTTAGTGAGGCATTCCCTTTTTCTCTCTTGGCATTTGAGTTTTTGGGGTCAACTTTTACGCTGAACGATTCTTGCTCAAGTTACAACTCCTTAAAAGCTTGTTGAGGAGATTTGTTGGACAGGTGAATCTGGTTATCACTAGTGCTCAACATAGAAATGTTGGAAGCCAACGTAGAAACAGCTGGGTGGTAATGCTTTGACAAGAGGTTCAGCTCCCAAAGCACTGAAGCAAGTGCACCGCTAAGGTTAGGGTCAGTTGCATAAGGCTGATATTTCTGCAACAGAATAGAATTGGCATCAACACATTTTAGAGGTTCAAATATCTACTGAATATGAATGGCACAATTCAGAAAATTTCTTTTTATTCATGAGAAGGGGGTCATTTCAGTATGAAGCATATAATTAGCACCTTGAGTGGCACACAGAAAACAAATTTTATAAAACATTTCAACAACTTCCCCAATGGGAAGTCCAATACACTACAACTTCAGAAAACACAACTATAAGTACACTATAATGCCAGCAGAACCAAGCCCTGTCTTTACCGTGCCTCTGGTTTCCTTTCGCCTGATCCCCCACTCAAAAGAAGCTGAGGAACAAGTTAGAGATGTCCGTAACAGGGTCAAAGAGGTGGACTTCTCTTATTTTCTTCAGGAAATATCAATTGCATGAATGATAGTATTTAATGAAAAAGTTTATATTGTGCCTCACACAAAGGACACTAGTTGTGGGCTTCTTTTTGTCTCACAAGTCAGAGGACGGAAAGTTGTGGACTCGAAAGTGTAACATTTGGACCACCAACTTGTGAGACAAAAAGAAGCCTCACACAACTAATGTCAGTTGTGTGAGATACACATAGTAAAGATTTTTTCCAAGTCAACACCATTACACCATGAGTGCCATATAATTAATCAGAAAGAAGAATGATTCATACCACTATGGCACCAGAAACAGAGCCACCTCCAGCATCATTTTCTAATAAGTTCCGGCATTTGACGTTCTTCTGTAGGAGATGCTTCAAAGTAACCAAGGCTGCAATAGCTTAAGAAATGAAAACTGCAGATCATAACATATAAAATGCTTGGTTAAAAACATACAGCAGTCTAGTAATGATTGGCAAAATATGACCTTACCAGCCATGGCCTCTGCAGACCCCGAGTATAAAGAGAATGTAGCTAAACGTTTTATAAAAGCTGCAACCCTTTGCATGTCATGTTGTCGATCATCACAAAGCATTATCTTCAAAGCTTCAGCAAGGATTTCACCATTATCCCTGCTTACAAAGAAAGATGGCTAACCGTATTACTCTAGCCTTAGATGATGTAACCTCAGACTAATAGAATAAATATCCAACTCTTGTATCCAGAGAGAAGGTTGAAATCTGCAAAATTTCCTTGATGTTTGAAAAAAAGAGGGGGGGGGGGGGGGGGGGAGGAAGAGAGTTGAGACTACCACTGCCAAATAATTGAAAAATAGTAATTTGATAGACACAGACCTACCTTCCTGGCCTGTACTCAATTATCAGATTGTAAAGTTGGATAAAGAAATCCTGAAGATCAACATTCAGTGCATTCAAATTGTTTCTCATCACTCTAAAAGCGACAATGCAACACTGGAGCTTTTCAGATACTGTCAGACATGCTGAAACATCCTTGGAAGAGCCATCAGAGCCATTGCCACTTCTGGCAAGCTTTATCAGAAAATTCATGAGATCGGACATGAAATCTAAGTCAATAAGCTGGCAAAATTTCCCAATTCCATTAAGGCAAGGAGTAAGAAGAGGATGACTTCCAGCTAGCTCAGGTGAGGAACCTGCTTCTGATCTGAGAAACAATCATTTACTGAATCTTAATCTTCTTAATCCTCTCCAACTTTTCATTTATTCTCTGATATAACAGATCAATAAATATGAATTTATGCATTAATTACTCCCTCAAAAGTTGATAATTTTATTTTAAAAAAATAAACTAAAATTGTGATCTACGGGAGAAAGTTGGTAATTTGTGCATACAAAATTCCGGTATATACGATTTCCGTAAATTATTTTTTTACTTGAATTTATTTACTGAAATCCTTTTTTTGAATCTAATACGCAATAAAAATTGATTCAGTTTCAACATAATGAAAATCGATTTTATTATTGGTTTGAATTAGATTTTCTAAATTGAATGCACAATATAAATTTCAAACACTTTCAAATTGTCAATTTTGTAATTACTATTCTTTTTGTATACAATAACTTCAATTGTAAGTTTGTGTTTCAATTTTCGTATTCATTTTTTATTTTCGTAATTTTAAAAAAAAATTCACAGAAGTTGTTAAAAGGTTATAATCCTTGTTTGTGTTAGTTTTTTTTTTTCTTTTCTAAATCCCATTTGTAATTGCAATTTGTGTGATATATTCATTCATTACTCTACTGCATATTTCATAATATACATATTGACAGTCTTTTAATATTTTTTTATATATATCTATTAATAGTATATTTGAATTTCTGTATATCTGTTAACATAAGTGTATAATTATATTTTTATATCTGCTTTAAAGGTTACAAAGATTGTTTTTATTATTTGTATATCTATTATTTGTATATTTGTATATTTGTTTACATAAAATTTGATATTCGTATATCTGTTGTTTGTATATTTATATATACATCTATGCAAATGAAGTATACATGTATTCAGATCAAAACTGTTGTTTATTATTTGTATATCTGTTGTTTGTATATCTGTATATACAAATTTGAATATTGTTTGTAAACGATATTGCAAACGAAATATACATATATTCAAATCAAAATTGTTGTTTATTATTTATATATTTGTTGTTTGTATAGCTGTATATATAAATTTGAATGTTGTTTGTAAACGAAATATACGATATATACATATTTGTATATCTGTTATTTGTATATTTGTATATACATATATGCAAACAAAATATACATATACATATATGTTTATTATTTGTATATCTGTTGTTTGTATACCTGTATATACAAATTTGAATGTTTTACATAATAACAAATTTCATGTATATACATATATGCACTCTAAAACTGTATATATCTGCATATGCATTATTCTTCAAAATGTATATGCGAAAGTTAACTGTATATACATGTATGTAAATTGTATATACATATATCAATAATACAAACTGTATATACATACATACATACATACACTCTTAACTCTGTATATATATGCATGTATTATTCTACAAAAAAAAAGTATACGTATCTACATATATTGAAACAAAAATGTATATTGACCAACAATTCTGTTTCATGAGAATATATACAAAAAAATCTCGTAATCATTGTCAACTTCATTGCTCCCCCTTTTAGATTTAGATACTTTAAAATATTTTTTCTTTTTCGCCTTGCTAGAAAATGCAAAATTCTTTCCTTTTTTTATTTGATAAATCATCCATAAAAAAAAATGGGGGAGTGACTTACATAATATATAAAAATTTATATTATAAAATAAAAATCCGCAAAAATGAAAAAAATTATAAAAACGGAGGAGTGCTCCCTCTTTTCTATTTTTTTTTTTTTGTAAAATATATGAAGAACGAAGAAATTTAACGACTAACTGACATAATATATAAAAAATTTAAAAAAATTAAATCTAATGTCAAATAAATATTCTAAACTGATTTTCTGTGGTGAAAAATTCGCAAAAATGATTTATCACAGAAAAATTAAGGATTATATTTTGTGATATTAGAGTGACTTTGAGAGAAAAACAAGGAGAAAAAAGTTGAAGAAGATCTCTAGAATAATCATGTATTATGATGTTGCCAATGTTGTCTTTTCTTTAATTTAAAATCAAGGATATTAGAGTGATTTTGAGAGAAAATTAAGGAAAAAGTAGTTGAAGAAGATATCATAAAAAATCTTGTGTTTTGATATTGCATTGTTGCCTTTTTTGAGTCAATAGGATAGAGAGAGAATAGAAAGAAAATACCAAAAATAAATATATGAGAGAGAAAATTGATATATACAAATCTTAATATATTTGTATATAGGGTCCACAAAAAAAATTAACTTTTAACTACCAAATGACTATGAATTGTAATTTTTTAAAACATTAACCATATCTTGTAATTAATATAGTATTTTGTCTATAATATGTAATTTTTCCTAGAAAAAAAGACATTTGATCCAAAAGATAATATGTGAACAAACTTGGCAACTACAAATATAGGTCATATGTTACACATGACAACTTAGGTAGTTGGATATGGGCTCATGCCATAATGTTACCACATCAAATCCAACAACCTCTCCATCAATTTTGTCTTACAATTCTCTCACATATGGTTTGAATTTAGTACTAGCCTTTTCTCACCCAAATATCCCTTGTTAGCCAATAACGATGCATCACATGAATCTTTAAATTTGCTCTAGTGACTTACAATAATAACATATGATCTTATCACTACATTGTGAAGGTAAAGAGACTGTTTTTCTTTGTGGGACATTGACATTTGGATGATATTGTGTCGAAGTTGGAAAAAACGAAGATAAAAACCAAAATTGAAACGTCTGCTCAAAATTATTGTTCCTAAAGAAATAGATCTTAATTTCCACAATGAAGTTAAGTACTTATAAATAATAGTTTGACCATCAACGTTTCAGTGAAATAAAGCAGTCTTTCACTCATAAAACTTCAAACTTTCGTTCAACCGATAGATAGGGTGTTGGGAAATTAAGATTTAAAACTATTAGATTTAAAAATCATAATGATGATATAGCTGAAATTTTGAGCGTTGCAAGTTTTTGCAGCATTCTTTCTTCCTTGTCACGCTTGCACTCTGCACACCAGCTAGAAAAATCTGTTTGGTACTTCCTCATCTCTCTAAACACAGAGCTGCAAAAAAATAAAATCAAAGTAATTAATTGTATTATGTAATTAGGTAATCGATATTAGTATAATATGAAAGTAGTAATTAGGTATATATTCACACATGCATAATCATAAGACGTGCATTATTGTCTTCTATTTAACAACAATATATACTCATTGTATTCCTACAAAGTGAGGTTTGAGGAGGATAAAGTGTATGCAGTTCATACCACTATCTCTTATGAAATAGAGAGACTGTTTCCAATGGAAACTCGATTCAGGACAAATAATAGTATAACCACAAAAGACAAGAAAATAAATAAAATGGGATAACACACCACTAGATAATAAAAAAAATAAGATATCGGTAGAATAATACTATAAACTATCTATTCGGGATCAAAAATATCCTCAAAACACTACACACATGAAACTACAGACACAGATACAAACGACAAACTCCTCCCTATTACTACGACGGACGCACTTGTTAGGATCGATTAGCAGTTCACACACACTAAATCTACGGAGAGGATGAAGAAAACTAGAGAGAGTTCTTGAGGAGAGAGAGAGGTAATTACGTGGTAACACCCGTGGGTAACCTCCACAGTGGACAGGCTATTTATATTAATGACTTGGAGTATGTACAATTACACAGAGAATGAGAATAAAAGGTACAGCCTAAAATTTGGGCGGCCCCCCGGCAACCTCACCGCGGAGGTTGAACCGCGTGAATATTAATACATAACAGTACGTCACATATTAATCAAGCTCCACAACCTAACAACACTCCTACCCACTAACTCTCTACTCTAACTCGCGGCCTCCACACCTTCTATTAAGGGTCATGTCTTTTATTTCTTATTAATGTAATGTATTGTTTGATTGGATATGTAAATCAAACATAAAGAGAACTTTTGAATCTTTAATTTATCGTCATAGGTAGATGAAAGATACATATATATACATACCTTCTGCACCATATCAACAAGTTGGTCCTCCTCCCAGATGTTGTTGCTCTAGCACCATGTCTATGGCGACCACAATGAAGAATTGCACGCCCAGCAACATGAGGATAATTAAACACCTCCTATATATATATATATATATTGAAAGAACAATTACATTGATTAATTGTGGAGTTATAGAGATTCTAAAATAGTTTAATCAACTTGAGAAAAATTAATCTATTAATAAAGCAGTACTCCCTCCATCTCAAATTGATTGACCTACTTATTATGATTCGACAGAGAGTTAAAAGAAAGTAAAAAAGACTTTTACCTCTGGTCGCGTTTCAGTGTTCATATGTCTCTCGCAACGCACACCTTGGAAGAACAAGTCTCCACCAGTGAAATGTTTTCCCAAGCACACATTCAAAGTGACTTCAGCATCATCAACATGCAAACCTATCAAATATGAAAGAGAAATCGTTAAATTATTCAATTACATAATGAGTTTAAGAATAATTGAATTTTCTTTTCAAATTATATTCTAACGATTTAATTTATGGTAGGAAGAGACTTCGCTAATGAAAAAACCTCTAATATATGCTTCCCAATATCCTTTCATTTTCCAAATATTTTTCTTAATATGCTCTCTTTCTATGTCCAAGTGCATCGAAGAAAAAAATTACTATTTGTTTAGCTCTTGAAAACTCTTAATGATGTGGCTGTATTTCAACTCATTTCAAAATGATAGATTACACTTAGAATATATACACAAAGCTAGACACAAAAGGTCAAGAGCAGATCTCTGAGATTATGCCTTTTTACCTACAATATTTAACTATGTATATTTTAATAACTGATATATCGACAAGTATCTTGACATTGATATATTATCGAACTATCTTGACAAAATATGAAAGGTGTTACTTAAATTGAAACATACTCACCTAAGTCAACACCTTTGTCCATCCCATACTCAACGACAAAACCATGATGGCTATTGAGGGTCGATCCACCAACTTCAGTAAAAAAAACTGCACAATTATACAAAAATGAATATTAAGATCCATTTCCTTGATTAATTTCTAATTTATATACTAATTAATTAGTTGTTAATTACCTCTTGAAATGGGGAGTATAAAATCTTCCATAAATTTCTGAAGCATATTTTGAAGGCCAAAGTCATCAAGAACAGCTCCAAATTTGCTCATTGCGTTAGGACGCATAATTCTAAATTTTGTTTCACGAACCCACTTTTCAAAGTTTTCGACCTAATTAATTAATTAGCAATTATCACAATTTGATAAGAAAACAAAGAAAATAAGTATAAGTTAAATTTACATAAATCCTCAAACATTCATATCACATCTACTTATTCTCCCACTGCTTTAAATTAAATACATAATATCCACAATATAAACAGATAAATGTTGTAACACGAGGACTCCTTAACTACATGTATCTAAAGGGTTTACATGTCTACAATAATGTATCCGACTAACCATATATATATATCGCGACTATACAATATATAAGCAACACGCAGATACATGTTGTAACCCTCATATACACACGGATACATGCATGTTGTAACCCCTCATATACATACGAACACAATAATGTATCTGAAACTAAACCATGTATCAGGATGCCTTAACCACATGTATCTGGAGGATTACTTGTAATGTATTCATGACTAACCATATATCGTGACTATACAATGTATCTGCCTCACTTTTTAATGAAATATTATGTAATACTGAAAACTTACGCCAGAAGGAGTAATTAGCTCCTATAGTAGTAAAATTTACGATGTTTATATATATATATATATATAGTACGTACCTCTTCCAACAGCATCTCACAAAAACGTGGTTGAAGCATTTCAAAGCTTAGAACACCTGGATAGGGTTCACATATTATCTTTCTGAAGCTTTCCACTGAGTTCTCACTGATTGCCTTAATGAATGAGGGCACAAAGAAGTTTGTTGCCTTCATGGTATATAGCATACTGTGTAGAGGCTGAAACATAAAGAAAAAAAAAATGCGATTATATTGCATTATAAGATTTTTTGTAAAACTAATTAATTATTTGGTCATAGCTCATGAACCTAATAAGAAACCATAATAAATAAATTTGTTATGTACGTACGGCGTACCTGATAGTTTGATATGATCCTCTGCCTATATTCATTTTGTTTCTGCGTCTGAGTAACAACACAATTAAAAGATATATCAAGAATATATGTATATAAATTGGCCAAAAGAAAGAAAACTCCTTTTTAAGAAAAATAAATAAATATGTCCATCTTTGCTCATTGAGCATGGATAAATTGGTGGAGCATCCTCCTACTTGTCCGTTGTGCGGACTCTTTACTTTCAATGCCGCGCCCGTATTGAATTCATAAAAAATTATACTACTTTTAGAGAATTCAACACGTATCTGCTGTAATATTTTTGAAGAAGAGCCCGAACAACATAAGCTATCCATGATAGTAGATAAACATTTAACCTCACAAAAAAATTGGAGGAGCATGCAACCAAAGGTGTTCTTGCTAAGCTTTTCTAGGAAGTTTTTGAAAATCATATTTAAACATTGTACAGCCACTGCTTGTACACCAAAAAGAATCAAACCTTTCAGAGGTGATAAAACTACTAATACTTACTAGAACAGGAGGCTAAAGACCATTGGAAGTAGGGCCGGATGTATGTACCATTATAGGTACAACTTACAAGTATAGTTCAACCTATATAGTACATAAATTTATGTGCAAAAGTTTGCTAAATTGCAATAAATATATTCCACTTTGGAAAGGAAAAGGGCAGTTCCAAACGAAGAACCCGAGGCAAGCTTCTCGGTTTCCAAGTGTCAAGTCCCGAGGGTTTGTGCCCGCCAAAAGATTTCTTTTTTCTTTTTAGTCTTTCCTTGATGCAATGAACCGAAAGGTGAGAGGCACGGCTCGACCGGTCTCTGGGTCGAATTTGTTGTGAACCTCAAAACTAGAATTTCAATCCTCTATATATGAGGCCAGCAATAATGAACTTAGTTATGCTACGTTCTCCTATTTTAAATTAAAAATAACATTCTACGTATTTACTGATAGCTTTAAAGACTTAAATAGCATGAAGGACAGCAGATTAATGCAATAACTAAATATTTTTTCCTATATAGGAGTATAATGAAAGGACAACTTGGTATCAAATAGTCTAACCACCAACAATCCTCTTAGTATATAGTACTATTGAATAACGCAATATATATACACATACATGCTTAATTAGCGTGACTGAAATTTCTCTTTTAAACAGTAGAAGACAATCGTAAAGCTTCCCCACATATGCAAATTGCAACATTAATATTAGTATTGCAATAAATAATTAATATAATTAATTACTTACGCGAATGCGCTCGGATAGAGGAGAGTAACCAAGGAGAATGTCACTCATGAATTGGACTTTGTTGTCTCGTGATGAATTGAGCAAGTTGCTTGAAAGATGTCGCTCGAGGGAACTGTATAACAGAGGGCTGAACTCCAATTTCGACTCCAATTCCTCATAGTTTTCCACCTTGTGATGTTCTACTTCTACAGATGGAATCAGTTGCAGCCCCTTCAATGAACTCATGTTTCCCCTCTTCTCAGATTGATGTGTCCTATTCCTATACAACATGAATCAAATTTCTATATATAAACCAAGAGATATACTACACGAATCAAATTTGTATATATAAACCAAGAGATGGATGTGTCCTATATATACAATACGAATCAAATTTGTATATATAAATCAAAAGATATACAACACGAATCAAATTTGTATATATAAACCAAGAGATGGATGTGTCCTATATATACAATACGAATCAAATTTGTATATATAAACCAAGAGATGGATGTGTCCTATATAGACAATATGAATCAAATTTGTATATATAAATCAAGAGATCGATATGTCTTATATAACACGAATCAAATTTGTATGTATAAACCAAGATATCGATGTGTCCTGATGATGTTAGGAAAAAGATTTAAGTTTACCTTCTTCAAAAAGATTTTTTCCTACTACTATAGTGCCTCTTCAGATCATACTTTAATTAGCACCAAAATTAATGAAATTACCATACATACGACGGTAATTAAATTAACTTTAATAATCTTCCACCAACAGCTTAAACTAAAAATAACTTGGTAGGCATATAATATAGTATATGTATTTTATGTATAACCCTATACATTAAGTGTATAATGTCTGTATACCGGCTAACAAAATTAAAGGGTGTTTTTTGTAAATACCATCTTACTAGCCTTCTTTTTTATAATATATCATTAGTGCGTTATACTAATTATACATAGAGAATTCTACAAATATTTACATCTTATACCAACCTTAATAATTAAAAATAGAAAAGGTATTCCTAAAATTTAGCATTAATCAACAAAAAATATTAAAAACTACAAATTTCTGATCAATATTCAAAAATTGAAGTAATTAATTTTCTAATACAGTTTTTGTACTGGAAGAGCTTAACCTTTTCTGTTGTCACAACTCACAAAAATACAATTTGTACAAAAAATAAACTAATAAGACATAAAAGCACGCTTGAACTATAATAAAATAATTATTAATTACATATCTAAATTATGAGAGGGTCCTAAAACCCCCTTAAATTTATTCATTTCATATTGTTTACCTCTTTCAATAATAATCTAATTAAAAAAAAAAATGTCAAAACCTTCACTTGTTCATACACAATTATATATTTAAACTTAAATAGAAGTGATCAACCCTGATAATAGGTCATTAGAATGTTTGTTAATAAGACATCAGTAAGTATTTTTTAAATGTCTAAACTATCTGTGAAGGCGGTTATAAAAATATCTATATTTATAATCTATAATCTATATCTATATCTATAATTTATAATATATATCTATAATCTATAATCTATAATATATTTTAAAAGTGTGAAAATCGTTAGAAAAGTGAATTGAATTTTTAAAAGATCTGTAATAGACAAAATCGTCTTTTCCCCCTTTTTCCCTAATTATTATTTTATTAAATTAAGGACTCCTAAAATATATGAGAAGAATCCTAATTAAATAAATATATGAAAAAAAAATTAAAAATCCTAAAACACATAAAATATATGGCCCTAAAACAAAAAAAAAGTTCCTAAAATATATGGAAAGAAATTAAGAATTCTAAACTATGTAAAATACATAAAATATACGAGTCCTAAAATAAAAAAGATCCTAAAATATATGATAATAAATTAAAATTCACGCAAAAATGTGACCCACGATTGTAGTTAAAAGTTCAAAGGAGGAGCTAATGTCAATCATGAGAAGTCTAAAGGTGAAAGGGATTAAGTAAATTCAAAGAATAATTTGGTTGGTATAGCTTCAAACTCTTCCCTGCAACTACGCCAATTACACCATAAAGTGAATAGAGAAAATTAGAGAAGTCTGAAATCAAACAACATATGAATTACTCCCTCCATTACTTTTTTTTTACTTTGTTTAAAAATGAAAAAAAAAAAATCCAAACACGAGATCTTTTTGGAGGAAGAATTTTAATTAAATAAATACATGAAAAAAAAATTAAAAATCCTAAAATACATAAAACATATGAGTCCTAAAATAAAAAAGGTCTTAAAATATATAAGAAGAAATTAAGAGTCATAAACTGTACTTAAAAAAAAATATCACCTATATAAATGGTTACATTGTACTCATGCGGGCAATAGGCATGCCTAAGCAAACACAAAACCCCCAACACAAGATCTTTTTAGAGGTGAGATCCTCTTTTAGTTGCATATTTATTTCTTTAAAGTATTGATTTGTATTAATACTCTTATTACATATGATACCAACTTAAGTACTTTTGATCAGATCCTTTACCTTTAGTTTAAACTTATTATCTTTTACGTGTTGTTTTGATTATGTTCTTAATCTACTTGTGTGATTTGTAATTTGTTATGTATTTGTGCATAACTCATGTTTGATTTGAAAATCTTTTCTTATTTGTTATATACTCCTAATTTTTAATTTAATTTGAAAATCTTTTCTTATTTGTAATATACTCCTAAATTTTAGAAATTTTATGTGGAGAAAGAGATCGTGTGGATTAGAAGTTTGTTACTTGTTTATATTTTTTAACCAATTATTTTTTTATAATTTTATTCATTGAGTTACAAAAAAAATAATTAAAATAGAATTCGGGTCTCGGCTCAAAGTTGGGTCAGAAACTGAATTTGTGGATCGAATCTTGAGTCAGGATTGGGAACCGGATCCTAAATTGGGATCGAGACTCGAGTTAAGGTTAAAAGTTAGGTTCGAGATTGAGAGTCGAAGTAGGGTTTGGAGGTTGAGTCTCAGCTTAGAGGGAATGGAGTTTGTGGTGGGGTCTTGAGTCGGGAGTCAGGGGTTGAGACTCGGGTTGGGGTCGAAGTCAGGATCAAGATCGAGAGTTGGGGTTGAGGTAGAGAATTAGGTCTCGGGTCAGAGTCGGGATCTTGAGTCGGTAGCCAGGTTAGAGAGTCTGATATTATAGTATTTGTAAGATTATACTTAAATGATCTTGGAATACTATTTTCTTTTTATTAACTAAACACCACAAAATAAATAAGAAAATCACTTTTTTCCAGTAAAATTTTATTTTAGAAAATATTTTCCTTCATTCGAATTTTCAAATACATTCATATTTTTTATAATATTATCAAGAATTACACGTGTGAGGCACGTAGTATGAAACTAGTATATATATAAACTTGAAAATACTATCTTTACATGAGAAAGGACGAGTGACTAAAATAAAATATCTAAAGTACTCGTTTCTTATTGCTTACTATATTCTTAATTTTATAAAACTCATACCTAAGCACAAGCAACGAAAAAAGGACACCAACCTCGAGTAGAAAAATTGAATAACATTTCAAAAATTGAAAAAAACTTCAATTTAGGTTTCCAAGTAAATCCAACCTGCCTGATTTAGAATTCATAATTTTTCCACATTTTCCTGAACACTACGGGTAGAAATAGGGTTCTTCTTATTTATATTAGAAAATCCACATCGAAAAATAAACAACAAATCAAAGAAATACAATCTTTTATCAAATCAAATAAACAAAGCAGAATAGATTTATCCGACGACCAGATCTGAGAGGTCGTACCTTTGTGTGACAATATCTGAAGTACTCTGATTCTCATTGCTTACTACATTCTTAATCTTATAAAATTTATACTTAAGCACAAGCAACAAAAAAAGGCACCAACCTCGAGTAGAAAAATTGAACAACATTTCAAAAATTTAAGAACTTCAATTCAGGTTTTCAAGTAAATCCAACCTACCTGATTTAGAATTCTCAAAATTTTTATATTTTTTTGAATACTGAGTAGAGATAGGGGTCTTCTTATTTGTATTAAGAAATCCACATTGAAAAATGAACAACAAATCAAAGAAATACAATCTTTTATCAAACCAAATAAAGCAGAATAGGTTTACCAGACGATCAGATTTGAGAGATCTTACCTCTGTGTGATCTAGTACCTTTGTGTGACAATATCTAAGGTACTCTGATTCACATTGCTTACTACATTCTTAGTCTTATAAAACTTATACCTAAGCACAAGCAACGAAAAAAGGCACCAACCTCGAGTAGAAAAATTGAACAATATTTTAAAAATTCAAGAACTTCAATTATTCAGGTTTTCAAGTAATTTCAACCTACGTAATTAGAATTCTCAATTTTTTCACATTTTTCTGAACACTATGGGTAGAAATAAGGTTCTTCTTATTTGTATTAGGAAATCTACATTGAAAAACGAATAATAAATCAAAGAAATACAACTTTTATTAAATCAAATGAATAAAGCAGAACAAATTTACTAGACGACCAGATCTGAGAGATTGTACCTTTGTGTGACCTAGTGGGACAATATCTAAAGTACTTCGGTTCTCGGGATGGCAATAGGGCGGTGCGGGTTTTAAGCTATGCAGGTGCGGTGCGAGTTAAGGTAAAAAAAAAATAAACGGTTCAGGTTGCGGTTACGGGTATATGCGGGTTTAAATTAAAAAAACCTAAAAATTAGTATTATGCTCGTGAATATACCTAAAATTAGATGTATTCTTTACTTAAAATTTAATGATACTTAAAATGACATATATAAAACTACAAATAAATAATTTTATAGTTTTTTTAATATCTCTATTCATTTTTAAAAAAATATGATATTTGATCATTACTTGTACACATGATATTTTTTGACAATTTCTTAGTGAAAAGTGATATAATAGAAATTAGTTGTTATTATTTCCTAGTTGTAGATTTGAAAATATTATGATTTTCAATGGAGTTACAATTTTTAAAAAAAATTAAAAAAAAATAAAACCATGGGGAGGTGTGGTGCGGATATGCGTGGGGATGAGTGCGGGGCGAGTTTATACTGGTTTAAAGGTGATGCAGTGTGATTTTAAAATTTGCGGGTCTAGAAAAAACCCGCACCATTGTCACCCCTAGTTCTTATTGCTTACTACATTCTTAATCTTACAAAACTTATACCTAAGCAAAAGCAACAAAAAAAGGCACCAATCCCGAGTAGGAAAATCGAACAACATTTCAAAAGTTCAAAAACTTTAATGCAGGTTTACAAGTAAATTCAATCTATCTGATTTGGAATTTTTAATTTTTCCACATTTTCCTAAACACTACGGGTAGAGATAGGTTCTTCTTATTTGTATTAGAAATCCATATTGAAAAATAAACAACAAATCAAAGAAATACAATATTTTATCAAATCAAATGAATAAAGCAGAACAAATTTATCAGACGACCAGATCTGAGAGATTGTACCTTTGTGTTAGTACCTTTGTCTGAAGAGATTAAAAGAAGGTTCGATTAGGGTTTTGTGGTGTTTTATAGTGTGATGATCAGAAGGGGCACGTGGAGAGCAAAGGGAGCAAGAGATCTACATGTATACGCATAGAGATGAAAAGATAGACGACTTAGATCAAAAATTCATTAAATAAAAGGACGGTCCAGATTAGATAGTCAATTAGGTTGTTAGAAGTTGTTAAATATAGAAATGCACAGCTGGACACGACAACTGTAATTAACATTTATTAGCATATGTACTATTTTTTTGGTTGTAAATAAAATCTATATTCAATGAACTTCAATAATATGATAAAACTAAAGTATGAACAACTAAATGAAGTCCTAACTCTGTATTCACCAATATGAACTTCAACGATAAATTTAAATCAACTTATGAAAAGAAAAATTGAAGTCCAAATCAATAATGAACAACAAATGAAGTTCAAACTATTTTCTGAAAAACAAAAAAAACAAATGTTTAGAAAGAGATGAAGATCAGAAGATTCAAATCCACTGAATTCACAGTGTATCCTTAAGAAAATTAGTTGTCGCAGGTATCCGAGATTATGGAATATATCCTCCCAGAATAAAATGAATCACTTCAACAGAATAGCGGTACCTCAAATTCTATCTAACAACAAACTTACTCAATAGTAGCAAGTCACAGTTGAATTTTTCTTAGAAAGAGTAGTGTTTTTAACTTCAACATTTTGTCACCATATATGAGAAAAAATAAGATATTTATAGCGAAAAGGTGTTGCTTAAAAAAAAAAGCAATTGTTTGTGAAGAGTTACATTGTTTCAAAGTGTCGGGTCCATATGCAGACCCATGTGTGTTGGCACATGATGACCATGCAACCGCATGTCACTTCAGTCATCAAAACAGAAAGTTGATATTGATATGTGTTGGCATTTGCGGAGCCATATGCGTCCACAAATGACCATATGCACCCACAAATCAGTCTTTCTTCATTTAAACAATGAACTGAAGGATCACGTCCCTTTAACGTATGTTTTGACATGTGTCAGCTCATGCTCGTGTTCATCCGTAAATGGAGAACAATTTCAAATTAGTTTTCTAGATTAAAAAGTCATTAAACAATGAAGTTTCAATTAAATTTTGTCCAAAGAGATAATCTCTCGATCATTTGACAAATTCAAAGCCAAAATCAAGCGACTAGCAATGACACAACGCAAGACTTCTCTGTTTCTTGCCTCACTTACAAAGAGGAGGAGTGCTTCTATAATTAAGCATAAGAATATCTATTGTTGGGAGAACATTTCTTTATAAAAGTGAAAACTCAATTTACTTTTTTTGTTCATTTATTCCTCAAAACATGTTATCAATGTCTTAATATCTAATAGGAGAGAAAGACAATAGAAGCAGGCAGTTGGTCATCAACATGCCTGCTTCAGTTTCTAGCTACGTAATTTTACTATATCACTCCTAATTAATTGTTATAAGTTATTTATGTATTAAAAATTAATACTCCCTCCGTCCTATTTTTTGTGTCATCATTTTTAATTTTGTCCGTCCCAAAAAGAATATCACCTTTCCTTATTTGGTAACTATTTAAAGACACAATTACACTTTTACCCTTATTGGTTCCACTTATAAGGGCCCACTTAATTAAAAATAATAATAGTACATTGTTTTAATGAAGGACAATTTGGTAAAAAACATCAAGTTTTTACTTATTTCTTAAACTCAGTGCCCGCTCAAATGACGACACATAAAATGGAACAGAGGGAGTAATATTTAACAAAAAAAATAAAATATACATGTATGACATGTCTGTTTCATCTGCTTCAATCGTAATTTTACTTAATATCACTCCTAAATTAATTATTATAAGTCATCTAAGTATAAAAAGATAATAATAATTAATAAAGATAAAACAGGTATAAAATAATAAATTAACTATTGAAATTTTAAATTAACTTGATGTATTATCTTAAAAAAATTTAATAAGTATTTTTTATAATAATTTTGCTATATCACTTCTAATTAGTTGTTGTGAGTCATTTAAGACATGTCTGCTTCACCGCTTAAATCGTGATTTTACTAGATCACCCTTAATTAATTATTATGGTCATCTAAGCATCATACCACTTAAATTGAAATATAAGAAAAGTAATTTTAAATTACAATGATTAACAACTTAAAATATCTAAAAAAATAATAATTTGTTATATATTTCAAAAAAATATGAAAAAAATATTATAAATCACAATAATTAACAACTTAAAAAATTAAAGATATAAAATATTTGGTTGACTCTCGAAATTATATTAATGCCACTTAAATTAGAATAGAAGAAAAGTATTATAAATCATCATAATTAAAAACTTAGGTTATTTTAAAAATATAATTGACTATCAACGCATAAGAGTTAGAACAGGGAGAGTAATGTATATTAGTTGAAAACTACATAAATTTTTTTTATAAATTATAATAGTTAACAATTTAAAATATTTAAAACCATATTAAAAGTATGATTATCTAAATTCTATTTGTATCGCATAAATTGAGACAAAAAAATAACATATACTGAACCTGTATTATCTGAAAAACAGTAATATAGACTCATCGAATTTCGCTATTCACACTCTTTACTAATTTATACATTTGTAGAGTTTAATTATCATGAATTAAATCTTTAAAATAAAATTATATATTTGAATAACAAATCACAATAATTGTTAACTTAAAATATTTTAAGAATACATGCAAAAATTACTCTGAAAAATAAATTTATTTAAATTTCAAAATTCAAAAGATGTCACATTAATTGATATGGTTATTGTTATAATATTAATTTAGAATAGATGTTGGGCCCGTGCTTTGCACGGGCTTTTGGTGACTAGTATATAATGAAATTTGAAATTTTATGTATGAGGTACACGTTATAATTGAAAAGAGGTTTGAGTATCTTAGAAAACTAATTAATCTTTTTTTTGACGTTTTTAAAATTATTTTTATAACAATTAAGCACGGACTTTTGGTTACTAGTATATAATGAAATTCGAAATTTAATTTTAACAATGAGGTACACGTTATAATTGAAAAGAGGTTTGAGTATCTCAAAAAGCTAATTAATCCTTTTTTTTGTCGTTTTTAAAATTATTTTTTATAACAATTAAGCACGGGCTTTTGGTGACTAGTATATTTTGGTGACTAGTATATAATGAAATTCGAAATTTTATGTATGAGGTAAACGTTATAATTGAAAAGAGGTTTGAGGATCTCAGGAAACTAATCAATCTTTTTCTTGTCATTTTCAAAATCATTTCTTTTATAACAATTTGTTTATTTGAAATTTCGGAATTGTATTTGAAATTTCATGGCCAAACACATCTTGTTTTTACTTCTTTCACTAAACTGAACTAATTTTCCGAAAAAAAGAAAATAATTTTCACGGTAAACGGCTACTTAGAATTTATGGAATCGAGAGTTGACAATATAATTGTGCTTGATTATACTTTTAACTTAAAAAACTATTTAGAATAGTATTCATGTTCAAATGTAAGCTGAAAATTACGTTATAAGCTTAAAAAACTCTGATATTATAAAGAGTTCACTCAGCGGTAGTCATACAATTCTTTCTTTTTTCCTTTTGGGATAACAATGGTGTCCATACCAGCTCGTGCAAATATAATTCTATTATCCAGTTTAATTCCTTTTCTTTTATATGGGCAGTGCTGCTGTCTTCTTGTCTTGATTTCTTGTAACATACCTTTCTGGTGGAATAGAGAATGTTTGGTAACGATAAACAAATGCAAGGCTTTATTGCATTACCCAATTGAAAGGAAAACCATATATGCATAAATAATGATATGATGGGTATTACTCCCTAGGGATTTTCAATGTTCCATATAATCTCCCTGTGGAGCAAAAATAGGTCAAAAGGTCCCTATAGATTTTAAAACAATGTGATTTTAACATGCAGCCTCCCAACGAATTTTTATATGCACTTATCTTATCTTTTGTGTTTGTTATACTGTTATCGGTTCTAAGCCGGGGGTCTATCAAAAATAACTTCTCTACTTCACCTGAGGTCTTGGTATGATTTGCGTACACTCTACCCTTCCCAGATCCCACTATGTGGGAATACACTGGGTTGGGTATGTTGTTGTTGTTCGCCTCCCAACTAATTTCATGCATGTTGCATTAATTTACCCTCTACGAACCCCATTGAAGTATTAAAACCCTTCCACTCCTATGTCTAAACTCTATCTACATTGAAATACTCGTCCACTTATCGTTGTTTCTTCAACCTAAAATGACACAAGGCTTTTAGGTAACTTAATATATGTTAACTATCAAATAGTCTCGTGCAACCACAAATTATCTATTTCAAGATAATGTAGTCAATTGAAACTTGTTACAAAATATTGTCCACTATATTACAGCTTACTCTACGTTAATTACCAAGTAGCCTAGTAACTATAATCATCTAATGATGTTTTATTTGCCTCAACATATTGTCTAGTATGTATATTTGATTATGCATGTAAAATGATATTACCACTATATGCCACTTTGACAACATAAGAGAAGAATCTTCATAGATAATTCTGCTGACAGACTCAGTTTCAAAAAAAAAAAATACTAGTAATATATATCCAGGGAACTAATGAATCAAGGAAAAGGATTGAGTTGACCAATTAGACCTGCAGTAAAATGTTTAATTCAAAATCACCATCAGCACTGTCAAGAAGTGCTGAAGCAGATCACCCGACGAAAGCAATATAATAATCCTGTAAAGAATGCCAATGACGAGTCACTACTAACAATCTAGCTAAGCAAAAACCAATGCGGACCTGAGCCTAACAAGTATACAGCACGCAGCACTTCCAGCTCTTCTAGCAGTCTCCACTCACATAGTAATTTTGACAAAATATTCCTGCCAATACAATCAGCCTGAGGGGTAGTAGAGGTTGTTTCCCATAAACCCCCAGCTCAAGCAAAGCATGTCGAGATCAAGTATCAAAAGGAAATACAATAATGAAAGCTATAAACGGAGAAAAGACCAGTATGCAGCTCCAACAAATAATATGGTAACAAGACTTGCTACAACCAAGTGCAACCTGGGACATATCTCTGGACATATAAATAATCAGATCCATTTCACAATCAGACAGCATAAGATGCATTATGCCCAGTCCAGTTTGCACATAAAAATCGCGAGTTGTACTTTCCTCTCTGAAAATATTCCAGAATGCTTAAAACTTTCGAGTAGATCTACCTACAAAATTGTAGACAACAAATGTCTACTTTGTTCTTCTTTTCCTCTGCTTTTTATATTGTTCATGTAGATTCAAAGACAATGTTGTTTCAGCCAATTCCCTTCTTAATCTTTCATTTTCAGCTATGTCATGCAGCAGTGAGTAATGCTCTGACAGTTTACTTTTAACAGCATTTTCATCAACTTGAACAGTGAGATCAAGATCAGGCCCCATACTATTATGCTTTAGTGAGGCATTCCCTTTTTCTCTCTTGGCATTTGAGTTTTTGGGGTCAACTTTTACGCTGAACGATTCTTGCTCAAGTGACAACTCCTTAAAAGCTTGTTGAGGAGATTTGTTGGACAGGTGAATCTGGTTATCACTAGTGCTCAACATAGAAATGTTGGAAGCCAATGTAGAAACAGCTGGGTGGTAATGCTTTGACAAGAGGTTCAGCTCCCAAAGCACTGAAGCAAGTGCACCGCTAAGGTTAGGGTCAGTTGCATAAGGCTGATATTTCTGCAACAGAATAGAATTGGCATCAACACATTTTAGAGGTTCAAATATCTACTGAATATGAATGGGACAATTCAGAAAATTTCTTTTTATTCATGAGAAGGGGGTCATTTCAGTATGAAGCATATAATTAGCACCTTGAGTGGCACACAGAAAACAAATTTTATAAAACATTTCAACAGCTTCCCCAATGGGAAGTCCAATACACTACAACTTCAGAAAACACAACAATAAGTACACTATAATGCCAGCAGAACCAAGCCCTGTCTTTGCCGTGCCTCTGGTTTCCTTTCGCCTGATCCCCACTCAAAAGAAGCTGAGGAACAAGTTAGAGATGTCCGTAACAGGGTCAAAGAGGTGGACTTCTCTTATTTTCTTCAGGAAATATCAATTGCATGAATGATAGTATTTAATGAAAAACTTTATATTGTGCCTCACACAAAGGACACTAGTTGTGGGCTTCTCTTTGTCTCACAAGTCAGAGGACGGAAAGTTGTGGACTCGAAAGTGTAACATTTGGACCACCAACTTGTGAGACAAAAAGAAGCCTCACACAACTAATGTCAGTTGTGTGAGATACACATAGTAAAGATTTTTTCCAAGTCAACACCATTACACCATGAGTGCCATATAATTAATCAGAAAGAAGAATGATTCATACCACTATGGCACCAGAAACAGAGCCACCTCCAGCATCATTTTCTAATAAGTTCCGGCATTTGACGTTCTTCTGAAGGAGATGCTTCAAAGTAACCAAGGCTGCAATAGCTTAAGAAATGAAAACTGCAGATCATAACATATAAAATGCTTGGTTAAAAACATACAGCAGTCTAGTAATGATTGGCAAAATATGACCTTACCAGCCATGGCCTCTGCAGACCCCGAGTATAAAGAGAATGTAGCTAAACGTTTTATAAAAGCTGCAACCCTTTGCATGTCATGTTGTCGATCATCACAAAGCATTATCTTCAAAGCTTCAGCAAGGATTTCACCATTATCCCTGCTTACAAAGAAAGATGGCTAACCGTATTACTCTAGCCTTAGATGATGTAACCTCAGACTAATAGAATAAATATCCAACTCTTGTATCCAGAGAGAAGGTTGAAATCTGCAAAATTTCCTTGATGTTTGAAAAAAAGAGGGGGGGGGGAGGGGGGGGAGGAAGAGAGTTGAGACTACCACTGCCAAATAATTGAAAAATAGTAATTTGATAGACACAGACCTACCTTCCTGGCCTGTACTCAATTATCAGATTGTAAAGTTGGATAAAGAAATCCTGAAGATCAACATTCAGTGCATTCAAATTGTTTCTCATCACTCTGAAAGCGACAATGCAACACTGGAGCTTTTCAGATACTGTTAGACATGCTGAAACATCCTTGGAAGAGCCATCAGAGTCATTGCCACTTCTGGCAAGCTTTCTCAGAAAATTCATGAGATCGGACATGAAATCTAAGTCAATAAGCTGGCAAAATTTCCCAATTCCATTAAGGCAAGGAGTAAGAAGAGGATGACTTCCAGCTAGCTCAGGTGAGGAACCTGCTTCTGATCTGAGAAACAATCATTTACTGAATCTTAATCTTCTCCAACTTTTCATTTATTCTCTCATATAATAGATCAATAAATATGAATTTATGCATTAATTACTCCTGCAAAAGTTGATAATTTTTTTTTTAAAAAAAATAAAATTGTGATCTACAGGAGAAAGTTGGTAATTCGTGCATACAAAATTTCGGTATATACGATTTCAGTAAATTATTTTTTTACTTGAATTTATTTACTGAAATCCTTTTTTTAAATCTAATACGCAATAAAAATTGATTCAGTTTCAACATAATGAAAATCGATTTTATTATTGGTTTGAATTAGATTTTCTAAATTGAATGCACAATATAAACTTCAAACACTTTCAAATTGTCAATTTTGTAATTACTATTCTTTTTGTATACAATAACTTCAATTGTAAGTTTGTGCTTCAATTTTCGTATTCAATTTTTATTTTCGGAATTTTAAAATTTTTTTCACAGAAGTTGTTAAAAGGTTATAATCCTTGTTTGTGTTAGTTTTTTTTTTCTTTTCTAAATTCCATTTGTAATTGCAATTTGTGTGATATATTCATTCATTACTCTACTGCATATTTCATAATATACATATTGACAGTCTTTTAATATTTTTTTATATATATATCTATTAATAGTATATTTGAATTTCTGTATATCTGTTAACATAAGTGTATAATTATATTTTTATATCTGTTTTAAAGGTTACAAAAATTGTTTTTATTATTTGTATATCTATTATTTGTATATTTGTATATTAGTTTACATAAAATTTGATATTTGTATATCTGTTGTTTGTATATTTATATATACATATATGCAAATGAAGTATACATGTATTCAGATCAAAACTGTTGTTTATTATTTGTATATCTGTTGTTTGTATATCTGTATATACAAATTTGAATATTGTTTGTAAACGATATTGCAAACGAAATATACATATATTCAAATCAAAATTGTAGTTTATTATTTATATATCTGTTGTTTGTATAGCTGTATATATAAATTTGAATGTTGTTTGTAAACGAAATATCATGCAAATGAAATATACATATTTGTATATCTGTTATTTGTATATCTGTATATACATATATGCAAACAAAATATACATATACATATATATTTATTATTTGTATATCTGTTGTTTGTATACCTGTATATACAAATTTGAATGTTTTACATAATAACAAATTTCATGTATATACATATATGCACTCTAAAACTGTATATATCTGCATATGCATTATTATTCAAAATGTATATGTGAAAGTTAACTGTATATACATGTATGTAAATTGTATATACATATATCAAAAATACAAACTGTATATACATACATACATACACTCTTAACTCTGTATATATATGCATGTATTATTCTACAAAAAAAAAAGTATACGTATCTACATATATTGAAACAAAAATGTATATTGACCAACAATTCTGTTTCATGAGAATATATACAAAAGAATCTCGTAATCATTGTCAACTTCATTGCTCCCCCTTTTAGATTTAGATACCTTAAAATATTTTTTCCTTTTCGCCTTGCTAGAAAATGCAAAATTCTTTTTTTTTTTTTTGATAAATCATCCATAAAAAAAAATGGGGGATGTAGACACCTAATTTCGTCCCTCCCCGATGTCATTTTTACCCATTCTTATTTTATCCTACCGTGTACCCTCACCCATGTTATTATACCCCCACAAAATACAAAAAAAATAAATAAATAATAAAATAACAAAATTCCTAACAAATCCTATCCTAACTAATTCTATCTTATCCTAACAACCTACCCAATCAAAATAAACCACACCACCCCACACCCTACCCCCTACCCCCTACCCGTGGACCCCACCTACCCTACCTCACCACTACCTACCCTCACAATATATACCCACATACTCTCACAAAAGAAAGGGAGGACATTTTATACATATACACACTCACAGGGAAAGGGGGGCGGACGAAAAAAAGGGGAGAAGGCACCAAGAACACACACTCACCTCTCTAAAAATTTTGACAAATCTCGCACACACACACTCACCTCTCTCAAATCTTCACAAATCTCGCACGCACACACTCTCTCACCGAGAAACATACACACACGCGCACGCGGTAAAGAGAAGACGACGGAGGGGTGGCGTTTGACGGAAATCCGGTGACGAAATAGCGAAAACAAAAAAAAACCCGAGTCCTTTTCGTGCTTTTCTCAGCGACACTCATGCCGGAATTGGTTTTTCATCGTCAAATCAACCAATTCGGTCCATAATACGCTAGAATCTCTGTCTTTCTGGACGAGATCTAGCCGGATTCAGACTGTGTTAGTCATTTCTGTCGCTATCAGCTCACAAGGGCTCAGTTTCCGTCGATGTTCATTTTCCATTGGATTTTTAAGGGTTTCGGATTCGTCTATGTTCTTGATTCGGGCTTGATAGAGTACATTGGGGGTTTTCTTGCAATTTGAGTGGGTTCAATATTCGTGGTTTGGAGCATGGTTCGTCGTGAGGATTTCGTTCGAGGATTTTGATTTTTCGAATTTCTTTATTATCGACAAAAGCAAGTGTTAGTGAGGTCCATTTCTTTAACCCGCTCTCTTTTATTTATCTTGGTATATTGAATTGGTTGTGATTATGTGTGTTGTGATTATGTTTTGTTGAACTTTGTTGATGTCGATTGTTATGATCATGATGTTTGGCGGGTCGATTTTTGGTGGTTTGAAGATTGAATTTGATCATGTTTTAATGGATTGATAAGGGGATTTAGGGAAGGAATAGAGAAATTAATAAAAGTTGAACGTAAATTGATGTTGGTTTGTTGTCTTTTGTTCCATTCGGTACAAGTGAATGTGATAGATTTATGCCATAATGAAATGGATAGGCAATATAGGTCCGGGTAGGCAAATTTTAAAACTGGTTATTTTGGTTGAATGTTGGAATGTGCGTGTGAATGTCTCTTTCTAGATTATAGTGTTTAATTCACATGTATTTATTTAGCCGGGGAATGCCCCGAGATCACTTGTATTTATTCACCGGGGAATGCCCCGACGTATCATGTTGGCGAAAAATGATCGTGATGAAGGCCCGCGGCGTCGGGTAAGGCGTTGGAGTGGAGCTTAGATTTAGTTTTAGACTAGGATTTATATTTTCGTATTTTTCTTTCTTTCTATTTTTCGGACTATATAATTGGACTGGACTTTTACGTTCTTGGACTGTTTTGTTTTGTTATTGTTTGATTACTTTGTGTTCTTTTGTATGGTTTATACATTTCATAATGCCGAAATAGTCGATACACTCCACCAAGCGACCGTGGTCGAGCCACGGGATCGAGGGGTGCCTAACACCTTCCCCTTGGTCAACAGAATTCCTTAGCCGGAATCTCTGTCCGCAAACCGATTTAAGAGTCAAATGCTTTCGAAAAGGATTTTCCAAAGGTGACTTGGCACACCGGATTATGTCAAGTGGTGACTCTGAATAAAAAATGCAAATAATCCTTTTTCGAAACAAATTTTTATTTCTTTTCACTTAAATAATAAAACCCTTTCGAAACTTAACATATCTTTGTTTTGGAGTACGTAAAAAAGGGATGTGACAGCTCTGACGACTCTGCTGGGGACTATTTCAGAATTCGAGCTTTTTTTGGAGTCGTATAGGCTTTGTTTGGCATTACGAGTGTATAAGCATTGTTTTTTATTTTTGTTTGTGTTTTCACTTTTGTGCATTTTCGTGCTCTTTGTTTACAGTATTTATCCTATGTTTTACCGCTTTATATCTGGCATCATTTGCATAACCCGAGTCAATTCTTTCCGCAACAAGTCTCGGAGCGCACGTCGTGCGCACGAACTGTATTTGAGTCACCTTTATTTTAGGGGGAAGCCGTTGGATGTATGGAGTAGGTGGAAAGCAAAGCAGCCACTATCGACCATATGCTCCCCCGAACGGCTTTGTTAGTAAACCACAACGTAGGTCAGCCTTTAGGTCATGCTTATGTGCATCATATTGAGACCTAGCGGGGCCCACTTGGTCCTTTGTAGGAAACTCACCTCTAACGCATCCCTACGTGCTAAATGTTGCATCTTTGAGGGTAATGGGGTCATTTGACGGACTGATTTGATGAAAACATGTGTTAGAAGTAAGGTGCGTAGACAAGAACTGTTGAAAAAAATAGAGAAAAAAAGTGAAGTGAGTCGAAAAGAAGAAAAAAAAAGAGAGTGTCGTAGCTTTTAGTGTTCTTTATGACTTTTGTTCTTCACAATCCAAAAATTCAAAAAAAAAAAAGATTTTTACCTTTTGCACTCATTTCTCAAAAACGAAAATATCAAAAAGATTTTTCATTTGTCTCCTTTAGCATGCATTCATAATTCGAAATTTTCAAAAAAAAAAAGATTTTTTTTAGCAGTTTTTATAAAAGAAAATGCAAAAAGTGGTAGAAATTTGTACATTTCATGAAATGAAAATACCAAAAAGATTTTTTTTTTTCCTTCATAATTGTTGGTGTCAGTTTAGTTGAAGTGTTTAATTAAAAGAAAAAAAAACCTCAAAAAGATTTTATTCGTTTGTCTTTGGTTGTGCCCTTAAGTTAGGGTCAATCTGTTAGTTAATCGTTAATTGTCCAATCTGGACGAACTACGTACCCCTGATTCTCCTCTCTCGGGAGTGAGATACGTAGGCAACCTATTTTAGGTTCGGGGATCTTATTTCAAAAATTCAAAAAAGATTTTCTTCACTCTTCATTTAGAGTAGGTGTCTCATGTACATCTTTAAAAGAAAGCAAAAAAAAATATTTTTCTTTAATAGGTTCAAGTTTCATTTTCGTATGAAATTTAAAATTGAAAATTCAAAAATATTTTCTTCGGTAACCATAGATTTCATGTTGTACAGGAATCTGAAAAATTCAAAAAGATTTTCTTCACTCTTCACTTAGAGTAGGTGTTTCATATACATCTCTAAAAGAAAACTACAAAAAGAGTTTTTCTTTAATAGTTTCAAGTTTCATTTTCCTATGAAATTCTAAATCGAAAACCCAAAAAGATTCTTCTTTGGTAATCATAGATTCCATTTTTGTATAGGGAGTTTAAACCTGAAAAAATGCAAAAAAGATTTTCGTCAATTCTTTTGATAATTTGTTATTTTCTTTTCTTTTTAAAGTTTCAAGAAAAAGAAAAAAAAAAGATTTTAATTGACCATTTTGACAAAACTTCACGAACTACGCACACCTGATTCTCCTCTCTCGGGAGTGAGATACGTAGGCGCCCTTCTTGGGTTCGGTGATATTTTCAAAAAAAAAAAAAAAAGGTTTTGAAAAAGTGTTGAACTCTAACACATTTGTTGTTTTATGTTGAGTCAGTTTAAGGTGGTTGGTTTGTGGCATTCTGGCTGGTCCTTCACATCACACCAAATTCAAAGGGTTAGTTGTGTTCAACAAAGATATAGAGTGTGACATCATGGATCAAACAAAGAATCAGAAAAATGAGAGTTTAAAGCAAGAGGTCAGGAGGCTAAGACAACAAATGACAGAAATACATCGAGCTTGAGCCAGTGGGTTGCCTTCTCCTCCAGTTCCCACGGATAATCTGGAATATCTTTCTAGCTTGCCTCCCGTGTCACATGCACAATTTCCCATTTTTGTTGATATGGCACATTATGCATCAAATCGACTCCGGGGCAACAATATCCAACCACTTCCAATGTTCATTTCCTCACTCCCCAATCCAAGACTACCACATACTCGGCTCCAGCTGTTGTTCATGCTTTTGCGGCGCCACCCCCACCTCCTACTTTTGATGTTCATCCACAAGTTGTGCCTCCCTACTCTACAAGAGAGCCTGCATTGAATATTTTTAGTGATCAGCATTATGCTCTCGAGCCTACATTTAAGTCGACTGGTCCTTACGATTGCCCTCAACCGCCTGAATTTCCTCCTAACATTGAGAAGCCTGTTATGACAGAAGAACAAGAGGAAATAGCCAGAAAATTGAGAAGGTTGGAACTAACTATGAAAAACTTGCAAGGACTTGGGGGGTACAAAAGTGTCTCATATAAAGATCTGTGCATGTTTCCTGGTGTACATCTTCCTCTTGGTTTTAAAATGCCGAAGTTTGAGAAGTATGATGGACATGGCGATCCTGTAACACATTTGAGACGCTATTGCAACCAGCTAAGGGGCGCTGGAGGGAAGGAAGAATTACTCATGGCATATTTCGGTGAGTCTTTCAGGTCTAGCTTCAGAATGGTTTGTTGACCAAGACATTGACAAATGGATTAGTTGGGATGACCTAGCTAACGAATTTGTGCAACAATTTCAATACAATGTGGAGTTGATCCCTGATGAAAAATCCCTAACTAGTATAACAAAGAAAAATACTGAGAATTTCAGGGAGTATGCAATTAGATGGCGCGAACAAACTGCTAGAGTAAAACCGCCAATGAAAGAAAGCAAAATAGTGGAGGTGTTTATTCAAGCGCAGGACGAAAAATATTATCAATACTTGTTACCTGCATTAGGCAAGCCATTCATTGAGGTCCTTAAAATGGGGGAGATGATAGAAGAGGGAATTAAGACTGGTCGCATTGTGAGTTTTGCAACATTGAAAGCGACTACTCAAGTAATTCAAAAGGGTTCACGAAATGTTGGGGAGGAAAAGAGTGAGGAAGATGCATCTGCTATTATAGTTGGACAGCAAGAAAGGTCAAGAAGACCACGTCGTCGTCGATCTCAGGTTCAAGCTCAAGTTTATGCCCAGGCTCCACATAATCACTCCCAAAATCCATTATACTCTGTTCCTCCACATCCATATCCAGTGTATAATGCACAACCACAAGTTCAACCCTCATATTACCCACAATGGAATACCCCAACGCCCCAGAGTCATCCTCTAACTCCACAAACATACCAAAACCCTTCTAAGCCAGATTTTCTATCCAATCCAAACAATGAAATGAGGCAAAAGTCGAGAGATAGCTTCACACCAATTGGAGAGTCGTATGCCAGTTTATTTCAGAGATTGGTACAGGAAGGAATGATCATTCCTCTCCTTGGGCATACCCTTAATCGGCGTTCAAGAAATTTTGATCCTAACGCACGATGTGCATATCATTCTGAGGCTCAGGGTCATAGTATTGAAGATTGTCGAGATTTGAAAAGAGAAATTGAAAAGATGATTCATGATGGATCAATTATGGTGCAGAACATTGATAGTGAGGGAAACTCTAGTTATGCTGATATGCAAACCAGTGGCTAAGATGTCAGGCTGAGCAATGGAGAAGTCACCCCTCTCCTTACCAGGAAGGGGTTTGGTAGCTTGTTTTGTTTTATTTTTTGTTCTCCGAATTATTTCAGGGTTGTCGTTCGGGATTTATCTTGTTTTGTCCCTTTGTCGTTTATGTTCAAACCCTTCTATCTTTGATTTTTATTAAATGGAGTGTCCCCTTTTTCTTTGTGTTTTAAATATGTGTTTTTTTTTACATAGTACATTTTAGTGATATGATATGCTAGTGAAATTTATAGCTAGATCTTAACATCCAGTTTAAGAATGAACATTGAATCAGAGGGTTAAATTTAGAAAAAGAGAGCATCTGAGGAAATAGATAGAGTGCTGGGGCATTTGGTGATCAAGTTGAAACCTTCTTTGAAAATTAAGGCTATTATTTTGAAAATCGTGAGAATAACTTGGTCATCAATTGAAAGACATGTCTTAATTAGGTCAAACAGTGTCTACGTGATCCTATCAAGAGGAACAGAAAGAAAATCAGCTTCACAAAATCATGAGTCATTCAATGTGAGGAATGTGCAACAAAAGTGGAGTTGTATGCCATATAAACGCAGAAGAAATAGTGATGCACAGACTCAGTCAAAGTTAATGCTGTAAAAGATGTCAAAAGATCTTCATCTTTCACTTTCATATTGCATGATATGTACTTGCATTTTCAAAGATTGATATGACGAAGGCATTTCATTCTGCCATCCAAACATCGTGTCATCCTTTGTATACCCCATTTGAGCTTTAGTCTTATTTTCTTTCATACACCTCTTTTGGAATCAATATAGTCAGCAAAGCTCGAAGGAAAAATGTCGAGCAAAACAATAGTCAGAAAAGTTCAAAAAAAAAAAAAAAGAGGAAAAAAAATATGTCAAAAAAAAGAGAGAAAAAAAGAGTGAAGAAAAATAGAGTCGGAAAAAAAAATCAGAATCAAGCAAAATAAGCTGCCAGAACTACGCATGACCTGATTCTCCTCTCTCGAGGGTGAGATACGTAGGCTTCCCTACTTAGGGCTCGGTCCAACCAAATAAACAATTTAGAGTCATCCAGTCAAAAGAAACTGGGACATGAGTTAATCCTCATTGTTTAAGTCGATTCCAAAAGTTGTAAGTCCTAACCCATTTTAAGTGTTGTTTGGTCCTCATGCCATCCTTTCTTTCCAACCCTATCCAAAAGCCAAGTTACAACCAAAGAAAGACCTTCAGATCAATCTTTGAGAATGTTAAGGCTAAGTATGCAAGGGATATGATGATGCATTTGGGAACTACTTGTCTTCCTCAGCATAAGAAATCAAGAGAGAAATAGAATGAGAGAGTCTTATTGGTGAAAACCCTTATGGGCACCATAAGACGATGGTAAGTTGAGAGAAAATGAAAGAAGCTTGTTGGAGAAAACCCTTCAAGGCGCCACTAGCTGAATGGGGTCTTAAATGCAATTGACCTAAGAAAGCAACTCAGTTTCAAGGTCATTAACTCAACAACAATGGGTAGAAAGTTTGGATGAAAAGATCAAGCTGCTTAATCCAAAATGCATGGCATAATCATTAGTGTTGACTGTCATTTTAGATGAATTTTTCGTTTTGTTGTTTTAAAAGGGGATATTCATTGTCTTTTCTTTCTTCTCTTTATTTTAATTTTATCTTTCTTAAGTCAGTTATCAAAACAAAAATTGTCATTTTTTTTTGTTTGTTTGTTGTTTTTGTTGTTTCTTATCTTTGAGTCAAGTCCATGTCAAAACAAGTGAGAAAAGATTTCAAAACTGGCTACCAGCTTCTTTAATTGCACAAAGCAAGAAAAAAGCTAGCACATGAAAGAGACATTATTGTGAACCCAAAAAGGGCATGCAGGAAGTTTTGTCAACAGAGAAGTCGGGGAACTCATGGAAATACCAAGGTTCAAAGGGTTTATTTGAGAAACACGACAAAGCAGAAATACTGTGTTTGTTTCAGAGTCACTCTTAATAAGCTGAGTTTGAGTCAATGATACAACAAGTCAATGACATATGCTAATGGTTGGAAGCAAAGCTAAATGTGACGGGGGAAGGAGAAATTGCCTCAAAATCCAAAGCCACAAACTAGCCACCATGTTTTTAAACTCACAAGTTTTCTTTGTATGTAATAGGAATACATGTTGCATTCAGATTAAGGATTTTAGAGCCTAAACATCAAAGGCCGTAATTTCTCACCTCAACAAATGCAAGAGGCAAGGTTGTTGCACAGGTTTGGTAATCAAAACCATGGTAAAATTCATAATTCAAGATCTCTGGGAGACGTATTTCCTTGTTTTTGTAATTCAAGCAGCTTTGGTAAGGAGACACACTTTATTGTTTTGATAATTCAAACAGAATTGATAAGGAAACACACTTCCTTGATTGGGTAATTCGAATTTTGCTTCTTAGGTAATGCACTTCCTAACTTAAGTCATGATTCCTAGAAGACGTACCTTTTAGTCGAGTCATCCCCTTTGATTCCTATAAGACGTACCTTTTAGTCGAGTCATTTCCCTTGATTCCTATAAGACGTACCTTTTAGTCGAGTCATCCCCTTTGATTCCTATAAGACGTACCTTTTAGTCGAGTCATCCCTTGATTCCTATAAGACGTACCTTTTAGTCGAGTCATCCCCTTTGATTTCTATAAGACGTACCTTTCAATCGAGTTATCCCCTTTGACCCCTAGAAGACGTACCTTTTAGTCGAGTCATCCCTTTTGATTCCTAGAAGACGTACCTTTTAGTCATCCCCTTTGATTCCTAGAAGACGTACCTTTTAGTCGAGTCATTTCCCTTGATTCCTATAAGACGTACCTTTTAGTCGAGTCATCCCCTTTGATTCCTATAAGACGTACGTTTTAGTCAAGTCATCCCCTTTGACCCCTAGAAGACGTACTTTTTAGTCGAGTCATCCCCTTTGATTCCTAGAAGACGTACCTTTTAGTCGAGTCATTTCCCTTGATTCCTATAAGACGTACCTTTTATTCGAGTCATCCCCTTTGATTCTTATAAGACGTACCTTTTAGTCGAGTCATCCCCTTTGATTCCTAGAAGACATACCTTTTAGTCGAGTCATCCCCTTTGATTCCTATAAGACGTACCTTTTAGTCGAGTCATCCCCTTTGATTCCTATAAGACGTACCTTTTAGTCGAGTTATTTCCGTTGATTCCTATAAGACGTACCTTTTAGTTGAGTCATCCCTTTTGATTCCTATAAGACGTACCTTTTAGTCGAGTCATCCCTTGATTCCTATAAGACGTACCTTTTAGTCGAGTCATCCCCTTTGATTCCTAGAAGATGTACCTTTTAGTCGATTTATTTCCCTTGATTCCTATAAGACGTACCTTTTAGTCGAGTCATCCCCTTTGATTCCTATAAGACGTACCTTTTAGTCGAGTCATCCCCTTTGATTTCTAGAAGACGTACCTTTTAGTCGAGTCATTTCCCTTGATTCCTATAAGACGTACCTTTTAGTCGAGCCATCCCCTTTGATTCCTATAAGACGTACCTTTTAGTCGAGTCATCCCCTTTGATTCCTATAAGACGTACCTTTTAGTCGAGTCATCCCCTTGATTCCTATAAGACGTACCTTTTAGTCGAGTCATCCCCTTTGATTCCTATAAGACGTACCTTTTAGTCGAGTCATCCCCTTTGATTCCTATAAGACGTACCTTTTAGTTGAGTCATCCCCTTTGATTCCTATAAGACGTACCTTTTAGTCGAGTCATCCCCTTTGACCCCTAGAAGACGTACCTTTTAGTCGAGTCATCCCCTTTGATTCCTAGAAGACGTACCTTTTAGTCGAATCATTTCCCTTGATTCCTATAAGACGTACCTTTTAGTTGAGTCATCCCCTTTGATTCCTATAAGATGTACCTTTTAGTCGAGTCATCCCCTTTGATTCCTATAAGACGTACCTTTTAGTTGAGTCATCCCCTTTGATTCCTATAAGACGTACCTTTTAGTCGAGTCATTTCCCTTGATTCCTATAAGACGTACCTTTTAGTCGAGTCATCCCCTTTGATTCCTATAAGACGTACGTTTTAGTCGAGTCATCCCCTTTGATTCCTATAAGACGTACCTTTTAGTCGAGTCATCCCCTTTGATTCCTATAAGACATACCTTTTAGTCGAGTCATTTCCCTTTTGACCCCTAGAAGACGTACCTTTTAGTCGAGTCATCCCCTTTGATTCCTATAAGACGTACCTTTTAGTCGAGTCATCCCCTTTGATTCCTAGAAGACGTACCTTTTAGTCGAGTCATCCCCTTTGATTCCTATAAGACGTACCTTTTAGTCGAGTCATCCCCTTTGATTCCTATAAGACATACCTTTTAGTCGAGTCATTTCCCTTGATTCCTATAAGACGTACCTTTTAGTCGAGTCATCCCCTTTGATTCCTATAAGACGTACCTTTTAGTCGAGTCATCCC
This sequence comes from Capsicum pubescens, assembly GCA_030864215.1. Classification (NCBI taxonomy): domain Eukaryota; kingdom Viridiplantae; phylum Streptophyta; class Magnoliopsida; order Solanales; family Solanaceae; genus Capsicum; species Capsicum pubescens. The sequence goes on along the minus strand of CM061541.1, from coordinate 6,467,636 downwards.
TTGATTCCTATAAGACGTACCTTTTAGTCGAGTCATCCCCTTTGATTCCTATAAGACGTACCTTTTAGTCGAGTCATCCCCTTTGACCCCTAAAAGACGTACCTTTTAGTCGAGTCATCCCCTTTGATTCCTAGAAGACGTACCTTTTAGTTGAGTCATCCCCCTTGATTCCTAAAAGACGTACCTTTTAGTCGAGTCATTCCAATTAACTCATAGAAATTGCATTTCTTTATTTGGGATAATTTTCTTTTCAGTTTTGATGTGATTTCAGGAGCATGCCCGAAGCACAAGGCGAATAAATGGAAAACCAAGCAACAAGGTAAAGAAATTGAAAGTTAAACAGATTGAAAAATAGCAAGTCAGGAGCCCGCCTGCAGAACAGGGTGCAGAAGTTGAAAGCATGGCAACAAGTTGATGAAATAGCAAGTCAGGAACCCGCCTGGAGAACAGGGTGAAGAAATTGAAAGGCAAGCAACAGGTTGAAAGAAATTGCAAATCAGGAGCCCGCCTGAAGAATAGGGTGATAAAAGTCGGTTCAAGAGCCAAAAGAAGTTGTATAGATAGGATTTTTGTAATTTCATTTATGTTTTAACTTGTAATTTTCATTTTTTGATGTAATGACAGAGCCGCGGACCGAAACCTCGATGGAACCTCACTCGACTCCCCAACTCGGTAGAGTCCACTTCTCTTCCAATCCTTTGAAATACCCATGACTTGATTCTCTAATAATTTGGGTAGGGAGGATGTCTTAAGTCAAGACCCGGTTGTCCTTCTTCCTTCTGTTTCTTTCTTTGAATAATGGTCGGGTCAAAATTTGATCTCGCTGTCTACTTCTTTGTCTGAAAATACTTCGTGTTTACATTCAAAGGGGGCATGATGTAGACACCTAATTTTGTCCCTCCCGAAGTCTAATTTGATTCATTTTTAGTTCACCTTACAATGTGTCCAACCCCATGTAATTATATCCCACAAAAATATAAAAATAAACAAAAAAATACCTCTAACTAATTTATCTTATCCTAACAACCTACCCAATCAAAAGCTTCCACCTACCCTAACTACCCATGTGATTCCCCCCTCTTTTTTCTTGTCCACAAAGAAAGAATATATGGGGGACCCACCAAAATTCCCACATCATAACAAATCCATGCCCATTATAAAAGAAAAATTCTAAGAGGAAAAGGGGCTCATTCTTTGATCATCATCTTCTCTACAATAACAAGAATCACCAAATAATCTTCCTCACAAGAACAAGAACAACAACGGAAAAAAAAAAAAAGTAACTGGTGAACAGTAACCGGTGAACAGTGACCGGTGAACAGTACTGGTGAATAGTGACCGGTGAACAGTGATCGGTGAACAGTGACGGCGTGAAAAGTGACGGTGAACGGGTCATTATTTGTCGAATTGGATTGTTGGTGTTAAGGTTCGGCTCGAGGTTTCCGGGTGCGGACTCTCTTTATTAGAATAACATTGAGTTTGAAAGCTTCAAATTTAAGGTCCAATTCTTTCTTCTCTTTTATTTAATTCTTATGTGATTGTGATTGCGTGTGATTCGAAACCGTGGTTTGTTTGTTGATGTGAACTGTTGGTGACATTTGGGTGTGTGATGTGCTAAACATGATTGGTGAATTTTTGTTATTCTCGATTGGTGGATTGTGTATTGAAATGGGTTAATCACGTGGTTAAAAATGAATTAAGGTGGGGATTAAAAATGGAGGAAAATGAATATTGATTAATTTTGATGTATTGATAATGTTAAACATGATAGAATTGTGATATGTTAAACTTGGTAGGCAAACGTAGGCCGGTTAGGCAAATTTAGGAATAACGATTTATTTGAGTGTTTGAATATGTGCGTGAATGGTACTTTCTACTTTATTGCACGAAAAGTTTAAATTGTACTCATTTGGCCGGGGAATGCCCCAAAGAATTTGTATTGATTTATCCGGGGAATGCCCTGAAGTAGCATGTACGCAAAGGAGGTTCGTGATCAAGGCCCGGAACGTCGGGTGGAGTTTAGTTTATGATTAGTTTAGAGTAGAATAAGTTTTATATTTCAGCACCTCTTTTATTTTGGATTGTATAATTTGGACTGAACATTATTTTTGTTTGTTTTGAATTTTGTGTGATTTATTTGTTTACTTGTTTTGTGTGTTTATGTGGTTTGTACATTTGTAATGTCAAATTAACCAATACGCTCCACCAAGCAACCGTGGTCGAACCACGGGATCGAGGGGTGCCTAACACCTTCCCCTCGGTCAACAGAATCCCTTAGCCGGAATCTCTGTTTGTAAACCGGTTTAAAGAGTCAAATGGTTTCGAAAAGGATTTTCCAATGGTGACTTGGCACACCAGATTATGCCAAGTGGCGACTCTGATTTTGAATGTAAAAACAATCGTTTTTCGGAACCAATCTTCCCATCAACAAACAAACCACGGTTTCGAATCACACGCAATCACAATCACATAAGAATTAAATAAAAGAGAAGAAAGAATTGGACCTTAAATTTGAAGCTTTCAAACTCAATGTTATTCTAATAAAGAGAGTCCGCACCCGAAAACCTCGAGCCGAACCTTAACACCAACAATCCAATTCGACAAATAATGACCCGTTCACCGTCACTTTTCACGCCGTCACTGTTCACCGATCACTGTTCACCGGTCACTGTTCACCGGTTATTTTTTTTTTTTTCGTTGTTGTTCTTGTTCTTGTGAGAAAGATTATTTGGTGATTCTTGTTATTGTGGAGAAGATGATGATCAAAGAATGAGCCCCTTTTCCTCTTAGAATTTTTCTTTTATAATGGGCATGAATTTGTTATGATGTGGAAATTTTGGTGGGTCCCCCATATATTCTTTCTTTGTGGACAAGAAAAAGGAGGGGGGAAATCACATGGGTAGTTAGGGTAGGTGGAAGCTTTTGATTGAGTAGATTGTTAGGATAAGATAAATTAGTTAGAGGTATTTTTTTGTTTATTTTTATATTTTTGTGGGATATAATTACATGGGGTTGGACACATGGTAAGGTGAACTAAAAATGAATAAAATTAGACTTCGGGAGGGACGAAATTAGGTGTCTACAGGGGAGTGACTTACATAATATATAAAAATTTATATTATTAAATAAAAATCAGCAAAAATGAAAAAAATTATAAAAACGGGGGAGTACTCCCCCTTTTCTATTTTTTTTTGTAAAATATATGAAGAACGAAGAAATTTAACGACTAACTGACATAATATATAAAAAATTTTAAAAAAATAAATCTAATGTCAAATAAATATTCTAAACTGATTTTCTGTGGTGAAAAATTCGCAAAAATAATTTATCACAGAAAAATCAAGGATTATATTTTGTGATATTAGAGTGACTTTGAGAGAAAAACAAGGAGAAAAAAGTTGAAGAAGATGTTTTGAATAATCATGTATTATGATGTTGCCAATGTTGTCGTTTCTTTAATTTAAAATCAAGGATATTAGAGAGATTTTGAGAGAAAATTAAGAAAAAAATAGTTGAAGAAGATATCATAAAAAAATCTTGTGTTTTGATATTCCATTGTTGCCTTTTTTGAGTCAATAGGATAGAGAGAATAGAAAGAAAATACCAAAAATAAATATATGAGAGAAAAAATTGATATATACAAATCTTAATATATTTGTATATAGGGCCCACAAAAAAAATTAACTTTTAACTACCAAATAACTATGAATTGTAATTTTTTAAAACATTAAACATATCTTGTAATTAATATAGTATTTTGTCTACAATATGTAATTTTTCCTAGAAAAAAAGACATTTGATCCAAAAGATAATATGTGAACAAACTTGGCAACTACAAATATAGGTCATATGTTACACATGACAACTTAGGTAGTTGGATATGGGCTCATGCCATAATGTTACCACATCAAATCCAACAACCACTCCATCAATTTTGTCTTACAATTCTCTCACATATGGTTTGAATTTAGTACTAGCCTTTTCTCACCCAAATATCCCTTGTTAGCCAATAACGATGCATCACATGAATCTTTAAATTTGCTCTAGTGACTTACAATAATAACATATGATCTTATCACTACATTGTGAAGGTAAAGAGACTGTTTTCCTTTGTGGGACATTGACATTTGGATGATATTGTGTCGAAGTTAGAAAAAGCAAAGATAAAAAACAAAATTGAAACGCCTGCTCAAAATTATTGTTCCTAAAAAAATAAATCTTAATTTCCACGATGAAGTTAAGTACTTATAAATAATAGTTTGACCATCAACGTTTCAGTGAAATAAAGCAGTCTTTCACTCATAAAACTTCAAACTTTCGTTCAACCGATAGATAGGGTGTTGGGAAATTAAGATTTAAAACTATTAGATTTAAAAATCATAATGATGATATAGCTGAAATTTTGAGCGTTGCAAGTTTTTGCAGCATTCTTTCTTCCTTGTCACGCTTGCACTCTGCACACCAGCTAGAAAAATCTGTTTGGTACTTCCTCATCTCTCTAAACACAGAGCTGCAAAAAAAAATAATCAAAGTAATTAATTGTAATATGTAATTAGGTAATGGATATTAGTATAATATGAAAGTAGTAATTAGGTATATATTCACACATGCATAATCATAAGACGTGCATTATTGTCTTCTATTTAACAACAACATATACTCATTGTATTCCTACAAAGTGAGGTCTGAGGAGGGTAAAGTGTATGCAGTTCATACCATTATCTCTTATGAAATAGAGAGACTGTTTCCAATGAAAACTCGATTCAGGACAGATAATAGTATAACCACAAAAGACATGAAAATAAATAAAATGGGATAACACACCACTAGATAATAAAAGAAATAAGATATCGGTAGAATAATACTATAAACTATCTATTCGGGGTCAAAAATATCCTCAGAACACTACACACATGAAACTACAGACACACAGATACAAACGACAAACTCCTCCCTATTACTACGACGGATGCACTTGTTAGTATCGATTAGCAGTTCACACACACTAAATCTATGGAGAGGATGAAGAAAACTAGAGAGAGTTCTTGAGGAGAGAGAGAGAGGTAATTTCGTGGTAACACCCGTGGGTAACCTCCACAGCGGACAGACTATTTATATTAATGACTTGGAGTATGTACAATTACACAGAGAATGAGAATAATAGGTACAACCTAAAATTTGGGTCGGGCCTCCGCCCCGAACCCCACCTTCGGGTGGGGGGCGGCCCCCCGGCAACCTCACCGCAGAGGTTGAACCGCGTGAACATTAATACATAATAGTACGTCACATATTAATCAGGCTCCACAACCTAACAACACTCCTACCCACTAACTCTCTACTCTAACTCGCGGCCTCCACACCTTCTATTAAGAGTCATGTCTTTTATTTCTTATTAATGTAATGTATTGTTTGATTGGATATGGAAATCAAACATAAAGAGAACTTTTGAATCTTTAATTTATCGTCATAGATGAAAGATACATACATAGACATACCTTCTGCACCATATCAACAAGTTGGTCCTCCTCCCAGATGTTGTTGCTCTAGCACCATGTCTATGGCGACCACAATGAAGAATTGCACGCCCAGCAACATGAGGATAATGAAACACCTCCTATATATATATATATTGAAAGAACAATTACATTGATTAATTGTGGAGTTATAGAGATTCTAAAATAGTTTAATCAACTTGAGAAAAATTAATCTATTAATTAAGCAGTACTCCCTCCATCTCAAATTGATTGACCTACGTACTATGATTCGACAGAGAGTTAAAAGAAAGTAAAAAAGACTTTTACCTCTGGTCGCGTTTCAGTGTTCATATGTTTCTCGCAACGCACACCTTGGAAGAACAAGTCTCCACCAGTGAAATGTTTTCCCAAGCACACATTCAAAGTGACTTCAGCATCATCAACATGCAAACCTATCAAATATGAAAGAGAAATCGTTAAATTATTCAATTACATAATGAGTTTAAGAATAATTGAATTTTCTTTTCAAATTATATTCTAACGATTTAATTTATGGTAGGAAGAGACTTCGCTAATGAAAAGGCCTCTAATATATGCTTCCCAATATCCTTTCATTTTCCAAATATTTTTCTTAATATGCTCTCTTTCTATGTCCAAGTGCATCGAAGAAAAAAATTACTATTTGTTTAGCTCTTGAAAACACTTAATGATGTGGCTGTATTTCAACTCATTTCAAAATGATAGATTACACTTAGAATATATACACAAAGCTAGACACAAAAGGTCAAGAGCAGATCTCTGAGATCATGCCTTTTACCTACAATATTTAACAAGTATTTTGACATTGGTATATTATCGGACTATCTTGACAAAATATGAAAGGTGTTACGTAAATTGAAACGTACTCACCTAAGTCAACACCTTTGTCCATCCCATATTCAACTACAAAACTATGATGGCTATCGAGTGTCGATCCACCAACTTCAGTAAAAGCAACTGCACGATTATAAAAAAATAAAAATGAATATTAAGATCCATTTCCTTGATTATTTTCTAATTTATATACTAATTAATTAGTTGTTAATTACCTATTGAAATGGGAAGTATAAAATCTTCCATAAATTTCTGAAGCATATTTTGAAGGCCAAAGTCATCAAGAACAGCTCCAAATTTGCTCATTGCGTTAGGACGCATAATTCTAAATTTTGTTTCACGAACCCACTTTTCAAAGTTTTCGACCTAATTAATTAATTAGCAATTATCACAATTTGATAAGAAAACAAAGAAAATAAGTATAAGTTAAATTTACATAAATCCTCAAACATTCATATCACATCTACTTATTCTCCCACTGCTTTAAATTAAATACATAATATCCACAATGTAAACAGATAAATGTTGTAACACGAGGACTCCTTAACTACATGTATCTAAAGGGTTTACATGTCTACAATAATGTATCCGACTAACCATATATATATCGCGACTATACAATATATAAGCAACACGCGGAAACATGTTGTAACCCTCATATACACACGGATACATGCATGTTGTAACCCCTCATATACATACGAACACAATAATGTATCTGAAACTAAACCATGTATCAGGATGCCTTAACCACATGTATCTGGAGGTGTAGACACCTAATTTCGTCCCTCCCCGATATCGTTTTTACCTATTGTTTACCTTATCCTACCGTGTACCCTCACCCGTGTGATAATCCCTCCACAAAATGACAAAACTAACAAACTCCCTAACAAATTATATCCTATCCTAACCCCCTTTACACCTCATCCAAACAACCTACCCAATCAAAAATAAACACATCACCCATACCCCTACCCTCACCACTACCCCTACCCCACGTTACCCCACCCCCCTCTCTTTTTCTTGTCAACAAAGAAAAGACTCAACACAATATATACCCACACATACACACAAAATATGGAGGAGAGAAAACCGAAAAAAAGGGAGAACATTGAAATTTCTTTTTCTTCTTCAAAAAGATACACCCACACGGAGGCCATTTTATTTTATTCCTTTTTGCTTCTTCTTCATCATCTTTCAGATGGAGAAGATAGAGAGGGAAAGATCGAGTGAGTTGGCCTGAGAGAAGACAGATTCAGGGATCAAGAGGCTCAAGTGAGAGAGAGATCGCGATTGAGAGAAAAACGGCGAGGAGAGGTCCGTTCCGGCGATCATACTTCGCCGGAGCTCCGGCACCGAGAAAACAGTGAGATCGGATCGAGAGAGACTTGAGCGTAAGAGAGCGACAGAAAGCTGCGAGAGAGAGAGATTGAAAAAAATTGAGAGAGTAGCAGAGAGAGTGACGAAGAGAGAGAGAGATCGACGGGTTAGAGTTTTTCGGCGGTATCCACGCCGGAATCGATGTTCGTCGTCAGGAATGGGTTGAATCAGTCATAAACTCACCAAAAAATTCTTCATTTTCTTTCAATATTGGGATGAGACTTAGCCAGAATCCGATCTATCCCAGCTGGTGTTGTTGTCGTCAACTCGCCTGAGCTCGATTCCACTCGGTTTCAGTTTCTATCAGATTTTTTGGGGGGTCGTGGGTTGATTTCGGTCAAGTTTGGGTTAGATTTCGATCTGTTCGGACGTCTCGTGGATTTCGTGTTTGGATCGGACCTTAAGTTCGGGTTTTGTATTAAGTTGGTTCGTTGTTGAGGCTCCCATTTGAAGATTTCGGTTTCGGATTTCTTTATTATCAACGAAAACAAGTTCCATTGAGGTCCATTCTCTTAACTCGTTCTTTTTTCTTTGCCTTGATTGGTTGAATTGTTGTGATTATGTGTGGTGTGATCATGGTTGGTGAATTTTGTCGATGTTATGATGTTTTATGTGTTTGACGATGTGATACGTGGAATGAATTGAAGTAATGTTTGGTGTAATTGATTGAAACGAAGCTAGGTGGGGGGTTGGAATTGAGAAATTAATAAAAATGGGCGAATCTAAATTAATTTTGGTTTATTATTGTTGAATTCGGAATAAACATGAATATTGTCGGAACACGATAGAATCATGGTATGTTTAAATGAATAGGCAAATGTAGGTGTGGGTAGGCAAATTTAGAATTGTTGGATTGTGGGAATGCTTGGAATGTTTGTTGAATGTTTTTTTTTATCGCATTTGAAAAGTGTATTCATTCAGCCGGGGAATGCCCCGAGGTCATTTGTATTTACTCACCGGGGAATGCCCCGAAGAATTTTGTACGCGAAGGATGTTCGTGATCAAGGCCCGAGGTATCGGGTAAAGCATAGTTTAGGACTAGTGTAGGTCATTTCAGTATTTTTATTTTGGTTTGTAATAAATTGAACTGGACGCTAAATTTTGGATTGTTTTATTTTGTTTGCTTGCTTGATTGTTTTGCGTGTTTTATGTGATTTATACATTCGCAGTGTCAAATTAGCCGATGTGCTCCACCAAGCGACCGTGGTCGAACCACGGGATTGAGAGGTGCCTAACACCTTCCCCTCGGTCAATAGAATTCCTTAACCGGAATCTCTGTTCGCGGATTAGTGTTACAGAGTCAAAACCGTTTTGAAAAAGGATATCCACGGGTGACTTGGCACACTTGATTTATGCCAAGTGACGACTCTGAGTTTTGGAATATAATAAATCCTTTTCGAAACAAATCTTCATTTTGTCACTTTAATAATAAAAACCCTTTCGAAGCAATAAAATTCATATCTTTTTTTGGAATCGAAAAAAAAGGGGGTGTGACAGCTCTGGCGACTCTGCTGGGGATATTTTAGAATTCGAGCTTATTTTTGAGTCGTATCGGCTTTGTTTGGCATTACGAGTGTATAAGCATTGTTTGTGATTATTGTTTTGTTATTGTTTTCACTTTTGTGTATTTTCGTGCTCTTTGTTTATAGTATTTATCCTATGTGTTACCGCTTTATATCTGTCATCATGAGTCCACCCCTCGGCCTTCTTTCTGCAACAAGTCTCGGAGCGCACGTCGTGCGCACGAACTCTAGTTGAGTCACCTTTATTTTAGGAGGGGAGCCGTTGGATGTATGGAGTAGGTGGAAAGCAAAGCAGCCACTATCGACCATATGCTCCCCCGAACGGCCTTGTTAGTAAACCACAACGTAGGTCAGCCTTTAGGTCATCCTTACGTGCATCATATTGAGACCTAGCGGGGCCTACACGGTCCTTTGTAGGAGACTCACCTTTAAAGCATCCCTACGTGCTAACTGTTGCATATTTGAGGGTAACGTGGTCATTTGACGGACTGATTTAAAAAAAAAAAAAAAAAAAAAAGAAGAAGAAGAAAATATAGAAAGCGAGTCGAAAAGAATGAATCAAAAGGAATGTCGTAGTTTATTTTAGAATTCTTTATGGCTTTTGTTCTTCACGATCCAAAAACTCAAAAAGATTTTTTTACATTTTTGCATTTGTCTTCTCAAAGTACAGTAAATTCAAAAAAAAACAAAAAAAATAAATTCTACGTATTTGTCAAAAGCAAAAATACCAAAAAGATTTTTTTCCATAATGGATGGTGTCAGTCTTAGTTAAAGTGTCTAATTGAAAAATCCAAAAAAAAGGTTTTATTCGTTTGTTTTTGGTTTTGTCTCTTAAGTTAGGTTCAATTTATTAGTTAATCGTTAGTTGTCCAATCTGGACGAACTACGCATACCTCATTTCCGTCCTTCGGGGCGGGATACGTAGGCAACCCTCGGTGGGTTCGGTAACCTTTATTTTGGTCTTCGTCTTAGTCTTAGGCTAGGTCTTTTACTCCGTAACCTAGAGTTGTTAGCCAAGTAGGCTGATTTTATTCAGCGTTACTGTTCGGCGATTTGGAGTCATGAAGCGGTCTGTCTCATCGACGTATGTCCGCATCAAATTCTCATTGGTTGGGAACCTTTTGCTCTTATCAAATTTTGAGATAATTTCTTATCTGCTACTATAGGATGGATCTGTCCACAAAGTCTAGATTCCTTATGGTTGTCAAGGTACCCAAAAAGTTGATCAAGTGGTTGGGCACGTTCAATTACTCTGAAAAGCACGAAGTGAGGAAAGTGTTAGGCAATCTTGTAACACTCATGGATCTCACGCCTCGTCCGGATTTAATAGAAGCTGCGTTGACTTTCTGGGATCCAAATAATTTGGTGTTTAGGTTCGGAAGTTGTGAATTGACTCCTACCCTGGCAGAAATATCTCGTTTGTTTCGGTTGACTTACATGGGTCAGCAGATGATTTTAGCCCGCAATCATACTCGTAAGAAATTCCTTCGACTCTGTGGATTAAAAGATAACAAGCATCTGGGATGTCTCAAACAATCCTGGATTTCCTTGGACTATTTGTTTGCTAGATTTGGGTCCTTAGAGGGTTTCGACTGCTTTTGGGATGAATTTTGTACTACCAAAAAAATCTGGGAACAATGTCGTCTTGAGGTTTTCTGTCTGGCTTTGTTGGGTATCTTAGTGTTCCCGTTAGATGAGAGGTGTATCAATACTCGTCTACAATTAGTGGTGATAGCTTTATTCAAGAAAAAAGATGAGGTCACCATTGTACCAATGATCTTAATAGAAATATATAAGGCTTTAACTGAAGTAAAAGGAGGGGTACGATTTTTTGACGGGAGTAATCTGATATTGCAGCTGTGGATGATGGAGCACTTGCATACGCCTTCTTTGATTAAAGCAGATGTGATCGACCATTGTCTGAATGATCGAGTGCAAGCCATGCAAGAAAGAATGCGTTTTGACAAATTTTCTTTTCCTAGTGGAGTCAATTCATGGATCGAATTTCTCGAATCAAGAACTCCGAACAACATTCTTTGGTGCTATATGTGGTTTCGTCCTAAGAAAATCTTGATTGGATCTCAAATGCAACTCTTTCTAGTTTTGATAGGACTTAACTGCACTAGGCCTTGCAGTCCAAGAAGGGTGATGCGTCAGTTGGGTAGGATGCAAGACGTCCCCCCAATAATGGACCTTCTAAAGAATGTAGAGTACTTTAAAGACCAAGCCGTGGGGGAAAGCAAATATGAGCAATTTTGGAATAACGCGATAAAGTTAGGTATCGATACTCTCGAGGAAAATCTAGGATGCCCTCAAAACTATGAAATCTGGCTACAATCTCTACCCCGTGGCATTAGTAGACCCTTATCAGCCCAACTTAGAGGGCGAATACGGGAAGCAATCATGGTAGAAGATGATGAGCAGGAAGATCCGAGTGCCAAGGTGGAGTTTTTGAGAGTTCAGTTGTCGCGTTTGATCACAACTGTGGATGGGTGTCAGAGAAACCTTTGCGGGTGTACTCTCCAAGAGGCAGGGATACGGGCAAGAAATTCGTTTCCGGGTATCAAAACGTCGTTGCAGGATATGTTGCAAAGTCTGAGTGGAAAAGTGGGGACTTCACAGATGGGTTCATCTCAGCCGGGGACATCACACAGAGCACCAGTTTGAAAGAGCATGTCTTATCTTTATGTAATTTTGAGTCTTTTATGTGTCTGTCATTGTAGGTTGGTGTCTGTGTTAAGTCGGAGTCAAGTTGTTTTTTATATTCGGGTCTTTATTGCACGCATGTCGTTAGGGGTTTAAAGTGTTATTTTGAATTTGTTGTTTAGTTTTAAAGTGGTCCTAAATTCGTTGTATGTTTTGCTGTCTTTCATCGAAATGTTAGGATGTTACGTCTTTCTTTTGTTTACTTGTTTTCGTGTTTCGTGAAAAAAAAAACCTTCAATTGTGTAATGTTTATGCATAAGCTGCCCGAACTACGCAAGATCTGATTCATGTACAATATGATACGTAGGCAACCTACTTTTGGGTTCGATCTAATCATTTTGTTTCGTTGTTTTTCATTATTTTTTCCTCTTTTAAGGAAAACAAAAGCCATAAAGAATGATAAAATAAAGGTAGATAACGTGAGGAAAAGAACAGATATTGATACGAAAAAAAAAAAGAAAAAAAAATAATAATAGGTGTAGATAAAATAAATGTAGATAAAAGCAGGATGATGTTAAAATGACTTCGCTACCCTTGAAAGCTGGTAGAAATGAACATGAACTTAGGGCAATTTTACCAATGTGATTCCCATGCTTTTGGTATACCCTAATCCTAACGGATGTCGTCTTTGATGAGCATGTTCTTTCAGATAACAGTGGTAGGTTTGCAGCACTCTGGCTAGTCACCCATACTTCACTAGATCCAAAGCAAAGCTCGTCATGGCTAGCAGGGAGATTGAAAATTCGCTCATTGACCCGGGTCAGGATCACAGAGAAGAAAGTTCAGAACACAATGATGAGGTAGTAAGGCTCAGGCAACAATTGATAGATTTACACCAGGCATGGGCCAGCGGAATGCCTCCTCCTCCGCTCCCTGAAGGTCTTGGGAATATCTCTAATTGTCCACCGCTCTCTCAGGCACAATTCTCTGCTCCTACTGAGTCACCTGAGCACGCGCCAGGATTCACTCCGCGACATTATTATCCTGGCAATTCTGGTGTGCCCTTGGCAGCTCCCCAATCAAGACCAGCTGCTCAGCCAGTGCCACCGATCACACCGGTATTCGTGGCCCCGCCACCACATGAAACTCCCATATATGCTGTGTGTCCCATAATGAGGCTTCCTCGCTCTTCCAGTGAGCCAGTATTGAAGGTTCCAGATAGTCAGTATTATGCCCCGGAGCCTACCTTGCAAATGAATGAACCGTATGGGTATACTCAGCCGCTTGCATTTCTATTTGATACGGAGAAACCTGTCGCAGCAGAGGAACAGGATATCATAGCTCGAAAATTGAAAAGTTTAGAACAAGCTATGAGGAATTTGCAAGGAATCGGAGATTATAGAAGTGTTTCCTATAAAGACCTGTGCATGTTCCCAGACATCAACCTGCCCCCCGGTTTTAAGATGCCTAAGTTCGAGAAGTACGCAGGGCACGGTGATCCTGTTGCACACTTGAGACGTTATTGCAACCAGTTGAGGGCTGCAGGAGGAAAGGAAGAACTACTCATGGCCTTCTTTGGTGAAAGTCTTTCAGATCTGGCTTCAGAATGGTTCATCGATCGGGATATCGATAAATGGAACAGTTGGGATGATTTGGCTTCTGAATTTGTTCAACATTTTCAGTACAACATCGACTTGATTCCGAACGAAAAATCTTTGGTCAACATGAAGAAAAAGAGCACTGAAGGTTTTAGGGAATACGCGATAAGGTGGCGTGAACAGGCCGCTAGGGTAAAGCCTCCAATGAAAGAAAGTAAGTTGGTAGAAGTTTTCATTCAGGCACAAGATAAGACTTATTTTCAACATTTACTCCCGGCAATGGGAAAGTCTTTTATTGAAGTCCTCAAAATGGGGGAGATGATAGAGGACGGAATCAAGACCGGACGAATAGTGAGTTTTGCCGCATTGAAAGCCACCACACAAGAGATTCAAGGTGGATCTGGCGTATTTGGAGGTAAAAAGAAGAAAGAGGACGTGGCGACTGTTGTAGCTGGAACCCATTCCTATCCCAAAAGACCGCCTCGCCCCTATCCCCAATCCCAAGCCCAAATCTATACCCAAGCTCCATATATTCCTCTCTACCATTACTACCCTCCACAAAAACCTTTATATTCCGTTCCACCACCCCCATACCCATTATATAGCGCGCAGCCATATGCCCAAACCCCTTCTTACCCGCAGTGGCGCGCACAAACTCCACAAAATTGCCTATTCGCCCCACCAAATTACCAAAATCCCTCCAGACCCAGTTTTCAGCCTAGGCCCGAGTATAAGAAGGAGAAGACGGTCAAAAATCAATTCACACCTCTGGGGGATTCATATGCTAGCTTGTTTGATAGGTTAAGGAAGTTGAAGGTTTTAAGCCCAATTCAAGGAAGGCCTTCAAATCCACCACCAAGGAATCTCGATTATTCTTTAAGGTGTGCGTACTGTTCTGATATGCCAGGCCATGATATTGAGAAATGCTGGCATTTAAAGAGAGTTGTCCAAGATTTAATTGACACAAATCAGATGCTGGTCCAGGCCTCGGAGGGTCCAAACATTAACCAGAATCCACTGCCAACCCATGCTGAAGCTAATATATTAGAATTGATATATGATGGGAAAGAGTCTTCGAGGGGTTATAAGCCTATTGTCAAGATACAGACCATTGAGGAGAAATCGGTGAATGTAGCGGAGTCTTTGAAAGCAATGTCATTGAGCCAGGAAGGAATGAGAGAAGATAAAGCCCGAGAAAGCACAAAGGAGCCCCTGATCACAGTACAAGGCGCCAGAAGGTATGTTGATTCAAGTCAGGATAAACCTAAGTTGACGGTGGTGGGAGCTCTGAGTCAGCCTATCTTGACGGTGAAAGGAGCACTGGCAGCGCCTATTGTCCTCAAACCGGTGACCCAACCTCCGATAGTTGATACGAAAAGGGTTCCCTAGAATTATGGGCGGACCGTGATGACCTATCATGGGAAAGAAGTAGTGGAAGATGTAGATGAGGTAAGGGGTTTGACTAGGTCAGGAAGATACTTCGTGCCTAAAAGCTTAAGAAAGCCCAAGCCAACGGTGAGTGGACCGTCATCTATCAAAAAGCCTATCACCGAAGAAGAAGCCGAAGAATTTTTGAAAAAGATGAAATTGCCAGAGTATTCAATATTAGACCAGCTGAAGAAAAACCCTGCTCAAATTTCCCTTTTATCTTTGTTGTTGCACTCCAAGGAGCATCGTGATGTTTTACTGAAGGCATTAAATGAAGCATATGTTCCAAGGGAGATTACAATCAACCAGCTTGAGAAAATGGTTGGAAAAATCTTTGAGGTCAATCGGATCAGCTTTTCTGACGATGAATTGCCTGTTGAAGGTACAGGGCATAATCGGGGCCTTTACATTACAGTGAAGTGTGAAGATTTCTATGTCACTCATGTTATGATTGATGGAGGTTCAGGAGCAAACATTTTCCCTATTTCTACTTTGCAAAAGCTGAATATTGGTGCGGAGAGGATCAGGCCCAACAATGTATGTGTCAGGACTTTCGATGGTGCAAAATCAAATTCCATTGGCGAAATAGAACTAATGTTGACCATAGGGCCTGTTGAGTTCGCCATAGAGTTTCAAGTATTGAATGTAGACTCCTCTTACAATCTGTTGTTGGGAAGGTCGTGGATCTACAAGGCCAAGGCGGTTGCATCTACACTGCACCAAATGATTAAGTTTGAGCATGACAGACAAGAAGTAGTTATTCATGGTGAAGGAGATTTGTCAGCCTACGAAGATTCTCCCTTGTCTCTTATTGAAGCAAATAACGTAGAGAAGACATTCGTCTATCAAATTTTTGATACAGTGCCAGTGAATCGTATCCTTGAATAACAGGCTATACCGGGACCGCAATTGTCTTCTGCTTCTATCATGATAGCGAGTGAACTTTGGAAATACGGATTTGAGCCAGGAAAGGGTTTGGGAGTGTCTCTGCACGGTATAGTTCATCCCATATGTCCGAGTGAGAATATGGGCACGTTTGGTCTGGGATTTGAGCCTACAGCTGAAGATCTGAAGAAAGCCAAGGGAAGGAAATATGGTCACTCCCTCGCCCAATGCCACTACTCAGTAAATCATTTGTTAAGAGCGGTGTCACGAAGCATGTAGAATTTGAGGTTGAATTGGTTGATGACTTCCAGAACCTTTGTATCGAAGTTGATATGGTCGAAGCAGGAGAAGGTACCAGTATGGCAGACGTGCAATTCATAGGTCCAGCTTTCCATCTCAATAATTGGGAAGTCACTCCTCTCCCCGTCAGGAGGGAGTTTTGGTAGTCTATTTTGTTTTTCTTTCTGTTTATCCGAGTTATTTCAGAGTTGTAATTCGGACTTTAGTTTGTTTATGTTATGTTGGCGTCTGTGTTTAAACCCTTCTATCTTTTATTTAATGAAATGCAATGTCCCTTTTGTTTTGTGTCTAATATATTTTATTTTTCTTTTCTTACACAGTTCTCTTTATGCTGATTCTAATGACATGACATGCATGCAGAATTTTCAGCCTGATTTTAAAATCCAAACTAATCAAGATGTAATGAAGCAGGATGGGGAATATGATGAAGAACAAGCACTAGAAGAAATAAGCAAAGAGTTGGAACAGTTTGAAGACAAACCGAATCCTAATTTGAATGAAACTGGGCCAATAAATCTAGGGGATCAAGAAGATGTTAGGGAAACTAAAATCAGTGTACATGCTTTGCCACAGCTAAAAGAGGGAATGATTCAAGCATTGATTGATTATAAGGACGTTTTTGCATGGTCTTATGATGATATGCCCGGTTTAAGCACTGAATTAGTTGCTCACAAGTTGTCAATTGATCCCGCGTTCCCCCTATCAAACAGAAGTTGAGGAAGTTTAAAACCGATGTGAGTATTAAAATCAAAGAGGAAATCATGAAACAACTTGAAGCCAAAGTAATTCGAGTGTCTCGTTATCCCATGTGGTTATCCAATGTTGTTCCCGTACCAAAGAAAGATGGCAAAATTCGAGTGTGTGTTGATTACCGCGATTTGAACAGAGCAAGTCCGAAAGATGATTTTTCACTGCCCAACATCCACATTTTGTTAGACAACTGTGCTAAACATGAGGTTGCCTCTTTTGTGGATTGCTATGCCGGATATCACCAGATCATTATGGATGATGAAGACGTGGAGAAGACGTTTTTTATCACACTATGGGGAACTTATTGTTATCGAGTGATGCCGTTCGGTTTGAAGAATGCTGGAGCAACATACATGAGAGACATGACCACTATGTTTCATGACATGATGCATAAGGAGATTGAGGTCTACGTGGATGATGTGATTATTAAGTCAAAAAGTCAGGCCGACCATGTTAAAGATTTAAGAAAGTTCTTTGAGAGGCTTCGCAGGTATAATCTCAAACTAAACCCGACCAAATGTGTATTTGGATTTCCATCTGGAAAGCTGTTGGGGTTTGTAGTCAGCCGTCGGGGAATTGAATTGGATCCTTAAAAAATCAAAGCCATTCAGGATTTACCCCAGCCCAAGAATAGAACAGAGGTGATGAGTTTTCTTGGTAGACTGAACTACATTAGCAGGTTTATTGCTCAACTCACAACCACTTGTGAGCCCATATTCAAGTTGCTGAAAAAAAGTGTTGCGGTAAAATGGACTGAAGAATGTCAGGAAGCGTTCGATCGAATCAAAAGATATTTGTCAAATCCGCCCGTGATGGTACCCCCGGAGCCTGGTAGGCCTTTGATCTTATATTTATCAGTCATGGACAATTCTTTCGATTGTGTCCTGGGTCAACATGATGTTACAGGCAAAAAGGAGCAGGCTATTTATTATCTTAGCAAGAAGTTCACCACATATGAGGCCAGGTATACTCTTCTTGAAAGGACGTGTGGTGCCTTAACTTGGATAGCACAGAAGTTAAAGCACTATCTCTCATCCTATACTACTTATCTCATCTCCCGCATGGATCCTTTGAAGTATATCTTTCAGAAGCCTATGCCGACAGGTCGATTGGCAAAGTGGCAAATATTGCTTACCGAGTTCGACATCGTATTTGTGACTCGAACCGCCATGAAAGCCCAAGCCTTGGCAGATCATCTTGCTGAGAATCCCATCGATGAAGAGTACGAGCCATTAAAGACATATTTTCCTGACGAAGAAGTGTCGTGTGTCGATGAAGTCGTTATAGATGTTGATCCAGGTTGGAGGTTATTCTTCGATGGAGCTGTCAATATGAAAGGAGTCGGAATAGGTGCGGTTCTTATCTCTGAATCGGGACAATATTTCCCGGTAACAGCACAACTTCGATTCTACTGTACTAACAATATGGCAGAGTATGAAGCCTGCATCCTTGGTTTGAGGTTAGCTGTTGATATGGGAGTCCAATAATTATTAGTGTTGGGAGATTCAGATTTGCTCGTCCATCAAATTCAAGGCGATTGGGAGACGCAAGATTTGAAGCTCATCCCGTATCGACAATGCTTGCAGGAGCTATGTCGACGATTTGTGTTAGTAAAATTTAGGCATATTCCAAGGATTCATAATGAAATTGCTGATGCTTTAGCCACTCTGTCTTCAATGCTCCAACATCCTGACAAAGCCTATATCGATCCAGTGCATATACAGAGTCGTGATCAGCATGCTTACTGTAATACGGTTGAAGAAGAGCTCGATGAAGAACCTTGGTTTTTGGATATCAAGCGGTACATTCAGTCAGGAGAATACCCAGCATATGCCACCAACGATCAAAAGAGGACTATTAGGCGTTTGGCTAGTGGATTTTTCTTAAGTGAGGGAATCTTGTATAAGAGGACCCCAGATCTGGGACTTTTAAGGTGTGTAGATGCAAAAGAAGCCTCGGCAATCATGGTTTAAATACACTCTGGAGTATGCGGGTCGCATATGAACGGTCACATCTTGTCAAAGAAGATTCTTCGAGCAGGTTATTACTGGCTTACTATGGAGAGGGATTCTATTCAATTTGTTTGAAAGTGTCATCAATGTCAGGTGCACGGTGATCTAATACGTTCTCCTCCTGTTGAGTTGCATGCAATGGCCGCTCCATGGCTGTTCGTGGCTTGGGGAATGGATGTGATTGGACCGATTGAGCCGAAGGCATCAAATGGACATAGATTTATTTTGGTAGCCATTGACTACTTCACAAAGTGGGTGGAAGCACTAACTTTCAAGTCAGTGACAAAGAAGGCTGTGGCAGATTTTGTTCATGCCAATATCATTTGTAGATTTGGAATTCCTAAGATGATCATTACAGACAATGCTGCCAATCTCAATAGTCATTTGATGCAAGAAGTGTGTCAACAGTTTAAGATCGCACATCAAAATTCTACTCCATATCGCTCAAAGGTCAATGGTGTTGTAGAAGCCGCCAATAAAAATATAAAAAAGATACTGCGAAAAATGGTACAAGGTTCTAGACAGTGGCATGAAAAGTTATCGTTTGCATTGCTAGGTTATCGCACCACTGTTTGCACTTCAACAGGGGCAACTCCATATTTATTAGTGTATGGGACAGAAGCAGTCATCCCTGCAGAAGTTGAAATTCCTTCTCTTCGAGTCATTGTAGAAGCAGAGATTGATGATGACGAATGGGTAAAAGCCCGACTGGAACATTTGAGTTTGATCGAGGAAAAGAGGCTAACGTCTGTGTGTCATCGCCAGTTGTATCAGAGGAGGATGGCTCGTGCGTATAACAAAAAGGTCCGTCCCAGGAATTTTGAAGTTGGTCAGTTGGTATTGAGACGTATCCTTCCTCACCAGGTTGAAGCGAAAGACAAGTTCTCCCCTAACTGGCAAGGTCCCTTCGTTGTGAAGAAAGTGTTGCCCAATGGAGCCTTATATTTGACAGATATTGAAGGCAAAATGGCAGAAATGGCTATCAATTCTGACGTGGTCAAAAGATACTATGTATGATATTTGATCCTTTGTTGAGTTTATCCCATGTTTAGTACTTGCATTTTTGAAGATTGATATGATGAAGGCATTTTATTCTTCTATCCAAACATTGTGCCATCCTTTGTTTACCCGTTTGAGCTTCGTTTATTTTTCTTTCATATCCCTCTTTTGGAATCAAAATAGAGTCAAAGATAAATGTCAAGAAAATAAGAATAAAAGAAAGAGTTCGAAAAAAAATAAATCAAAGCAAAGCAAAGGACAAGCAGATGGAACTACGTGCGACCTGATTCTCCTCTCTCGGGAGTGAGATACGTAGGCTGCCCTATTTCGGGCTCGGTCCAACCAAATAAAGATTTAAGATTCACCCAGTCAACAAAACTGGGGCATGAGTTAATGCATTGTTTGAGTCGATTCCAAAAGTTGTAAGTCCCACCCCCACTTCAAGTATCGTTTGAGCCTCTTACCATCTTTTCTAACCTTGACCAAAAGCCAAGTTACAACCAAAGAAAGTCCTTCAGATCAATTTTTGATAGTGTTAAGGCTAAGCATGCAATGGATATGACGATACATTGCGAAGTACCGCTTGTCTCCCTCAGCATAAGAAATCAGGAAAGAAATACAAAAATGAGAGAGTCTTATTGGTGAAAACCTTTGCAGGCACCATAAGGCGATGGTGAGTTGTGAGAAAATGAAAATGAGAGAGTCTTATTGGTGAAAACCTTTGTAGGCACCATAAGGCGATGGTGAGTTGAGAGAAATACAAAAATGAGAGAGTCTTATTGGTGAAAACCTTTGCGGGCACCGTAAGGCAATGGTGAGTTGAGAGAAATACAAAAATGAGAGTCTTATTGGTGAAAATCCTCATGGGCACCGTAGGGCGATGAAGAGTTTAAGAGAAAGGCGGAAAGTGAAAAGAAAGAGATTTGTTGGCAAAAGTCTTTTTAGATTTCGTCAATCAAATGTGATGTATGAGTCCCATAGATTTGAAGAAGCGGCTCAGCGGCAAAGGCACAAACTCGACAACAAATGGGGAGTTTTGGATAGGAAGATCAGGCAGCTCAATCCAAAATGCATGTCATACTCATTGGAGTTGGTTGTCGTATTCAAATAAGTTTTCTTTTTGAATATGGGACATTGCCCTTTTCTTTCATTTACATATTCATATTTTTGTCTTTTCTTATGTTAGTTATCAAAACAAAAGTCACCATCATTTCTTTACATTTTTTTAAGTCAAGTCTGTGTCAAAACAAGCGAGAAAGGATTTCAAAATTTACTACCAGTCTTTCCAATTATATGAGGAAAAGCCAAGGAACAGCACAGGAAAGAAATATGATCGTAATTCAACACGAAGCAAAGGAAGTCTATCAACCGACAGGCTATTAGATTCGTGGAATCATTCAGATTTGGGAAAAGAGTGCACCTCAGGGGCATGGTAAAATGAAAACCCATTGTTTGAGTCAGAACTCATTTCCCTCAATCTGGATCTTGGTCAATGATGCGGTAAGACATGACAAGTGTTAGCAATTTGGAACAAAGATGAAAGGAACGAGTGTTGGGCAGATACCTGAAAAGCCAAGATCTGCAAGCCACCACTAAGTTTTTAACTGACAAATTTTTCTTTGATTGAAACGGGGGCAAATTCGTTTCACTTGATTCAGCTACCATTGGAAATGCATATCCTGAGATTTTACTTTATGTTCAGGACCCTCCTGAAAAATAGGATTTTACTTTATGTTCAGGACCCTCCTGAAGAATGGGAATTTACTTTCAGTTCAGGACCCTCCTGAAAAATGGGAATTTACTTTATGTTCAAGACCCTCCTGAAAAATGGGATTTTACTTCATGTTCAGGACCCTCCTGGAAAATGGAAATTTACTTTCAATTCAGGACCCTCCTGAAAAATGGGAATTTACTTTCAATTCAGGACCCTCCTGAAAAAATGGGATTTTACTTTCAGTTCAGGACCCTCCTGGAAAATGGGAATTTACTTTCAATTCAGGACCCTCCTGAAAAATGGGAATTTACTTTATGATCAGGACCCTCCTGAAAAATGGGATTTTACTTTATGTTCGGGACCCTCCTGGAAAATGGGAATTTACTTTCAATTCAGGACCCTCCTGAAAAATGGGAATTTACTTTCAGTTCAGGACCCTCCTGAAAAATGGGATTTTACTTTCAGTTCAGGACCCTCCTGAAAAATGGGAATTTACTTTCAGTTCAGAACCCTCCTGGAAAATGGGAATTTACTTTCAATTCAGGACCCTCCTGAAAAATGGGATTTTACTTTCAGTTCAGGACCCTCCTGGAAAATGGGAATTTACTTTCAATTCAGGACCCTCCTGAAAAATGGGATTTTACTTTCAGTTCAGGACCCTCCTGAAAAATGGGAATTTACTTTCAGTTCAGGACCCTCCTTGAAAATGGGAATTTACTTTCAATTCAGGACCCTCCTGAAAAATAGGATTTTACTTTCAGTTCAGGACCCTCCTGGAAAATGGGAATTTACTTTTTGTTCAGGACCCTCCTGAAAAATGGGATTTTACTTTATGTTCAGGACCCTCCTGAAAAATGGGATTTTACTTTATGTTCAGGACCCTCCTGGAAAATGGGGATTTTAGTTTTTGCTCAGGACCCTCCTGAAAAATGGGATTTTATTTTATGTTCAGGACTCTCCTGAAAAATGGGATTTTACTTTATGTTCAGGACCCTCCTGCAAAATGGGATTTTACTTTATGTTCAGGACCCTCCTGAAAAATGGGATTTTACTTTTGTTCAGGACCCTCCTGAAAAATGGGATTTTACTTTATGTTCAGGACCCTCCTGGAAAATGAGAATTTTACTTTATGTTCAGGACCCTCCTGAAAAATGGGATTTTACTTTTGTTCAGGACCCTCCTGAAAAAAAATGGGATTTTACTTTTGTTCAGGACCCTCCTGAAAAAAATGGGATTTTACTTTATGTTCAGGACCCTCCTGCAAAATGGGATTTTACTTTATGTTCAGGACCCTCCTGCAAAATGGGGTTTTACTTTATGTTCAGGACCCTCCTGCAAAATGGGATTTTACTTTTGTTCAGGACCCTCCTGAAAAATGGGATTTTACTTTATGTTCAGGACCCTCCTGGAAAATGGGAATTTTACTTTATGTTCAGGACCCTCCTGAAAAATGAGATTTTACTTTTGTTCAGGACCCTCTTGAAAAAAATGGGATTTTACTTTATGTTCAGGACCCTCCTGAAAAATGGTATTTTACTTTATGCTCAGGACCCTCCTGAAAAATGGGATTTTACTTTATGCTCAGGACCCTCCTGAAAAATAGAATTTTACTTTCTGTTCAGGACCCTCCTGGAAAATGGGACAACGCTTTCAAAAATGAAATACTACTTTACTATAATCTTTGTTTAGGATAATTTTCGTTCTAGTTTTAATTTTGGATTTCAGGAGCCCGCCTGAAGAACAGGGTGATGAACTAGCAAGTCAGGAGCCCGCCTGAAGAACAGGGTGATGAAATAGCAAGTCAGGAGCCCGCCTGAAGAACAGGGTGTTGAAATAGCAAGTCAGGAGCCCGCCTGGAAAATGGGAATTTTACTTTATGTTCAGGACCCTCCTGAAAAATGGGATTTTACTTTTGTTCAGGACCCTCCTGAAAAAAAATGGGATTTTACTTTTGTTCAGGACCCTCCTGAAAAAAAGGAGATTTTACTTTATGTTCAGGACCCTCCTGCAAAATGGGATTTTACTTTATGTTCAGGACCCTCCTGAAAAATGGGATTTTACTTTATGTTCAGGACCCTCCTGCAAAATGGGATTTTACTTTATGTTCAGGACCCTCCTGCAAAATGGGATTTTACTTTTGTTCAGGACCCTCCTGAAAAATGGGATTTTACTTTATGTTCAGGACCCTCCTGGAAAATGGGAATTTTACTTTATGTTCAGGACCCTCCTGAAAAATGAGATTTTACTTTTGTTCAGGACCCTCTTGAAAAAAATGGGATTTTACTTTATGTTCAGGACCCTCCTGAAAAATGGTATTTTACTTTATGCTCAGGACCCTCCTGAAAAATGGGATTTTACTTTATGCTCAGGACCCTCCTGAAAAATAGAATTTTACTTTCTGTTCAGGACCCTCCTGGAAAATGGGACAACGCTTTCAAAAATGAAATACTACTTTACTATAATCTTTGTTTAGGATAATTTTCGTTCTAGTTTTAATTTTGGATTTCAGGAGCCCGCCTGAAGAACAGGGTGATGAACTAGCAAGTCAGGAGCCCGCCTGAAGAACAGGGTGATGAAATAGCAAGTCAGGAGCCCGCCTGAAGAACAGGGTGTTGAAATAGCAAGTCAGGAGCCCGCCTGGAAAATGGGAATTTTACTTTATGTTCAGGACCCTCCTGAAAAATGGGATTTTACTTTTGTTCAGGACCCTCCTGAAAAAAAATGGGATTTTACTTTTGTTCAGGACCCTCCTGAAAAAAAGGAGATTTTACTTTATGTTCAGGACCCTCCTGCAAAATGGGATTTTACTTTATGTTCAGGACCCTCCTGAAAAATGGGATTTTACTTTATGTTCAGGACCCTCCTGCACAATGGGATTTTACTTTATGTTCAGGACCCTCCTCAAAAATGGGATTTTACTTTTGTTCAGGACACTCCTGAAAAATGGGATTTTACTTTATGTTCAGGACCCTCCTGGAAAATGGGAATTTTACTTTATGTTCAGGACCCTCCTGAAAAATGAGATTTTACTTTTGTTCAGGACCCTCTTGAAAAAAATGGGATTTTACTTTATGTTCAGGACCCTCCTGAAAAATGGTATTTTACTTTATGCTCAGGACCCTCCTGAAAAATGGGATTTTACTTTATGCTCAGGACCCTCCTGAAAAATAGAATTTTACTTTCTGTTCAGGACCCTCCTGGAAAATGGGACAACGCTTTCAAAAATGAAATACTACTTTACTATAATTTTTGTTTAGGATAATTTTCGTTCTAGTTTTAATTTTGGATTTCAGGAGCCCGCCTGAAGAACAGGGTGATGAACTAGCAAGTCAGGAGCCCGCCTGAAGAACAGGGTGATGAAATAGCAAGTCAGGAGCCCGCCTGAAGAACAGGGTTTTGAAATAGCAAGTCAGGAGCCCGCCTGGAAAATGGGAATTTTACTTTATGTTCAGGACCCTCCTGAAAAATGGGATTTTACTTTTGTTCAGGACCCTCCTGAAAAAAAATGGGATTTTACTTTTGTTCAGGACCCACCTGAAAAAAATGAGATTTTACTTTATGTTCAGGACCCTCCTGCAAAATGGGATTTTACTTTATGTTCAGGACCCTCCTGAAAAATGGGATTTTACTTTATGTTCAGGACCCTCCTGCAAAATGGGATTTTACTTTATGTTCATGACCCTCCTGAAAAATGGGATTTTACTTTTGTTCAGGACCCTCCTGAAAAATGGGATTTTACTTTATGTTCAGGACCCTCCTGGAAAATGGGAATTTTACTTTATGTTCAGGACCCTCCTGAAAAATGAGATTTTACTTTTGTTCAGGATCCTCCTGAAAAAAATGGGATTTTACTTTATGCTCAGGACCCTCCTGAAAAATGGTATTTTACTTTATGCTTAGGACCCTCCTGAAAAATGGGATTTTACTTTATGCTCAGGACCCTCCTGAAAAATAGAATTTTACTTTCTGTTCAGGACCCTCCTGGAAAATGGGACAACGCTTTCAAAAATGAAATACTACTTTACTATAATCTTTGTTTAGGATAATTTTCGTTCTAGTTTTAATTTTGGATTTCAGGAGCCCGCCTGAAGAACAGAGTGATGAAATAGCAAGTCAGGAGCCTTCCTGAAGAACAGGGTGATGAAATAGCAAGTCAGGAGCCTGCCTGAAGAACAGGGTGTTGAAATAGCAAGTCAGGAGCCCGCCTGGAGAATAGGGTGAAGAAACAAAAGAGTCAAGCAACAAAGTGAAGCAATTGAAAGCCAAGCAACAAGTTGAAAGAAATTGCAAGCCAGGAGCCCGCCTGAAGAATAGGGTGATGAAAGTCGAGTCAAGAACCAACAGAAGCTGTATAGATAGGATTTTTGTAATTTCATTTTTGTTTTAACTTGTAATTTTCATTTTGATGTAATAACAGAGCCGCGGACCGGAACCTCAACGGAACCTCACTCGACTCTCCAACTCGATATAGTCCACCTCTTCCAATCCTTTGAAATACCCGTGACATGATTCTCTCGTAATTTGGGTAAGAAGGATGTCTTAAGTCAAGACCCGGTTGTCCTTCTTCCTTCTGTTTCTTTCTTTGAATAATGGTCGGGTCAAAATTTGGTCTCGCTGTCTACTTCTTTGCCTGAAAACACTTTGTGTTTACATTCAAAGGGGGCATGATGTAAACACCTAATTTCGTCCCTCCCCGATATCGTTTTTACCTATTGTTTACCTTATCCTACCGTGTACCCTCATCCGTGTGATAATCCCTCCACAAAATGACAAAAATAACAAACTCCCTAACAAATTCTATCCTATCCTAACCCCCTTTACACCTCATCCAAACAACCTACCCAATCAAAAATAAACACATCACCCATACCCCTACCCTCACCACTACCCCCTACCCCACGTTACCCCACCCCCTCTCTCTTTTTCTTGTCAATAAAGAAAAGACTCAACACAATATATACCCACACATACACACAAAATATGGAGGAGAGAAAACCGAAAAAAAGGGAGAACATTGAAATTTCTTTTTCTTCTTCAAAAAGATACACCCACACGGAGGCCATTTTATTTTATTCCTTTTTGCTTCTTCTTCATCATCTTTCAGATGGAGAAGATAGAAAGGGAAAGATCAAGGAAGTTGGCCTGAGAGAAGACAGATTGAGGGATCAAGAGGCTCGAGTGAGAGAGAGATCGCGATTGAGAGAAAAATGGCGAGGAGAGGTCCGTTCCGGCGACCATACTTCGCCGGAGCTCCGGCACCGAGAAAACAGTGAGATCGGATCGAGAGAGACTTGAGCGTAAGAGAGCGACAGAAAGCTGCGAGAGAGAGAGATTGAAAAAAATTGAGAGAGTAGCAGAGAGAGTGACGAAGAGAGAGAGAGATCGACAGGTTAGAGTTTTCCGGCGGTATCCACGCCGGAATCGATGTTCGTCGTCAGGAATGGGTTGAATCAGTCATAAACTCACCAAAAAATTCTTTATTTTCTTTCAATATTGGGACGAGATTTAGCCAGAATCCGATCTATCCCAGCTGGTGTTGTTGTCGTCAACTCGCTTGAGCTCGATTCCACTCGGTTTCAGTTTTCATCGGATTTTTTGGGGGGGTCGTGGGTTGATTTCGGTCAAGTTTGGGTTAGATTTCGATCTGTTCGGACGTCTCGTGGATTTGGTGTTTGGATCGGACCTTAAGTTTGGGTTTTGTATCGAGTTGGTTCGTTGTTGAGGCTCCCATTTGAAGATTTCGGTTTCGGATTTCTTTATTATCAACGAAAACAAGTTCCATTGAGGTCCATTCTCTTAACTCGTTCTCTTTTCTTTGCCTTGATTGGTTGAATTGTTGTGATTATGTGTGGTGTGATCATGGTTGGTGGATTTTGTCGATGTTATGATGTTTTATGTGTTTGACGATGTGATACGTGGAATGAATTGGAGTAATGTTTGGTGTAATTGATTGAAACGAAGCTAGGTGGGGGGTTGGAATTGAGAAATTAATAAAAATGGGCGAATCTAAATTAATTTTGGTTTATTATTGTTGAATTCAGAATAAACATGAATATTGTCGGAACACGATAGAATCATGGTATGTTGAAATGAATAGGCAAATGTAGGTGTGGGTAGGCAAATTTAGAATTGTTGGATTGTGGGAATGCTTGGAATGTTTGTTGAATGTTTTGTTTTTATCGCATTTGAAAAGTGTATTCATTCAGCCGGGGAATGCCCCGAGGTTATTTGTATTTACTCACCGGGGAATGCCCCGAAGAATTTTGTACGCGAAGGATGTTCGTGATCAAGGCCCGAGGTATCGGGTAAAGCATAGTTTAGGACTAGTGTAGGTCATTTCAGTATTTTTATTTCGGTTTGTAATAAATTGAACTGGACGCTAAATTTTGGATTGTTTTATTTTGTTTGCTTGCTTGATTGTTTTGCGTGTTTTATGTGATTTATACATTCGCAGTGTCAAATTAGCCGATGTGCTCCACCAAGCGATCGTGGTCGAACCACGGGATTGAGAGGTGCCTAACACCTTCCCCTCGGTCAACAGAATTTCTTAACTGGAATCTCTGTTCGCGGATTAGTGTTACAGAGTCAAAACCGTTTTGAAAAAGGATATCCACGGGTGACTTGGCACACTCGATTTATGCCAAGTGGCAACTCTGAGTTTTGGAATATAATAAATCCTTTTCGAAACAAATCTTCATTTTGTCACTTTAATAATAAAAACCCTTTCGAAGCCATAAAATACATATCTTTTTTTGGAATCGAAAAAAAAGGGGGTGTGACTGGAGGATTACTTGTAATGTATTCATGACTAACCATATATCGTGACTATACAATGTATCTGCCTCACTTTTTAATGAAATATTATGTACTACTGAAAACTTACGCCAGAAGGAGTAATTAGCTCCTATAGTAGTAAAATTTACGATGTTTATATATATATATATATAGTACGTACCTCTTCCAACAGCATCTCACAAAAACGTGGTTGAAGCATTTCAAAGCTTAGAACACCTGGATAGGGTTCACATATTATCTTTCTGAAGCTTTCCACTGAGTTCTCACTGATTGCCTTAATGAATGAGGGCACAAAGAAGTTTGTTGCCTTCATGGTATATAGCATACTGTGTAGAGGCTGAAACATAAAGAAAAAAAAAATGCGATTATATTGCATTATAAGATTTTTTGTAAAACTAATTAATTATTTGGTCATAGCTCATGAACCTAATAAGAAACCATAATAAATAAATTTGTTATGTACGTACGGCGTACCTGATAGTTTGATATGATCCTCTGCCTATATTCATTTTGTTTCTGCGTCTGAGTAACAACACAATTAAAAGATATATCAAGAATATATGTATATAAATTGGCCAAAAGAAAGAAAACTCCTTTTTAAGAAAAATAAATAAATATGTCCATCTTTGCTCATTGAGCATGGATAAATTGGTGGAGCATCCTCCTACTTGTCCGTTGTGCGGACTCTTTACTTTCAATGCCGCGCCCGTATTGAATTCATAAAAAATTATACTACTTTTAGAGAATTCAACACGTATCTGCTGTAATATTTTTGAAGAAGAGCCCGAACAACATAAGCTATCCATGATAGTAGATAAACATTTAACCTCACAAAAAAATTGGAGGAGCATGCAACCAAAGGTGTTCTTGCTAAGCTTTTCTAGGAAGTTTTTGAAAATCATATTTAAACATTGTACAGCCACTGCTTGTACACCAAAAAGAATCAAACCTTTCAGAGGTGATAAAACTACTAATACTTACTAGAACAGGAGGCTAAAGACCATTGGAAGTAGGGCCGGATGTATGTACCATTATAGGTACAACTTACAAGTATAGTTCAACCTATATAGTACATAAATTTATGTGCAAAAGTTTGCTAAATTGCAATAAATATATTCCACTTTGGAAAGGAAAAGGGCAGTTCCAAACGAAGAACCCGAGGCAAGCTTCTCGGTTTCCAAGTGTCAAGTCCCGAGGGTTTGTGCCCGCCAAAAGATTTCTTTTTTCTTTTTAGTCTTTCCTTGATGCAATGAACCGAAAGGTGAGAGGCACGGCTCGACCGGTCTCTGGGTCGAATTTGTTGTGAACCTCAAAACTAGAATTTCAATCCTCTATATATGAGGCCAGCAATAATGAACTTAGTTATGCTACGTTCTCCTATTTTAAATTAAAAATAACATTCTACGTATTTACTGATAGCTTTAAAGACTTAAATAGCATGAAGGACAGCAGATTAATGCAATAACTAAATATTTTTTCCTATATAGGAGTATAATGAAAGGACAACTTGGTATCAAATAGTCTAACCACCAACAATCCTCTTAGTATATAGTACTATTGAATAACGCAATATATATACACATACATGCTTAATTAGCGTGACTGAAATTTCTCTTTTAAACAGTAGAAGACAATCGTAAAGCTTCCCCACATATGCAAATTGCAACATTAATATTAGTATTGCAATAAATAATTAATATAATTAATTACTTACGCGAATGCGCTCGGATAGAGGAGAGTAACCAAGGAGAATGTCACTCATGAATTGGACTTTGTTGTCTCGTGATGAATTGAGCAAGTTGCTTGAAAGATGTCGCTCGAGGGAACTGTATAACAGAGGGCTGAACTCCAATTTCGACTCCAATTCCTCATAGTTTTCCACCTTGTGATGTTCTACTTCTACAGATGGAATCAGTTGCAGCCCCTTCAATGAACTCATGTTTCCCCTCTTCTCAGATTGATGTGTCCTATTCCTATACAACATGAATCAAATTTCTATATATAAACCAAGAGATATACTACACGAATCAAATTTGTATATATAAACCAAGAGATGGATGTGTCCTATATATACAATACGAATCAAATTTGTATATATAAATCAAAAGATATACAACACGAATCAAATTTGTATATATAAACCAAGAGATGGATGTGTCCTATATATACAATACGAATCAAATTTGTATATATAAACCAAGAGATGGATGTGTCCTATATAGACAATATGAATCAAATTTGTATATATAAATCAAGAGATCGATATGTCTTATATAACACGAATCAAATTTGTATGTATAAACCAAGATATCGATGTGTCCTGATGATGTTAGGAAAAAGATTTAAGTTTACCTTCTTCAAAAAGATTTTTTCCTACTACTATAGTGCCTCTTCAGATCATACTTTAATTAGCACCAAAATTAATGAAATTACCATACATACGACGGTAATTAAATTAACTTTAATAATCTTCCACCAACAGCTTAAACTAAAAATAACTTGGTAGGCATATAATATAGTATATGTATTTTATGTATAACCCTATACATTAAGTGCATAATGTCTGTATACCGGCTAACAAAATTAAAGGGTGTTTTTTGTAAATACCATCTTACTAGCCTTCTTTTTTATAATATATCATTAGTGCGTTATACTAATTATAATATTTACATCTTATACCAACCTTAATAATTAAAAATAGAAAAGGTATTCCTAAAATTTAGCATTAATCAACAAAAAATATTAAAAACTACAAATTTCTGATCAATATTCAAAAATTGAAGTAATTAATTTTCTAATACAGTTTTTGTACTGGAAGAGCTTAACCTTTTCTGTTGTCACAACTCACAAAAATACAATTTGTACAAAAAATAAACTAATAAGACATAAAAGCACGCTTGAACTATAATAAAATAATTATTAATTACATATCTAAATTATGAGAGGGTCCTAAAACCCCCTTAAATTTATTCATTTCATATTGTTTACCTCTTTCAATAATAATCTAATTAAAAAAAAAAATGTCAAAACCTTCACTTGTTCATACACAATTATATATTTAAACTTAAATAGAAGTGATCAACCCTGATAATAGGTCATTAGAATGTTTGTTAAAAAGACATTAGTAAGTATTTTTTAAATGTCTAAACTATCTGTGAAGGCGGTTATAAAAATATCTATATTTATAATCTATAATCTATATCTATATCTATAATTTATAATATATATCTATAATCTATAATCTATAATATATTTTAAAAGTGTGAAAACCGTTAGAAAAGTGAATTGAACTTTTAAAAGATCTGTAATAGACAAAATCGTCTTTTCCCCCTTTTTCCCTAATTATTATTTTATTAATATAAGGACTCCTAAAATATATGAGAAGAATCCTAATTAAATAAATATATGAAAAAAAATTAAAAATCCTAAAACACATAAAATATATGGTCCTAAAACAAAAAAAAGTTCCTAAAATATATGGAAAGAAATTAAGAATTCTAAACTATGTAAAATACATAAAATATACGAGTCCTAAAATAAAAAAGATCCTAAAATATATGATAATAAATTAAAATTCACGCAAAAATGTGACCCACGATTGTAGTTAAAAGTTCAAAGGAGGAGCTAATGTCATTCATGAGAAGTCTTAAGGTGAAAGGGATTAAGTAAATTCAAAGAATAATTTGGTTGGTAAAAATAGCTTCAAACTCTTCCATGCAACTACGTCAATTACACCATAAAGTGAATAGAGAAAATTAGAGAAATCTGAAATCAAACAATATATGAATTACTCCCTCCATTACTTTTTTTTTACTCTGTTTAAAAATGAAAAAAAAAAATCCAAACACGAGATCTTTTTGGAGGAAGAATTCTAATTAAATAAATACATGAAAAAGAAAAAACCTAAAATACATAAAACATATGAGTCCTAAAATAAAAAAGGTCTTAAAATATATAAGAAGCAATTAAGAGTCATAAACTGTACTTAAAAAAAAATATCACCTATATAAATGGTTACATTGTACTCATGTGGGCAATAGGCATGCCTAAGCAAACACAAAACCCCCAACACAAGATCTTTTTAGAGCTGAGATCCTCTTTTAGTTGCATATGTATTTCTTTAAAGTATTGATTTGTATTAATACTCTTATTACATATGATACCAACTTAAGTACTTTTGATCAGATCCTTTACCTTTAGTTTAAACTTATTATCTTTTACGTGTTGTTTTGATTATGTTCTTAATCTACTTGTGTGATTTGTAATTTGTTATGTATTTGTACATAACTCATGTTTGATTTGAAAATCTTTTCTTATTTGTTATATACTCCTAATTTTTAATTTAATTTGAAAATCTTTTCTTATTTGTAATATACTCCTAAATTTTACGTGGAGAAAGAGATCGTGTGGATTAAAAGTTTGTTACTTGTTTATATTTTTTAACCAATTATTTTTTATAATTTTATTCATGGAGTTACAAAAAAAAATAATTAAAATAGAATTCGGGTCTCGGCTCAAAGTTGGGTCAGGAATTGAATTTGTGGATCGAATCTTGAGTCAGGATTGGGAGCCGGATCCTAAATTGGGATCTAGACTCGAGTTAAGGTTAAAAGTTAGGTTCGAGATTGAGAGTCGAAGTAGGGTTTGGAGGTTGAGTCTCAGCTTAGAGGGAATGGAGTTTGTGGTGGGGTCTTGAGTCGGGAGTCAGGGGTTGAGACTCCGGTTGGGGTCGAAGTCAGGGTCAAGATCGAGAGTTGGGGTTGAGGTACAGAATTAGGTCTCGGGTCAGAGTCGGGATCTTGAGTCGGTAGCCAGGTTAGAGAGTCGAGTCTGATATTATAGTATTTGTAAGATTATACTTAAATGATCTTGGAATACTATTTTCTTTTTATTAACTAAACACCACAAAATAAATAAGAAAATCACTTTTTTCATTAAAAATATTTTTTAGAAAATATTTTTCATCATTCGAATTTTCAAATACATCCATAATTTTTATAATATTATCAAGAAGTACACGTGTGAGGCACGTAGTATGAATTTTCAAAATTTTTATATTTTTCTGAATACTGAGTAGAGATAGGGGTCTTCTTATTTGTATTAAGAAATCCACATTGAAAAATGAACAACAAATCAAAGAAATACAATCTTTTATCAAATCGAATAAAGCAGAATAAGTTTACCAGACGATCAGATTTGAGAGATCTTACCTCTGTGTGATCTAGTACCTTTGTGTGACAATATCTAAGGTACTCTGATTCACATTGCTTACTACATTCTTAGTCTTATAAAACTTATACCTAAGCACAAGCAACGAAAAAAGGCACCAACCTCGAGTAGAAAAATTGAACAATATTTTAAAAATTCAAGAACTTCAATTATTCAGGTTTTCAAGTAATTTCAACCTACGTAATTAGAATTCTCAACTTTTTCACATTTTTCTGAACACTATGGGTAGAAATAGGGTTCTTCTTATTTGTATTAGGAAATCTACATTGAAAAACGAATAATAAATCAAAGAAATACAACTTTTATTAAATCAAATGATTAAAGCAGAACAAATTTACTAGACGACCAGATCTGAGAGATTGTACCTTTGTGTGACCTAGTGGGACAATATCTAAAGTACTTCGGTTCTCGGGATGGCAATGGTGCGGTGCGGGTTTTAAGCTATGCAGGTGCGGTGCGAGTTAAGGTAAAAAAAAATTAAACGGTTCAGGTTGCGGTTACGGGTATATGCGGGTTTAAATTAAAAAAAGCTAAAAATTAGTATTATGCTCGTGAATATACCTAAAATTAGATGTATTCTTTACTTAAAATTTAATGATACTTAAAATGACATGTATAAAACTACAAATAAATAATTTTATAGTTTTTTTAATATCTCTATTCATTTTTAAAAAAATATGTTATTTGATCATTACTTGTACACATGATATTTTTTGACAATTTCTTAGTGAAAAGTGATATAGTAGAAATTAGTTGTTATTATTTCCTAGTTGTAGATTTGAAAATATTATGATTTTCAATGGAGTTACAATTTTTTAAAAAAATTAAAAAAAAAATAAAAACATGGGGCGGTGTGGTGCGGATATGCGCGGGGATGAGTGTGGGGCGAGTTTATACTGGTTTAAAGGTGATGCAGTGCGGTTTTAAAATTTGCGGGTGTAGAAAAAACCCGCACCATTGTCACCCCTAGTTCTTATTGCTTACTACATTCTTAATCTTACAAAACTTATACCTAAGCAAAAGCAACAAAAAAAGGCACCAATCCCGAGTAGAAAAATTGAACAACATTTCAAAAATTCAAGAACTTTAATGCAGGTTTACAAGTAAATCCAATCTATCTGATTTAGAATTTTCAATTTTTCCACATTTTCCTAAACACTACGGGTAGAGATAGGTTCTTCTTATTTGTATTAGAAATCCATATTGAAAAATAAACAACAAATCAAAGAAATACAATATTTTATCAAATCAAATGAATAAAGCAGAACAAATTTATCAGACGACCAGATCTGAGAGATTGTACCTTTGTGTTAGTACCTTGTCTGAAGAGATTAAAAGAAGGTTCGATTAGGGTTTTGTGGTGTTTTATAGTGTGATGATCAGAAGGGGCACGTGGCGAGTAAAGGGAGCAAGAGATCTACATGTATACGCATAGAGATGAAA
Organism: Capsicum pubescens; assembly: GCA_030864215.1. Lineage (NCBI taxonomy): Eukaryota > Viridiplantae > Streptophyta > Magnoliopsida > Solanales > Solanaceae > Capsicum > Capsicum pubescens. The sequence goes on along the minus strand of CM061541.1, from coordinate 6,432,587 downwards.
AGATAGACGACTTAGATAAAAAATTCATTAAATAAAAGGACGGTCCAGATTAGATAGTCAATTAGGTTGTTAGAAGTTGTTAAATATAGAAATGCACAGCTGGACACGACAACTGTAATTAACATTTATTAGCATATGTACTATTTTTTTGGTTGTAAATAAAATCTATATTCAATGAACTTCAATAATATGATTAAACTAAAGTATGAACAACTAAATGAAGATCTAACTTTGTATTCACCAATATGAACTTCAACGATAAATTTAAATCAACTTATGAAAAGCAAAATTGAAGTCCAAATCAATAATGAACAACAAATGAAGTTCAAACTATTTTCTGAAAAACAAAAAAAAACAAATGTTTAGAAAGAGATGAAGATCAGAAGATTCAAATTCACTGAATTCACAGTGTATCCTTAAGAAAATTAGTTGTCGCAGGTATCCGAGATTATGGAATATATACTCCCAAAATAAAATGAATCACTTCAACAGAATAGCGGTACCTCAAATTCTATCTAACAACAAACTTACTCAATAGTAGCAAGTCACAGTTGAATTTTTCTTAGAAAGAGTAGTGTTTTTAACTTCAACATTTTGTCACCATATATGAGAAAAAATAAGATATTTATAGCGAAAAGGTGTTGCTTAAAAAAAAAAGCAATTGTTTGTGAAGAGTTTCATTGTTTCAAAGTGTCGGGTCCATATGCAGACCCATGTGCGTTGGCACATGATGACCATGCAACCGCATGTCACTTCAGTCATCAAAACAGAAAGTTGATATTGATATGTGTTGGCATTTGCGGAGCCATATGCGTCCACAAATGACCATATGCACCCACAAATCAGTCTTTCATCATTTAAACGAAATGAAGGATCACGTCCCTTTAACGTATGTTTTGACATGTGTCAGCTCATGCTCGTGTTCGTCCGTAAATGGAGAAAAATTTCAAATTAGTTTTCTAGATTAAAAAGTCATTAAACAATGAAGTTTCAATTAAATTTTGTCCAAAGAGATAATCTCTCGATCATTTGACAAATTCAAAGCCAAAACCAAGCGACTAGCAATGACACAACGCAAGACTTCTCTGTTTCTTGCCTCACTTACAAAGAGGAGGAGTGCTTCTATAATTAAGCATAAGAATATCTATTGGTGGGAGAACATTTCTTTATAAAAGTAAAAACACAATTTACTTTTTTTGTTCATTTATTCCTCAAAACATGTTATCAATGTCTTAATATCTAATAGGAGAGAAAGACAATAGAAGCAGGCAGTTGGTCATCAACATGCCTGCTTCAGTTTCTAGCTACGTAATTTTACTATATCACTCCTAATTAATTGTTATAAGTTATTTATGTATTAAAAATTAATACTCCCTCCGTCCTATTTCATCATTTTCAATTTTGTCCGTCCCAAAAAGAATATCATCTTTCCTTATTTGGTAACTATTTAAAGACACAATTACACTTTTACCCTTATTGGTTCCACTTATAAGGGCCCACTTAATTAAAAATAATAATAGTACATTGTTTTAATGAAGGACAATTTGGTGAAAAAATACTATGTCTTTACTTATTTCTTAAACTCAGTGCCCGTTCAAATGGCGACACATAAAATGGGACAGAGGGAGTAATATTTAACAAAAAAAATAAAATATACATGTATGACATGTCTGTTTCATCTGCTTCAATTGTAATTTTACTTAATATCACTCCTAAATTAATTATTATAAGTCATCTAAGTATAAAAAGATAATAATAATTAATAAAGATAAAACAGGTATAAAATAATAAATTAACTATTGAAATTTTAAATTAACTTGATGTCTTATCTTAAAAAAATTTAATAAGTATTTTTTATAATAATTTTGCTTTATAACTTCTAATTAGTTGTTGTGAGTCATTTAACACATGCCTGCTTCACCGCTTAAATCGTGATTTTACTAGATCACCCTTAATTAATTATTATGGTCATCTAAGCATCATACCACTTAAATTGAAATATAAGAAAAGTAATTTTAAATTACAATGATTAACAACTTAAAATATCTAAAAAAAAATAAAAAATTTGTTATATATTTCGAAAAAATATGCAAAAAATATTATAAATCACAATAATAAACAACTTAAAAAATTAAAGATATAAAATATTTGGTTGACTCTCGAAATTATATTACTGCCACTTAAATTAGAATAGAAGAAAAGTATTATAAATCACCATAATTAAAAACTTAGGTTATTTTAAAAATATAATTGACTATCAACGCATAAGAGTTAGAACAGGGAGAGTAATGTATATTAGTTGAAAACTACATTAAAAAAAATTATAAATTATAATAGTTAACAATTTAAAATATTTAAAACCATATTAAAAGTATGATTATCTAAATTCTATTTGTATCGCATAAATTGAGACAAAAAAATAACATATACTGAACCTGTATTATCTGAAAAACAGTAATATAGACTCATCGAATTTCGCTATTCACACTCTTTACTAATTTATACATTTGTAGAGTTCAATTATCATGAATTAAATTTTTAAAATAAAATTATATATTTGAATAACAAATCACAATAATTGTTAACTTAAAATATTTTAAGAATACATGCAAAAATTACTCTGAAAAATAAATTTATTTAAATTTCAAAATTCAAAAGATGTCACATTAATTGATATGGTTATTGTTATAATATTAATTTAGAATAGATGTTGGGCCCGTGCTTTGCACGGGCTTTTGGTGACTACTATATAATGAAATTTGAAATTTTATGTATAAGGTACACGTTATAATTGAAAAGAGGTTTGAGTATCTCAGAAAGCTAATTAATCTTTTTTTTTGACGTTTTTAAAATTATTTTTATAACAATTAAGCACGGACTTTTGGTTACTAGTATATAATGAAATTCGAAATTTAATTTTATGAATGAGGTACACGTTATAATTGAAAAGATGTTTGAGTATCTCAAAAAGCTAATTAATCCTTTTTTTTATCGTTTTTAAAATTATTTTTTATAACAATTAAGCACGGGCTTTTGGTGACTAGTATATTTTGGTGACTAGTATATAATGAAATTCGAAATTTTATGTATGAGGTAAACGTTATAATTGAAAAGAGGTTTGAGGATCTCAGGAAACTAATCAATCTTTTTCTTGTCATTTTCAAAATCATTTTTTTTATAACAATTTGTTTATTTGAAATAACCATTGGTAAGATTTTTTTTTATTATTTTTTTACATTTAACTTCGTTGAATTAGATTTTCTGTTGCTGAAAACAACTTAGGCCTCGTTTGGCCATGAAAATCATAAATTTTCGGAGTTGAAATTGGAATTATATTTGACCATGAATATAGATTAAAGTTGAATTTAAATTATTGTGAAAGAAGTATGCGTGAAAAAAGTTTTTCCAAATACAATTTCGGAATTATATTTGAAATTTCATGGCCAAACACATCTTGTTTTTACTTCTTTCACTAAACTGAACTAATTTTCCGAAAAAAAGAAAATAATTTTCACGGTAAACGGCTACTTAGAATTTATGGAATCGAGAGTTGACAATATAATTGTGCTTGATTATACTTTTAACTTAAAAAACTATTTAGAATAGTATTCATGTTCAAATGTAAGCTGAAAATTACGTTATAAGCTTAAAAAACTCTGATATTATAAAGAGTTCACTCAGCGGTAGTCATACAATTCTTTCTTTTTTCCTTTTGGGATAACAATGGTGTCCATACCAGCTCGTGCAAATATAATTCTATTATCCAGTTTAATTCCTTTTCTTTTATATGGGCAGTGCTGCTGTCTTCTTGTCTTGATTTCTTGTAACATACCTTTCTGGTGGAATAGAGAATGTTTGGTAACGATAAACAAATGCAAGGCTTTATTGCATTACCCAATTGAAAGGAAAACCATATATGCATAAATAATGATATGATGGGTATTACTCCCTAGGGATTTTCAATGTTCCATATAATCTCCCTGTGGAGCAAAAATAGGTCAAAAGGTCCCTATAGATTTTAAAACAATGTGATTTTAACATGCAGCCTCCCAACGAATTTTTATATGCACTTATCTTATCTTTTGTGTTTGTTATACTGTTATCGGTTCTAAGCCGGGGGTCTATCAAAAATAACTTCTCTACTTCACCTGAGGTCTTGGTATGATTTGCGTACACTCTACCCTTCCCAGATCCCACTATGTGGGAATACACTGGGTTGGGTATGTTGTTGTTGTTCGCCTCCCAACTAATTTCATGCATGTTGCATTAATTTACCCTCTACGAACCCCATTGAAGTATTAAAACCCTTCCACTCCTATGTCTAAACTCTATCTACATTGAAATACTCGTCCACTTATCGTTGTTTCTTCAACCTAAAATGACACAAGGCTTTTAGGTAACTTAATATATGTTAACTATCAAATAGTCTCGTGCAACCACAAATTATCTATTTCAAGATAATGTAGTCAATTGAAACTTGTTACAAAATATTGTCCACTATATTACAGCTTACTCTACGTTAATTACCAAGTAGCCTAGTAACTATAATCATCTAATGATGTTTTATTTGCCTCAACATATTGTCTAGTATGTATATTTGATTATGCATGTAAAATGATATTACCACTATATGCCACTTTGACAACATAAGAGAAGAATCTTCATAGATAATTCTGCTGACAGACTCAGTTTCAAAAAAAAAAAATACTAGTAATATATATCCAGGGAACTAATGAATCAAGGAAAAGGATTGAGTTGACCAATTAGACCTGCAGTAAAATGTTTAATTCAAAATCACCATCAGCACTGTCAAGAAGTGCTGAAGCAGATCACCCGACGAAAGCAATATAATAATCCTGTAAAGAATGCCAATGACGAGTCACTACTAACAATCTAGCTAAGCAAAAACCAATGCGGACCTGAGCCTAACAAGTATACAGCACGCAGCACTTCCAGCTCTTCTAGCAGTCTCCACTCACATAGTAATTTTGACAAAATATTCCTGCCAATACAATCAGCCTGAGGGGTAGTAGAGGTTGTTTCCCATAAACCCCCAGCTCAAGCAAAGCATGTCGAGATCAAGTATCAAAAGGAAATACAATAATGAAAGCTAAAAATGGAGAAAAGACCAGTATGCAGCTCCAACAAATAATATGGTAACAAGACTTGCTACAACCAAGTGCAACCTGGGACATATCTTTGGACATATAAATAATCAGATCCATTTCACAATCAGACAGCATAAGATGCATTATGCCCAGTCCAGTTTGCACATAAAAATCGCGAGTTGTACTTCCCTCTCCAAAAATATTCCAGAATGCTTAAAACTTTCGAGTAGATCTACCTACAAAATTGTAGACAACAAATGTCTACTTTGTTCTTCTTTTCCTCTGCTTTTTATATTGTTCATGTAGATTCAAAGACAATGTTGTTTCAGCCAATTCCCTTCTTAATCTTTCATTTTCAGCTATGTCATGCAGCAGTGAGTAATGCTCTGACAGTTTACTTTTAACAGCATTTTCATCAACTTGAACAGTGAGATCAAGATAAGGCCCCATACTATTATGCTTTAGTGAGGCATTCCCTTTTTCTCTCTTGGCATTTGAGTTTTTGGGGTCAACTTTTACGCTGAACGATTCTTGCTCAAGTTACAACTCCTTAAAAGCTTGTTGAGGAGATTTGTTGGACAGGTGAATCTGGTTATCACTAGTGCTCAACATAGAAATGTTGGAAGCCAACGTAGAAACAGCTGGGTGGTAATGCTTTGACAAGAGGTTCAGCTCCCAAAGCACTGAAGCAAGTGCACCGCTAAGGTTAGGGTCAGTTGCATAAGGCTGATATTTCTGCAACAGAATAGAATTGGCATCAACACATTTTAGAGGTTCAAATATCTACTGAATATGAATGGCACAATTCAGAAAATTTCTTTTTATTCATGAGAAGGGGGTCATTTCAGTATGAAGCATATAATTAGCACCTTGAGTGGCACACAGAAAACAAATTTTATAAAACATTTCAACAACTTCCCCAATGGGAAGTCCAATACACTACAACTTCAGAAAACACAACTATAAGTACACTATAATGCCAGCAGAACCAAGCCCTGTCTTTACCGTGCCTCTGGTTTCCTTTCGCCTGATCCCCCACTCAAAAGAAGCTGAGGAACAAGTTAGAGATGTCCGTAACAGGGTCAAAGAGGTGGACTTCTCTTATTTTCTTCAGGAAATATCAATTGCATGAATGATAGTATTTAATGAAAAAGTTTATATTGTGCCTCACACAAAGGACACTAGTTGTGGGCTTCTTTTTGTCTCACAAGTCAGAGGACGGAAAGTTGTGGACTCGAAAGTGTAACATTTGGACCACCAACTTGTGAGACAAAAAGAAGCCTCACACAACTAATGTCAGTTGTGTGAGATACACATAGTAAAGATTTTTTCCAAGTCAACACCATTACACCATGAGTGCCATATAATTAATCAGAAAGAAGAATGATTCATACCACTATGGCACCAGAAACAGAGCCACCTCCAGCATCATTTTCTAATAAGTTCCGGCATTTGACGTTCTTCTGTAGGAGATGCTTCAAAGTAACCAAGGCTGCAATAGCTTAAGAAATGAAAACTGCAGATCATAACATATAAAATGCTTGGTTAAAAACATACAGCAGTCTAGTAATGATTGGCAAAATATGACCTTACCAGCCATGGCCTCTGCAGACCCCGAGTATAAAGAGAATGTAGCTAAACGTTTTATAAAAGCTGCAACCCTTTGCATGTCATGTTGTCGATCATCACAAAGCATTATCTTCAAAGCTTCAGCAAGGATTTCACCATTATCCCTGCTTACAAAGAAAGATGGCTAACCGTATTACTCTAGCCTTAGATGATGTAACCTCAGACTAATAGAATAAATATCCAACTCTTGTATCCAGAGAGAAGGTTGAAATCTGCAAAATTTCCTTGATGTTTGAAAAAAAGAGGGGGGGGGGGGGGGGGAGGAAGAGAGTTGAGACTACCACTGCCAAATAATTGAAAAATAGTAATTTGATAGACACAGACCTACCTTCCTGGCCTGTACTCAATTATCAGATTGTAAAGTTGGATAAAGAAATCCTGAAGATCAACATTCAGTGCATTCAAATTGTTTCTCATCACTCTAAAAGCGACAATGCAACACTGGAGCTTTTCAGATACTGTCAGACATGCTGAAACATCCTTGGAAGAGCCATCAGAGCCATTGCCACTTCTGGCAAGCTTTATCAGAAAATTCATGAGATCGGACATGAAATCTAAGTCAATAAGCTGGCAAAATTTCCCAATTCCATTAAGGCAAGGAGTAAGAAGAGGATGACTTCCAGCTAGCTCAGGTGAGGAACCTGCTTCTGATCTGAGAAACAATCATTTACTGAATCTTAATCTTCTTAATCCTCTCCAACTTTTCATTTATTCTCTGATATAACAGATCAATAAATATGAATTTATGCATTAATTACTCCCTCAAAAGTTGATAATTTTATTTTAAAAAAATAAACTAAAATTGTGATCTACGGGAGAAAGTTGGTAATTTGTGCATACAAAATTCCGATATATACGATTTCCGTAAATTATTTTTTTACTTGAATTTATTTACTGAAATCCTTTTTTTGAATCTAATACGCAATAAAAATTGATTCAGTTTCAACATAATGAAAATCGATTTTATTATTGGTTTGAATTAGATTTTCTAAATTGAATGCACAATATAAATTTCAAACACTTTCAAATTGTCAATTTTGTAATTACTATTCTTTTTGTATACAATAACTTCAATTGTAAGTTTGTGTTTCAATTTTCGTATTCATTTTTTATTTTCGTAATTTTAAAAAAAAATTCACAGAAGTTGTTAAAAGGTTATAATCCTTGTTTGTGTTAGTTTTTTTTTTTCTTTTCTAAATCCCATTTGTAATTGCAATTTGTGTGATATATTCATTCATTACTCTACTGCATATTTCATAATATACATATTGACAGTCTTTTAATATTTTTTTATATATATCTATTAATAGTATATTTGAATTTCTGTATATCTGTTAACATAAGTGTATAATTATATTTTTATATCTGCTTTAAAGGTTACAAAGATTGTTTTTATTATTTGTATATCTATTATTTGTATATTTGTATATTTGTTTACATAAAATTTGATATTCGTATATCTGTTGTTTGTATATTTATATATACATCTATGCAAATGAAGTATACATGTATTCAGATCAAAACTGTTGTTTATTATTTGTATATCTGTTGTTTGTATATCTGTATATACAAATTTGAATATTGTTTGTAAACGATATTGCAAACGAAATATACATATATTCAAATCAAAATTGTTGTTTATTATTTATATATTTGTTGTTTGTATAGCTGTATATATAAATTTGAATGTTGTTTGTAAACGAAATATACGATATATACATATTTGTATATCTGTTATTTGTATATTTGTATATACATATATGCAAACAAAATATACATATACATATATGTTTATTATTTGTATATCTGTTGTTTGTATACCTGTATATACAAATTTGAATGTTTTACATAATAACAAATTTCATGTATATACATATATGCACTCTAAAACTGTATATATCTGCATATGCATTATTCTTCAAAATGTATATGCGAAAGTTAACTGTATATACATGTATGTAAATTGTATATACATATATCAATAATACAAACTGTATATACATACATACATACATACACTCTTAACTCTGTATATATATGCATGTATTATTCTACAAAAAAAAAGTATACGTATCTACATATATTGAAACAAAAATGTATATTGACCAACAATTCTGTTTCATGAGAATATATACAAAAAAATCTCGTAATCATTGTCAACTTCATTGCTCCCCCTTTTAGATTTAGATACTTTAAAATATTTTTTCTTTTTCGCCTTGCTAGAAAATGCAAAATTCTTTCCTTTTTTTATTTGATAAATCATCCATAAAAAAAAATGGGGGAGTGACTTACATAATATATAAAAATTTATATTATAAAATAAAAATCCGCAAAAATGAAAAAAATTATAAAAACGGAGGAGTGCTCCCTCTTTTCTATTTTTTTTTTTTTGTAAAATATATGAAGAACGAAGAAATTTAACGACTAACTGACATAATATATAAAAAATTTAAAAAAATTAAATCTAATGTCAAATAAATATTCTAAACTGATTTTCTGTGGTGAAAAATTCGCAAAAATGATTTATCACAGAAAAATTAAGGATTATATTTTGTGATATTAGAGTGACTTTGAGAGAAAAACAAGGAGAAAAAAGTTGAAGAAGATCTCTAGAATAATCATGTATTATGATGTTGCCAATGTTGTCTTTTCTTTAATTTAAAATCAAGGATATTAGAGTGATTTTGAGAGAAAATTAAGGAAAAAGTAGTTGAAGAAGATATCATAAAAAATCTTGTGTTTTGATATTGCATTGTTGCCTTTTTTGAGTCAATAGGATAGAGAGAGAATAGAAAGAAAATACCAAAAATAAATATATGAGAGAGAAAATTGATATATACAAATCTTAATATATTTGTATATAGGGTCCACAAAAAAAATTAACTTTTAACTACCAAATGACTATGAATTGTAATTTTTTAAAACATTAACCATATCTTGTAATTAATATAGTATTTTGTCTATAATATGTAATTTTTCCTAGAAAAAAAGACATTTGATCCAAAAGATAATATGTGAACAAACTTGGCAACTACAAATATAGGTCATATGTTACACATGACAACTTAGGTAGTTGGATATGGGCTCATGCCATAATGTTACCACATCAAATCCAACAACCTCTCCATCAATTTTGTCTTACAATTCTCTCACATATGGTTTGAATTTAGTACTAGCCTTTTCTCACCCAAATATCCCTTGTTAGCCAATAACGATGCATCACATGAATCTTTAAATTTGCTCTAGTGACTTACAATAATAACATATGATCTTATCACTACATTGTGAAGGTAAAGAGACTGTTTTTCTTTGTGGGACATTGACATTTGGATGATATTGTGTCGAAGTTGGAAAAAACGAAGATAAAAACCAAAATTGAAACGTCTGCTCAAAATTATTGTTCCTAAAGAAATAGATCTTAATTTCCACAATGAAGTTAAGTACTTATAAATAATAGTTTGACCATCAACGTTTCAGTGAAATAAAGCAGTCTTTCACTCATAAAACTTCAAACTTTCGTTCAACCGATAGATAGGGTGTTGGGAAATTAAGATTTAAAACTATTAGATTTAAAAATCATAATGATGATATAGCTGAAATTTTGAGCGTTGCAAGTTTTTGCAGCATTCTTTCTTCCTTGTCACGCTTGCACTCTGCACACCAGCTAGAAAAATCTGTTTGGTACTTCCTCATCTCTCTAAACACAGAGCTGCAAAAAAATAAAATCAAAGTAATTAATTGTATTATGTAATTAGGTAATCGATATTAGTATAATATGAAAGTAGTAATTAGGTATATATTCACACATGCATAATCATAAGACGTGCATTATTGTCTTCTATTTAACAACAATATATACTCATTGTATTCCTACAAAGTGAGGTTTGAGGAGGATAAAGTGTATGCAGTTCATACCACTATCTCTTATGAAATAGAGAGACTGTTTCCAATGGAAACTCGATTCAGGACAAATAATAGTATAACCACAAAAGACAAGAAAATAAATAAAATGGGATAACACACCACTAGATAATAAAAAAAATAAGATATCGGTAGAATAATACTATAAACTATCTATTCGGGATCAAAAATATCCTCAAAACACTACACACATGAAACTACAGACACAGATACAAACGACAAACTCCTCCCTATTACTACGACGGACGCACTTGTTAGGATCGATTAGCAGTTCACACACACTAAATCTACGGAGAGGATGAAGAAAACTAGAGAGAGTTCTTGAGGAGAGAGAGAGGTAATTACGTGGTAACACCCGTGGGTAACCTCCACAGTGGACAGGCTATTTATATTAATGACTTGGAGTATGTACAATTACACAGAGAATGAGAATAAAAGGTACAGCCTAAAATTTGGGCGGCCCCCCGGCAACCTCACCGCGGAGGTTGAACCGCGTGAATATTAATACATAACAGTACGTCACATATTAATCAAGCTCCACAACCTAACAACACTCCTACCCACTAACTCTCTACTCTAACTCGCGACCTCCACACCTTCTATTAAGGGTCATGTCTTTTATTTCTTATTAATGTAATGTATTGTTTGATTGGATATGTAAATCAAACATAAAGAGAACTTTTGAATCTTTAATTTATCGTCATAGGTAGATGAAAGATACATATATATACATACCTTCTGCACCATATCAACAAGTTGGTCCTCCTCCCAGATGTTGTTGCTCTAGCACCATGTCTATGGCGACCACAATGAAGAATTGCACGCCCAGCAACATGAGGATAATTAAACACCTCCTATATATATATATATATATTGAAAGAACAATTACATTGATTAATTGTGGAGTTATAGAGATTCTAAAATAGTTTAATCAACTTGAGAAAAATTAATCTATTAATAAAGCAGTACTCCCTCCATCTCAAATTGATTGACCTACTTATTATGATTCGACAGAGAGTTAAAAGAAAATAAAAAAGACTTTTACCTCTGGTCGCGTTTCAGTGTTCATATGTCTCTCGCAACGCACACCTTGGAAGAACAAGTCTCCACCAGTGAAATGTTTTCCCAAGCACACATTCAAAGTGACTTCAGCATCATCAACATGCAAACCTATCAAATATGAAAGAGAAATCGTTAAATTATTCAATTACATAATGAGTTTAAGAATAATTGAATTTTCTTTTCAAATTATATTCTAACGATTTAATTTATGGTAGGAAGAGACTTCGCTAATGAAAAAACCTCTAATATATGCTTCCCAATATCCTTTCATTTTCCAAATATTTTTCTTAATATGCTCTCTTTCTATGTCCAAGTGCATCGAAGAAAAAAATTACTATTTGTTTAGCTCTTGAAAACTCTTAATGATGTGGCTGTATTTCAACTCATTTCAAAATGATAGATTACACTTAGAATATATACACAAAGCTAGACACAAAAGGTCAAGAGCAGATCTCTGAGATTATGCCTTTTTACCTACAATATTTAACTATGTATATTTTAATAACTGATATATCGACAAGTATCTTGACATTGATATATTATCGAACTATCTTGACAAAATATGAAAGGTGTTACTTAAATTGAAACATACTCACCTAAGTCAACACCTTTGTCCATCCCATACTCAACGACAAAACCATGATGGCTATTGAGGGTCGATCCACCAACTTCAGTAAAAAAAACTGCACAATTATACAAAAATGAATATTAAGATCCATTTCCTTGATTAATTTCTAATTTATATACTAATTAATTAGTTGTTAATTACCTATTGAAATGGGGAGTATAAAATCTTCCATAAATTTCTGAAGCATATTTTGAAGGCCAAAGTCATCAAGAACAGCTCCAAATTTGCTCATTGCGTTAGGACGCATAATTCTAAATTTTGTTTCACGAACCCACTTTTCAAAGTTTTCGACCTAATTAATTAATTAGCAATTATCACAATTTGATAAGAAAACAAAGAAAATAAGTATAAGTTAAATTTACATAAATCCTCAAACATTCATATCACATCTACTTATTCTCCCACTGCTTTAAATTAAATACATAATATCCACAATATAAACAGATAAATGTTGTAACACGAGGACTCCTTAACTACGTGTATCTAAAGGGTTTACATGTCTACAATAATGTATCCGACTAACCATATATATATCGCGACTATACAATATATAAGCAACACGCGGATACATGTTGTAACCCTCATATACACACGGATACATGCATGTTGTAACCTCTCATATACATACGAACACAATAATGTATCTGAAACTAAACCATGTATCAGGATGCCTTAACCACATGTATCTGGAGGATTACTTGTAATGTATTCATGACTAACCATATATCGTGACTATACAATGTATCTGCCTCACTAATTAATGAAATATTATGTACTACTGAAAACTTACGCCATAAGGAGTAATTAGCTCCTATAGTAGTAAAATTTACGATGTTTATATATATATATATATAGTACGTACCTCTTCCAACAGCATCTCACAAAAACGTGGTTGAAGCATTTCAAAGCTTAGAACACCTGGATAGGGTTCACATATTATCTTTCTGAAGCTTTCCACTGAGTTCTCACTGATTGCCTTAATGAATGAGGGCACAAAGAAGTTTGTTGCCTTCATGGTATATAGCATACTGTGTAGAGGCTGAAACATAAAGAAAAAAAAATGCGATTATATTGCTTTATAAGATTTTTTGTAAAACTAATTAATTATTTGGTCATAGCTCATGAACCTAAAAAGAAACCATAATAAATAAATTTGTTATGTACGTACCTGATAGTTTGATATGATCCGCTGCCTATATTCATTTTGTTTCTGCGTCTAAGTAGCAACACAATTAAAAGATGTATCAAGAATATATGTATATAAATTGGCCAAACGAAAGAAAACTCCTTTTTTACACGTATCTGCTGTAATATTTTTGAAGAAGAGCCCGAACAACATAAGCTATCCATGATAGTAGATAAACATTTAACCTCACAAAAAAATTGGAGGAGCATGCAACCAAAGGTGTTCTTGCTAAGCTTGTCTAGGAAGTTTTTGAAAATCATATTTAAACATTGTACAGCCACTGCTTGTACACCAAAAAGAATCAAACCTTTCAGAGGTGATAAAACTACTAATACTTACTAGAACAGGAGGCTAAAGACCATTGGAAGTAGGGCCGGATGTATGTACCATTATAGGTACAACTTACAAGTATAGTTCAACCTATATAGTACATAAATTTATGTGCAAAAGTTTGCTAAATTGCAATAAATATATTCCACTTTGGAAAGGAAAAGGGCAGTTCCAAACGAAGAACCCGAGGCAAGCTTCTCGGTTTCCAAGTGTTAAGTCCCGAGGGTTTGTGCCCGCCAAAAGATTTCTTTTTTCTTTTTAGTCTTTCCTTGATGCAATGAACCGAAAGGTGAGAGGCACGGCTCGACCGGTCTCTGTGTCGAATTTGTTGTGAACCTCAAAACTAGAATTTCAATCCTCTTTATATGAGGCCAGCAATAATGAACTTAGTTATGGTACGTTCTCCTATTTTAAATTAAAAATAACATTCTACGTATTTACTGGTAGCTTTAAAGACTTAAATAGCAAGAAGGACAGCAGATTAATGCAATAACTAAATATTTTTTCCTATATAGGAGTATAATGAAAGGACAACTTGGTATCAAATAGTCTAACCACCAACAATCCTCTTAGTATATAGTACTATTGAATAACGCAATATATATACACATACATGCTTAATTAGCGTGACTGAAATTTCTCTTTTAAACAGTAGAAGACAATCGTAAAGCTTCCCCACATATGCAAATTGCAACATTAATATTAGTATTGCAATAAATAACTAATATAATTAATTACTTACGCGAATGCGCTCGGATAGAGGAGAGTAACCAAGGAGAATGTCACTCATGAATTGGACTTTGTTGTCTCGTGATGAATTGAGCAAGTTGCCTGAAAGATGTCGCTCGAGGGAGCTGTATAACAGAGGGCTGAACTCCAATTTCGACTCCAATTCCTCATAGTTTTCCACCTTGTGATGTTCTACTTCTACAGATGGAATCAGTTGCAGCCCCTTCAATGAACTCATGTTTCCCCTCTTCTCAGATTGATGTGTCCTATACAACATGAATCAAATTTCTATATATAAACCAAGAGATATACTACACGAATCAAATTTGTATATATAAACCAAGAGATGGATGTGTCCTATATATACAATACGAATCAAATTTGTATATATAAATCAAGAGATATACAACACGAATCAAATTTGTATATATAAACCAAGAGATGGATGTGTCCTATATACACAATACGAATCAAATTTGTATATATAAACCAAGAGATGGATGTGTCCTATATATACAATATGAATCAAATTTGTATATATAAATCAAGAGATCGATATGTCTTATATAACACGAATCAAATTTGTATGTATAAACCAAGATATCATGTGTCCTGATGATGTTAGGAAAAAGATTTAAGTTTACCTTCTTCAAAAAGATTTTTTCCTACTACTTTAGTGCCTCTTCAGATCATACTTTAATTAGCACCAAAATTAATGAAATTACCATACATACGACGGTAATTAAATTAACTTTAATAATCTTCCACCAACAGTTTAAACTAAAAATAACTTGGTAGGCATAGAATATAGTATATGTATTTTATGTATAACCCTATACATTAAGTGTATAATGTCTGTATACCGGCTAACAAAATTAAAGGGTGTTTTTTGTAAATACCATCTTACTAGCCTTCTTTTTTATAATATATCATTAGTGCGTTATACTAATTATACATAGAGAATTCTACAAATATTTACATCTTATACCAACCTTAATAATTTAAAATAGAAAAGGTATTCCTAAAATTAGCATTAATCGACAAAAAATATTAAAAACTACAATTTCTGATCAATATTCAAAAATTGAAGTAATTAATTTTCTAATACAGTTTTTGTACTGGAAGAGCTTAACCTTTTCTGTTGTCACAACTCACAAAAACACAATTTGTACAAAAAATAAAGTAATAAGACATCAAAGCACGCCTGAACTATAATAAAATAATTATTAATTACATATCTAAATTATGAGAGGGTCTTATAACCCCCTTAAATTTATTCATTTCATATTGTTTACCTCTTTCAATAATAATCTAATTAAAAAAAAAAAATGTCAAAACCTTCACTTGTTCATACACAATTATATATTTAAACTTAAATAGAAGTGATCAACCCTGATAATAGGTCATTAGAATGTTTGTTAAAAAGACATTAGTAAGTATTTTTTAAATGTCTAAACTATCTGTAAAGGCGGTTATAAAAATATCAATATTTATAATCTATAATCTAGATCTATATCTATAATTTATAATATATATCTATAATCTATAATCTATATCTATAATCTATAATATATTTTAAAAGTGTGAAAATCGTTAGAAAAGTAAATTGAATTTTTAAAAGATCTGTAATAGACAAAATCGTCTTTTCCCCATTTTTTCCTAATTATTATTTTATTAAATTAAGGACTCCTAAAATATATGAGAAGAATCCTAATTAAATAAATATATGAAAAAAAAAATCCTAAAATACATAAAATATATGGCCCTTAAACAAAAAAAAATCCTAAAATATATGAAAAGAAATTAAGAATTCTAAACTACGTAAAATACCTAAAATATACGAGTCCTAAAATAAAAAAGATCCTAAAATATATGATAATAAATTAAAATTCACACAAAAATGTGACCCACGATTGTAGTTAAAAGTTCAAAGGAGGAGCTAATGTCAATCATGAGAAGTCTTAAGGTGAAAGGGGTTAAGTAAATTCAAAGAATAATTTTGGTTGGTAAGGATAGCTTCAAACTCTTCCATGCAACTACGCCAATTACACCATAAAGTGAATAGAGAAAATTAGAGAAGTCTGAAATCAAACAACATACGAATTACTCCCTCCATTACTTTTTTTTTTTACTCTGTTTAAAAATAAAATAAAAATCCAAACACGAGATCTTTTGGGAGGAAGAATTTTAATTAAATAAATACATGAAAAAAAATTAAAAATCCTAAAATACACAAAACATATGAGTCCTAAAATAAAAAAAGGTCTTAAAATATATGAGAAAAAATTAAGAAAAATTAAGAGTCATAAATTGTACTTAAAAAAAATATCACCTATATAAATGGTTACATTGTACTCATGCGGGCAATAGGCATGCCTAAGCAAACACAAAACCCCCAACACAAGATCTTTTTAGAGGTGAGATCCTCTTTTAGTTGCATATGTATTTCTTTAAAGTATTGATTTGTATTAATACTCTTATTACATATGATACCAACTTAAGTACTTTTGATCAAATCCTTTACCTTTAGTTTAAACTTATTATCTTTTACGTGTTGTTTTGATTATGTCCTTAATTTACTTGTGTGATTTGTAATTTGTTATGTATTTGTGCATAACTCATGTTTGATTTGAAAATCTTTTCTTATTTGTTATATACTCCTAATTTTTAATTTAATTTGAAAATCTTTTCTTATTTGTAATATACTGCTAAATTTTAAGAATTTTACGTGGAGAAAGAGATCGTGTGGATTAGAAGTTTGTTACTTGTTTATATTTTTTAACCAATTATTTTTTATAATTTTATTCATTGAATTACCAAAAAAAAAAATTAAAATAGAATTCGGGTCTCGGCTCAAAATTGGGTCAGGAATTGAATTTGTGGATCGAATCTCGAGTCAGGATTGGGAGTCGGATCCTAAATTGGGATCGAGACTCGAGTTAAGGTTAAAAGTTAGGTTCGAGATTGAGAGTCGAAGTAGGGTTTGGAGGTTGAGTCTCAGCTTAGAGGGAATGGAGTTTGTGGTGGGGTCTTGAGTCGGGAGTCAGGGGTTGAGACTTGGATCGGGATCGAAGTCAGGGTCAGGATCGAGAGTTGGGGTTGAGGTAGAGAATTAGGTCTCGGGTCAGAGTCGGGATCTTGAGTCGGTAGCCAGGTTAGAGAGTCGAGTCTGATATTATAGTATTTGTAAGATTATACTTAAATGATCTTGGAATACTATTTTCTTTTTATTAACTAAACACCACAAAATAAATAAGAAAATCACTTTTTTCCAGTAAAAATATTTTTTAGAAAATATTTTCCTTCATTCGAATTTTCAAATACATCCATAATTTTTATAATATTATCAGGAATTACACGTGTGAGGCACGTGGTATGAAACTATTATATATATAAACTTGAAAATACTATCTTTACATGAGAAAGGACGAGTGACTAAAATAAAATATCTAAAGTACTCGTTTCTTATTGCTTACTATATTCTTAATTTTATAAAATTCATACCTAAGCACAAGCAACGAAAAAGGACACCAACCTCGAGTAGGAAAATTGAATAACATTTCAAAAATTCAAAAAAACTTCAATTTAGGTTTCCAAGTAAATCCAACCTGCCTGATTTAGAATTCACAATTTTTCCATATTTTTCTGAACACTACGGATAGAAATAGGGTTCTTCTTATTTATATTAGAAAATTCACATCAAAAAATAAACAACAAATCAAAGAAATACAATCTTTTATCAAATCAAATAAACAAAGCAGAATAGATTTATCAGACGACCAGATCTGAGAGGTTGTACCTTTGTGTGACAATATCTGAAGTATTCTGATTCTCATTGCTTACTACATTCTTAATCTTATAAAATTTATACTTAAGCACAAGCAACAAAAAAAGGCACCAACCTCGAGTAGGAAAATTGAACAACATTTCAAAAATTCAAGAACTTTAATTCAGGTTTCCAAGTAAATCCAACCTACCTGATTTAGAATTCTCAAATTTTTTATATTTTTCTTAATACTGAGTAGAGATAGGGGTCTTCTTATTTGTATTAAGAAATCCACATTGAAAAATGAACAACAAATCAAAGAAATACAATCTTTTATCAAATCGAATAAAGCAAAATAGGTTTATCAGACGATCAGATTTGAGAGATCTTACCTCTGTGTGATCTAGTACCTTTGTGTGACAATATCTAAGGTACTCTGATTCACATTGCTTACTACATTCTTAGTCTTATAAAACTTATACCTAAGCACAAGCAACGAAAAAAGGCACCAACCTCGAGTAGAAAAATTGAACAATATTTTAAAAATTCAAGAACTTCAATTATTCAGGTTTTTAAGTAATTTCAACCTACGTAATTAGAATTCTCAAATTTTTCACATTTTTCTGAACACTATGGGTAAAGATAGGGTTCTTCTTATTTGTATTAGGAAATCTACATTGAAAAACGAACAATAAATCAAAGAAATACAACTTTTATTAAATCAAATGAATAAAGCAGAACAAATTTACTAGACGACCAGATTTGAGAGATTGTACCTTTGTGTGACCTAGTGCGACAATATCTAAAGTACTTCGGTTCTCGGGATGGCAATGGGGCGGTGCGGGTTTTAAGCTATGCAGGTGCAGTGTGAGTTAAGGTAAAAAAAAAATTAAACGGTTCAGGTTGCGGTTACGGGTATATGCGGGTTTAAATTAAAAAAAGCTAAAAATTAGTATTATGCTCGTAAATATACCTAAAATTATATGTATTCTTTACTTAAAATTTTATGATACTTAAAATGACATGTATAAAACTACAAATAAATAATTTTATAGTTTTTTTAATATCTCTATTCATTTTTTAAAAAATATGATATTTGATCATTACTTGTACACGTGATATTTTTTGACAATTTTTTAGTGAAAAGTGATATAATAGAAATTAGTTGTTATTATTTCCTAGTTGTAGACTTGAAAATATTATGATTTTCAATGGAGTTATAATTTTTTTAAAAAATTAAAAAAAATAAAAACATGGGGCGGTGTGGTGCGGATATGCGCGGGGATGAGTGTGGGGCGAGTTTATACGGGTTTAAAGGTGATGCAGTGCGGTTTTAAAATTTGCGGGTGTATAAAAAACCCGCACCATTGTCACCCCTAGTTCTTATTGCTTACTACATTCTTAATCTTACAAAACTTATACCTAAGCAAAAGCAACAAAAAAAGGCACCAATCCCGAGTAGGAAAATTGAACAACATTTCAAAAATTCAAGAATTTTAATCCAGGTTTACAAGTAAATCCAATCTATCTGATTTAGAATTTTTAATTTTTTCACATTTTTCTAAACACTACGGGTAGAGATAGGTTCTTCTTATTTGTATTAGAAATTAATATTGAAAAATGAACAACAAATCAAAGAAATACAATATTTTATCAAATCAAATGAATAAAGCAGAACAGATTTATCAGAAGACCAGATCTGAGAGATTGTACCTTTGTGTTAGTACCTTTGTCTGAAGAGATTAAAAGAAGGTTCGATTAGGGTTTTGTGGTGTTTTATAGTGTGATGATCAGAAGGGGCACGTGGCGAGTAAAGGGAGCAAAAGATCTACATGTATAGGCATAGAGATGAAAAGATAGACGACTTAGATAAAAAATTCATTAAATAAAAGGACGGTCCAGATTAGATAGTCAATTAGGTTGTTAGAAGTTGTTAAATATAGAAATGCACAGCTGGACACGACAACTGTAATTAACATTTATTAGCATATGTACTATTTTTTTGGTTGTAAATAAAATCTATATTCAATGAACTTCAATAATATGATTAAACTAAAGTATGAACAACTAAACAAAGTCCTAACTTTGTATTCATCAATATGAACTTCAACGATAAATTTAAATCAACTTATGAAAAGCAAAATTGAAGTCCAAACCAATAATGAACAACAAATGAAGTTCAAACTATTTTCTGGAAAAAAAAAAAAAAAAAACAAATGTTTAGAAAGAGATGAAGATCAGAAGATTCAAATCCACTGAATTCACAGTGTATTCTTAAAAAAATTAGTCGTCGCAGGTATTCGAGGTTATGAAATATATCCTCCCAGGATAAAATGAATCACTTCAACAGAATAGCGGTACCTCAAATTCTATCTAACAACAAACTTACTCAATAGTAGCAAGTCACAGTTGAATTTTTCTTAGAGTAATGTTTTTAACTTCAACATTTTGTCACCATATATGAGAAAAAATAAGATATTTATAGTGAAAAGATGTTGCTAAAAATAAAAAAAGCAATTGTTTATGAAGAGTTACATTGTTTCAAAGTGTCGGGTCCATATGCAACCCATGTGTGTTGGCACATGATGACCATGCAACCGCATGTCACTTCAGTCATCAAAACTGAAAGTTGATATTGATGTGTTGGCATTTGCGGAGCCATATGCGTCCACAGATGACCATGTGCACCCACAAATCAGTCTTTCATCATTTAAACAATGAACTGAAGGATCACGTTCCTTTAACGTATGTTTTGACATGTGTCAGCTCATGCTCGTGTTCGTTCGTAAATGGAGAAAAATTTTAATTAGTTTTCTAGATTAAAAAGTCATTAAACAATGAAGTTTCAATTAAATTTTGTTCAAAGAGATAATCTCTCGATCATTTGACAAATTCAAAGCCAAAACCAAGTAACTAGCAATGACACAACGCAAGATTTCTCTGTTTCTTGCCTCACTTACAAAGAGGGGGAGTGCTTCTATAATTAAGCATAACAATATCTCTTTCTCCCACCAATGTGGGAGAACATTTCTTTATAAAAGTGAAAACACATTTTACTTTTTCTGTTCATTTATTCCTTTCATTTTTCATTCACATTTCAATAGAATCCAACAACATGTTATCAATAGGCCTATATAATAAAATTAGAAATTTTATGTATGATGTACACGTTAAAATTGAAAAGGAGAGTATCTCAAAAAGTTAATTAATCAGAACCAAAACATGTTATCAATGTCTTAATATCTAATAGGAGAGAAAGACAATAGAAGCAGGCAGTTGGTCATCAACATGCCTGCCTCAGTTTCTAGCTACGTAATTTTACTATATCACTCCTAATTAATTGTTATAAGTTATTTATGTATTAAAAATTAATACTCCCTCCATCCTATTTTTTGTGTCATCATTTTCTATTTTGTCCGTCCCAAAAAGAATGTCACATTTTCTTATTTGGTAACTATTTAAAGACACAATTACACTTTTACCCTTATTGGTTCCACTTATAAGGGCCCACTTAATTAAAAATAATAATAGTACATTGTTTTAATGACGGACAATTTGGTAAAAAACATCAAGTCTTTACTTATTTCTTAAACTCTGTGTCCGGTCAAATGGCGACACATAAAATGGGAGGGGGGAGTAATATTTAACAAAAAAAAAAATAGACATGTATGACATGTTTGTTTCATCTGCTTCAATTGTAATTTTATTTAATATCACTCCTAAATTAATTATTATAAGTCATCTAAGTATAAAAAGATAATAATAATTAATAAAGATAAAACATGTATAAAATAATAAATTAACTATTAAAATTTTAAATTAACTTGATGTCTTATCTTAAAAAAAAATCATAAGTATTTTTTATAATAATTTTGCTATATCACTTCTAATTAGTTGTTGTGAGTCATTTAAGACATGCCTGCTTCGCCGCTTAAATCGTGATTTTACTAGATCACCCTTAATTAATTATTATGGTCATCTAAGCATCATACCACTTAAATTGAAATATAAGAAAAGTAATTTTAAATTACAATAATTAACAACTTAAAATATCTAAAAAAAAAATAATTTGTTATATATTTCAAAAAAATATGCAAAAAATATTATAAATCACAATAATTAACAACTTAAAAAATTAAAGATATAAAATATTTGGTTGACTCTCGAAATTATATTAATGTCACTTAAATTACAATAGAAGAAAAGTATTATAAATCACAATAATTAAAAATTTAAGTTATTTTAAAAATAAGATTGACTATCAACGCATAAGAGTTAGAACAGGGAGAGTAATGTATATTAGTTGAAAACTACATAAAAAATTTTAATAAATTATAATAGTTAACAATTTAAAATATCTAAAACCATATTAAAAATATGATTATCTAAATTCTATTTGTATTGCATAAATTGAGATAAAAAATAACATATATATACTGAACCTGTATTATCTGAAAAACAGTAATATAGACTCATCGATTTTCGCTATTCACACTCTTTACTAATTTATACATTTGTCGAGTTTAATTATCATGAATTAAATTTTAAAAATAAAATTATATATTTGAATAACAAATCACAATAATTGTTAACTTAAAATATTTTAAGAATACATACAAAAATTACTCTGAAAAATAAATTTATTTAAATTTCAAAATTCAAAAGATGTCACATTAATTGATATGGTTATTATTATAACATTAATTTAGAATAGATGTTGGGCCCGTGCTTTGCACGGGCTTTTGGTGACTAGTATATAATGAAATTCGAAATTTTATGTATGAGGTACACGTTATAATTGAAAAGAGGTTTGAGTATCTCAGAAAGCTAATTAATCTTTTTTTTGACGTTTTTAAAAATATTTTTATAACAATTAAGCACGGGCTTTTGGTTACTAGTATATAATGAAATTCAAAATTTAATTTTATGTATGAGGTACACGTTATAATTGAAAAGAGGTTTGAGTATCTCAAAAAGCTAATTAATCCTTTTTTTGTCGTTTTTAAAATTATTTTTAATAACAATTAAGCACGGGCTTTTGGTGACTAGTATATTTTGGTGACTAGTATATAATGAAATTCGAAATTTTATGTATGAGGTAAGCGTTATAATTGAAAAGAGGTTTGAGTATCTCAAGAAACTAATCAATCTTTTTCTTGTCATTTTCAAAATCATTTTTTTATAACAATTTGTTTATTTGAAATAACCATTGGTAAGATTTTTTTATTTTATTTTTTTTACATTTAACTTTGTTGAATTAGATTTTCTGTTGCTGAAAACAACTCAGGCCTCGTTTGGTCATGAAAATCATAAATTTTCGGAGTTGAAATTGGAGTTATATTTGACCATGAATATAAATTAAAGTTGTTTTAAAATTTTGTGAGAGAAGTATGAGTGAAAAAAGTTTTTCCAAATACAATTTCGGAATTGTATTTGAAATTTCATGGCCAAACACATCTTGTTTTTACTTTTTTTACTAAACTGAACTAATTTTCCGAAAAAAAGAAAATAATTTTCACGGCCAAACGGCTACTTAGAATTTATGGAGTCGAGAGTTGACAATATAATTGTGCTTGATTATACTTTTAACAAAAAAACTATTTAGAATAGTATTCATGTTCAAATGTAAGTTGAAAATTACGTTATAAGCTTAAAAAACTCTAATATTATAAAGAGTTCACTCAGCGCTAGTCATACAATTCTTTCTTTTTTCCTTTTGAGATAACAATGGTGTCCATACCAGCTCGTGCAAATATAATTCTATTATCCAGTTTAATTCCTTTTCTTTTATATGGGCAGTGCTGCTGTCTTCTTGTCTTGATTTCTTGTAACATACCTTTCTGGTGGAATAGAGAATGTTTGGTAACGATAAACAAATGCAAGGCTTTATTGCATTACCCAATTGAAAGGAAAACCATATATGCATAAATAATGATATGATGGGTATTACTCCCTAGGGATTTTCAATGTTCCATATAATCTCCCTGTGGAGCAAAAATAGGTCAAAAGGTCCCTATAGATTTTAAAACAATGTGATTTTAACATGCAGCCTCCCAACGAATTTTTATATGCACTTATCTTATCTTTTGTGTTTGTTATACTGTTATCGGTTCTAAGCCGGGGGTCTATCAAAAACAGCCTCTCTACTTCACTTGAGGTCATGGTATGATTTGCGTACACTCTACCTCCCTAAATCCCACTATGTGGGAATACACGGGGTATGTTGTTGTTGTTGTTTGCCTCCCAACTAATTTCATGCATGTTGCATTAATTTACCCTCTACGAACCCCATTGAAGTATTAAAACCCTTCCACTCCTATGTCTAAACTCTATCTACATTGAAATACTCGTCCACTTATCGTTGTTTCTTCAACCTAAAATGACACAAGGCTTTTAGGTAACTTAATATATGTTAACTATCAAATAGTCTCGTGCAACCACAAATTATCTATTTCAAGATAATGTAGTCAATTGAAACTTGTTACAAAATATTGTCCACTATATTACAGCTTACTCTACGTTAATTACCAAGTAGCCTAGTAACTATAATCATCTAATGATGTTTTATTTGCCTCAACATATTGTCTAGTATGTATATTTGATTATGCATGTAAAATGATATTACCACTATATGCCACTTTGATAACATAAGAGAAGAATCTTCATAGATAATTCTGCTGACAGACTCAGTTTCAAAAAAAAATAAAAATACTAGTAATATATATCCAGGGAACTAACGAATCAAGGAGAAGGATTGAGTTGACCAATTAGACCTGCAGTAAAATGTTTAATTCAAAATCACCATCAGCACTGTCAAGAAGTGCTGAAGCAGATCACCGACGAAAGCAATATCATAATCCTGTAAAGAATGCCAATGACGAGTGACTACTAACAATCTAGCTAAGCAAAAACCAATGCGGACCTGAGCCTAACAAGTATACAGCACGCAGCACTTCCAGCTCTTCTAGCAGTCTCCACTCACATAGTAATTTTGACAAAATATTCCTGCCAATACAATCAGCCTGAGGGGTAGTAGAGGTTGTTTCCCATAAACCCCCAGCTCAGGCAAAGCATGTCGAGATCAAGTATCAAAAGGAAATACAATAATGAAAGCTAAAAACGGAGAAAAGACCAGTATGCAGCTCCAACAAATAATATGGTAACAAGACTTGCTACAACCAAGTGCAACCTGGGACATATAAATAATCAGATCCATTTCACAATCAGACAGCATAAGATGCATTATGCCCAGTCCAGTTTGCACATAAAAATCGCGAGTTGTACTTTCCTCTCCGAAAATATTCCAGAATGCTTAAAACTTTCGAGTAGATATACGTACAAAATTGTAGACAACAAATGTCTACTTTGTTCTTCTTTTCCTCTGCTTTTTATATTGTTCATGTAGATTCAAAGACAATGTTGTTTCAGCCAATTCCCTTCTTAATCTTTCATTTTCAGCTATGTCATGCAGCAGTGAGTAATGCTCTGACAGTTTACTTTTAACAGCATTTTCATCAACTTGAACAGTGAGATCAAGATCAGGCCCCATACTATTATGCTTTAGTGAGGCATTCCCTTTTTCTCTCTTGGCATTTGAGTTTTTGGGGTCAACTTTTACGCTGAACGATTCTTGCTCAAGTGACAACTCCTTAAAAGCTTGTTGAGGAGATTTGTTGGACAGGTGAATCTGGTTATCACTAGTGCTCAACATAGAAATGTTGGAAGCCAATGTAGAAACAGCTGGGTGGTAATGCTTTGACAAGAGGTTCAGCTCCCAAAGCACTGAAGCAAGTGCACCGCTAAGGTTAGGGTCAGTTGCATAAGGCTGATATTTCTGCAACAGAATAGAATTGGCATCAGCACATTTTAGAGGTTCAACTATCTACTGAATATGAATGGCACAATTCAGAAAATTTCTTTTTATTCATGAGAAGGGGGTCATTTCAGTATGAAGCATATAATTAGCACCTTGAGTGGCACACAGAAAACAAATTTTATAGAACAGTTCAACAGCTTCCCCAATGGGAAGTCCAATACACTACAACTTCAGAAAACACAACGATAAGTACACTATAATGCCAGCAGAACCAAGCCTTGTCTTTACCGTGCCTCTGGTTTCCCTTCGCCTGATCCCCCACTCAAAAGAAGCTGAGGAACAAATTAGAGATGTCCGTAACAGGGGTGGACTTCTCTTATTTTCTTCAGGAAATATCAAGTGCATGAATGACACTATTTAATGAAAAACTTTATATTGTGCCTCACACAAAGGACACTAGTTGTGGGCTTCTTTTTGTCTCACAAGTCAGAGGACGGAAAGTTGTGGACTCGAAAGTGTAACATTTGGACCACCAACTTGTGAGACAAAAAGAAGCCTCACACAACTAATGTCAGTTGTGTGAGATACACATGGTAAAGATTTTTTCCAAGTCAACACCATTACACCATGAGTGTCATATAATTAATCAGAAAGAAGAATGATTCATACCGCTATGGCACCAGAAACAGAGCCACCTCCAGCATCATTTTCTAATAAGTTCCGGCATTTGACGTTCTTCTGAAGGAGATGCTTCAAAGTAACCAAGGCTGCAATAGTTTAAGAAATGAAAACTGCAGATCATAACATATAAAATGCTTGGTTAAAAACATACAGCAGTCTAGTAATGATTGGCAAAATATGACCTTACCAGCCATGGCCTCTGCAGACCCCGAGTATAAAGAGAATGTAGCTAAACGTTTTATAAAAGCTGCAGCCCTTTGCATGTCATGTTGTCGATCATCACAAAGCATTATCTTCAAAGCTTCAGCAAGGATTTCACCATTATCCCTGCTTACAAAGAAAGATGGCTAACCGTATTACTCTAGCCTTAGATGATGTAACCTCAGACTAATAGAATAAATATCCAACTCTTGTACCCAGAGAGAAGGTTGAAATCTGCAAAATTTCCTTGATGTTTGAAAAAAAGAGGGGGGGAGGGGGGGGGGGGGGGGGGAGAGAGAGTTGAGACTACCACTGCCAAATAATCGAAAAATAGTAATTTGATAGACACAGACCTACCTTCCTGGCCTGTACTCAATTATCAGATTGTAAAGTTGGATAAAGAAATCCTGAAGATCAACATTCAGTGCATTCAAATTGTTTCTCATCACTCTAAAAGCAACAATGCAACACTGGAGCCTTTCAGATACTGTCAGACATGCTGAAACATCCTTGGAAGAGCCATCAGAGCCATTGCCACTTCTGGCAAGCTTTCTCAGAAAATTCATGAGATCGGACATGAAATCTAAGTCAATAAGCTGGCAAAATTTCCCAATTCCATTAAGGCAAGGAGTAAGAAGAGGATGACTTCCAGCTAGTTCAGGTGAGGAACCTGCTTCTGATCTGAGAAACAATCACAACGAAGTTACTTTCGAGAAAGCATCAAGTAAGAAAACATAGTGGTCAAGTATGGTACAGACTATGCTGATGCAAGAGCTAATAAACCCCTAATATAAACAAATGTTCATAGATGCTTTGGATATCCAAAACCTGAATTTCCAGCAATGCAGTAAATAGTTTTTAAAAAGTTTTTATTCAGTTAATTGAGTTCCATAAGCTGACATATTCCAGTACTTCGAATATTAATATACATCACCAAGTGAACAGCAGTAGCAATTTATTCAGGATAGAAACTACATCACATGGCTATCTGCAAGTATTCCTTGTTTACTCTGTTCAGATATACCCAATGTGAGCGAAAGATTGGTCTCACGAGGTCTCAGATTCTTCTTTTAACTTATTCTGTGCAGTTACCATCATTGGATGTTTCATTCAATAGTGACAACGAAGAATATGCAGGTCCAGCAAACTCGAATTACAATTCGATTTTAATACCTTAACCAGAAATCGCCATGTTTGTATTATATGGAAGAAACAGGAAATTACGATTTCATTGAATTAATTACATAATAGTTGTAGAAAATTATCTCTACACCGCAAAGGTAGAGGCAAGGTCTGTGTCCATCCTACCCTCCCCGGACCCCACTGGTGGGATTACACTAGGTATGTTGTAGATGTAAAAAATTAATTTAGAAAATGGTAATTAATACGTCTAAATTTAAGGCTAAGCTGGAAAAAATTTACATGCAGAAGATAACACTAATTCATATAGTTTGCAAGAAAAATCTACCTACGCTGGTGCAGGAAACACATAATTTTGTAGTAAACCTAATAGATGTGACGCATCGATTGAGACACTTCAACTACAAATTCCATTTTTTCCACTTCCACACGCCATAATTAGTGAAACGCAATACCAAACTTACAAATGGTGTCCCACGCGGCATGGCTGACGGTCTCTTACGAGTTTACTATCAAAAACTAATGTCTTGTGCCAATTATCGTACTTGCAATCCTGCAATCTATTGCAGTCAAATGAATCTCATTTTAACATTTCCCGACACTCTTAATATTTCATTTCATTTTTCGAGAATAATATCATTACTTATATTTTAGATTGATCACTGGAGATTACCATAAAAAAGCCGTAATATGGCTTATAACAATTTCATACTATGGCTTACAATAATCAAATGGGCTATTCTTAACAATAAGATTCCTGAAACATTCATTTAATTGCTAAGCCTAATTTCATCCCTCAAACCTTTTTGTGCTTTAGAGCAGTCATCTACATAATTTACCAGAATTTACCATCAACCTTGTGAGGTGGAGGATTACACTGATTCATAACTTCAGTCATTAAAACACTTTAATTTTACTTGCAATATGCAAATTCTTTTGGATAACCAAAACTAAAAAAATGCAAGATACAATATGCAGGCAACTAAAGGAAATATCACAACTGTATGTAGAACATGCAGAGAGATAGAAAAGAAAATGCATATCTGACAACACAAAGGAAAAAGAAAATGCATATCTGACAACACAAAGGAAAACTAAATATGCTGGAAACACATTAATATCCGTAAACATCAAGACAACACAAAAGCATCCATGAAAGCACAATAAAGGCTTGCGGCTGACAAACTGCTCTTCATCGAAAGAAGAAGAATGGTGAGGTGCATTTACATAACAAAAAAGAAATTCTAAAACAAAATCCTTCCCAATTTCAGATGGATTGATATAAAATCCAAAGAGTTGGAGATTGAATCATTTTGTCGTCTTTATTTGCTTTATGAGTAAATCAAATAAAATAAGAAAGGAATTGTCTTCATTTTACTTATTCATCTTCCTCAGTTCTCTCTTCTGGCTTCATACATTGATCTCAACTGCAAAATTGATTCGTATACCTCTTCTTGTAGTGACGGCTAATTATAGTTTTGCATAGAGAAAGGAAATGACTGACGGGCTTGACAATCATATGTTCGTTTCTCCTACGATTTTACTTGTTATTCTTTTTCTTTTCTATTAAAACTAGAGAAAGCTCTCTGCAAAGGATCATGCTTTTGTGTGAGATTCTCTAATTCACTACACATTTGTGTGACAGGATTTCTCATCAAACCAATACTTCTTCATCAAAATAATAATAAACGTCAGGTACACAAGACAAGTGGAGTTGCAGTATTTTTGTTTCTTCGCTGAACTAGTTATATATTGTGATTCAAGTTCAAATCTAGTCTGTTCATGATAAATGAATTCATTGATTGACATGCTCCGTTAAATCATCAGGAAGAAAAACATACCTAGGCTTTAATGCATGCTTTAGGACCCGAAAGTATGTCTCAAAAACAGCTGATAATACATCAGTCTGCATCCTTCTCCTTTCAGTAACATCTGTGGCTAATGAAGCAGCCTTTAATTCTGCAGTGACCTGCAAAAACATGAGATGAGCAAATGAATTTGTAATTGACAAGTCCAGTCACGGACCATGTTGACAAAAGAATACCTCTTCTCGTGTCTTTGACATCATCTCTTTCCGTGTTCTCTTTCTCTCGTTGGCAGCTAATACTTTCTGCTCCTTAAGGTTCTTTCTTTTAGCATTTTTGCTTTTAAATTTACTATTGGCATCTTGAGCTTCATGTTTTCCAAGATCCTCATCAAATGTCAGAGCCATAAACACCTGAGCATGAGAAAAATCATGTTAGGAGGATCATATATACTCTCAATGCTAAATCAGAAACTATTTCTATTATCAGATCAAGATGCCAACAAAAATAACCGAGAATTTCCAGGTAGACCCTGTACTTGAATGAATATTGTCAAGCGTATTAAGGTCATATGTTGACTAGCAACATTTTAGAAGTTCACAATCTTCTTTGTCAATCATTTGACACAGTCATCACATTTTTCACATTGGAAGTCCGCAGCTTTTGCCCAATACCAGGATATATGCTTCAAATTCAGATCATATCCAAGTTCAATATGTAATCTAGAAAATTCCTAGAACTGGACGGTATTAAATTGCAGACCTCAATGGAATCAGGATGTAGCTGACAATCATGAGCTTTAGCAAGGTCTGCGATCATTTGAACAGCCTCCACAGTTGCCTCACCACCATGCTTCCCCTCATTGATGAAAAGTGACTTAACAGTAGCACAGCAAAGTTTCCTGTCAACAAGCAGTAGATTAACAAACTTGAGAGAACAAAATTGCTACTTGAAAAAGCAGCATAACCTGGAGGCACAGATGTATTATTTGAATATCCTGTTTCACAATCAGCATGCATCTACGGAGAGAGAGGACAAATCTACAAAACGATGCCACATATCTCAATAACTTTAAAATGTGTGGTTTTGGTGCTGGATTTTCCTCAAGAAAGTGGCCCTTTAACTATCAAGCTTTGGATAGAAGCAATTTAGTAGATCTTCAAATCACATATCAGCATTCAACTTTTCGACAAGACAAGAAGCAACATAAGATGAATATTGCATTGGAGTTCCATACCGCATTACAGATGATATCAATAGCAATAAAAGCCAAAGTTCCTCGTCAATGAAGTTATATAGAAAAAACTGAAGTCAACAAATCCTACCCAGAAAATGCAGCATTAGATCCTCACCTGAAACATCTAACATCATAGATACTAGTATGCTAATTTTTCCACTCCTTTCCAACACCTAATATTCTCACTTCATGATTTATAAAATTTACAAATGTATATAATAATTGCGCCTGCATTGTACTGCTTAAATCCCAATTATAGCTCTTAATTTTCCCACAAGATGGTTTACAGTTTACGGAGTTCACAAACGTCCACTTCCAACTTTCCATCACTCACAATCAGTTTATGGACATCACATTCTAACTTTCGATCAATCAATTTAAGTGTCTTACGTCCTCTGAAAATTTGTCCCAAAACTAAGCTCACCTTTTTAAAATGGAACTTCTACTATCAGAGCTTTTAAAGTTGATACTAGCATAAGGTAGACAGGTACTTAATATAACAAAACTCAAGGCTCAGCTCCATAATTAAGATCAAGTATAAGTCTCAACTATTCCCTAATATGCATGCCTAGTCAAATTACAGCAACTAATATTAACTAATCAGAAATCCTTTTAAAACCTTAAACTTTTCAGAGAAACGCCCTTTCAAACCTTCTATCACTTCAAATCCTCAAACGTTCCAAAAATAGTTTAAATATAGCTTAGCTCTACAAAGAAGTGCAATGCATTTTTTCCCCAAAACCCTGGTTTAGCGGTAAGAGTGCAGCGCGTGGTGTGTGAGCTAGGTGCATGCTACACAAAAGCATGGTATTTAAGTGGAAAAAGGCATAGGGGCGGGCTCATTAGCTGCCAATTTTTGAATCGTGAGTTACTAGCCCTCTCACGGGGCCTCTCGGTCCTCCAACTAACCAAATAGAGACCTGATTATCAGTTTTACCCTCCTTTACCTCATAGCACTTTAAAGTTACGCATTTTATTCAGCCTCACTTTTAAGCACTCCAATGCCAGTCCTTCCATGAATTATTGCTTGTAGTTGTAGATTTTTAAAATTTAATTTGCTGCAACCACAATCAGCACAGAAACCAAATAATGCTTGTCTTGCATCCTCTACAATGGCAAAGCAACTCAAAAGAAGAAAGATCGCATTAACTTGTCGTGAGATCTGCAGATTTCAGCCACTAGAACAGGATCATAGGGCAACCCAATGAAGGATTCATGGAGCGCAAAAGTTACAACATGGAAACTCATCCTTCAACCAGCTCCAAGTAATGAAAAGTGGAAAAAGCTGGAAGGAAACGAAAGAGGAGCAGTAAGCGTAATTTACCTCGATATGTCATCCTCAGAGCTTATGTTTCTTATGACAGCAGCTAACAAATTCTCTCGTAAATTGAAGTGTGGAACTGCCTCGAGTAAAGTACAGATGCAGCGAACTGCGACACGTTTGTATACATCCTGCTTTTCTATGGCTATCAACTTCTGTATATACGCCTGTTAAAGCACAAACAAGAAAAGGAGTAATGAGCAAAATTATCTGACAGTAGATTGTTAAATGTGCCAAGGCTAGAATTATATTTGAATCTGCAATCTGACAAACGAGTAACGTTTCAACGGATGCAAGTTAAATTTCTAAGATGTTTTTAAAATATGAAGTCACATTCTATGTTACTTCAAATTTCAAATTTTCTTCATCTCAGCTACTTGTCTTGCTGATACGAGATATATCAAGAAGTTTCTTGGAAAAGAGGTACAGTCATCCTGATCCATAACAACTTAGATTGTACCCATTTGATTGACCTCCCTTTCAAAGACAAAGATTCTCATTTTTTGCGTCTATTTATTTCATAGAAGTTACTTCAGTACCTGAAAATGCATAATAGAGTAGGTAGGTCTAGCTAGATCTTACACTCGCCGAACTTAATTACTCACTCTCAGGTGATGAATTTACTTTGATTCTGTATTTAATACCCCACAGCAAAGATAATTTATACTATGCCCCGGATAAAGAATAGTTTGTCACCACATCTAGTGTTTATTCATATCTAATAACGAGTTGAGATATGTAAAATAATTGCAATGCAATGAGAATTCAATAATTCAACACAACATCTAGATGAATACATTAAATAATACTGCAGACCTAGCACTTTTATCTGCATAAAGTACCTCAAGATGCTATCATAGTATCATGTAACACCAGAAACAAGAACAGATCGAACAATATATATTCCCGTGTTTTACACTTTATTCTAAACAAAGTCCAATTTCTATGGCCTGAATTCCTATTTTTCCATCCACAAGGAAAAAGACCAAAAGTGTGTTAACACAGTGCACCAAAAAGGTGGCACAATAATTTGCAATCAAGGAAATGGAAGACAACACAGTGGTAAACCATGTCATGACAGTATGCGCTAGCACCTATAATATGAATTCAGATGTGCAATCACTTATTACTGAGATTTTGATCCATAATCAACCTTATAAGCAGATAAGAGGGTAGATTCATAGAACCGCATTTTCTTAACAGCCTTTGAAACTTTCATCTCCTGCTCCTTTTCAGTTGGCAGCCGGATCCGATACCTGGAGCCCATAGTGAAAAGACAAAACAAGAGTTAATAGCTTACATGGCTAAGTTGATAAAACAACCAAACGGTTGGACAAGCAAACTAGAAGAAGCCCATGAGCTCTTGCAAACTTCTCACCCAGGAATGATATCTCTGAAAACAGCCAATAAAGACTTAAGGGCGAGTACCACTATATCACGATCACCGTCTTTAGAAATCTCCAGCATCTCCTTTAGAGATTTGATGTTCAATTCAGGATCTGTAAGCAGTGCAGTTCCCAGTTCAGCTAGTCTAAACTTCTTTTTTTCGTTGGCCTCTTCAGCTGTCATATCTTTTCTCACCTCGTCCTAACACCATGGATGTATAAATCAATATACTCATATCCAAATTTAGATGTTTCTGTTTTTTACTATAGTTATTAAAAGTTTCAGCACCCAGCACAAAGTAATGACAGTATAGATCCTAGAATTCAAAGTAAACAACACTAAAATAAACTTCACAACGCCACGGAATAACAAATTAAATTGCAAAGTTACTCTTCACTTAATCAACCACAGAAAAGAATTATTAGCACTTTGAACTAAAGAGTTGGAGAAAGAAATAAGAAGAAGAAAGATGTGATTCACAAGGAACGGGTAAACAAAGGCAGTAGAAGAGAAGGTGCTACAGGCTCAAGAAGAAGTCAAGAGCAGCAAAGAGGACATTGAAGTGTATATGAAGAGAATTCCATGTACTTAATAGGAAAAAGCCCTATGTCCTCTTCTTCTTTTTTTAACCTTTTTTATCTATTGAAATTAGATTTAAAGAATGAACTGTTTCTTGTAGGTTCACTTAGCACCTCACCATTCAAAATGCATAGCTTCTTCCATAAGGCTATTTCCCTAGCTTTGCATTGCTCCATTGCTTAATGATGGCTTTTAATAACACTGGTTAATATAAGAATGAGCTCACAGAACTCCATTGACAATAGATACTGAAAGAATATTGACGAAATATGAGGGGAGTATGTTTGGGATAGCTAAAGACAAGTTTGTTATTCTGATTTATTTATTTTTGAGAATTGTCATTCTGATTTTTAGGTCCGAGGAAGTATTATTTTTCCAAAATAATCTGGCTGGAAATGCCTAGCATAACCACACCACATTACTTCTTACAAGGATCAAAACTAATCCAAGTGAATTATTTCCTCCTCCACAAAAAAAAAGAAAGAAAACATGAAGCAGTGAACAGGTGGTAATTCCAGTACACTGACAGTGCAACAAAGGGAACCAGCATTAACTTGTGTCACACCCCCACCCTCATCATATATACACTTTTCAAAAAAACTAGTGCCTCTTTTCCTCCTTCACATTGTCATCTACAATTTAAAGGCATTACGGGGTATACATTCTAGCACTACAGCATATCCTTGAGGATATATATAATGCACGTACCAAGACTTCAGAGTGAGGTATTTGCTCAACATCCTCTACTGCTGCCACCTCTTTTGAATGTTTCTTAGCCTCTTTCCTCATTTTCTTCAACTGTGCACGCTTCTCTGCTTTAGTCCGCTTCACCACACTTGCATCAGTACCAGCATCTTTGTTGTTAGTATTATCTTCATCTTTATCTTCGTTTTCAGATTTTTGTGTAGCCTTTGGCACTGTATAATATGAAACTTAAGATTCAATTAACGGTTACAGTAGAAAAAATACCAGGTGATGATGAGTGAGCAAGAGGTTACAGTACCTGTCCTGTAATGAAGTTTTCCATCTAATGTTTTCACGGGAAGAGCATCCACAGGATCAACCTCTAGCCCCTGTTTTTCTGTTTCTTTATCAAGTGCCTTCTTCTTTAACCGCCTTTCATACAGAGACTCCAGCTCATCTTCTTTCACATCGGCAACACGAGTAACTTGCCTTTCCAATTACAATAATAAGATCAGTTATAAGAGCACCTTTAGAAAGTTAATAGACTATGACGGGAAAAGTAAATAAGAAACTAAACGAAACAGATGTTCCATCTAAATCGTACACCAAGATTGAACATAGAAAAAAATAGAAGTTGAACAAATAAAAAAGGACACATCACTATCACAATTTTAAGAAACATAGCAATCCATCGAACAAGTTGCAGCACCACATTATTGATTAACCAGAAAAAAGGGGGGCAAATGCCAAGGAATACGTCAAGAGTGGCACACTATACCCTAACTACA
Organism: Capsicum pubescens; assembly: GCA_030864215.1. NCBI lineage: Eukaryota > Viridiplantae > Streptophyta > Magnoliopsida > Solanales > Solanaceae > Capsicum > Capsicum pubescens. The sequence continues at coordinate 6,396,590 of CM061541.1, read as the reverse complement.
AGGGCATCAGGGTGAACTGTTCAACTATCCAGGAAGCAGGCCAAAAGCAGCAGTGTTGCTCTTTGGTGTCAAATGGTGCTAATAATGGCTTTAGAGAAGCTTGGATCCTTTACTTCAGCCAAAATGCGTAAGGAGAGAATGTAAAATACCTTGGAGAATTGTAGAATACATAGAGCAGATTCAGGAACTAGTTGAAGTATATGGATACAAGATCAATCATTGTTTCAGAGAAGCAAACAAGCCCGCAGACAGATTGGCAAACCTATGTCATAGCATTGATGCAGTCAATACCTTCAACTCATATGCTGACATTCCAAGACATATAAGAGGGCTAATTAACATGGATACTTCGAACCTCCCTTCTTTCAGAACTAAAGATGCAAAGCCAGCCATATAGTAAATGAATCCCCCTTCTTTCAGAACTAAAGATGCAAAGCCAGCACATACAGTATATGAACCCCCCTTGAGTGGCTTAGCTATATTTTGGTTAGGTTCTAGCTTTGCCTCATCTGAATGATTCTGAACAAAGTTTGGGATGCCAAACTCAAAATTGTAACTTTTTGCACATAAATGATCCATCAAGGCAAACTATTCCCCTTTGAGCTAAACTTCCTTTTCTACCTATTCGATCTTTTAAAACTAAAAGTTGACTATTTGATCCAGTATTATTTGTTACACTTTGAAAACTGCAGGTGAAATATCAATCTTAAGTTTGGCAGTTCTGCATATGAGAGAGGCCCAATCAACTAAAACAGTGTATTCCCCTTTGCAAGAGCTCTCTCTTTTCTAGTACTCGGATATGTAGACTTCTGAGTGAACGTTATCCTAGCCAAAATAACAGATTTCTACCACATTCACATCATCCAACTTAACAAATCAAAATGAAAAAGTTTCTCTACGTATGCTGATATCCACAAAAACAAAGTCAAAACCAACCCAAATACCATGGGGAGAATTGCTTATTTACGAACACATTTGTAACACACAAAACCACACCCAACCTTGCAAGATAAGAACAACAAAAAAACTTTCCCGGAAAAAATGAGACAAACAATTTCTTTCTGTATGTGCACTGGTTCCAACAGAGTAAAGCGTGAAAAGGGCAGCACGGTGCATTAAAGCTCCTGCTATGCACGGGCCTAACCAAAATGGTCTATTCTAACAACATGATAAGTGAGAATAAACACATTTACATGCCAATAATTGCTTACTTATTAATTGTCTTGGTATCCAAATTGGACATGAAGCCAGTATATTCTTGATTTTCGCTTACGAATTGCACGTCCTCGTCTGATACTTCAACTGCTTCATCAGGAATTTCCGGTGGAAGCTCCGGTGGTAGCACAATCTTCTGCCTTTTCTTCACCATTTTCTTCCCCATTATATAATCTGTAAAAAAGTGTATATACAGACTGTGAGCTTCTGCAAATCAACTTAACATAAACTAGAGCAGAGTTTGAAATTTTATCTTCAAATATCTGTTTGGCTATGAAACCTACAATATTTTCGAGTTCCCAAAAATTCACTTCCACTCATAAAAATTCAAATTTTTTTCCGATTAAATTTGCATGTCTAAATACAACTTAAAAAATTCAAATTTTCAAGTTTTAACTTCAAAATTTAAAACCAAACAGCAGCTGTGACAGTCACAAAATCAAGCCAATATATATTACTTGAAAAGGAGATAAAATATTTATGTTAAAATTAGAAGCAGAAACCGAGTACATTATGCAGAGAGGAAGATGAAAATACATTTTAATTGATGTTTCTATTGCAGCAGAATATGGTGTTTTTGCAGAGGGAGAGAGAGAAGAGGGAAGTGACTGATTTGGACTGGAGCACAAATTTGGGTTTGGGTATATGGGCTTTCACACAAGATCAAGGTAAGTGCACGAAAAATTCACTCTTTTTTTTGGTAAACTGGATATAAGAAAAATTCACTCAAATAGCCGGCTATGTAAGTTTTAAACTCAAAATAATTATACTTTATTTTAATAACCTCATTCTAATTAATTTAAGTTTTAAATTCAAAATAATTGTATTTTATTTTAATAACCTTATTATAATCAATTTTCATGGCTTATTTTTACCTTTATTAGATAAATTAATAGTTTGAGTAATTATATTTGATTCTAATCACGAGATAAATAATTTAATAGGGTGTTTGAATTAACTTTTTTTAAGTGACTTAAAAGTTACAAGCTAAAAATCAAAAGTAGATAGCAACTGATTTTTGACTTTTTAACTTTCTTTCTGTACTTGTTAAGCCTAAAATTCAACAACAACAACATACCAAGTGTATTCCCACCTAGTGGGGTCTGGGGAGGGTAGAGTATACGCAGACCATACCACTACCTCAGGTGAAGTAGAGAGGTTGTTTCCGATAGACCCCCGGCTTAGAACCAATAACAGTATAGCAAACACAAAACATAAATGCATATACACTTGTACAGGTAAAATAAACTAACAACGCTAGCCACAAGATAATACTAGAGCCACAAGATAATACTAAAAACTATATATCCGAAACAATAGACAACACTCAACCCACGAACAAGAAACTTCAGAAACAAATAAAGAACGCTCCCTACTGTTACCGACGCACTCCCACCCCCTAACCCTCTACCCTAATTTGTATCCTCCACACCTTCCTATCAAGGTTCATGTCCTCCGTAAGCTGTAACTGCTCCATATCATGCCTAATCATCTCACTCCAATATTTCTTCGGCCTACCTCTATCCCGCCTAAAATCATCCATAGCCAGTGTCTCATACCTCCGCACTGGAGCATCAGAACCCTTCCTCATCACGTGTCCAAACCAATATAACCTCACTTCTCGCATCTTATCCTCCACCAAAGCCACTCTCACCTTCACCCGAATAATCTCATTCCTCACTCTATCTTTCTTGGTATGCCCACACATCCATCGCAACATCCTCATCTCCGCCACCTTTAACTTTTGGATGTGGGAGTTTTTAACTGGTCAACACTCCGCTCCATACAACATAGCCGGTCGGACTGCCACTTTGTAGAACTTACCTTTAAGCTCTGGGGCACCTTCTTATCACATAAAACTCCCGAAGCGAGCCTCCATTTCAACCACCCTACCCCAATACGATGCGTGACATCCTCGTCAATCTCCCCATTGCCTTAAATCATTGACCCCAGATACTTGAAACTCTCCCTCTTCCGAATGGCCTGAGAGTCCAGCTTCACAGCCATATCAGCCTCCTGCGACACATCGCTAAACTTACACTCCAAGTACTCCGCCTAAGTCCTGATCAAACGAAATTCTTTAGACTCAAGGTCTGTCTCCAAATCTCCAACTTATCATTAAATCCTCCCCGAGTCTCGTCAATCAATACCACATCATTAGCAAGTAGCATACACCAAGGTAACCTCCTTGAATATGTTGCGTCAAAACATCTATCACCAAGGCAAATAAGAAAAGGTTAAGAGTCGATCCCTGGTGCAACCCTATCAAAACCGGAAAGTGCTCCGAATCTCCATCTATCATCCTCACACGAGTCTTTGCGTCATCATATATGTCCTGGATCGACCTAACATATGCCACGGGCACCCCTCTAACCTCCAAGAACCTCCATAGAATCTCTCTGGGAACTCTATCATATGCCTTCTCAAGATCAATAAACACCATGTGCAAGTCATTCTTCCTCTCCCGAAACTGCTCCACTAAGTCAAAATTTTATAAAGTTTATGCTGCGCTATTTTTGGTCATGACTTCAATCATACGTATGACCTCTTCGACTATAGTTATCACAAAATAAATATCATGAACTTTCAATATTTTTCTCTCTTATTGGACTTTCAACATAATTCTGAAAAGCAAAATTATTAGCAGCACTACTCTCTCCATGAGCGTTCACACAGTATAATTCAACATAAATCCATTCTTATAAAAATGTAATGTAACAACATCTGGACTCAATAACTTGCAACACTTGCATTTCCAACAAGGACGCCTAATTGTCCCTTCAGTAAGAAAATCATTAAGTGTCATTGCTTTAGCAATAAATCCAGCTACCCCATCTATATATTCCTCCCTCAACCCCACACGGTTAAGATAAGTTCTATTATACATCCATGTACGATCTTCATTTTCCATATACACAAGAACGACAACAATAACAATAAAGAAGAGAAACAAAAGCAAGAGAACCAAACCAATAACAGGAGAAAAAACACCAACAGTAGTTTTCATACATTTCAGGGCTTAAAGGACCATTAGTTTTCAATGCTTCACTTAGTTTCAATAGTTATTTATGAAATTTTTTCAACCTTTATTGTTCTACCACAACTCTTACCGGGTATACTTTTAAACTACTCATATTTTTAGAAATTAAATAGAAAATCAGGAAGGAGCTAGAGTGCAAACAACTTTGAAGAAATTTGAAGTAAGTCTCTTTCTTAGAAGAATATAAGCTATACCTCTCCTTCTCTTGAATTTAACCTGGAAACGCTTAAAATAAGCCCTTGTCTTCTGGACTTTGAAGAAGGCCTGCAACATAGTTTGTTAACAGTGTCAAGCACAAGAACGTGCATCAGAATGCCTTGTTGTGTTGGTGTCTACTAAAACAACAACGCAGCATTGAAAAGTGTAAAACAAACCACAAAAATGTAGCAATTTACGCTCTTTCTCTTATAAAAATAAGATACTGTAACAACAAAAAAGAATTGAAAACTGTAAAATAAAACCACAAAAATGTACCAGTCTATACTCTCTCTTACAAAAAAGCAACTACTATAACAACAAGCAAGCATCAAAGGAAGTAAGTAGCTTTCAAAGTTCTTTTTGCCATGTTATAATAGAAACTAAAGCCAAGTACCTAGAAGAAGCACATTTCCAGATATCATACAATTCGTATAGACAATATTACTCCTGATCATATTTTGCTCCAAAGTCGTTAAACAACGTAAAGCACTGCTGGTTATAAACTAACGAACAAAATGTAAATGCTCCCATAACAATTCAACATAAACAACAAAAAACAAACTAATTAATAAAAGGAAGTAAGTAGCTTTCAAAGTCCAACATCAAATTCAGCATGGCTAGCTATAAGTAGCTTTAGTCGATTTTCCAAACACGATTTTGATTGTGCCATTAAAGCGATGATGTAAGGCACTTCTTCATATTATTCTACTATAGCTATTGAACAAAAATCTCAAACTCTCCCATAAAACGTTAACTCGAATCTATTTAACGCTGAATAACCAGTAGTATAAGATAGGAAGGCAGCAGAATATAGTAGGACTTATAAAATGCAATTTAATGATCCAACAGAACTGGTACTAGGTGAATTCTGCAACAGCTAACTGATGGACCATACATCACCATTATAAAGTAAATTTAGAAAGGAAAAGAAAAAGATAAGAGAAATTCCACTTCATGTATACTTAGAAAATAAGGTTATTATTCGATATAGATGTTTTAAGATTCTTTCTTTTTTTCCCTCAATTTTCTTCCCTTTATAGAGGCTGTAAACTAAAAGAGAAGAAAATGTTATCACAAGACACCCCAATAGAGGCATGACAACAAGAAATAGCAACCGCACCCACCTTCAACCAGTGGATAGAACGAGAAGACGAGCAATAGTAACATAATTTCTAGTTCAGCTCTACCTTAATCTTGTGGTGATTCCTCTTTTAACTGGCATAAAGAATTACAAGATTCTAACATATGTAAGTCTTAAACAACAACAACAACAACAACAACATACCCAATGTAATCCCACAGAGTGGGGTTTGGGGAGGGTAAAGTGTACGCAGACCATACCACTACCTCAGGTGAAGTAGAGAGGCTATTTCAGATAGACCCCCAGCTCAGGACAAATAACATTATACAAAACACAAAAACATAAAAGCATATAAGCTAATACAATACGCAAAATAAACTAACACTGCTAGCTACTATAGGAAACAGCACAACCACAATATAATACTATACACTATCCGAAAATTATAAACATCACTCAAACACCCCGAACAAGGAACTCCAGATACAAACAAAGTACTCTTCCCTACTTCCCTACTGTTACAAACGCACTCCACACCTCCTAACCCTCCCCAAAAAATTAATTTAAAAAAAAAAAAAAAATCTTACCCCAACCCCACTCCAACCCCCCTACCCCCCCAAAAAAAGTCATTTTTAAAAAAAAAAATTATATATCTTTTAATTAAAAAAAAAAAAAACTTAGCTTGACACTCATCCCCCTAGGAGTGTTATCTAGAAGACTCCAAACTAGGAGCATGATTCCACCCAATGTGCAAGGAACCAAGGCTCACTCATCTAATGCAACCTCTTTTATTTGTCCTGATGATGGAGTACTTATTTAGAACACTCCAAATTATGTGTTATCTGACTTTAGATTCAACCCAATGTGCAAGGAACAACGGTTCACTTACCTAATTTCTTTGCTCTTCTGTAAAGGGAATGTTGAATCTACAATAGAGTTATGGAGGCCTTAACTTAATTTAGTGCAGTTACAGCTTTGGAAGCAAATATGAAAAAATCAAGTGTGTCTATGGCTGGAGTAACTGATGACACCAGAGGACAAATACTTCAGTAAGTGCATTTCCATTAGATATCTTGGTCTTCCTCTCTATCCGAAGAAATGCAGCAAGATTATTTGCCCTGCATCGGTGGAAAAGATTACAAAGAGGATGACTGTGAAATACTCTAAACACTTATCCCATGCTGGGGGAGATTACATGTAATAAATGCAGTTTTGTTCTCTGTTCAAAGTTTCTGGGGAGCTGTTTTTATACTTCCCCAAAAATGTACTCAAAGAAGTGGATAAAAGGTGTAGGAATTACTTATGGGGGAGTACTGATGAGGGTAGAAAAGTGGCTTTGGTCACATGGAAAGAGTTTGTTATCCAAAAAGGCAGGGTGGATTGAATATCAAAGGGAGCAGAATCTGGAATATTGCATCAGTGGGGCAACTACTTTGGCAAATTTCAATGAAGAAAGAGTCGTTCTGGATAAGATGGATACATAGTCTCTACATTAAAGATGGGGTTTAGCAGTGTTCTCTACATTAAACATGGGGTTTAGCAATATTTTTATTTTTTTTCAAAACGAATAAATATCCATGTCCACAACGAGAATAAGCAAATTTGACCTTTGGAGTTTGAACTAGTTCTTTTTAGCCACTTGGTCCTTGAAAAATAGGTTTGTACTCTTCGTTTCACTTACATTAGGTGCCTAGAATCATCTAACAAAGGTATTGAAGTAACATACTGGGGCCTATAAAAATTGAAGCTTTGTTATGTGCAGGGAGAGTACCAGAAGCCACTAGAGGTGGCCTGGGATAGACTTGGAATTTACGGTGAAGTATGCACTATCACAAAAGAAAGAGGGAGGGGTCACATGTAATGTTCCTGGCATCGATTTCCAAGTCTTCTTGAAATAAGATTCGCATTATTAAGAATCACGGTAAAAAACTAGAAATCAAAGTATTTTCCTGGCTGAAAAATGTTTACGAGCATTTGGGAGCATAGGGCTCCTCTAGACAGCAACTGGTACTGGAGAAAACTGATTGCAATAAATACAAGATGCAGGCATTGTATGTGCAAGGTAGATAAAAAGAAGCTATTTGGAAATCATAGGGCAAAGAGCTAGGATGAGAACTGCAGAATTGATTTGGACATCCTTTGTTTTTGCCAAAGCATAGATTTTTAGTATGGCTGGCAGTACAAAGAAGATTACTCAGTCAGAAAAGGAAGATCAAACTAAACATTCAGGTGGATAATGCTAACTGCTGCCCTTGAGAGGCAAAGGTAATGGAGACAAGGGTGCACTTGTTTGAAGAGTGCTCATGGATTAAGATAGTGTGGCAAGAACTCAGTCAATGGACTGGTACAACACTACAACATAAAGGGATACAGCAAGCTCTGGTCTGCATACAGAAGAAGCACTGAAAGAAGTTCCAAAAAGAGGTAATTACAGCTCTATGTGGAGCCATAATCTATCACATTTGGAGAGCTCGGAACTGGAGGAAGTTTAAAGGCAGAAATGTACATACAGATGAGGTGGTTACACAGATTAAGAAGGAAATAGTAGAGAGATTAAACACGTATATTTCCAAGAAAACTCAGCAATGTAGCATCTAGGTAGTTAGTATAGCTATTTTTGGTTTGTTGGAGGCCTTATTCCTGCTTCAGGGATGAGATGCTCTTTATTTGTACTGTGATGTTTTTGTTATGGTAATCGTTTAATCACCAAAAAGAAAAATGAACTACGGAGAAGAAGGAAAAAAATAAGTCCTAATGAACAAAAAACTAATTTCTATTCTATCACTAAGAAAATAGCAAGTATATCAAATGGTTCATCAAATTATTATCCCATCCTTCACAGAATAAAACAAATTTACCAAATCACCCTCAATTACCCGTGGTGCACTTGCGGGAAACTCCTTGCCGAGGGCCTGGGCACCCCCTGGATTAGTCGGGACTCGAAGAGTCTCGGATACCCGGTGCAAAGGAAAAAAAAAATTTACTAAATTTTCTTTTTAACATCCCATCACCTCACCCTCCACCTTCAACTAGCAAAGTACCAGTAACATAATTCCTAGTTCAGCTATATCTTAATCTTGTGGCATTTCCTCTTTAACTTAGATAAAGATTTACAAGATTCTGCCATATATAAATCTTGCTAAGTAGAATGAAATATAGGCAAGTAAAACAAACCTAGCGGAACAAATCAGCATAGCATAGGTCCCGAAGAAGTAATTTTCATAAAGCCCCAGCTCCTCCACTCAACAAACAATTCAAAATCGATGGAACAAATTCTATTTCTCTTAATAAAGGAGCGAGGGAGCATAATGTTGAAAAGGTAGTATACCTCTTCAAGGAATTTCCGATCACGGGCAGAAGCGAGTGAGCTTGAACTGATTCCTCCTGCACCTGCAAATCGATTGCACACACTTGTTCCTTCAAAAACATTTAAAATAAAAAGACTGCATATTACTATGTCATATTTGATAAAAATAATTAACAAGAGCGGATTTGACCAGATATATCTAATTACACGCCGAAATAGTGTCCCCCCACCCCCCTCCCGAAAAAAATAAAATAATGGCAGTGCGTCCACAGCTCCTTGAAGCACCGTGCCTGTCAGACAATTTACAAATACTAGCTTTAACCTTATAAGAAAAAACATCATCGAATGCTACTGTGGACTGTGGACACTAATAAATTGAGAAGGGAGATTTATCCGGTTTAAATGGAGAGACTTGGATTCTTCCTCCAAATGGATTATTCATTGAAATTGACAACTCACCGTCGCCGTCACCGCCAATGAGAGAGACAAGGCAGTGAGAAGAGAGAGAGAGAGAGACGGCGCTGAGAAGAGAGAGAGACGGCAGTGAGAGAGAGGGAGATATGTTTAATTTATATTTCAGATATTTGGCTCTGTTTTTTATTTCGATTTTTTTGGTTTTCAGTTTTAAAATTATACGAACTGAAAATCAAATCGAATTTGTTTGGTTGGATTCGATTTTATTTCGATTTAATAATTTTAATTTTTTAATTTTATCTTCTTTCAAATAAAAAAGTACACAATGCTACAAAATATATCAAAGTATTTTACTAGGGTAAAAACTAAAGTAATATATATAGCCTACAAATACTTTAACACTGAAAAAAAAAAAGGCAAACTCAAAAGGGATTCTTATTTCTGAAATAATCAAAAGGATACTCTTAAAGGCCAGTTAGGGGTCGTTTGGTAGAGTGTATAAAACTAATGCAAAATAAGTTGTATTAATAATACTTGTATTATTAATGCAAGTATTAGTAATGTTGGTATTAGTTATGCAAACATTATTTTTTATATAACGTTTGGTTTGATGTATTAAAGATAATATATATTTTTATAATTTTTATAAAAAAATTATTTGTTTATCAAAATACCTTTCCCTTTCCACTCTTTTATATACTGTCTTTCCCTGATTTTTTCCGCAAAAATAAAAAAGAAGAGAAAACAAAGAGAGTTTTTTCATTTTCATCCAAAATTGGAACATGTGAATGTGATATGGTGAGAAGACGAAGGAAGAATTTTACTCCATTGTGACATATCCACACTATAATACTTCATCTTCACTTCATCCTCCTGTATATTGAACGCCTTAATCGAATTCACGGCTTTATTAACAGCTTGTACATAAACAAAATGATTGATAATATGAAAGAACCCGAGGGTTGTGGAAGCATTGTGAACTTGTTCAATGATTTTTGAACATGTTGCGGAAAAGTTTTCGACGGGGATTGAGCGTTTGTATCCGGGTCGGTTTTTGAGTTTTGGGTTGGGTTCTGATTGGTGGACAAAGAAAGCAGGTATGGTAGTAAGGCCTTTGTCGACGAGACCTTTGACGCCGGTTTTGAATTCATGGAATTGTTTGAGTTTTCTTGTATTGATGTTTTTCTGGAAAATGGGAAGAAGGATGAAATATTTGAGGGGCCGGTTTTGGATTCAAGGAATTGTTTGAGTTTCCTTGAATTGATGTTTTTCTGGAAAATGGGAAGAAGGATGAAATATTTGAGGGGCAATAATGTCATATTGCAAGTTAATACATGTGTTAAAAAGCTTGGTATTACTAATACATTGAAAACGGTGTGTATTACTAATACACACCTCAATACACAAGCATTAGTTATACATAGATTAAAAAATATACCAAACAAGATTAAAAAATGTACCAAACAAGGTACTAGTAATACACATTAATTAATGCATGCATTATTTTATTCAATACACTATACCAAACGACCCCTTAGCCTACAACTATATTTTCATTTGGCTTGAGATCACTATGTGACTTTCACAAAACTAATATTACAATATACACATAATTATATGTACACTAGCATATTAGAATCTAAACTCAATCAATTTAATTACAATACTATATATAACATCAAAAAAAAAAAAAACTCATCATGATATAGTTTATACATGATATTTGTTTTAAAAAATGAAAGTAACCCATATATATCAAATTTCCAGATAATTTGAATAAAATATTTAAAACAGCAGTACATTGCTTTGTGTGGAAATTGTCTTGATGCAGGACAAATGGCCGACAATTAGATATGAATATATATTATTATATTATATAATTTTAAAAAAGTATATTAAAATTTTCTATTTAAACCGAAAAATCGAATTATGTGAACCTAAAATCCGTAACCCGAACTGAAATACCGAAATTATATATATAAAAAAAAACCGAAAAATCAAAAAATCTAAACCAAAAAATCGAAATGATTCGGTTCGGTTCGATATTTTGTTTTTTTCGGTATTTATGCCCACCCCTACTTCATATAACATATTAATAAGAAAATAATTAAATATAAATTTTCGACTACTTCAATCGGGTAAAATGTAATATATTTAATTATTTAATATTTTCGATTACAGCGATCGATTATATATTTAATTATTTATTTTTTCCGAATACATTAGTCGGTTATATATTTAATATAATTAAATTATATATTTAAATTAATTATTTATAAAATTTCCGACTACAATAGTCGGATTATAAATCTATTGCCGTTAAAATATTCCGACCAAAATGGTCGAAATATCAGGTCAAATTAATTTTGACAATTTTGATATGCCTTTTCCAACTACTATAATCGGAATATATATTTTTCGAAATTTACCGTCAAATCTTAAGATTGTTGTCGTCAAAAATAGTATCGATGAAATATTTAATAAAAATTAAAAATTGAATATTCCGACTAAAGTAGTCGAAAAATTTCGACTGATTTTTTTTCAGTCAGAATTTGCAGTCGAAAAAAATTTGAATTTCTAGTAGTGAGTTAGCGTACGTTCATAATAACAAATATTTGTTATCTATAGTAGGCGTTTTGTTATGGATTCCAAATAGTTCACTCTGAACCCGTTTGGCCATAAGATATTTTCTTCTCAAAAATTATTTCACTTTATGAAAATTGAGGTGTTTGACCATGAGAATTTCAAATCTAATTCTAAATTCACTTTTTTTCAATTTCAATTTCAGCTTTATTTATTGTTACAAATGATCCTATTTTTTTACGTTTACAGAAACAACCTATTAATTTTAGCCAACAATCGGCGTTAAATATAATGTCTAGCTACCACATTGCCCAATTATTCCTACTTTCATCGATAAAAGGCCTCAAACTTAAAGGTAAATTCATTTTTTTCTTCTTCCTCAAAATCTGCTCATGATACAACGAGACTCTCACCCATCCATTCCTGGGACTCTTTATGCAACATCGACAGTAAAGACAATATTATTGTTTCCTCTTATATTTAGTTGTATTTTATAGGTAAATTAATTAAGATGGGTGATTTTGATAATTTTAAAAAATTGGGGGTATAAAATTATATTTAAAAAGGTCTTTTAAAAAATTAAAAAAATATTTTAAAAAATATGACCAAACACAACTCCAGCTTCAACTTCAACTTCAACTTCAATTTCAATTTCTACTCCAAAGAATTTTAGCTTTCATGGCCACGCCTACTTCATTTATTAGACAAACAAAGAAGCTCAAAAGTGGGGTTGTTTGAAAATGACCATATAAGTCAATTGCATAATTTAATTTCTACTTCGGCTAGGGTATTTCAGAAATAGTTTTTCTACGTCACCTCTAAGCTAGTGGTACGAACCGCATATATTTTATTGTTGTTGTTAACAATGCACCTGCTTTTGGGAAATAGTCAAACTAAACTCGTTGAAGGCAATATTACAGGGAATGATAACTTTGGGTATGTTTAAATTTATAATTTACAACAAAATTGAATTATTTTATGTTTAGACATGATTTATAAAGGTTAAAGCATGCATTTTGTCAGATTCTTGAGGTGAAAATTAGCTTACCTTATCTTTTTTGGCAATTAAAATATCATTTTATTATCAAAAGTGTTTACATTCAGTACAATCAAACTGCATTGGCATAACAACAAATCAGTTAGCCATTCTATCAACTATTACATCTAAGCAAAACTGGGAAAACCAAAATCTAAAGATAGTAATTGAGATCTGCTAGTTTATTATTGAGCTTAAACTTCAGAGACCCTCTCTGAAAAATCTCCTGCACTATTCTTCTCGTTATCATGTGTGGCTCGGTGGGTTTGGGTTTGAAAATTATGTGGTTTCTTTCTATCTAGATATGATAAACTACAGCTGCAAAGCTCATTCTATAGATAGTGGCTGCCAGTCCCTTCTCTCGGGCATTTCTATTGGCCCAGTCCAGCTCTTCTTTCCATATTTTTACAGGTCTAGTGATACCCTGCCAACCTAAGAGTTTTGTTCATATGAGTCTTGAATAATTACATGTAAAGAAGAGATGTTCACTAGATTCATTGTCTCTCCTACATAGAACACAATCTTGGTTGTCTGTGATGCCCTACTTCATTAACCTATCCTTAGTGTGCAATCTATTCAAGATAGCTAATCTTGTGATAAAGATCCATTTAGCTGCACCCGAATTATTACAAACGATCTTGCTCCAAGGAACTTTCTGGAAATTGCCCCTCATTGCATCGTACTGTTTCTTGATGGAGTATTGAGGCATATTTGTTAATGCAACTTCTTGAATCCCTAGAGCTTGTAAGTGCTTCTTTGTCTTCAAAATCTTCTTTACCACCCATGAGGCCTGAGAAGGTGCACAGTCCCAAACCATCATAATTTTTATATAGTAACAGTGAAGTCACTTCACCTATAGATTAACTTTTTTTGCAGCATAGATTCCATAACAACTTAATAATTGTTGCCCTGTTCCAAACAATGATATCTAGTATGTTTAGGCCTCCTGCGGTTCTAGGCATGCAGACCTTGTCCCATGCTAGAAGTGCCTTCTTGGTCAGCTCAACACCTCCAGTCCACAAAAATCTTTTGCATATTTTCTCAATTAGTTCAATCACCATTTTGGGAAGAACAAAGATTTGAGATCAATACACTTGAATGGAGAAAAGTACAGACTTAATCAATATCTCCCTTCCTACATAAGATAGAAATTTAGTGGTCCAACAAGTTATCTGCCCTAATATTTTGTCGAGTAATGGTTGACACTGCATGATTGACAACCTTTTAGTACTTAGTGGCACACCTAAGTATTTAAAAGGTAGTTCCCCTTTTGTGAACCCCAAAACATCCAGAATAACATCTTGTATTGTGTATCCTATACTCCTTCAAGATACACCGAGCTTTTATCTTTATTAGCTATTAATCCCGAGGCCCTTGAAAACTCTTGGAATCAGCAAAACAGAAGTTGTACGGACCGAATATCCCCTTTACAGAAAAGAAGCACATCATCAGCAAAACTCAGCTGGACTATTGAGCACTTGGGATGAAATTTGAATTCTGGACGGGCCATTAATTCCTTCAAAAGTCTAGAGAAATACTTTATTGCTATTACGAAAAGGAAAGGGGACAAAGGAGCTCCTTGCCTCAAACCTCTTTTTGCTTCAAATGGTTCAGTGGGCAAACCATTTGTCACATCCCTTTTTTCTAACTCCAAAAAAGATTTCCATTTTTAAGTTTTGAAAAGGTTTTTATTATTAAGTGACAAAAGAAAATGATTTATTTCGAAGAAGGATTATTTTAGATTCGAAATCAGAGTCGCCACTTGGCATAATCTGGTGTATCAAGTCACCATTGAAAAATCCTTTTCAAAACCATTTGACTCTTTAAATTGGTTTGTGAACAGAGACTCCGGCTAAGGAATTCTGTTGATCGAGGTGAAGGTGTTAGGCACCCCTCGATCCCGTGGTTCGACCACGGTCGCTCGGTGGAGTATATCGGCTAATTTGACATCAACAAGTGTATAAACCACACGAAACACATAAAACAATCAATCAGACAAACACACCCAAAACAAATCCCCAAAATAATGTTCAGTCCAATTATACAGTCCCAAGTAAGAAGAAATGCGAAAATATAAATCCTATTCTAACCTACCCTAATCCTAATTATGCTCCCATGCTTCCCGACGCCTCGGGCCTTCATCACGGACGTCCTCCGGGTATAAAAATACTTTGGGGTATTCCCCGACGAATGAACACAAATACCTTGGGGCATTCCCCGCCCAAATGAATACATCTGAACTAATAAGCTAACCAAAATACGTTCACAACACACTTTTAGGCATTCAAACACCCAATGAAGCATGTATTTCCTAAATTTACCTACCCAGACCTGGGATTTTCCTATCGACGCTCGTCCTAAGATATGATACTACCAAATTCAATTAACGTTCATTTCAAGTTAAACCACAATCCATGAATCGAGATGAACAAAAAACACTTTTATCAAGTCAAATCTTATTCCGTTTAAACCCCAAACCCCCTTTCATACGCCAATTTTATGCAAAGCACTTATCCCAATTCATATTAACGACAAATTCATGTCACAATCAGTTATTCATGGTTAAACAAATATGAATGTCAACCAAGATCAAACAATCACAAACAGTGAACACACAACATAACATCAATTTCTCAAATTTGTGATAAATGACAGATGAGTTAGAGAATTTGGACCTTTCGGATATATCTGATGTTTTTCGAAGAGAAATAAGAGATGCTTCGGAAACCCCCGACGAATGACCTCACCGAATAACGGATCTCGACTATCACCCAAACTCCAAAACACGGATTATTCCTAGAAAAAAGATCCACAAAAATTCCACCAATACAAATCGAACAGCTCAAGGTTGAGAAATCCACGTGACCAGAGCTCCGGTGAACTGGCCGTGGTCCAAAACGAAAGAAATGAGACAAATTTCGACGAACTTGGATGCTTTTGACCAAATCTACCTGGAACTCGCAAGAAGCGAGAAGATTTTGGTATTTTGAGACTGTTTTGGGTGAACGCCGAGCTGAAGTAAACGATTCCGGAGAAATAATCGCCGGAACAGTAAACGAAAGCTCTAAAAATTCGTCTTTTCCCCCTACAATTCTCACGCCATTTCTTCCTCCTTCATTTGTCTGGTTGTCCTTCCCTATATGTGTGTTTTTCGTGTATAGATATGTGTGTGTGCGAGATTTCGTGTGTGGAGTTAAAAAAATGGAGAGCTTTTGCGTATTCCTCTGTACTCTCTTCAGTGAATGAGGAAAAAAGAAAAAGCCCCCCAAGTCAGTGTTGTGTGTACTCTATATATAGTGAGGTGTATGGGTGAGAGTCCATGGAAATTTCCTGGAAGGTGCCTATTGTTTTTGTTTTGGATTTTTCTCATGGTCCCCCTAGGTATCCTTTTTCTCTATCTACATGGAATTGGCAAAACTTGTAAAGAAAGCTAGGTAGGGGGATGGGTCACGTGGGTATAGAGGTATGGGGGTAGTGAGGTGGTTTATTTTGATTGGGTAGGTTGTTAGGATAAGATAAAATTAGTTAGAGGTCATTGATTTGTTACTTTGTGGGGACATAATAACATGGATGAGGGTGCACGGTAGGATAAGGTAAAAATAGGTAAAAATGATGTCGGGGAGGGACGAAATTAGGTGTCTACATCATGCCACCTTTGAATGTAAACACGAAGTGTTTTCAGACAAAGAAGTAGACAACAAGACAAAATTTTGTCCCGACCATTATTCAAAGGAAGAAATAGAAAGAAGAAGGGCAACCAAATCTTGACTTAAGACATCCTAACTACTCAAGTTATAAGGGAATCAAGTGACTGGTATCTCTAAGGATTGGAGGGAGATAGACTATACCGAGTTGGAGAGTCGAGTGAGGTCCCGTCGAGGTTTCGGTCTGTGACTCTGTTATTACATCTGAAATAAAAATTACAAGTTAAAACATAAATAAAATTACAAAAATCCTATCTATGCAGCTTCTTTTGGACACCTGACTTAAGTTCCATCACCCTATTCTTCAGGTGGGTTCTTGACTTGCAATTTCTTCAACTTGTTGCTTGGCTTGCAATTGCTTTACCCTGTTCTCCAGGCGGGCTCCTGACATGCTATTTTTTACTTTTGATTTCTTGGCCTTGTTGCTTGACTTTCATCTGTTAACTTTATTACTTGACTTCCAATTTCATCCCCTTGTTGCTTGACTTCCAATTTCTTGACCCTGTTTTCCAAGCGGGCTCCTGATTTGCAATTTTCTCACCCTGTTCTTCATGCGGGCTCCTGAAACTGAAATAAAAACTAGAACAAAAATTATCTTGAACAAAGATTATGGTAAAAAAGGATTTTATTGTGTTGAAAGTATATTACCATTCTTCAGGAGGTTCCTGAACATAAAGTAACCTCCCATTTTTCAGGAGGTCCTAAACATAAAAGTAAATTCCCATTTTCCAGGAGGGTCCTGAACAGAAAAGTAAATTCCTATTTTCCAGGAGGGTCCTGAACAGAAAGTAAAGTCCCATTTTTCAGGAGAGTCCTGAACAGAAAGTAAAATCCCATTTTTCAGGGGGGTCATGAACAGAAAGTAAAGTCCTATTTTTCAGGAGGGTCCTGAACAGAAAGTAAAGTCCTATTTTTCAGGAGGGTTCTGCACAGAAAGTAAAATCCCATTTTTCAGGAGGGTCCTGAACAAAAAGTAAAGTCCCATTTTTCAGGAGAGTCCTGAACAGAAAGTAAAATCCCATTTTTCAGGGGGGTCATGAACAGAAAGTAAAGTCCTATTTTTCAGGAGGGTCCTGAACAGAAAGTAAAGTCCTATTTTTCAGGAGGGTTCTGCACAGAAAGTAAAATCCCATTTTTCAGGAGGGTCCTGAACAGAAAGTAAAGTCGCATTTTTCAGGAGGGTCTTGAACAAAAAGTAAAGTCCCATTTTTCAAAAGGGTCCTGAACAGAAAGTAAAATCTCATTCTTCAGGAGGGTCCTGAACAGAAAGTAAATTCTCATTCTTCAGGAGGGTCCTGAACTGAAAGTAAAATCTCATTTTCAGGAGGGTCCTGAACAGAAAGTAAAGGCCCACTTTTCAGGAGGGTCCTGAACAGAAAGTAAAGTCCCATTTTTCAGAAGGGTCCTGAACAAAAAGTAAAATTCTATTTTTCAGAAGGGTCCGAAAAAAAAAGTAAAATCCCATTTTGCAGGTGGGTCCTGAGCAGAAAGTAAAGTCCCATTTTTCAGGAGGGTCCTAAACAGAATGTAAAATCCCATTTTCAGGAGGGTTCTGAACACAAAGTAAAATCTCATTTTCCAAGAGGGTCCTGAACAGAAAGTAAAATCCCATTTTTTAGGAGGGTCCTGAACAGAAAGTAAAGTCCCATTTTTCAGGAGGGTCCTGAACAGAAAGTAATATCCCATTTTTCAGGAGGGTCCTGAACAGAAAGTAAATTCTTATTTTTCAGGAGGGTCCTGAACATAAAGTAAAGTCTCATTTTTCAGGAGGGTCCTGAACAGAAAGTAAACTCCCATTTTTTAGGAGGGTCCTGAACAGAAAGTAAAGTCCCATTTTTCAGGAGGGTCCTAAACAAAAAGTAAAATCCTATTTTTCAGGAAGGTCCTGAACAGAAAGTAAAATTCCATTTTTCAGGAGGGTCTTGAACAAAAAGTAAAATCCCATGAATGTGTTTTTCTGATGGTAGTTGAATTAAGTGAAGCGATTTTGCCCCTGTTTCAACAAAGAAAATTTGTCAGTTAAAAACATAGTGGTGGCTTGCAGCACTTGGCTGTCCCGACCTGCTCAAGTGTTCATTCCCTATATTTTATTTTAGATTGCTGACACTTGCCCTTGCTTTGTCGCGTCATTGACCCAAACTCAAATTATTAAGAGTGGCTCTAAAGTAAACACAATATTTCTGCTTTGCCATGTTTCTCAGATAGACCTTTAAACCTTGATATTTCCATGAGTTCCCAGACTCATTTGTTGACAAAAATTTTGCATGCCTTATTTCAGCTCACAATCATATCCCTTTCACGTGCTGGCCTTTTGTCTCACTTTCTGCAATTGAAGAAGCTGGTAGCCAGTTTTGAAATCTTTTTTCACTTGTTTTGACATAGACTTGATTCAAAGACAAGAGGAAAATGACAACAATTTTATGTTTTATTTGGACAACTGACTCAATAAAATATAAATATAACTAAAGAGAAGAAAGAAACGCTGATGAATGTCCCTATTGAAAAAGATGAAAGAAAAGTTTATCTGAAAATGACGGTCAACTCTAATGATTATGACATGCATATCGAATTAAACTGCCTGATCTTTCCATCCAAAACTCTCACAAATTGTTGTTGAGTTAATGACCCTGAAACTGTGTTGCTTCCTTAGGTCAATTGCATTAAGACCTCATTAGGCTAGTGACGCCTTGAACGGTTTTTGCCAACAAGCCTCTCTCATTTTCCTTTTCTCAGCTCACCATTGCCTTGTGGTGTCTGTGAGGGTTTTTCACTAATAAGACTCTCTTATTTTTATTTGTCTTAACTTGCTGTCGTCTTACAGTGCCCGTGAGAGTTTTCACCGATAAGACTCTCTTATTTTTCTCTCTCTCAGCTTACCATCGTCTTATGATGCTCGTAGGGGTTTCCACCAATAAGACTCTCATTTTCATTTCTCTCCTGATTCTTTATACTGAGGAAGACAAGTAGTCCCAAAATGCGTTATCATATCCCCTTGCATGCTTAGCCTTAACATCCTCAAAGATTGATCTGAAGGTCTTTCTTTGGTTGTAACTAGGTTTTTGGTTAGGGTTAGAAAGGATGACATGAGGCTCAAACGACACTTGAAGTGGGGTAGGACTTACAGCTTTTGGAATCGACTCAAACAATGAGGATTAACTCACGCCCCAGTTTTTTGACTGAGTGATGCTAAATTATTTATTTGGTTGGACCGAGCCCAGAGTAGGGCAACCTACATATCTCACCCCCGAGAGAGGAGAATCAGGTCATGCGTAGTTCTAGCAACTTGTTCTTTTGCTTGATTCTGACTTCTTTTTTTCTCTTTTATCGACTCTTTTTCTCTTTGAAACCTTTCTAACTCTATTTTTCTCGACACTCTTCTCTTTTCTTTCTTTTTAGACATATTTTCTTTTGCTTCTCTTTTTTTAAAATTTTTCTGACTCTATTGTTTTGCTCGACACTTTTCTTTTGAGCTGTACTGACTCTATATTGATTCCAAAAGAGAGGTATGAAAGAAAATAAGACTAAAGCTCAAATGGGGTAAACAAAGGAGGACACGATGTTTGGATTGCAGAATGAAATGTCTTCGTCATATCAATTCTTGAAAATGCAAGTACATATCTTGCAATATAAAAGTGAGAGATGAAGATCATTTGTGACATTTTTTAAAGCATTAACTTTAACTGAGTTTGTGCGATGCTACTCTTGCACTTTGTTCAACATATCACTCCACTTTTGTTTTATATTCCTCACATCGAATGACTCATGCTTTCGTGGAGTTGATTTTCTGTCCCCCGAGATCACACATCCGTTATTTGACCTAATTGAGCAATGTTTTTCAGTTGATGAACAAGTTATTCTTGCGATTCTCAAAATAATTGCCTTAATTTTCAAAGAAGTTTTGAACTTGTCACCAAATGTCTCAGCACTCTACCTATTTTCTCAGATGCTCTCTTTTTCTAACTTTAACCCTCTGAGTTAATGTTCATGCTTAAACTGGATTTTAAGATCCGACTGAAAATTCTGCAGGCATGTCATAACACTAGAATCAACATAAAATGTAATGTGGAAAGAAAACAAACACATATTTAAAACACAAAGGAAAAGGGACACTTCATTTAATTGAAATATAATATAAAAAGGTTTGAACATAAACGACACAGGGACATAACAAGATAGATCTCGAACTACAACCTTAAATAATTCAGAGAATAGAAAATAAAATAAAACAAACACCAGACCCCTTCCAAGTATGGAGAGGGGTGACTTCTCAATTGCTTAGTCTGACAACTTAGCCACTGGTTTGCATATCAGCATGACTAGAGCTTCCACTACGATCAGCATTCTGCACCATAATTGATTTATCTTGAATCATCTTTTCAATTTCTCTTTTCAAAGCACGACAATCTTCAATACTGTGACCCTGAACATCAGAATGATATGCACATCGTACAGTAGGATCAAAATTTCTTGAATTCGGGTCAGGAGTATACCCAAGGAGAGGAGTGATCATGCCCCGCTGTACCAATCTCTGAAATAAGTTGGCATATGACTCTCCAATTGGTGTGAAGCTATCCCTCGATTTCTGCCTCATTTCACTATTTGGATTGGATCCAACATTGGGCCTAGGAGGGCTTTGGTATGTTTGTGGAATTGGAGGATGACTCTGAAGAGTTGGTGCACGCCATTGTGGGTAAGGAGGGAGTTGAACATATGGTTGTGCGCAATATACTAGATATGGAGGTGGGGAAAAAGAGTATAATGGATTTTGGGAGTGATTATGGAGAGCTTGGGTATGAACTTGGGCTTGAGACTGACGGCAACGACGACGTCGTCTTCTTGGATGTGCCTATTCTCCAACTACAATAGCAGTGTCATCTTTCTCATTCTTCTTCCCTGCAGTTTCCCTTAATTGATTACAATATTATCCCAAATGTTTCACGAATTCCTCATGCCTATCTTGCTCCTCAAATTCCGACATCACAAAGATTGGAGAAAGATTATCACTTGAAGGCATGCCCTAGTTTTTGCATGAAACATCTTCTTTACCCGCAGGTCCTAGAGATTTTTTCATAGCATTTTCTGTACTCTTCATTTTTCCAACCATTTTCTCCAACTCTTCTGGCACACTAGACTTCTTGTTAAGAAATTTTGGTGTTCTAGTTAACTTAAAAGTAGGCTCAAGATTATAACAATGATCACCAAGAGTATTGAATATAGGTTCACTAGCAGCATGGGGACGCACAACAGTTGGGCGAGCCAGTGTGGAAGTCCCAGTAGAGGATTGAGCAATAAGATCACAGACGACATGTGGTGTTGTGAATGTAGCAGGCTTATGCTGAGGAGCTAGAGGCAAAGTGGTGGAAGTATTGAGATGTTTTTGGCTTAGAATGAATTCTGAGTCATGTTGCGGTGCATCAACAATAGTAGAAAACTGACTTTGAGATTTTGGTGGAAAACACGAGGTATTTGTAGGATCAATAAAGGGAAATAAAGGAGGAGGCAACCCACTGGCCCAAGCTCGATGCATTTCTGTCATTTGTTGTCTTAGTCTCTTAATCTCTTGCTTCGAACATTCATTTTCCTAATTCTTTGTTTGATCCATGATGCCAGTCTCTATATCTTTGTTGGACACCACTAACCCTTTGGATTTGGTGTGAGGTGAAGGACCAGCCAGAATGCCACAAACCAATCACCTTAAACTGACTCAACAAAAGACAACAAATGTGTCAGAGTTCAACACTTTTTCAAAACCTTTTTTTCTTTCTTTTTTTTAAAAAAATAAAAAAAATCACCGAACCCAATAAGGGCGCCTACGTATCTCACCCCTGAAAGAGGAGAATCAAGTATGCGTAGTTCGTGAAGTCTTGCCAAAATGGCCAACTAAACTCTTTTTCTTTTTTTTTTCTTTTTCTTTAAACTTTAAAAAGAAAAGGAAATAACAAATTGTCAAAAGAATTGACGAAAATCTTTTTTTCATTTTTCAGGTTTAAACACCTTATACGAAACGAAACCTATGATTACCAAAGAAAAATCTTTTTGGGTTTTCAATTTTGAATTTCATATGAAAATGAAGCTTGAACCTATTAAAGGAAAATCTTTTTGTAGTTTTCTTTTGAGGAAGTATATGACACCTACCCTAATAAAGTGTGAAGATTTTTTTTTTGAATTTTTCAAATAAGATCCCCAAACCAACAATAGGCTGCCTATGTATCTCACATCCCGAAAGAGGAGAATCAGGGGTGCGTAGTTCGTCCAAATTGAACAATTAAGGATCAAAACGGACTGAGACTTGACTTAAGAGACGCGATTACAAACGGATGATGAAAATAAAATCTTTTTGAGGTTTTCAATTTGACACTTCACACAAAACTGACGCCAACAACTCTGAAAGAATTTTTTTTTTTTGGTATTTTTCGTTATACGAGATGTGCAAAACTCCTACCATCTTGCTAAAGAAGACAAAAAAAAATCTTTTTGATGCTTTTGGTTTTGGCAATTGAGTGCAAAAGGTAAGAAAATCTTTTGACTTTTTGAATTTTGAAAAACAAAAGCCATAAAGAACTCTAAAAACTACGACACTCTCTTTTTCTTTTTGACTCACTTTTCATTTTTTTTCCTCTTCTTTTTTCAACTTTTCGCTACCTACACACTTTACTTCTAACACATGTTCTTCCCAAATCAGTTCGTCAAATGACCACGTTACCCTCAGAGATGCAACATTTAGCACATAAGATGCTTTAGAGGTGAGTCTCCTACGAAAGACTAAGTGGGTCCCACTAGGTCTCAAGATGATGCAGATAAGTATGACCTAAAGGCTGACCTACGCTGGGGTTCACTAAAAAGGTTGTTCGGGGGAGCGTATGGTCGATAGCGGCTTGCTTTAGCTGGCCACCTACTCCATACAACCCAACGGCTCCCCCTCTAAAATAAGGGCGACTTAACTATAGGTCGTGTACACACGTGTACTACGGACTTGTTGCAGAAAGAATGACTCGGGTTATGCACATGATGTCAGGTATAAAACGGTAACACATAAAGAAAACTGTAAACAAAGAGCACGGGAACGCACAACAGTGATAACAATAACACAAACAATAATCACAAACAATGTTTATACATGCATAATGCCAATCATAACCGATACGAATCCAAAAATAAGCTCGAATTCTGAAAAATGTCCCAGAGTCGACAGAGCTGTCACACCCCTTTTTTTTAACTCCAAAAAAGATTTTCGTTTTTAAGTTTTGAAAAAGTTTTTATTATTAAGTGACAAAAGAAAATGATTTGTTTCGAAGAAGGATTATTTTACATTCGAAATCAGAGTCGCCACTTGGCATAATCTGGTGTGCCAAGTCACCATTGGAAAATCCTTTTCAAAACCATTTGACTCTTTGAACTGGTTTGCGAACAGAGACTCCGGCTAAGGAATTCTGTTGATCGAGGGGAAGGTGTTAGGCACCCCTCGATCCCGTGGTTCGACCACCGTCGCTCGGTGGAGTATATCGGCTAATTTGACATCAACAAGTGTATAAACCACACGAAACACATAAAACAATCAATCAGACAAACACACCCAAAACAAATCCCCAAAATAATGTTCAGTCCAATTATACAGTCCCAAGTAAGAAGAAATGCAAAAATATAAATCCTATTCTAACCTACCCTAATCCTAATTATGCTCCCATGCTTCCCGACGCCTCAGGCCTTCATCACTGATGTCCTCCGGGTACAAAAATACTTTAGGGCATTCCCCAATGAATGAACACAAATACCTCGGAGCATTCCCCGGCCAAATGAATACATCTGAACTAATAAGCTAACCAAAATACGTTCACAACACACTTTTAAGCATTCAAACACCCAATGAAGCATGTATTTCCTAAATTTACCTACCCAGACCTGGGATTTTCCTATCGACGCTCGTCCTAAGATATGATACTACCAAATTCAATTAACGTTCATTTCAAGTTAAACCACATTCCATGAATCGAGATGAACAAAAAACACTTTTATCAAGTCAAATCTTATTCCGTTTAAACCCCAAACCCCCTTTCATACGTCAATTTTATGCAAAGCACTTATCCCAATTCATATTAACGACAAATTCATGTCACAATCAGTTATTCATGGTTAAACAAATATGAATGTCAACCAAGATCAAACAATCACAAACAGCGAACACACAACATAACATCAATTTCTCAAATTTGTGATAAATGACAGATGAGTTAGAGAATTCGGACCTTTTGGATATATCTGATGTTTTTCGAAGAGAAATAAGAGCTGCTTTGAAAACCCCCGACGAATGACCTCACCGAATAATGGATCTCGACTATCACCCAAACTCCAAAACACGGATTATTCCCAGAAAACAGCTCCACAAAAATTCCACCAATACAAATCGAACAGCTCAAGGTTGAGAAATCCACGTGACCAGAGCTCCGGTGAACTTGCCGTGGTCCAAAACGAAAGAAACGAGACAAATTTCGACGAACTTGGATGCTTTTGACCAAATCTACTTGGAAATCACAAGAAGCGAGAAGATTTCGGTATTTTGAGACCGTTTTGGGTGAACGACGGGCTGAAGGAAATGATTCCAGAGAAATAATCGCCGGAACAGTAAACGAAAGCTCTAAAAATTCATTTTCCCCCTACAATTCTCACGCCATTTCTTCCTCCTTCATTTGTCTGGTTGTCCTTCCCTATATGTGTGCTTTTCGTGTATAGATATGTGTGTGTGCGAGATTTCGTGTGTGGAGTTACAAAAATGGAGAGATTTTGCGTATTCCTCTTTACTCTCTTCAGTGAATGAGGAAAAAAAAAGAAGCCCCCCAAGTCAGTGTTGTGTGTATTCTATATATGGTGAGGTGTATGGGTGGGAGTCCATGGAAATTTCCTGGAAGGTGCCTATTATTTTTATTTTGGATTTTTCTCATGGTCCCCCTAGGTATCCTTTTTCTCTATCTACGTGGAATTGGCAAAACTTGTAAAGAAAGCTAGGTAGGGGGTGGGTCACATGGGTATATGGGTATGGGGTAGTGAGGTGGTTTATTTTGATTGGGTAGGTTGTTAAGATAAGATAAAATTAGTTAGAAGTTATTGATTTGTTATTTTGTGGGGACATAATAACATGGATGAGGGTGCACGGTAGGATAAGGTAAATATAGGTAAAAATGATATCGGGGATGGATGAAATTAGGTGTTTACACCATTTATGCAAATCGAATAGGAAATTGATTGGAGGCATTTCATCACCCATCCATTGAGGAGGGGGGGGGGGGGGTTCAAGTGGTTAAGCATTTGTTGGACAAAGATCCACTCTACTGTATCATATGCCTTTTGCGTATCTTAGATTAACTTATTGAACAAACTTAAAAAAAAAATGATTAGAATATGATTTTTGTGAGAAATTTGAAGTAAATATTATTTAAACTTGCTGAAAATTGTTTATGAAGATTAACCATTTAAAAAATTAGAGATTGTTGAAGATTTGAACTAGTCCTTGGTAAAAATGTAATAAAATAAAAAATAATACTCTCTCCGTCCCAAATTATTCATTCCAAATTTTTTAATTTGATTTCTCATTTTACTTGTCTTTTTTCATTAATCAAGAAGAGACAATTTTTCTTCCATGTTTTACCCTTTGCATTAATTACTTTTTCTTCAAATTAAAATATAAACATGAGGTACTATGGTAAACTAACCATGTTATTAATTATTTTTCTTAATCAATGTGTCATCTCAATTTGGGACGGAGAAAATAGAAGAACTTCGTCACTCTAGGTAATGATGTTTATAAAATTTTATATTAGATTGATAAACTAATTACAAAATAAATTAATGTCATATAAGATATATAAGAGTGTAAAAATATTATTACAAAAAAATTGTTAGTGTTTATTGGAAATATAAATATTAGTTAATTTTCCTAAGGGTAGTTTAGTCATTTTACTCCCTTAGTTTGTTGAGTCGGTTATTGTAGTCTATAAATAGACAGTTGTACTGTAGCATTAGTGAGTAAGAAAGATCAGTTTTCTTCTCTCATTCGTTCCTTGTTGGCTTCAATGGTGAAGTAGAAGTTGTGATTGTTTCTGTAATTTCTAGTAGATTTCATTTGTTCGTTGATAAGTTGACATGGTATCAAAGCCAAAATAGTGATCCACACCGTCGATTTGTGGCTGAGCTAACGCAACCGACAATGGTGGCAGCAGAAAAATCTCAGAATTCACAAGCTATAGAGGAAATTGATCACCATCATCCACTTTATCTTCAAAATTCAGACACGCCGGGGTTGACCTTGATCAGAATCAAATTGACTGGCCCAGAGAATTACACTTTATGGAGCAAATCGATAAGACTAGTGTTATTGGGGAAGAACAAGTTAGGGTTTGTAGATGGAAGTTGTACGCGAAGAATGTATAAGGGAGATATGGCTCGGATCTGGGAGAGATGCAATACAATTGTGTTGTCATGGATTCAGGCTACTGTTTCACCGGAGCTCATTTCCAGTATAGTTTATGCATCAGATTCGAAGACGGTTTGGGATGACTTCAAAGAGCATTTTGACAAGTCTAATTTGACTAGGATCTATCAGTTGTGGAAGGAGATCGCGACTCTGTTGCAAGGTACAGATTCAGTCACTACATATTTTAGTCGATTGAAGGATTTATGGAATGAAATCAATGGGCTAATACCGGGTCCTGGTTGTGATTGCGATAAAAATAAACCGTTTATCGAGCACTTGCGTCAACAACGTTTGTTTCATGGGGCTCAATGAGAGTTTTGGTCATGTACGCAGTGATATCTTGCCTCGAAGTCCTGCTCTCACTGTGAATCAAGCTTATGCACTAGTAGTACAGGAGGAGAGTCAACGTGTCCTTGGTGCGACGGATGGTCATAGGGAGTCACTAATCATGATGGCTGGTAAAAGTAAACCACCTCCATACAAGCAAGGGCCAAAACAACCACAAAATTTTGATCGTCCGCATAGAGAGAACAACTTTAGGCAGGGTGCAGGGTAGAACTACATGCACTTTAAACTAGTAACAATACCAGGAACAGTGTGTGAGCATTGTGGCTACAAGGGTCACCTCAAGAAAGATTGTTACAGACTTGTGGGATATCCCCCAGATTTTAAAAGTAAGAAGCATTTGCAGAATACATTTGCTCATAATTCTTCAGCTCAGTTCGAAGAGTCAGCTGCAGGAAAGGGAACATTTATTGATGGAGAGGAATATGAGAAGTACATGAAATTCAAAGGAAAAGGTAAATATGTCACAGAGGATGAATATGAGCAATATCAACAATTCAAAGGAATGTCTGCCCAAACTAGTACTTCAGGAACTTCAGGTGATTTCCAAGCACATATGTCAGGTATAATTACCTTGTTATCCAATACATATACACATGATTGGATTATAGATTCAGGAGCATCACATCACGTTACACCGTACAAGGATTTTTTACACGACATGGAAATATGTAGCAATCAATACAATAATGGCATTCAGGTACCAACGGGAAAAACATGTCACATTACTCACATAGGAAATGCAGTGATATTAAAACATCACAAACTGAAGAATGTCCTTTACGTTCCAGAATTTAAATTCAATTTGATGTCAGTCTCAAAGGTCACAAGAGATTTGTGTTATTCAGTATCCTTTTATCCAGAATTTTGTGTTTTCCAGGATCTCTACAATGGCAAGGTATTGGCGATTTGTAAAGAAAATCTGGAGCTATATCTGTTGCAGGCTAATACAAAAGAAATAATAA
Source organism: Capsicum pubescens (assembly GCA_030864215.1). Taxonomy (NCBI): domain Eukaryota; kingdom Viridiplantae; phylum Streptophyta; class Magnoliopsida; order Solanales; family Solanaceae; genus Capsicum; species Capsicum pubescens. Next base: position 6,368,237 of record CM061541.1, on the reverse strand, counting down.
TAGGAGCAACAACAATAAATGACATAAGTACTACTGAGCTATGGCATGCGAGGTTGGGTCACCCTTCTTCAGGTGTGATGGAACACATACTAACATTAAAGATCAATAAATGGACACAACAATCCTGTGAAGTATGTCCACTAGCAAAGCAGACAAGGTTGAAGTTCCCCATCAGTGAGCATCATTCCAACACTATCTTCCAGTTAATACATGTAGATGTATGGGGACCATATAAAGTTCCCACTTATGATAGAAAGAATTATTTTGTTACTATAGTAGATCACTTCAGCAGATATACATGGACTTGTTTGATTCAGAGTAAGAGTGAAGTCATAGTGGTTTTAAAAGATTTCTTGTTGAAAGTCAAAAATCAGTTTGACACTACTATAAAGATTTTGAGATCTGATAATGGAAGGGAGTTTTTCAATTCCAATTGTTTCGATTTATTCTCTTCCCTTGGTATTGTACATCAAAGCACCTGACCTTACACACCTCAACAAAATGGGGTGGTAGAGAGAAAGCACAGACATATTTTAGAAGTTGCCAGAGCCTTGAAGTTGCAGAGCAATGTTCCTAACAGATTTTGGGGTGAATGTATTAGAACAACTGTGTACTTGATAAATAAGTTGCCCTCACCTTTGTTAAAAGGCTCCACACCTTATGAGATGTTATATAAGAAGACCCCATCCTATCACCATTTGAGGGTGTTTGGCTGTATTTGTTTTGCTGGGACATTGCCGAAAGGAGACAAGTTTGATGCCAGATCAACAAAAACAGCTATGATGGGATACTCAGAGACACAAAAGGGTTATAGATTATATGATCTAGAGTCTAGATGTTTTCTAGTGAGCAGGGATGTGACCTTCAAGGAAGATATTTTTCCTTTCAAAGGTATGAAGCATGAAGAGATCAATGTATTTCCTATGACACCTACAGATTATACTTGTGATGAGATCATGCCTACCCTGGTTAGATCAGTACCTTCTCAACCAGATGAGAATTTAGAGAATTCCTTGCCTTAGGTTTCAAGTAATGATGCAGACATTATCATTAGTCCTACTGTTGAACCACAACATGGAGAAAAAAGAACACAGAGGGTAAGCACCACTTTGGCTTAAGGATTTTGTGACAACTAAGAAGTCTTCAGCAAATTATTCCTTGGATGATGTACTGACTTATGAGGCCTTGTCTCCAGAGTATCATTCTTATGTTCAAGATTTCTCAACACATGTTGAGCCCAAGACGTTTAAAGAAGCAAGTACAAATAAGAGATGGATTGATGCGATGCAACGGGAAATATATGCTTTAGAAGAGAATAACACTTGGGAACTGGTCAATTTACCTTTTGGAAAACAAGCCATAGGGTCTAAATGGGTGTATAAGATCAAGTTTAAGGCAAATGGTGAAGTTGACAGATACAAGGCAAGGCTTGTGGCAAAGGGATACACACAACAAGAAGGTTTAGACTACCATGAGACTTTTTCACCCGTAGCAAAGATGGTTTCGGTAAGAACCATAATTAGTATAGCTATAGCAAAAAATTGGGACATTTCTCAAATGGATGTCAGCAATGCTTTCCTACAAGGATATCTTTATGAAGAAGTTTATATGCAGCTGCCTTAGGGATTTCACATTCAGGGGGAGCAAAGAGTTTGCAAACTGAAGAAACCCCTTTATGGCCTGAAACAGGCCTCAAGGTAGTGGAATATCAAATTATCTGAAGCCTTAATAGCAACAGGATATCAGCAAAGTGCTTATGATCATTCTGTCTTCATACATCATGATGGATCAGGCATGGTCATCATTCTTGTGTATGTAGATGACTTACTCATCACTGGAAGTAATGTTACCCTAATTCAAAAAGCTAAAGATGCACTACATAAGTCCTTTAAAGTCAAGGATTTGGGACAACTTAGGTACTTTCTTGGAATTGAGATATTAAGATCGGATAAAGGTGTACTCCTACACCAAAGGAAATATGTCCTTGAGTTAATCTCAGACGTGGGATTAGGCAGTGCTAAACCAGCAAGTACACCACTAGAGATGAATCAAAAACTCACTACGGTCGAGTTTGATACACATGTTGGGAAAGAGGATGATCCAGAGCTACAGGATGTCTTAGGATACCAACAATTAGTTGGTAAATTGCTATATCTGACTATGACTAGGCCTGATATTTTTTTTTCAGTTCTAGTATTGAGTCAGTTTATGCAAAGGCCTAAAAAATCTCATATGGATGTTGCGCTAAGAGTAGTAAGAAACTTGAAGGGTGCTCCTGGTCTGGGTATTTTCTTCAAGGCACAAAAAATCACTACTATAATTGTATACTGTGACTCTAACTGGGCAGCATGCCCTAACACTAGGAGATCAGTGACAGGTTATGTGGTTAAGTTAGGTGCTTCTCTCATTTCCTGGAAGTCTAAGAAACAAAACACAGTCAGTAGGAGTTCCGCAGAAGCAAAATACAAAAGTATGGCAGTGGCAACCGCAGAGATCACTTGGCTTACAGGTTTTTTGAAGGAATTAGATGTTAAGTTGCATTTACCAGTTGAGCTTTATTGTGACAATAAGGTTGCACTACAGATAACAGCTAATCCTATTTTTCATGAAAGAACAAAACATATTGAGATTGATTGTCATTTTGTACGGGAAAAGTTCAAGTCAGGGTTGATTATTCCAGCCTATGTCTCTACTGATCTACAACTGGCTGATCTCATGACTAAAGGTCTTAATGGAGCTCAGCATCATTTCCTCACTTCCAAGCTTGGTGTGTTAGATATCTTCCACCCTCCAGCTTGAGGGGGAGTATTGGAAATATAAATATCAGTTAATTTTCCTAAGGGTAGTTTAGTCATTTTACTCCCTTAGTTTGTTGAGTCGGTTATTATAGTCTATAAATAGACAGTTGTACTGTAGCATTAGTGAGTAAGAAAGATCAGTTTTCTTCTCTCATTCGTTCCTTGTTGGCTTCAATGGTGAAGTAGAAGTTGTGATTGTTTCTGTAATTTCTAGTAGATTTCATTTGTTCGTTGATAAGTTGACAGTGTTACAAAAATTATTAACATTTCTTCTCAGCTTTGCTTTGCGAGCCCTTCTTACAAAATATTATACCTTTTTCTTACTTTCATTTTGCAGTTTTATTTTATTTTTAATTTTTCTTTTTCAAATTAAACCTCTACAAAAAAATAAGGTTCTTAAAAATGTGTAAGCATTGAATTATTATATTATAATATATATTTAGTACTTCAAAATAAAAATAAAAATTATTGAACGACTTCAATATTAATATGTTGAATGTAAATTATAATTCAAAAGAACGAACTATGTAATTCGATAAAATAATCTGAAAAAGTTGAGAAATTCATTTTTTTTGTATACTATATAAAACTAGTCAAATATATGAAACTATTTTGAACAAATGTGGCATAAAACATATAAAAAGAGATATGCATAGTATGTTTTTTATTTTTGGAGGGGGGAATTGAAAATTATATAAATCTAGCTATAACTTTAAACTAGTACTGAGAGCATCAAAAAATATTATATTGAAATACTTTTCGTTTCAACTATGTAAAAATAAATTTTATACAAAATATTTTAGACCCAATATTTATCCTTAAAAAAATAAAATAATAAGTTTAAAGTAAAAATTACATACACACAAATGAATTAAATGGGCTAACTAGTTTGTGTTAATCAGGCCCAATTGCCAATTAGAGTGAAAAAGGCCCAAGCTAGGTGTGAGATTGTAATACCCCGAGACTCTAACCAATAGTGCAACCATGAATCAAGTTCATGAGAAATAAATTATAATATTCTGGGTTGTTTTCTGACCAAGGATGGTGTGTATTAAGGCCTTAAAGATGTCCTAATGATTGGGTGAATCAAAACATTCCTTATCGATTGAATTCTTGGGAAGGATATTGGTATAGTCAATTTCAAATGAGCATATCTATCATTATACTTGGAATTTTTGAGCTCATGACATATCAACAGATAGATAATTGAATTATCTTTCCAACGATACTAATTTCACCAAAATCCGATACCGGAGCAAAGAGTTATACCCATTTTACTCCAGCAAGTTAATCTGGAAAAGGGTGACGACATTTCTGACGGTCTGCCACGTTTCTTACGACGTCGTCACGTTTCTGACGACGTCATCAGCCTTAGGCAGAAAATCATAAAATTCAACCCTTTTGTGACGACATTTCGTGACGGCCTATCACGAGTCTGACGGCCTGTCACGGATGTCGTCAGCTATTTTTTTCCAGCAATTTAGAGACGTTTTTGCAAGGGTATTTTGGTTTTTTCCCATCTTTTGGATGCCTCTATAAATATGAGAATACCATTCAAACCCTAATTCCATCATTTTCTCTTCCAATTCTCTTGAGATAATATATCTAGGGTTATATCAAGAACATAAATCTTCTAAGAATAATCCATAAATCTTCAAAATTTCTTCAAGAACCAAGTTCCTCATAGTGTGAGCTTCAAGAATTATTTATTTTGAGTGTGGATAAAGTCTCAAGCACTAAAGTTCATCCAATTTCAAAGATTAAGGTATGTGGGGTTTTGAACAAGAACACTTCTTTCGTTCTTGTGCCCAAAGATTTAATTTCTATTGAATTACATGAATTTTGCAAAGTGGGTTTACACCCAAATTACTTTATCAAGGATTTATGAGATTTGAGCTATACAAGATTGACACATATGACTACTTCATTGTCTTATTTCTTAAATTAAGAATTTATGTCATGAGTTGTATATTGTTATCATGAAATGATAATTTCTAAGTGATTTATGATAAGTGTCATGATTTATGTTTTTCCATGAGAAGTTTGTCTATTGAATATATATTGATATTGAGCTTGAGAGTCAAGAACGAGTTCTATGATATTTTCTGGAAGATTTGATACTTGATATAATTTGATAAGCAAGTGTACTTGATGCTGAGAAAGATTATTTTGAGATTTAGTCGAGTTAGGAATCCACAAGTTGATTATGATTTACAAGTGAGATATTGTCATGCCTCAAATCCTATTGGGGCGGACAGGCACCCGTAGCCGCGAAGGCCCGAGAGAACCAACCTATAACCTTAAAATTCACATGCATGCAACTATAATAGGCAAAGATTTTGCCATATACGGATATAATGCCTTAATGAAAAAAAAATATAAACGACAAGCCCTAAAACTATATGCATAATAGACTTGGCCATTGGGGCCATAACATCTACAAGATAACACACTGTCATGCTTAACTTTACATTGGTCTACAAAGTCTCTAGACGATACACAAAATTTAGATAAGGTCGGGACAAACCCCCGCCATACTATTAACTTTTATACAATACCAAAAATATATGGAACCGACTCGGAAAGCCCCGAAGCAAACTGGAGCTCACCAATAGAAGATGGATATCCTGGGCTCCTACTGAGGAGGCGTGTTTGCCGAAGCACCTGTGCCTGTAGCATGAAATATAAGCCCCTCCATAAGGGGAGTCAGTACGAAAAAAATGTACTGAGTATGCAAGGCGGAAAAGTAACAATACATGACATAAAGGCTCAATAAAAATATGGAACAAGTGTAAGAATAGTGCTAGTAGACCACCTTTATATGTACTTGTGGAACAGGGTACATTACATTTTTTCTTCCTTTTACCTTCTTACTTCATTATCTTTGTAATCCATATGATACAAATGACCAGCTGATCAGTGGTAAATAATAAATCAGGATCGGCCCATGCTAGGCTTATTCCCCTGAGCTGCCACCTACATATAAAGTATCGGGATCGGCCTATGCTAGGCTTATGCCCCTGAGCTGCCACCCATTTTACAGATTTCCGTTAGTTAGTTTAATTAGCCTTTTGAGATTGTTACTTCGATGATCATAACCTTATGGTACCTTGAAACAATGATCTATCAATAAGAGACATGTAAATAGGCAATCAATGCAATAACAATGAAGTAAGGAGTTGTTGGCACACTAATGAAGTGTTTAGGAGCTAAAAATAATACATGGGTCTTATTTGAGTAACCAGAGAAATTCTGAAATTTACTAGTGAAAATAGGCATGTAGGATAGGTAACAAGCACGTATCGAGGTAGTTTAACACATTAGAGAGTGGGAATAAGTTCATTAGTAACATGGGATACATAGGTGCTATTATGTAGCACGTGTTTTTGGATGACCTTGGAAGCTTACTCGATGGAACAAGTATCCATTTTCACGTCAAGAGTGCAAAATAGAGTATGCCTTACATACCTGGTTGAAAAACTCCAATACCAGCCCAACTCGACTTCCCGCACTTTTAGATTACTTATCTACAATGAAATATATGGAAAACTAATATTAGCAACCAAACGTCACATTTTGGCTATTTAACTTCACCAAACTAGTGGCCGGGAAGTAAGCCCTTAATTTATCAACAAAGGGTGTCACTTTAACCCTCTTATACTCCAATTTCAGCCACATACCATACATATTCATATAATATCCCCCGACACAACCTCGGCTTCATTTCACCTTCCAATCAAGACACACAAAACGAAATGAGCAATAGACATACACAACCATAAATTCAGTGGTGTATCACCACATCCATCTTCTATAATTCAATACAAACTAATCACACCTTTTCCCAATAGCGATCGGGCAGACCACAACACAAACACACAAAACAGTCCGCAACAACACCCAATCGTCCTTTAATAGCAACCCAATATGTGCAATCCTCTATCAACACATGTACATGGAAAAAGGACAAAAGCGGACAACAACCATACCTTGATTTCCTTGGTATTCTAGTGTCTTAATGTTTATTTCCTCAATATCTTAATCCCTTCACACATACATCAAAAGAGAAAAGAGAAATCCCTTAATAACTAAGAACAATGGACTGCCCAAACTTATAGAGAAGGCTGTCCGGAAATTAATCTTAAAGAACATATAGTTTCCATGGTACAAGCTCATGAATTATTCACTTACCTTTATCTTGGAAGGAAGGTCAATCCCAAGAACCCTTGTGGAATTATAGGATTGTTTCATAGCCAAGAGAGAACAAGAGAGAAAAACCTAGAAAGCTGGAAATTTTGTCTAAGTTAAAATGAGAAAAAATTGCTGATTTCAATCCATAAATAGGAGCTGGTCTTGGACGAATTTATTGACTACTTTTGGGCCGTATTTTGTCAAGTAATTGATGTATACACTTGCCCAATATATTGGGCCTTTGTGGATCAAAAACTATTGGGCCTTAGCTACCAATTTTTCCTCCTTTTATTCTCTTTAACTTGGTATTTGGCAGATTTGAGTATTGGGCCTCTTTTCTCCATTTTCTTTCTCTTTTACTTAATTTGGACTCAAATGAGTACATTAATATAAGGCCTAATCTGATACATGGTCTTGATCCCATTAACTTGGTCCAAATAGCTCAAGAAAGTGATCCACCTACTAGCTTAAGTAAGTCAAGAAAGCACCTTAACAAAATACTCAATTTTTAGTTCTTAACTCTTTAATCTAACTTAAAATTTGTATATATTTGGTCACATTAAACCACATGGGAAGTATTTAGAACTCCATCTACACCACAAAGATATATCAAGTTTTATATAAATAGAACAAGTACACACAAAAATATGGGGTGTTACAGATATATATTTATATTTTGGCCTTCATGATAGACCCTTGAGTTGATTAAGGTGGATTTCCTAATGCGTTCTGAGCTTAAGTCTGGGAGTAGTATTTAGCACCGAGCGGGAAGTATGGGTTCAGCGCATCCTACTTCCCCAGAACTACGTACCACCGTAGGATTAAGATTAAGGGCCAAAGGCCAAGACAGTTATCACTAAAGTTAAGGTTCTACTCCGATGGCAAGGATAGAACAGCTCTCTCCAACATGAGCAAGACGTTGGACTCCATGTAAGCTTACATGGTTTATGTCGGTTATAAGAAACTCCCAAGTCCATAATAGTCCAAGTTTCATGAGTTACCGAGTCACTCTAATCATGAGTCAAAGAGTTTGAGTTGAGTCCAACGGTTTGTGAGATTTATGAAGCATGTGTTATTATTGATTATTTATGAAAAATATGTTTCAAGTAACTCAAGCGAAGAGAGTCATTATTATCAGCATGCATGATTTTCTTATATATTTATGATATTATTTAAATATCGCCTGCACCCCACATACTCAGTACATTTCCAAGTACTGATTCCTATACTCTTCTGTGTTCTATATTTTCTCGTGAAGTAGGTTCAGGTGCTCAATCTCAGCAACGACAGTGATCTTCGAGTACCTCCATCTACATTAGTACAGTTGGTGAGTTCTTATGGTTCGAGGACCTATGTCCCCAATTTTTGTCTTGATAGTAGATGGTTGTTTATTTCCAGTTCAGTATGGGTCAGTTGAGGATCTGTCCCAATGGTTCCTCAGTCTTATGTAGTGGAGGCTTTGTCAGACTAGAGTACCAGCATGTACAAAACTTCAGTATTTTGATTATACAAGATAGTATTTCTTTGTATTCCAGTATGTTCATGACATGATTCTTCTTCTTTATTACAGCTTGATTATTGTCATAGTGAGTTATAGAGGTGATGACAGGCTCAGCGGGTTAGCTTGAGGTCGCTTGTGGCCTTAAGCACCGTGTGACATCTTGGGATGGGATCTTGGGGCGTTATAAGCTTGACATCAGAACCTAAGGTTTAAAGGAGTCCTAGAGAGTCTGACAAGCCGCGTTATGTAGAGTCTTGATCATCGGTGTGTAGCGCGCCACATCTATGAGCAAGAGGCTACGCGACGTTTTAAGAAAAGTCATTTCTTTCTTTCAGAAGTCTTTTGGGCCTACGACTGTTTCTCTCTGCAATTAATTCGTTCTCTCTTATGACAAAAAATGCCTCCTCATAGAGCTCGTAGAAACAACGAACGACCTCAACCCGTTGATCCTTTAAATGAAACGGTGACTCATGCTGAATTTCAGGCGCTAGCCCAAGCAGTTACTGCTAATGCTCAGGCCAATGTTTAGGCCAATGTTCCACCTCCGTAAAAAGGTAATTCTACAACAGCTCGATTTTAGAATTTTATGCGGATGAATCCGCCAGAGTTTTATGGGTCAAGGATAGGTGAGGACCCATAGATTTATCTTGATGAGGTGAAAAAGATCACCCAAATTATGCATTTAACAGAGGAAGAAAGTGTGGAGCTAGCTTCCTATCGCTTGAAAGATGTTGCTTTTGATTGGGTGGAGTTGTGGAGGAAGAATAGAGGGGATGATGCCGCTCCCATGACTTGGTAGTTGTTCCAGGATGCGTTCTTAGACCGATTCTTTCCCCCGTAGCTGAGGGAAGCAAAACTAGAAGAATTTATAAACTTGAGACAAGGCTCCATAACAGTTAAGGAATATTGTCTTAAATTTAACCAGTTGTCTAAGTATGCTCCCGGTATGATGGCTGATTCCAGGACCAGTATGAGTAAGTTTTTGACTGGCGTATCGAGTTATGTTGTGAAAGAGTGTAGGTCCACTATGCTCAATAAGGACATGAATCTTTCTAGATTGATGATACATGCCCAGCAGATTGAAGCAGACAAGGTGAAAGAGAGAGAGAAAGTGAGAGGGAATAAGAGAGCTAGATCAGAGCAGCAGGGGTATAGTCAGAGTAGATTTTTTGGAGGGATCCGCCCTCAGTTTCAGAGCCGTTCTTTTGTACCAACACCGTCATCAACTAGTACTCCCGCATCTAGAGTCAGGCAGGAGCAGGGTAATAGACCTACTGTGACTAGGTCTTAGGACAATGTGAGTAATAGACCTAAGTATCCCCCGTATGCTAAGTGTGGTAGAACGCATCCTGGAGAGTGTATGGCTGAGCAGAAAGGTTGTTTTGGTTGTGGTAAGTTGGGCCACAAATTCAGGGATTGCCCATATGCTAGACAGGGGAGCCATGATGTTCGTCCCCAGAGTCAGGCTATTAGTGCTCCAGCCCCTTGGGTTCGTCCTACTTCTCCTCAGGGTGCCTCGTCTAGTACTGTCGGTGGTCAGCGCCAGAATCATTTTTATGCTATACCAACCCACCAAAAGCAGGAGGATTCACCAGATGTTGTTACTGGTACGCTCCGTGTATTTCATTTTGATGTGTATGTGTTGATGGACCCTGGGTCTAGTCTTTCTTATGTGACTCCGTTAGTGGCTGTGAATTTTGAGATCAATGCTGAAAAGATTCCTGAGCCTTTTCTAGTTTCTACTCCAGTAGGTGAACATGTTGTTGCTAAGCAAGTATATAAGAAGTGTCCTATCACTGTCCTTCACAGAGTTATGTTTGCAGATTTGATTGAGCTAGACATGGTTGATTTTGACATTATTCTGGGTATGGATTGGCTTCACTCTTGTTATGCGTCTATAGACTGTCGTAGCCATGTAGTCAAGTTTCAGTTTCCAAATGAGCCAGCCTTTGAGTGGTCCAAAAATTCTGTATCTCCCAGGAGTCATTTCATATCCTATCTTAAAGTTAGGAAATTGATATCCAAGGGTTGCATCTATCATTTTGTTCGAGTTAAATATACTAAGTTCGAGACTCCGACCATTCAGTCGATCAGCATTATTAATGAGTTTTGTGATGTTTTCCCAGAAGATCTCCCAGGGGTACCTTCCGATAGAGAAATAGAGTTTGGGATTGATCTTCTCCCCATCACACAACCTATTTCTATTCCTCTATATCGTATGGCCCCCACAGAAATTAAGGAGTTAAAAGAGCAGCTCAAATATCTTCTAGATAAGGGTTTCATAAGGCCTAGCGTATCTCCTTGGGGTGCACCCGTTCTATTCGTGCGAAAGAAAGATGGTTCATTGCGGATGTGCATTGATTATCGTCAGCTTAACAAGGTCATAGTCAAGACCAAGTACCCTCTTCCTAGAATTGATGAACTGTTTGATCAGTTGCAAGGTGCTAACTATTTCTAAAAAATAGACTTAAGATCCGGTTATCACCAGCTTAAAGTTAGGGAGTGTGATATTCCAAAGATAACTTTTCGCACCGGATATGGTCATTGTGAGTTCTTGGTCATGTCCTTTGGGCTAACAAATGCCCCAGCAGCCTTTATGGACCTCATGAATCGGGTGTTCAGATAGTACCTGGATATGTTTGTTATTGTGTTCATAGATGATATTCTTGTATACTCCCAAAGTGAGAACGACCATGCAGATCATCTCCGAATAGTCTTGCAAACCCTTAGAGATCATCAACTATTTGCCAAATTTAGCAAGTGCGAATTTTAGCTAAGGCCAGTTGCTTTTCTGGGTCATATTGTTTCTTCTAAAGGTATTCGAGTTGACCCTCAAAAGATAGAAGCTGTGAAAAATTGGCCTAAACCTATTTCCCCGTCTGATATTAGGAGTTTCTTGGGTCTAGCTGGTTACTACCGTCGTTTTGTTAAGGGTTTCTCTTCCATTGCGTCTTCTTTGACTCGGTTGACCCAAAATAAAATAAAATTCCTGTGGTCTGACTCTTGCGAGAAGAGTTTTCAGGAGTTGAAGACTCGACTCACTTCGGCCCCTGTGTTGACCCTTCCAAATGGTGTAGATGATTTTGTGGTGTACTGTGATGCTTCTAGAGTTGGGTTGGGTTGCGTGTTGATGCAAAAAGATAAGGTTATAGCTTATGCCTCCAGACAGTTGAAACCGCATGAGAAAAACTACCCGACCCATGATCTCAAGTTAGCTGCAGTAGTTTTTGCCTTCAAAATTTGGAGACACTATTTGTACGGTGTTCATGTTGATGTCTTTACAGATCACAAGAGTTTGTAGTATGTGTTTACTCAGAGAGAGTTGAATCTTCGTCAGAGGCGATGGTTAGAATTGTTAAAGGACTATGATATGAATGTGCTATATCACCCGGGCAAGGCCAATGTAGTGGAAGATGCCCTTAGCAGGTCGTCCATGGGTAGTGTAGCACAGGTCGAGGAAGATAGGAAGGAGTTAGCTCGTGAGGTGCATTATCTGGCTAGGTTAGGAGTTATATTGCTTGATTCAGCTGAGGGTAATGTTTGGGTCCAGAGTAGTTCCGAGTCTTCTCTAGTTTCGGAAGTAAAGGAGAAGCAAGATATGGATCCTAGTTTGGTCAGACTGAAGGAGTCAATTAAAGAACAAAAGGTGGAGGTTTTCTCCCAAGGGGGAGATGGTGTATTGAGATTTTAGAATAGATTATGTGTGCCTGATATTGAAGATTTAAGGCAGAGAATTATGGCTGAAGTGCATGACGTGCGATATTATATTCATCCCGGTGCTACCAAGATGTACCTCAATTTGTGAGAAATCTATTGGTGGAATGGTATGAAAAAAGATATAGCATAGAGAAGTGTACAACTTGTCAACAGGTTAAGATAGAACACCAAAGACCCGGTGGAATAATGTAAGAATTCAGTATTCCTACTTGGAAGTAGGAGGAAGTAAATGTGGATTTTGTGATTGGTTTACCTCCTTCTCAACGTCATCATGATTCGATTTGGGTCATTGTAGACAGGTTGACTAAGTCCGTGCATTTCTTGCCAATGCATACATCTTTCACCGCTGAGGACTATGCTAAGTTGTACATTCGAGAGTTAGTCAGGTTGCATGGAGTTCCTTTGTCTATTATCTCTGACAGGGGTACTCAATTTACTTCTCATTTTTTGAGGGCTTTTCAGAAGAGTCTTGGTACCCAAGTTCATCTTAGCTCCGCTTTTCATCCGCAGACCGATGGTCAGGCTGAGAGGACCATCTAGACCTTGAAGGATATGTTGAGGGAATGTGTTCTTGATTTCAAAGGAAGTTGTGATGAACATTTGCCATTGATTGAATTTGCTTACAACAACAGTTTTCATGCTAGCATTGAAATGGCTCCATTTGAGGCTTTATACGGAAGGCGATGTAGATCACCCATAGGTTGGTTTGAAGTGGGTGAACCCACTGTGAGTGGACCTGATGCTGTGTTTGAGGCTATGGAGAAAGTTAAGCTGATTCGGGAAAGGTTGAAGACAACCCAGAGTCGTCAGAAGTCATATGCAGATGTGAGAATAAAAGCTCTTGAGTTTGAGGTTAACGATCTGGTGTACTTGAAGATTTCACCCATGAAGGAGGTGAAAAGATTTGGTAAGAAAGGGAAGCTTAGTCCCCGATACGTCGGCCCTTATGGAGTTTTGAATTGTGTTGGGAAAACAGCTTACGAGATTGAATTGCCTGTCGAGTTGCCAGCTGTCCATCAAATCTTTCACGTTTCTATGATAAAGAAGCACATTGGTGATTCTGTTGTTGTTGATCCGTCAGGAAGTTTCGATGTTTAGGATAGCCTTTCGTATGATGAAGTTTCGTTTGAAATCCTAGATTATCAAGTTCGTAGACTAAGAAATAAGGAAGTTCCCTTGGTCAAAGTTCTGTGGAGAAATCAATCAGTCGAGGGTGCTACTTGGGAAGCAGAAGCAGATATGCAAACCAGATACCCTCATCTCTTCTCCGCGAGTTCAAATTAAGCCGAAGGTACTATTCTTCCCTAATCCAGTTTCCTTCTAATCCAGTGTATTCAACTATATGGTTATTCTCTCTATGATTCATGCATTTTGTGAAGTACTCGAAAGTTTAGAATGGAGTAAGCCCTTTTAGTGAGTCATTCCAGCTATACGTCCTCATTTTCTCTTGTTCTTGGCCTTTCTAGCCACATTCGAGGATGAATGTTTCCAAGGGGGAGATATTGTAATACCCCGAGATTCTAACCAATAGTGCAACCATGAATCAAGCTCATGAGAAATAAATTATAATGTTTTGGGTTGTTTTCTGATCAAGGATGGTGTGCATTAAGGCTTTAGAGATGTCCTAACGATTGGGTGAATCAAAACATTCCTTACCGACTGAATTCTTGGGAAGGATATTGGTATAGTCAACTTCAAACGAGCATATCACTCATTATACTTGGAATTTTTGAGCTCATGACCTATCAACAGATAGATAATTGAATTAGCTTTCCAACGATACTAATTTCGCCAAAATCCGATACCAGAGCAAAGAGTTATACCCATTTTACTCCAGCATGTCAATCCAAAAAAGGGTGACGACGTTTCTGACGGTCTGTCACGTTTCTGACGACATTTCTGACGACATTTCTGACGACGTCGTCAGCCTTAGGCAGAAAATCATAAAATTCGACCCTTTGTGACGACATTTCGTGACGGCCTATCACGAGTCTGACGGCCTGTCACGGATGTCGTCAGCTATTTTTTTCCAGCAATTTAGAGACGTTTTTGCAAGGGTATTTTGTTTTTTTTCCATCTTTTGGATGCCTCTATAAATATGAGAATACCATTCAAACCCTAATTCCATCATTTTCTCTTCCAAATCTCTTGAGATAATATATCTAGGGTTATATCAAGAACATAAATCTTCCAAGAATCATCCATAAATCTTCAAAATTTCTTCAAGAACCAAGTTCCTCATAGTGTGGGCTTCAAGAATTATTTATTTCAAGTGTGGATAAAGTCTCAAGCACTAAAGTTCATCCAATTTCAAAGATTAAGGTATGTGGGGTTTTGAACAAGACACTTCTTTCGTTCTTGTGCCCAAAGATTTAATTTATATTGAATTTCATGAATTTTGCAAAGTGGGTTTACACCCAAATTACTTTATCAAGGATTTATGAGATTTGAGCTATACAAGATTGACACATATGACTACTTCATTGTCTTATTTCTTAAATTAAGAATTTATGTCATGAGTTGTATATTGTTATCATGAAATGATAATTTCTAAGTGATTTATGATAAGTGTCATGATTTATGTTTTTCATTAGAAGTTTGTCTATTGAATATATATTGATATTGAGCTCGAGAGTCAAGAACGAGTTCTATGATGTTTTCTGAAGGATTTGATACTTGATATGATTTGATAAGCAAGTGTACTTGATGATGAGAAAGATTATTTTGAGATTTAGTCGAGTTAGGAATCCACAAGTTGATTATGATTTACATGTGAGATATATATTTATATTTTGGTCTTCATGATAGATCCTTGAGTTGATTAAGGTGGATTTCCTAACGCGTTCTGAGCTGAAGTCTGGGAGTAGTATTTAGCACCAAACGGAAAGTATGGGTTCAGCGCATCCTACTTCCTCAGAACTACGTGCTACCGTAGAATTAAGATTAAGGGCCAAAGGCCAAGACAGTTATCACTAAAGTTAAGGTTCTACTCAGATGGCAAGGATAAAACAACTTTCTCCAACGTGGGCAAGGCGTTGGACTCCATGTAAGCTCACATGGTTTATGTCGGTTATAAGAAACTCCCAAGTCCATAATAGTCCAAGTTTCATGAGTTACCGAGCCACTCTAAGTCATGAGTCAAAGAGTTTGAGTTGAGTCCAACGGTTTGTGAGATTTATGAAGCATGTGTTATTATTGATGATTTATGGAAAATATGTTTCAGGTAACTCAAGTGAAGAGAGTCATTATTATCAGCATGCATGATTTTCTTATACATTTATGATATTATTTAAATGTTGCCTATACCCCCACATACTCAGTACATTCCCAAGTACTGATTCCCATACTCTTCTGTGTTCTATATTTTCTCGTGATGTAGGTTCAGGTGCTCAATCTCAGCAGCGACAGTGATCTTCGAGTACCTCCATCTACATTAGTACAGTTGGTGAGTCCTCATGTTTCGAGGACCTATGTCCCCGATTTTTATCTTGATAGTAGATGGTTGTTTATTTCCAGTTCAGTACGGGTCAGTTGGGGATCTGTCCCAATGGTTCCTCAGTCTTATGTAGTGGAGACTTTGTCAGACTAGAGTACCAGTATGTACAAAACTTCAGTATTTCGATTGTACAGGATAGTATTTCTTTGTATTCCAGTATGTTCATGACATGCTTATTCTTCTTTATTACAACTTGATTATTGTCATAGTGAGTTATAGAGGTGATGACAGGCTCAGAGGGTTAGCTTGAGGTCGCGTGTGGCCTTAAGCACCGTGTGATGTCTTGGGATGGGATCTTGGGGCGTTACATGTGAGGAGGGGGAAAAGCTTTCACAAAACTAAAACGACTTTAGCATTAACATGAACCTCCTTAACCATTGAGCTACGCCTTATAGTTGTGTTGAGGGGGTTCATTAAAGCCATTATAGCCGTATAATTCAAATTTGACTTATGTATATATAGTTGAGGGGGTTCGGGTACCCCCTCACTTCAACGTAGATCCGCCCCTGCCTACATCTCATTGTACCATTAAAAGAATTACCTTATCATAATTAAAATCAATTCAACTTTATAATTTTCTCTTAAAATAATATACAATAAAACAAATATTTAACATTATTTTAAAGCACAAGTTTCAATTTTTTATTTTTTTTTTGTAAAATATAATGTTAAACAAAATTGTGTCACATGGAATGACAAGGAGGAGATAGTCATTAGTCACTATTTTTTTCCCCAAAAAATTAGTAACTCCAACGAGTTACCATACGTTTCAATTCGATATATATATATATATACCAATTGTGCGGTGTCCAAACGGAAAATTCCGCAGTCTTTTTGTGTGTTTCAATTTCTTATCAAACACAGAAACTCAAAAACCCAGTCACCATAAAATTGGAACAAAGCATACAGTAATAATTCAAACATCTTTAAGGTTGTCCGCGGACAAAATGGATATTGATCCTCGGCAATACGAAGACATTGTAAGTTTTTCTCTTTTTCTTTTTAATTTTTTTTTTATTATTCCGATAATTTATGAATAAAGTTTGTTCCTTTTATCTATGTGGGTATTTTTTATTTTTTGTAGTTTTGCTTAATACCATTTATGATGATGACTCTTTTGGTTAAATCTTTGGAATATGTAATTGGTGATAATTGGCTTGGATGGTTGTTTTTGATAATTAATTACTTGTATATGTTGTCTGTCGGAAACAATCACTCTACTTTGAGTATGAGGTAGAGGTATTGACTGTGTACACTTTACACTCTCCAAACCCCACTTTATAGGGATATATAGAGTATGTTGTTGTTGTTGGTGATTACTTGTAACTGTTGTCTATCGGAAATATCCTCTCTATCTCACCTCTGAGTTAGAGGCACAGACTGTTTACACTCTACCCTCCCTAGACCCCACTTTGTGGGAATACACGGGGTTTGTTGTTGTTGTTGATTACTTGTATCTGTTGTCTATCGAAAATACCCTCTCTATCTCACCTTTGAGTTAGAGGTACGAATTGCATACACTTTACGCTCCCCAGACCCCACTTTGTGGGAATACACGAGGTATGTTGTTGTTGATGATTACTTGTATCTGTGGCATTGTGGTTTTATGTATATAGGGTTGCTTAGTTTGTTTTATTTGTTTAATTTTTGATTGAGCAAAAGGAGATTGTAAAGTAGGATGAGTGTCAAGGGATTTGGAAGAATTGGAATGAAAGGTGGAGGAATAAAGGGATAGAGGAGAAATTGGGGAAACCTTAATGTCTTTTACTCAACGACGATAACAACATACCTAGGGTAATTTCATAGGTGGAGTCTAAGAAAGGTAGTGTGTATGCAGATTTTACCTCTACCTTGTGGAGGTATAAAGTGGCTCTTTCCGGAAGGTAGTTAGTTCGGAAGGTAGTTAGTTCTAGTAACACATATCAAAGCAGTTTGAAAAAAGAAAAATATAGAAGTAAAGAAGACGCAACAAATACTCCCTTTGTCTCAATTTATGTGACACCCTTTCCTTTTTAGTCTATTCTGGAAAGAATTTTATCGTTTTTTATTTGACAACTATTTATGAGACCAACCCCATTTTGTCCTTATTGGGTTCTACATAACACTTTATTATGAAGAAAAGTTAAGTAAAACTTAGCATTACACTGACTTTAATAAATGCATTTTGATAAATTCAATAGTCTTTCTTTATTTCTTAAACTCCGTGCACGGTCAAATGGTGCCACATACATTGGGATGGAGGGAGTAACAGGAAAAACATTACTTAACTTTCAGAAGACAAGAAACAGTAACAATAACCAAATAATGCGATGAACGAAGCACAAGAGACAACAAGTAATAACAATGACCTAAAGATAAGAAATTACGGGAATAATGTTGCTATTACTGGTATGAATGGAGAATAGGTTCTGTGCACCAAATTACCACTAAGCTTATCCCGCAGGAAAGAGAGACAACATTCAACTGCCTACTAATCTTCTACCCTAATTCGCGACCCTTATAGCTGTAAGCATATGCCTTGACAGTTAGTAAAAAAAAGTGTATCCTTATTATTTTATATGAACCTTCGAAATGAGAAGTGAGAATGATGCTGGAAAAGGGGGAGTATATTATGCATGGGCAACAGGTGGGATATTATGATTATCGAAGGTACTAAAAAAGGACAAGATAGACCTAAAACATAAGATGTTGGCTCACGATACCTATAGTCTTCTTGTAATTGATGTAGGTTCAAGAGCAAAATACAATGCAAGAAAATGATATATAGACGATACTACTACTTCAACAACATATCCTGTGTATTCCCACAAAGTTGGGTCTGGGGACTTTAAAGTGTATGCAGTCCATACCACTACCTCAGATGAAGTAGAGATGCTATTTCCGATAGACCTCCGGCTCAGGACAGATAGCAGTAAATGAAAAACATAAGCACACAACAAAATGGGATAACACAATACTAGATAATAAAGGAAACAAGACACCCACAAGGTAATATTATAAACTATTTATTCGAAATCATAGACATCACCGAAACACCACGAAGAAGAAGCTTCAGGTGCAGATACAAACAAAACACTCTTCCCTACTATTAAGGGAGAACTCCTACCCACTACCCCTCTACCCTAATTCGCGTCCTCCATACCTTCCTATCAAGGGCCATGTCTTTCGTAAGTTGTAATTGCTCTATATCATGCCTATTACCTTCTTCGACCTACCTCTACCCTGCCTAAAACCTTCCATAGCCAGCCTCTCACGCCTCCGTGCACCTCCTCATCACATGCCGAACCATCGCAACCTCATTTCCCGCATCTTGTCATCCACCGAAGCCACTCCCACCTTCTCGTGAATAATCTCATTTGTAACCCTGTCTCTCCTGGTAAATCCAGACATCCATCGTAACATCCTTATCTCCACCACCTTCAACTTTTGGATGTGAGAGTTCTTAACTGACCAACACTCCGCTCCATACAACATAGCCGGTCGGACTGTCACTCTGTAGAACTTACCTTTAAGCTTAGGAGGCACCTTCTTATCACACAAGACTCTCGAAGCGAGTCTCCATTTCTATCACCTTGCACCAAAACGGTGCGTGACATCCTCGTCAATCTCACCATTTCCCTAAATCATAGTCCCGAGCTACTTGAAACTCTCCCTCTTCTAATTGGCCTGAGAATCCAGATTCATTACTATGTCAGCCTCATGCGACAAATCGCTAAGGTTACATTTCAAGTACCCTGTCTTGGTCCTGGTCCTGCTCAAACCTAAATCCTTTAGACTCAAGGGCCTGTCTCCAAACCTCCAACTTATCATTAACTCCTCTTGAGTCTCGTCAATCAGTACAACATCATCAACAAATAACATACGCCAAGGCACCTCCCTTGAATACGCCGCGTCACAACATCCATCACCAAGGCAAATAAAAACGGGCTAAGAGTCGATCCCTGGCGCAACCCTGACAAAACCGGAAAGTGCTCCGAATCTCCTCCTATCGTCTCCTCACACGAGTCTTCGCGCATTGGTACTTGTCCTGAATCAACCTACTGTACGCCACGGGCACCCCTCTAGCCTCCAAGCACCTCCCCAGAATCTCCCTGGGGACTTTGTCATACGCCTTCTCTCAAGATCAATGAACAACATGTGCAATTCCTTCTTCCTCTCCCTAAACTGCTCCACTAATTTCCTCACGAGGTGAATGACCTCAGTAGTCAAGCGACCTGGCATGTAACCGAACTAATTCTCGGAATAGGATTAAGACTTACTAGTTATTAATTATCTTTATGCTTTCATTAGGTTTGATGTTTGCTAGAAGGCTTGCTTGTTTGTATGTTAGTATAGGGATAAGAGGGAAATTTAGAGAACTTGTCTAAGAGATCCTCTAATTTATACTGAAAGAAAAAATATTTAGTATTTACAATGAAAAGGGCTCAATCTGAATGAGTGTAGAGGATTCATGTAGCTGATCCCGACTGGTTTGAGATATGGCCAACTCCAACTGATTTGGGATTGTGGAGTAGTTAATTGATTGATATAGGTTTAAAAGTTGAGTTTAAGATTGATAATAAGAAAATACTGAAAATGACCATTATCTGAGAAGTTTTTTGTTTGTGTGTGGACTCTCTTTCATTGTGTTGTCTTTGAAAATTTCAAAAAATAAAAGATCTATGATTTAAATGAATCTTGTAGTGTCAGTTTGTCTAACTTTTGATTTGCTAATTGTGTGCTGCTTCAATAGGCTGTCAATGACAATGATGTTCACAACATTGTCATGTCATATCTCGCGCATAATTGCTTCACAGACACGTTGGAATCATTTACTGCCTCCACTGGCATGAAACAGACTGCTAATCATCCTGAGGATATAGAGAAGAGAAAAAGTAAGTGATAGTTTTCTTCAGGCACCCCTTTACTTTATTTTCATCTGGGGTTGATGTATTTTTTATTTTTATGATGAGAGGAGCATTGCTGGTTGAAGACTGTCTATTGCTCATTCTTTTCGTTCTATTAACGTCTATCACATTAACCTATTCTTAAGTGACAGTTTCCATCAGTTTCAAATTGCTTCTTGAAGCTTGTTATTGCTCTTTCTTTTCATTGTGTTCAATCTGGCCATAGCCAGCCCCCCCCCCCCCCCCCCCTTTTTTTTTTGCGCTGCTGAGTACTTTTGTTTGAGATATAGCCTTGTTTGTAATAGTTTGTTTCATTTTAAGATCATGCTGGTTTTCTGTTGGTTTTCCAGCATACATATCTTGCATCCCTACTGTCTATTGTGCATATCATCATATTCATTTTGATATGTCAATAGCCTACTATAAGCTTGACGATTGGCGGGGTAACACAGTGACGGAAGGTGTTAAAAGGAGACGAGATACCGGAATAACGTGGAAGGAATTTATCTCAAAGACCTACTACCTCTAAAACCCATTTGGCTTGGCATAAGAAAAACATAATAGAAGCAAAGTACACATGTAGGCAATAATTTTTTTTTCAACCAGGACTCATGTAGGCAATATTAGCTAGTCGGGAATACGGTTTGATCATTGTTGGTACATGTATAGTAAGTCTAGTATGTACCAAGAACATTTTCACCTTGGTTAAAGAATGGCGTGGCAATGATAGGATAAACATGCAATTTAGAGGATATTTATTCTTAGAGAAGCTCTAGTTTGTCTCAAGTGTCAAATTATTGAGTATGTAAATGAAATGAGCCCTAATGGATCAAATTGACTATATAGAATTTAGAGAACCAACCCAATTATCTTGGGATTGGAACATAGTGTTGTTCTATTCACCTCCAATGCATAGGAATAGTAGATGGTTTTACCTATTTCAATATAGAAAGTACAAATTTGGTAAAGTTAACATGATACTTTGTTTTCTCCTCCTTTCCTCTTTATGTAGTTTATCCCGCTCCACAGTGAGCATTGGCATGATGTAAGGTGGAGTCATCTGGATTCTGGTGTTCCGATCATTAGTTTGTCTTTTTGAAGTGTTTGATTGATGGTCCTAACTACAAAGTTATCTCCAGGGATTTATCATTTGGCATTAGAGGGGACTGTTTTGAAGGCCATTGAACTTACAGAGCAGTTTGCTCCTGACTTATTGGAGAAAAATAAGGATCTGCATTTTGATCTGTTGAGCCTTCATTTTGTTGGACTTGTTTGCTCAAGAAAATGGTGAGCACAGTAGGTCAGTGGCTTATTTTTCAGAGACGACATTACGTTTTCTGACTATTTCTATCTTTCTGTGGCAGCACAGAAGCTTTGGAATTTGCGCAGGCGAAGTTGGCTCCTTTTGGGAAGGTACAAAAATATGTTAAAAAGCTTGAGGTGCGCTTCTTCCCTAGTGAATGTCTTAGAATTTTTTCTTCCAAATCCCTTGTACTTGTCTAAATATTGGAGCTTTGTGGTAGGATTTCATGGCTTTATTAGCTTATAATGAGCCAGATAAGTCACCCATGTTTCATCTATTAAGCTTGGAGTACAGACAGCAAGTTGCCGATAGTTTGAATAGAGCAATACTTGGTGTGTCTTCACGGTCTTTCTGATGTCGTTATTTCTAGTTGACTTTGGTTCCCCTCTTCTCACTCATTTTTGATGTCATGCAGCAAATTCAAACCTCCCCAGCTATTCTGCAGTTGAAAGGTTGATGCAGCAGACAACTGTTGTAAGGCAATGCTTAAGTCAAGAATCCAGTAAGGTTTGATCTTAGAGCTTTTTCAGTGGATTGTTATTGCTTAGCATTCTGCGGACAGGGAACATAGGAGGTGAAAGAAGTGTTAAAAGAGAAACTCATGAGATAGGAATCACTAGTAGCTCATCCCAGTAGCCACACAATTTTGCATATCTATTAGCGACCTCTACCCTAGACATTCATGCAAACAGTGGCATAGCTAGAATTCTGACAAGGGGATTCAAACACATACAAGAATGCCACACTTGACCTAAAATATCTTTTTGACTGCATTTACAAAGTACAGTAGAAGCTGCTCTTCCGTTAAGGAGATTCAGCAATTTATATAGATATCAACAAAAAATTGTTTTATTCCTATTTGCGTAGTATAAAGTGTCCAACTTCTTCCCAATAGTTACCTCCCTCATCCATGAAGGTGTTGCCAACCTGCTGTTGGACCCAGAGCTCTTGAAACTTTGGTAGTTAAAGATTCTTGATGACCGGAAAGAGTTGCAATACTAACATTCTTTTCTAATTATCAAGAAATCCCCGAGGGCCAACATGGTTTGAATTTCCGTGGATAATGGGTCTGCCCGACTACCCTTTAGTTCCCACTTAAATACTAACTTTTGATGACTGTCATGTTGCAGGAAGGGCACCCACCGTTTTCCTTGAAAGACTTTCTGAAGAGCTAGGTGAGCCAATTTCTGAACATGTTTCCAGCACTTGGGAGTAGCAATTCTGCACCTTGAAGTCCTTTGGCAGCTTGATTCGCATTGCCCAGTTTTCGAATGCAAAAAATGGAATGGGTGATCATGGATTCTACGACGTTTTTAAGGCCTCACAAATCAGCCTTCAGGGCAACTGTGAGAATATTAAGTTTTACTGAATACCGGAATACTGCTTGTGGCGATTGTTTATACTTAAATGTCATAAGTGAATGTGTTGGTCAAATACTTTGTTTAAATGAAAATTCTTATGAATGGTCGATGAGTAGATTGTCTTGGTTCCTTTTTCTTTAAAGGGGAGGAGAGTGTGAAGTTTTCCCTTGGACAGTATCAAAATTTGCCCACTCCATCATTGAGCCCTCAAGAAAGAGAGGAGCTAGTCTAAAGGAGGAAAGTTTTCTTTGAGAAATGTTTTTAATTTTTTATTGTATGAGAGTAGATGGAAGGCAAGAACTTCATGAAAATTGTCCCATTTGCAACTTCTTGCCCAACCATTAAGTGGGATATGTGGGGGTAGATTTTACTTAAGTGGGGTCTGTGGAGGGTAGGTGTATGCAAACCTTGGAGGTACAAAGGCCGTACCGACAGTAGAGGGTGGATGTCCGTTTTCAATAGGCTCTCAGTTTGAGGATAACTCCCAGCTGCATTGATTTTCTTGTATAAACAGGTTTTCATAAAATAAATGTAGTCTTATTGTTGGACACAAATTCCCTACATACAAACCCCTACATCTATTTCCCCAAACAAATTTCGGAATTGTATCACTTTGGTGTATCTGAAAATGGCATTTCAGAATTGAGGACAATCAAATTAATGGCATGGTTCTACTTTTTATTAAGGAGGTTTAAAATATGAAAAAATAAACGCACAAAGAAGATTCAATATCTATTAGATATACATATAAATTAAGTTTCATTTTGAATATTCATGCATAATTTTTCACGAAAGGAAATTCAGACGAACTCCTTACTCCCACCTGAGTTCCCCCCTAGATAAAATCTCCCTTTTTATTTTTTAGAGGTCAGGTGCTATTCACGTATAAATTAGCATATATTAACTTATTTTGTTGAGTGAAAGTATTACTTTAAGGATTTTAAACCAAATTTATCACTTCTAAGACATAAATCCAGGAGTACGGCATCGTTTGGTATGAGGAATAAGATGGGATATTGAATAGTTAAATTTGGTATTAAATTTATATCATGTTTGGTGATAAAATAAATTTATTTGGGATTAATTTATACCATTAACCAAACATAGGGTAAATCTAACTCCAAGCTTAATCTTGGAATATCTCATTCAACATGAGATTATTTTATACCATCTTCCATATGATTTAAATTAATCCAAAAATTATAATTTGAAGCCAGAATAATTTAGTACACGTATCAAACAACCGCACGTCAAGATGATATATTGGGACCAAAATGTTCGAATTCACATACATTTAAGGACCATTTTGTTCATATTACAAAGAAAAGAAAATGAATAAAATCCTCTTCTTCTATCCTTGTAACACATTACTACTTACTACTACTACTACTACTACAATGGCTTCTGTACTCTCTCACTGCTCTTCTTCGTCTTCCTTACTCAACCTTAATTATACTAATGATACCTCACTTTCCTTCTCTGCTAACTTATCCTTTTCTCGCTCACAATTCCCTAATAGGTACGTTTTTCACATATGGTTTTGTTTGTTCACGAAATTAATTATGGTTTTGTTTGTTCACATATGAGTAATGTCATGTATATGTAATTCGTTGAGCTTATATGAACTTTGATTTAGTTTATTTTTAAACTTATGAAGTACAATTGTTAAAAGACAGTACTCCTAATTATAAGTGCAGCTGGTCGAGTGGTCAATGAAGTGAATTGAGAACGATGAAGTCTTATGTTCAAATTCTAGTAGATACAAAAAGCACTTGCTGATTTCTTCCTATTTGTCCTAACTTTGATGGACAAAGTTACGTGGTGCCGAATGATGGTGGGAGGTGGTAGGTATATGTGGAATTAGTTGAAGTGCGCAAAAGTTGGCTCGAACACCATGGTTAAAAGAATATAATTAGTAGTGATAAAATTCTGGAAGGGGAGCCTTGGAGTAACTGGTAAAGTTATTGCCACGTGACCACCTGGTCACGGATTTAAGTCTTGGAAACAGCCTCTTGCCGAAATACAAGGTAAGGCTGCGCACCATAGATCCTTGTGGTCGGGATTTTCCCCGAATCCTGCACATAGCAGGAGTTTTAGTGCACCGGGCTGCCCTTACAGATAAAATTCTGACATTTAGTCTTATAGACTCCGATAAAGCATGAAAGTGTGCTGTGTGTTAAGCCCTTATAGAGATAGGGACGAGTTTCTTCTACAGTTAAAGTTGTTTTCTCCTAGATATTTTGGGTAGTTTAAGTTCTGTTAAAGGATTTCACTTAGTAAAAAGAGCAAGATTCAGGTAAAGGATTTCTCATAACATGGGTGGGGTGGAGATCAGGAAGGTGTATACAATGCTTATACATGTAAATTTGAGAAAAAGTTGTGAACTTGAAATGAGGCTAATTAAAAAGATTACAATTTGCACAATGTTTTTGTTGGGTACACCAACATCCAGCGCATAGCAAGGCCCACGGGCGGCTGGGGTGGGCAGGGGTCAGAGTCATGAGCAACATGGCGCTTGCTTGGTGGACTAAGTAAAGGAATAAAGTGGTGCCCTTGCTATTAGGTATATCTTTTGGCATGAATGTAAGCACTTGATCCTAACAGTTTTTTGTTTTTCTTTTGGGATAGTTAGCAATTTATGCGTCAATTGTGTTAACATATGAGAGTACTTCAGAAGAAAGAAACAATAGATATTTTGAGAACGTAGAGCTTTTATTTTTTGTAAAATTTAAGGATTTGCAGCTTTTGTACTCTTGGTGTAACTTCATGCAGAATCATCACGTAAATGCCTTTGATATTTTTTGAATACCCTCCATATTTAGAGGAACCTTTAGTCCTTTGCAGAGTCATCCTGTGCTGGTGGGAGCTTGGGAGGTAACAAATACCATGTGGAATAATTAGTCAAGGTGTACAGAAGCTGCCCAGATATACCACAGTTATAAAAGAAGAATCTTTAGTCCTTTTTTTTTCCTCGTACATATTAGCACACTTTCTTTGGTGTAAACTAATTAAAAACTACTTATCAGAAAATAGAAATTATGCTTTAACTTTGTTATCAGTTAGATATATTGTAAACTTCCGCTGGGGTATTCTGTTCGATCATTAGCTAGTACTGATTTATCTTTTCATGGATTTGGCTGATTTGGTTTGGTAAACTTGTGTTCTGTTTACTTCTTTTACGTTCTTGTTTCTATAATATATATTGGTCTTTCCTTTTCAGCGCTTCTCAAAAAAAGAACAACAACGACAATTATAGAAGCTATACTGTAAAGTGTGCACTTGCAAAAACTAGAATGCCTCCTTCGCCTGCTTCTGATGCATACATTAGAGAGCCCCACAAATATTTTGATGAGGTGGTTATCATGGTTCGTGCTGGAGATGGAGGGCATGGTGCCGTTCTTAGTATGCCCAACCATAAAGCTCCATCTAAGTCACAAGGAAAATTTGACAGAAATAAGACAAAGAAGAAAGCCTCTTATAAAAGGGACTCTAATGGCTCGATAGTCCTTCCAATGGGGGGACATGGTGGTGATGTGGTCATTTATGCAGATGAGAGCAAAGATTCACTGTTGGAGTTTCACAACAAGAGCAAGCACAAGGCAAAGCGTGGGGGTAATGTTGATTCCATGGGTGTGTTAACATCTTACTTGCAAAATGGAGTTGCTGCACCAACATTGAGAATTCCTGTTCCACTAGGTTTGTTCTCCTTTTGGCTCTCTAGTGCAATAGCTCGATCATGTATGGGAAACTCCAACAAAAATTCAGACTTCTGGATTGTTACTTTGAGATTATTACATTCGCTTATGTTCTTGTTGCTAAAATGTGTACTGGGAATCTTCTGTTTTCTCTACTAGACACAACATTTTAAGCTGTTTGTGAAGGGTGATTTTTGTATTTTGAAAGGTATAACCGTCGTTTGATGCCAAGTTGTCGGCACTTTTTCATCTCATGCTTTTCCATATTCTCCAGGTACTGTTGTCAAACTTAAAAAGGGAAAGTTTTTGGCAGATCTAGCTAATCCAGGTGATGAAGTTCTTGTTTCAAGGGGAGGACAAGGAGGGGTGAGAAATCTTTGGGTCTCATATATAATTACCTTGTTTGGCATTTTGTGGTTCTTTCTTCTGTTTTTTTTGTTCCTTTTTTGTTAAAAAAAATTAGTCAGGATCACTCTTCTACACCATCCCCTGCGAAATATAAGGAAAACAAAGAACAAGAGAAAAGGAGCAAATTATTTTGCTTTTTTAGGATGTGTTCTTTGGTGTTTGAAGTATTTCATTATGAGTAATAGACTCTGTATCGCTTATTTGGAGCTGCATTCCTGGTCTTTAATTCTGCTCTAACATGGTTGTGGCAGATTAGCTTGTTGGAAGTTCCGGAGCACAAAAGGAAACAAATGATGACTTTAACAACAAATATAATGAGAGATGACACTGATAAGGTTTGTATAAGCCTAATCTTTAAGAGAGATCTTACTTTTGTATAGTCCTTTCGCTGCCTCTGCTACCATGCCAATGAACCTTATGCATGATAAGGAGCTTCGAAAAAAAAAAAAAATTTATGTACTTCGCTAATTCTAGCTTTCTAGTGTTAGTGTAATCTGATCCAGCTAGGGTAGTCCTGTATTTTGTCATGCTAGGCTGTTGCTACTTGCACTAAATTTAATCTCAGTTCTGCTGGAAAAAGGTGTCATGCTAGGGTGTTGCTACTTGCACTAAATTTAATCTCAGTTCTGCTGGAAAAAGGTCTTTCTCCAAGTGATTGACGGGCTATCATGTTAATTGTTAAATAATGATATCATATATTAAATAATGATATCATAATTAGCACTAATCTGACTTGGGTGAACAATAAAAACTGTGCTGAGCACTTCACCCACAAATGTGTTGATAATCTAATCAGACTTGCTCCAGCCCAGTATGAATATTGGTAGTAATTTTAGACTTGATAGTCTGTACCTTTGTTAAGCAAATGACAGCTTTCCTGCATGCTCGCTGTTGACTGGTATTGATTTGTTTCACCTTCTCGCAGGTTTTATCTTTTGGTCAGCCTGGAGAGGAAGTTAGCCTGCAGTTGATACTGAGAGTTGTTGCAGATGTGGGTCTTGTTGTGAGTATCTGTATTAGACAAACTTTTCTGATTTGCAGATATGTACAGAAACTTTATAAGCATTCTGATATCCACAATTCACTTTGACAAGTACTAATATATGCCGGTATATGCTGATGCATTTCTCAGTTCATATTTCGTTTCATCCATTTGTACATTTATCTAGGCCGATTACTCAATTAGTCTGTGAAATCTGTTAGTACTTGGTTCTTCACATTGTTAAATGAAATTATGCACCTTCTGCATGTTGTATGGAAGAATTTTGAACTGATGCTAGTCAATTGGAGGCTTCTTTGTTGTAAGGAGGGTGTTTATCGATGTTTGTGGCATATCTTCTAGAAACTTTTAAGATTTAGTTGAGAGCACCCAAGGGCACCTAGCTTTCAAGGACGTGAGATGTATACCATGAAAAGCCATTGTTCAACTCCTTACTGAGGTAGAAATGCCAAATGATTTCTTCCATCTTTTTAAGCCTCGGTGGGCAGAGATATCCGATACCCATTCTGGTGGGAGGTCGCAGGTTCCAAGCAGAAGAGTTGAGGTGCCCGCTAGTTGGCTCGGAAAATCATCATTATAGAAAAATGTTGAGAAAAAAGAAAAATTAGTTCTAGAACCTTCAGCCCCTTAATTAATTTAAGCATTCGTAATTGCTAATTTTGTGGGCCTATCGTGTTGGATGCTATGCATGCTGAGATTTCTATGCATCTTTGGTACTTTTAGAATTGACATGATCTCTGAACCCGAGGCCATAGAAAAAGCACTTTGCTTTTCGGCTCTTACCCGTTTGACCTTCTTTCTTTCTGAATTATGCTTGTTTGTTTTGTTTTAAGTTCAAGGACGACATGATGTTAGTTTTAAAATAACTTGTTAACTTTTAGATCCCGAAGGACATAATATAGTGCCATTGGGACGATTATAAATAAGTAATAACATTTAATATGTGTATTATAATGTCTGATAGTAGAATTTGTTTGTAGTGATACATCAAGATGCTATATAACCTGATCAGTTTATCGCATTAAATGATCATATACAGATGCAATTTTATCTATTATTCTTCAGCTATCTTCAACTCTTTGACTTTGCTCTACCAATTTTCCTCAGGGACTTCCAAATGCTGGAAAATCAACCCTACTGGCTGCCATTACACATGCAAAGCCTGACATTGCTGATTATCCATTTACAACGCTGATGCCAAACCTTGGACGTCTTGATGGCGACCCAAGTTTAGGGGCAGACAAATATTCATCTGAAGCAACTCTAGCGGATCTGCCTGGTCTCATAGAAGGTGCACATTTGGGAAAGGTATTTGTATTATATTAAAGCATATCACTTTACTAATTCGATTCCTAAAACCGTGAGGTTCTCTATATTACTTATTTTGCTCACAAAAATGAAATTTAGCTATGCATGTATCCCTAATTATATTATCAGGGTCTAGGGCGTAATTTCTTGAGGCACTTGAGGAGAACAAGATTGTTGGTCCATGTCGTTGATGCAGCTGCTGAGGACCCAGTCGGTGATTACAGAACTGTAAAAGAAGTAAGTCCCAATCCACTTATCGAACATGATTTTGTTATAGTTAAATAGTTATTACACCTTAATTGCTCTTAACGGAAGAAAATAAGTTTCGAATACACAGTTATGAGTTTTTTCTTGACCATGGTAGGTCAAGAAAATGACAACTTTTAAAGTTCTCTTAATTTGCCCAATTTTCTGCAAAGGCATCTAAAGTCTAAATCAACTCTTGATTACTATTATAACATTATAGCTTCATAAATCAGAGGCTGGACAAATTGAAAGATAAACTTATGTAATGCACAATTTTTTCGTAAATATTTCCATAGAATTACTTCACCATGTAAGTTCCTTCATCTTCATTTTTGTGTTGCGGCATGATTTTTGTTGTTTAATCTTCTTGGATTAAAGCAAGCGCTAAGGTGGACAAGGAATAAAGAGTGTGGATTACATGAATTCTTATGTCCATCTTGGTTATAGGTTAGCTGCTATCTTTATCTGGTTTTCCAACTAAGAAACATTTTACTTTGCAGGTTTAATAACCTTTATATAATAGTCTTACATACAAGAACTTTTTTTTTTTTTTTTGAGAAACTGCCTGACTTACAAACAAGAAACTCGATCCATGTGTGTGTTTGTTTTACTCTATCATTGCCACATAATAGAGAGATCCAATTTATATATATTAGTTCATGCCATTTCATTTGTCTTGCCTAATGCTTTGGGCTGAACAACTCAGCACTTGATTATTTTTTACCTTGGTCTGCTTACAACGCCTTAAAAGACTTGTATCACGTCATTGTCTCCCTGCTTTATGGTTAACTGCCCAACTGCAGGAGGTTTTGGGGTGGGGGCTTCACCTTTCTGAATTAGTCGTCTGGCTTATCAATCTTCTTTCTTTGCCGTTCTGCTAAGAGCAATGACCACTTATATGCAGGAACTGCGGATGTACAATCCTGAGTACCTTGACAGGCCGTACCTTGTAGTGTTAAACAAGATTGATAAACCTGAGGTATTTGGCTCTTATCATCTCTGTTGTGTTGTCAGCTTCCTTCTGAACAACTTTCTTTCAACTGCAAAAATGTTGTATCTTAATATGCATCTCGGTCAAGGGTCATTAAAGTTTGTTATTTATGAAAGATATTGTTCTGGCTTTGACAGGCAATAGACAGGCTTCCCACCTTAACTGAAGAAATATGGAGAATTGGGTGTGAGAGAATATCTTCCGAGCCTGTCACAGGTTCCGGAGCTGTGGCTGAGTCCATTTCTGTTGACGAGGGACGAAACAGTGAGCTTTCCAACACATTATCTGCTAAGGATCAGAAGGTTAAAGAACTTGAAGAGTATCCACGCCCTCTTGCTGTTGTGGGTGTTAGTGTACTGTAAGTTCTCTGTCATCTCTCCTCTTCCGGGTTTACAGACATTCCAGTCTCAAAGATCATACACACACTGTGATTCTTTAGGTTGTTTTGAGTGTTTACCTGTTTATATTCATGAAGTAGTTTCTACACACAATAATCATATTCTTGGAAGTTATTTGTTTTTTCAATTTTTTGTGTTGATAAAGATCTTTGTAAATAGCCAGTATGATAAATTTAATGGCCATTAGGCCATGAATATTTTGTACGTTTTCCTGGAATTGAATTCAAGTATGTTTGGCCATAAAATTCTGGATTTTGCAAAATATCAAAGAGCTTTTAACTTTTTTTTCACTCCAAATCACTCACAAAAACAATTCCAATTTGTATTCATGATCAAACACAACTTCTATTTTCAAATAGCAAAAACTATTTTTTTAAAATTTCATAATTTTCATGGTAGAAGGGACCTTACTATTCCTGTTTATTTTTAACAAGTAGTAGTTTTTTTTTTACTAGGATTGCAATCTAGTTATCAACCCGTTCGAAAACTATTAAAGCTATTCTCAAACTCCCTCATGTTTTTCCTTGCAAATTTTGTAACATAACACACATTAGGAATCTTACATCTAGAAATGCTGATTTGTGCTGCTTATTTCTGTTGTTCCTTCTTAACATGGAGAAACGTGTTTTTGATATGCGCTGTGACTTTTCTTAACCATGGTTGAGATGTGAGTAAATGGTCTTTAGGTTGATAGGTGGATAGTTTTAAAAAAAGAAAATTGGGGGTGGGGTACGGAGATTACAAATGGGGAATTGAACTTCAGGTAGCTAACCAGTTGAGCTACTAAGATTTTCTTAGGTGAAGGATAAATTTTTTTTTTAAAAAAAAAAGAAAATTGGGTGTGGGGTGAGGGGATTACAAATAGGGAATTGAACTTTAGGTAGCTAACCAACTGAGTTACTAAGATTTTCTTAGATGGAAGATATTCTTTTCACATTTCCTAAAGAAAAAAAATGGAAATTTAACTGGTTCTTCTGAAAAGCTTCGTTGTCAAAGCTAGTTACACAAAAATAAATCACGGAGTAACGGAAAGCTTGCAAAAATACAGAGGCCCTGCTTCTCTCCTAATTCTTTATAAGCTTCTTGCATGATATGTAAACATGAATCTTATATTGCCTTACTACAAAAAATCCCTGAATAAGGCGTAACTAGGAAGTGTCCGTGCTGTTTGGTCTCGGGGGAGAGGCATTCCAGTAGGCAGGCACCAAGGGAAGTTAGACATGCATGTCTGACTTTTCACCTGCAAAATAAGTTTCTTCCTCCAAATTATTTGTCAAGTTCTTAATTTCAAAATACATGTGATGTTGTTCCTACCTCACCTCTGATGTAGACGTAACGTCTGCGTACACTCTACCCTCCCCAAACCCTGCTTTGTGGGATTATACTGGGATATGTCGTTGTTGTATGTGATGTTGCTCTCATTGAGAAGTATTTAGAGAGAAAGTACACTCCACCCTCCCCAAACCCTGCTTTGTGGGATTACACTGGATATGCCGTTGTATGTGATATTGCTCTCACTGAGAAGTATTTAGAGAGAAACTAACAGGATCCTCCCGTTTGGAATTCTAGATATTACTGTATACCTGTGTGTGTTAGACAAATATTGATTGTCCAAAAAAATATGTCAGGTTCATAATTTCCGTTTATATGATTGATGCTGTCATATTAGTTAGTTATGTGATCATCATCCAACCAAATTACAGAGTGAAGGTCACTTGATATGCCGTCAAGGAGACATTTGAATTAATTTGGAAAAAAGAAAACTCTATTTTTATGATTTATTTATTTTGTGCTCATCACATTATATTTTATGGATTCTATATTTGACAAATACAATATGTTATTCTAAAACAAAAAAACAGAGCTAGCTAGTTTTAGCCCAATATATACACACACATCACGGGTGGCTCAAGAGCAAGACTCGTAAAATGTTTGCTTTAAGCCCCAAAAAATTTCAAAACTCAAGAATTTTAATAGTAAATTTTATGATTTCAACTTCACTTGAAATAATAATGAAGATTGTAAAATACGTTTAAAAAAATTATCTTAAAAAAAAGAAAGAAAGAAAAATATTCTAGAGCTTTAAATTAAACAACTCAAACTTCATATTAATAAATAAAGTTTTAACAATAATATCCAAGTTTATATATTTCAAACAAATGTCAAATATTTTATTAATTAGAATTAATTTTAATTTTTATTAATAATTATATTAATATGTGAAGTTAAAGGTTACGTGTCTTTTAAAAATATTACTCCAAAAAAAACTAATATACAAGAACAAAAAAACAATACTAAATATTGTTATATAAAAATATTACATAAAAAATAACTAATATACAAGAACAATACTAAATTATTGTTATATTATGTTTGTATTTATATCTATATATTTGAGGTTCTTTGTTAAAGTTTGGCTTTAAATTACAAATTTTAGTGAGTATATGCTTTAAGCAAGCGGCCAACAATTTCTGTTATGTTTGTTGCTCACAGGAAAGGGATTAAAGTCAATGAGATGTTGAAGGCGATCAGGGCAGCGCTACGCGAATCCCTATAATACAACCTCAGTAATGTCAGAGTTCTTTTTTTGTTTGTCAAAAACCACGGTAATATCAGAGTTTTCTTTTTTATTTGTCAACGAGCATGTCCAAAACTGTTAGTGTGCTTATATATATTTATATATAGTTATTCTCTCTATATATAATATAAGCGTGTGTTTTTGGACACTTTGTGATAGTCAGGCAAAAATTTGTCAGCCTACTCTTCAAAGATTTTATGATTTTTACATCTGAAACAGCGGCCATCTCAATGCTGAAAATAATATAGCCGCTCTGTATGAATATTCTTTGACAGCCAACCCAACCTTTTTGCCTCATTCTTCTGTCACATAATAAAATGCTAAAAGCATTTGGTATATGTATATTTAATTTGTAATATTAAAATGTCAATTATTTATACGCAATAACACAATACTTTATTCCAACAGCATTTTCGTGTAATTCCATTAATCAACAGCATTTTCGTGTAATTCCATTAATAGGATATTGGTAGACTGTAAATAGACCTCGCCACTACCTCGTAAAGATAGAGGAGTTGTTTTCAATAAACACAATATTCTATTATCGTGGTAAAATTAATACTAACTTAACGTAAAGTTGAAATCATTTGATTTAACTATAACTTTTGATATCATCAGCATATACTACAATTTCTTTCTTATAAAATATGATTTTGTTGATGTCATGACAGGCTAACTATTTTTTTTTTTTAAGTCAAATTATTTATATTAATAGCTCTTGACTTCTCAGTCTTGTGGATTTGACTGTGTTTCACATTTCATATTTTTCTATATTAATCTTTAAATATAGTAGTAAATTCAGTTCTAGTTTTTCGAAAAGTGACTATAATTAATAATAAAGGTAATTTCAAAACTATATAAGCAAAAATAAACATCGATTTTTAGTGAAGTGATCAAGTGAAAATGGATAAAAGGGAGTGCAAAGTCATGCAATGTAGC
Organism: Capsicum pubescens; assembly: GCA_030864215.1. Lineage (NCBI taxonomy): Eukaryota > Viridiplantae > Streptophyta > Magnoliopsida > Solanales > Solanaceae > Capsicum > Capsicum pubescens. The sequence goes on along the minus strand of CM061541.1, from coordinate 6,333,421 downwards.
CTTATATATACTATTAGAAAATATGAAATTAGCTACTAAATTTATTAGTAATTTCTAGTTAATTTGTCGCTAAATAGCTCATGACTGATAGAATTTCTTATAATCTATCATTAACCTGTAGCTAATTCCTTTTTTTTCTTGTAGTTGAGACATACATATTTACTTCTGTCTACAGAAGTATTAATTTATTGTAAACAATATATCTTTGCACAATTAGCTGATGGAATTCATCCTTTACTTTTTCTAATAGAATACGTACATACTTTTGCTACATGGCTACATGCTTTGCTAAGTATTTTAAAAATTGAGAACTCTTTACTCTTTTATCATTTAGCTCCTTTTTTATTGGGAAAAGGAGCCAACCCAGGCCCCACAATCAATTTTGTAGTTAGCAGAGACACAAGAATCCGACAGAAAAACATAGTTCCCTCGTACTCATAAGACTCGTGTGAACATTAAAAACAGAAAATACCCACAGAATTGAACTTCTCCCTCTGTTTTCTTTTAACATCCGTTAAAGAAAAATAATTATTTTATCCTAATATTCTTATTAAATAATACTTACTCTTATATTTTGAAATAAATTTTTTAAAAATAATAAATACTAAGGATAAAATAATTATTTTTTTTTATCTTTTCTTATATATAAAAAGTGGTAAGTAAAAATAAAAGTTTAATTAAGAAATAAACTGAGGGCCTACTTTAACATTAATTAGTTATGGATGGGTGTTTTTTTTTCTGGTTATTTGGTACTAGTATTGGCAATTTGCTATAAATAAATTGGGACTAAATTCCAAACATTACAACTGTAGCCTTCAGTATTTTCGACAGACACGTATAAAATAGCCAGCTTCCACTAATTTGTCTTACTAAGTTTTTGGAGTCACTTTAGTGCTTATCACTTTCCATTTATTTATGGAAAAAATAACGTAAGCTTTTTCTCATCCTTTTCCTTCTTTTTGTTATTATGTTCTACATGCCGGTTTTCAATGGGTAATGATTCTTGATGTTTATTTAGGATAGTGAATGTTGTAATATAAATAGTGAATGTTTAATATAAATTAAAGAGTTTGAATTAAAGTTATTGATTTGATCGAATTCGTATGTCAGCTTCTAACTTTGCCCTGGCTAATGAGGAGGTGAAAATGAAAATTTTAATTCAAATTTACGAAAATTTTCAATCTTATGTTCTTTTATTTTTAGTTATCATTGTGTAGTTAGTAAATTATTTTGACATATGAAATATTTCAATTTTATGTTTTTCTTTTTTATCTATCATCGGGGGCGACTCAAGGGTAAGACAAGTAAAACGTTCGCTTTAGGCCCTCAAAAAATTTTAATAGTAAATTTTATGATTTTAACTTCACTTAATAATGAGGATTATGTGAATTAAGTTTTAAAAAATTATCTAAGAAGAAAAGAAATGAATAAAGAAAAAGCTATATAATTTAGAAATATTTTAGAATTTTAAATTAAAGAACTCAAATTTCATATTAATAAATAAAGTTTTAACAACCACATCCAAGTTAATATATTGTAAACAAATAGCTAATATCTTTTTAACTAGAATTAATCCTTACTTTTATTAATAATCATATTAATATGTAAAGTTAAAGTTTTTGTGTTTTAAAAATACAACACCAAAAAGAACTTGCAAGACAAAAAGAGACAACTTTACATTATTACAATATTATTTTTGTATGTGTATATATTTAAGGTCTCTTATTAAAATTTGACTTTGTAACACTAATTTTATTGAGACGCTCTTAGTTATCATTGTAGTAAATTATCTCGTAGTTGTACTTATTTAGAAGAGTATATTTCGAGGAGTACAGTTAAAAACTATCCTTCTACAGTTTTCAGCAGAGTTCCGTTATAAACATACAAGAACAAATACGCGATGATATTGCTGGCGATAAAGAATATAAATGATGCAAGTATAACAGAAAATAAACTTCACTTTGAATAACGTAATTCTTTTGACAAAGATTTCTGCCGAAACGGTTCAAACAAGTACATCAGATATTCACATTCTTAAGTAGTGGTTCCAATATTACGAAAGAGTAACAAATGGCTACAATATTGCGAAAGAGTATCAAATGGACAAGTTGACATTCACATTCTTTTTAAGTAGTGGTTACAATATTGCAAAAGAGTATCAAATAGCTACAATATTGCGAAATGAACAAGTTGAATTGAAACTGAGTAAGTTAAAATGAGTTGAGATAGTAAAAAGGTTGGGTTACAACTGGCCCAAAGACTAGTTAGATTTGAATTGGACTAAAATGAGCTAAAAAAACAAGTTGAATTGAAACTGAGTAAGTTAAAATGAGTTGAGATAGTAAAAAGGTTGGGTTACAACTAGCCCAAAGACTAGTTAGATTTGAATTGGACTAAAATGAGCTAAAAATGAGTTGACTATGACTCACCCATTTGACTCAATTTTACTTCCTCTATCTCTAACCCTAACTCGAGATACTCCTACCCAAAATCTAATCCCGACCCTTACCTGGCTAGAATTTAGTTTGTATACATCAACAACATATGCGTATAAGTCTCAGAAAGTGGAAAGTGGAGTTTGGAGATGCAGTAGAGTTCAATGAAACCTCGTCCCTATCTCAAAGGTAGAGATATTGTTTTCAATAGACCCTCGACTCAAGGAAAAAAGTCTACAGCAATTCAGAAAACGAAGTAACCGATGTATAAAAAATAGCAAACAATAACGCAAACGGAAGATAGTAACACGACAATAATTACCACAAATAATATGATAGCCAAAGTATAAGAAACTAGAATTGAGTTAGTATTGGACTAAATTGAAAATGATTATGTTGGGTTGGGCTAAAATCAACCAAATAAAATTTTGGATTGGGCCATAACATCCCTAATATTTAGTAAACTATGGACTCTCTATGGACCTTTTCTACAAAAATAAAAAGGAAAAGAAGAAGCAAACTAGAAAATGTATTCTTAGCTGTTACATTTCCTCTTGGACACCTTAGCTTCCGAACAAAATGAACACATAAGCAGTGTATGAACTAGAGACACAACTTAGAGATCATCATCTCTAAAAAAAAAAAAAAAAAAAAAAAAAAAAAAAAAGAAGAAGAAGAAGAAGAAGAAGAAGAAAAAAGAGATAGAAATGTATATGATCAAATGTGGCATTTGACATGTATCAAAAAGTTAACCATGTAAGCAGCCACGTATCCAAACCATTTCCCATTCTAAAGCCCAAAAAATCCTACTTCACTCCATCTATAAATACTCACTCCCCTAAGCCCAATTCTTTCAACAACACATTTCCATCTTTCTATTCTCTTCTAACAACAACCCAAAACAACAACACTCTTCTTAACCTCCAATCCAAAATGTCCTCAAATTTTACTGAATCTGTTGATGATCAAGGTAGGCCCAAAAAACAAACAAAAGCAAAACTAACACAAGCAACTTCACGAAAAGGCTGCATGAGAGGCAAGGGCGGGCCGGAGAACGCGAGCTGCAAGTACAAAGGCGTGCGCCAGCGCACTTGGGGCAAATGGGTTGCTGAAATCCGCGAGCCCAATCGCGGCGCACGCCTTTGGCTCGGCACATTTGACAACTCGTATGATGCAGCCGTGGCCTATGATGCTGCCGCCCTTAAGCTTTATGGGGCCGAAGCCAAGCTCAATCTGCCTCATCTCTACAACAATCCTGCCCAAGCACAAGAAGAGATCAACTCCAACTCCGGGCCAATAACAATCAATCCAGCTCCAGCTCCAGTTCCAGCTCCAGTGGTTTACAATGTGGCCTCACCATCAACTTGGAGTGTAGGAAATGATCCTTCACTTTATTTCGACAATGATTATGATATCAACAGTTTCGCTACTAGCGATGATCCAATCTCCATCGATTTCATGGGCCTCATGGACACAACCGATCATGAAGAGTTTGCTGAGAAAAATAACAATCAGATCAGCCAAGGACTCGGTGGAGAAATGTGGAGGGATGAAAAAGTTAATAATCAGATCAGCCAAGGACTCGGTGGAGAAATGTGGACGGATTTAAACATGTTGCCCGAGATTGACGACTCCTCCATATGGGAAGAAGCTGAAGCAACAACTTCATTTCAAGAAGCTGTGATCAATGATCCAGGAATTAATGGATGCAACTTGGATGGTGGAATTAATTTTCCTCCATGGTGTTAAGTAATTATTTAGTCATTATTCTATGTGTTTAATTAACTAGCTTTTTATGTATATGGTAAAAAAAAAAGTATAAAGAAAATAGATGCATGCATATATATACTTGTAAAGGTATTAGAGCATGCATGTGGATAAGGCATGTTTAAGTTTATGTACGGGAAGAAGAGAAGCTACTAAAAGTGTGTAGTAAATAATGTGACGTGTACCATCATGTGTTGAGAAGCAGTATGTATATGGACTGTAAAAATGTTCAACTTGTATAAAGTATAGTCAATAAAAAATATATATAATATAATATAGATGTATGTATATAATATACTAGATGTTTGCAGTAATTATATGTTTCTTGGAGTTTGTTTCTTTTTAAAAAATTTGGTTGAGTTTAAGTATCTAGAATCGACATGCATGCGCTATCAACTTCATGTCAGTATTTATTTGTTGAATATAGATCATACTCTTACTCTTTTTTCCTGATATTATGCAATTAATATAAAATCTTCTAAAATAAAATATATCACGTGATAGTTATCACCATTAAAAAGAGAAGATAAAAATCATCTGTCATGCTTTCTTTACAAAGCTAGTTAATTAAATAGATGGGGCGCTCAATTTTGGCAATAATAGAATAAGAAAAATTTAAGAGCTATCAAATTTTAACAAGTTTTAAGTATGTAATAATAGTGTAATTAATTATTTTGTAAAAATTTGATTTTAAAAACATGAAAAATTATTAAATATAAAAAAAAATAATCATACCATAAAAATGATTAAAATTTATGTGTTTTCTTGACCTCTGACAGCAAGGGAAAGAGATATTGCATGACAAATACAAAAGTGATGATCCATCAACCAATTGAAACTTCTGGTCGTAAACTCTAGGCTAAATGCATATACAAGACCCTTAACTATTTCGCTTTTTCCGTATAGACACCTCAATTATGACAGGTGCCTATTGAACACTTTACTCCTTCACAAAACGTGGCAATATTTGAGCACAATCGCTGATGTGGCGTGACATGTGTAATACACTCTCCATTAGGAGAGTGAGAAGCCATAATTTATTGTAATTTCTTTTCTTTTTTTAATTTTTTTCCATATCAGCAACAATATGATTTTCCATTACATTGAATGCCTTTTTTAATTTCTATTAAAATTACATTGTAATTTTTTCATTTCAAAATTAAATTTTTTTAAAAATTACATTCAATTTCAAAATTAAAAAAAATATATTGAACACCTTTTTTAATTTTCATTAAAATTACATTGTAATTTTCATTTCAGAAACAGGAGAGAGAGAGATCGAGAAAAGAAGAGAAAAAGAGACGAAGTGTGACTGTTTCCGCCGGAAGTTCCCCGGATTAACACCGGAAAAACATCCGGTTGTTGTTGTTATTATTTTCCGGTGATTTAACGTCGGGGAACGTTGTTGGTCGCCCGAATTCGTCCAAATATGATCGTTTCTGCTCAACACAATTAACCGCCGGAAAATCATATTGTTGCAGTGTTGGAAAAATAAAATTAAAAAATAAAATAAAAAAGGTGTTCAATGTAATTTCAATTTATGCTTCTCTCTCTTTCTCCCTCCGATTCTCCCCTTTCCTCTCTTGCTTTCTCACCTTTTCTCTATCTCTGTTCACTGTGCGCGTGTGTGAATCTGGTGAGGTGAGTGTGCGTGTGTGTTCTCGTGAAGGTGAGAGTAACAGATGTGTGTGTGAGCATGTCAATTTGTTGCTGTGATATGTAGTCTATTTCAATGAAAAATAATATATGAATACTGCAAAAATAATATATGAAGAAGACAAAAAAATAAAATTTTCTTTTAAAAAATAAATCGTTATTGTTGCTTGTTGTATAGTAGTGTGTGTTGAATTGATACTCTTTTTCTTATTGTTGGTTGTTGTTTTGGTGGAAAAAATGAAGAATTGAAAGTGTGGTTTAATGGTGGAAGAGTGGAAGGAAGAAGAAGGAGGTAAAGAAATAAAATTATTTTTCTTTATGGAGAAAGAAATGTTTGGAAGGGAAGAAGAAGACACTATTTTTTTTTTTACTTGTGTGCTAAAAAATGGGAGAACCATTTTTTTTTTTTACCTTGTTTACTCAAAAATGGAGAAAATAACGTTTGGAAGGGAAGAGGGGGGGGGGGGGGGGAGGAGAGGGAGGATTGGGTAGGTGTAGTTGGGTGGGGGGTGTATTAATATATATATTTTTTTAAAATTAGATTTAATTATATTAGAAAATAATTTTTAATTTTTTTAAAGTTAAAATGCCACGTGTCGTTATTTAATTTGTCACTTTGCCACATCATCAACGTGTGTAATACACGCATCTTACATTTTTTGTCACATCAGCAAACTGGGCTCAATTGAAATCATTTGTGAAGGAGTAAAGGGTTCAATAGGTACCTGACTTAATTGAGGTACCTATACGGAAAAAGTGAAATAGTTCATGGGCCTGTATATGTATTCCTTCTAACACTACTAAAAAAGCTGTAAAAAACGACCTCAAAATTAAGTCGAAAATAACAGACCTCATGAGGTCGCTTATTTCCTCAATTTATTTTTTTAATTTATTTTTAAATAAAGAGACCTCTTAAAGTCGGTAAATGATAAAATAAATTCAACAACACAATATTAGAGATTTCAAAAGGTCGAAAATAAAATGCGGAAAAAATTAGCGCCAAAATAATAGTAAAATTTTAAACATTGCGACCTCATGAGGTCGCTACAATTTTAATAAACTAATATTTATTAATAAAAATAATTGTTTGTCATTATTTTATGAAGTTTAAAGGTAAAATATATATATTATTTGATTCTTTTTATATTTATTATTAATATTAAAATAATGAAAAAACTCAATTGAAAGAATCGACTCTTCTCTCAAACTGCCACTCAAATTGATCTTCTCTATGAATAAAAATCGTCTCTGGCTCTGAAAATTCTTTCGCCCAAATTGTAAATAATCTGCCAGTTCTTTCATTTCATGTAAGGCTGCTTTGATTTTCTTCTTATTTATGTATAGAATGGTATTTGAATCTATGGATGTCTTGGGTCTTCTTTATTTTTCCCAAAATATGAATTAATCGTTGGGGATTTTGTTGCCTTGTTTCAGAACTGCATTTATGCTTTATATGAATTAATCGTTAGGATTTTTTATGGTATCTAAATTGACACTCCTGATACCCATTTAATCTCCATTCAATTTACATAGTAATACTCAGTTCAGGACCAAGAAAAAGTCATTGGCTTTAGTTGCTAGTTGTTGCAGTAACAATAATGAAAGTGGAAGGTGTGAGTTTAATGGATTGATTGTGCCTTTAGCGCCAATGACAGAAGCAGGAAGTTTAAAATAAAGAGCCTGGAAATAAATAAATTAACAAGCTCAATTCCATTAACCATATTCAACATTTCATCACTTCAAACTTTCTATATGAGTGATAACAAGCTTGAAGGACCTTTACTAAGAGAGGTTGGAAAATACGCTATGCTTGAACAACTTGGACTCGCATATAACAACCTGAAAGGTACGAAAAAATATTTATTGCAGAGAATTTTAGGAATTCAATCAATTCTTTAGATATGTCTGATGATCATAATTCAAACACATATAATATGATTGTAAGATGAATGTGCCCTTCTTCTTTTGTCTGAAACAACGCTCCAGGAAAACATATGTATTTAAATTTCAGTTATTTTGTTATATTTTTGAATTCTTGAGCTATTTATTGTGTTCTTCTGAACTTTTTATAATTGGAGCGAAACTCAATTTGAGTAGTGATAATTCAGAGTGGAATAAGAATAGCAAGTTCCACGGTAGAATATTATTCGTGATCCTTAGATTCTCTTTAATCTTGATTTGTTTTGCTTCTATGGGAACTGTGGTCAAGAAATCATTTTTCTTCAAAATCTCACTTTTTCTACCCTATCCTGATTTCAAGCTCTACTTGGGTGACAAAAGAAGTTCAATCTTGAGTGTTGGTAGTGTAAAAAGTGAGCCAAGAATCATTCAGACTACTTTGCTTGAAGGTCCTGTTTTGTGGGTTGGTAGAGTTTGTGTATTTTATGCACTCTTGCAAGCTGATTTAGCTGGATATCCTTCTAATCCTATTGTCTTAGGTATATTTTTGTCATCAAGAATGGGATATGGGGTTGTTTTCTTATGTAAAGAAAGTGTGGTATTTGAGTCATTAGTTTGATTTGTAATGTATAGATGAGAAATGGAGTTGTTCTAGTTATTTGAAAACTGTAGGGAGTTTAGAATATATTGTTAATGAGAAATGGGGTTGTTTTCTTATGTGGGGAAGTATTTTATTTGAATCTTTAGTTTGATTTGTGATGTGTAGATGAGAAATTAGGTTGTTCTAGTTATTTGAGAAATGTGGTTTTTGAGTCTTTTAGCTTGTTGTGATGTGTTAATGAGATGTGATGTGTAGGTGAGAAATGATTGTAAGATGAATGTGCCCTTCTCCTTTTGTTATGTGAAAAGTTTGAGTTTTTAGCTTGATTTGTTACATCTTAATGAGAAAGGATTGTTATCTGTGTTAGTAGTTATACCACTAGTATTATTTCAAAATGTTGTATCGTTTGTTGTATTACTTTGGTGAATCTTTATGGCCATGTTCCAAATGAAATAGGAAATTTAAGAAATTTATCTACTTTGTACCTGGATGGTAATTAATTTACTGGTATCCTGACAGAAGCAGAGCCTGTTAAGGTCATATAAATCTTACAAGTTTAACTGTATAGGTACTGCATGAAACATGCGCAAACCTACAAATTAAACCACAAAGTATCTATTACTTTGAAATAAATTAAAATGGACGGAGTACTAAATTTGGGTTGTTTGATTTGGCTCAATGTCCAGTCACTCAATATTGAATCTATTTTTCATCAATGAGCTTAAACATGAACAGTAAATAGTAAATACTTTCTGAAAGTGATTTATCTCGATGTGAATATTTCAGTTCGGTTGATGATACTGCTATATTGGCCTTTCTAAATATTTGTTGAACTGTCATTAATGAGATGGTCGTTTAGTAGAATTGGCATTGTAAATGACAGTTGAACTCGAGACACTTCAGAAAGAACAATCTTTGAAATATTTTGGTTGCTCAAAAGATAAAAACATGAGGTGTATACATATTTAAACTCTGTAGAGCGAGTCCGAGCTGAAATGAATATATTTACTGTCACTCCTTATTTTTTTTTTCCTGATAACTGTGATTTTCATGCCTGCCATCTTTATTATTGCCTCTTATTGTCGCCAAATTAAACTCTGTAGAGCGAGTCCGAGCTGAAATGAATATATTTACCGTCACTCCTTATTATTTTTTTCCTGATAACTGTGATTTTCATGCCTGCCATCTTTATTATTGTCTCTTATTGTCGCCAAATTATCATTTTTTATTGACTCCGATCAACTCTCACTAATCCATCCACCAATTTCCCATACCGATTTGGGGATAGTTGTGTCTTGATTGATTCATGGCTGACTTTTTAAATAAATATTGGTGTCTATGATGTCCTTTTTTTCCTCAGCCAAAAGCAACAATAAAAACTGCGCCTCAATTCCAAACAGGTGTCATCAACCAAGATACATAATTTAAACTACTTTGACGACATTGCTGTCCAACCGTGAAATGCTTCATAAAGAGTGGTGGCAGAAAACATGTACATGTGACATACTGTAATCTATATATATAGTTGCTGGCTATCCACGGAGTTTAGAACTTCTTACTCTTCAGGTCTCTTTTTTCATTTTCTTACCTTGCTCATGACATAGCCAATACAGTTCAAATATTTGTTGATTTTGATTATGAAAATTTTGTTAACAAAATGTTGTTTCTTTTATGGTTGTATAGGTATTGCATGAAACACATACAATAACCTAAATTTGGGACGTTTGATTTGGATCAATGTTCATTCACTCAACGTTTTTTTTTTTTCCACAGATAACTATTTTGATCATGCATTAAAGTGTAACTTAAATCTTCACGTATATTCTCTTTCTTTTGGATAGACTTTTAATATATCATTTACAATTGAATGCACAAAAGGAATATGTTCACAGCATCACCTATATATGGTGTTCTTTATGTATATGGAGCCATTTTACCCATAAATTATTTGTCTTCTATGCTATACTCCATACATATTTTGCATTTGCTGCATCATTTCAAGTCACACTGTCCAATATTTTCAGACCTCCTTCCTTCTTAGTTCTGCATATTAAGTTCCATGCTATTACTGATACTTTATTGTATGTTCTGCTCCATCCTGTAGGAAACTCCTGTGTTTAGCATTTATTTATTTCATCACCTTTCTTGGCTGTAAAAAAAAAGAAATGACTGTTAAGCTTTCTAGTGTTACATTACTTTATTTCCTAGATTTATTTTCTAATATTATCATCATTAAATTCAGAATCGATATCTGTAATCCATAGATGATTTTTGTCGGACTCTGCCAGATGATAGTCAAGACCTGTCACTTAGCCAAGAGCAGAATAAAAGAAAGGATTAGATGCGGTTGGTGGTCAGAGTAGGTATAGGTATGCTTCTGGCTTGCCACAAGGAACTTTTCGTGAATTTCATTCGGAACTAGAGGGCCTCGATAACACCCCGGATGATGAGTCAAGGAAGACTATTCTGGCTTTGAAGCAACATATAGCTGAGTTATCTAATGAAGCTAAGGTTTCACAGGAAAGGGATATACAGTATGCGGGAATTAAGGCCCAATTCGATGCATTACTTGCTTCGGGGGGATTCCCTCTTGTCCTGGTGATGCAATTCACGCTCCTCGACCGCCTCAGTCTCTATCTATTTCACATGAAATATATGGTCTATACAGAGATGTGACTGAGGAGCCCAGCAGTGATGAAGATAATGAGGATTATTATGTGGACAATACACCGCTGCGTTGCTAAAGTTGAGTGTTGTGTTAGATAATCTAAACTATAGACTTTATGATGGTTTATTTGAACTATTAAGTATTTTTGAATGCATGAAAGCTTTGAAGTAGTCTAGTCAATAGTACTATTTTATAAATAACTTGACTACTACATTTCTTCGTTCAATTTCAAGGTACTCTAAGTTGATTTTGATTTAGTGTTCATTGGATGAAATATTTAGTACTTGTGTTTGTTGTTTGATTGATTGGTGTAAGCTGTTGGAGCTCGATTTAGTTGATTAGATTGTACATATTATTGAATTGAATTAAAATGGCAGGTATCTGTAAAAGCTGTTATTGACAGATTTTTTTAATTTTTTTTTGCAGAAAAGAGACCTCATGAGGTCGCCTATGTTCTAAAAAAATTTGTTTATGATAAAAATAAAAAAATAATAGTCACTTGATGAGGTGTCTTTTAATTATAAAATAAAAAAATAAAATTAAATAGAGACCTTATGAGGTCTCTTTTAATTAAAAAAAATAAAAAAAATAAAATAATAGAAACCTTATGAGGTCTCTTTTAATAAAATAATAATAATTATAGAAAATAGTTTAGAGACCTCACAAGGTCTCTTTTTAGAAAATTCGAAAAATAACCTAGTGGCCTCTCGAGGTCGCTTTTAAGCGACCTAATGAGGTCTCTTACAAAAAGCGACCCATGTTTTAGAGACCATCCATTGAGGTCGCTTTTGAAGTCTCTTTTTCAGGATTAGGTCTCTTTTTGCAGCTTTTTAAGTAGTATAAACTATATATGTGATTACACTAAAATATATGCTTATGTTTACATTATTTTATTAAAGTGTGAAAGATCTTTGAAAAATAATTTGAATTTGTTACACTTCACTAAAAATCTCCGCAATATAAAAAATTATTTAATTTTTAATAATCAAACATTACACGGTTACCTTTATTGTATCATTTTAATTATTATTTGAGAGCATAAAATTGATAAAAGACAAGTTTGGAACTATATATTATTTAAAGTAAATCAAATTAGTTTTTGTATTTAAAAGAGTTCGTAACCATCGATTTTCCTTGATATCAGTCTTTGCATATATTTCTCTAAAGAATAATTATTTTTTTAATTTTTATATAATTACATTTTACTCAATAGAAATAAATAAATAAATAAATAATCAACATATCTATGAAGTTATGTTAAATACTTAAGTTAAAACTAGCCTCGATTGAATCAAAATATTTTCTTTTTGAAATTGTGCTAAAAGGTGTAAAGACCTCTTGGGATTAATTTTTAAATCAATAAATTTATTTAAGTCAATTCTTTTGTCGTTTAGAATTAGAACTAAACGAAATAAAATAAAGACTCCTCAAATAAATAAATTTATTTGAGTCAATCCCTTTATGAGAATTAAAATTAAAAATTATTCAAATTAATAAACTTACTTGAGTCAATTTCTTAATAATGAAAATTAGGACTGAATTAAACAAGATTTACGATTTGAAATAGTAAATAACTAAACTTTACTCTCTTTTCTTTTTGATAACTAATTGGTTGTATTAGTCACCAGAACCTTTATGGAGTTGTCGAGGCAGTTACCACGACTAACTTTTATAAAAGTCTAACATATTAACAAATTGACTTTTGACCTAAGTCAGAAGTTATAAATTAGAATTTCTAATTCATGATTTATTTTCATTATTTTAGCTTAAAATTAAGTGTTTATAAGTATTTTTTTTATTTTACTCAAATATTATAAAAATATTTAAAACAGCTATTTTAACTTAAACACAATTAAAATATTTCTTGCTATTGCAGCTCTGTTATCCACAATTGTATGTTGATGAAATTGAGGCCACCACCTGACATTGGTAAACAAACTCTACCCAACTTTCCTTTAACTGAGATTTAGTTTTCTCTATTATTTTACTCAGTATTTATTATGTATTAATTTTACTTTGTGAGAATTATTAAATAAGTTTAAAATAATTTAAGAGTGAAAATACATAGGTGTGACTATAATATATACTAATTGAAGTAAAACTATTGTTCTATCACAATATGGAGATGTAGTATATAAATAAATCATTTTAAACGAAATATATATTAAAAGTGAGATAATATTATAAATATATCAAGTTTTATTAACTATTTTATTTATTTCATATTTTTTCGATAGCTTAGTAAAGAAGTAATTTGTTTGTACATTAATTTTTGTACAAGTTATAGTAATATTTTTTAGCTAGTTAAAAAATAAGTAATTTAATTTATGTATATAATTAATATGACGGTTGATTTACAAACTCATAACCATGTATGAGGCCTTCTTCTCCCATCTTAATTGAATTTTACTCTAAACACCAAATTGACCAATTGAGCATTTTTCTAATTTTGATATCATTTCTCCATATGTTTCTTAAAATTTATTAAAATTAAGCCGTTCATTCATCGTATTGATTTTATATATGAATAACTTATTTTCTAACTAATTACTAAACATTATATAAGTATACAAAACTTAATATATGAATATTTACTGGCTATCAAACGATACCCCTTAATGTTCTTAAAGAAAAAATATGAAGTAAATAGAAAGTTTGATGTAGTTGTCTGTTGTCATCTAGCCTTTAAAATTTCCACGTGGCTTGAATCAAAAGGTGCATGGAGAAGTAATGGAGGCTTAAGTACAACGAGATCCAACCCATGAAATTAATTAAAAAAATTTGACGTTCGTTGTTCTTCCCGCAAAATTGATTAAAAGGGATTGGTGCGAGAATATTAATAATTATTAATGTTCTTTTAAATATTATAATTCTTTATATAAAATTACATAAATAATTTATTTTATCACTTCTCCTCATTAAAATTTGGTCATCATCACCAATCCCTCTTTTTTTTTTTTCAGAGTCATATGATTTATTTTACTTTAGAATAAATGACTAAATGTTTTTGTTAGATTAGTCCTAAAATCGTTGAATTACTGATGTAAGATAGTTGAAGTTGTGATGATGAATTATATCCAAAAAGAAAAAGCATAAAAAAATTATATTGCAACTATATTCTAAAAAGAAAAAACAATCATCATCGATCACTCTAACCCAAGCAGTATCACCACTAGCTCTTATTAATCCTCGCTTTTCATCAATAAAAATTGTGATGGAATGATAAGTACTTTTTCATTTTTAATTAATATAAGTTTGAGTCCCTGAGCACGAAATTGCCTTTATTATAAAGCATTTTACCTCTTAATGTGAATTTTTCGATCCAAATATAAATTGAGTTGAACTCCAATAATACGAATACCAGACATTAATTGGGAAACAAAAAAACTCCTTTTCCTTCTTCCCCTAGCTACCTCTTACTCCTTAATTCTTCAGAGTTTATCTTATATGACATGACTTAATATTTTTTATTAAATTAGTTCTAGAAAAATATTGAATTGACTTATATATGTGGTTAGCAGTTGCAACTTTGTCTTCATTTATTTCTTCCTTCGCTTATTACACGTCATGAAATATTATTATTGTTTTAAAAGTTGAAGATGCATTTTGACGTATTCTTCAGTTTGCGTAATTCACTATAGTTAATTTAATGAAATTTCAAATAACTATAGTTAAACTTTGCGCAACATCACAATTAGCTCCTTCCTAATTTCTTTTTTTGATTCGACCATCACCACCACCACCACCACAACAACAACATATTCAGTGTATTCCCACAAAGTGAGATCTGGGGAGGATAAGATGTACGCAGTCCATACCGCTACCTCCGAAGAAGTAGAGAGGTTGTTTTCGATAGACCCCCGGCTCAAGATAAGGAATAATAAATAAGTGGATGAATGACGTAACAAAAATAAGGCGTAAGAAATATTGAAATAGAAATCAAAGAATTAAATACAAAATACGACAAATAAGGCAACATGAAAAAGAAAATAGGGACTAAGAAATAAGGAATAGGACACCTACCTAGTAGTAACACACACTCACAAACCAAAGACACCTGTGTACACATTTCTAAGAATACTAACCCGGCTACACCAGATCCACCACCATCATCTTAAAAAACCGAATTCCTCAACGAAACAAAAACTCAATATGTATGTGGGGTAAGAAATATTATATATATTTGGTGATGAATTGTTAGAGTTGTGACCCGAATTTTATTGATTTGGCCCAGAAAATTTTACGGTGCGATTCATGTTTGTGATTTTTAATGAAGTCTGTGGTGGTAGCGTAGGGATCGGACCGATAGGCCCGATCCCAAAGCCCACCACTGATCCCGATAGGGCTGCGGGGGTGAAACCCCCGCGGTATGGATTTTTATGTTTTTTAGCCTAAGACTTATTTGTATGCACGTATTATTTAAGTGCAATTAGTGGATCGATTTTGATTATTCAGAAATTACGTCGCTCCACATTGTACTCTCCTTTCATAGTGAAACCTCCTCTGCCTCTGCTCGTGATTTTTCCCGTAAGAATTTTCACGTAAATCTATGTGTTCTTATTTTCTTTCTGCTTGTGGTTTGCTTTATTCTGTCCGAATCATAACATGAATCATAACTCATCTTTGTGTAACATGTTTTAGATAGATCAGACTATGTATATGTACTAATTGCTACGTTTGTTGACATCTAGAAGTATGTAATTATTAATTTTTATGACTCACGAAACCCTAATTTATATATCGAGACTATTGTTTAGCTTTGGATAAGAGAAACAATGTTTTTGGGTTGATAACAAATGGAGCTTAATGGTGGAAACTTGTCTAGGATACGTGGCTGCTTACATGGTTAATTTTTTGATACATGTCAAGTGCAACATTAGTGCAAATGAAGTGTCAAGAAAATAATATTTTAAAGATTGAATCGCACAAAATGATAATACATTATAAAGAATTTATTATGAATGTTACGTTACATGCATCCACGAAAGATCATAATATTTCATACCTAATCTTTGTGAAAACATATATGGGACATATATATATATATATATATATGTACACACATTAAATACAGTTTTATAACGTGTGAAAGCAATTGATGTTCACTTCTTTTCAATCCATAAACGTCTAACTTATATCTTCTCCTTACTGAAAAAGTGAAAAAGAAAACTCAATGACTATTCATTTTAGTTCATTTTTAAGGTACTATCTTTGTTCGATAGCCACCTCCTCCAATCGCCCTCGTTCTTCAGATTAGATTATCACTACCAAGTACCAACCATTATCTCTTTTTTTTTCTTGTTTAATTTGATCATCAAAAATAGATTTTCAAAGAGATCATCTATAATAAAATTTAAAAAAGAAAAATAGAGAAGAGCAATTAAAGACAGAAGATGATCAACTATTGCACTAATGTTGCACGAATGTTGCACTTAACATGTATCAAAAAGTTAACCATGTAAACAGCCACATGGCTAAACCAATTCCCATTTTAAAGCCCAATTACTACTTCACTACCACAATAACAACAACAACATACTCAATATATTCCCATAAAGTGAGGTCTGGGGAGAGTAAAGTGTCAGATAAAGTAGAGATATTGTTTCTGATAGACCCCCGACTCAGGAAAAATAACAGTATAACAAACAAAAACCTAAAAACAAACAACAAAATTTCCTACTTCACTAGCCATCTATAAATACTCCCCCTCATCAGCCCAATTCTTTCAACACATTTGCATCTTTCTCTTCTCTTCTAAGTTCTAACAAAAACCCAACACAACACTCTTCTCAACCTCCAATCCAAAATGTCCTCAAATTTTACTGTTTCTGTTGATGATCAAAGTAAGTCCAAGAAACTAATCCAAGCTACTTTGCTAAAGGTGGCATGAGAGATAAAGGTGGGTCTGAAAATGCTAGTTGCATCTATAAAGGTGTTCGCAAGAATATGATGTATCATGAAATATATTCATCTTTAAATTAAAAAGACTGAGATGCATTCTTTATACAATCTTTGGTTCGCGTGATAAACTATAGTTAATTTCCACGGAATTTCAATTATCTAACATTATCTTTTTATTATACGCGTTATTTTTATTTTTCTTCTACTAAAATATTTTTAGAATACAATCGTAATCGGAAACTGTATTTTTTGAATGTAATATTCATATAGTTGCTTTGTAATGTACGTGCAAAATATGTGCAAGTTATGTGTGTGTCTGATCACTGATGATGTATCATGATTCATGACTCATTTTTTGTGTAACTTAATCTTATAATAATATTTGTTGACACCTCCTATTTGTGGGAAACAACTTGGATATCTGGCGTGTGAAAAAACACATAATTTTACTTCTTTTCAACTAGTATAAGACGAAAAGAGGAACTCATATCTTGTTATTCACTAAAAATGTGAAATTCTATGTGAAACAAAATTTCAAATAGACTATTTCCTTTACTTCCTCCGTTTTATTATAAGCAATCCAATATGAAAGAACTTCTCTCCCTTTAAGTAGATGTTTTGTTCTTCTTTATTGAAGGAAGCCTAATTTCAAATTCTTCTTTGACCATTTTTTGAAAATAGCTTTCCTCCTCTAATTTTTGAAGCAATGTCGAAAGGCTCAATAAATTCACTTGAAACTCGATATGCGAAAGAATATTGTGCTGGATTGATTGCATTTAATTTGAAGTCTATTTATAAATTCTTTAGTCTTTATGAGATGAAAAAAAGTAAAAATCAAGTACTTTCACACGTCACTACTTGTATTTAAAAGTCACAATGTGAGGGGAAAAAAAAGAACTACTTGTGTTTATAATTGTTATACAACGTAATATTTAATATATTTTTCATAAAATAAGGTGTCAAAAATATTATTCTCAAAATTGAGTCACACAGAAATGAAATATGATTCATCATGAAGCACATAACTTGGCACGTAAATTACACAACAGTTATTATAATGTAACATTGAAAAACTTTCTTATGATTTTCAAAGATATCATCTAAAAGAAAATCTAAAAAAGACAAAATAAAAAGAGATTGAAATATTGACAAATATTGCACTTGACCTCCTCTATTACATAACTTAGGAATTTGGCTTATTAATTGTGGGAATTTGCCTCGATATATTTTAGAATTAGGTGTACAACCTCCTATATTTTCGACATTTTTTTTATTTTGTTTTGTTTTGTTTTGTTTTTGTTCGCTAGCTACCTCAGCTCCACCTCCTCCAATCGCCTCGTCATTTTTCAGATCATCACTAATAATCGTTACCTCTTTTGTACCGCCATCACTACTACCTCTTCCTTCTTCTTTTCTAACTAAATCATTGTCGCCATCGGTGTCACCACCACTTCCTTCTTCTTGAGATTCGCCATAAGCCCCATCTTTATTAGATTCAGTCAAAGCCACCACCTTCTCCTTCTTTTTCCTTTTTAGATCGATTTTATGCACCGATCGATGCAAAATAGTGTATGTTTTAATCGAGAACTTTTTTAGTGGAGATCTACTCTTATCCTAATTAAGTAGATTGTTTTTTTTGATAGATCTATCACTTCATCATCCTTCTTCTATTTCGATTTAATCGTCGTTATTGCCGTCGCTATCAGCACCTCGTCCTCCTAATCCTCTATTTTCCTTTTTTTTTAAAATATAAAATTTGGGCTTTTGGCCTTTTTATTAAGAAAACACGAAAAGTCTGTACAACATAGGTGCGGAGCCCATAATTGAGATGAAAAAAGCAACTATTCGGTCCATAATCAGATCAGGCCGAAATAAAAATCTAAGCACACTATAGGGCTTCCTAATCTGAGTTCTCTTTCTTTTCATCTTTCAATATCACCATTGAGAGCAATCTTCAATCGAGTGTTCTGTTGCTTATTATGCGGATCATTAATCTTTCTAGAGGTCAATCAGATGATAAGGGTGTTATTTTTAGCTCGCAAAGGTTTTGTTTTACCTTTTTCCTCTTTCTCTAATTAATAACTATTCTCCTCACCTTTCTTCGATGTTCACGTAGATGTTTTGTCCAATGGAGAAAGTAGAATCCAAGGCGGGTTTGGCAGTGGCGAAGCCACATTGAATTTAGGGGTTCATCCGAACCTCCTTCGTTGAAAAATTATACTATTTTTACATGATCAAAAATATTTTTATGCATATATAGCAGATGTTGAACCCCCTTCGACTAGTCCACATATTTACTTCTGAACCCCCTCAATGAAAATTCTGCCTTCGCTACTGGGGTTTGATAGAGATGTTGAGTCTTGTTCACTAAATCTGGAAGTTCCGTTAAGGAAGTTCAAAATATGAAGAATTATACATATCGAAAAAATCGCAGATAATTCAATACCTATTATATACATAAAAATAATTTTAATCATATATAAATTATAATTTTCCATCGAATAATGTTCAAATAAACTCTAGGGCCCTTCCTTGCTCCGCCCCTGCACGTGGCTTGCACAAACATTAGAAAGCAATGATCATAAATGTTACATCGAAAAAAATTATGATTTTCAAAAAGATCATCTTAAAAAATCTAAGAAAGGTCATATAGAAGAAAAAAAAGAGAAGAATGATATTCCTATATGTGGAATCATATTTATAAAATTCTAACTTTGCTCACATTATTGTTATACAGAAAAGGGGCCAACTATCCCAACTATTCAAAATAGCTCACATTTACCTTTATATGTTTTAATACTAAATTTACCCTCACTGTCAATGCAAGGGACCGTGAATACCTTTAATTTTTACCCCTGCCTCTGGAGCTGAATGCTCAATAAAATCACTTGAAACTCTGCATGCGAAAGAATGTCATGCTAGATTGATTGCTTTAAATTTGAAGTACGTTTATAAATTCTGTAGTCTTTACGAGATGAAAAGAAGTAAAAATTAAGTACTTTCACACGTCTCTACTTGTGTTTAAAAGCCACAATGTGAGAAAAGAAAAAGAACCACTGTGTTTATAATTATTACACAACCTAATATTCAATATATTTTTCACAAAAATGAGGTGTCAAAGATATTATTCTCAAAATCGAGTCACGCAGTTATTATAATGTAACGTTGAGAAACTTTCATATGATTTTCAAAGATATCATCTAAAAGAAAATCTAAAAAAGACAAAAGAAAAAAAGATTGAAATATTGACAAATATTACACTTGACATGTACTCCCACAATTAATAAGCCAAATTCCTACTTCAACAGCATCTATAAACTCTCCCTCCCTCAGTAACTAGGGTGTTCATGGTTTGGTTAAAAATTAAATCAAACTGCGAATCAAATCAAATCGATTAAAAAAATCGATATTTGGTTAGGTTTGGTTTTAAATTTTTAAAACCGATACTTATGTGGTTTGGTTTTGATTTTACTCTAAAATAACTAACAAAATAACCAAATCGAACCGATAAAAATTATATATATATATATATATATATATATATATATATATATATGTATGTATACACACACATACATATGCATATATAAATTATTTATAAATTATTCATAAATAAAATATAAATATTTTTTATATTTTAAATTTTAATCATGAATTTAACTTTAGTCATAGCACTTTTAGTCATATGTCTCTATCTAGTTGATGGTACGTTATGAGATTCTATATGATTTTCGCACTTTGAATGACAAATGATACTAATTGTGAAAATCATCTTGTTGTCTATGGGATTTTTATAAGTGAGTTTTATAAGACTATAGTTAATCACTAGTTTTGAAATTTCTCTTTGGTCCCTATTGAGCAAAAATATTATGTGTTTATCTTTTGGAGGGTTTATCATATCATTCTCTAATTATATGTAGTTTCTAAATACTTTTGTAGGAGCGTTTGTATGGTGTTGTTCATCGGCTTGCCTAAGTATAACACTAAATTGACATCTTAGTTTCAAGGTTGAGGAACAACAGTCGGTTGCCATCTCATATGTTGGATTGGATTTTTTTTAGAAAAATTTCATCTTTTATCATTAACTAAAGTTATAAACCGAAAAACCGAACCAAACTAAACCGATAAGAACCAAACCGACGATTATTTTTTTTGTGTTGGTTTGGTTTGGTTTGGTTTTAGAAATTTAAAAACCGACTAAGTTGATTTGGTTATGATTTTGACCAATAACCGATCCATGAACACCCCTATCAGCAACACCCAAACATTTGCTTCTCTTCTCTTCTCTTCTCTTCTCTACTTCGGCTAGCAATCACGCCCAATCTCCACACATATGTCAGATATACCTTCAATCTTCAGGCACCAACGGTGAACTATTGAAATCTATTATCTTCTTCTAATCCATACCACCACTACTACGAGCTCCAAACTCAGACGAGATCCAAAATTTTATCAACCTCCAATCTCACGGCGCCACTGCTCCGATGAGTAGTCGAGTACCATCAACTAGAGATACACAATATAAATTTTGGGTGTATCTGTGTCTCTCAGATACAATCAAAATTTGTATTGTGTGTCTGGGCAATTACCTCGGTATATTTCATAATTAGGTGCACAACCTCCTATATTTTCGACATTTTTCCTTTTTTTTTGTTTTGTTCTCTAGCTGCCTCAGCTCCATCTCCTCCAATTGCCTCCTCATTTTTCAGATCATCACTAATAATCGTTACCTCTTTTGTATCGCCACCACTACTACCTCTTCCTTCATCTTTTTTCTAATTGAATCATCGCCGCCATCGGTGCCACGACAACTTTCTTTTTCTTGAGATTAAACAACCATCTTCTTTTTCAGATTCGATTATCATCAGCCACCTCCTTCTTTTACTCTTCTAACTAAACCATAGTAGTTGTCGTTGTCGCTGCCACCACAATCACTACCTCCTTCTTCTACAGATTTGGCCATAACCCCATCTTTATTAGATTCGGTGAAAGATACCACCCTCTTCTTCTTTTTTCTTTTTAGATCGGCTTTATGCACCGATCGATGCAAAGTAGTGTAGGTTTTAATCGAGAATTTTTTTAGTGGAGATCTACTCTTATCCTAATTAAGTAGATTGCTTTTTTGGATAGGTCTATTACTTCATCATCCTTCTTCTATTTTGATTTAATCATCGTTATTGTCGTCTCTATCAACACCTCATCCTCCTAATCCTCTATTTTTTGTTTTTATAAAAATAAAATAAAATTTGGGCTTTTGGCCTTTTTACTAAGAAAATAAGAAAAGTCTGTACAACATAAACTCAGAGCCCGTAATGGAGATGAAAAAAGCAAAAATTCGATGCATAATATTATCAGATCAGACTGAAATAAAAACCTAAACACACTATAGGGCTTCCTAATCTAAGTTCTCTTTCAGTTCATCTTTCAATATCGCCGTTGAGAGCAATCTTCAATCGAGTGTTTTGTTGCTTGTTATGTCTATCATTAGTCTTTCTGGAGGTGAATTTGATGATAAGGGTGTTATTTTTAGCTCGCAAAGGTTTTGCTTTACCTTTTTCCTCTTTCTTCAATTAATAACTATTCTCGTCACCTTCCTTCGATTTTCATGTTGATGTGTTGTTCAATGGAGAAAGTAGAATCCAAGGTGGGTTTCGCAGTCGCGGAACCACATTGAATTAAGGGGTTCACCCCCTTCGTTAAAAAATTATATTATTTTAACATGATCAAAACTATTTTTATGTATATATAGTAGATGTTGAATCCCCTTCTACTAGTTCGTATATTTACTTCTGAACTCCCTCAATGAAAATTCTGGCTCCTCCACTGGGGTTTGGTAGAGATGTTGAGTCTTGTTCACTAAATCTGGAAGTTCCATTAAGGAAGTTCAAAATATGAAGAATTATACATATCGAAAAAAATCATAGATGATTCAATACCTATTATATATACATAAAAATAATTTTAATCATATATAAATTATAATTTTCCAGCGAAGAACATTCAAATGAACTCTTGGGCCCTTCCTTGCTCCGCCCCCGCACGTGGCTTGCACAAACACTAGAAAACAATTATCATAAATGTTGCATTGCAAAAAAGATTATGATTTTCGAAAAGATCATCTTAAAAAATCTTTAAAAAGGCCTATATAGAAGAAAAAAAGAGAAGAATGATATTCCTATATATAAAATTCTAATTTTTCTCACATTATTGTTATATAGAAAAGGACCAACTATCCCAACTATTCAAAATAGCTCACATTTACCATTATTTGTTTTTATACTAAATTTACCCTCACTTAAGGGTGTCAAACGGGCCGGGCTGACCCGGCCCAATTAGCTAACCCGGCCCGGTTTGATCCGGCCCGGTAAGCCTTAGGGCTTTAGGGTTCCGGGTCCCGGGCCATTTTTTTTTAAATGGGCCCGGTCCAGGCCCGCCGGTTAACCGGCACGGCCCGGAAAAAAATAATTTTGATTTTGGGCCAAACTAGTTGTTGGCCCAACGGCTATATAGCCGTTTTTGGGTCCAAACAGCTAGTTTGGGCCCATTTAATAAAAAAGAAAAAAAAAACTTTAAAAAATATTTTTTAATCCCAAAAAAAAATCTATAAATACCCTACAACTTCAAATCATTTTTCACACAATTTTTCACTCTCTCAAATCTCAATTCTCAATTCTCTAATATTCAATATATTTAATTTCTTAAAGTGTTCACTTTAATTTTTTAATTTTCGTTTACAAAGTACAAGCGGAAGTTTCTAAAGTCGCAATATTCCGATACTTCCAAAATTTGGTATTGTCGTTCCATCTCTTACGTTTAATTTTTATTTATTGTATTAATTATTTAATATTTAATTTTATTATATTTGTGTATTTTGAATATTTTTAGTTTAATTTAATTTATATTATGGATAAATTAAAAAACCTCGCTGCTAAAGGTGTTAAATTTTTTTGTCCCGAAAGCAGTAGTGATAGTAAAAAGCGAATTACTAGAGGTAGAGGTAGTTCAAGTAATAGATATACCCGTGTGCCTTCGCCTCCGGTACCGCTTGGTACACCTTTTGAGGAAGAAATAAGTGTAGGTGCTCACGATATGGATTATGTAGAAGCTCAGGAAAATTACGGTATAGAAGAAGAAAATGAAGTAGATGCAGTTAATCTAGACGAAGATAATGAAAATATTGCTGAAACACCCGCAGTAGGAGATGCTAACGTTAGATCTGAATCAGTTAATCTCCCTTCTCGTCCTCCCAGTGCCCCAAAACCTCGTAAAAGAACTAGTATTGCATGACAATTTTTTGAACGTATATCAGATATTGAGGTGCAGTGCAATATTTGTCAACAAATATATAAGCATAGAAGTGGAGGCAAGCAAGGGGGTACGGGTACAAGGGGGTACGGGTACGTTAACGAGACATATAGCTGAAGATCACAAAAGAGAGTTAAATATTGCAAAAGGTGGTGGGGATGTTGGTGGGTCAACGCAAACTAGAATGGACCCAACAACCGGTCAAGTAGCGAAAAAGTATAATAAATTGAGGGACAGGGAAGAAATAGCTAAAATGGTAGCTGTGGGTTGTTTGCCTTTTAGTTTTCCTTCTTCTGATGCTTTTATTCGTTATATACAAGCAATTTATAATCCTATGTTTAATGGTATTCCTAGAACTACTTGTCGGTCTGATATTTTTAGACTCCATTCACAATATTATTTTTATTTATCAACATTGTTAAAAAATATTCAATGTAGATTGTCCCTAACTTCTGATCTTGGTCGTGCTGTAAATAAAAATGATTATTTAACCATTACTTGTCATTGGATGGATAGTAATTTCGTGATGTAAAAACGTATTCTTGCTTTTTTATATGATGAAGATCGTAAACATACTGGACAATTTATTGCTGATTCTATTGTTAAAATTGCCGGATATTATGGTATAGAAAATAAAATTTTATGTATTGCTTTTGATAATGCTTCTAACAACAAGACTGCTATAACAAAAATAAAATCTACGCTATCTCCACCCTTGCCTGAAATTTTTCATATTAAGTGTGCATGTCATATATATAATTTAATTGTAAAAGATGGTCTTGAGTTTTTTGAGCTTTATATTGAAAAAATTCGTCTTGCCGTTGGTTTTATTCAAGGAAATAATCGTAGATCGAAAGTTAGAGAATTTAAACTTAAATGTCAAGAAAATGGACTTACACCGATTTTGATGCCTGAGGAAATTGATACTAGATGGAATTCTACGTATGAATTTCTAAAAACTTGTTATAAATATAGAATTCCTATTACACTAGCTTTTAACCAACATTGCGGTTCATTTGCTGATTCTGCTGATTGCATGCTACATAATTCTGATTGGGTTGTAATTAATGATCTTGTTAAGTTTTTAGAAAAATTTTATGTAGCTACGGTTGAATTTTCCGGTGTTTACTATCCTACTGTTTGTAATATTTTGGCATATATAGCCGATATTTCTGGTTTGCTCCAACAATATAAAAATAAAGAAGGTTATAAAGAAGCTGTTGGCGCCATGTTTACGAAATTTAAAAAATATTTTTTCCCGATTCCCCCTATTTACTTGGTTGGTGCTATGCTAAATCCGTGCATGAAATATAATCATATGTGTCACTTTAGTACTCTTATTTATACTAACTTAGAAATAAATACTAACCATGATTCTGAACAAGTACAGCCTGATTTGTGGACGGCTACGGCTGATGCAAAGGATTATATAGAAAAATTATATAATCACTATGCTGATTTATTTGATTCAGCCTTACCTACAAATATCACTCCAACTGTCGCTCCCCATCCTCCCGAGGAGCCATCATCTTCTAAAAGGCCGGCACATAGTGGTTTTTCTGATTCGTTTTACGATTTAAATTGTTGGAACAGTGTTGATGAGAGAACTTACACATCAACTTATCGGGAAAAGCTGAAATATTATCTTCGGACGGCACCAGAGGATCGCAGACGACGGATCAACACGCTGGATTGGTGGAGGAATAATGAATCACAATATCCTGTGCTTTCAAGATTAGCTAGAGATATCTTGAATGTTTCAATGTCAACCGTTGCATCAGAGAGCGCCTTCAGTCAGGGACGACAGCAGCTTGGAGACAACCGACACTCATTGGGAAGCAATGCAATGAATGTTCTAGTTTGCCTCAGAGATTGGATTAGAGCGGAAAGAAGAAACCAAGGAATGGAACCGGAGCCGAGCGACGAGCTGAAACTTGAAGAAATTATGACTTCACGGGAGAACTCCGCAGAATCAAGTCCAATGCATGGTTTTGCCCCCGTTGACTTCGATTATCCTATGCAAGTTCCCATTAATATTAACATGAATGAGTTGGAAAAAATGATGCATAATTTATAGATTTTTCATTCATGTAAATTATAAATTTTGGATCATTTTGCAATCAATAAAATTCCCCAAATTCATTCACTCCTTAGTCGTTGTTTTTTATTTTTTTTTATTTAACGATTTAAAATTTTAAATTGAATTTCTGGTTTTCTACTTTAAATTAAATACTTACTTCTAATATATTATTAATTTACTACCAAATATTATTAATTTATTATATTAAGTAGCATATGTTTTGTATATTTGTGCATATATCTTCTATAGAAGTGTATATTTAACGTATATATGTGTATATGTTTTATAAATTAGTATATAAGTATATCTATACATATTGTAATGTATATATAATGTAGTATATTTTATAAGTAGTAGTATATATACATTTAATGGTGCGTATACACGTGTATATATCTTCTATAGAAGTGTATATTTAATGTATACATGTGTATATGTTTTATAAATTAGTATATAACTATACAAATATATATTGTAATGTATATACATTATAGTATATTTCATTTAAAGTATTACATATACATAGAATAGAGTGAATGGATCTTCTATAGACGTGTATATTTAACGTATACATGTGTATATATTTTATAAATTAGTATATAACTATACAAATATATATTGTAATGTATATATATTGTATATATCTCATTTAAAGTATTACATATACATAGAATAGAGTTTATATATGTGAATAGATCTTCTATAGACGTGTATATTTAACGTATACATTACTTTATGTTTTATAAATTAGTATATATATTGTAGTATATACTTTTTTTAAAGTAGTACATATATATTGAATGGTGCGTATATATGTGTTTATATCTTCTATAGACGTATATCTTTAAAGTATACAAGTGTATATGTTTTATAAATTAGTATGTAACTATATATATATACATATTGTTGTATATATATATATGTATATCACTATATTGTAGTATATATTTTATTTAAAGTAGTACATATATATTGAATGGTGCATATATATGTGTATATATCTTCTAAAGTAGTATATATTTAACGTATACATGTGTATATGTTTTATAAATTAGTATATATATATATTGTAGTGTATATATATATATATATTATACTATTATAGCATATGTTTTATTTAAAGTAGTACGTATAGTCATATATAATTATATATTGAATGGTACGTATATATGTGTAATTGTTTATACTTTATATATTTTTTTAAAAATATATATTGTATATTGGAGTGTATATAGTGTATATTGGAGTGTATATAGTGTATATTGGATTTTTTATTTATTTTTTAAACGGGTTTGACCGATTTTTAACTGGATTTGACCGGGTCTTGGTGGGTTTGACCGGATTGGGTTAAGTGGGCCGGGTTCGGATGGGTTTTAATTTTTTTACTGTTTGGCCCGGCCCGATCCGATTAACCCCCAAACCCGATCCGTCACCGGTCCGGAACCCGAATAAAATGGCAGGACCGGTTCCGAGTTGGCCCGGCCCGGCCCGTTATACACCCTTACCCTCACTGTCAATGCAAGGGACCACGAATACCTTTAATTTTTACCCCTCAAATCATAAAGATACATGAAACCAACAGTAGCCACCGTCCCTCCTTTTTCGGCGAGTTCAGATATGTGTTATTTGGCAGCCACCACTTTCCTTATTTTTTTCGACAACCATACTTTCTCCATTTTTTTGGTGAATTTAGACAACCACTTCACCACTCTCCACCTTTTTTCTCCAAGCATCGGCCAGATCTACCTCTCCCTCGTCCAAGCACCAACTCTACTTCGGCGAGCAACCACGCCCAATCTCCACGTATATGTCAGATCTATCTTCGATCTTCACGCACCGATGGTGAACTGCTTAAATGTGTTATCTTCTCTAATCCATACCACCACTACTACGAGCTCCAAGCTCAGATGAGATCCACAACTTTACTAACCTCCAATCTCACTTTGCCACTGCTCCGACGAGTACCATCAATCAGAGATATATAATAAAAATTTCGGGTGTATTTGTGTATCTCAGATACAATCAAAATTTATATTGTGTATCTGGGCAATTACCTCGATATATTTTATAATTAGGTGTACAACCTCCTCCTATATTTTCGATATTTTTTCTTTTTTTTGTTTTTGTTCGCTAGCTACCTCAACTCCACCTCCTCCGATAGCCTCCTTATTTTTCAGATCATCACTAATAGTCGTTACCTCTTTCGTATCGCCACCACTACTACCTCTACCTTCATCTTTTCTAATTGAATCATCCTCGCCATCAATGCCACCACCACTTCCTTCTTGAGATTAAACAACCATCTTTTTTTCCAGATTCGATTATCATCGACCACCACCTTTTTCTACTCTTTCTTTTCATTTTTCTATATCGCCATTGAGAGCAATCTTCAATTGAGTGCTTTGTTGCTTGTTATGCGGATCATTAATCTTTCTAGAGGTGAATCTGATGATAAGAGTGTTATTTTTAGCTCGCAAAGGTTGTGTTTTACCTTTTTCTCCATTTAATAACTATTCTCCTAAGCTTCCTTCAATGTTCATGTAGATGTGTTGTCCGATGGAGAAAGTAGAATCCAAGGCGGGGTGTGGGAGAGATATTGACTCTTGTTCTCTGAATCTGAAAGTTCCATTAAGGAAGTTTAAAATATGAAGAATTATACATATCAAAAAAATTACACATGATTCAATAGCTATTATATAAATATAGAAATAATTTTAATCAGGTATAAATTATAATTTTTCAGCGAATGAACGTTCAAATGAACTCTTGGGTCATTCCTTGCTCCGCCTCTGCACGTGGCTTGCACAAACACTAGAAAACAATTATCATAAATGTTACATTGCAAATTAGATTATAATTTTCAGAAAGATCCATCTTAAAAAATATAAAAAAGACCTATATAGAAGAAAAAAAGTCAAGAATCATATTCCTACATGTCAAATCATACTTATGAAATTCCAATTTTGCTCGCATTATTATTAATAATATAATAGAAAAGGGCCAACTGCCCTAGGGGTGGTTGAGTTGGTTTGAGGGAGACTTTTCATAGCGAAAGTCACGGGTTCGATTCACCTCTAATGCACAGAGTGCTAACTCGAAGGGCAGAGAGTGTAGCGGCTGCAGATTTTTATGGAGTTTTTAAAAAAAGAAAAAAAAAAAGAAAGGGCCAACTATTCCAACTATTCAAAATAACTCACATTTACCTTTATTTGTTTTTATACTAAATTTACCCTCACTGTCAATGTAAGGGACCACAAATGCCTTAAATTTTTACCCTTGCCTCTAATGCTGATTTGACTATCCAACAAGATTAAATAATCAGTTGCATGGCAGTCCATCTAAGCAATCCAATATGAAAGAACTTCTCTCCCTTTAAATTAATGTTTTGTTATTCTTTATTGAAACCTAATTTCAAATTCTTCTTTGACCATTTGTTGAAAAAAGCTTTCCTCCTCTGATTTTTGAAGCAATTGGAGAAGGCTCAATAAATTCACTTGAAACTCGATATGGCAAAGAATGTTGTGCTGAATTGATTATTTTAAATTTGAAGTACGTTTATAAATTCTTTAGTCTTTATGAGTTGAAAAGAAGAAAAAATTAAGTACTTTCACACGTCACCGCTTATGTTTAAAAGTCACAATGTGAGAAAAGAAAAAGAACCACTTGTGTTTATAATTGTTACACAACGTAATATTCAATATATTTTTTTTTTTAAAAAAAGAGGTGTTAAAAATATTATTCTCAAAATTGAGTCACGTACAAATGTATTATGATTCATCATTAGACACATAACTTCCACGTAAACTATACAACAGTTATTATAAATGTTAGATTGAAAAACTTTCTTATGATTTTCGAAGATATCATCTTAAAAAAAAGAAGGAAAAAAATGACAAATGTTGCAGTAATATTGCACTTGACATTACTCCCACAATTAATAAGCCAAATCCTACTTCAGTACCATCTGTAAATTCTCCCTCCCTCAGCAACACCTAAACATTTGCTTCTCTTCTCTTCTCAACAACCCAAAAACATCCTCCTCCCCTCCAAAATGTCATCAAGTTTTTCGATTTCTGTTGAGGGGGTGTGATACCACCACCTATCAGGCCCGACGAGCGGTCCACGGAGCTGCATCCCAACTCACCAGCTGGTCTATGCACATCGCTTTCTCCAGGAGGTTGGCTCCGGTAAACTCCTAAAAAGGCGATCTCTCTCTCTACTGAATCGAAAGAATGACTCCTGCATTTAGAACAGATAAGTTCGATACAGATAACAAAGAATAGAAACTGGAGATCAAAGTAGGTTCAAGAAACTAATCCAAGCCACTTCGCGAAAAGGTTACATGAGAGGCAAAGGTGAGCCTGAAAATGCTAGCTACACTTATAAAGATGTTCGCGGCCAGCTTATTATATGTCATGAGATATTATGGATGTTTAAGAATTTGATGATGTATCTTGTAAACTAAAAATACTTTTAGGATATATTTTGCAATTGAAAAGTATAGTATATTTTTTGGATGTAACATTCATAATAATTGATTTGTAATGTACTTGCAGACACGTGCAAATTACGTATCTAATGGAAATCACTACTCATTTTTGGGTGACTCAATCTTGGTAATAATATCTTGTGACACCTCATTTTTGTAGGAAGCATATCGAATATTATGGTGCGTAGCTATTAAAAAAAATATAGTGGTGACTAAAGTACAGAAAATGTACGTGCAACTTGCGCGTCTAGTGACTAGTATTGTTATAACCAAGCGAATTAAACCAAATCAATTAAAAAAATCATATTT
Source organism: Capsicum pubescens (assembly GCA_030864215.1). Taxonomy (NCBI): domain Eukaryota; kingdom Viridiplantae; phylum Streptophyta; class Magnoliopsida; order Solanales; family Solanaceae; genus Capsicum; species Capsicum pubescens. The sequence continues at coordinate 6,302,311 of CM061541.1, read as the reverse complement.
GGTTTGATATGATTTTAAATTTTAAAAATCGATATTTATGTGGTTTAATTTTGATTTTACTCTAAAATAACCGACAAAATAATCAAATCGAATCGATATATATACACACACATATATATTATTCATGAATACAATATAAATGTTTATTACATTTATAATAATGAATTTAACTTTAGTCATATACGTTATGAAATTCTAAATGATTTTTGCACTTTGAATGACAAACGATACAAATTTTGAAAATTATCTTGTTGTCGATGAGATTTTACAGGTGAGTTTCATTCAACAATAGATAATCGCTAGTTTTGAACTTTAAAAAATTTATGTGTCCACTTTTTGAGGGGTTTATCATATTATTCTCTTATATGTAGTTTCTAAATATTTTTTGTAGAAGCGTTCATATGTTATTGTTCGTGGTTTTCCCTAAGTATAACACTGAATTGACATCTTAGTTTTAAGACCGACGCACAATATGCAGTTGACATCTCATAAAAAACGAAAACAACGAACCAAACCAAACTAAACCGATGATTAATTTTTTGTGTTGGTTTGGTTTGATTTTAAAAATTTAAAAACCGACTAAGTTGATTTGGTTATGATTTTGACCAATAACCGACCCAAACCAACCATAAACCCCTAGTTATAATGATGGAAGAAGAAGATTAAACAAAAGAGGAAACATAAAGAGACCCAAACAAGGCAGTTTGGTCTATAATTGTAGCATAAAGTACAGTACATTCAGTATTCCACAAGTCCAGATATGCACATATGATCACTGCCATATAATGTAAAATGACAAGCTGAGAGAGCTTCATTTGGCATAATTTCCAAGTGTAAATTAACATTGAAAAAGCTCTGTAATATCCTCCTACAAATATTACGTTGAAAAGTTCTCTGTAATGTGATAAAAGGACTATCTCGTCTCATGAAACAGCTACGCGTTCCTTCAATTTCCAGTATCTGTTAACAAGCCATAACGAATCTGCTTCAACCGCGAATCCATCATGGTTACGATGCCAACCAAAATAGGCATGAGTTCTGTTCTTGATATCCAATATACCGTGCCCAAAGCTTGCTTCACGATATGCAGAATACCTTGGCTGTGGTTGTGTCATCCTGCAGCAAATGAAGTGGTTAACCAAGAAATAATCAGTAGTTATCATATTAAGTTTTTTGTAGTCTCTCCGTTTCAATTTGTTTGTCTGATTGTGACAAAAAGACACTTGAATCTTGTGACCTTAAACTAATGATACGTAGAATGTACCCCTGATTATGTTGCCAGAAAAGGAAAGTAAGACGGACAAATTGAAACAGATGGAGTATTTGTCTATCTAAAAGATGTATTTCAGTATTTGGAGCATACTCTGTAGCCAATCCTTCTTGATTTCCTCCATCTCCAATGGTAATATACACAGGGGCAAATTCATCCTTAACTGGACTGCATTTCCCATTTATGATGTTGTAGGCGACGTTTGATACACGCTCCTAAGACCAATGCAGATAACGACTTACATAAATCAGCTTGAATAATGACCAGGTGAAAATTGAAAGCACTACAGAAACTTACTGATCGTTCGTAGGCATGAACATGACCAGCAAAGACAACGTCCACCTTGTACTTCACAAACCATGGTTCATATATAACGCGCATTGTTTCCCCTTCCATATAGTGATGTACATAACTACTGTACATAGGACAATGCATGAGTACAATGAGCCATGGTGTCTCACTCCTGTCAACTTTAGGTAACTCATTTGTTAACCATTTCCACTGAGGAGTGTATTTACCTAGACAAAAAAGTATACATAAGGAGAAATAAAATTCAACTATGTCAACAGAAGTAAGCTGATACCTAACCTACTTGAAGCTTACAACTCATTAAGTGATGCTAACTTCTTACCGAAAGCTGAATAAGAAGACATGACGATTATATAGGCCGAAGCTCTCTTTATAGAGTACCAAAGCGGAGAAGTACTTTCTGATGCTCTGTAAGGTGTAGAAAATCGGTGCTTGTAAGGTACGAAAGGTTTAGATTCGCCCTGCAAGAAAATGACTATACTGAATAAGAATTGTGATAGCACTATCAAGCTACTAACAGGAGCAACAAATGTGAAGATAAGCTAGTAATTGTTGTTGCTATGAAGTAAGATTTTACAAAATGCTTAACGAACTTAGTGTTATACGAGAACTAGTACAAGATAAGTCCGTTAGGTATCTCTTCCACGAGATCTTCAATGTTAGCCGTTCGCTTTAGGTCCTTTTAACTAGACCAATCTGGCATTTTAGAAAGAGATGTTTAGGGATCGTTATATTCCAAAATAGTTACGAAAATAGGATGCTTACAATTTCAGGAACAAAATCAATTTCATGATTTCCGGCAGCCCAAATCCAAGGTTGATATGCTGCACTTCTCTCGATAAATCTCCCCCATGTGTCCCATCGTATGTTGTTATGAAATGGATAATTATCAGCATAAGAGAGGTCTCCAACAAAGAGTAACGTCTGGCCCTTCAGAGGACTCAACTCGTAATGAGTCAGTGTGCTATTGGAGTCGTAGGTCTGACCAAGATCCCCTGCTCAACAAGCAGCACGAGTCTAAAAAGTCTAAACTAATGTAAGTCCAAGCACTTGCTCTTAAAGAAAAGATATATTATGACAACATCATCATATCGAGGAAACCGGGTGCTAAAAATTGAAGCGGCTTGATAGAGCATTACCAATGAGACCGAATGTATAAGGAACATCGGGTCCAGGCTTTGGAGGAGTTACAAACCAAAACTCTCTGGTTGTATTTCCTAAGCCCACTTCATAGTGGTACTTTGTATCAAACTGCAACAAGATCAAGAATATAGTCATCTTAAGCATTTCTAATCGCTCAATACAGAAGCGACTGACAACAAGCTCATATAGAATTACATTGTACCTCCAGATCCTTGATGGTACAGTGATGAATATATCCAGACGTGTAATTGTAATACTTGTAGCGAACAACAAAGTCCTCAGCGGAGCTCTTAACATAACTATTTTCGGTCCAATAGAGGACTGTATTTGCGCCCGGTTCATCAGGTGTAGTCCAAGAAACGATCACACCCTTTCCATCATGATCACCTTGTGTTATGTAGACCTTCAAGATCCACATTCACTTCATCGGATGAGCTAAACCGAAATACACAAGTTGGCACCAAAGTAAAGCAACAGCAAGAACATCAACTATAAATGACAACAGATAAGTAAGCATGCTCAATCCATGAATGTAATGAACCCCAACACCTATGTTATAAGCATCTTGAAGCCTAAATAGCTATATTGCTCGAACTCTTCAAAATGGTTGACAGGCGCTTGTTGAATCCTCCAAAAGACACCGGTGCGACAACATTTTTAAAGAGTCCGAACAACATAGCTAAGTAGAATCATTCCACTATTACGATTTTAAAACATAGTTCAATAATTAAAAGGTTGGGAAGATCCCTCCACAAAGTCGATTGTTTGACAAGGAACAATTAACCAAATAAAAAATCATTTTTCAGAAAGGAACTAAAAAGACAGAAACTTAGAAATAATAACCAATGAATCAATCATAACTCTTCAATTCTAGATTAATTAGAACTTTTTCTACAGTAAAGTCAACTTAACCTCGGATTATACTTTACTGAGCTCATATATAGAAGCAGATCCAAAATTTAAAGTTTATGAGTTCAAAATTCTAGTCCTTTAAAGTTACTTAATTCTAATTATACATATTCAATAAATTTCGTAAGATAAATACATAATTTGAGCTAAAGTTACTAGGTTTGACCGAACACGTAAGTTAGTAGTTGTAGAGAAAACATTAGAACCTGCTGGGGAGCATTGTAACCATGTGGCACTTGAAATACATCACTGTTCAATGGCATATCAACATTAGAATTATAATTTCTCACATAATCACTAGTTATTCCACCCCTACACAACTGAATTTCGGTAATCAAAATTAAGCCTATAAGTAAACATAGAAATCCAGAATAAACACTCTGCTCAGCCATTTCTTTGATTTGAATTAAAGCTCAAACAGCTTCTTGCTTTATGTTTTTCTTTTTAAATTTTTTTTTAATATATTTATAGACTTGTTTGGTTATGTTTATGGTCTTAGTTGAAATTAAATGAAGCTCCACGTATAGGCAAAAATGTCCACATTTTGTATTTTACTTATTATAGTGATAGATAGATATCTGTATGATGTAAAGAGGTGGAAAGAATATTCATTATTCCTTAGGAATATCTGCTGATGAAATGCTGCCAATTAAACTACATAATCTTAGTGACTTTAACAATTTCATTTATTTGGACGTTATTTTAATATTCTAGTTATATAAAGTTATGTTTGATACTAATAGTTTCTACTGTGGTTTATAATAATGTAGACTTCATTTTATCATCAAAAAGAAAATTATACTATATCTGACTTTGAGCTGTAAATTGCATGCATTGATCATTATACTCTTAGGCCTGTTTGACCATGAAAATCATAATTTTTCGAAGTTGGAGTTGGAATTGAAGTTGTGTTTGATCATGAATATAAATTAAAGTTATTTTTGAAATTTTGAAAGAGAAGTATATGTGAAAAAAGCAAACACCACAACTTTTATTTTTTTCACTAAAATAAAATATTTTTCGAAAAAAAGTAAAAAATTACTCATGTACTTAATTGTGTGCTTGAAATACCAAAATGAGTTTAGCCCAATTCACTTTTTTCAAACCAATTATAATCCAAACTATGGATCTAGCCCAATTTGTTTCCCATACCTTTGGGCTCAAGAAAAAAATGGGCCTTTCAAAGAATTAACTCTTTCGGAATTCTATCAATAATCACTATGCTTATACCTCGCAAATCATCATAATATTTTGAGAAAATACCCAATTACCTCCTGAACTATACCAAAAAAGGTTATGACACACCTCAACTTAAAGGGGGTCCTATTACCCTCTGAACTAATTAAAAGTGTAATTTTGACACCCTTAGTGCCTACGTGGCACATACGTGACACACACATGTGCCTACGTGGACACTTCAGTGTGTTGTACCACGTATGTACCACGTAGGCACTAAGGGTATCAAAATTACACTTTTAATTAGTTCAGGGGGTAATAGGACCCCCTTTAAGTTGAGGTGAGTCATAACCTTTTTGAGTATAGTTCAGGGGGGTAATTGAGTATTATCTCTAATATTTTCATTGTAAAAATTACATATATAACGACATGTCTACTAGTATTTACTAAAAATCTCAACTATTTCCAAAATCTCATAAAATCCCAACTTTTGACCTTTGATGATACATGTTAATTAATTTAGATACATACTACGGATTCATGTTTTAATTAAACAAACTGGCACGTTTTAAGAGAGGTAACAAATAATTTTGCATTAAAACAACAATTAAGCCAACTATTTATGGTAAAAACAAAATAAAATCCCACTATTTATGATAATTAATTTGTTATTCCACCATTCTAAACAAAAACCTTTCCATAATCTGTTTTGAAACTGCAAAAACTTTATACGGCTTGTTCAAGAAATTCATACGACCATTTTTATTAATTTGTTTGTGTATTTGAAATGAATATTTTTGTGTTGTTACGTCATTCCATTGTTTGGGTTAACGAAATCAACTATGTGGGCTATAAGAGCGATGGAATCGTGATCAGTGAACATGTAACTTACGAAAAAACTGATTTTGACAATTGCCAAAGAACTGGAAATCGATGAAACCCAAAAAAAATTGAGGCTCGTTACATTGTTGAAGAAAATGTTTGTCCGTTGTTGATTCGTAACGAAATGAGTGTGAAGCTGTATGTCGGAATTAAGAAAACCGAGCGTGGTTTTGGGACGTATCCACTAATTATCACTACATTCAATTTTTATGCCAAAAGATCGGACAAGAAAAGGTATGTTATGTTTTTTATGTATCAGTTGTTGCTAATTATTTGTACGTTAATTTGATTTTGTATCTAACGTTTGGTTGATTATTGTTTTACAGAATTTTTTTGTCCTTATGTTAATAAGGTCGAGATACATTTTTTTGAGCTCATGATATATTTTGCTCATCTTGTATCTGAGTTTATAAAGTTTTGTTTAATTATGTATCTCGTTATGTTTTAGTTTTATCTATTGCAACATACGAAACAAACATAATATTTTTGTTTTAGATACATGTTGTACAAATTTGTGTAGTCCATGTATCTAGTAATCTGTTTTTTGCCAGTACGTGAAGAAAAATAAGTTGTAGTTTTGTTTTTATTGAATCAGCTATGTCCTACGATGCCGTTCGGAGGATTGTGTTTGAATTTTTAAAGCATCATATCGGCAGGACACTGAGGTCGGAAAGATGAACACCCACATGTTATAAAAAGTCGAAGCATTGAAGAAAAACAAAGAATTTTATTCGTGGAGTTCTGCAATTACAATTACTTGAAAGCAAGTTGAACTGTGCGAAGAAACTCAAGGTTTTAAAAACTTTTCACATCAGGGACATAGTATTTGCTTAAGCTGTCTTTATTTTCATTTTGAAGTTGTTTCTTAAATTCGAAAGTGAGAAAAAAAGACACTTCTGAAGAAGTACTGTAGATCAGTTCTTCTCAAGATATATATGACAGAAAATCATTCTTCTTTGTTAACAATTTATATAGACAAATGCTCATTTGTTCAATTGATATTGTGCTATCAACTATCATGAACGGATTAAACAAAAAGTTCGATACATTTCCATAATGAAATATTTGGAAATATGCTAATCCTGCTAAGAAGTATCCCCTAGTTGATTAGAAATTGCAAATGCTGGAGAAACAGATGCACTGGCATAGGAAAAGAAACACCCCTTAAAACACTAGCATTCATAAGTATATTATAAATTTTCCCTCCTAATCCAAGCATTAATATTTGAGATAGTAATCATAAGTTTGATTCTTGATCTATATATAAATGTTCTATCGTTTTTTGCAATACAGATCAGATAAATAGTTAAGTGGATGTTCCAAAATAATTCACACTAACACTCACCTCCCTTGTTTATAACCCAAAATTGATTTAGTGAAATGAATTTAGATTACTGAAAATACGAAAAAGCTTCTGATCTTCTAATTTGAGATACTTCAGAACTTTCAAAACAATATCAATGCGAAAAAAAGGATGAAGGGGTCATTAGCTTAACCAATTTTGTTTGGAATTTCAATTAGAGAATACGAAATATTTGACAGTTAGCAGAATCAACCAAAAAGAAATGAGCAAGGAAAAAGAAAGCAAACAACATGAACAAGAATTGAATTGAATTGAATATAATAAGAAATTAGGATTTTCATCACATTGTCACATATGATCATATCTATAGTGTACAAACAAAAAACTTAAACACATATAAACTGAACGTCTTAGACAAAAAAGCGTAAATAAACAAAAATTCCTCAAATCCCAATTGAGAAAAGGTCTTATAACATATACTTTTATTAGTGACTGAATAAAAGGTCCCAACAGTTTAGACACATTTCAGAGAGTTTTGCCAGTGAAGGTATCTAATCTCATTTCACTCGGATCAGTAGCCTGCAATTCAACCTGCACACCATCGAATTTCTTCTTGAATTTGTCTTTGGAGCTTGCATACAACATTTTACTTCTTACCCTTGTTGTTTCTGGTGACCTACATCCTCAATTATATGTCAAATCACATCAAACGTGACCTACATCCTCAATTATTTGTCAAATAACAAATAGTGATAAAAAGATTCGCAAAATGCAACATTCTATATGAAAGTACACGCATATGCAATAAGAATATAAGTTTTTGGAAAGTCATAGATTCACTAAAAATGATACATACAATCTTGAAAATATGTCATGAATGTTGAAACTGTTATTTATTGGCAGAGACTTAAATATTTGTTATGTGGTTTGCAAATGAAATAAAGAATTTGAGAAAAACATAGAAACAATTCTCTCATCCCGACTTAGCTTCTCTCTCCGATACAGGAATTCTAACAATTTCTATTCTTACTAACCTTTTTGCCTAGCATCTTTCCGATATATTAAATTATCATCCCTAATCTAAGATAGGGTGATACCACCAACAGAAACTATAAAACGAAAAGAATAATAGTAGGAGGGAAGAAGGGTTCCAAGCAATGAAGAAGATCTTTCTCTTTTGGACATTTTCATTAGTAGTGAAATCATAGTTTAAAACAACATAGCGACATTCATTGGGAGGCAAGCTGTTAGCAAGATCTTCATGTGTCTCTTCATTTCTGTCAACCTTCTCAACAACAACTTGCGGACCATCAATCTTGAACACTATATATCTGTGATTAACATAATATGTATCTATGTACTTATAAACTTGTATCTTTTGTAATGCGACTTTCAATAAAATTTAAACAACACTAGATGCATTTTCAAGCATTAATAGAAACTCACAGATACAAGTTAACACAACATGTATCAATGTACTTATAAACTTGTATCTATTATAAGACGACTTTTAATAAAATTTAAAAACCACTAAATACATATCAAAGCATTAACAATAACTCACAGATACAAGTTAACATAACATGTATCTATGTACTTATAAACTTGTATTTTTTGTTATATTAATTTCAATAACACAAAAAACACAAGATACATATAAAATTGACAACAAAGAACCAAATAAACAATGAATTTCTAAACGTATCATTGTCACACCCCCTTTTTTACACCAAAAAGATTGTATTGTAGTTTGAAAGGATTTTTATTATTAAGGTGACAAAAAATAAAAATTTGTTTCGAAAAGAACTTTTTATATTCAAAACTCAGAGTCGCCACTTGGCATAATCCGGTGTGCCAAGTCACCTTTGAAAATCCTTTTCAAAACGGTTTTGACTCTATAACTAATCCGCGAACAGAAATTCCAACTAAGGAATTTTGTTGACTGAGGGGAAGGTGTTAGGCACCCCTCGATCCCGTGGTTCGACCACGGTCGCTTGATGGAGTGTATCGGCTAATTTGACATTACAAATGTATAAACCACACAAAAAAACACATAAAACAACCAAACATACAAAAACAAAACAAATCCAAAATTTAGTGTTCAGTCCAATTATACAGTCCAAAATATAAAAAATGCAGAAATGTAAATCCTATTCTAAACTAATCCTAAACTAATGCTCTACCCGACGCCTCGGGCCTTCATCGCGAACGTCCTCCGAGTACAAGATGCCTCGGGGCATTCTACGGTGAATAAGTACATAAAACCTCGGGGCATTCCCCGACCAAATGAATACATTTAATCCAAAAAAAACCATAAAACCGAGCCATTCAACACACATTTTCAACATTCCACGAGTTCTAAATTTGCCTACCCAAACCTACTATTTGCCTATACATTTCAACATGTCATTATTCTATCGCGTTCCAGCAACATTCATGCTTATTTAAACGAAAGAACAATAAACCAAAAAAAATCTAAATTCACCCTTTTTATCAATTTCTCAATTCCCACTCCCCAAATCTATTTTTAACCGCATGATTAAACCAATTCTATACGCAATTCATCAATCAAGCTTTCACCTCCAAATCCAACATTAAACAAACAACGGAAAAGTTAAGCATGCCAAACACACCAATTACTCATAATTGCGTAAAAATTAAAAGGGAGAGAAGATAGAATTAGACCTCAATACCGCTTTCAAAATTGATGTATTATTTCGATTGACTTAAGAAGAAAGATGAGAGTCGTTCCATGAACCTCGGAGAATACCAACGAACTCTCGACACTCCGAATCAGTGAAGAAAACAGTCCAAAAATGCGATAACCTCAATTGTAATTTGAACAAAAATAGATTTACGAACGAAAATGACGAACAGCCAAGACCGACCACTGAAGTGTAACCCAAACAGGACAAATTCACGAAGAACAACGGATACCAAAAGCTAAAATTTCCAGCAAAAGAAACCGTAGGAAACAACGTAACCGGAGCTCCGACGAGATTTGACGCCGGCAAAACTGATCGGATTTCGGGCGACCAATGTCTCCTGGCGAGATCTCCCCCCTAAAATCGAAAAAAAATCAGATGGATTTAGGGAGTCATTTTCCCTATGTTTTTGTTGATTTCGCTGGTTCTGTCGGTGTGCAATGTGTTGAATGAGGAACAAAAAATGGTGCCCTTTCCTCCCCTCTGCGTCGATCATGAAAAAAGAAAAAAAAAATGGGTTCCCCTTTTACTCCCTCCTCTCCCTTGTGTCCGTTCTCGATCTCACTGTGTATGTGTGTGAATGAGGTAGTGTAGTGAGTGTGTGTCTTGTGTGTTTTAATGGAATTTTCCAGTGGAGTCTCAAATTGGAGAAGATGAGATGATGATGATGAAGGCTCTCGTATATGTTTAGTGTGTTGCTAATTGTCTCTCTCCTCCTTGGTGATCCCTATTCTGTGTATCTATAATGGAGATGGAACTCGTGGGAATTATATCTGTGGGGCCCCTTTTTAATGTTTATCCCTTTTTGTCTTTGTGGACAAGAAATATGAGGGGGAGGGGGTCACGTGGGTATGGGGTGTTGGGGGTAGGGGTATGGGTAATGTGTCTTCTTTTAATTGAAAGGGTTGTTAGGATGTTAAAAAGAATAAAAGTTTGTTAGGGATTTTGTTGAGAGTTATTTTTTGTATTTTTGTGGGATGTAATTACATGGGTGAGGGTACATGGTATGATAAGGTAAAAATGGGTAAAACGATATCGGGAAGGAACGAAATTACGTGTCTACAATCATCCAAGTCAAAATATGTATCTCGGCCTGATATTCAACAGATCTGAACATGCAATTACCTTAGGAAGCTCATCTTTGGAAATTGCTTCGAAAAGTCTTCTCTTGGCGGGAGCTTTACTTGCAGAACAATTGAATTCTCTTTTCTTAGAACCACTTTTTTTTTTCTTGTCCTTCTTGGCATGCTTTTACCACAATTTCTTCATAGTTTGGGGATCGTTTCTATGCTTGGATCTATTTTCATCAAAACCAAGAAATTCATAGTCAAAACTTTCAGGAACGAAGTTTACAACTTCTTGATATTCTTTGATACTTTCTAATTGAGAAAACTCATGACTAAAAGAAGGTCCCGAATCTCTATTCATAATGTTAATTCGAAACAATGAAACCTAAAAAAGGGATAATCAAAGAAATTTTTCAATCAAAACACTGAAATTTCACTTTGTAAACGCAGGCGCAAATTTAATTATTTAAAAAAAAAAACGTAAAAAAGAATTAAAAGAAATTGAAGCTGATTTTAGGGGCGGGAAATTACCTTAATTCAAAATTTTGAATTAGATGGAGAAATTGGATAGAAACCACAATTGAAATTACGGCGTACAGAGAGAAGAAATGGGCTAATTTTTGGTAAAGAATCGGCTTCTTAGTAGGAGGTTTTAACTTGTATCTCAACTTTACCAAAAAGTAGTATATGTTGGGATTTAAGTAATGTTTTAGAAGTGGGGGATTTTTAATAGTTTAGAAACTTAAGTTTTTTATTTAGGTAGTTTTTTCATTTTCAATTGAAGAATCCAGTCGAGGTTTACATGAATTACCATCAAAGGATGTGGTGCAGTAGATGGAGTTGCTCGCCTGCTCCTCCTTAATCAGAAATCTCGAGTTCGAGTCTGAGTATAGAAAAATCATTGGTAGGAAGTGCTACCCCGAATGAACCCTATCTGACGTGAATCCAAATTAATCACAATTCAATATGGATTTCTGACACTGAATGAAGAAAAAAAAAAAAGTGGTTTACGTGAACTTCTGTTGTTCATTCTGAATAGAGATGATAACAGAACAATATAAATGGGGGACAAACACAAAATGACCGATGTGAATATGTTTAAGGAATTTTATATCGGCTTCTTAAAATGTGGGACTTGTAAATTGAAAAAAAAAAAAACTAAAATGATAACGTAAAAAAAGTTTCAGAATTTCATTTGAATCGATAAATTAAAAGTCCACAAAAATAAAATCCTAGAATACTTATCCCTTAATATTTGAAATTGAAAAGATCAACATGAGTTGTGGTGGAATGGTTGAAGTCTCCCTAATTTTAATTATAGATTTAAGGCCCAAGCTCTGAAAATGAAAAAAAAATCATGTTGGGAGTGTTGCCTCCAAAATGGCCTCCGCAACACACAATTTGAATATAATCGAGCTCTAATTCAAATACCGGATAGAAACAAAATGAATCGGACATTGCTAAATCTCCAATTCCACTTCTTTTTAGTGGTTCAAAGTTGAGTTGGATCATATATAGGTCAAAGACACCTCTTACTTGATCAGACATAATGTTTTATTTACTTTTGACACAAACTAGACAAAAAGTGAGAGGGCAATAGTATTTGTAAAGAATAAAACGCCTGCAGTAGATTTTCCTAGCTAGCTAGATTGTCAAATTTAATTTCAAAGGGGAAATATTTTGTGGTCCGAGTTTAAAAAATCTTCTTAATATTGATCGATATAAGTTAAGAGATCTTAAAAAAGAATATAAATTTCTTAGCTAGATGTATAAATAGCTAATTATTTTCAGAATAGATAAATTAGTAAAGGATGACATCCGATCCGTTATTAGTTTTTATTTAAGTTTACATTAAAAATAGTGATATTTGTGCTATTTAAGTTTTGAATTCGCCTGTGATGTATCGTCTTTAGTGAGATTGAATGCGTAATCAGTGACGGAGCTAGCATATAATGAAGGAGGTTTATCCGAATCTTCTTTGGCGAAAATTACATTGTAATTATATATGATTAAAATTATTTTTTATCTATATTTAGTAGATGTTGAAACCTTTTCGGCTAATTCGTGTGTGTACTGTTGAATCATCCCTTAATAAAAATTCTGACTCCGCTTCTCGTGATACTTTTGATCCACTTCTTTGTCCCCTTTTTAATAGTGGTCACAACTTTCTCTTTCACTCTCTTCTTACTTCATTAAATTAATTAAATAAATAAACGAACGTGACGTAGTGACGTATTCACATAAATCAAGTTATCAAACATTTCCATTAAAGGGCGTCGAGCTCATGTTTAATTAACCAATTTTTCCAATAAATAAATCTTTTTCACTGGTCCTAGAGTAGTTCCCGTAGTGGGAAAATGTCTTTTTCAAAAAAGAAATTTAAACAAATATGAACTCTAACTTTGTAAAATAAAAAGCACAATGTGATCATGTTCAGCATGATTTTTTATATTTAAGTAGGGTATCCACTTACTGAGATTAAATTAGGCCTATGACTTAAAATAAAACTTTCAATATGCTTTTACTTTACTAGTTAGTCGTTTTCATTTTTGTAGACAAAATGGAGGACCTACCCTATTTGGAGGGAGTGCACGAACATCTGTTAATTAATCTAAAAAAGAAAATCTCTATAAAAGGGCAGTTGGTGTATTAAAATTTTCGCTATGTGTAGGGTCTGAAAAGGGTCCCACCACAAGAGTGTATTGTACGCAGGTTTACCTTATATTTTTGTCGGAGATTGTTTCCAAGGCTTGAACCTGTTACCTCCTGTTTACGTGGCAGGAACTTTACTAGTTACTCAAAGGTTCCCCTTCAAAAGTTTTGTAGCAAAAGAGTTGCGCATCCAGGGAATCGAACCCCGTCAGAATCGAAAAAAAATCTTTAGATTTATGAATATAAATTGAAGAACCGTTATATATTTTAAAAGGACCACTCAAACATATGTGTTGTATTGGGCATCTAATTAGTGTGCCCGGGCCCTTAAGTGCGAGTGTGCGATCCGAGTTTGAGTTTTGACTACATCACCTTTTTTTTTTTAATCACGTCTGAGTACTTTACTTCGTCTTAATTTTAAATGACGTTAAAAATAGTAATATTTATTTCTGTCACGTCCAAATCCTGAGTCCACCGATAGACTTGGTATATTGCAGTACTTTGTGACTTGCTAAAAGTATACCTATGAGGGAAAAAAAAGTGTTTTCTGAGGCTTTAAGCAAATTAATACCATTGTAAATGGGAGACATAATAATGAAACCAAAGGGAATCGAAAAGAAATTATATTAATGAAAAAGCACAGGGAAATGTCACTGGATGCCATTCAAATCATTAATAAAGGAAAAAGCATGCAATTTGATATACTATATACTTTTGAAAAATGCACAACCACTGCATCATATATGATTAAATTTGGCACTCTTTAATCATGTCTTTTTTTTTTTTTTTGGTAAACTCTTTAATTATGTCAACATCTAGGGATCTGCTAATTAATTTTATTTTTATCCTCTAGATATTTACTTTTGGTGATTGCACGTGTCTGCATTTTTGTTAAAAATAAGAAAATAATGGTGGATTTAATAGTAAATGAAGGGTAGAAGAAGGCTAGCTAGAGGTAATTTGATTGATAGTGTTGGAACAAGTATTTGATTGACCTTATGAGAAAAAAAAAATTATGACTAATAATGCAATATTTAGTGGGCAATACTAAATAATACTTAGATTTAAGTTGTGAGATATTGTACTCTTTTATGTGGATTAAAATGTGAAATAAGAATAGACACGATTGAAATTTCTCTCCTCTTTATCGGCCTTTCGAATTTTAGGAATATAATATTAGATACTTAAACTGTCACTTATCCTTCGTTTCCAAGAAGAAAGTTACCAAAAAAAAAAAAAAAAAAAAAAAGTTCATTCATTCTACATTACAAGGTCTTAAATTTTGTCACATAGTCTATGGACTTTAGATAATTAGTTCCAATTCATTGTGCCACCAATTGATATAACAAAAAATCTGATGCAGTGATCATTTTGGTACGTTACAAAATATTCCATGCCACTCACATTATAACAAAAATATTTGGTCATGATGTTATGTTAAAAATCGACTTGCTTGCTTCCACCTTTTACTTCTTTAGACATATATAATTATCATTTTGCAAAATAAAAGGGGTCCACTAATTTGCAATGATAAAAAGCAAAATCATACTCTTTTCCTCATTTTTTTCATTCATAGATTAGAACATAAGATTAATTAAACATACAAAATCCAGCTTGGGATTCAATTTGCATGCTTAGACCCAACTTCAAAAATAGTAATCATCACATCCCTTTGATTGCTACTAAAAAAAAAAAGGGGAACAAAACCTACACTAAACCAACCATAAAAAAAAAAAAAAAAAAGCAACAACATAGACACACCAAAGCTTTTTTTTTTTTTCTTCTTCTTTATAAATATGAAGGATAGCAGATAATTTTTTTTCCTTCTGATTTCCAGCAAACTTTAATTTTTTTTCTCAAGCATTTTGATCAGTTGAAGAAGCAAGTAGTGGCTGGGCCAAAGAGGACTTGATGTGGCTTGTTGGCCTGTTATGATCAACTGGGGATTGAATTGCAACAGCAGCTACCTTTGCAAATTTGGATTCTTCATTTTTGCCCCATAGCACGAAGTACAATCCTGTTATGATCAACACTGCTCCGATGATCCTGCAAAATTAATTTAACTTATATACTACACTGACTTACTGACAGTCTGACAGTATAAGTATTATCTTAACGTGTTACATGTATTGATTATAAATATATGCAATTATTTGATAGATAGCGGTGCGAATGGCAATATTAGTGTAGTTACGATGGACCTACAAAGATTTGTTTGGAAGTACCTGGATGATTCTTGAGAAACAAAAAAAAAGTTGACACATATATATATATCCATGATCAATGTATCTAACTACATGCAATAGCATGGGCTGAAGGATTGTACATTGTGGGGTCTTTTCACATATGCATAATTGAGGAAATTGTAGCTTTAGTCCAACCAAGAAGATTCAAAAAGTAACAAACTCTTCCTCTTTATTTTATCCTATTCCTTTGTAGTCTAGCTCGTTCAGTGATAAAGTCAGAAATTTTAAAATATATTAAGGAGTTATGATCGTTGTTCAGATGGTTTCATGAATTTCGTTGGAAATTTCAACTGGTCAAAAAGACGTAACATATGAAAAAAAATATAATAATTTAAGTTATATACGCTAACAACAGTGTAACAGGAAATAAGATGAGTATAATATACCCGCCCAGATAGAATTGCTCGCCCAACGCGACGGAAGCCATAAGAGCAACAACAAGAGTCTGAACAGGTTGATAAACAGCAACAAAAACTGGACCCCCTCTGTCAATGCACCATATCTGTACAGCGAATGCTATCCCTGATGCCACAATTCCCTGTATAATTATAAATCAATTAATTCGAATTTCGATTCTTTATTTTCTTACTATATAAATAAATAAAATGATAGAAAATAGGAATTAATACACAAAATTTTGCTGTCATTTCACTATCTATAACTAACCATATGTCCATCTGATTATATTGTTGTCGTATTGGATAACTACAAGAGAATAAGTGTGTAGGGGGGAAATATTGCAAAGGTCCAATTGTTTACGTTGACTCATCACCTTATCATGTCACATGATCTTTTCAATTGGAATTTAAGATAGGTATTCTGGTCTGCTGTTGCTTTATACACATTAATGTCTCACAAATAGCCTTCAATGATATTACTTTTTTCCACCAAGTCATCATTTCAACTTTAATTTTACTTTCATTTTAGTAAATTTCATATGTACTCTTATCATATGGTATTAATCTTGTATTTGTTTCAATTTATGTGATAAATTTATCGTTTTAACTTATTTCAAAGAGAGTGATATCTTTATGCATTCAAAAGCAATTTAACATTAACTTTTTTTCATTCTACTCAGATTTTTAGGACAAATATATATGATTTCTTTTAAATCACAAATTTCAAAAAATCTTTTTCTTGAAAAAAACTTTAGTCAAAGATCATCACATAAAATGGAACGGAGACAACACATTTTAAATGAAACTCTTTTCCTTTTTTGTTTCTTCAAAAAAGATTTGAAACCTTTAGAGATATTTAAATCTAGTTAACCTTAAATTTTCTACTTTACCCTTATAAATATAACTTTTAAGTCATAAAATCTTCATGACATGTTATCCGAAGTTTCTAAAGGTGTTCATTCGCGGTGTATCAAAAGTTCTTTCTAAAAGAATTTCATCCCTAGTCACACACACAAAGAGATAGTATTGTTTTTTTGATTTTTTTGAATTAAAGCTAAAAAAGATATTTCAAACTTGTTTCTATTTTTAAAATGATTTTCTTGAGCTTGAAATCTATCAGAAATTAAACAACCTCTCTATCCTGCAAAGATAGAAACGAGGAGTAAAGTCTTGGTATACACCCTCCAGGACCCCACAAAGTGAGACAATATCCTGACACAAATAGGACTAATCAAAGTAACTGAAAAATACTCACAGCATAGAAAACACTGAACAGTTCAGCACCAGAGTGAACAAGCCAAGCCTGAGGATCTCTCTCACAAAATGCAGCTATAATAAGGAACTGTATGATCCCAAAGAAACACTGGTAGGATGTGACCGATAGCCTAGCCGGGTACTTCTTGAGGACCGGGGCTTGTAACACGAGCCACCCGGCCCATGACAAGCAATGTCCAATCAAGTAAATGCAACCCAAGGTCCAGCTTTTACCATTGGCATCACCTAATGCAAGTAACATAGGTGAAGTCCTTTGTAGTGGTGGATTTGGGCTGTAAATTGTTGGACCTTTGTATAATGTAATCACTGATGCTCCAGCCACACACAATAATGTTCCACACACTTTTGCTATACCATCTTTCCTGTTTAGTCTCACTGTTTCAATCCTGAAATAGTTTCATCATAGAAGTCGATGAATTTAGATTTAAAGAATCAATATTACATACTGACAGTATAAAGAATTTTTATAATGTCACAATATATAATATGTTGAAGTAGTAGTAGGTAACATGCTTAATTTTTCGGGTTAGTAATTCAATTTATCGCGGAAATGACCTGATAGTGTAATATTTATTTTTGTGTTGACACTTAATAGTGTATAGAGGAAAACTTGCCTGAGTAGTGCAGCCATGAGAAATGTAATGGCAGGGACAGAATTTTGTATGGCAGAAGCAAAAGTAGGGGAAGTATTGTCCAACCCCAACAAGTAGAATCCTTGGTTAGCAGTAATTCTACAAAGAAGAAAAAAAAATGTTAAGTATTTTAGGTTTTCATATTATGAGTTTTTTTTTCTTTTTTCTTTTAGTACTAGTAATTGTTTTTTAATCTTTGTAAATTGTTATGAGATCGTGGTAGTGTCCTACGTACCCGACAACTGCTAGGAGGAAGAACTGAATGGTAAAATTCCAAGAAAGTGGTGGCCTGTCTTTCCTGAAAAAACAAAACAAATAAAACATTAGTTGTTACTTTCATGTCGTGATCTGAGCAGTGGCAGAGTTAGAAATTTAAACAAAAGTTGTATGGTGACGTACTTTTCGAGAAAGTAGGCAAAGGGAACAAGTAGAAGAAAAGCAAGAATGTTCCTATAAACTGGGAAAACAATCTTGCTAATGCCCATATTAAGGGCAGCTCTAGAGACAACATGGAAACCAGCATAACCAAATTGCAAGGCCAACATGGCCAAGTGAAGTTGCATTTTTTCAGGTATGGCAAACCCCATTATTCTCTTAGAAGTAGCTGAACCACTAGTATCTGCCATTGGAGAGAAACAAATGGAAAAAAAAGGAATGTATGAAGTAATATTAGGGATAATTAGTTGATGTAAAGAGAGAAATGGGATGGAATTGAGTTGAGTTGTGATGGATGTTTAGGTGCTTAGAGTTAGGGAGGTATAAATATAGCTAAAAAGAAGAGTGATTTTTTAAAAGGTGACCCCATTGTGGGGTACTTAAAAGATGTTATGTCAACTGTATTTAACCTTCTTATGTTTTGGGTGTCTCCCACATTCTCCTTTCTCCCAAACTCAAAAAGAAAGATGTAATAAAGGAAAAAAAGAGAACATTTTTTTTATAACGATAATATTTGAGTCCATTGCACTAGCATATTTGCCAAGTCGAGGCGACGGAGTTGATTTTTCAAATGATCATTCAATTGATAGTTATTATCTCAGAAAATTATTTTTGTGCTGAAAGATTGGAATAAAACAAAATGCAGGTAACGTTCTGAGATAATAACTATTAGCTGAGTGTGACCGTATGAGAAATCAGCTCAACGGTGATTGGTTCAAACCTTCATATGAATTCAATCTTATTATAATTTTAATAACTTCACACACTCAATATATCCATGCATGATTTAAATAATACTGGATTCAGTTGAATCTATTTATATTACATCCGTCTTGATATCAGGTAACTCTGACTAATAAAACTTTACCATATTAAAAGAAAAAAGACTAACGGTTTTCGTCTTTGTTGGAACTTAAACTCTAATCTTCTCCTCTACTTTTTACATATTTAATTGATGGTGAAAGAAAAAAGAAAAAAAAAAGGAAGGAATTTCTTCCCAGCAAGAAAAGAAAAAGAATAATTTTTAAGTTAAATTAAAGTAAAAAGCCCAAGCCTTCACTTGGAATGACAAGACAACCCAATCCATGAGACTCCCACTAGTGAAAGGAAATGAGTAAAAAAGGAGATCACAAATAGAGTGTTGTGTCTAAGAGGTTCTGTTTTGGAAGCATGCTATTAATGATGATGATAATTGATGAGTTGGGGGTGGGGGTGGGGGTAGGGGGTAGGGGTGCAGGGAAGGTAGTAAGCAGCCATCAATAGATAGAACGCACGAGGGGTGGTGGGTACACACACCCCATGCATGCTTTAGCTAATAAAACCCCCACCATAAACCCCTCCACACAACACATCCTACTAAGCTCTACGTTGGGTTTCATTTGTTGCCTATTGTTTGTCTCCCTCTGTGCTCTAACCTTATACAGGCGGAGCCAGGATTCCATTTAACGGGTTCAAAGTTTGAAGAATAACTAATCGAAGGGGTTCAATATTAAAATAATTTTAGTCATGCATAAATAGTATAATTTTCTGCAGAAGGGGGTTCGGATGACCCTCTTGCTAAAGGCTGCCTCCGCCCCTGACCTTACACAGTGCAATCAGAGGTGGAAAATAAGCTGGTTGGATCAAATACGGACGAGTTAAAATCGATCAAATCCATAAATAGATTAGGGGTTCTAAGCTCACATCGTGTGATTAGAGCCTAGAGGTATACTATTCTTATTGGTTGAAATATATGAAGAAGTTAAAATGAGCTAAATTCAATAAAAGGATTGAGATTTATCTTGCTTGAAATTTTTTTCAGCTAATTAAATTAGTATGAGTTTGGTCAAAATAAGTCGAGTAACATGTTATTTGAGTTTTTTTTCTGCTAATTAAATTAGTATGAGTTTGGTCAAAATATGTAATTAATTGGCTTAGGTTTATTAAAATTTACAAAATTTAATTACATATTTTATTTATTTGAGTTGTATTTTGATCTATATAGTGAAGAGTGGTTTAAATTTGGACATGGTTAAAAGGCTATAGAAAAATAATCTGATTTTTCCACCTCTAAATAAAAATTTGGAACTATAGAAACAACATATTGCCTAAATGTAACTCAGCCTACAATATATTAAAACTTTTAAAAGGTTAATCTCCAAGCTTTCCTTTTTGCCTAATAATTCAACTTTAATGTTTTAAAATTCTAGCCTAGTCTAACTCTTTTTTTTTTTATTGTATAAAAATCATCAAATACAGACTAGCTATACCAAATGTATATCTTTTCACACTAGTTCAAGAATTTAATGAAAATCAAATCACAAATAATTCTAAAAAATTCATTATGCACCCTGTCCGTACAAGAACCACCACATATTCTTAGAGTATGGACCATTTGTATGATACTAATTTATAGACCATAAATCATTCAATATTATAATTTCTTAATCACTTTCATAGGACTCTGCTCGTGAGTACACTCGTGTGACCAAACATTTGACCAAATCAATTTAATAGATAAGCTCTTCCTCATGGTCATGTTGATCTGACACAT
The DNA here is from genome assembly GCA_030864215.1 of Capsicum pubescens. Classification (NCBI taxonomy): domain Eukaryota; kingdom Viridiplantae; phylum Streptophyta; class Magnoliopsida; order Solanales; family Solanaceae; genus Capsicum; species Capsicum pubescens. The sequence goes on along the minus strand of CM061541.1, from coordinate 6,281,376 downwards.
TTCTATTTAAAAAAAATAATAATTTAATTAGAGTTATATCTTATTAAATTAATCTTATTGATATTTCGAAACTCTAAATTTAATTATTACTACTTCATGTAGTTATTAACACTTAGGGTAGGATGAAAAAAAAAATAATAAAACTCTTTTGATTTGCTAATTAAGTTGGTACATCATCTATTTTTATTATAGGTGATAAGTAAAATAAAACGGAGGAAGTAATAACTTTTTCGTTTTTTTTTTTTAAATGAATAAGAGCTTAACTTCAACTATAGTAACTGTTTTTTTTTTTCGTAAAATAAAAAATAATAATGAAAAAGCATACTTGTGAACCTTACAAGATCATCGTCTGGTAAGCTCACGGAAACTAAATCAAATAATTGGTCACTGAATCTACAGAAAATATTGTTAACTCCTACAAACGATTTAATTACTGATATTTCAAGATTCACTTAGTCATGAATATCGTAAGGTGCTATTTTGCGCAGATTCCAGTAGCCTACTTCAAAATCTCGTAACATTACATCATTACATGAGATGGGTTCAGTCGAACTCAGTGAATTTTGTTCAAATAATATATTTGTGTCAAGAAATTTGTTAAACATGTACATATCTTGAATTTAGAACTCAATACAAGCACTTATAATCGTTTTTCTAAAAATTCTTATTCCACAACTCTTCTAATTATTTGTCGAGAAATAAATTATTGTTTAAATGAATAAATATCTATACATAAGCCAAATTTTATAGTTTGATTATTACTTATGTTCTCTCACTATTTTTTCGATAGCTTAAAAAATCTAAATATACTTTTTTCTCTTTGATTATTATAATAAATTATTCTAATCAAAAGAAAAAGCAATCTCTTTTTAAAACTTTCCATCTTCTAATCTATTGTGGAGAACTAAACGAACCATTTGGTCCACAATCGATCAAATGGAAAACGGAAAGAAAAGGAAAAAAATTGTTTAGCACTTATATCTGTCGAGCTAGAAACATTAGTTTTTTTTCTTAAAAAAAAGTAGTGTCAAAATTTGCAGCCAACACAAGATCTTTTTTTGTTTCACCTTTTCTTTTTCCTGTAAATTAAATTGACATAAAAACTTCTTAATAATAGCTAATGGTACGATTAAGTCAATTATGATGTCGCTTAGACAATTTTATAGTTTAGAGTTTAAATTATATGTATCAACTCAATTTTTATATGTTATATATAGAAGGTAATATTTGTCGTATTTTTAAGATTATAAATGACCTGATAGTATAAAAAACTTTAAACTAACAACAAGAGCAGAGCTAGAAGTCCGAATATGAATTCGGTCAAACTTAGCAATTTTGCTCAAACAGTAAAATTTTGTTAAGAAGTTCATTAAATATATATAAAATATTAAGTTTAGAGCGTGATCAATTATTAACACTTTGAAATAGTCATTTCAGAATTCACGATTCATAAAGTTAAAATCCCGACTTCAGCTCTGACTAACGTAACTATGTGTGTATATATATAACACTTAATTCTTTAATTTATTTAGGCTCTTGATTAATGCAACTAATGAAGTGTTTCCAGTGAGGTTTCCACTCCCAAAGGCTAGCTCAAGTGTGGCCTGGCCTTGGTTATTATATTCTGTGCTTTAAGAGACATTATGTTCCCCATCAATGGAGACCATCATCATTCTTAAAATTCTTCAAAAAAAAAAAAATCCCAAAGAGAAAACAAAAAAAGGAAAAAATATATATATTGAGAATATAATTAATAATACCTATTCTTAGCCTTTTTAATCCTCAAAAGATGGATCTTTTCTGACAGTCATAATATATAGCCAGATTCTCTTTGGATCATGGCCTAGCTACTGTCACACCCCTTTTTACGCGTACTCCAAAACATTGGAATACATTTTTAAAGTTCGAAAGGGTTTTATTATTTAAGTGACAAGAAATAAAAATTTGTTTCGGAAAAGGATTATTTGCATTTTTTATTCAGAGTCGCCACTTGGCATAATCCGGTGTGCCAAGTCACCTTTAGAAAATCCTTTTCGAAACCATTTGACTCTTAAACTGGTTTTGCGAACAGAGATTCCGGTTAAGGAATTCTGTTGACCAAGGGGAAGGTGTTAGGCACCCCTGATCCCGTGGTTCAACCACGGTCGCTTGGTAGAGTGTATCAACTATTTTGGCATTACGAAATGTATAAACCACACAAGAGGCACGCAAAAATAATCAAACAAAATAAAACAATCCAAAAATGTAAAGTCCAGTCCAATTATACAGTCCAAAAATAGAAAGATACAAAAATATAAATCCTAGTCTAAACTAATTCTAGATTAAGCTCCAATGCCTTACCCGACGCCGCGGGCCTTCATCACGATCATTTTTCGCCAACATGATACGTCGGGGCATTCCCCGGTGAATAAATACAAGTGATCTCGGGGCATTCCCCGGCTAAATAAATACATTTTTTCAATACGAGAAAACCAAATCATTCACCCAAATTTCAATCATTTAAACAATATTTCAAACGTTCAATAAAATCACAAATTATAAACTTTGCCTACCCAAACTACGTTTGCCTAAACCAATCGGCGCATCATGATACTACCCAATCAAACACTCGTATTTGCTTCAAAATAACCAACGACAATAAATCAAAACAATATTCATTCTTTATCAATTCCTACCATCCAACCCCACATTCCATTTTTTTTATACCAAATTCCAACGATTCAAGACAGTCATCTCAACAATCCACAACCATTTATTCAATGAAATCGAACACCGAATTAATGTCACCAAAATTCAACCACACATCAGGCAAATCAAACACGTATAGTAAAGTAAAATTAGAAGAGATAGAGTTGGACCTTAAATTTGAAGCTTTCAAACTCAATGTTATTCGAATAAAGAGAGTCTGCACCCGGAAACCTCGAGCCGAACCTTAACACCAACAATCCAACTCGACAAATAAAGATCCGTTCACCGTCACTTTTCACGCCGGGTACTGTTCACCGATTACTGTTCACCGGTACTGTTCACGGTTACTGTTCACCGGTGCTTTTTTTTTTTTTTTTGTGAGGAAGATTATTTTGTCATTGTTGTTATTGTGGAGAAGATGATGATCAAAGCCTTAGCCCCTTTTCCTATTAGAATTTTTTCTTTTATAATGGGCATGGATTTGTTATGATGTGGGAATTTTGGTGGGTCCCCCATATATTCTTTCTTTGTGGACAAGAAAAAGGAGGGGGGGATCATATGGGTAGTTAGGGTAGGTGGAAGCTTTTGATTGGGTAGGTTGTTAGGATAAGATAAATTAGTTAGAGGTATTTATTTTTTTTTGTTTATTTTTGTATTTTTGTATTTTGTGGAGGGATAATTACACGGGGTAGGGTACGCGGTAGGATAACATAAAATGGGTAAAGTGAATAAAAATGGAACTTCAAGAGGACGAAATCACGTGTCTACATCATGCCCCCTTTGACTGTAAACACGCAGTGTTTTCAGACAAAGAAGTAGACAACGAGATAGAATTTTGTCCCGACCATTATTCAAAAGAAGAAACAGAAGAAAGAAGGACTATCGGGTTTTGAATTAGGACAGCCTACCCAACCAAGTTACGAGAGGATCGAGTGACAAGCATCTCAACTTTTGGACGGCGGTGGACTATACCGAGCTGGAGAGTCAAGTGAGGTTCCATCGAGGTTCCGGTCCGCGGCTCTGTTATTACATCAAAAATAAAGATTAAAAGCTAAAACATAAAGAAAATTACAAAAATCCTATCTAAACAGCTTTTGTTGGTTCTTGACTCGACTTTCATCACCCTGTTCTCCAAGCGGGCTCCTGACTTGCAATTTCTTTCCCCTTGTTGCTTGGCTTTCAATTGCTTCACTTTGTTGCTTGACTCTTTTGTTTCTTCACCCTATTCTCCATGCGGGCTCCTGACTTGCTATTTCATCACTTTGTTGCTTGACTTTTCATTTTCTTCACTCTGTTCTCCCGGTGGGATCCGAACTTGCTATTTCATCACCCTGTTCTTCAGGCGGGTTCCTGCCTTGCTATTTCATCACCCTGTTCTTCAGGCGGGCTCCTGCCTTGCTATTTCATCACCCTGTTCTTCAGGCGGGCTCCTGCCTTGCTATTTCATCACCCTGTTCTTCAAGCGAGTTCCTGCCTTGCTATTTCATCACCCTGTTCTTCAGGCGGGCTCCTGAAACTCAAAATTAAAACTAGAACGAAAATTATCCCAAACAAGAATTATAAATAATTAGTATTTCATTTTTTGAAAGCATTGTCCCATTTTCCAGGAGGGTCCTGACCAGAAGGTGAAATCCCATTTTTCAGGAGGGTCCTAAGCAGAAAGTAAAAATATCTAAACAAAAACTAAAGTCCCATTTTTCAGGAGGGTCCTGAACTGAAAGTAAAATCCCATTCTTCAGGAGGGTCCTGAACAGAAAGTAAAGTCCCATTTTTCAGGAGGGTCCTGAACATAAAGTAAAATCCTATTTTTCAGGAGGGTCCTGAACAGAAAGTAAAATCCCATTTTTCAGGAGGGTCCTGAACAGAAAGTAAAGTCCCATTTTTCAGGAGGGTCCTGAACAGAAAGTAAAATCCCATTTTTCAGGAGGGTCCTGAACAGAAAGTAAAGTCCCATTTTTCAGGAGGGTCCTGAGTAGAAAGTAAAATCCCATTTTTCAGGAGGGTCCTGAACAGAACGTAAAATCTCATTTTTCAGGAGGGTCCTGAACATAAAGTAAAATCCCATTTTTCAGGAGGGTCCTGAACTGAAAGTAAATTCCCATTTTTCAGGAGGGTCCTGAACAGAAAGTAAAATCCCATTTTTCAGGAGGGTCCTGAACAGAAAGTAAAGTCCCATTTTTCAGGAGGGTCCTGAACAGAAAGTAAAATCCCATTTTTCAGGAGGGTCCTGAACAGAAAGTAAAGTCCCATTTTTCAGGAGGGTCCTGAGTAGAAAGTAAAATCCCATTTTTCAGGAGGGTCCTGAACAGAACGTAAAATCTCATTTTTCAGGAGGGTCCTGAACATAAAGTAAAATCCCATTTTTCAGGAGGGTCCTGAACTGAAAGTAAATTCCCATTTTTCAGGAGGGTCCTGAACATAAAGTAAAATCCCATTTTTCAGGAGGGTCCTGAACATAAAGTAAAATCCCATTTTTCAGGAGGGTCCTGAGCAGAAAGTAAAGTCCCATTTTTCAGGAGGGTCCTGAACAGAAAGTAAAGTCCCATTTTTCAGGAGGGTCCTGAACAGAAAGTAAAGTCCCATTTTTCAGGAGGGTCCTGAACATAAAGTAAAATCCCATTTTTCAGGAGGGTCCTGAACATAAAGTAAAGTCCCATTTTTCAGGAGGGTCCTGAACAGAAAGTAAAGTCCCATTTTTCAGGAGGGTTCTGAACAGAAAGTAAAGTCCCATTTTTCAGGAGGGTCCTGAACATAAAGTAAAATCCCATTTTTCAGGAGGGTCCTGAACATAAATTAAAGTCCCATTTTTCAGGAGGGTCCTGAACAGAAAGTAAAGTCCCATTTTTCAGGAGGGTCCTGAACATAAAGTAAAATCCCATTTTTCAGGAGGGTCCTGAACAGAAAGTAAATTCCCATTTTTCAGGAGGGTCCTGAACAGAAAGTAAAGTCCCATTTTTCAGGAGGGTCCTGAACAGAAAGTAAAGTCTCATTTTTCAGGAGGGTCCTGAACATAAAGTAAAATCCCATTTTTCAGGAGGGTCCTGAACAGAAAGTAAAGTCCCATTTTTCAGGAGGGTCCTGAACATAAAGTAAAATCCCATTATTCAGGAGGGTCCTGAGCTGAAAGTAAATTCCCTGGATATGCATTTCCAATGGTAGCTGAATCAAGTGAAACAAATTTGCCCCTGTTTCAATCAAAGAAAAATTTGTCAGTTAAAAACTTAGTGGTGGCTTGCAGATCTTGGCTTTTCAGGTATCTACCCAACACTCGTTCCTTTCATCTTTGTTCCAAATTGCTAACACTTGTCGTGTCTTGCCGCATCATTGACCTGGATCCAGAGTGAGGGAAATGAGTTCTGACTCAAACAATGGGTTTCCATTTTTACCATGCCCCTGAGGTGCACTCTTTTCCCAAATCCGAAATGCTTCTACGAATCCAATAGCCTGTCGGTTGATAGACTTCCTTTGCTTCGTGTTGAATTACGATCATATTTCTTTTCTGTGTTGTTCCTTGGCTTTTCCTCATATAATTGGAAAGACTGATAGTAAATTTTGAAATCCTTTCTTGCTTGTTTTGACACAGACTTGACTTAAAATGTAAAGAAATGATGGTGACTTTTATTTTGATAAATGACATAAAAAAAACAAAAAACATGAATATGTAAATGAAAGAAAGAGGGAAATGTCCCATATTCAAAAAGAAAACTTATCTGAATACGACAACCAACTCCAATGAGTATGACATGCATTTAGGATTGAGCTGCCTGATCTTCCTATCCAAAACTCCCCATTTGTTGTCGAGTTTGTGCCTTTGCCGTTGAGCCGCTTCTTCAAATCTATTGGACTCATACATCACATTCGACTGACGACATCTAAAAAGACATTCGCCAACAAATCTCTTTCTTTTCACTTTTCACTTTTCTCTTGAACTCTCCCTCGCCTTACGGTGCCCGTGAGGGTTTTCACCAATAAGACTCTCTCATTTTTGTATTTCTCTCAACTCACCATCGCCTTATGGTGCCTGCAAAGGTTTTCACCAATAAGACTCTCTCATTTTCATTTTCTCACAACTCACCATCGCCTTATGGTGCCTGCAAAGGTTTTCACCAATAAGACTCTCTCATTTTTGTATTTCTTTCATGATTTCTTATGCTGAGGGAGATAAGCGGTACTTCACAATGTATCGTCATATCCATTGCATGCTTAGCCTTAACACTATCAAAAATTGATCTGAAGGACTTTCTTTGGTTGTAACTTGGCTTTTGGTCAAGGTTAGAAAAGATGGTAAGAGGCTCAAACGATACTTGAAGTGGGGGTGGGACTTACAACTTTTGGAATCGACTCAAACAATGCATTAACTCATGCCCCAGTTTTGTTGACTGGGTGAATCTTAAATATTTATTTGGTTGGACCGAGCCCGAAATAGGGCAGCTTACGTATCTCACTCCCAAGAGAGGAGAATCAGGTCGCACGTAGTTCCATCAGCTTGTTCTTTGTTTTGATTTGATTTTTTTCTTTTATTTTTGAACTCTTTCTTTTATTCTTATTTTCTTGACATTTATCTTTGACTCTATTTTGATTCCAAAAGAGGGATATGAAAGAAAAATAAACGAGGCTCAAACGGGTAAACAAAGGGTGACACAATGTTTGGATAGAAGAATAAAATGCCTTCATCATATCAATCTTAAAAAATGCAAGTACTAAACATGCAATAAACTCAAACAAAGGATCAAATATCATACATAGTATCTTTTGACCGCATCAGCATTGATAGCCATTTCTGCCATTTTGCCTTCAGTATCTGTCAAATATAAGGCTCCATTGGGTAACACTTTCTTCACAACGAAGGGACCTTGCCAGTTAGGGGAGAACTTGCCCTTCGCTTCAACCTGGTGAGGAAGGATACGTCTTAATACCAACTGACCAACTTCAAAATTCCTGGGACGGACCTTTTTGTTATACGCACGAGCCATCCTCCTTTGATACAACAGTCCATGACACACGGACGTTAGCCTTTTTTCCTCGATCAAACTCAAATATTCCAGTCGGGCTTTTACCCATTCGTCGTCATCGATCTCTGCTTCTACAATGACCCGAAGAGAAGGAATTTCAACTTCTGCAGGGATGACTCCTTCTGTCCCATACACTAATAAATATGGAGTTGCCCCTGTTGAAGTGCGAACAGTGGTGCGATAACCTAGCAATGCAAACGACAACTTTTCATGCCACTGTCTAGAACCTTGTACCATTTTTCGCAGTATCTTTTTTATATTTTTATTGGCGGCTTCTACAGCACCATTGGCCTTTGGGCGATATGGAGTAGAATTTCGATGTGCGAACTTAAACTGTTGACACACTTCTTGCATCAAATGACTATTGAGATTGGCAGCATTGTCTGTAATAATCATCTTAGGAATTCCAAATCTACAAATGATATTGGCATGAACAAAATCTACCACAAGCTTCTTTGTCACCGACTTGAAAGTTACTGCTTCCACCCACTTTGTGAAGTAGTCAATGGCTACCAAAATGAATCTATGTCCATTTGATGCCTTCGGCTCAATCGGTCCAATCACATCCATTCCCCAAGCTACGAACGGCCATGGAGCGGCCATTGCATGCAGCTCAACAGGAGGAGAACGTATCAGATCGCCGTGCACCTGACATTGATGACACTTTCGAACAAACTGAATAGAATCCCTCTCCATAGTAAGCCAGTAATAACCTGCTCGAAGAATCTTCTTTGACAAGACGTGACCGTTCATATGCGACCCGCATACTCCAGAGTGTATTTCATCCATGATTGTCAAGGCTTCTTTTGCATCTACACACCTTAGAAGTCCCAGATCTGGGGTCCTCTTATACAAGATTCCCCCGCTCGAGAAAAATCCACTAGCCAAACGCCTAAGAGTCCTCTTTTGATCGTTGGTGGCATATGTTGGGTATTCTCCTGATTGAATGTACCGCTTGATATCCAAGAACCAAGGTTCTCCATCGAGCTCTTCTTCAACCACATTGCAGTAAGCATGCTGATCACGACTCTGTACATGCACTGGATCGATGTAGGCTTTGTCAGGATGTTGGAGCATTGAAGACAAAGTGGCCAAAGCATCAACAATTTCATTACGAATCCTTGGAATGTGCCTAAATTTTACTAACACAAATCGTCGGCATAGCTCCTGCAAGCATTGTCGATACGGGATGAGCTTCAAATCTCGCGTCTCCCAATCGCCTTGAATTTGATGGACGAGTAAATCTGAATCTCCCAACACCAATAATTTTTGGACTCCCATATCAACAGCTAACCTCAAACCAAGGATGCAGGCTTCATACTCTGCCATATTGTTAGTACAGTAGAATCGAAGTTGTGCTGTTACCGGGAAATGTTGTCCCGATTCAGAGACAAGAACCGCACCTATTCCGACTCCTTTCATATTGACAGCTCCATCGAAGAATAACCTTCAACCTGGATCAACATCTATAACGACTTCATCGACACACGACACTTCTTCGTCAGGAAAATATGTCTTTAATGGCTCGTACTCTTCATCGATGGGATTCTCAGCAAGATGATCTGCCAAGGCTTGGGCTTTCATGGCGGTTCGAGTCACATATACGATGTCGAACTCGGTAAGCAAAATTTTCCACTTTGCCAATCGACCTGTCGGCATAGGCTTCTGAAAGATATACTTCAAAGGATCCATGTGGGAGATGAGATAAGTAGTATAGGATGAGAGATAGTGCTTCAACTTCTGTGCTATCCAAGTTAGGGCACAACACGTCCTTTCAAGAAGAGTATACCTGGCCTCATAAGTGGTGAACTTCTTGCTAAGATAGTAAATAGCCTGCTCTTTTTTGCCTGTGACATCATGTTGCCCCAGGACACACCCGAAAGAATTGTCCATGACTGACAAGTATAAGATCAAAGGCCTACCAGGCTCCGGGGGTACCAACACGGGCGGATTTGACAAATATCTTTTGATTCGATCGAACGCTTCCTGACATTCTTCAGTCCATTTTACCACAACACTCTTTTTCAGCAACTTAAATATGGGCTCACAAGTGGTTGTGAGTTGAGCAATAAACCTGCTAATGTAGTTCAGTCTACCAAGCAAACTCATTACCTCCGTTTTATTCTTGGGCGGGGGCAAATCCTGAATGGCTTTGATTTTCGAGGGATCTAATTCAATTCCCCGACGGCTGACTACAAACCCCAACAGCTTTCCAAATGGAACTCCAAATACATATTTTGCCGGGTTGAGTTTGAGGTTATACCTGCGAAGTCTTTCAAAGAACTTTCTCAAGTCTTTTACATGGTCGGCCTGACTTTTTAACATAATAATCACATCATCCACGTAAACCTCAATCTCCTTATGCATCATGTCATGAAACATAGTGGTCATGGCTCTCATGTATGTTGCTCCAGCATTCTTCAAACCGAACGGCATCACCCGATAACAATAAGTTCCCCATGGTGTGATAAAAGATGTCTTCTCCGCGTCTTCATCATCCATAATGATCTGGTGATATCCGGCATAGCAATTCACAAAAGAGGCAACCTCGTGTTTAGCACAGTTGTCTAGCAAAATATGGATGTTGGGCAGTAGAAAATCATTTTTTGGACTTGCCCTGTTCAAATCGCGGTAATCAACACACACTCGAATTTTGCCATCTTTCTTTGGTACGGGAACAACATTAGATAACCACATGGGATAACGAGCCACTCGAATTACTTTGGCTTCAAGTTGTTTCATGATTTCCTCTTTGATTTTAATACTTACATCTGTTTTAAACTTCCTCAACTTCTGTTTGACAGGAGGGAATGCGGAATCCGTTGGCAATTTGTGAGACACTAATTCAGTGCTTAAACCAGTCATATCATCATAAGACCATGCAAAAACATCCTTATAATCCATTAACGTTTGAATCATTTCATCCTTTAGCTGGGGCAAAACATGTACACTGATTTTAGTTTCCCTAACATCTTCTTGATCCCCTAGATTTATTGGCTTAGTCTCATTCAAATTAGGATTCGGTTTGTCTTCAAATTGTTCCAACCCTTTGCTTATTTCTTCTAATGCTTCTTTTTCATCATATTCCTCATCCTGCTCCATTACATCTGGATTATTTTGGATTTTAAGACCAGGCTGAAAATTCCGCATGCATGTCATGTCATTAGAATCAGCATAAAGAGAACTGTGTAAAAAAAAAAAACTATATTAGACACAAAACAAAAGGGACATTGCATTTCATTAAATAAAAGATAGAAGGGTTTAAACACAGACACCAATATAACATAAACAAACTAAAATCCGAATTACAACCCTGAAATAACTCGGATAAACAAAAAGGAAAACAAAATAAACTACCAAAACTCCCTCCTGACGGGGAGAGGAGTGACTTCCCAATTATTGAGCCGGACAGCTGGACCTATGAATTGCACATCTGCCATACTGGTACCTTCTCCTGCTTCAACCATATCAACATCAATAAAAAAGTTCTGGAGGTCACCCACCAATTCAACTTCAGATCCCACATGCTTCGCGACATCGCTCTTAACGAATGACTCACTGAGTAGTGGCATTGGGCGAGGGAGTGACCATATTTCCTTCTTCCTTCCCCTGATTTTCTTCAGATCTTCAGTTGTAGGCTCAAATCCCAGACCAAACGTGCCCACGTTCTCACTCGGACATATGGGATGAACTATACCATGCAGAGATGCTCCCAAACCTTTTCCTGGTTCAAATCCGTATTTCCAAAGTTCACTCACCATCATGATAGAAGCAGAAGACAATTGCGGTCCCGGTATAGCTTGCCACTCAGGGATACGACTCACTGGCACTGTATCAAAAATTTGATAGACGAATGTCTCCTCTACGTTATTTGCTTCAATAAAGGACAAGGGAGAATCTTCGTAGGCTGATAAATCTCCTTCACCATGAATAACTACTTCTTGTCTGTCATGCTCAAACTTAATCATTTGGTGCAGCGTGGATGCAATCGCCTTGGCCTTGTGGATCCAGGGCCTTCCCAACAACAGATTGTAAGAGGATTCTACGTTCAATACCTGAAACTCTATGGCAAACTCAACAGGCCCTATGGTTAACATTAGTTCTATTTCGCCAATGGAATTTGACTTTGCACCATCGAAAGCCCTAACACATACATTGTTGGGCTTGATCCTATCAGCACCAACATTCAGCTTTTGCAAAGTAGAAATAGGGCAAATATTTGCACCTGAACCTCCATCAATCATAACATGAGTGACGTAGAAACCCTCACACTTCACTGTAATGTAAAGACCCCGATTATGCCCTGTACCTTCAACAGGCAATTCATCATCAGAAAAGCTGATCCGATTGACCTCAAAGATTTTTCCCACTATTTTCTCAACCTGGTTGATTGTAATCTCCCTTGGAACATATGCTTCATTCAATACCTTCAGCAAAACATCACGATGCTCCTCGGAGTGCAACAACAAAGATAAAAGGGAAATTTGAGCAGGGGTTTTCTTCAGCTGGTCTAATACTGAATACTCTGGCAATTTCATCTTTTTCAAAAAATCTTCGGCTTCCTCCTCAGTGATAGGCTTTTTGATAGACGACGGTTCACTCACCGTTGGCTTAGACTTTCTTAAGCTTTCAGGCACGAAGCATCTTCCTGACCTGGTCAAACCTCCTACCTCATCTACATCTTCCACAACTTCTTTCCCGTGATAGATCATCACAGTCCGCCCATAATTCCAGGGAATCCTTTTCATATCAACTATCGGAGGTTGGGTCACCGGTTTGAGGACAATAGGCGCTGCCAGTGCTCCTTTCACCGTCAAGATAGGTTGACTCAAAGCTCCCACCACTGTCAACTTAGGTTTATCCTGACTCGAATCACCATACCTTCTGGCGCCTTGTACTGTGATCAGGGGCTTCTTTGTGCTTTCTCGGGATTTATCCTCCCTCATTCCTTCCTGGCTCAATGACATTGTTTTCAAAGACTCCGCTACATTCACCGATTTCTCCTCAGTGGTGTGTATCTTGACAATAGGCTTATAACCCCTCGAAGACTCTTTCCCATCATATATCAATTCTAACATATTGGCTTCAGCATGGGTTGGCAGCGGATTCTGGTTAATGTTTGGACCCTCCGGGGCTTGGACCAACATCTGATTTGTGTCAATCAAGTCTTGGACAGCTCTCTTTAAATGTCAACATTTCTCAATATCATGGCCTGGCATATCAGAACAGTACGCACATCTTAAAGAATAATCGAGATTCCTTGGTGGTGGATTTGAAAGCCTTCCTTGAATTGGGCTTAAAACCTTCAACTTCCTCAACCTATCAAACAAGCTAGCATATGACTCCCCAAGAGGTGTGAATTGATTTTTGACCGTTTTCTCCTGCTTATACTCGGGCCTAGGCTGAAAACTGGGTCTGGAGGGGTTTTGGTAATTTGGTGGAGCGAATGGGCGATTTTGTGAAGTTTGCGCGCGCCACTGCGGGTAAGAAGGGGTTTGGGCATATGGTTGTGCACTATATACTGGGTAAGGGGGTGGTGGAATGGAATATAAAGGATTTTGTGGAGGGTAGTAATGGTGGGGAGGAATATATGGAGCTTGGGCGTAGACTTGGGCTTGGGATTGGGGATAGGGGCGAGGTGGCCTTTTAGGATAAGTATGGGTTCCGGCTACGACAGTCGCAATATCCTCTTTCTTCTTTTTTCCTCCAAATGCGCCAGATCCACCTTGAATCGCTTGTGTGGTAGCTTTTAATGCAGCAAAACTCACTATTCGACCGGTCTTAATCCCGTCCTCTATCATCTCCCCCATTTTGAGGACTTCCATAAAAGACTTTCCCATTGCCGGAAGTAAATGTTGAAAATAGGTCTCATCCTGCGCCTGAATGAAAAATTCTACCAACTTACTTTCCTTCATTGGAGGCTTTACCCTAGCGGCCTGTTCACGCCACCTTATAGCGTATTCCCTAAAACCTTCAGTGCTCTTTTTCTTCATGTTGACCAAAGATTTTTCATCTGGAATCAAGTCGATGTTGTACTGAAAATGTTGAACAAATTCAGAAGCCAAATCATCCCAACTGTTCCATTTATCGATATCCCGATCGATGAACCATTCTGAAGTCAGATCTGAAAGACTCTCGCCAAAGAAGGTCATGAGTAGTTCTTCCTTTCCTCCTGCAGCCCTCAACTGGTTGCAATAACGTCTCAAGTGTGCAACAGGATCACCGTGCCCTGCGTACTTCTCGAACTTAGGCATCTTAAAACCGGGGGGCAGGTTGATGTCTGGGAACATGCACAGGTCTTTATAGGAAACACTTCTATAATCTCCGATTCCTTGCAAATTCCTCATAGCTTGCTCTAAACTCTTCAGTTTCCGGGCTATGACATCCTGTTCCTCCGTTGCGACAGGTTTCTCCGTATCAAATGGAAATGCAGGCGGCTGAGTGTACCCATACGGTTCATTCAATTGCAGAGTAGGCTCCGTAGCATAATACTGACCATCTGAAACCTTCTGTGCTGGCTCACTGGAAGACCGAGGAAGCCTCATTGTGGGACGCACAACATATATGGGAGTTTCATGTGGTGGCGGGGCCACGAATACCGGTGTGATCGGTGGCGCTGGCTGAGCAGCTGGTCTTGATTGGGGAGCTGCCAAGGGTACTCCAGAATTGCCAGGATAATAATGTCGCGGAGTGAATCCTGGCGCGTGCTCAGGTGACTCAGTAGGAGCAGAGAATTGTGCTTGAGAAAGCGGTGGGCAATTAGAGATATTCCCAAGACCTTCAGGGAGCGGAGGAGGAGGCATTCCGCTGGCCCATGCCCGGTGCAAATCTATCAATTGTTGCCTGAGCCTTACTACCTCATCATTGTGTTCTGAACTTTCTTCCCTGTGATCCTGATCCGGGTCAATGAGCGAATTTTCAATCTCCCTGCTAGCCATTGCGAGCTTTGCTTTGGATCTAGTGAAGTATGGGTGACTAGCCAGAGTGCTGCAAACCTACCACTTTTATCTGAAAGAACATGCTCATTAAAGACGACATCCGTTAGGATTAGGGTATACCAAAAGCATGGGAATCACATTGGTAAAATTGCCCTAAGTTCATGTTCATTTCTACCAGCTTTTGAGGGTAGCGAGGTCATTTCAACATCATCCCGATTTTTATTTACACACTTTTTTTATCTACACCTATTACTATTTTTTATCAATATCTGCTCTTTTCCTCACGTTATATACCTTTATTTTATCATTCGTTATGGCTTTTGTTTTCCTTAAAAGAGGAAAAATAATGAAAAACAACGAAACAAAATGATTAGATCGAACCCAAAAGTAGGCTGCCTACGTATCATGTTGTACATGAATCAGATCTTGCGTAGTTCGGGCAATCTTGCCAAAATGGTCGATTAAACTCCTTTTTTCTTTCTTGAAACAAAGTGTCAAAAGAATTGATGAAAATCTTTTTTTTTTCTTTTTTTTTTTTTAGGTTTAAATCTCTATACAAAATGAAACATGTGATTACCAAAGAAAAAATAAAAACTTTTTGGGTTTTCAATTTTTGAATTTCATGTGAAAATGAAACTTGAAACTATTAAAAAAAATCTTTTTGTAGTTTTCTTTTAGAGATGTATATGAAACACCTACTTTAAGTGAAGAGTGAAGAAAATCTTTTTGAATTTTTCAGATTCCTGTACAACATGAAATCTATGATTACCGAAGAAAATATTTTTGGATTTTCGATTTTAAATTTCATACGAAAATGAAACTTGAACCTATTAAAGGAAAATATATTTTTTTTTTCTTTCTTTTAAAGATGTACATGAGACACCTACTCTAAATGAAGAGTGAAGAATTTTTTTTTTTGAATTTTTGAAATAAGATCCCCGAACCCATAATAGGTTGCCTACGTATCTCACTCCCGAGAGAGGAGAATCAGGGGTGCGTAGTTCGTCCAGATTGGACATTTAACGATTAACTAATAAATTGAACCTAACTTAAGAGACAACCAAAAACAAACGAGTGAAAACATTTTGGATTTTCAACTAGACATTTCAACTAAGACTGACACCACCAATTATAAAAAAATCTTTTTGGTATTTTGTTTTTGACAGATAAGTAGACAAAGCAAATAAAACCCTCTTTTTTTTCATTCAATTTTTTTTTTGAACTTACGGTACTTTGAGAAGATAAATGCAAAAACGTAAAAAAAAAATCTTTTTGAGTTTCGGGATCGTGAAGAACAAAAGCCATAAAGAACTCTAAAATAAACTTCGACACTCCTTTTGATTCATTCTTTTCGACTCACTTTTTTTCCTCTTTTTTTTTTTTTTTTCACACTTTACTTCTAACACATGTTTTCCCCAAATCGGTCCGTCAAATGACCACGTTACCCTCAAATATGCAACAGTTAGCACGTAGGGATGCTTTAAAGGCGAGTCTCCTACAAAGGACCGTGTAGGCCTCGCTAGGTCTCAATAAGATGCACATAAGAATGACCTAAAGGCTGACCTACGTTGTGGTTTACTAACAAGGCCGTTCGGGGGAGCATATGGTCGATAGTGGCTGCTTTGCTTTCCACCTACTCCATACATCCAACGGCTCCCCCCCTAAAATAAAGGTGACTCAACTAGATTTCGTGCGCACGACGTGCGCTCCGAGACTTGTTGCAGAAAGAAGGCCGGGGGGATGGACTCATGATGACAGATATAAAGCGGTAACACATAGGATAAATACTATAAACAAAGAGCATGAAAACGCACAAAAGTGAAAACAATAACAAAACAATAATCACAAACAATGCTTATACACTCGTAATGCCAAACAAAGCCGATACGACTCAAAAAATAAGCTCGAATTCTGAAAAGGTTCCCAGCAGAGTCGCCAGAGCTGTCACACCCCTTTTTACGCGTACTCCAAAACATTGGAATACATTTTTAAAGTTCGAAAGGGTTTTATTATTTAAGTGACAAGAAATGAAAATTTGTTTCGGAAAAAGGATTATTTGCATTTTTTATTCAGAGTCGCCACTTGGCATAATCCGGTGTGCCAAGTCACCTTTAGAAAATCCTTTTCGAAACCATTTGACTCTTAAACTGGTTTTGCGAACAGAGATTCCGGTTAAGGAATTCTGTTGACCAAGGGGAAGGTGTTAGGCACCCCTGATCCCGTGGTTCAACCACGGTCGCTTGGTAGAGTGTATCAACTATTTTGGCATTACGAAATGTATAAACCACACAAGAGGCACGCACAAATAATCAAACAAAATAAAACAATCCAAAAATGTAAAGTCCAGTCCAATTATACAGTCCAAAAATAGAAAGATACAAAAATATAAATCCTAGTCTAAACTAATTCTAGATTAAGCTCCAATGCCTTACCCGACGCCGCGGGCCTTCATCACGATCATTTTTCGCCAACATGATACGTCGGGGCATTCCCCGGTGAATAAATACAAGTGATCTCGGGGCATTCCCCGGCTAAATAAATACATTTTTTCAATACGAGAAAACCAAATCATTCACCCAAATTTCAATCATTTAAACAATATTTCAAACGTTCAATAAAATCACAAATTATAAACTTTGCCTACCCAAACTACGTTTGCCTAAACCAATCGGCGCATCATGATACTACCCAATCAAACACTCGTATTTGCTTCAAAATAACCAACGACAATAAATCAAAACAATATTCATTCTTTATCAATTCCTACCATCCAACCCCACATTCCATTTTTTTTATACCAAATTCCAACGATTCAAGACAGTCATCTCAACAATCCACAACCATCTATTCAATGAAATCGAACACCGAATTAATGTCACCAAAATTCAACCACACATCAGGCAAATCAAACACGTATAGTAAAGTAAAATTAGAAGAGATAGAGTTGGACCTTAAATTTGAAGCTTTCAAACTCAATGTTATTCGAATAAAGAGAGTCCGCACCCGGAAACCTCGAGCCGAACCTTAACACCAACAATCCAACTCGACAAATAAAGATCCGTTCACCGTCACTTTTCACGCCGGGTACTGTTCACCGGTTACTGTTCACCGGTACTGTTTACGGTTACTGTTCACCGGTGCTTTTTTTTTTTTTTTTTTGTGAGGAAGATTATTTTGTCATTGTTGTTATTGTGGAGAAGATGATGATCAAAGCCTTAGCCCCTTTTCCTCTTAGAATTTTTTCTTTTATAATGGGCATGGATTTGTTATGATGTGGGAATTTTGGTGGGTCCCCCATATATTCTTTCTTTGTGGACAAGAAAAAGGAGGGAGGGATCATATGGGTAGTTAGGGTAGGTGGAAGCTTTTGATTGGGTAGGTTGTTAGGATAAGATAAATTAGTTAGAGGTATTTTATTTTTTTTGTTTATTTTTGTATTTTTGTATTTTGTGGAGGGATAATTACACGGGGTAGGGTACACGGTAGGATAACATAAAATGGGTAAAGTGAATAAAAATAGAACTTCAAGAGGACGAAATCACGTGTCTACAGCTACCCCTAGTTGTATACAGGGAAAAGTTCAAAAATAATACTTAAAATTAAAATAATTTCACAAAATTAGAACCTAAATTTAAAACTTCAAAAAATAATCATTAAGGGTCGTGATTTCTTTAGTCCTTGCCTTTGCTAGGTTGTGCGATCCAATAAGAGCGTATGGAGTTTTAAATTCTCGAGTAGCATGATTTTTTTTGACAAATCTAACAATCATGTCTCTCATAAAGCACATGTTCCCGAGTACTAATGGAAAAATCATTATCTTAGAACCAGATTTTTATTTTTTTAAAACAATTGAGTAATTTTTATTTTTTTTTAGATTATTTTGCATTCACCAACATTATTAAAATAACATACTATTTGTTTTGTTTAGTTTTACTTATTTAAACAATAAAATACAATATCATATATCTTTAATATAATACAATTGTTAAAGATATATATATATAATAATAATGATACAGTTTCTATATATATACACATATTCTATATAATAATTATAGCATTTTTATACAATTTTTAACTGCAATTATTATTTAGATACATATTTTATACAACTCTATATAATTTATATATACATTCTAAAAATGTATCAATCTAGTATAAAAGAGTATCAATTGAGTATATGGACACTTCAAGTGTATCAATGTAGTATAAAAGTGTATTAATGTGGTAGAAAAGAGTATCAATTGGATATAGGGGCTGCATGCGCTTGCATAAAATTTCTCTTCTCTTTTTTAAAAAGTGTATCAATATAGTATAAAAGTGTATCAATTTAATATAAACGTGTATCAATTGAGTATAGAAACTGCATGTGATCAATTGGGCCAAATGGCTAAAAAAAGTAATTAGTTTAGCCGACTGGACAACCCATGTCCACCTTTTCAAATGTGGACCATTTTTTAAAAAAAATGGACCGCCCATGTCTTTTTCCCTTGTATATATTTGGTAGATAAATTGAAGTTATGCATAGCAACACACAAATTAGTTATTATTAGATTTACATATAAGTATTATTTTATGTAAGGAATTAATTATGCAAGATTTAATTAGTTATTCATGTTTTACTTATTTGACTTCATCATAATTTATACATGTATTAGTTATTTGTGTTTCTAAATTACAAATCGAACTTTATACTAATTTTATATATAAATAAATACCTACCTCTCCATCAGCTACCAAACATGATATATTTCTGCAGGATTTAACTTGCGTAGCTTATCCCCTAACCAACTACCAATGGCCCCTAATATTTTTAATATATAAATCTTTCCATTCATTGATTAACTAGCTCACACTTTCTTAAATGTTCTTACTTTGGCTTGAGTATAGTATAATTAGCCTTATAATTAAGGCAAGAATAACATGGTATATAATTTTAAAAGATGAGCACAACCTTGTCTCTAGTCCTACTAATAGCATGTGTTGGAGTTTGGTGTGACGTCCTAAAATTGATTCAACAAAAAATCTTTTATTATAGTATCAATTATTATAATAATAATAGCGATTATTTACGAAATAATTTGATATATCCATAGATAACATTGTTAGGGTAAAGTCATAATACTTGAGGAGTTTGATTAAGATTAAGCTTTTTGGATGTGGAACAATAAGAAATATTCCTTAGCAATATCCAACTTCCAAATATTTTTTTTATAAATAAAACAAGCGGAACTCAAACGAAAAAGTACAAGCAAGGGGGTTATGTCCAGGGGCGGGACCTAGGTTAAAAATATGGTGCTCCGGCACCTGTTAAAGTCGATGCATAATAGGTATAGTTATATAGAAAATGATATAAAATGAAAAAAAGCACTCATGAAACCAAGAAGATAGTTTGCTTTGATTTTCAGGCGGAACTTTAAAACTGTGGATGTTAATACGTGTGTTTGAACCTCCCGGACACCCACGATCCTTAAATCTTGGATCTGCCACTAGCTATGTCTTACCTTACTTATCCTATTGAGGCGTAACAAACTAATGAAACCTAATTTACTGATAAATTTGAATGGGAAAAAGAGGGAAATTAAAGGAGGAAAAAAAAAAGATTTTAGGAAAGTGAGGAAGAAATGAGGAGGGAACTGAGTAATAAACTGGTCGGACACCATCCAGACCAAGCCAGGTCATAATAATACGAATACCTTTCATTACAATATGCATACTTTGATCCTCTTTTAGGGTTACAAAATTTTTCACTATACATATAAATAGTAATCCCTTCGTTTTTTTTATTTGACCCCTATACTAAAATAGATATTTCATTTTTAGTAAATTAAGAGGGTTTTATTATTTTTTTTTTCATAAAGGGTCGTTTGGTTGGGAAAGAGTTCTCCCGGGATAATTAATCCCGGAATTAGTTATCACACCATATATATGGAATAACTTATCTCATCCCTATAGTGTAAATGATGAGAGAAATAATTTCAGTACTAACTAATAATTCACACCAAACATGAAATAAAATAGTCTTTCATTTTATTCCAAAACTATTTATCCGTTATACCTCACACCAAACGACGTCTTAATATTAATCAACTACGTACATAAACTAGTGGTATATCGTCAAATTTAGAGATCCAAATCTTTATTAATAAGATTAGTCTAGTAACATATTCCTTCTGATCCAAAATATTTGTCGATCACATTTTTTTCTTTTAGAGTCAAACGATATAAACTTTAGTCATTACCTTAAGATATATTCTTTCATCAAATTAGATTTTGAAAAATAGTAAATTGACTCTTTAAAAACGAAACATGACAACTATTCTGAAATAAAGGAAGTATACATTTAATTAAAGTTCTCTTAATGAATGTGCCATGTCACCGGGGAGTCAAATAATATTGAACCAAGGAAGTGCAACGACCGACATCTACTATTTCCTTTTCCAGATATTGTTCGCACGAGAGAATCTTCCTACTGCCTGCACCACCTGCTTTTTTTTTGTCCCCGATTAATTATCGCGCATTGTAGGGCCCATTCTGGGGATTGGCTCTTCCAATAAGATTTTTTTTATATCCAGAACTTGAACTCGAGACCTCTGATTAAGGATAGAGTAGTCCCACCACAACTCATGTTGGTCACCTGCTTTAATTCTCTGTGCCCTTGCTGGTAGTCTCCATCTTGTTGTTGGTAGTTTGCATTAATTAGAATATGGTTGTTTCATACTTCTATAATTCGGATGAAATACACGTGGCATGCATCTAATATCTTGTTATATTAGCAAAAAATATGTCAAACTTTTACTATCATACCAAAATTTATCTATGATCGATAACAAGCGAAGTCATTCCTAATCCGGTCTATTCATAGGCAGAATGTTGGTGTGATCAAAATATATAACCTCTTCAATAAAAATTATCATCGTGATGCATGTCAAACCCTTGAGTAAAAACCTTTATTAGCTATTGTTTTAGTGTAAACATCAAGTTCCACAAGAAGTAAGTCCACCCCAATTTTATTTAACTACATTTATTACTAGCATTTTATACATTTTCTATACTAATATCAAAATATATAATTGAAAATGTTTGTACCGTACGTGAGTTTTTTACTTATTTTTTTAATGAGATTTTCTTCTTCAAAAGCTTGAACTTGAAACATCTTAATAATGAGGATATAGAGGAATATCATACAAAATCAGAGTCAAATTATGAATGATGAGTTGACTCATTGGACTGTAACCGAAAGATCAACATCATAATCATGGAATTCACAAAGAGTAAAAAGTTGTTTGGTAATTAGACAGCCATTAATTATAGTTAAATCCAGTGATAGATATCGAGATTAAGATTTAACGCATGCTTGTCTACTTAATTATCTATAAATCCTCATTCGTGCAATTATTAAAGGTAATAAAAGGCAAAGAAAAAGAGAAATCCCATGTTGCAGTTTGTAGATGAGTAGTATTTAATTTGAAAGTTTTTTTTTTTTTTTGGTAGATAATTTGAAAGTTGCCAAAGCTCCCTAACGCGAGTTGTAACCCATCCTAATCGGAGATCTTATAGGTTTGAGTCTTTGAAAATGAAAAAGATTCTGTTGGAAGTGTTGCTCTCAAGAAACGGGTCTATAATACATGAATTCGAATTTAATCAGACTTCAATGCAGATACAATATTAAACAAAAAAAAAAAAAAAAAAAGTTGCCAAAGACTTGGGAAAAAAAAAATTAATTTAAGATCAAGAAAAAGGAGAAAGAATATCCCTTGTGAATGTATGAGAGGGATAAGAGAAATGCTCTTCTTTTCCCCCTTTTTCTCTTTTAGATGAAAGAATATTCCTAGTAGACATATGTTTAAAGTTGATGGTAGCGTAATTGATAAAGTTGATGTCATGTGATCAGGAGGACACGGGTTCAAGTCTTGAAAACAATAGGTCCTTATGGTCAAATCTTTCTCCGAATCCTGCAAAAAAAAAAAAAAAAAAACTTTGGTGAATCAGACTATTTTTTTATTATTATATGTAAAGCTGATCAAGTAAAAAGAATAGTAAAATAACTTCACCCAATTTTTTTTAAAACATTTCTCTCTTAAAATGAAAAGTAACAAGCTTTTTTGTTCTTGATTGAATGATTCCCAATATAATTAGAGGTTAATCTTAATGCAAGAAGATTTTTTTGCTCCACGAGTGGATTCTCGACTCTTTTAAAAATAAAAAATCATATGAAGTTTTAAATGCCCTTAAATAAATAGATAAATTGGAAATATATAAAGTGCAATTAATCTTGTCCATATTTTCTATAAAAATGAATGTTTAAAATCTAAATATCCAATGTATGTATAAGTGGACAAGCATAGGTATGAACACTGCAATGAGAAGTACTAAAAATAAAGTGAAATCTACTATAGACTTGGGACAAATAGAGGTAATTTGGTACTACTTTTTAATTCGATTTTAGAGCTTTATTTGTAATTACAAATTATTTAATTTAACCTATTCATAAATGAACAAGCATGGATACGAACACTGCAATGAGTTGTTGTACTAAAAGTTAAATGAACTGTACTATATATAGACTTGGGACAAATAGGATAATTTAATACATTTTTATTAGCTTTCAACATAGCTCAAATTATTGTACTATGGATCTAGGCCCATCTAATTAATCAGTATATGGCTGTTTATGATCTGTTCCATCTCAATTTGTATAAAATATTCTTTCGAAGGGTACTATATATTAATTAGTTGAGAGACATGTAAAAGAGAAACACTATAATTTGATCTTCAATATATTAATCAGTATATGTTTATTCATGATGTTTCATCTCAATTTGTACGAAATATTCTTTCCTTTTAACCTTGAAAGGTATTACTATATATTAATCAGTTGAGAGACATGTAAAAGAGAAACACGACAATTTGATCTTCCTATATATTAATCAGTATATGGTTGTTTATGATCTGCTTCATCTCAATTTGTACGAAATATTCTTTCCTATTAACCTTGAAAGGTACTATATATACATTAATTGGTTAAGAGACGTGTAAGAGAGAAATACGACAGCTAATTTAAAAACCTAAGAAATAGTACTAAAGTTGAAAGACGAATAGTATACTCTTCTTGATCTCATAAAATTAAAGTGCATTTTTGACCAACATAAAATATCTAACATACTACAGATTACACATGAAAGAAGATATGATCACTATGATTATTCCTCTTTCCCTCATGTTTTCCCTAATAATCCAATTTCTCCTTTTCTCTTAGCACATGATGAATGGAAAAAGCTAATTAATTTGGTATATATATATATATATGGGCTTGGTGCGGGGGGGGGGGGGGGGGGGAGTACTGTTTTTGAGACCGTAAGATTTAGATTTAGAAAGTGAGAAAGATCTTTTCTCCGTTATTCAATTCGTATAGTAATTAATTTGAGTTTGTATCACGTAAGTTTTATTAAAGTGAGAAATGTTCTTTTTCATTTGCAAAACTCTAATCTAAAATTCTTATTAAGAATATATGGAGATCCTATCAATCACACTACAACAACACTGAACGATAAGATCTTTTCCTTTATTTCCGAGTTAATACATAAAAATGACCCTAAACTTGACATCAAATTATAACTTTGACCGTAAACTTTGACAGTGTTCAAATATGACCTTTAACTATTCAAAACTGAACAAATATGACTTTCAATCCTACGTGGCAAAACGCGTGTTCAACACGCAAAACTGGGCGCGTCCAGCTTAAAATCTAAGGGCATAATACATAAATATGACCTTAAACTTTGACAGTGCACAAATATGACCTTTAACTATTCAAAACTGCACAAATATGACATTTAAATGACTTTTCACTATTATTTTTTCATTATTTTCGGCTCAAAGATGAAAATGGCATCTAATTTCTTTTGTCATTGCGGAAAAAGAGCAATATTGAAGGTTTAATAATTAGGCGGGTCAGCCTCATACAAAAAAATCGAGCGGGTATGTATATATATTATAAAACAGAGGACGAATTTAAGTTATATAATATATCTAAATATTATTTATTTAAATATTAAATTAAAGATAAAACTATACTAATAATTATTATTTTTATAGTTTTAATAAAACTTTTTAAAATTAATGTTATTAAGAATAGTAGTAGTAGTATATTAAATTAACATTATCAAATTAACGTAATTAAAATGTTATTAAATTATTAAATTAACGAGGGGCGGACTTACGTGGTTGCCATGGGGTTCACCCGAACCCCCTCGGTAAAAAAATTACGTTGTATATATATAAGATAGAAAATGTATATTTATATACGTATATTAATGTTGAACCACATGAAACAAGGCACTTAGATAGCCCAGTGGTGTTATTTGCTCTTCTTGGGCGCTTCCTTCAGCCTACTGTGCGGGTTTAATCCCTGCTAGTAGCTGTTTTTTTTTAATTAGAAAAAAGCTAGGTGTTGTTGCTATAGAAATAAATAGAAAAATAATAATAATAATAATAATTTTTTAAAATTAGAAAAAAAAGTTACGTGCTGCTACTATTGAAATAAATAAACAAATTATTATTATAATAATAATAATAACAATAATAATAATAATAATAATAATTATAATAACGACGTCGTTTTAACACAAAAAGCAAAACTTTGACAGTGCACAAATATGACCTTTAACTATTTAAAACTGCACAACTATGACTTCTCTTCAAGTCAGCCCTTTTAACGACGTGGCACCGTGTGATTGGATTACCTTTCCACGTAGGCGCGAGTGAGACTCACGCATGGGGCAAAATCGGAGGTCATATTTGTTCAGGTTTTGAGTAGTTAAAGGTCTTATTTGTACACTATCAAAGTTTAAGTTCAAAATTATAATTTAATGTCAAATTTAGGGTCATTTTTATGTATTAACTCTTTATTTTCCTTGGAGTACTATCGAATATCTTTATAATAGCAAATTATTTCGTATTTGTCGTTATTATTAGCGAAACTCCACCACAAACAATGAGGTAGAGACTTCACTTGTTCAAATTCTCCAAAAGAAAAAAAGTTTTAACTTATCCTTCAACATTTAGGAATTTTTTATTTATTTATTTTTGGGGGGGTAGGGGAGTGAGTCTTTTTCCTAAATACATACTAATGTAGGCTATTAAAAAAATTTAAGCAGTCAGAGTTGCATCACACTTAAAAATTATTTTTGCTAAAGGGTTAAAGTTGATGTAAAACACAATAATTCAGTAAACAAAAAGAGAAGAAATTAACTTCCAGTCTAGCTAACAAAGAATAATATTCTCTCCTTGACCCCAAAAAAAAAGAATAATACTCTCTCCAATTTACTTTTATTTGTCATCTTTCATTTTGCGAAAGTTAAATTATATGAATCACTTTGACCAGCATTTTAAGGTATATTTTCTCATCATATATTTGATCTGAGAAGATTGCAACTTATAATATTTTTTGTATAATTTTGAAACATCTAAATTTTAAGATTAAAACATTTCCAAAAGCTTTAAAATTTATCAAATTGACTCTCGTGAAGCAAAACGTAATAAGTAATAAAAGTGGAGGGAGAGAGTAATGAATATTAGTACTAACTACTAATTCTTGATGCAATTAAGAAAAAGTAAAAAGTAATTTCGACATTTTTATACAATTTCATATTTTATCATAATTCTATGACTTTATTTCATTTTTTTTCTCTGTGTGTTCAATATTGGCCTATGTATTTTCTTTTCTCCGATATATATCACTAATTCACTAGTACCCATTTTTTTTCTTTTTAATGTCGTTATCATAGTAATCGAGCCAAATTAGAGATGAAAAATTAACAAATATCTAGGTAGAGGACAAATATATTTGTCATTTTCCTTCGAAGCTTCTACTTCATAAGGCACTTTCACCTTTTTCAAAAGTAAATATTTGTATCTAATTAATTTTTTTCTTCCTCCGATCGATTAAAATTTTTGAAAAAATATTTTTCTTAGAAAGTTTCTTAAAAATATGAAAAACAAAGTTCACCACATTTCATATTGATTGTGTTCTCTCCATTCTTCAACATATCTCATTTTCATCTCCCGCAACTTATAGCTCTCATCCTCACCACCCCACACCCATACTCTCCACCAGTGGCGGAACCAGACTTTTGGTTAAGGATGTTCATATTTTTCCTTGGGCAAAAAACTGTTTAAAAAACAAAGAAAATAAAGCACTGCTACACCTGCCAAGGTTCGAACCCGAGTTGTTGATGAAGCGGAAATGCACACTCTTGACCACTGGACTATGTTTTTCTAGCTTGTCAAGGGTGTGCAACAACATGTATATAACCATAAATATCTATATTTAACCTATATACTCGAAAAAAAATTCCAACGAAGGGTGTTGATCTGACCACCCTTCGTTGGTTGTGGCTCCGCCACTGTTCCCACAATATTTGTCTAGATTATATATAATTTAGATAATATCTTTTTACATACTGAATCCAAGAAAACAAATAAGAAACTCTCACAAAAATTATTTCTTACACATCGAATAAACCCTATAAAAGGAAAATGCAAACAATATTTCCCTTATTTATTAAGGATATTATGCTTCGTTTAGATCATAACTTCTACAGTAATATATAGAATGATGTGGTCTTTACGTGAATAATCAAGTCTCTTATAACTCCAAATCCAATCATAAAAAAGATTTTGAGTGTTTGACTTCACGCCAAAAAAGAATCAAAATAACATATATGCTGAGTCATTTATAGATTTTACATGTCTGCATGCATGTTTCCATTTACACATAATGGCCAACAAGTAGACCTAGAAGAAATTAAAAATACACTTCGAAACTTAACTATCACTAAGAAGCTTATGAATATAGACGAATTCAGAATTTTAAATCAATGAACGTTGAGTATCATTCATCGACTAATTCTATGAGATAACAGATCATGCAAAAGGAGTCGATTCCGGGACAAATTAAATGTACAGTAATTTAAATTTTTGCCTAAATTATATATTGGTCCAAAAGAGTCATTTAATATATACAATTACAAATTATGAATTTAAAAACTCAAATCCCAACAGAGGCAATAACATTATGGAACTTTCGTGTGGACAGAGTTACCGAGTATTTGTGCATGCGAATCTTAGTAGCTCAGTTGGTTGACTACCCGAACTTTCATCTTATCGTTGAAGATTCATTTCCCACCTTGTAAATCCCCTTCTCGATTTCCCTCACCCCCACCCCCAATTTTTTTTTATATAAAAAGTATTTGTGCCTGTAAAATCAATTGAAATGCGTCTACGATCACCTGAACACCATAAAAATTATCAAAAATAATTAATTCAGAACCTAATAATACCTCAAATATGTATCAAATTTATATATAGACTTCAAATTCTGAATTCAATCACTAAATCAATTTCTTGAATCCTTATAAAGTATGAAACGTGTATTTATTTATTTCCATATATGGATGCTTTCGACTAGTCGCCTTCACTAACCATGATAATTCTTTCAGTACTCTTATGTTTAAGAGAAACATATATGTTCTAAATCTAGGAGTTATTTGACCTTATACAATGTATTAAAAAGACTTATCATAGTCCATGCTAATTGGGGGAGGGGCCACATATTTCTAGGTGTTTGATTCAATATATAATACTATTTGTTTTCACTGTGATCACAGGTGACACATAAAATGAGACGGAAAAAGTATTTTTTAAGAGAAATTAGAATTCGGTATGAATAAGTAAAGATGAACGGATCAGAGGGAATAGTTAAAATGAATGTGAAGGATATAAATTCTTTCTAACAATGTGTGTGACTATGTGACCCCATGGCACAATGTGATCAGCTGAAGGAGGACCTGTTTGCCTCAGCCAAAAGTAGACAGTGGAGAAAAAAGAAGTGAAAGCTGTAATAATCAAACTAATGATATATCATCGTAGGATATGGTGCAGTAGATCATAGATGAGGCTGTCTTTTCTCTAAACCAGAGGTTCCGATTTCGAATTGTAAGTATGAAACAAAAGATTGCCAGGAGATCCTACCCCCGAATAGACCCTACCCAATACGAATAATTTGAATTAGTCAGACTTCAATACGAGTATCAAACACCGAAAAAAAGTTGTGGCTTTCATGGGCATTAACTTAAATAGCCCATGCCCCATTTCTTGCGTGAACGATTTCTCAAATTGTTCCCTCTTACACGACCAGATGTATATATCCCGCTATAATTATATTTATTATGCTAAACAAGTCAACAATGTCCCTTTTTAATTATTCAGATATTTTTGGCGTGTCAATTTATTATTATGAAAATTGATACTCCATTTGTTTTTGTCTTTATGTACGAATGCATAGTAATTTTTATTCGAATGTGTCGAAATGGAATAATTTGCCAAATTTTTAGGAAGATTATAATGCAGGGGCAGGTTCAATGTTCTAGTATATAGAAATCCACATTGAAAACCACTTTTCATGGGTTACGTTAAAGTCCCGCTTTAATGCATTAAGAAAAGATTTTCACAAAGAAGAATGTGATGCGTCCGTGTAAAATTAAGTGATGTATTCAAAAGAACGTGATATATCCATATAAAATTAAGTGATTTATCCGAAAGAATGTGATGTATTAGTGTAAAATTATGTGATGTATCCGTGTAAAATTAAGTGATTCCGAAAGAAGGTGATGTGTCCATGTAGACTAAATCAATTTTTTTTTAGTAATTTTGAAGAAAATAGTTCGAAAGGGAGTGAGATTTATGCAACTTTTACTAAAGTAAAACAGTATTAAACAAGAAACCAACTAGGACTAGGAAGAAAAGTAACTGGATCAAGAAAGTTGGGCCAAATCCTCATCACTTACTAGGTTTGATGTTGCCTTTATTCCTTTTGATTTTATCTCTTCACCTACTTTCATGAATCCAATGATAATATGAAGATTTTCGAAACATTCACATGATTTACTTGTTCTTTGCTTTGGGAAAGTGTGTGTGTCAATATAATTCCCAATTCTAAACTTTTTGTCCCTTTAATTTTTTCAATTTTAATTTCTATCCCCCTAGATGCTAGTGGATTTATTTGCACTCACACTACTTTACTGCTCTCTTTAAGCTTCTTTAGGTAGAAAAATAGACACCCACTAGCAGCAAAGTCTAATGAATAGCTGCG
Organism: Capsicum pubescens; assembly: GCA_030864215.1. Classification (NCBI taxonomy): domain Eukaryota; kingdom Viridiplantae; phylum Streptophyta; class Magnoliopsida; order Solanales; family Solanaceae; genus Capsicum; species Capsicum pubescens. Next base: position 6,251,584 of record CM061541.1, on the reverse strand, counting down.
AAAAGGCAATCGATATCTTTCATATATAAATATAGTATAAAGGGAGTCTTAGAGCAGTCGTAAAGTTGTCTTCGTGTGACTTATAAGTCTTGAATTCAAGACATGGAAGCAATCATGCTTGCATTAGAGTAGACTGTCTACATCACACCCCAACGGGTGCGATTCTTCCTTGAACCTTGCATGAATGCGGCGGGGTGTTTTGCGCACCTGGCTGGCCTTTTTATATATAGTATAATATATTGCAAATGCACAGGCAAACAAACTTGATAAGTTCACACAATTTAAAAGCAAAGCAATGGAAGTAAAGAGATGACTACCATCATCAATGGTTGAACCAATCCGTCGTTTTCACGAAGATAAACATTCATGGCATAACTAGTTGCCAAAATTGACCAACACACTACATGACATACAATTGTCGTTCTCATTCACGTCTTCCTGCTCACGCTTAAAAACTCTACCTGACACCCTTGTGATCCGGCCCTTTCACCAAGCTGCCCTTTTCATAGGCATCCTAGTCTAAGAGCCTCCAGGATTAAACTTTTATCAAGTCCCCAAACACTAATCAACTGCATGTATTTCAAAAGCATCTTCACATAGCACCATATAATCTAATTAAAGAAACTCCAATAAGCAATTGAGTTGCACATATAAAATAGCAACTCCAAGCAAAGAATAAACTGTTACTGCCATTCAGGTGCACATAAGGTGTAAACATGAGATACGAAAAAACATGGCGTGCTACAGACACAGAAGAATAGATGGAGGCATCAAAAGCATTGGTCTTCAAAGTGAAGGAGTAGAAATGGAAATAGTACAGATATATAATTCCAAGTTTAGGACCATTGCTATGTTCATCAAAACAAATCTTGAAAACGCCCTCACTTGTGGTTAGCCACTTTTGACTATCCACGTTCATGGGGGTGACAAGGTCTCCATTAACAGTCTACTAGGTGCATGATATAACGAAAAGGGTCCCAAATACCAGGCCACCATTACATGCAAAAAGTCTAATAAAGTTGATCTCTAATCCAATTACGGAAAATGAGAAGTCAGACCAAATATCTCTTGTCAAAATGTGCAGTAACGATCTTCCAAAGGAGACACAGAAGATTCCTCGTTGGCCATTTTCATGGTACCTACTCTGAGAAGTTGAAATCAGTGGGACAAATTGGTTGGCAATTCGTTAATATCAGCAAGAGAGCATTAAATGCAATTTGGCTGCGATCTTGTCAATTCTCATTGGCATAGCTCAATACAGATATTATTCTTTCAGCAAATACATGCAGTTTATAACTAAGCAGTCGTAAATATGGCTAAACATATAAGATAAAGCTTGCTTAGGTGAACATCAGGGTACACTTCTCTGCATATGGAAAACCATGCACTCAAACTCATATTCACTACCAACCTCACTAAGATAAATAAGCACCTTCAAAGATGCCTTAAACATCAAATTAAGGCCCGGCAAATTTTTCTACTACCCAATAGAACACTATTGAACTTCTAAGTATTCAAAAACACAATTGAGTTCATTATTACTAGTAACTTTAAAGAAACAATATCCTCAGAAACTTGTCTGACAAAGCTCTCGGAGCATCATTCCTACAAGCATCATCACTCGTTATAGAAGTTCAGAAGTTGAAGTGAATTTTGCATTGAAAACTGTTGGACAAAATTAACCAGATAAAAAAGGGCAGCCCGGTGCACAAAAGCTCCCGCTATGCATGGGGTCCGGGGAAAGGTCAGACCACAAGGGTCTATTGTATGCAGCCTCCTCTTACATTTCTGTGAGGGTCTGGTTCAACAGCTTGAACCCGTGACCTGGTACATGGCAGCAACTTTACCAGTTACTCCAAGGCTCCCCTTCAAAATTAACCATATAAACCAAACAACAATGCTTGAACTGTTTCTTTTCTGTCCTCCTTTCTTTCTTTTCCTTTTTAACAAAATGGACCCAACTGCTGCACTATCATGGGTTTCTGCATGTTGATCATATTCAAGAAAAAGACTGCCACTACGTAATTACTTTTAGAGCACCAGACTCCATTTCAACGTTTCAGTCTAATGCTGATCAAATAATTTCAAACCCATGTCTGGGCTATACATAGAAGAATGCCCCCAGCTCGCACCTTTATGGGACAGATAAGGGAATTCTTAACACCACTCACAACAGCTTTTAATATGTTGAAGTGTTAAATAGAAGGGCATCAAAGGGTGGGTGAAACCTATATAGAAAGCTGAATGAATAAAACCCGAAGGATGTTACCAAGTTACACGAAGACTATTTATCTCAAAAAATACTTACATAATACTTGTCTCCCGGAGCAGTAACAACACTTCCTTGGCACACGATAAAACCTAGATATTAAGTTTTTGAATTTTCTACAGCTAACAATTCTATTATCAATGTTTTAGTCTAAGTTGCACGGACTCTTCACTTTCAATGCAGCACCCATGTCGAATTCTCCAAAATAAACTATATTGGGAGAATTCGACACACACCCTTTGACGTTTTTGAGAAGTCCGAGCAAAATAGGTTTTAACCGACATTCCGGTCACTTCAACTCCCTTAATGATAGGTTTTCCAAGTTCCCTTTGTCACTTCCCCCACTCCCTGCTTTTCTCAATTTATAGATAATGCAATTACTTTCCTTGATCCGGTATCCAATATATTCCCAAAATTTTTGAGAACTCCCCCAGCCGAAACCTACCCACAGCATTGCCCAGATTAAACACAATTACCTAGCTTAACATGCAAAACTCTCCTTCCATTTAATGTCTTCTCTCCCACCTGACACAAGAAAAAAGAGGAAAGGAAAGAATAGTAACATCACAAGATGATGCGCAACTCCACAGTTTAACTGAACATAGCAATCTTCCCTCCAATTTTCCGCCATAATTATAAACATGACATCCCTGTAGTACAAAATTCAATTTGCTCCACGAAAATTATCCACATGAAATACATTTTACACTGTACACGCACACGTGCAACACACATATACCACCAAATAAGTAATACCTCAAAAGCAAAACAACAACAGGAGAGCAGATCTTAATCAATGTTTGTTAATGAGTTTCTCCAGACAACATCTGCAGACATTACATGGTAGAACTCACGGGAATTCAAGATCTCTCAACTCAAGCCAAAAAGCGATAGATACCAAAAATTTGTATTATCCAGCCAAATGCACATACATCAATATCAAATTTGAGTTCAAACACTAAATTCAACTCTCCAGACTATTTTTAACTAGTGCCATTGTAAAAGAATTTATAAACTAAAAGTGAGATGAAAGAATGACCTTATAAAAATCTAATATTTTTAGGGGGGAGAGTGACCTTGATAAATTCAGTACTAGACTCACTACCTACTTATGTAATGACTTTACTTCCCATCCCAGCTAAGGTTGAAGATAGACTTGACAAGCTGAGAAGAGATTTTCTGCGGTTGGGAAACAAAGAAGGAAAAGGCCTGCACTTAGTTAAATGGCAGAATGTAAAGTTACACACGCAGTCTGGTGGCTTTGGTATCAAAAATTTGAGATTACAAAACAAAAGTCTTCTTTCAAAATGGTTATGGAGGTTCACTACTGAGACACACGCTTTGTGGAGGGAGGTGATAGTATGTAAATATGGTTTGGAAGGGAATTGGTGCTCCAACTCAGTGAACAACACCTACGGTGTCTCGGTGTGGAGAACAATTAGGAATTTATGGCCTGACCTATCCAGAAATATTGCTTACAAGGTGGGATCTGGTACTAAAACCTTGTTTTGGAAGGAGAATTGGAACGGAAATGTGACGTTGATGGAAATGTTTCCAGATCTTTTCTCCTTGAGCACTAACTCAGAAGAGACAGAGGCTAAAGTTTGGTCACAGCAGGGATGGAACATAGCTTTCAGAAGATTCCTTAATGATTGGGAGATTGGAAAAGTTGCTGAGCTACTTAAAGTCTTGAATGGATGCACGGGACTATCAGAAGAGGAAGACTCTATCAAATAGAGGCACAATAGAGATGGGATGGTCTCAGTTAATAGATTATACACCAGGGAAGTGAAGGAGCTACAAGGTTGCAGGATAGGGCACTGGAAGAAGATCTGGAAGACCAAGGTACCAACCAAGAGAAAGTGTTTCTCTTGGTTGGTGGCCAGGAGGGCTTGTTCTACACATGAGAGATTGAAAAAAAAAGGATTCCAGATTGTATCTTGGTGTTCTCTATGTAATGAGGTAGAGGAGACTTACAGCCACCTGTTTCTACATTGCAGAGTGACAACAAGATTGTGGAACCTATTTTTGGGTGCTACACAGACAGAATGGATCATGCCAGAACATACATCAGGCCTTCTTAGTTGCTGGATCAGAAGAGGAGGGAGCAAAACTCAAAAGAAGTGGTGGAACATAATACCATCATGCATTTGGTGTTCTATTTGGAAGGAAAGAAACAACAGGTGCTTTGAAAACAAGGCTAATCCAATTGATAAAGTCAAATGGTTATGTAGGTCTACCTTTTATTTTTGGTGTAAAGAAGAAGGATTAGAAGAAGATGCACAAATTAGAGAATTTATAGGAAACCTGTAATCTATTTTATTTTCTGGTTTTTTGTTGTGAAACAATTTTTTGGAGGTCTCCAACATTATCCTCAATGCTGATGAATACAACATTACCTTTATCAAAAAAAAAAAATCTAGTATTTTAGAGATTGAATCCAAATAGTTAAGTCTTCCAACACATGCTTTAAACTACACTGCTCACTTTATTCCCTATACAGAGCTACTAAAGATTTTTGGGGGGATAAGTAAATAGACGCGCTTCCTTACAAAAAAGGTGAAAAAGACAGGCTTCAACATGAATTCAGGTTTTTCATTCTACTTAAGAAGTTTACATATTGAAATTTTTCACAAATGAATCAACTAGATAGTTTAACAATCGTACCATGATCCTGGAATTTACAGAAAGATCAAAAGTGTTTTCGCGCGTCGATTAAGATCGCTGGGATTTTCACTCTAATTAAAGTGATGACAAAACCTTGTAAGAGAACATGCAGATGCAGACATTGCAAAAAGTAAGGCCACTTAAAAGGTAATCTAGACAAATAATTATGTTAGTACCATGAGTAACTGGAAGATACATATCATTTGAAGTAATTTGAACATTCATGTTTGGGTCTTGGTGGATTATGGTGAAGGACTAAAGCAGCAACAGCCAAGAACAAGCAGCTTTCCACTTATACACTCCACATATTTTAATCTGTTAAAGTCTAACCCATCAATTTAAAAAGAAAAGGCAAGTATAAATGGCCTCATTGATTCTAAACCGCCATTTCAGTCTCTAAAATATAATAACATGCAAGTCACGGAAGCTACTAGTTATTACACTTATTTGTCATATCAATTCAAATCCACCACAAACACGAGATTGATAGAAGGAAGAAAATTATAGATTTAGGGCATTTCTATGTATATAATATTAGCTACTCCATGACACATACAAGAGAAGCAAACGGAGCTGTGCTCAGGAAAAGCTGAGGTCCACAAACTTGGAAGTCACATGTTAAATACTTCACGGAAGCAGAGGTTAGTTGTAGTTGTTTATATATTGTCAAATGCAGGTAGCTTTCTACCTATTATTGATGTGTGCTCATCACTTGACTACAAAAAACTGGCATCTTTCCTGTCAAAAAAAGTGTATGATAGTTGGCCATTTATTCCAACCCAGTTAGTGGTAGACAAACTGAGAAGCATGACTATTATACCCATAGGGTAGCTGTTCTCTAGCATCTTAGCAGAAAGGACAGAATAAACTTCAATGTAGAATTGAACAAGATCAATGACATTAAGTAGTGAGCAGCAATCATTTTCTTTGCGATGTAGCAAAAATACAGGTACATCTGTTCAGTATGACGTGGACAACATTAGTGGAAAGAGTACTTGTCAGATAAACGATCATGAGTGCCCGAAATTCTGTCTCTGCATCTCATAATCCTCTCAACCTGCTATTTGTTGAAACCCGCAGAAAAAAGAAATCTACAGTTTGGCACCTTAATTATAAGGTCGAACATTTCTTTGCATTCACAAATACTGAAAAATCCATCGAATAAGCACACTACCCTAGGCAAAGGCTCCAAAGGAAGCGTCCTCTATCAAGTAAAAACCTCTGCATAAATGTTGAGGACACAGCATTCTTATCCTAAGCAATAGCCATCACACCCCTCAATGAAAACTACACATTAATAATGTGGATCTCCAAGCCATCATAAGCTACTCCAAAAATGTTTCATCTCCTCTCTTCCATAGAAAGATATCCTCTCAACAACCTCACCTGTTCCTGGATGGTGGAAGGCACATAGATGAAGTGAATAAGAAAATAGATCTTGGGTCTACCTAAAAACTAATTCACAAGGCGATGATTGTCCGAGACCATATAAGGAGACTACAACCCATTCCTTCAACTGATGTGAAACAATTAACACCCCTTTCATCTCTAAAATCGGCTATCTAGAGCATGAACAAAACAACATAGGGATCAACATTGGGAAACACAACAATAAGGATGGTTGTGGCTTTAGTAACATATACCATGTAATAGAAAGAACCTTGAGCCTAACTCAAGTCCAAAAGCTAGCTTATGAGTTGAGGATTCCCACTCCCAATTACATCATTACAAGGATTTGGAACCTTTTCATATTTGCAAGGAATAGATTCTAGTTCTTGTCATATTCATTATTTCCTTATATTTACATTGTTTAATAGAACTATTTATATACTTCCAAATAATGAAAACCTCATGCTAAACATTAATTATCAACAACACCCGCAACTGACCATTACTTCTTTCCACATAAATGAACTAATTACTGCACTTAAGACTTAGAAAACGTTATTAACCCACTACTCACACATTCTGCAATAAAAACTATTGCATCTTAATTCCAAACTATTCAGGGCCGGCTATGGAAATCATTCACGCCCATTTCGCTCCATTTGGACTCGTTTTATTCGTATACTCAATCATTTGTCTAAAAAGACGGAAGTAATTATTTTTAACACGAGAACGCCAATATGTATTGTACTAACATACAATTCTCTAAACAATTTAAGAACTTCTTGCAGACATCAAACTTAATTTAAGTACATCAACTTTTTTTCCGACTAAATGCATCAATATGACAAACCTTAATTCAAACTTATTGGAAACTTCGATTTACAATTTTTCCTTTCATTTTTTTTTTCTGTTCTTTGCTTAGTCTACATGAATTCTTAGAGATTGTGATTTTTTTTGGCAGCTTAGCTCGATCTGATTTTAGGTCTAGCTCGTCCTTTTCAGAACCTTCGATCATCATAGTGAAAGTAACGGCTACGGACTAATACATTTGGAGGTTCACGATCACATACGAACCATCTCAATGACCTTTTCTTGTTTTAACCTCCATGTATGTACCTGTACCTTTTGTGAAATATAATTAATTATAATCTTGTCTAATTGTGTATGACTACACATCCATCTTTACATGTAGATTTCTACAAGACGCATTGTTAGGAAATGATGGGTCGTAGAGACCCAACACTCACTTTTAAAATATTATTTCTATTCTCACTACTGTTTTATAGAACTTGTCTTTTACTTTGAAAGATATATTCCTACCAAACACCACTCCGACAGTACTTGTCTTGTCCATTTTAGGTATCTAGTCCTATGCCTAACATCATTTATCATACAATTCCCTTGAATCATGAAGCATGCATATTTGAACTATCCACTCTAACAAGTTAAAAACAAATACATATGTATAGATATTACTAGAGAAAATGAGTAAAATGAACTAGTGAAATCTAAGGGAGGAGAGGGAGAGAATAAATAGTGGGAATTTACGACAAGTTTATTGCAACAGTTGGAAATCGTGAAAATCGAACATATTATTAGTTATTAAACTACTAACAACAAACTTCCATTTTTTTCGTTTGACAAGATCCCAACTCAAAACTTAATGACAACTCCAAGGATTACAGAAATGCGCCAAGCAAAAATATATCTTAGCATTTTCATGATTCAATTATGCAACTACAATCGTCCTTGGTGCCAAAGATACCCTATCTTTAAAACAAGTATACCCTACCATATTTTCCTCCAGGAAAAGACCAGATAGCTAGGGCGCGAGAGTATTCCGTTCATGCACTATACATCAGAAGATATTTCTGAATTCTTATCCATTATACAACCAATTAGCTATATATACGAATCACTCAAAATGGCCACAACACAAGCACATAGGTCAGATGCGTAGGAATGGATATATAGTCACATTACCATCATGAGAAATTAACCCTATACAAATATTCAGAACTACCCGAGATTGAAATCAACATAATACGATTATGATTGCTATAAACCACCTAAGTTAATTGGACTTTTTAAAATCAAAGGAAAACACACAAAGTTTAAGCCCCATTTTCTTTCTTTTCAAATAAACATAAACTGTGCAAACCCTGAAAAGTTTAAGTAACATCAGTACAAGCATAGACAGCATGTTCAATGAATTACATGGCTAATATTGTGGAGCAAGCTTCAATATAACAAAGAGCAACAACGGCACGGGTAGCCCAATAGGTCATTTATCTGTCATTTACTTGATTTTCCCCGAGTCATTCTATAATGAGCTGATATGAAGTGGATTTTTCACTAAACTAGGTAGATCTTACAGACGCAAGCTTAATCACAGTAAAAGACATCAAGTGCAAGACAAAGAAGTAATTACATCCTCCACATTCCTGAAAAAATCCATTAGGATGTTGCCGACCTCTTCGGTTTCCCCCTTCCCTCAGTTAGGAGGGGAAGGTGTGATCCTTATAAAAAAGATCCTATATTCCAGTTTCAGTAATTGTGTAAAGGATGCACAAGAAGATGAGAAAGATTATATTGAACAAATAGACAGAGATGGATAACTTTTAATGGTATTAACAACTTACACCAAATCTGGGGAAATGTGTTAGGAGATACAGCTACAAAGCAAAAAATTAGAAGACAAAGTAAAACAAGCAAAATCGGTTAAGTTAGCAGATTCCAGTAAGTATCTCATCTGCATAACTCTACGCAATTTCATGATTGTCAATCAACAACAACATTATATCACCGCAACTATCGATAAACATTCATGAATGGGAATTCTCACAAAACCTATTACTCTATGTTGAACAACTAATATACGTTAAAACGGAGATACAATTGATTCGGCACCTTTATCCGCTGCAGATTTCTTACACTCCGGCTTCAGCTAAAATGTTCTCTTGGTTTGTTCCTCTTTTGTTGCAGATGCAGAGCTCATTCACCACCTCTTTCAAAAACTGCTGCAAACAAGTAAAATAATCAAGTATACAACATCTGGGATGGGGTAGTTGAAAATGCAACTGCATAGCTGAAGAAGGACATGCAACATCTTCCAAATCATTTATTTCTTCTCGTCTTCTCTTCTTCTGTTTTTCTTTTTTTTGGGGGGGTTAATAGCCTGAAGAGAGTCAAACTAGACATTCGGGGCCGGTGAAGGACTAGTTAATAGATATAAGCAAATACTAAGCAAAACTATGTAATTGGAATTGATTTTTTAAGAGCTATACCATGCATCTTGAACTTTCCCTTAACACAAAATAACAGGGTTTGACCTATAGAACCATAGAGCATGTGAGTTGTGACTAACGTTACCTAATACATAAACTAATATTGTTCATTCGACAAGAACTAGCTCATTTTTTGTTATAACCAAAAGTATGCCTCCAACACTTCGTATTGACTTCTAATTCGTTTATTTACATCTTCTCTCATGCTAACTGGTGCAAGCAAAACCTTAGATTTCTTTAAAGCACCCATCATATAAATGGCAACCCACTATGCACGAGGTTCGGGGAAGAGTGGACCACATTGTCTATGCTTTATGAAATTGTGATTTTCAGATAAAAGATGTAGTTTCTTAAGTTACAGATAATTCAGTAGTGCGTTAGTAACATTATTGGTACCATATTTTTCTTGAGTCCTGTTGAAACCTGGACTCTGGACTAATATTGCTACTAGATAGTAAAAAAATGTATCATTAAATCTACTGTTCAACATCGCTACTGGATCATTTTAGGAGGAACTCACAAGTCAAAACTAATATATCACACTCTCTTTCTGGCACCAAAACAAAAAAGGAATAATCTGATGATGGAATAGACATTGTGATTACATGACATAACGCGGGTTGATCAGTCTTCTTGCACTAACTAATTCAAAGTGAATTCGGCTGTGTTTCAAAGAGCTTAAACATGAGGCCTCCAATTCACCATGGTCCCTCGTAGTTCTTTTTTCTTCTGGCCCTTTAATAGGAGCTTGTATGACACATGGTCTCACAAACTTGGAAAATGACATCATGTTGAATCAGATACATTATATGACGAGAAAGAGGCCTAGGAATACAGTCGTAGACATAAGTACTTAAGCTTTCAAGCAATGCCAAGTAAACAAAAATGCAAGCTGATTCCAGAACTGAAAAGATAGAACTTCATACTAGTCAATAAAGCTATGAAAGTTCAAAATCATACAGTTAAACGTGTTAAGAACCTCTGAAAGAAAACATATATAGGATCACTGAACAAAAGTACAAACCTACCAAACTAAGCTATTCTATGCAAATCTATGCTTTTTAGATGCAATTTAATTCACATTTCCTAAACACGGGGAAGCCTAACATATAGGCTTCAGAAGAACCATAATCTAAGTAAACCTCTAAAGTGTTGTCTTTAAAAAAATAAAGAATTGGCCGTAAAGTTGGAAAATAAACCTCTTCATTCACTTCTTAAGTGGTTTTGTGGCTGAGAGAAAAATTCTTTGGCATTCTTTGCCACATCTGCCTCCAATATTGCTTCTAAGACAATGTCAGAGCCTTTTGCTCCATCTTTACGTTCTGGCAACAATCCTGCACTTTCAGCAGAGACAGGAAGTATAATAATACTGTCAGATTCATCAGTCAGTTCACTCAGACCTTCTCCATCTACAGACACGGGTTTCGAAGGAGCCATTTCTGCCAATCTCGCATAAGCAGCTGCTTGGCTGTGCATATCAGAAAAAGCTGAGTTCCTCAAATTATGCTCCTTAGGTGTGGCAGTTACTGTTTTGTTCTCTTTATCAGATTTTTGAAGTCTATTTTCAATTATTGTAATCTCTTCATCAGATATTTTAGGTTCATTTTCAACGATTGTGCTCTCTTCATCAGATTTTTGAGGTCCATTTGCAGTCATACTAGCCCCAGCTGTAGCGTTGATGTTGTCTACTAGCCTTGATGTCAATGGACCAGGATTCATAAAAGAGATAGTTCGAATTTCATGACGTATGGCTTCTAATTGAGCCATGGTATCTTGCAGTTCCTTATGCACCTGGTGAGCTTGGGACTGCTGCATGACACTTTCGAACTGGCCACGGGCCAATTGAACATAACCAATGGCACGCCCAGCAAATCTGCCTGCTGTTCTTGCTATGATTGGAAGATCTTTAGGTCCAATAAGAGCAGCAGTAGCGCCAAGCAACAGAAATAGCTCTCCATATGAAACTCCCAGCATCTCTTTTTTAACTTTGGTTCTCTCTTATGTTTAAAGACCACCCCAAAGGAAGATTGTTCCCAAGGACTCTTAACGGAAATTTGCTCGAGAAGTTGTCTTTGAGTCTTGCTGGTGGGTCGTTAGCCATGCTAGACACATGCTGTTACTCTTCTGCCATCATTCTGTACAAAAGTCCTACCTATTTATGAAGGAGAAGGTTTCAGACAAAAATAACAAAAAATAGTACTTATCAAGACGCAAAACGAAAAACGGACTAGTGAATCATTTAGAAAATACATCGAATCACATTCAATGACTAAAGTTTAGGAACACAAACAAGAAGCATAACTAAGTTTGTTCCCAAATCAATTACTTACGACCAACTAGAACTCTTCTTGTGTGTAGAAAGAACTTTACTCTTAGAAATGATACACTAGTTCAATGATCAACAACAAACAAAACTAGAAAGCTTAGGAAAAGTTCAACAACGTGAGCATTTGCCGTGCATCTGCAGAAACCACCTAATTTTCTATGGCTGATCACTGCACGATTTATCCCTCTCGAATCCTTTCAAGGATGCTCCATCATAGACTTCAATACTCAACTATACCAATATCAATACCAAAACCAGCTGCTAGAAAATTGAAGACTGGAATTCCAGTGGCATATAATAGTCCAGAATGGAGGAATCGCCTAATTATAAGCAGAAAGATACCATTTTGAAACCAAAACAACAGAGATTACTCATTCTATCCATTGGTTCACGTACATAAACTTATCAAAATGAAACATTAATAACTAGAACTTGTCCAAAATCTCTTTTTCCCTACGAGAACTGCCCGAGTTAAGAGCAACCAAAAACACCATCAAACCTTTATATTATACTTTAACATATCGGTATAAGCCAAGATCCTTACTTTGAGCTGTCTCAAAGAACATCCACATTGTGGACGAAGTCTTTGTACATACACAAAAATGTCACCAATAACAAATACTAAGGGGTAAAACTCATATAAATACCCATAAATATCCTTGAAAGAAAGGAATGTAGCTTAATAAGCCACATTATAATGAACTTCTTTTGGAACCATAAGAATTAACAAGATAAAATAGTGATGAAGATTTAGGAATTAGGATAACATATTGTTGGTTAAGCTTCTTTACGAGTTACAAATAATACACAATAATTTCAATTTCTCTGCATTATATGCTTGCAAGTATTAAATATATTCATTCAGCAAAATAATTCAAAAAGAGAACTACGATGAACAAAATTTATATATTTATTAAAAAAAACTCAAATTCAGATAAATTTGCATATATTCAGAATAAAGGCTCAGAGAAAAAATGAAAGCAATTACTTCTTCAGCTATTGCTTCTGCTGCTTCTCTGTTTTCGACGGGGCAATGAGCAATTTTCTTCAATTGTTAAAAACGAAAAGCGGGTCTAGCGGAGTCGGATTCGGGTCGAGTTTTGGACTGTGGAGCCCATGATGTGGTGGTCCCCAAAGGCCCAAACTATGCTTTAAGTGGCTTTTCGGGACTCTCACCAGGATAGGCCCACTAGCTGAACCAGTATTGGGCCAGCCTCCTAAATACTGGGAAAAATAACATAAACACACACACATTAACTTACCGTATTTACACAAATCTCCATCCTTACAAAGTAATTACAAAAACTTCAACTAATTGTGTATCTTCGTTGAATGTACCGGGAGATAATTATGTATCTCGATAGACCCAAAATTGGGATTTTTAGTGATTACACAAAATATTAAAAAATTCTGCAATTAAGCTCCAAACTGTCCAAATTTATGTTATTTGCACTAAAAATTGACACCCGCAAATTCAAAGTTTCGATCACATGCACAGCATAAAATTGTACGTTTTGTCCTTCAAGTAGATTGGTTGACCAAGAACTTATGTCGGTAATGAGGTATAAGTTCGTTAGAAATTGAAGTCATGTCGAGCTACCTTACGTGCTCATTGACATAACCTCTTTTCGTGCAATATAGACATAGCCTCGACGATCAAACAAACACGAATATAACAGTAATTGACAAGGGAAAAAATAACAAAAAGTTTGCTTTGATCTATAAAGATTTTAGAACTTTATATTGACAACTGTACGATGAAGTCAGTTCTCATATTTTTTGCAAAAAAATATATATATTAATGAATTTTAAAAATTTAATATTGTTCAATATACTTAAAACTGTATACGGGATAAATTATAATTTATTGGTATAACTCAACGTATTTTAATCTACTCAAATATAATCAAATAAAATATTTTAAACGTGAAAGATTTTCTTTCCTCTAAGAAAGGGGAACAACAACAATACATATGACTGTTGTTGTTTTTTATAACCGTGATATTCGAATCAACTTACGCATACCTCAACTATATCCACGCGATATCTATCATCTCCCACCAGCAACAGGTACCAGGTAACTAACAATACATATGACTTTTAAGAAACAACTTACCTATTCTTGCACCTCTCAGCTTATTTTGTTTTTTTCATTTCATTTTTTGGAATTGGCTATTGGAATGGACAACACACAAGTGGCTGATGAGTAATCAATTGGACATAGATAATTTAGCTCCCTATATACTTCTCCGCCTCAAATTATCCATCGTCATCAAATATCATTTTAAAAATTCGCAATAAAATTAATTATATTTTTTACAATTTACCCTTAATGATAATTGCTCTCATAGATTACAAACACCTTAATTATGTATACATGACGAATAAATAACAATGAAGAGAGGTTATATTTTAATATAAATAAAAATTTAAGAATTAAAATCCTCATCTAACTAATATATTTCAAGAAGCCTAAAAGAGAGATGCAACAGTTAATTTGAGACTGGAGTAGCTGACATACTTTCTATATCTCAATTTATCTAACTTACTTTCGTTTTTTTATCAGCCTAAAAAAAAATAACATATTTATATTATTTATTACTTTTAATAATTTAACTTTAAAATATTAATTTAACTTTTAATAAAATAATTTATAACTATATAAATATTTATAATTTATTTTAAATTATAAATTTTAAAAAAAAATATTTTTAAATTTCATATCAAGTCAAACTACGCACGTAAATTGTAACTTTTTTCCACTTTGATAACTACTTAATTGGACTTTTATGTTCTTTGCCCCACTATTCAGTTCAAATCATTTTTATGGTACGCCATGCCTGATGTGTCTTTTTTAAAAATTATTAATTTTATTGTGGGTTACCATAGAATTTTTTGTCATATTGGACTTTTATGCTAACTTTAACAGACCAACATTTTTCATCAGATTGAAAATCACTTGAAAGGTATATCTTCGTTAGAATTTAATTTGATAAAAGTTTTTTTGTGTGGTCATAATCATTTAGCGCCACATAAAACTCACACGTTAAACTCTAATAATTTTTCAATCAACTTATTTTTCGGTGGAAATTATCTCGATATGTATTATAGAGATTGTAAGGTAGTCTTCGTTTTTTCTTTGGTTCATATTTGGTAAAAGTCTACCAAAAACTAACTTCTATACAATACCAAGAGTGACTGGATATGACACGGAAAGCCCCGAAGCAAACTGGAGCTCACCAAAAGCAGCTGGATATCCTGGCTCCTACTTGTGCGGTGTATTAGCTGAGGTACCTGTGCCTGCAGCATAAAATGCAGGTCCCCCGTGGGGGACGTCAGTACGAAATATGTACTGAGTATGTAAAGCTGTAGATAATCACATATGATATAGGAACTCAATAGAAATCAGAAACAAGTGAATAAATCGTAATAGGAGTGGACCACACTCACTAGAACTTGTGACAACCTGTACATTGTATTTATTCAATCACTTTACCTTCGTTCTTATCATCTTTGTAATCATTACTGTACTGTACTGTGACCATTAGGCTGCCTCCAGTACATATCAACTGGGATCGACCCATGATAGGCTTATGCCCCTGGGATACCACTCATAAACACATAAATAGGGATCGACCTATGATAGGCTTATGCCCCTGGGATACCACTCATAAACACATAAATAGGGATCGACCCATGATAGGCTTATGCCCTTGGGATACCACCCGATAAGAGAGAACTTCCATCACTTAGTTCAATTAATCTTTGAGATTGCTATTTCGGTCGCCACCGCATTTTTGATACTTTGAAACAATGATACATCAATAAGAGACATATAAATAGACCACCAATGCAATAACAATGAAGTAAGAACTCATTGGCACATCAATAAAGTGTTTTGGAGTCATCAATGCCATAACAATGAAGTAGGAACTTATTGGTATATCAATGAAACGTTTTGGAGTCATTAATAGCACATGGATCTTGTTTGAGTAACCGGATACCTTCTGACATTCATTAGTGCAATAAACATGTAAGATTTGGAAAACAAGTAAGTATTGGAATGTCTTGACATCTTGTAAGGTGGAAACAAGTTCATTGGTAACGTAGGACATCATACAAAACCATTAGGAATCACATGTTATTGAATAACTTTGGAAACTTTCTTAATAGAACAATTGTTCACTTTCATGCCAAAGATATGGTATAGAGTATACTTTACATACCTGACTGCCAACCTTCAATACTAGTCCCAAATGGACTTTCCGTCTTTTCGGATTACTTATCTACAATGAACATATATAGCAATCTAGTATTAGCAACCAAACGTCACAATTCAATTATTTGAATTCACCAAACTAGTGCTTAAGTAGTAAGCCTTAATTACACCATAAAAGGTGTCACTTTAACCCTCTTATACTCCAATTACATTCACATGTCATGCATATTCATACAACATCCTCCAATATCAAGTTTGGATTCATTTATCCTTCCAACCAATTCATTAAACCAAATTGAACCATAGACATAAATAATCATCAATTCAATAGTATATCACCATATCCACCTTCCATAACTCAATTACCATATCCACCTTCCACAATTCGATACAACCAAACCATGCAAAATAGTCCATAACCCTATTTCCATCACCTTTCAATAACAACCAATACATATAATCCTCTATCACACATATACATATGAAAAAGAACAAAGGCAAATAATATTCATATCTTAGAATTCACCTCTTGATTATGCAATCCTGTTTGCACAAATAATAGATGTCGTTCGAAGCTCTCGAGATGACAAACACAGTTATCGAATTACTTTGGAATTTCTACGGTTGAATCAAAAGTAATTTAAAGGTCAAATTTGGCTAGGGTTTGTTCTTTCTCAATGATTGATGATGAAAATGAGTTTTGAACTCATATACATGTATATATACACATATTCTCGTCCATAATATAATAGGAAATGACCAAAATGCCTTTAAAATTTAAATAATGTCAAATCTGTCCTTTGGTGGACTATTTTGATAAGCTAAAGTAGATCGACCATAACTCTTTGCTCCGATATTGGATTTGGGTGAAATTGGTATATTTGGAAGGATAATTCAAAGGGCTTTCATTTCATATAAAGTAGGTCACCCAGTTCGTCCTGTACAAGGAGTTATGGTCGTTTGAAGTTGACCCTAAAAATCTGTTTTGATAGGCTGAAGTAAAACGAGTATAACTCCTTACTCAGACGTTGGATTTGGATGAAACCAATTGCATTGGAAAGAAGACTCAAAGATATTTCTTTTAATAGGTCGCAACTCTCCCAGTTCATTATATTAAGAGAGTTATGATCGTTCGAAGTTGACACAAAAGTTCAGCTGGCCTCAGTAGTTTGTGTGCAGGAAATTTTCCTGCACATTTACTATTCCCAAATATCCCGGCCACCGTTTTATAGTTTCAAACGTGCTCGATTATATCTGAAACCTATTTGTTTTTTGAAATCTTTATATCGTTGGAAAGCTTATTCAATAACCTTCGCATGGAACCATCGACGGGCAAATTCCGGTATAAATAAAATAAAAAATTAATTCCATATAAATAAGACCAATACACGTACTTGAATATGCCAATACACGTACTTGAATACGGGGTGTTACAACTAACATTTGAGAAGAATTTAGTTGTGTTTGTTTTCTTCTTTGTAGAGAGTATTTGTGAGAGAGTTGTGTTGAGAAATACTTTGATTGAACCTTTCTTTCGAGTGATATTTGTGAGTTTTTTCTCTTGGGTATTTGAGATACTAGAGTATTTAATTACTCTAATTTTGTGCTCTCTTTTATATTTTTGTACTTTTTTTTGTTCCGTTAGTGTTTAGTAAAGTTGTTCCTCCTTTTGGTTGTGGACGTAAGTCAAGTTGATCGAACCACGTTAAATTTATGCCTCCTTTATTTTCTCAACTTATCGTTATTTTCGTCTTTGTTATTATCTTTAATTAATTACTTTATATAATTCCACACTATTCGAGATTCTCGATCCTAACAGAGATAGATAGATATACAATGTGTCGTTATTTGATATGCAGTAGTATACTAGAAGTGCAAGGCCTGTGTCAGCACGGGCCCAATAGTAGAAGATGTGGATTGCAAGTTTTAAGTTTTAGGATTTATCTTGGAGTAAGAAGTTTGAGCATTAGAATATTTTCATTAGTATGATTGAGTTGAGGGGATCACAATTGAAACCTTTTTTTAACCTTCTTGTTGAATTTTGTGATAAAAAATATAAAGAAAAAAAAGGCGTAAATCTGATGAAATAGCTTAAATCAAATATCCAGCCGATTATTGATTTTCAATATCGCAAAGATTAAGAATCATGTAAACTTATCCGATAAAGAGAATACACACCTTAGATTCACTATTGTTTTGTTTAATTATTAATTTTAACACAGGAAAAGAACGTTGTTTTTTAATAGAGAAGGAAGAGTTAGGATTTTCTTTTCTTTATTTTATTTTTAAAACAGAGAAATGTTAATTAATATTGAGGATCTATAAAAAGTTGAGAAAGATGACTACACATATTTGATAGAAAATTTGCTAATGTTAAGAAAGTGTGAAGTGTTTGGTAGCAAATTTGTGATAGATACACGTTTTTTGTACTTAAATTTACTTTATTTATATTTAAATTAGTTGGTAAAAATCTTTTGCAAATAATCTTTATACTTCTTTTCTTTAATTTCTTTAAAACATAGTAATAAAATTTACTTATGCTTTATTCTTCTCACACTTTACTACATACATTTTATCCTCTTTAAATCTCATTATGCCATTTTACCCTCTTTAAACATCATTGTACATTAAAATCACGATTGAAGCAGCTGAAGCAGAAATCAGTCAATTTTTTTTTCCTTTTTGTTAATTATTGTTATTTACAGTACTTTTTTATTTCATTTTCAAATAATATATGTTGCTTTATATTTTCTTCTGTCCCGTCCCAATTTATGTGACACTAATATAATTGTGATAATTAATCAAATATTTTATGTTGACATATCATTTTGTTATTCTTATTTTTCTAATACATAAATGACTTATAATAAGGAGTGATATAGTAAAATCATCATTCGAAAGACGAAAATTTAATTTAAAACATTCAGAGTTAATTTCGCATTTTATGTCTATTTTATTCTTCATTAAATATTATTTATCTTCTTAATACTTAGATGACACATAATAATTAATTCAGAGCGATTGATTATGTTATTACTATAAAAATTAATATAATTTTATCATATCCAATAGTAATCATCGATAATTCACCGGAATAGTATATTAATTAAATACCGGATGCTATATTTGCATATACAAAATATAATATTATTAAATATTATTGGATAGTGCATTATATTTATCTTTCACAATGATAAAATTTTACTATATATTTTTATTTATTTCTTTTTAACTTGATACATATTGACCCAACACAAATTCTAAGAAAATATTCATTAGAAATTTATTTTATGAAATTAAATTTATTAATTTTGTGCTTTAAAAATTTAAAGTTAAGTTTAAATATTAGTATTTCTATATAAGAAAAAATAATTTTAAAATTTAAATTTACTAAAATAAATAAATAAACAAAAAGATTAATTTTCTATATAAAAGTCAATTAAAATAATAAAATTGTTTTATTTTAAATATTTAATTATAATTAATTAAGATAATTTTTTATTTTGTTATGATTTATGCTGCATCGATAAAATTTTGAGAGTTGAATAGAACTTTTATCTATTTTAAAAAAGTATTTTAACTTGTTAATTATTGTGATTTATAATAATTTTTACTTAATTATCAAATAATATATTTACTCCTTGTGTCCCAGTTTATGTGGCTTCGATACAATTTTGAGAGTCAACTAAAATTTTATATATCTTTTAAATATTTTAAGTTGTTAATTATTATGATTTGCAGTACTTTTTATTTTATCTCAATTTATGTGGCATCTCTAAAATAATGAGAGTCAATAAAATTTCTATATGTCTTTTAAATATTTTAAGTTATTAATTATTGTGATTTGTGGTAACAAATTAGTTTTGAACATGATAGCCAATTAACTAAAAAAAAATAAAAATACTTTCAATATGTAGTTATAGTAAATTAATATTTCTATTATATAGAAGAGGTGGTTTCGACCACCTCTTATCCAATTACCAAAATATCCCTCTACTCACACTTAATTATATACCATATTCCAATATATAATAATTTTATTGTTTCATCATAATGATTTAAATATTTAATATAAAATTATTATATATTGGGATATGATATATAATTTAGTGGGAGTAGAGGGATATTTTGGTAATTGAATAAAAGATGGTCGAAACCACCTCTTCTATATAATAGAAAAGAAAAGAAATTGAAATACCATCTACATTTCAATTAGGTAAAACCTGTTCTACAAGTAAATAGAACGTTGCTATAAACATAAATGGGTTATTTACCATGATAAGGTACTAGGTTGGTTATCACAATAATTTTAGTTTTAAATAAATTTTATAAAGTTGTTAATTAAATTTCATATGTAAGACTCTTGTTTTGGTTTATGCATAAAATTGCAACAGGTCAAACAAGGAGATAATTCCCATATGTAAAATTCTTGTGTTTGATTCTGTATTTTGTTTTTATTTTTGATTTGTATATTTCATCCATGTTTAGAATTAATTTCGAGAGGATATATAATATGTTGGGACAACGAAGCAAAAATAAGTAGTACTCGTTGAAAACGTAACAACTTGTTTTCTTTTTCAATCAATTGACTCTAAGAGAGAATTTAATATAAGTTTATTCTCAATCAATGGACCCTAAGAGAGAATTTAATATAAGTTTATTCTAATTTCCCACCTTTCTTCAAAACTCTAGAAAGCAAACTTTTAAGATATTTATTGTTCCTTTTCAGAAATTTTCCCTCATATTTTAAAGTTTTTAATAATCTTGGACATGTCATTTAATATTTCAATTGCTGTTGTGATTTCTCATATGGTCCTAAACTAATTATATTCGCTATTGTATCATAAAGTCATCTATTTTTTTAGTTTCAATTTTCTTCAATAAAGAGAGTGATTTTCTAAATAACAACTATTACTTAAACGGTAATCGAAAAATCAACTCATTTTTGTAATGAAATATTTTAGAATATTGACACTTCATAAATACTATTTTATAAAATCGCAACAATAACAATTGTTCTTCAATTTCCACTTAATTATTGGTTATACGTGTGATACTATCCTCAATAATACAATTTCTGCATGGATATTTTACTACAATTGATTGTATGTCTTTTTTTTGTTAGTTTCTCTTGAATTTTAAGAGATTGTGTATGCCTTTCTTTTTTCTTGATTTTAGTTTTATCTCATATTTTACACCCTTAATCATCCTAGTATCACAAATACACAAGTGAGCTATCCAATGCACCCTTTTCTATTTTCTTCTATCTCGACGTGCATGACTTGCACCATTTGTCGAACATAATCATTTTAGTGCCTAATTATGTAGTATTTACTGGGGAATCCTAGTAGCTTAGTCGGTTAGTTACCCGAACTCTCATCATATTGGTGAGGGTTCGATTCCCCACATTGTAATCCATTCCTCCTTTCCCCTCCCCCCAATTTTTTATTTTTAAAAATAAAATAAAAATATAACATTATATTATTGATTTCATGATAAATCATTTATAATTTGGTTTCACGTTAGTAGGTATATATAGGTACCATCCTACGTAACAATCTCAAATAATAGCATTCATCCATTTCAACAATTTTGCTTTAATGGTCTCATGTGTATTGTGTAATTATATTAATTAAAAAAAGATTGGTCTAGTTTCTGAACTTCTGCATTTAGGCAACACAATATCACATAAATATATTCTTCCTATGCTTGCTAAACTTTTAATCCTATGTATGGTTCACTTTTAAATTGTCCTAAATTTTTCGTTGTCTCAAATGTTTCTTCATAATTCAAGTTGTTAGTAGACTATTATTATAAACTAAAATCAAGATACTTTATCTTCCTCTCTTTTCTTTTCTATTATATAGAAGAGGTGGTTTCGACCACCTCTCCTGCAATTATCAAAAAATTCCTCCACTTCTATTTAATTATATATCATGCCCTAATATATAATAATTTCATCATAATGGTTTAAATATTTAATATATTCTATTAATTTATATTAATTAACTATAACTATATATTGGAAGTAAATTTTATTTATTTATTTAATTGGCTATCATGTTCAAAACTAATTTGTTACCACGAATCACAATAATTAATAACTTAAAATATTTAAAAGACATATAAAATTTTTATTGACTCTCATTATTTTAGCAATACCACATAAATTGAGATAAAAGAAAAAGTATTGCAAATCATAATAATTAAC
This sequence comes from Capsicum pubescens, assembly GCA_030864215.1. Classification (NCBI taxonomy): domain Eukaryota; kingdom Viridiplantae; phylum Streptophyta; class Magnoliopsida; order Solanales; family Solanaceae; genus Capsicum; species Capsicum pubescens. The sequence continues at coordinate 6,229,216 of CM061541.1, read as the reverse complement.
AATTTAAAATATTTAAAAGATATATAAAAAATTTAGTTGATTCTCAAAATTGTATCGAAGCCACATAAATTGGGACACAAGGAGTAAATATACTATTTGATAATTACGTAAAAAATATTATAAATTACAATAATTAACAAGTTAAAATACTTTTTAAAAAATAGATAAAAGTTCTATTCAACTCTCAAAATTTTATCGGTGCACCATAAATCATGACAAAATAAAAAATTATCTTAATTAATTGCAACTAAATATTTAAAGTAAATCAATTTTATTATTTTAATTGACCTTTATATAGAAAATTAATCTTTTTATTTATTTATTTATTTATTTTAGTAAATTTAAATTTTAAAATTATTTTTTTCTTATATAGAAATACTAATATTTAAACTTAACTTTAAATTTTTAAAGTACAAAATTCTTAAAATATTTAAAAGATATATAAAAAATTTAGTTGATTCACAAAGTTGTATCGAAGCCACATAAATTGGGACACGAGGAGTAAATATATTATTTCATAATTACGTAAAAATTATAATAGATCACAATAATTAACAAGTTAAAATACTTTTTAAAAAATAGATAAAAGTTCTATTCAACTCTCAAAATTTTATCGGTGCACTATAAATCATGACAAAATAAAAAATTATCTTAATTAATTGGAACTAAATATTTAAATTAAATCAATTTTATTATTTTAATTAACTTTTATATAGAAAATTAATCTTTTTATTTATTTATTTATTTATTTTAGTAAATTTAAATTTAATTTTTTTTCTTATATAGAAATACTAATATTTAAACTTAACTTTAAATTTTTAAAGTACAAAATTAATAAATTTAATTTAATAAAATAAATTTCTAATGAATATTTTCTTAGAATTTGTGTTGGGTCAATATGTATCAAGTTAAAAAGAAATAAACAAAAATATATAGTAAAATTTTATTATTGTGAAAGATAAATATAATGCACTATCCAATAATATTTAATAATATCATATTTTGCATATGCAAATATAGCATCCCATATTTAATTAATATACTATTTCGGTGAATTATCGATGATTACTATTGGATATGATAAAATTATATTAATTTTTATAGTAATAACATAATCGATCGCTCTTAATTAATTATCACGAGTCATCTAGGTATTAAGAAAATAAATAATATTTAATAAAAATAAAATAAACATAAAATGCAAAATTAACTCTTAATGTTTCAAATTAAATTTTCGTCTTTCGAACGATGATTTTACTGTATCACTCCTTATTATAAGTCATTTATGTATTAGGAAAAAAAAATGATATGTCAACATAAAATATTTGATTGACTATCAAAATTATATTAGTGTCACATAAATTGGGACGGGATAGAAGAAGATATAAAACAACATATATTATTTGAATGAAATAAAAAGTACTGTAAATAACAATAATTAACAATTTTTTTTAAAAAAATTGACTGATTTCTGTTGCTTCAATCGTGATTTTAATGTATCACCCGCAATTAATTATTACAAGTCACTTATGTATTGAAAAATTAATAATATTGAATCCACGATTTTACTATATATATATATATGCTATGAATAAAAAAATTCATGATATATTTTTTTTAAATAAAGATTACTACATATAATCAAAGGGTAAAAGAGTAAAAACACACAAGAGATAAATGTACAGAAATCAAGAAGCACCAAATGGATTATTAACATTTGTAACATTCAACACATTTCTAAATATTTTTAAATTCTTCTTGAATCAACACATACACATAATAAAAATAATAAATAATAATAATTACATTTTACTATATCACCCCTAATTAATTATTATGGTCATTTAAGCATTGTGCCACATAAGTTGAAATAGAAAAATATTATAAATCACAATGATAAAAAATTTAAATTATTTTAAAAAATATAATTGGCTATCGTCGACACAAAACTCTGGACAAGGAGAGTAACATATATTATTAAAAAATTACATAAAAAGTATTATAAATTACAATAGTTAACAACTTAAAATATCTAAAAACAATTTAATATCTTATATATTTCAAAAAAAATTACATGAAAAATACTAGAAATCACAATAATTAACAATTTAAATTTTTTTAAAGATATAAAATATTTGGTCGACTCTTAAAATTATATTAGTGTCACTAAAATTGGAATAGAAGAAAAGTATTATAAATCACAATAATTAAAAATTTAAATTATTACATAAAAGTAACGTATGTTAAGTTGAAAATTACATAAAAAATATTATAAATTACAATAGTTAACAATTTAAACTATCTAAATATATATTAAAATAACATATGTTAAACTCATGCTAGATTCCAGATGAATCCCAAAAAACATATGCAATCCTTTTATTAAAAAAATTTATTTAAATATATCAAAATTGAATAAATAAATAAATATCTTAATGTTGGACCTGTGCTGACACGGGTCATGCTCCTCTAGTAATAAAAGAAAAGATACTTAACAATATAATACATTTCAATACCTGAATTTATTATATATAAAATATAAAAGAAAAATATAAACGGTGATAGTTTAATTGGATCCCATCGTTAGAGATCCTATTTTACATTTGTTGACCCGCAAAATTCGATTTTCATATTGACAATTTCTCCTACCTTACACCTAGAGGGGAAAAAATTAATCCCTCTGTATAAAAAAAAATAATCTACTTTGACTTGTCATAAGATTTAAGAAAATAAAAAAAAAATTTAAATCTTGTGGTCTTAAATTAAAATTATGTTAAATATAGTAAAATATTTTTTAATCTCGTGATTCTAAACATATCATGTGAAAAGTTAAAATTAAAATATTATTAAAAAAATATTTTTTTATAAAAAATAAATTAAAAAAAATAAATAATTCTTTTTTAAACGGAGGGGTAGGAAACATATTTTTTTAGCATTCAACATTCAAGTTTCAATAAGGCAAAAATAGTTTATTTAAAATCAAATGTGGGTCCCAGAATGGACCCACGAAAAAGATATAAATGGATTATTTCACAGTACACCCCCTTAACTTATTAGCGACCAACGGAAGCAACCTCTCTTTTGTCGTTATTATCCGCAAAAATGTCCTTCTCAACAACTTGTAGAAATTAAGAATACTAACAATATAAGATAAACAACAATGAATGTGATCCCATTTTCGTAACAAGTTCAAAATAAAGAAATAAATATACAGTTCTACGAAATCGGTCCAATATCTACTATACTTCGTCAGTTTCATTTTAATTGTCTTTTTTTCTAAAATATTTATTTTAATTTAATTATTTCTTTAATGAAATTAAGAGAATTTTATTATATTTTTTTAATATTATTCTTAAAATTAAATAACTAAATAAAATATATTTACTTAAATTTATATTTTCAAAATATAATTAATAAAGTTAATTTGATAAAATAAATCTCTAATTAATATTTTCTTAATGAAATGTCAAGTTCATAGAACCAACTAATATGAAATGAAGGGAGTGACAATAATTTTTCATTAATGAAATTTGAATGAACTTCTTGATCCACACTGACTCTAACTTTAATGATTAAATAATTAGAGTACTACTTTATCCTTAATTTGAAGTTGTAGTTTGAATTTTTCTAGCTAAATAATATTTTCTTCTTTTAAAAAAGAATGATCTATTTTTTTTTAGTTTATTTCTAGAAGAATGATCCTTTTTCTTTTTTGGCAATACTTTAATTTTAACTTTTCACATAGTATGTTTAGGACCACAATATTAAAGGCCTTTTTGGTACATTTGACACAACTTTAATTTAAAGTCACAAGATTCAAAAATCTTTTTTATTTTCTTAAACTTTATGCCAAGTTAAAGTAGGTCATTATTTTTGAAACGGAGGAAGTATTTATTTAGCATAAATTAAAATTTAATTACTACGGAAAAGAAAATAATGAAGTAACGGTGACCAGTGAGCGCACGTATCATGAGGTGAAAGGTACACGTGTCATAATCACAACGGCCAATTGACATACCTACCATGTTCTCGGAGCCAATATAAACTCGAGCAGCTAAACAAGATAGAGGAAAAATATCCCATTTTTCTTCTTCTTCTCTTCATTATGTCTCCAATGGATCGTCTATTTCTCTTATCTCTTCTCGTTTTCACCATTTTCTCGTCGTCGGCGTTCGCTTTCTCCGACGAAGATCCATTAATCCGGCAAGTCACATCGGAGTCCAACGACAATAACAACCACTTGTTGAACGCCGAGCATCACTTTTCACTTTTCAAGTCAAAGTTCGGAAAGATCTACGCTACTCAGGAGGAACATGATCATAGGTTAAAGGTATTCAAGGCAAATCTACGCCGTGCACGGCGGCATCAGCTCCTTGACCCGACGGCGGAGCACGGTATTACGAAGTTCTCCGATCTTACTCCGTCGGAGTTTCGACGGACTTACCTTGGACTTCATAAGCCGAAACCGAAGCTTAGTACTACGAAAGCTCCGATCTTACCGACGTCTGATCTTCCGGAGGACTTTGACTGGCGTGAGAAAGGCGCTGTTACCGGTGTTAAAAATCAGGTCTTTTTAATATAGATATTATTGCTCACTACGTCCTGATTTATGGAGATTCAAACAAGTCTCTGTTTGACCGTAATTTTTTCATAATTTTTTAAATATCTTAATTATATCTTATTGTGACTTAATAGTATTCTTGTTCAAATTTACCTTCAACATTAAACTATTTGACTCTCGAAATTTGAGCTGTGGCGCGTAAATTTGGAGGGGTATTTGTTTGTGTTATTAATGGATTATATCTATTTGTATTTTTGTTTTTGATTGTTTTGTATTTATTGGTGGATGGATTTGACTATGATAGGGCTCATGTGGATCATGCTGGTCGTTCAGTACGACGGGAGCAGTGGAAGGAGCTCACTTTTTGGCTACTGGAGAGCTGGTGAGCCTTAGTGAACAGCAGCTCGTGGACTGTGACCATGAGGTTAGTATTGTTCTTGCCGTTGACTTTCTAGATTTTATTAGTTTTCAATGTTGTTTGATCTCTATATATATGTTTTGAGTGTGATTTAATGATGTTTTACTGGTGTTGCGTCAGATATTAGCTAGGTTGCTCGACCTCTTCAAAAATGTTCTCACCCATGGCTGATCATCCAAAAATACACTACTTTTGGAGGATTCCATGCGCACTTTTAGACAATATTTTGAAGAGTTGGAGCAACGTAGCATATTAGTCATGTTCCTTTGATCATATGCTTTGCTCCGTTTGAATCGTTGATCTTTCTTGTTAAAGCTAGTGATATGTTTGAAGTGGTTTACAGATCAAGTTTGAATTGTATCATTGAGGTTTCTTGTCAAATCTAGTTATCTGTTGGAAGGGGTTTAGAAATAGGATTCGATCATTGTAAAAGGATTAAGCTTTTATTGTTTTTAGGTATCTACACTTTTGGTTGTGGGGAGTGTTAAGGCATTATTTGGGTTAATTTGCTTAAAACAAATAATATGTAATGGGTAAGTCGTTGCGCCAAACCTTGTATCATTTGAGGTTTCTTACCAAAGCTAGTTATCTGCATCTAAGAGTAAACCATTTGGGTTTTTATTCTGTGGGAAAAGAATTATAGATTAGAGCTTTTGCGTGTCTATACTACTTGGGTTAAGGGCTTAAGGCAAAGCCAAAACTAGGATTGTCCTATGTTCTTTGTTTCCTCATCATCTGGCGGTTCAATAACTTAAAATGATTTTATTTCTTTGAAGCAACATAGAAAGACAAATTAACCTGATAGGAACTGAGTTGATACTGAACAGAGACAATAATACTTGTGGCTAACTGTGTATCTGATTATCGCCTTTTCTTCTGCTTAATACATACCTATTTGTTTTATCCTGTTAATCTTAATCAAAACTTTTCCTCTTTGCAGTGTGATGCGGAGCAAAAAAGTGAGTGTGATGCAGGTTGCGGTGGTGGTCTTATGACTACTGCCTTTGAGTATACCCTGAAAGCTGGGGGTCTCCAACGGGAGAAGGATTATCCTTACACTGGCAGGAATGGCCAGTGCCACTTTGACAAGAGCAAAATTGCTGCTTCTGTTACTAACTACAGTGTTGTTGGTCTTGATGAAGACCAAATTGCTGCTAACCTGGTTAAACATGGTCCTCTTGCAGGTAGCGTAGCCATCTTAAACTAAAGGCTCAATTTGGAGTTTCTTTTGCCAGTGTAACTGAGAGCAAACGGAAAACTTACTCTTTGTTTGTTTTGGTGCAAAATGCAGTGGGAATCAATTCTGCTTGGATGCAGACATACATTGGAGGAGTTTCATGCCCATTAGTTTGCTTCAAGCATCAGGATCATGGTGTCCTCCTAGTGGGTTATGGTTCTGCTGGCTTTGCTCCTATCCGACTCAAAGCAAAGCCTTACTGGATCATCAAGAATTCTTGGGGAGAACACTGGGGAGAGCACGGATATTACAAGATTTGCAGGGGTCAACACAACATCTGTGGAGTTGATGCCATGGTCTCTACTGTCACTGCTGCCCATACTACTAATCCTAATCTTTAAGATGAATTTATCCAATAATGTTGTCTGTGATCAATTGTTGTACTGTCATTATCCTAATTTGTGTAAATATGTCGGTCAGTAATGTATTGTGAACTCTTTTAAGTTTTAGATTTCATCAGCACTTCTATTATTGTGCCTCAGACCATGTGGTACTGGCATTTGCATCCCTAGTTTATACTGCAAAAACTGAAGTTTGAATTTGAAGTTAGTTGCATTGATATTGAATGCTTTAAATGTCTCTACTCTTATGAGCTTAAATATTCCATATCATCATGAAGCTTAGCTGCAAATACAACCATGATAAACAGATAATTTGGTATACCTAATGTTGAGATATTTTCTGTATATATCCCTCACTAAACATATCTAGATAAGGTATGCTGTTAAAGGTTGTTTATGATGCGAAGAAACTCTGAAACTTTTAAGCCAGAAGGTTATTTTAGTCACATATTATCCAATCTGAAATATGTTTTTATTAGCACAAGAAACATGCACAACTAATTTGAGGTTGGTGCCATTGTACTCTTCTGGTAAATCAACTGCTCTTTCCTCATAGTTTTTGACAAATCATATTTGAGTGCATGACATTCAAATGGAATTTCCTCAGGGGTCGGATCTTTTGGCTGTAGTGAGTACCTAAAACCTCTACTGACTCTTAAATTGGAAGAAATCAATGCCAATTACCCAATAGTCTTGACTCTACAATAAACAACACGAACAGTTAAATAGTTATAGAGCAGAAGGTTCTCAGGCTAACCTTGTCCGACTCCAGCAAGTGACTAACATATACCAAGTCCCCAGGCTCTAAACAAGACAGCGAGTAGAGATCGAATTGTTACAATATTTGTGAAACACCAGACTTCACTTGTTGATATTTTCAAGACCCTACGGGTTCATATATAAACAATGGTTCAGTCCCAAACAAGTAGGGGTCGGCTATATGATCCCACTGACCATGATCCTACGAGTGCATAATCCTAGAAGTTCCAGATATCTAACTGGCTAAGAGTACTCCAATCAAATAACTCGTAAAAAATTAAGCCTTAACCTGTAAGAGGTTACTTGTTTTCTGTTTCATGGATCTTCCTAGAAATTTGAGGAGCAGCAAGGAAACATGTTTCTAACGATACTAAACTTCTTATATGCATTTCTTCAATATGAGAATGTGACGTGAACTTGAGTAGTTGATGCCTCACAAATTAAGCAAAGTCTCGCGATGCTACATTGAGCTGCATCAACCTCCTTTCTAGAACAATAAAATGGGTGTTACAATAGGAAGTCCCAATGCATTGTTGAAACTTTTAAGTGAATCCACTGGTTCTACATTCAGAGGAGGATCATCTAAAAGAGAGAAAAACGCCGTTTATGAACCTCAGAATTATCTTTTGAAACTAATACCTGAGTGAACTTTCTGCTCATATACCAGCATCAGCTAAGGTAACAAGAAAGATGAATTGTTCAATAGAGAAACATGAGGAATCAAAACTCTAGATTTGTTCACTTAGAATACTAATCATGTTTTGAGTTAGTATTTCATTAAGATAAATATCAAAATAAGTTGCTACTAATAACCAATATGCACACATCAATATCCGGGAAGACAGAAATAGTATATGGGCGAAGGCATTGTAATCTTCATACATTTCATAGTTCAACAACAACATATCCAGTGTTGGAGCCAGAAATTTTACTAAGGGCTGTCAAAATGTAAAAAGGTAGGTACATGTAAAAAAATAAGAGGAGTCAAACATATAGTATTTATACATAATATTTTTTTAAAAAAAGTATTTATACATAAAACTGGAATTTTAACCAAGCTGAATTGTGTAATTTTCCGATGAAACACCACTTGGCATAACGTGGCCGCTCCGCCACTGTCCACAAGTGAGGTTTGGGGAGGATAAGATGCATGCAGACCTTCCACCTGCCTACGTGGGGTTGAGGTATTATTTTCGATAGACCCTCGCCTCAAAAGAAGTAATCATGTAGAATAAAAAGGAAATAGGAATCACAAAAATAGCGAGATAAATAAAATAAATGAAAAAACATGTAGCAGTAAAAAAAGAGAATAAGATACTATGCCAATAATAGATAAGATTACTAATTGAGGGATAACATTTCAGCTGTTAAACCAGTCAATTAATGAGAACAAAAGTTAAGTTGGAACGAGCTGCAATTTGTTTCAAAGGCATACACTACTTTAAATATATACATACATATCTTTTGAGATTATTACCGAGTGCCCGTGATCCCCTACCCTAACGGCATGGGCGGAGCCACCTTAAGTGAAGGGTAGTCTGATGCAGGGGCGGCTCTACCTTAGGAAAAAATAGGAGGCCGTCTTAGGCCCCAAAATTTGAGGAACCTCATTTTTTATGATAATATATTATAATTTTTTTTTTAGAAAATAATTATTATTTATAGAAAAATAAATTCTTTTACATAAAAGGAAAAAAATTATTAGAAGAAGTTCATACCAAACGGGAGTTCCCAATCCAAATGACTAGTCTAATAAGTGGGAGAACCCATTTGGCTTATAATTTCCCTTAGCATTTCTCTGTTTTTACAATGTGGGACAATTGGTTCATAACAATCGTCTCCGCTTGAGAACCAACGACCTCGTTGGTAATGGTTGGCACCCCTCTTAGATCCAGGCCACCACTCCTGGCGCACAGGCCACCACTTCGAGTCGTGGCTCCACGCGTGAATCAATCCTCGTTGGTCACGGCTGACACCCCTCTTGGGTCCAGGCCACCACTACGAGTCACGGCCCAACGTGCGGCTCCCCACACGTGGATCGATCCTCGTTGGTCACGGGCTGGCACCCCTCTTGGGTCCACCAGGCCACCACTCCTAGCGCGCAGGCCACCACTCCAAGTCACGGCCCAATACGTGGGACTCTCAATGAAAGCACCAATGTTATAAACCATACGGGAGAGCCTAACCCAAAAGATTAGTCTAATAGGTGGGATAACCCATTTGCCTTATAATCCCCTTAGCATTTCTCTATTTTTCCAATATGGGATAATTGGTTCATGACATACTATGTCTCAAGAAAGATTAAATGCATTGATTATAGTATTACTTAAAAAGAATAATTAGAAAAAATCGATTATAGAATTTTGAAAATAGAGTTCATTAAAAAAAGTTATTTTTTCTTAAAGATTTAAGACCTCCGTTTGATTTTTGCCGCCTTAGGCCACAAATATGCTTGATCCGGGCCTGGTCTGATGCACACCCATAGTCCGAAAATTATGTTGTGTAGAGATGTTAAATGTTAGCTATTATGAGTATATATTTAATTTTGCACCCCTTTAACACAAATGAGAAGAAAGTTTCACACCCTTCGCCAACTTCCTGACTCCGCCACTGCGGCTAACGATAGATATGTCTATGAAAAAAAAATTCTGTTCGAGATCACTTTCTTTTAAACGACCCTTTTGAGATACAAATTTGAATTAATCAGAGCTCAAAACAGATAACCGATTGAAAAAACAAAAAGAGTTGTTTGGGCAGATCACATCATCCAATATGAACATATCTATGGACTATAATACAATTTGTGAAAAATAACATAAACAAATGGATTATGATACAATTTTGTGAAAAATAACATAAGTATACATCTTATCATTTTTACATAAATCTTTACCCTTACAAAATAATTACAAATTTTTTAATTAATTGTGTATTTTTATTGGATGTATCGAAAGCTAATTATGTATCTCAACGGACCCAAAATCGAAAACAAAAATGTATCAGGAGCTAATTATGTGTCTTTACAAAGGAAAAAATGCAGACAGACCCAAAATTGAGATTTTCAGTAATTATGTAAAATGTCAAAAATTGTTATAATCAAACCCTAAACTATCGAAGTTTATGTTGTTTCCCCAATTGAAAAACCATAAAATGAAATTTATGGCCATTGGATGTTTCGTCAATTGGGCTGCAGGTACAAAATGGGCCATTGAGGCCTTTTCTCTGTTGGGAGTGGTGGGCTTGTGTATAATGTGGGCCGTGGGGAGGTAAGCAGCTTGGAGAGGAGACAATTCTCATATGATTGAACTCAACACCAATATGTTACTCCGATCGTATCATTTTATATGTTTTAGTTTGACTGGATATGAGTTAAAAAATATAAGATAATCTTGATCAAATTAAAAGCGTATATAAGTTGAAATGCCGTAAAAAAAAGGGTGATCAACTTATGACTGGTGGTTGATTTTAACTTAGAAACACTTGACTTATAAACACTCTGGGGTTTACCAAAACGTACAACAACAACATACTCAGTATATTTCCATAAAGTGGGGTCTGGGGTAAACTGAGAATGCAAATAAACTAAAAAGTACTTATAACGTTATGTGTCAATTTTAACTAGCTTATAAGTTTAGCCAAACATCCTCTAAAAGTGATATATATATTTTATGATCTTAAACATAGATCATGTCATATAAGATAGTGTCATTAAAAGGTGGAATGAAAATGTTGAAAACAAATCATTATACTAAAAAATATTTTTTTTGGTAATAAACTATATTAGTAATAAATAAAGCAAGTCACGTCAATTGAAATGGAGGTGTTACTCTAGAGTACATTTCGCAATTGCATGAGTGTGACACATTTACATGCAATTTTCTTTTTCAAGTTGGTAAAATAAGTCATCCAGCATGAGTAAAACACTGAATAAGTATACAAATACTATTAGGAAATGTATAAAAAAAAATTAAATTGATTGATTAGATGTAGATTGATTTCCAGTGAGATTAAGAAATGGCCAATTCTAAAATGATTTTTCTAGCAGGAACAGTTTTATACTGTTGAAAGGACAAGAATACGATGGCCAACTGAATGACAAGTCATTCTTATTGAACTATTGATTGGATAGATAAGACAATTCCATTCTACAACAGTAGAATGACAAACATATGAAATCGAGATAAATTTGCAATAATGTAAACCACATGAAGTACAAGGATGTTATGATATATATTAATTATATTGAATGTCTGTCAAAATCTATTTGATGTCTATCATGATTTAATGTATTTGTCTTTTAGTGTGAAACTAAGGGCAAAATCCTCTTATAAATAGAAGGGTTCTCAAGAGAAATAAGAATTACACTCTCTATTCTCTATTCTCTATTCTTCTTCATAATTCTTTCTTATTTTATAACACGTTATCAGCACGAGGCTCTACCGTTTCAAATTTGAAGGCTAAGGCTAAGGTATTATTATTTTTCTTATTTTATTTATGACTAACAATCTTACAAAGTGTGAGTTCGTTGCCCTTCAAAGTTTGGCCAAGAACTATATTTCATGGGTGTTGGATGCTGAAATCTCTATCCAAATGCTATGGGTCTTGGAGACACCATAAAGAATGAAAATACAACATCTAGTCAAAATCGTGCTAAGGCTATGATTTTCTTGCATCATCATCTTGACAAAGTTCTGAAAATTGAGTACCTTACTACTAAGGATCCACTCGTATTGTGGAATAACCTAAAAGAAAGGTTTGACCACTTAAAGATGATCATCCTCCCGAAAGCACAATATGAGTGGATGCATCTAAGATTTTAAGACTATAAGTCTGTTCATGAATACAATTCTGTCATGTTCAGAATTTCTTCTCAATTGAAACTATGTGGAGAGACGGTCAATGATAACGATATGATGGAAAAGACACCCTCCACTTTTCATGCCTCGAATGTGCTATTACAACAACAATATCGAGAAAAAGTTTTCAAGAAGTATACTGAACTAAGTTCTCATCTTCTCGTGGCCAAACAAAATAATGATTTGTTGACGAAAAATTACGAGAATAAACCTACTGGATCTGCACCATTCCCTAAGGTGAATGATGTGCATGCTCACCTTGCTAGGCGTGGAAAAGGTCGCGGCCCTGGTCGTGGATGTGGATGTGGTCGTGATGACCAAGAAAGAAAGCCTGTTCTGGGTGTTAATCATTCATCAAACAAAAAACGAAAAGATGAGAAACGTGAAACAATCACTTGTTTTTGATGTGGTGGAAAAAGACACTATTTACATGACTATCGTGCTCTCAAGCACTTAGTGGACCTTTATCAAGCATCACTAAAGAAGAAAGAGAGAAATCCCGAGGCTAACTTTCTCTCTGAAAATAATATTGACATCACATGCTTGGATTTAACAGACTTTTACGAGCACCCTGAAAGAAAGATTGATCACTTGATTGGTGATGGCTCCATAAACATGAAAGAATGAATGCTTTTAATGTTTTTTTATTTGTTGATAAGAGTTAGAGAATAAAAATCTTGTAAAAGTAGTTGTTTGCATGATTATTGATTTTTAATTTGTATTGATTAGTTCAATTATATTATTGTAATTTATTATTGAAGTGAATGAAATTTCAATTTCGTCATTAGTAAATAAAATAAAATAATAATAAAAAAAAAAGAGGACGACGATACGTGCAACTTGCACGAACTTCTGTTGTGTTCATTATTGCATATTAATATTTTTCATGTTAATATTTTTAGTTTTGCATGTTAATATTTTTAATATAATATTCAAATATAGTCATTACTTATCCATATGTGTTCAGATTATATAATATAATAATATTAGTATATTCTTTATCAAATATAATATAACAATATTATATTATTATTATTATTATTATTATTATTATATGTATTGCATGATACTGTTCCGTACTATTAATTATAAATAATATATTACGTATCAGATTCCTTATCAAATATTATATTGTTTCAATAGTTTTTGGATATATATTTTTTTAATTGCTTAGTAATGTCGGATTAATAATTTTTTATAGTATATGCTTTCACTTTGTACGAAAATATAATATATATCTTATTTGATGTATGTCATTTTATTTGAAGATATGGATAATTTTCAAAGTAAGTTGTCAAATTGTGAAGATATATGTTTGATTGATTCTGGCACTACACATACGATATTCAAAGACGAGAAATATTTTTCTCATCTAAACATGAGAAAGATTAATGTTACTATAATTTCTGGTAGTGCTAATTTGATTGAAGGCTTCGGAAAAGCCATTATAATCTTGCCCAGGAGAACTAAACTCATCATAAATAATGTCATGTTTTCTCGTAAGTCTCGGCAAAACTTGATGAGTTTTAAAGATATCCGTGAAAATGGTTATCATATCAAGTCATTTGATGAGATGAATCTTGAATATCTTGGTATCAACAAAAATGTCTTTGGGCAGACATGTGTTATAGAAAAGTTTCCTGCTTTATCTTCTGGCCTGTATTGGACAAAGATTTGTGTAATTGAGGCACATTTTATAGTAAACCGAAAGTTTACTGATTCCAATACTTTCGTACCTTGGCATGATCGTCTGAGACATCCAGGATCAATAATGCTGAGACGAATCATAGAAAATTCAAATGGGCATCCATTAAAAAACTTGAAGGTTCTTTCGAATAGTAAATTTTCATGTAATGCTTATTATCAAGGCAAGCTGATTGTGAGGCCATCGCCAACAAAAGTTGAGATTGAATCCTCCGCATTCTTAGAACATATACATGGGGACATTTGTGGATCAATTCACCCACCAAGTGGGTCGTTTAGATACTTCATGGTCCTAATAGATGCTTCTTCTAGATGGTCTCATGTGTGTCTTTTGTCATCTCACAACTTAGCATTTGCAAAATTGTTGGCACAAATAATACGATTACGGGCATCGTTTTTTGATAATTAAATTAAGTTTATTCACCTTGATAATATTGCAGAATTTTCATCCCAAACATTTAATGATTATTGCTTATCGATTGGGATAAGAGTGGAACATCATGTACCCCATGTTCACACTCAAAATGGCCTTGTTGAGTCATTAATTAACCGTCTGCAGTTGATAGCAAGATCATTACTTATGAAAACTAAGTTGTCCACTTCTGTTTAAGGTCATGCAATTTTGCATGCTGCAACACTTGTTCGTCTTAGACCGACAAATTATCATAAATTTTCTCCGTTGCAATTGTTTTTAGGTAAAGAACCTAATATATCTCATTTTAGAATTTTTGGGTGCAGTGTATATGTGCCTAGAGCACCATCAAACCGCACCAAGATGGGCCCCCAAAGAAGGTTAGAAATTTATGTTGGGTTTGAATTACCCTCTATTATTCGCTATCTTGAACCATTAACGGGAGATATGTTCACTGCTCGATTTGCAGATTGTCGTTTTGATGAGATAGTTTTCCCAAAATTAGGGGGAGGAAATAGTGACACTAAAAGAGAAATTTTGTGAAAAAATCCATCACTATCTCATCTTGATCCACGTGCTTCTATTTGTGAGCAAGAAGTACAAAAGATTATTCATCTGTAGAGAATTGCAAATCAAATGCCGGACGCATTTACAGATTTGAAAAGGATCACTAAATCACAAATTCATCTGTAGAGAATTGCAAATCTAAAGCACGCTTGAAGCATGGCAGACCATTAGGTTCTAAGGATCGAAATCCTAGAAAAAAAATGATCAAGATGACACTACGAAAAATCCTCATATGAAAGTTCAAGATTTGAGCAATGTTAATATTTCCGAAGGAATTAATGAGCCTGACACTCAAGAATATGAGAAACTATCCATAAATTCAAGTGATATTGAAACCAATTTAAATCGATCTGAAATAGTAGTGGATTAGTCTTTGCATATAATGTTGCAACGAAAATCATGCAAGATAGTGAGGATCTTGAATCTCGATCTGTCACAAAATGTCGACAAAGAAATGGCTGGCCAAAATGACAAGAAGCAATTCAATCTGAATTGAATTCACTTGCCAAACGTGAAGTTTTTGGAACTATAACTCAAACACCTAATGGTAAGCCTGTTGGCTATAAATGGGTCTTTGTGCGAAAAAAAAGAGAAAAAAAATATACAAAGGTATAAAGCACACCTTGTTGCACAAGGATTTTCACAATGGTCTGGTGTCGATTATGATAAGACATATTCACCAGTTATGGATGCAATAACATTGCGTTATCTTATTAGTTTCACTGTCCATGAGAAACTTGAAATGGATTTGATAGATGTGGTAACAACCTATCTATATGGATCACTCGATAATGAGATATACATGAAAATTTTCGAAGAATTTAAAACGCCGAAAGCATATAATTCAAAGCCTTGGAAAGTGTATTCAATTAGATTGCAAAGATCATTGTATGGTTTGAAGCAATCTGGACGCATGTGGTATAACAGTCTTAGTGAATATTTATCTAAAGAAGGTTATACGAATGATGAAATTTGCCCATGTGTTTTCATAAAGAAAACAACGTCGGAGTTTGTTATAATTGCTGTCTATGTCGATGACAAAAACCTTATTGGAACGCCAATAGAGCTTCAAAAGGCAATTGATTACCTAAAGAACGAATTTGAGATGAAAGATCTCGAAAAGACAAAGTTATGCCTTGATTTACAAATTGAGCATTTGACAAACGGTATCTTTGTCCATCAATCTGCCTACACAGAAAAGGTGTTGAAGAGATTCTATATGGATGGAGCACATCCATGAAGTACTTCTATGGTTGTTCGATCACTTGATGTGAATAAGGATCCATTCCGACCTCAAGAAAAGAATGAGGAACTCCTTGGTCCTGAAATACCATATCTTAGTGCAATTGGTGCAGTAATGTATCTTACAAATACTACAAGGCCTGATATTACCTTTTCAGTAAATATGCTAGCAAGATATAGTTCTGCTCCTACTAGGAGACATTGGAATGAGATCAAACAGATATTACGGTATCTAAAGGGTACTACCGATATGGGCTTATTTTATTCTAAAGATTGCAGTTCAGATCTTGTTGGTTATGCTGATGCTGGGTACTTATCTGACCCGCATAAAGCTCGGTCTCAAACAGGCTATATATTCATATGTGGGGGTACTGTCATATCTTGGAGATCAACAAAGCAATCTATCGTAGCCACTTTATCGAATCACGCTAAGATTATAGCTATTCATGAAGCAAGCCGAGAGTGTGTGTGTGGTTGAGGTCCATAATACATCCCATTCGAGAAAAATGTGGCTTGAAATGTGACAAAGTACCCACAATTTTATATGAAGATAATGCAGCATGCATAGCACAACTTAAAAGAGGATTCATAAAAGGAGATAGAACGAAACACATTTCGCCAAAGCTCTTCTATACACATGAGCTCCAAAAGAATGGTGATATTGACGTACAACAGATTCGTTCAAGTGACACTGTGGCTGACTTATTCACCAAGTCTCTTCCAACTTCAACTTTTAAGAAGATGGTGCACAAGATCGGAATGCAAAGGTTCAAGGATGTTTTTATTAAGGGGAGCTAATACGCGTTGTACTCTTTTTTCCTTATGAGGTTTTGTCCCACTGGGTTTTCCTTGTAAGGTTTTTAATGAAGCAGCCTATATGCATATTGTTAGACATTCAAGGGGGAGTGTTATGATATATATCAATTATAGTGAATGTCTATCAAGATCTATTAAGATCTATTTGATGTCTATCAGGATTTGATGTATTTGTCTTTTAGTGTGAAACTAGGGGCGAATTCCCCCTATAAATAGAAGGGCTTCCTTCATTGTAAATCATCCCTCAATAGAAATAAGAATTACACACTCTATTCTCTATTCTTCTTCTTCTCTACTCTTTCTTGTTTTATAACAATAATTAATTAAATTAATTTTCCATTTTACTCATCTTCAAGATAAGTACTAACACATTTGATTTGAGGGAGTTATAGTACGTATATAGTTATATTTGCGTATATCCTGTCCTCTCCTGATTTCATTTATAAGATTTGACTTCGTTTGTTATTATTGTTGCATATTGAATTAAATGGATGTGATCGTAAGAATATAAACGACTAATTAAGCCATAGTATATGATGCAAAAGGGAGGATTCCTCAAAACATACAATTAAAAGGTCTTAATGCTTCAAAATGACTCGAACATGTCGCTAGTAGATTTGATCGGATTTTGGACACGTGAGAGCCCAGCTCGGGAGAAATGCATGATGCCCTGACGCTTCTCTGGACGGACGTTTGCAGTCTTCTCCATTTAATCGAACCCAACTCCGTTCGCTCAGGCCTGCTGACACCATAAGAGAATGAGGATGCTAATCTGCTTGCTTGTAAAAGTAAGGACTGATGATATTTGTATTTTCTTGTTAAATATATGCGTACATAACTACTAAGCTCCACCTATCAAGAGTCACATCGCCTTAGTTGACACATGCGTGTTATAAATCATAAGCTTTATAAGTCGAAAAATCACGATTAAATGCTATAATCATACGATACAACTATTTCAATTGTGATCTCTTGACTATGAAATTATCCTGAAAAACTATTCATAGCGTATTTTTGACGCGTGTCACTTATCTAAAACGGGTCAAGTTGATGGGCTCCATGAAATTCAGGCATGCGTCAAAGCCCATACATATAAGAAGACTATTTAGACACAAGTGGGCCAAGTGCAAATGGTCCCATTTTCGATTATTAATTGGTCCAATCATATCATATCCTCCATTTGCATTCAATTATTATACTATATTACAAATTTATATATGTACATTCACCCCCAAAAGGCGGAATCCATGCCCACCACATTATTTTCTTGGCATTATTAGAATAAAATAAGTTGCTTTAAGCAAAACTAATTTAGGTCACTTTGACAAAAGGGTACTGTCAAGAATATTTGTAGACAGAAGAGAGAAAGACTAAGTAGGCTCTTTGAACAATAGTTGGTTGAAAGATGAAAATTAAAAGTGATATTTGAAGTTGATTGAAGTTTGAAAAGAATATTTGTTAAAGAGGAGGACTAGAATTTGAATTTTACACTCTTGAATTTAGGACATCAACCTCAAATGGTAATTATGAATTGTTGAATTCGATATTAGTGGGGCTTCGATCACTCTCTTTAATTATATGCTCTTTCAAATCCTCAACTAGATTTTGAAAGTTGAGTTATACCTAAGTTCCTTTATTTTATGGGGTAATTATGAACCTGAATCAATTGATCATGATATCAGAGCTAGACCGGTTCATGGTTACTTGATGTGGTGCACTGATTTTATATTGTCCATGTTTGATATATCCAATCATAAGTGTTCGGAGGATGTTGCATTGAGTCCCACATTGGTTAGGTTATGAATCGCCTCTTTATATGATCTTGGACAATCCTCATCCTGTGGACTTGTTTTGAGAATTGAGTCAAGTCAAGGTCCATCTTCGTACAATAATTGGGTTTAAATCTATACACATTAAGTCATTTTCTTAATATATTTATAGGATTTATTAAATCAAAAGTACTGAGTTCGACTAAACGTATACCTCACATTACACTTAATTGGAACCATTTTTGCTTGTTTATAAGTTGTATTTAGACATAAATTCAGTTGAAATACTTCTCAAACAAATTTGAGAATATTTCACCATCCTTGACATTAATTGCAAGTGCAAGTCAAATATAGCCAAATACTCCTAAAGAATCCTTACCCCAATTACCCACTTCTCATAAGGTCACAACAAAATCCTCAGGGCATTATTAGGTCCAGTCTTGCAGATAGACGTACAAATGGGATAGAAGAATGTAGTTCTGCCATGCAACATTACAAAAAACTGTTTTTATTTGAAGACATTAGGGGTCCAAAAGACAGATTAATTATTAGTACTCCTAGCTACAGTCTGTAAAATTTTAATATTATGTATATTTGATGTTGGAATGTAGAGCACTATGACATTTATGAGGACTAGAAGCTGTTAGATTTTGGACCACATTTTAAAAAAAGTTTTTCATCTTTTTATTTTGCTAATACTCAAATATGAAGGGGGGAGGGTGCTGGGGGAGGGGAGCAGAAGAGTAACTGGTAAATTTGATGTCGTGCGTTCAGAAGGTTACACGTTCAAACTTTACAAGATAAGGCTGCATACAGTCAGTGGCGGATCTACATAGGGTCTAAGAGGTTCATCCGAACCCCCTTCGTCGGAAAATTATACTATTTTTACATGATAATTTTTATTTTTTATGTATAAATAGTAGAGGTTGAACCCCCTTCGACTAGTCCGTATATGTACTACTGAACCCCCTCACTGAAAATCCTGGATCCGCCCCTGCATACAGTCAGTGGTGGATCTACCCTTTATCGAGGGGTTCATCCGAACCCCCTTCGGCGAAAATCTGGCTATATATGCATGTTTAAAAATATTTTTTATGTATATATATTAGATGTTAAACCCCTTCGATTAGTTCGGATGTTCACTTATGAACCCGCTTAGTGAATATCCTGGCTCCGCCACTGCATACAGTAGATTCTCATGGTCGAGCTCTTTCCGTACCTTGCACGTAGCGGGAACTTCAGTACATCGAGCTGCTTTTTTAAAGCTCAAATACCAAAAACATTACAGAATGGATGAAGCACGCGGCTGAAATGGCTGGTGTGTTGAGTGAATTTTGGTGGAGGGCTCAGTCTACTCTTTCCTAAATTCTCCACACCCTATTATCCTACTTGTTCATATCCTAGTGTGTACTGTATCATTATTTTTGGCTTTTTTCTCCTAATTGCATTCACCATTTACTCTTTTTCTTCTAATTCCACCTCTTTTTTGTTACTGAAAATAAAAATCTCAAGTACCTATACCTAACTATGTGATTGTGACATAGTAATTACTCTAGTTTTCATTGTTTGTACATTCATTTTTTTTTTTCAAACACAAAAGGGGATTTCGAGGGTATAAGAGACAATAACCTTCTTTCGTGACATGTAATCGAACCCTAAAATAAGAGTTTTTCTCGTTTGACATGAGGGGTTGTTAGGATGGTAAACACTCCTTACCTTCAATTCTAATTAAGGATGTAGATTCGAGTCATCACGGGATCAAAAATGGTATTAGAAATAAGGATTTCTCTCAGCCGGTCTTTTGTTTATGAAAATTGACAAACTCGCCCTTTCATTTGCCGAAAAAAGGAGACATTGTTAGAACGGAGTAAAAGAAAACAAATAAATTGAAACAGAAGGAGTGCTGTATTTTTACACCACAAAGTTACCTAGCTAATGTTTGCTATTATTATTTAAGGGTGAAAATGTGAAGAAATATTATGGCTTTTGTTGTCTTAAAACCTAGCTAATGCAAAGAGAGTAAGGAAATATTCTTCAATATTGGTTATAAGTTGATTATTCATAGTTTCATATAGATAGTGTAAAATTAATGTGGAGTGCCTTGAGATTCAGGTAGGCTAACAAGTAGTTGCATTATATTTTGACTTGAGAAGAAACAAACGATAGCAATAGGACAATAGGTCTCCAATCCCCATAACAACCAACCCTTATCATATCCTAGATATTAGCATCTTTACTCAAACTACCCTAAATTTTCAAACTGCTAGATCACGAGCTCTCATTATCAAGAGAGTAATTTTACAAAAATAATGTAATCCGATGTAAATGAATTCCGAGAGAGTGAAGTGTACGCAAATTTTGTCCTCACTTTTATGGGGTAGTAGTGAGTTTGTTTGTTGTTTTCGTTAGACTCTCAATTAAATAAAAACGTTTTTCATGACATGTTTGTAATCAGGTTCACCCATAGGGAGCGTATTAAATACTCCCTCCGTCTCATTTTATCCGTCCCAAATTTTTTAATTTGGTGACCCATTTTACTTGTCATTTTTTACTTAACAAGACAAGACAAATTTTTTTCCCCCATATTTTACCTTTTGCATTAATTATTTTTTCTTTAAATTAAAATGTAAACATTATTTAATAGGGGTACTAAGGTAAACTAGCTATGCTATTTATTATTTCTCTTAATAGTTGTGTCATCCCAATTTGGGACGAGTAAAATGGGACGGAGGGAGTACATACTAATTAAATAAATAAAATAATTTGCCTTCTTTGACACTTTAAATGTTTAAATAAAATAATCACATACTTCAAACGTTTAGCTCCCTTTATTTTTTATTTTTTTTTAAATCTCATACATGTATACCATGGATAATATATATATATAAAATCCCCCCAAAATACAGAAAGCTGTTTGTTTTTGGGGACCTTAGAAGCAGGCAGCAGCAGGAAAAGAAAATGACCATGTCTAGGCAACAACAAGTTCTAAAATCTGCAAAGCCATTTATTATTCCTCACAATAAATCTGCCAACTTTCTGAATTACACTATTTTTGACAAATTACAGAAACTATACTGTAATTTACTGTACTACGAAAGTAAAAAATTGGCCAACTCAACTATGAACATACAAAGGATAATCACAAGGATGCTCATAAATGTCCAACAGATACTTCCGCAGAGTACCCATCATGATTTGAAATTTATGAATTCTGACTTGCCGGCCACTAAATTCATAGCTCGATTTAATTACTATAGTTTCAAACATAAATATTTACGCACATTTAATGAATTTTCTAGTACAAATATAGTGTTTAAGCAAAGTTATTGGGTTAATCAGGACTTGTAAGTTGTAGCTACCCCGTTGCTATATTAAACAGCGATGGAAAAAATCTATTTACACAATCAGATCATCTGTTAAATATAAATAAATCGTTAAGCTACACTTATAAATTATAGATTAAGAAAATATATTTATTGGCGATATTGTATTCATAACTTTAATGCATAAGAAAGTGATCATATATTCTATAAATCTTTAAGGTAATAATCCATATGACTTGGGCACTTAGCTTGCTAAACCAATTGTACCAAGAAATTAATTAGGGCTTCATCCTTTTAATTTGCAGCTAATGATCTGTTTCACTGACAATGTAATTCTTTTAACACTAAACAAATTTGTTGGGAATATAATTAAGTAAATGAGGTGTGCTTTGCTATTACGTTGACGTGTATATAACAATAACAATAAACCCAGTATATTCCCACATAGTGGGGTCTGGGGAGAGTAGAGTGTACGCAATCCATACCACTACCTCTAACGAGGTAGATTACGTTGACGTGTATGATCATCTTATTTAAAAATTTAATCTAAATAAGAGAGCACACTTCATTTAGTTAGTTATATTCTCAACAATTCGCTTTGCAAACATCTAAAAACCCAATATGCAACACAAAGCTCAATCCAACTCCACCACAATACGAGCAAACAACTACTAGCTAGGTCTTCAGATGTATGTGTGACCGTCTCATATAAAAAGCTTAAGTTATTTGAAGAACGCATCTTTATTTGATTAAAAATATTGTATTCTCAATATATATCTAAAACAAGATAATAAAAGAGGAGAGGAAAGTACTTAATATGTATTGTGTACCAAGTTGTTTGCCCTAATAAAGATACATGTACTAAAAATTCAGAAATTTCGAATCAAAGGGAAAGCTTCTCCGCATTTTCAGCTCTGTATATCAAAGAAACCCATATATATATATATCTATATACACATATCTTATAGTAGTATATATAAAAGCTGCTCTATTATTCTGCCACACATAACGTACTTAACATATTATCAGCATTTTATACGACTCTTATTTACTTTCAATCTCTTTATCTTTATTACTCACAGCTTTTTAAGGATTCGTATAGTAGACTCTAAGCACTAGTCCTTTTCTTTGTCTTGATATACCTAGTGTAATTTGGAAAAAATTGATAAACTTGAGCAAGGTTTTTATGTGGCTAGCTAGAAATATTTTTGAGAAGAAGGAAAAAAAAATAAAAATTTAAGTTATATACACGAAAAGTCAAGGTGGATTCATTCAACATCTAAAATTTATGAGTTTGTGTAACTATCTTAACTTGAAGAGGAATTTTGGCATAACTGGAAAAGTTTTTAGCATTTGATCAGGAGGTATCATGTTCATCAAGCTACGGGAATAGCCTCTTGATAAATGCTATGAATGACCATTATGGTCGATCCATCCTTGAACTTCGTGCATAGCAAAAGCTTAAGAGCATCGAGCTACCTTTCTTTCTTACAAGTTAAGACCTTAACATATAATAATAATAATAATAATAATAATAATAATAATAATTGGGTTCCAATCAAGTCTTTTAGAATATCTTTTACATATGAATTTAAGTTTTGTGCACCGTCAGCATACAAAATATTCTACACCATCAGATAAACTTGATTTGCTATTGTAGGATACTTAATTTTTTCTTTTTTTATTTTTATATAAATAATTGGTTAACCTGCAATAGCAGGTCAAGTTAACTGATAATGTATAATATTTTGTGCACTTACTGTGCACAACACTTAAACTCTTTATATATATAAACAAGTCTGGGCAAAAATTACATGGTTTCCGTGAATCCATACGTAAATGTTGTACTCTAAATCCGTCACAGGATTTCAACTTCATAGGATCTAAACTTTAGAATTAACTTGAAGTGGTAATAACTGGGTTCTAAATTTAAAAATTATCCTAACTTGTAGCAAAGAAATTTTACATTATTAGGGTAATTAATTATCAGGTTATAATAGTGTATGGTATTTTTTCAAAACATCATCTCAAACTTAAGTATTGTTGTAGATGAAAATGAAAATGGGAGACAAGTTTCCCAGAAGAACGGACTTATTTGAAGAAATGGTTGTCCCCAATGCATGTCCCCCATGCATTTCTAATCCAACAGTACCCCCCCAAAAAAATAAATATATATATATATATATAATAAGTAAATGAATTTCTAATCCAACAGTCCCAAAAAAACAAAAAATAGTAGTATAATAATAAGTAGTAAATGAATGGTAAGAGGGCAGAGAAAATAAAAACAAAATCTTTGGACCCAACTAAACACGAAACATATCTACAATTTTATTTCCCCCCATATAATCCGGCAAGTAATCTGATATGCTGGGGGAAAAAGTAGTGTATTGATTTCAAATCCAACCAGAAAGCCAATTGAAATCCATACTCAGAGTAGAAAAACCTAGAAAATGAGAAAACAAATAACACAGAATATGCAAAATGCACACATTTATATGTAGCACAAAAGTATAGTATCATTGTTGCTTAAAGATTTAATGTATAAGTATCATGTTTATGTGTTTAGGTTTCTAATAATACCACTTTTTATAGATGACTAATTCTATTCATCTCTCTTAAGGAGACACTTGGTAAGAAGGATTAGAAAGAATGAGAGATTAATTAATACTTGTCCTTCTATCGTAAGTCCTAATTTATGTGGCAACCTTGAAATTTTGAGATTCAAACGTTTGAACTCTTACTGTGAATACTGAAATAGAAGCATTAGTTTTTTTTTTTGAAATAACATATATCTATACAAATTATGTGAAAATTGTTATAAATCTCAATAATTAACAATTTAAAATATTTAAACAACATATATTTAGAGAAATTTCAATCAAAGAAACACTTGATCAACTCTGGAAATCCAACTATGCCATATAAATTGAGATAAATGGAGTATATCAGCATAAAATTTAGAATAATTTTTTCCCACATAAAATTGAGAACATTAACTAAATCAAGATGAATTGTATATCAAAGATATATATATAATTCCCATATCGAAGGATATAATCCTTTCGAACCAAACAGCCTAAGTAACATTATAATTTCAAGAAATCTTTTAGCAAAATCAATCAAAACAAAAAGGAGGTTATAGATAAGACCATTCATACATTAATACTAACAAAATAAAAGTCATACTTGAAATTCCAATAGAAAAATTAACATCCTATAAGAAACCTATGCCTTACTTCATGGAGAAGTACTAGCACATTTGTTTCTCCTTCCCATAATTAAGCTAAATAGATGTCAATGAAGTTAAGCAAAATCAAGAATGAGATTATTCTAAGGAAACAAAAATGTCTTGCATTTTTCAAATTTAAATTCTGAATCCGCCTCTGGCTAAGGCCTTGGGGGTGGAAAGAATTGCGTACCGGCCAGGAAAGCAGTAATAGGAGCTGGATATACCGAAGAATCGAACACTGTAACAGGTGGTTGATGATGGTGATGACTCGTGGTGGCAGCTGCGGTGGTGGAAGTAGTGGCGCCAGTGATGAAATTCAACGCTTGTTGAGCGGCGCCACTACCAGATGAACTCTCTCCACCACCACCACCACCAACACCACCGCCACCACTATATCGACCCTCTGGACCTTGATCATACAGAATTCCCTTGAATAAATGGCCACCAATGTTAACAGCAGTATGATAAGCATATTGATCATCAGCATCATCCACTGCACTCACTTTTACGCAACGAAAAACAGCTTGAGAACTCACTTCTGATGGAAAATGACCACCTAACTCTAACCCTAGCAATCAAAAAAGAAATTGAAAATAAAACCTTAGTACTAAAATCAAATAATGAACCTTCATAAATACTTCAAAGAAAGAACCAAAAAAAAAAAGCAACAAAATCAGAACACTTTTCTTTCGTCAAGTTTACTTCTCAACAGTAGAAAAAAGGGAACATTGAAAAATATAAATGTGTATATAATGTGTATATAAAGTCCCACAAGACAAAGTTATGTAGCATGTTTCTCACGGATTTTTGTTCTATCTGATTTTATTCTTCCCTTTATATATTTTGTAGTTTAGTATCATATGATTAATAAAGTCATCCAACTTACCTTGAAATTCTTGAAACTAAAGTCATGGTTTGGTTGAATACAAACAAGAAATGATATATGGTACCTCGAACTATCTAAGAAAATTTCAAACATTAGCTAGTATAAATATTATGACTCGCTTACAAGGTTTAAATTTTGAATCCGTCTCTGATTACCTGACGAATTGTTGGGTAAGCGAACGAGAGAGGAGGAAGGGTTTTCTCTTGGTCTTTTAGGAATATTTGAGTCAGCTCTCAAGCTAAGAAGTTGAGTTTGTTGCAGATTTTGTTGTTGTTGTTGTTGTAGAGAAGTAAGTTGTTGTTGCCTTTCACGTCGTTTAGCAGCAGGTACCCAAGTACTTTTAACATGAGTTTGGCACTGAAATCCCCTGCTCTTACAGCAAGTTCGGCACCTCATATGTGAACAGTCTTTTTTAGCTTGATTGCCACAATCCTGACAATTCATTCCCCCAGTAGCTCCACCACCACCACTAGTGCTAGTAGCACGAATTACTCGAAACCCTGATGATGATCGAAATGGAGAAGAATTATTGAGAGTACTGTAATTATTATGATCACCACCAGCGATAATGTTGTTGTTACCACCACTACTGCTACTACTACCGGTACTAATGATTCTTCTGTTACTACTGGGACCGACACCAACTGAGAAATCTACATCCTGATGTTGTTGCTGCAGATGATGATGATGATGTGGAGATGGATGTGTTCGTTGTTGTTGATGCAACTGATAGTACTGCTGCCATAACTCGAAACCCTTGTTGTAGATCTCTTCATCTTTGAAAAGAAGAAAGCTATTATTACCTAATTGATCTTGCTCTTGTTGTTGCTGTTGATGCTGTTGCTGATGATGACTACTCTTATTTCCTCCACCTCCACTACCACCTAATGTGAAAAAACCAGACATTTCTCTGCTCTATTGTCTGCTGTTAATCTTGACTCTATATCCATAGCCCGAAGAAAAGAAAAAAGAAAACAAAACAACAACAACAAGTCTAGTAAATGGCTATGGTGTTATTTGATTGGAAATTTTCCGGATTATACAACACTATGTGTGTGTGTGTGTGTTCTGGGGTTATATTAAGTGTTGTAGCAGCTTTTCAGGACAGTTTTTTTTTTTTGGTGTTTAGGAAATCGAAAGGGAGGAAAAAATGGTTGCACTTGACTACTTTTATGGTGCATTAAAGTTACAGCTTCTGCAACGCCGCCATGGACACTGCTCCTACCTCTTCCTCAATTTAAGACTATACAACAGTACCATCTTTCTTGTCTCTCTCTTAAATTTTTTTTTTGTTACACACACTAATTCACTTTCTCTTTCACACACTAATACTTCATCCGTCCATCTTTATTCGTTTACTAAATTATAAATTAGATGTACATGACAGGTGAAGAAGAGTTTTGAAGTAACTTATAAAGTTGTCTCCATGTGATTAGAAGGTCACGAATTCAAACGTTGAAAATAATTTCTAGCAGAAATGTAAGGTAAAATTGCGTGCAATACATTCTAGTGGTATAGTCCCTCACAAAATTTTATGCATAGCGGGCACTTTAATACATCAAACTACCTTTTTTTTATAGCGAATGAAACAAAGACATAAAGAATAATATAGTTAAATTATCACTATTATTTATTACTTTTTTTAAATTACATATCAAATAAACAGTGGACAAGTAAAAATAAACACTATTTTTTTTGTTGCCACTACTTTTCTACAGTTCTCTAGCAGTTGGGGGGCAATAAAATCTCATCAACAAGGAGTGGATCGTGGCCGTTGCATGGTGATCGAACGGATAGAAAGGATCCACGTGGAGAGGAATCAGCTTTTGCTTATTCGTCCTTGCACCGGAAAACACGCTCTACTTTTTCTGACCGTCCCATAATTAACAAGGTTTTTTCGTAAGATTTAAAATTTCAATAAAACAAAGAAATCTATCGATACTAATACCAAATGAGGAAATATAGCTTCCATTTAATTTTACTTGATTCTTGTAAAATGGTTTAGTTTAATCTTAAAATTAATAATTTTTAAAGTTGAAGTTGGAGTTGTGTTATGATTGACATAATTATAAACTGAAGTTGTTTTGAAATTTTGGGAGAAAAATGAAAAACAAAAAAAATCACTTTTTTCAAAACAATTTTCAGTAAAGTGAAATAATTTTTATAGCAAATGCTGCTATTTTTATTTATTTTTTACTAAAGTAAAATAATTTTTTGAAAAAAATATAAAAATTCTTGTGACCAAACACCCACTACAAATACATATTTAATATTTCATTTTTGTTTATCTATAATATTTTTCCATTTTACTGATCCTAAGTATTAAATTATTTCGTAGTAGTAATAGTAGTGAAATATAAAGTTCTAAGATATTATTAATAAAATTAATTTAATAAAATATATATCTAATCAATTTTTTTTTAAAGATACGTCGATTTAACATTGATAAATAATATAAATAAAAAGAGTATAATATATAATCAGTAAAATCTTTCATTCTTAATTAGAGATTTGGATTCGAGTTTATATCGAATTGACTTTAATAAGGAGCGTTTTGACACTCAAACGCAACACTTTTCATTGAGAATTTAAATAAATCAGAATATCAAACATCTATTGAAAAATTAAAACAAATAAATTTTCTCCCATTTCAGTAACTTTCGGTATCACAGACCAATCAATGGACGTGGACATTAGTGGCTTTGATCACGACGGGAAAGAATCACTTACCCTAATATAAGCCTATTCTAGTTATCTAAATTTCTACTATTATTTTTAATTAAGTAATATCACAGTATAAATATTTTTAATATAATTCGTATTTTGTTTCTGTTATACAGTGATTTATTGAACAAGTCAGTAATATTACTTTTTTATATTTGAAGGATGATCTATAATTGTATTTTAGATAAAAATGATGTAAAAATTGTTTAATCGAATTTAACATAACTTGATAATATAAATGATATTTTACACTATCAGTATTTTAAAAATAGTAAAATTATTTGTTTTATAAAAAGTGTACCTGAATTTGCTATGCTTGAACCGAGGGTTTTCTGAAAACAGTTTTTTCCTACCTCTCTGAGATAGTGGTAAGATTTGCTTACATTTTATCCTCTTCGGACCTTATTTGTGGAATTTTACTGGAAATGTTGTTATTGTGATAAAAATGTAGAGTTCTATAATATGTCCAAGTATAAAGTTATTTTTAGTCCTATTTTTTTCACCTGTTGAAGCTCGATTAATTTAGGTCAAATTTTATTATGATGGGGACTTAAAACAGACGCTCCATACTGTTAACAACTTCATTTCTAGGATTCTAAAATTAGTATTTGAGTGTAATTTTTCAGTGGCTACGTACTAATATATGAGGTAGGGATTCAAGTCTAACGAAGGCAAATCAAGAAATAAAAACAAGAGAGTAAACAACTAAAATGGAGAAAAAGGATTATTTAAAGTGGGTATCAATCTTCTTCTTTTTTTTTTTTTTTTTTTTTTGATAAATAACTCACTTTTTAATTAAATGCAAATCAAGAAATAAAAACAAGAGAGTAAACAACTAAAATGGAGAAAAAGGATTATTTAAAGTGGGTATCAATCTTCTTCTTTTTTTTTTTTTTTTTTTTTGATAAATAACTCACTTTTTAATTAAATGCATCATTCAGTCCTTTCAATTCTTCCTATAGATACTTCCTTTATTTCGATATAAATAAAATTGTTGAGAAAAGATATTTAAAAACATTAATAAGGTGGTAATTTGTCACTCTAACTATGTTGATTTTCCCAAACTTCTCTTAAAAATAGTGATAGTTATTATTTGAGATTTTAAAATAGTTGAAAATCCTGTTTTAAAAAAAAAGGATAATTCCGAAAAAATGTATACCTTAAAGACTTAAACTTTGAGAAATTCATTAATTCTCTTTGGATCATAAAAAAAAATGTCTAAAATTTATTTATATTAAACTAAAGAAAATAATATTATTTAGAAAAGACCATGTATTCACGTGAATCGTGATTTTCTTCCATTTTATTATCTCTACTATATACTTATTTTTTATGGTAAACTTCCAAGAATTTTTCGAATTTCGAAAACTCTTCTAACGTATCCATTAATTTGTGGATAAACGTCTCGTATTTCCATTCTAATTCTTTGCTAATCATTTTAGTGTTTGACTTATTTACAAGTGATGATCAGTTTTATTCCTAGACAATGAGCCAAATATTATTTCTTCTAATAAATCGATTCTTGAAAAAGTGAAATGAAAGAATAGAGGAGATGTCTATATCTTTAGGTCAACTCCTTGTGATATTACAAGGGGGTGGGGGGTGATGGGGGGGTGGGGTGTCCTTTGTACTCCATAAAATACTTAAATTAGAATATTAATACAGTAGCAGCCAATCAAAAATAATGTATACTTCAATTAATATATTCTTAGCTTCACAGTCTGTCAGCTGTGTCTTCGTAATTGAGACATAACCAAAAAGGTCTTTCAATAATAGTAACGATAATAATAATATAATACATGGGATGGAAAATCCATAATAGTGGAAGATTAAAATCAACTATTTAAGGAAATAATTAAATAAAATATGTGGGGGTTAATACAGAAAAATCTAAATAGTGATGATATTATCTCTCAATAAAGATACATTATGACGATCGTATTATACGTAAACATCATTTTCTTGAATTGTGAAAAATTCAAGATGGTCTGTTTCGGTTTGAAGAGCCTTGGCAAATACAATATCCAAAAGATACAAAGAAAAATTCCCAAAACATAAATTATTATATTCAAAATCGAGAACAAATGGCAGAAAAAAAAAAAAGAAAAAGTCAAGCTTAATTAAGAAAACTATAATATGCCATAAACAATTTTCACCAAAACATCTTTGGTGAGCATGGTTTTTTGATTCAAGTCTTATTTCCACCCGTTATAAATAAAAACTATGTGTTTGACACATCAAAAACAAAAAAAAGTTAAGAGTATTATAAAATTTGTGAGAAGACGTGTTGTTAAACATAACTAAATAATTAAAATGTGTGAGCTCTCTAGATTGATGGGGAGTATTGAAGTAACTGGTAAAGTTGTTGTCATGTGATCAGGAAGTCACGGGTTCACCCCCGAACACAACCAGCAAAAATTCAAAGTAAAACTACCGTACAATAAATGTTTGTGATCGAATCTTTTCCCATACCTGGCGTATAGCGAAAATTTTAATGCACTACAACTTTTTTTTTTTTTTTTTTTAAGCTCTCTACCTAATGACTTAAAGTTAATGTTTTTGTGATAGTCACATCTAGCTTTAACATGAAATCATGATGCCATTACCCCAAAGATTGTAACACACTCTTTGCTAGCTAGCTAGTTGATCCTAAATGCTATTCAATGATTTTGTTTAATGCTTATGTTTTTATTTCAACTAAAAGAAAATCTAAAAATTGAGGTCATATCTTGGTCTTTTGCTCTTCACAAATCATTACACTAACAAGTTGAATAATGGTTAGGATTAGTAAAAACAAAATAATTATTGAAAATTTAGATAAATTGCTTAAATTAAAGTACCTCTCCTAAAAGAAGTACTCCTTTCATCTCACTCTACTTGATCTTTATATTAAAAATAAATCATTATGTCTTATTTATCCATTTTGGCAAATCAAGAACCATATAAAGATACTAACAGTTAAATTTAAATTTTTAAAGTATAATTAACTTAGTAAAATAATTTTTTAATAAAAAAATTTTCAAAGAGATTGTGAAGTCAATATGATAAATAAAACAAAAGGAGTGCTATAGCTATATATGGAAATGAAACATATATAACACATTTTTTAGGTACTAACTTTCTTTTAAACTCGATCACAAACATCATGTCATTAACTTTATTTTATAACATCCTTTTCTTTTCTAGTGGGTTTAATTTCAAGAATCTAACACTACAATCACTCACTCATCACATTGTGTGATACCAAATTCTTCAACACTTAAGAAGCAATCATGCATGAACATGATTCAAATTAATCAAGTTACTGTATTTAGTCAAAATATTCCTTTCTATTTATAATAAAAATTTAAAAAACAATTACAAACATCATTAATTTGAGTATAACTTTTTGAATCTCAAATATACAGTAACATTGACCAAAATCCTTTTATTTTTTTCTCTCTAGTCATCAGTACATTGACAAGATTTATTTTGTCCATTGGCAATATAATAATTTGCCATTCTCATGTCTCCACCAACAGTATCTTTTGGTCAAGATGATTGTGATGTATTATACCTATGGAGAAAAATTTTACCCCAAAAAAAAGTTCATTAAGCAGCTGTGTGATAAGACATAAACTCTTTGAGGACCATTCTTTAAAACTTTTTAAAGGATAGTGCTATAACTCTTATCACCTAATAACTAGTTGTACTAATATACAACAACAACATATATTACTCAGCGTGATTCCACTAGTGTGGGTCGAGGAAGGATGGTGTGAACGTAATCTATCTCTACCTTACGAAGGTCACACGGTAGTAAAGTCATTTTCAATATTGATACATGTAAAGTGTATCAAATTCAGTAAGAAAAGGAAATGTAGTACTAACGAAGAAATCATATAAAAAATAATAAAGTATAAAATAATAATAACAACAAATAATATTATGACTAAAACAGAAGAAACAACATGTAATGATAAGATATCAAGAGTAGAACAATAATAATATTGATGAAAGAAATTCGACATCATGTTATATATATTATATCGATAGTATAGAAAATATATCATACAAATAATATATATAATTTAAATTCTTATTATTTTGATTGTACTAGTACTGGTATATGTCACGGGACACTTCTTAGTATTAAAAGAACACGTGACTCCCCCTTAATTATTGTCAATAATTAATCCAAATTATTATATTAATTAATTAATCCATTTATAATAGAGAATCGACCAATAAAGTGTAAACAAGAAACTCAAGTCGTACGTAATCCTTCACAAATAAAATGATTAAAGAGCGGCTAATTAATTAGTAGTCACATTATTATTTTGATTATTATTATTATTAGTGGTGCATATTAAATGTGAAAGGCAAATAATTTTTTTAACTTTTATAAAAATAGGTTTTTAGGGGCCCGAGGTTTCTTTTTACTACTATTTGACCCTGCAACTTTCTTGGTCTTTTTTTTTTCCTACCTAGAGACTATATATAATACCTTTCCTCTATATTGTGTTTTGCGTATTAAATATATACTGTCATTATTTTGGGATTCATGTTCTAAAAATTATTATAATAATTAAAAAATGCAACATGCTTTCATGTGTAACTATAATGATAGAATTGGTCAACCCCATGAAATCTGTTAAAAGACAAAATTAACTTTATTAAGTATCTCGAAAGCATGGTCTCTATTTGTCCCTCCCATATTCTAAATCTTGGTATATTTAATTTAATCAATAGAGTTATTGCTGAATTCCACGCTATTTTTGGGCTTTTTGTTGGTTTTTCAATTATAATTCCTAAACTTTACCTAGGTGTAGTTACATACTCATGAGTCATGAGTCTAATTGTACTCATAAAAAATATAACGATCTCTATTTAAGAAGGAATCAAGATTTTTATTGAAAGAGCTCAAAAATATGATGATGAAAAAATAAATATACGAAGAAGTTAAGAGAACATGTATGATATATATATACATAAGAAATAGTTTTAATCTAAGATATATAATTATTAAATTATCTTTAGAAAAATTCTTTGATTAAAGAAGGAGGACGATTTCCTGATCATATATATATGTCCTAACTCGAAGAGCTATTAATACTTTAATTTTATCTTAAAATATTAGGATGATATATCTACGTCCTTAAAATTATAGTGACAGGACATGCATGCCTTCCTTAATGTAGTATATATAAATTAATCTCTAAGGTTGATGTTCTATTGAGTTTGCTTTCTAAAAAAAAGAATGTCATTCATACTGCTCAATTGAGATTTGGGAGTATTTCCAAGAAGCAAATGTACTGGCATTTTTTTTATAACTAAACAGATTTTATGGTATGTTTAAATTACAAATTTTATAGAGAAAAATTTAATTCGTACCCAATTAACTTCATGTCACATAAATTGACATAATAGGGTAAGAGAGAGTACTTAGCTTGAGGAAAGGGACAAAAAAAAAAAAAGGCAAGGGAATTAAAGAGTTGAGATTTGGTATATGTAAAATCAATTTAATGCAAAAGGGAGGACAGTACGTAAAGAAATGAGTTGAATGAATGAAGGGAGAAAGAGTGAGAAAATTTATTAGTATAAACTTTGAGAGTAAATTATAGTATTTTTTATAATCTAAATATTTTTAGATATCTTTTCAACATTTTAAGCTAGTAATTATTATGTTTTTTTAGTTCAAAATAAATAAAATTCAAAATTATTTTTAAAATAAATGAATTGTTCATTCGTCAAGAGATATGATGGAAATATTTTCAATTTTACCCTTCATTTATAAGTACTTTCTAAGTTATGAGCTTGAAATAACTTAATTAACTTTATTTTTAATTTAACTGAAATTTCAAGAGTGATTTGATACTAATATTTAAAAGAATAAAAATAAAAAATAATTTATATTGTAATTTTTCTTTTTAATAAATATATACTGAGGTAAAAATTCACTTATTTTAAATAAAAAAAAAAACTACTACTAATTTACATAGTTTCTTCTATGACTTTTATATAAATTTATTTAAAATTTAAATTTTTTAATTACATCACATACATTGAAGAAGAGAGTATAAGTAATTGGTATTCCCAACAATTGTGTTGAGTGTTCTCGAGCCCTGCGCTCCCTCTCTCCTTTTATTTAAAAGTTGACTCTTTAATTCCCTTTTCTTTTTGTCAGTTTCTTACCCCCACCCCCACCCCCACCCCCACCCCCACCCCCTCTTTAATTGTAGTAATACTACTAGTAATTAGTAAACGCGTCTTTAGTTAAAAGTGATTAAAGTTTACTAATGAGTTTTTATGAGTTAAATGTTTTGGCCAAAGTCTACATTTCTACTGATGGTGATTTTTAATCTTATATTGACCATAAATAGAGAGAAAAAAATGGGAGAAATTAAAGATTTGTGGAATGAATATAGTTACACTATTTATGCACATTTGGATTACATGAATCCATTGATATTTGGAAGAATACACTAATATAAATTACAATTAGGTCGTAACATAATGGAAATGTATCAACATAAGTTTTAAAAAGAACGTTTAGAAATTAATGTTATGCTTGGAATTGGAAACGAAAATATGTAACAAGTTTAATGACTGAAATTTTGAAAAACTCCTAAATCATTTTTCCCAGCAAAAACATAATTTCAATTATATATGAAGTTGAATTTTGAAATATGATAAACAAACGTACACTTATATGTACTCGTATAATATATACCTAATTAACTTACATTATTATTGTTAAATAATGAGTAGTTAATTAATACACATTTTAACATCATTATTAATTTAACTTATAATAAAGTAGCATGATTGAGTGTAAACATAATGCGAATCACTTTCTTTTCCAGA
The DNA here is from genome assembly GCA_030864215.1 of Capsicum pubescens. Lineage (NCBI taxonomy): Eukaryota > Viridiplantae > Streptophyta > Magnoliopsida > Solanales > Solanaceae > Capsicum > Capsicum pubescens. Next base: position 6,193,523 of record CM061541.1, on the reverse strand, counting down.
AAAAGTACTTCTCTTCGGTGTCGTTTGGTGTGAGGTATAAGTTATAATAGTTTCGGGAGAAAATATAGGATTACTTTATCCCTTGTTTGGTTGGAGTTCAGGGACGGACCTACGTCGATGCCGGGGTTTCACCCGAATCCCTTCGAAAAAAAAAATACTTGTATATATAGGATAAAAAATCTATATTTTGGTATAGATATATTAATGTCGAACCACTTGAACCAAAGATATGAGACAACTCAATGATACTGGGTTACGCTACTTGGGCCGCATGCACCAGCTCCACTTTGTAGGTTCAATTCTCGCGGGTGCACAAACTGCCTAATTTTTGTTTTTAATTCATTTTTTGAAATCCCTGAGAAAAAATACTAAATTCGCCACTAGATAAGGTTATCCCATATATATGATGGAATAACTAATTCCGTAATTAATTATCTCAACATAACTTTTTCCCAACCAAGCGACCTTTCTTGTTAAAATTACTTATATATGACTTATATTTTATAATACAGAACTTGAATTAGCCCAGTCAAGACACCAAACGACTATATTTTATAAAATAAAAGAATTCTAATTAAATGGAAAGAAAATAAGATGCAATAAAGAATGGAAGGAAAAAGTAAAGAATTGTCCCTTAAAATTACTTGGTGCAATTACTCAATGGCATGCAAGTTATCTGAGATACAGTGTTTGCCTAGTAAATATAAATTCAAGAAAGTATATATATATATATTGCATTTACTTGGGCTACTGCATCAAGTTATATCTACAACCTGTTCATATAACATGAATAACAAGGCAACAACCCAACATGACTAAATGTGTTTTTCATTGGCTCATTCAATTCAGTGTTAATTACATGTATAATTATTTGGCTTAAATTATTAAAGCATGCTCCATCTACATAGTAGGTTAAATAATTGTTTTTTCATGTTGGATACTTCATTTAATTTGTTGCTAGAGTTGTTAAACAACATGCGTTATTCATGTAATTTCACATGCGGGATCTGAGTACGTCAGGCAGAGACATATGCGCGGATTTTATTCCTACACCATAGAAATAGGGATATTGTTTCCGAAAGACCATTGATTCAAGTAAATATGCCAGTATAAAATGAAAGTGTAGATATATTTATTCATTTCATTGCAAAGTTACAATCCTAATTATCGTGTTTGTGGACACTCCATCTGGATTATATATTTGTTATTTTTTTTTTAACATATTTAGTCTTGTCAAAGAAAAAATTAATCATTTGAAGTACGCTAATGCTAATGTAATCATTTCTTATAAGAGCTGAAATTAAAAATCATTCAACAATTGGTCAAATAATTGACCACCAAAAGTGAAATCATACCATCAGTTAACAAGAAATTTTTAAAAAAATTAAGTTTTTTTAATGAGAATACAGATAGTCATATAGTTCAACATGATATTCGAGTGCATAAATTTTCAATTATTAAACTTTATATTATACCTTCTCAACAATGTCACTTAACCATGCATGGGCCATACATATATTATGTCTTCTCAACACGTCTCCTAAACTATATAACCTAGATTCTGGCTCTGAAATATACAGTTTATCACATTCAAACTAAGTACAAGTACGTACTCCTATTATTATTAGACTACTAGTTTAGACATGAGAAATTTAGTGCATGTACACATAATTACAGGTGAGAAAAAGAAAAAAAAGAAGAAGAGAAGCACTAGTACTAGTATATGGATTTAAATAAAAGTATTAAAAGTTAGACAGATCGAAGAGCGAAGAGTGCTTTCATGTATGGTGTCAAAATCAGTCCATAAAATCATCACTCGTCCGATTCGTTTATGTTTGACCAGTTAATAACTCATTATTGTATAAACTGTACTCATCTTGACTCGCTTAGTTCAACTCATTTTAAAACGATTGATTTGCAGTCCAGATCGATTGCATAATGAGAAACTATCTAAATATTTTTAAAAATACATTTTTTATTTGATAGGTTTTATAGTCGTAACGTAAGGAAAAGGTTTTAGTAGGAGCTCAAACAAATTATATAAAAAAGAATCTAATTTAAAATTTAGTAAGAATTGAAGAGGCCGGGTGAGATTTGATTTTTAGCTCATTGCAGCGCAACTCGCTTCATCCCTATAAATAACATCTAAGCGTACCAATAGCATTCATCTCCTTTTGATATTTTTAAATTCAGTTCAACCCGCTCATTTGACACACTTTTTTTTGATATATTTCTAGGGTTTTTAGGTAAAACAATATTTATTTTTGTTGCTTTCATAGTTATGAAAATATGGAAAGTTCCTTCACAAGTCGTTATCAAAACTTAAAGAGTTAAAACATAGTAATAAAGGCGAAGGAGGAGGAGGGCGGGGGCCATCCTAGTCATCACATGGTGGGTCCATGTCATCTTAATACGTGGGTCCCACTAGCCTATCCACGTTTTTTAGCATAATGATGATATGGAAAAAATAAAATAAAAATAGAAAAATTAAAAAGACTAACAAAAAGGAAGGACTTCGAATCAATGAAAGGGTAGGTTATAGACTTATAGAGAGATTGATTCTTGTAAACCATACAAATAATTCCTATGTTTGTCTTCTAGAAAATAACTTGTGTGAAATTCTCCATTTGTCATAATACATGTGTAATAATATTAAAGAAAATTTGAATATAATAAATTTAAAGAGCCGATGTGAGATCCTTTATACCCTGCATTACACACAAGGCTGGACATCAGGTGCGTGAGAATTTAATATTGGGGCCCAACATGCAACATTATAAATTCGAAATGAGTCTAACTCAATTTAAAAAGTTAAAAAGTTAGGTTTGTTCAAGTCATATTAAAAAAATCATTCATCTTCTAGAAAATCGATGTTCTCACTCGCCTCTTCAAAATCCCATCTCCGCCATCGCTTACACTAATCTTCTTATGTAAATTGAAATAATAAAAGGAGCCTTTTTGCGAGGATAAAAAAGCGAAGAAAAAAGAAGAAGCTAAGATTCTTCAATGGTATTTAAGCTCACAACACAAAATTGCAACTCCAAATTTGATCTTATTGATTTTATTTGAACTACATGCATATGTTAAATCGATAGCTATGAAATTAGCACTGGTTTCATGATGCTTAAGTTACAAAACAACTCATAAGCTCACTTCGTGGCATAGGAGCTTGAATTCAAGTACAACAACAACAAGCCCAATGTATTCCCACAAAGTGAGGTCTGGGGAGGGTAAGATGTACGCAGTCCATACCACTACCTCCGAAGAAGTAGAGAGACTGTTTTCGATAGACCCCCGGCTAGGAGCTTGAATTCAAGTATTAGAATGAATTTTATTATGTTCTTCGCAGTCTTCCAATCTTCATAAATATTGTCTTGTCCTACCTTGTGAATTGTGATAGAATTAATTAGGTAATTTAACTAGTATGAGTCTTCGTAGAGCAATTATCACTACTTCTTCTAGACTTGAACGAGTTGTACAATTAATTAGGAAGTAATGGATCGATCCTCTTTAATCTTGCATTATTGCACTCTAATCCACTAATTAAAAGCACTATACTTAACTTTGGTGATTAGTAAAGTGATCACACACTTTTCATCTAAATGTAATTTTTAATACACCAAATTACTCTGTAGTTAACATTAATCTTTAACCACAGTGTAAAGCAATGCCATAGTACTTTACCTTAGCCACATGGTAGGCCACCAACTTTTGACAACCCTAAGCAAATATGGTATATTATTGGAAGCTAAGCTAAGCTAGGTAATTATAATTAGCTATGTTTTTATTTTTTGTTTTTTATTTTTTTATGAAGGTAGGTTTTATAGAGTTATTAATTGCAAAAAAGGAAAGCACCATTCAAATATATAGGGAAAGTGAAATAATCTTTTGGAAAGCAAAGAATTCATGTTACTATCCAGAAACAGCCAGACATGTTCTTGTGCTTTATATCAATGTGTTAGCATATTTTTACTGTTTTTACATTCATTTCTGATTTTTGAGTATCTTTCGTTGAAAATTACTTGTAATTTATCCTTGAAGAGCAACCTACTACTCCCAATTACCTCTTTGAATCTGTCAAATTAAAAGATTTAAGCAACTTATATTACATGAGAATGGCCAAAGTTATCTTAAAATTGTCGTTTTAAGTAATAGGCTCCACTAGCTGCAGAATTTCGAATTTTTGACCTTTGACTATATAAATGGTAATAACAATAAGTTGTTTGGTAAACACAACAGTAAGAAGAAATTCAACTGGAAAATGAAAGAGCTTACCAGTGACGGATGTATTAAATTTCCAAAAGAGTTGCCTCAATCGTAATTATTAATTAGTGCTTTATATCAACATACAGTATAGTGCTTGCGCAATTACGTCTTTCTTCTTCTTCTTCTTCTTCTTTTCGGGAAATTCAAAAAATGATCCAGGCTATGCTAACCTTCAAAAGCAGAAATTGTTTCGAGTGTAAAATTTAGTGACAAGTTTGGGCAAAGGGCTATTAAGCTGAAACCAAGAGAAGAAGACAAAGCTGTTGAACGAAGAGTCAATAGCCCATAGTCCATTTAGGTGAATGATAGACTCAAACTTCTTGGCCCAAACGAAGCCTGCTTAGCATTTACTGATGATTTTTTTTTTTTTTTTTTTTTTTTTTTGTGTGTATTCTGTTTATGTAATCAGAAGCTTAACGATTATAATAGTTCCATGAATCTACCATGATAGGGTTTAATATATTCATTAGCTAGTTCTGCACAGCTCCTGGAAGTTAAAACATGTTTGTGTCTTTTTGCTATCTAACACTACTAGCAATCACAACACCATTACTAACGTTAAAACCAGCAATGAATTACCAAATGAAATGAAAGAAATCGGTGATTAGGACTTCGCAGTATCCAAATTCTGCACCAACGTACATTCATATCGAGCTTCAGTTTCGGTCTTTCATGTCAAACTACGAAAGGCCATCCAAAAGTTCCACATCCTCGGGGTTTTACAGCTCAAGACTTGAAAGAGACTAGGCGAACAAGCTTCAAAGAATTGGTCCAAGTCAAAAACTTACAAGATGCTTTATTACAATCAAAATTGTAATCATGAAACTGATAAAGAAGGGCAATTAGGTTCATAAAACTATAGCATAAATCAAAACAAATATAAACCAAAGGTACAATCCGATCAAAAGCAGGTCTGTCAATACTCATCCCTAACTTCTAATGTAGAACCGGAAGCTTCTGAATGACGGCCAAATGAGCTGATTTGAAAAACAGCAATTATCTGACCTGTGAAGGTGAGCAAAGCAAGCCAGAGGCATCTGCTCCTACAACTGCAAGATCACACACAGTACAAAGCTGTCCTTGTTGGGATGGAACAAAATGAGTAGCACAATAAGGGCAAGTGACATCCTTCTGGCCTCTGTATATGGGGACATATGTGGCGCCACATACCACAAAAGGATTTCTGAAGTCGTAATTCAACTCGGTAGCATCTCTCATATTTTTCTCAGCTGCTTGAAGAACCTGGCGGGCTGTTTTCGCTTGGTTTTCATTGGTTGGATTTGTCTCCAATAGTCTCCTAGCAAAGTTGGCCGCTGAGCTAAGATTGCTCGACTTATAGCAGATAGTCATAGCATTCTGTAATGCGAGTCTCAAGTGTGGAAGCTGCAGATTACAGTGTGTGAAGTAGGCAGCCAATTCCTGCTGACGAACAGGGTTGTCTTTCAATTCCTTCCTCTTAACCTCCATCTGCAAACCTAAAACGTACTCCTTCACTATGATAATCAATTCCTTGACCTCATCCACTTCCCGTCTTGAATCAACCACAATCAGAGGAATGGTGTGAAGAATGCTCAGGAATAATCTAAGAGCATCAGAGAATTTCCCAGCAGTAGTGGCCCTATAGGCAGCCTTAAGTTTTTCTTCCAGCTGACTGAAATTGAAGATAAGGGCAGGCGGACCGCGCACGTTGGGACTAGCTGACTCGCTCCAACCTCTCTCAATTGCCAAAGAGATAACTGGTGCCGAGGAGAAGGCACGCAGATGTGTGTGGCTTCCCATATGAAGATCAGAGAACAACTGCTTTAATGGAGAGAAGTTCTTAATCCCTAGTTGTCGGCTCAGCAACCGCATAGCAGTATCGAAATTGCCAGCAGCTGCATGTTCTGCAGCAAGAGATGATTTTTGGACCCAAATCTGGCTGACAGGCATTCCAGGGGTTGGGGTAACAAAAACAGAGGAGCGAGCATTGGAAGCAATCTTTGGTGTGTCAGTATCAGGTGGCAGATCCAAATCCTCAAGATCCCATCCTCCTTCCTCGTCAACTTCCTCCTTTCCTTCTTCATCATCCGGCACCATACTGATATCCCCATTCTGCAGATTTTCCACATCACCAATATCCAGTGACTCACCCCAATCAGCATCTGCAGCCTCTTCATAATCCTCATGTCCACCCCTGACTGTAGCATCCAAACCACCTTCAAATATCCCTTTTGTCACCATCAGTAGAGGCCAGTCTCCCCCACCCAAAATGGGAGTTGGGGGCTGCAAGAGAGATGCTTTCTTCTCCTTTGGCAGTGATGGAACGTTATCACCCAGTTCTTCTGCAAGACGCTCAGCAGTATCCTTGAGCCCGTGCACAGTAGCTGTGACGTATGCAAGGGGAAGATGACCAGCATTCTTCAAAATCTTAACACGCTCACGAACATCACCAAGGTACAAGGCATCATGAAATTGACCCATAACTTCATTCTTTACCTCAGCAATTTTCATCATTTTTGATAACTTATCCAGGTTTCCTGTTATTAGATAAAGGAAAGAGAGCCTCTCAAAATTCTTCGTCTTCTGGTAGGCATATTCAACAATACCTGCATTGCCCTGCCGAAGGGCCTCCACCCCAAGTCTATACCAATGATCTTTCTCATCAAGCTTCTTGGCAGATTCAAGAGCTATCTCAATGTTCCCACTTTCAAGTGCTAAGTTGAAACGAGTAAGCTCATCCTTGACAAAATGAAGAGCAACCTCAGGAAAACCCTTCTGCTGTAAATAGGCAATCATGGCTTGACCACAGAGCTCGGAGTTTCTTATCATACTCATAACTTGGTCATACCTCTTTCTAAGCAGGGCCAGCTTGAATATATATTCAGTTGAATCAATAATAATAGGACGGTTTTTGCCATCTCGATCCAAGCAAAAGATAGTGTTCCCATATATCTTAGAAATGTAAACTGGGACATCTAAGGTTTTGATGATTCCACTATCTCCATTAGGAAGGCAGTACTTGATGTGGGTAAGTGTTGTATATATGAAGACTCCGTTGTCATCCCAGGCACCACTCTTGACACGAATTGTCTCGTGAAGAGTGCAACGGTGCACAAGCTTCTTATCAGCTATTACTATGGAATGCTTGCTAAGCAAAGCAACACTTTCCATGTCAGATGACCAAACGACATACCTGATGAAAGGAGTCTGCAGCTCCCCAACAACAATTCTCTGCTGCAGATCAAAGATAACAACTCTGTCCTCTGCCCTGCACAGTAAGTTTCCGGTGCCAGCATAAAATATTGCATCAGTAATAGTGGGAAGAGGGTTTTTCTTAACAAGTTCATTTTTCAGATTTTTGACCAGGACTTGATTGGTGCTCTTCTCAAGCACCGCAAACCTGTTCCGAGAAACAAAAACTGCTGATCCTCCACTTCCCCTTTTCGCATCTTGAACAGTTTCACCCCTACCATAACTGTCTTTAGGTATAATGTATAGTTCATAGGAGCCCCCATCTGTGTCCGAACAGATCAAAATAGCATTTTCTGTAGGACTGTAAGAAAGTGTTCTTGGACCTTGGTTCAGACTGTTTGAACCAGGCCTTCTAATTGGTATCAACTGATTCTCCTTCTGAGTTGAATACTCATACACACGGAGAAAACGATCCTTCACATAAAACAAAGAATCCCCGCTCACGGAAAAAGCAGGGCGTTCTCTCTCCAACTTGAACACTATCATTCCACTGTCATGACCAGCTGCTAGAAGATTCATCTCAGGATGAGCTGCAAGGATCCAGAATCTGTCATGCTCCCTTCGAAAAGTCTGAAGACCAGTCCTTTTTGTAGCATCCCACACTCGAATGCTCTTATCCTCTGAATTTGAAACAATAATATCTTGCCTTGAATGGAACAAAACACAAGATACATTGTTCATATGACCTCTCAATGTGTCCACCTCCCAGGCCTTTGTATCTAGAAATATCAAAAAACAATTAGTAGTGTATAGTCTCGTCTAGTTACCTGAGAACATCATCAAATGCATTAAAATGTTTATGGTTCTAACAGCAGACAGCCTAATCCAATCTGAAGCAGCACCTATTTTCCACCAATTTAATTCAAGGTGAACTTTCTTCTCCAAGAATAGAGAAGGCCTCGAGTTTACATCATGTATGATTCTCCTGATCATACAACAATTAAGGAAAACATTCATGTCTTTACAGGTGCCAAGAAACTACTACACTTCAGCAGGAGTATAATTAGCTTCACCAAGCTTTAGAGAGAGATATAAATGCAAGCTGCTATCACTCACTATCTCGGACGTAGCAAGGTACAGAGTATTAGCTGAATAAGGAGCTCCAAGCTGACAAGTTTTTAATGTTAACTGACAAGAGGTTCTACAAATTCGAAGATACTACTTCTCTGGCCAAGTGGATAACCAAAAATCTCTTATTATTGCTAAAATGATATATAACAGTAACTAAGTCAAATAGCACAAAACTGAAGATTTATGTTAACAACCAATTGTGTAAATTTAGTGCTAAGGGTTCAACAGATATGTGAGAAAACAACATTTACAGCTGCCGTGTGGAAAAACTTTTAAGATTACAGTGCATACCATTCATCCGCCAGATTTTCACCTGGCGATCATCTGCGCCAGACACAATTAGGGGCAGTGTAGGGTGAAATGAAGCCCAGTTAACCCCTCGATCATGACCCTCCAAGACATACTTCACAACAGCATCTACTCCACCAAAGAAGTCTGTATTCATCTGGCTCAAGCGCAAGATGTCGTCAGCAGGAGAAACAGTTTTCTTCCTTAGAGCACCAATATCCCAGACCCGAACAGTCTGATCCAAAGATGCTGAGACAACCAAATCCTCTTTGGGATGAAATAAGGCACACATCACATAATGATTGTGCCCAGTCAAGACAGAAATACAATTGCGAGACTGCCAGTTCCATATCCTGATTGTCTGATCATCACTTGCGCTGACAATCCAGGGATATTCATGATGAAATTGGACAGTGCGAATATAATCAAGATGTCCAAGTAGAGTAAATAAGCAGCGATGCAGCTTATAATTCCAGACCTTTATCTTGTAGTCATCTCCTGTAGCAAACAAGTTACAAGTGTTTAAATACACCAAGAACAGTCCAATACGGAATTTCAATTATGCAAGCGTACAAAAACATACTACCTTAGAAATGTTACAAATAAATAAAAGATGAGAACAAAGACTTGCAATTCTGTTAAACATATACTTTTTGTTTTTATTTATTCACTTACTTCATTTGTCTTTGTCATGATAGATAAATTTGTTACTGCAGAAGCAGTATACATCACATCCATACAGTTTACCAGTCATCAATATAAATATGGGCATAAGAATTGAGCCTTGGGTGTACATAGGATCTAACAGTTCTTTTAGATTTTGACAATGTCATGAATTATTTGGGCCTTCTAAAAACAGAAATATACAAACAACGTGAATAAAATTACTCAATATGATTTGTTTTGATTAAACACTAAATATCTTTGTGTTTTGATTAAATACTAGCTCGAGCCGGGCGGGGGTCTTCAGGAAACAGCCTCTCTACCTTCATGAGGTAGCGGCAACTGCAAGGGTAAGGTCTGTGCACACTCTACCCTCCCCAGGCCTGGGATTTAACGGGGTATGTAGTTGTTTTGATTAAACACTAAATATCTGATGTGTAAACGGAAATGCTAATCGATCGGTCAAAAAAGAATCAATTAAACCTCTTCTAAAGAAGTTCAAGGATGAGCAAAACCAAAAGTGAGATCACATATAAATTTTCTATGATTCACAGGGCATCCACCTGATCTAGAATATACAAAAATAAACCAAACCAAAACACTCACCAAAACCACATCATGCTACAATACTTCAAATGCATATAAAAACACAATCCGAATGACATAAACTAGTCAATGTCATCGATCACATAAATCAAATAAACTAAAAAAACAAAAAAAAGCTACCAAACTAGTGCATAAACAAATTCTCATCACGAATCTACAGTACTTCAAATAGATAAGAAAACACAATGAGAGTAATATACACTAGCCAAAGCCATCAATCACATAGATCAGATCAAATAAACTAAAACAAAAAAAACTACCGATCTAGTGCATAACAAATTTCTCATCGCGAATCTACAATACTTCAAATGCATAGGAAATCACATAGATCAAATAAATTATTTTAAAAAAAAAAACTAAAAAACTGGTGCATAAAGAAAATCTCATCGCAAATTTAACTATTTCGACAAAATTAGCATTTTGATTTCATAGATCACACCTCTATTTACAGATCCAAACTCAATCATGAAATCAATAGCACCAATTATAGATACGAGAAACATACAAATGTTACACAAAACCGAAACACTCACAAAACCACATAACATTCTACAATACTTCAAATGCATACAGAAACACAATGTGAATGATGACAACAGCATTGATCACATAGATCAAATAAACTTTAAAAAAAAAAAAACTACCAAACTAGTGCATAAACAAATTCTCATGCAAATTTCACTAACTCGACAAAATTAGCAGTTTGATTCATAGATCACACCTCTATTCATCAATTCACATCACTAGATCCACAGTCCACCACTCAATCATGAAAACTAGCCTCCAGATACCAAAAAAAAACAAAAACTGAGACTTATGAAAATGAACGCCACAAACATACTAGCCTACTTCAAATGCATAATAAAAGCACAATGTGAATGATATACACTAGCCAATGCAATTGATTCACATTAGATCAAATAAACTCCAAACTAGTGCATAAACAAATTTTCATCGCGAATTTCACCAATTCAACAAATTAGTTCTTTAATTACATAGATCACGCCTCTATTCATAGATCCAAACTCAATAATAGCTATGCGGAAAAAAAAGGCGAAAATTGAAACCTCCAGATACGAAAAGAGGCTGAGACATATGAAACTGAATGCCACGAACATACTAGCATACTTCAAATGCATATAAAAACACAATGTGAATGATATACACTAGTCAATCCAATTGATCAGATAGATCAAATAAAGAGCATAAACAAATTTTCAGCACTAATTTCACTAATTCGACAAAATTAGCAATTTAATTCCATAGATCACACCTCAATTCATCAACAAAAATCACTAGATCCAAACTCAATCACTCAATAACAAAATCAATAATAGCTACACGGAAAAAAAGGCGAAAATTGAAACCTCCAGATACGAAAAGAGGCTGAGACTCATGAAACTGAATGCCACGAACATACTAGCATACTTCAAATGCATATAAAAACACAATGTGAATGATATACACTAGTCAATGCAATTGATCACATAGATCAAATAAAGAGCAAAAACAAAATTTCATCGCTAATTTCACTAATTCGACAAAATTAGCAATTTAATTCCATAGATCACACCTCAATTCATCAACAAAAATCACTAGATCCAAACTCAATCACTCAATAACAAAAGCAATAATAGCTACGCGGAAAAAAAGGCAAAAATTGAAACCTCCAGATACGAAAAGAGGCTGCGACTTATGAATATGAACGCAACGAACATACTAGCACACATCAAGCGCATATAAAAGAACAATGTGAATGATATAACACTAGCCAATGCAATTGATCACATAGATCAAATAAACTCCAAACTAGTGCATAAACAAATTTTCATAGCGAATTTCACTAATTAGACAACATTAGTATTTTAATTCCATAGATCACACATCAATTCATCAACAAAAATCACTAGATCCAAACTCAATCAGTCAATAATAAAATCAATAATAAAAAAAAGGCGAAAATTGAAACCTCCAGATACGAAAAGAGGCTGGGACTTATGAAAATGAACGCCACGAACAGGGCCATCATGTTCATCAAATCGATCAATAAGAGTTCCCATACGATAATCCCATAACTGAATCACACCGCTATGAAGACTAGCTAAGATCCATGGCCTTTTGCTATGAAAACTCAGTCCTTTCACTCTATTACTCTTCGTTTCAAACTTCGTCAACATCTTTCAACAAACAAAATTTGCTCAATTCTCGATTAATTTTGCTGTGTGCATATGAAACCCTAACTGGATTTTGATTTTGATTTTGCTGTCAAATTTAACTCAGATCTGGTGGGGAAAAGGTGTATTTAGTATGAATCGGTGTGTGTTTTGAGTGAAGCGTTAAAGGGGAATTGGGGGAAGAGAAGAAAAGGAAGAGGTGCGTAGATCGGAAGTTTCACATACACAGAGAAATTATTATGGTAAGGACTATGGAGAAATGTAAAGTTAAAAACAGCTTAATTGCTGGTGGATCTACTTGGTACTTTTTGATTGGATAAATAAATGAGTAATACATTACTCTCACCGAATCATTTTAGTTAGTCATTTTATATTTTTATTTTATTTTTATAATTAATAATATACATTAAATGTGAACAAATATAATTTCAGTATTCGTTCTTATGTCTAATGAATATTATGGGTAAAATGGTAAGATAGTAAAATTTGTCATTTAATTTATAATTTTGTAACTATCGTATAAGATAAAATGTGCTCAAACAAAATGAAACGGAGACTGACAGTATCCATTTTTACTATTGGAAATTTTTTAAAAATTACTTTACTTGTTGAATTTTGTTAAAAAAATTCCCTTCATTTTATTTACCTTTTTATTATTGTGTAATTGTAAGATTAGCCCTTAATGGTTAATGGTATGCAAGATCTATGTTTTTTACAAAAATAAAATAAAATAAATGGTGTGTTTGATAGGAAAGGGAAGATATTTTCTTAAGCGTTGAGTTAGGATTTGGATCGAAATTAGAGTCAGAGTACGAATCAGGTTAGGGATCGAGAGTTGAGCATGTAATAATAACACTAATATATGTTGTGTAATTTTATAACGGAAAAGGGTCTAATTTACCCTTTATGTATGGAAAATGGTGCAATTATGCCCCCTTCCATCTTTGGGCTCTAAAATACCCTTGTCATCCCACCTTTGAGCTCAAAAATGCCCTTTTCATCTATCTTTGGGGCTTATTTTGCTCTCTTTATTCATTAACATATCATTTAAGAAAAATAATAATAAAATTTATTCAACACGTGACATCTTCTTATTGATTGAAGTTTTTATTCGTAAAAATTGAATTAATCAATAAGAAAGTGTCGTGTTAAATAAAATTTTTTAATTATATTTCTTAAATGATATATTAAGAAAAAGGGCAAGATAGATCTCAAAGGTGGATGGAAAGAGCATTATTGAGCCTAAAGGTGGATGAGAAGGGAATTTTAGAGCCCAAAGATGGAAGGAAGGTATATTTACACCATTTTTTATAATTAAAAGGGCAAATTAGGCCCTTTTCCGATTTTATAAAATGGGTGTAAGAGGTAGGATGAGAGTTGATTTTAACATTGGCTTTGTGTTGTACAGAGGTTGTTTGTGATTGATCCTCTACTCAAAAAAGGGTAATCAAAATAGAATTAAGAAACAAATAATAACAACAAAATAGCAAGACACAGAGAGAAAATGAAGCAACGTGTAAAAGTGAAAATTGAGAATTAGATACTACGCTACGAATAACAACTAAGATATAGAAGATTAAAGAGGAGAGTATATTCATGCCTCTGCCGTATAAAAGTATGATAGCACTCGACTCCGTCCTCCACAACTTTTTATCCAATATCGTATTCTCCATAAGTTGAAAATGTGTCTGTCATGTATTGTCTAATGTAACACCCCGTATTTAAGTACATGTATTGGCGTATTCAAGTACGTGATTGCTATATTAGATCGTCAAGTTAAGAAGATGAGAAATAAAGAAGTAGCATCGGTGAAAGTACTTTGGAGAAATCAACAAAGGGAAGAGATTACATGGGAAGCTGAGGAAGCAATGAAATCTAAGTACCCTCATTTGTTCAAAGATGAAGGGGAAGTTCAAGAAACGGAGTTAGAACATTAACAAGTAAGTTTTTGTTTATATATGCATAGTATTTATGTGATGATGTGAATGTTAATGGTGGACTTGAACTTGTTTTGGTTGAATAACTACGCTAACATTCGAGGACGAATATCCTAAAGGGGGGAAGGATGTAACACCCCGTATTTAAGTATATGTATTGGCGTATTCAAGTACGTGATTGGTCTTATTTATATGGAATTAATTTTTTATTTTATTTATACCGGAATTTGCCCGTCGATGGTTCCATACGAAGGTTATTGAATAAGATTTTCAACGATATAAAGATTTCCAAAAACGGATAAGTTTCGGATATAATCGAGCACGTTCGAAACTATAAAACGGTGACCGGGATATGGTGAATAGTAAATTTTCCTGCACACAAACTACTGAGGCCTACCAGTTTTTTGGGTCGACTTTGAACGATCATAACTCCCTTAATATAATGAACTGGGAGAGATACCACATATCAAAAGAAAGATCTTTGAGTCTTCTTTCCAATGCAATTAGTTTCATCCAAATCCAAAATCTGAGTAAGGAGTTATACTCGTTTTACTTTAGCCTATCAAAACAGATTTTGAGGGTCAACTTCAAACGATCATAACTCCTTGTACAGAACTAACTGGGTGGCCTACTTTATATGAAATGAAAGATCTTTGAATTATCTATCCAACAATACCAATTTCAACCAAATCCGATATTGGATAAAAGAGTTATGGTCGATTTACTTTAGCCTATCAAAACAGTCCATCATGGACAGATTCGGATTTACTTAAATTTTTAAGGGCAATATGGTCATTTTCCAACACCTCATGGACGAAAATTGGTCATTATATACATATAATTAGCCTAGTATCCATCATTCATCATCCAATTATTGAAGAATAAGGAACCCTAGCCTAATTTCAACTCCAATTATCTTGTGATTCAACCGTAGAAAGTCCAAATTGATTCCGTAGTTGTGTTCACCGTCTCGAGGGCTTCGAGAAGCACCCCTTACTTGTGCCAACAGGACTTCGAAACCAAAAGGGCCATTTTATGGTAAGGATGTAAATTATGTTGGTGTTATTTATATGGATATGTATATATATATATATGCATGTGAGCATAAGAAGTATGTTATTTGATTGTTGTTGAAAGATGATTGGGAAATGATGTTGGATTATTCTTGTGCATGGTTGGATTATGTTGAATTGTGAAGGGATTTGGTATTGATGATGTGGTATTGAAATGATGATTATATATATATATATATATATATATATATATACACACACATAAACCTATTGTTCAAGTTGGTTTTTGGAATGTTTTGCAAATATTGGTTGTATGGAATTATGGAAGAGAATTGTGGTGTTGGGTTGCTAATACTAGATGCCAAACATTTCATTGTAGATAAGTGATTTGTAAAGGCGGGAAGTTGTGTTGAATTGGTATCCGAATCTACGACGAGGTATGTAAAGCATACTCTAACAATGTTCTTTGGCATGAAAACACCAATGTTCCATCAAATAAGATTCCGAGGTTGTCCCAAAACATGTATTGTTCTACGTTACCAACGAAGTTGTTTCCATCCTATAAAGTGTCAAAATGTTTCATTGATATACCAAAAGGCTCCTATTTTATTGTTGTGATATTGATGATTCTGAAACACATTGTTGATATACCAATAAGTTCCTACTTTATTGTTATGGCATTGATGACTCCAAAACACTTCATTGATGTGCCAATGAGTTCTTACTTCATTGTTATTGCATTGATGGTCTATTTATATGTCTCCTATTGATGTATCATTGTTTCAAAGTATCAAAAATGTGGTGGCGACCGAAATAACAATCTCAAAGATTAATTGAACTAAGTGATGGAAGTTCTCTCTTATCGGGTGGTATCCCAGGGGCATAAGCCTAGCATGGGTCGATCCCTATTTATGTGTTTATGGGTGGTATCCCAGGGGCATAAGCCTAGCATGGGTCGAGCCCAGTTGATATGTACTGGAGGCAGCCTAATGGTCACAGTACAGTACAGTAATGATTACAAAGACGATAAGAACGAAGGTAAAGTGATTGAATAAATGCAATGTACAGGTTGTCACAAGTTCTAGTAAATGTGGTCCACTCCTATTACGCTTTATTCACTTGTTTCTGATTTCTATTGAGCTCCTATATCATATGTGATTATCTACAGCTTTACATACTCAGTACATATTTCATACTGACGTCCCCCATGGGGGACCTGCATTTCATGCTGCAGGCACAGGTACCTCAGCTCATACACCGCACAAGTAGGAGCCAGGTTATACAACTATTGTTGGTGAGCTCCAGTTTGCTTCGGAGCTTTCCGAGTCGGCTCTTTATGTTTTGTTATTGTACAGGAGTCATGTGCGGGCGGGGGTTTGTCCCGACCCTAGTTATGTCATGTATATCCTAGAGGCTTTGTAGACATAAGGAAGGGTAAAGTCATGGAAATTTATATAGTCATGTTATATTTGTATATGTGGTGGCCCCGACGGCCAAGTGTTATATATATATATTTGTGCGTGTTGTGCTGATACAGGTAATTAGATTCTTCTATATGCAACGAAGTGCTGTCCAAATTTTTGGTGACATGTAAGTGAAAGTACAGGTATTTGAACGGGTTCTCCCGGGCCTTCTCAGCTTCGGGTGCCAGTCCGGCCAGATGGGATTTTGGGGCGTGACAAAAGTGGTATCAGAGAGGTTCGTCCTAGTGAGTCTACAAAGCCGTGTCTGTAGACACGTGATTTTTGACCTTCCCCCGAGTGTAATATATATATTTTTCGATATTAAATATTTATATTTGATTCGATATTATTTTAATTATTATTTTATTTTTAGTAAAATTTTAGTTTAAAAAATAAATAACTAAATGAAGTTAATTTTAGGATATTATTTTATTTTATTCCTATTTAAAAAAACTAATACAAAAATTAAAAAAAATATATATGTTTCTTTTTAAATAAATAAGTTAGTAGTTTTTGTACTATCTTAATTATATTATTTTTTTTGGCTATTTTAAGACTTTTATTGTATTTTTTTAAATATAAAAATTAATTAATTATTATTATATTATTATCATTATTATTATTTTATTTTTTATTATTATCTTATTTATTTATTATTTTTTGTAATCATTATTATCTTTAAAAAAAATAAAAAATAAAAAAAATTAATCCTATCCTATCCTAAAAAAACTACCCCAACCAATCCCATATTTTCCTCACCCTCCTCAACTCCCTCCAACTTCCCCAACCCCTTACATATATATACACACACGGACAAAAGCAAACAAAAAAAAAAACGAAAAAAAAACAGAGAACATTTTGTGAAGGAGAAAACTTAGAAAATCATAAAAAAAAAAAAAAAAGGTTCTTTGGGTTTGAATATTAGAGTTTGGATTTCGTTCGAGTTTTTCGGTGGCGATATTCTGATTTTTATCTTTTGTTAACTTATCATACAGGTTCTAATTCAGATTCTTTTGATTTATTTTATAAGTTATGTTATGAATCAAATCGTGATCAAAGTTATTTTAAAAAAAAAAAAAAAAACAGAGAACATTTTGTGAAGGAGAAAACTTAGAAAATCATGAAAAAAAAAAAAAGTTCTTTGGGTTTGAATATTAGAGTTTGGATTTCGTTCGAGTTTTTCGGTGGCTACATTCTGATTTTTATCTTTTGTTAACTTATCATACAGGTTCTAATTCAGATTCTTTTGATTTATTTTATAAGTTATGTTATGAATCAAATCATGATCAAAGTTATTTTAATAGTTCTATAATTTAATATTTAAAGCATATCTATGTAAGGATTTTTTTTTCTTTTTTGGCTCTACTTTTTATTTATAATTTGTAACTGGATTGAATAAAAAAAAATAGAAGTAATCTTAGTTGGTTTGTAAGTAATTTTCAATTGCTATATTGTGACTTGTTGTTTGCTTATAGTTCTTCTTGATTCGTTTGATTAATTATAACCATCAGAATTTTTTTTATTTTTTTTTGGGATACTAAAAAAATGTAACGTTTCCTTTTAATTAGGAATGTTAACTTATTATTTTGTAATTATTGAATTTTTATTTTTCAGTGGATTATGACAGTTTCATTACATAATTAAAAAATAGTGTTTCAAAAGTTCTAAAAATAATACATGCATGTACATGTTAAAGAAAACCATGCAAACTTATATTAAAAAAAAAATTGAAATTTGTATTGATATTGACACATAATATGTAACATGGGTTAATTGTAGTTGATATATTAGATTTAATAAAACATATATATAGCAATATAAATATGTTAGAGATTGAATTTGGAGTATTTAACATGATTTGTCAATTTGTGTGCATGGAGTGAAATTAAAAATGATATGTTAATATAGTTCTTATCGTGGGGCCGTATAAAGGAATTTATTAATTTTACGGGAGATTAACTTTCATTTTTCTTATCATTTCTTTTAGAATCTATATTAATGCTGAAATTTACATTTGTTCAATTTCCCATTTTGCCACATTCATTCTTTACTAGTTTATTTTATTTACTTATAATAAAAAAAAATTATTGAATTCGTTAAACAAGACAAAATTGCCTCGAGTTTATAAAAAATGAAATATTTTTTTTTTTAATGTTAGGTAAGTTTTATATATTTGTCTCGATTAAGAATGCGGTGTACGCATCTTTCTGAGACATTTAAAAATTCAAGGATGCAATAATGCACCTTGAAAAATAATTTTTTTTTCTTCTCTCTTTCTAAAATTATCTTTCACACGATTTATTTAATATAAGATAATATACAAGTTTTAGTATAATAAAATGAGCGATTTTATGCTTTAACATATTTTATCAAAATAGTTTAAAACAAGATAAGTCAATAAAAGCGACCGTGCTAGAACCACGGGACTCGAGGGGTGCCTCACACCTTCCCCTCGGTCAACAGAATTTCTTACCCGTCTTCTGTTTTCGCAGACCAAAATAAAGAGTCATTTCCTTTTGATTAGGGATTCAAAAAGGTGACTTGGAACACCATAACTCAATTCCAAGTGGCGACTCTATAAATTAAACTAATCCCTATTCAATACCGTCACTTTAATTGGAAAAACCCTTCGACTTGATCCCTTCAAGCGAAAAAGGGGTGTGACATCTCTGGCGACTCTGCTGGGGAATAAATAAGAATTCGAGCTTTGATATTGACTTTACTTGCTTTAATTATTTTATAATGTGTTTATTGGTCTTATATGCTACTTTTCGCTTATTTACCGCTTCAATATTATTTGAACTGCATTATATATTGTCTTCTCTTGCGTACCCCCTCTGAGTCTCTGAAATAGGATAGAGGGAATGCAGCATATGCATCCCACCTTCTTTTTGAGATAGCCGGAGTGTCAAGGCACCTGGTGAAGGATATAGTTACACATGTTAGGCGGGGTTCGGATCGACAACGAAGGCGGTGTTGCCCTGCTACCGACCAAGTTGTCCCTCCCCGGCTCGAGTGTCCGCTCGGGTAAGCCAGTCTAGACACCTATCCCTATTAGGTTTAAACTTAGAAAAACTGAAAACTCAGAATCTGATTATTCCTATTAGGTACCGCTTTATTTGCATCATATGCATTTGACTTAGCGGGACTCGGCACAGGGGCCGGGTCTGTCAAGGACAGGTGACCTAATTTATAAAGACCAACATGTGCATCCTACGTGCTCTTTGACATTTGCTTGGAAGACTATTTATTTGTTGACCGGCTTTAGGCAATTTTAAAATACGAGAGATTAATTTATTCTCAAAGTTAGTTAATCATTTTTGAAAGAAAAAATTTATTTTTAAAATAAAGAAAAATTTTAAATATA
Source organism: Capsicum pubescens (assembly GCA_030864215.1). NCBI lineage: Eukaryota > Viridiplantae > Streptophyta > Magnoliopsida > Solanales > Solanaceae > Capsicum > Capsicum pubescens. The sequence continues at coordinate 6,173,444 of CM061541.1, read as the reverse complement.
CAGCAACATAGTTTTTACAATCTTTATGAACTACGGAGGTCTGATTCTCACTCTTAGTGAGATACGTAGGAAGTCCTTCCCAGGATACGACCCTATCTTTTAAAAAATTATTCATAGATTTATTGGAAAATATTTTGAAAATATGATTACTTTCATAATTATTTTTCTAATTCTCAAGTCCAATTTTTATATATATCTTAATAGCCCTGAATCTTTAGGGATCATGAGGCTAAGGTTTTACAAAAAAAAATATATATTTCAATAGCCCGGAATCTTTAGGGATCATGAGGCTAAGGTTTTACAAACAAAAAAATAACAATAATAAAATAAATATATATTTTAATAGCCTGGAATCTTTAGGGATCATGAGGCTAAGTTTTTACAATATATATATATATATATATATATATATATAGCCCTGAACCTTTAGGGGTCTTGAGGCTGAATTTTGTACGACATATATTTCACGAACTACGCACACCTGATTCTCATCTTAATGAGATACGTAGGCAGTCCTTCATGGATTCGGTGGTCATAAAAAAAAAATTGAACTTTGACACATTAGATTTCTCCAAAATTAAAATAATATTTGGTGGTTGGTTTGTGGCTAAATTGGCATCTCACCCATACAAGACCATGTCCAAAAAATAGGCAAAATGACCCACAAAAATGGTATAGGGCCTGAGATGAGTTGGTGTAGGCTGTTAAAAGTGAAGAATAAGAAGAAATGGCTTGGAAAGTGAGAAATTTGGAGCAAAATATAAGAAACATGCAAATATTGAGAGAGAGAAAGAGAGTTTCTTACAAGGATATGTATATGTTTCACAATGTTCACTTGCCTCTAGAGTCCAAAACACCAAAGTTGGACATGTACGAAGGTCATGGTGATCTTTTGGCTCATCTGAAAAATTATTGTAATTGAGTAGAGGGAAAAAGAAACTGTTGATGAGAGTTTGATGGTGATAAATTCAGAATGGTTGGGGCGGAAAAAAAATGAATGATGTAACAATGATTGTGGAGACTCCACTAAGGCCGACGTGCAAATCAGTGACTAAAATATTATGTTCGGTAATTTGAAAGTCACTCCGCCCCTCATGAGGAAGGAGTTTTGGTAGTCTGTTTTGTTTTTCTTTCAACTACCCGAATTATTTTAGGGTTGGAGTTTGAGATCTATCTTGTCTTGTTTTATTATTATTTTCATTCAAATTCTTCTATTTTTCTGTCAACAAATGTATGTCCTTTTATTTTTATTTTATTTTTTATTATTTATTATTTATTGTCTTGTTGTCTTTCTTTTCTTTAGAGAGATTTTTCTATGGTGATTCTAGTGATGTGATATACATGTTGAATTCACTGACTGATCTTTAAATCTAATCTAATCCTGAAACATTTGACCAAGAAGACAGGGTTGAAAATATATAAGAAAATAAGTAAGTGTTCCGGTATTTGGGGACATAGTTACAGCCTCACTTGAATGTATTGAGGCAATCACTTTGTGAATCAGAAAATAACTTGATCATCGATTAGAAGATTCAATTTGAGAATTTTGAATGGGGTCGATCAGAGAATTTATAATATCCACTATCAGGAAAAGCAAAAGGGGGTTAGTTTCAAAAGGGCATGAGTCATCCATCGAGAGAAAACTACAATATAAGTGGACATGTATATTTCACAAGCTTAAAAGAAGTGACGCAAGTGCATGAGCTTAGTCACGATCAATGTTGAAAAAGATGTGTATGATCTTCATGTTCTACTCTCAGATTACATGTTATGTATTTTTGTTTTTAAGGATTGATATGACGAAGGCATTTCATTCTACTGCCCAAATGTTGTGTCATTCATTGTTACCCCTTTTGAGTTTTAGTGTTATTTTCTTTCGTACCCCTCTTTTGGAATCAAAATAGAATTTGAAAAAGTAAAAAAAAAAAAAAAAAAAGTATCAAGAAAAATGGAGTAAAAAAAAAAAGTTGAAAAAAAAAGAAGAGAAAAAATCAATCAAAAATCCATATTCAAGCAAAAGAAATGTCTGAACTACGTTTGACCTGATTCTTGCTATGACAAGATACGTAGGCAGCCCAACTCTGGGGTTCGGTCTAACCAAAGGAAAATTCAAGTTACCCAGAATGAAATAAAATTGGGGCAAAAGTTTATTTTCTTAAACGAGTCGATTCCAAAAGTTGTATCTTTTACCCAATGTTGTGTAAATTTCGAGCTCCATGCCGACCTTTCTTTCTACCCTATTCCAAAAGCCAAATTACAACCAAAGGAAGACCTTCAGATCATTCTTTGAGAATGTCAAGGCTAAACATGTAATGGGTACATGATATTTCATATTTTGAGTGTTATTTTCTTAAAAAAAAATGAATGACAAAGAAAATAAAATAAAAATGAGAGAGTCTTATTGGTGAAAACCCTTTTGGGCATCATAAGGCGACCGTGAGTTGTGAGATCAATAAAAATGAGAGTCTTATTGGTAAAAGTCTTCATGAACACCATAAGACGACAATGAGTTGAAAAAGAAAAGAAAATGGGAGCTGCTTGTTGGCGAAAACCCATCGAGGTGTCACTAGTCGAAGGAGGATTATAATCCAGAGGGAGCATGTTCAAGAATAGCTCCATTTCAAATTCAATGATGGGCAAAAGTTGATAGTGATTCGTTTGGGTAGACAAGGTTATGTAATTCAAAATGCATATCATAATCACTGGAATCAACTGTCGCACCCAGATAATTTTTTATTTTTGACGTTTTGAAAAAAAGATGTCTATTTTCTTTTTCTTTTTTTTTTTTATTATTATTTTTCTTTTTTGATTTTATGTCTTTGTCATCGAATGGAAAATCAATATTGTCATCTTTTATGTATTTTGAGTCAAATTTATGTTAAGACAAGTGAGAAAGAACTTCAAAACTTGCTACCAACTCCCTCAATTGCACAAAGCATGACAAAGAGCTGATGCACCAAGTTGAAATGCTTCAAAATAAAGTGAGATATTCAAGAATTCTTGTCACCCGACAGTTTTTAGATTCATAGAAGTATAAGGAGTGTATTTGAAGTTGAACCTAGAGGCATCATGCAAGAGAAATATGATTTTAGTCAAACAGTTTCAATAGTCAGAATTGGAGGTCAAGAATACAACAAGTCAATGATACTTATCAAAGATTTGAAATAGAGCTGAGCATGACAAGTGCAAGAGATCGCCTCAATGGCCAAATGCCACAAATCAACCACCGTGTTTTAAATTAGAAAGTTTCTTTATATGAAACAAAAACATGTTGGTTTCAAATCAAAGGCTTCAAAGCCTAAATATCAGAAAGATCCAATTCCTGATTTTCGCAAATACAAGAGGTAATATTGCTACACATTTTTTATAATCACAATCATGGTAAAACTCATCATCATTTACCCCTACGAGAGGCATTTCCTTGTTTGGGTAAGTCATTTTTCATGTGTTAGGTGATGCACTTCCTAACTTGAAACAATCACTCCTAGAAGGCGCACTTTCTAGTCGAGTCATTTCATTTAATAACTAGGAGACGCACTTCCTAGTCTGAATAAGTCAATTTTTCATTTATCAGGTGAAGAACTTCCTAACTTGAACATTCACTCCTAGAAGACGCACTTTCTAGTCGATTCATTTCATTTGACCCATAGGAGATGCACTTCCTAGTCTGAATAAGTCAGTTTTCATTTGTTAGGTGAAGCACTTCCTAACTTGAACCATCACTCCTAGAAGACGCACTTTCTAGCCGAGTCATTTCATTCAACTCTTAGGAGACGCACTTCTTAGTCTAAATAAGTCAGTTTTCATTTGTCAGGTGAAGCACTTCTTAACTTGAACATTCACTCTTAGAAGACACACTTTCTAGTCGAGTCCTTCAATTTACTCTTACGAGACACATTTCCTAATTTTGGTCATCAATTTTACTTTGAAAAAATGCATTTCTTTAGCAGGGCCTTGATTCACCTTTTTTTTACTGTACTTTTTAAAAGTTGTGATCTGATGACACTCACAAAATTTTCTAGTGCTAATTGGGGCAAAAAATTTATTCGTATTTTTTGGGAATTTATTTTATGATCAGGACCCTCCTGAAGAATGGGACAGGACCCTCCTGAAGAATGGGAATTTATTTTTGCTCAGGACCCTCCTGAAGAATGGGACAGGACCCTCCTGAAGAATGAGAATTTATTTTTGCTCAGGACCCTCCTGAAGAATGGGGTATGACCTTCCTGAAGAATGGGAATTTATTTTTTCTTAGGACCCTCCTGAAGAATGGGACAGGACCCTCCTGAAGAATGGGAATTTATTTTTGCTAAGGACCCTCCTGAAGAATGGGATATGACCCTCCTGAAGAATGGGAATTTATTTTTGCTCAGGACCCTCCTGAAGAATGGGAATTTATTTTTGCTCAGGACCCTCCTGAAGAATGGGACAGGACCCTCCTGAAGAATGGGAATTTATTTTTGCTCAGGACCCTCCTGAAGAATGGGACAGGACCCTCCTGAAGAATGGGAATTTATTTTTGTGCTCAGGACCCTCCTGAATAATGGGACAGGACTCTCCTGAAGAATGGGAATTTATTTTTTCTCAGGACCCTCCTGAAGAATGAGACAGGACCCTCCTGAAGAATGGGAATTTATTTTTGCTCAGGACCCTCCTGAAGAATGGGACATGACCCTCCTGAAGAATGAGAATTTATTTTTGCTCAGGACCCTCTTGAAGAATGGGACAGGACCCTCCTGAAGAATGGGAATTTATTTTTGCTCAGGACCTGAAGAATGGGACAGGACCCTCCTGAAGAATGGGAATTTATTTTTGCTTAAGACCCTCCTGAAGAATGAGACAGGACCCTCCTGAAGAATGGGAATTTATTTTTGCTCAGGACCCTCCTGAAGAATGGGACAGGGCCCTCCTGAAGAATGAGAATTTATTTTTGCTCAGTGGGACAGGACCCTCCTGAAGAATGGAATTTATTTTTGCTCAGGACCCTCCTGAAAAATGGGACAGGATCCTTCTGAAGAATGGGAATTTATTTTTGCTCAGGACCCTCCTGAAGAATGGGACAGGACCCTCTTGAAGAATGGAATTTATTTTTGCTCAGGACCCTCCTGAAGAATGGGACAGGACCCTTATGAAGAATGGGAATTTATTTATGCTCAGGGCCCTCCTGAAGAATGGGACAGGACCCTCCTGAAGAATGAGATGTTATTTTTCTGTGTCACCTTTTATTTTGAGTTCAGGTGCATATTTGAAAAATCAGAAAGAGAAAGTCCAGGAACCCTCCTGAAGAACAGGGTGAAGAAAAAGAAAGTCCAAGAGCCCGCGTAAAAAATAGGATGAAGAAAAAGTAACTCTAGGAACCCGCCTGAAGAACAGGGTGAAGAAGTTGCAAGTTCAGGAGCCCGCCTGAAGAATAGGGTGAAGATTTTCAAGATCAAGTCAGAGGAAAATCTGAAGAACGAGTCGATTGTCAAGTTCCTCTCCAATGCCAAAAGCCAATGAGAAGGGACATTTGTTGTTTCAATTTCAACTCAGAAAAACGACTATCTCACCATTTGAGAAGTCATGAAGATTCAAGACAAGATTCCAAAAAAGCTGCATAGATAGGATCTTTCTCTTGTATCTTCATTTTTTTTATTGTTCATTTCAATGTAAAAGCAGAAAGTCGAAAACCGAAAACTCGACGGAATCTCACTCGAACTCTAACTCAATGTCTCACCATTTTACCTCATTGAACTACATGTGACCTGATTCCCTTAAAACCCGGGATATGTAGGCGGTCCAAAACCAGGACTCGGTCACATCTTTTATTTTATTTTATCTTTACTTTTAGAATAATCGGAGAGTCAAAAATCATCTTTTGTCTACTTCTTTGTATGAAAACTCTTCGAGATTTCAAACAAAGAGGGGCGAAATGTAGACACGTGATTTTTGACCTTCCCCCGAGTGTAATATATATATTTTTCGATATTAAATATTTATATTTGATTCGATATTATTTTAATTATTATTTTATTTTTAGTAAAATTTTAGTTTAAAAAATAAATAACTAAATGAAGTTAATTTTAGGATATTATTTTATTTTATTCCTATTTAAAAAAAATAATACAAAAATTAAAAAAAATATATATATGTTTCTTTTTAAATAAATAAGTTAGTAGTTTTTGTACTATCTTAATTATATTATTTTTTTTGGCTATTTTAAGACTTTTATTGTATTTTCTTAAATATAAAAATTAATTAATTATTATTATATTATTATCATTATTATTATTTTATTTTTTATTATTATCTTATTTATTTATTATTTTTTGTAATCATTATTATCTTTAAAAAAAATAAAAAATAAAAAAAATTAATCCTATCCTATCCTAAAAAAACTACCCCAACCAATCCCATATTTTCCTCACCCTCCTCAACTCCCTCCAACTTTCCCAACCCCTTACATATATATACACACACGGACAAAAGCAAACAAAAAAAAAACGAAAAAAAAACAGAGAACATTTTGTGAAGGAGAAAACTTAGAAAATCATAAAAAAAAAAAAAAAGGTTCTTTGGGTTTGAATATTAGAGTTTGGATTTCGTTCGAGTTTTTCGGTGGCGACATTCTGATTTTTATCTTTTGTTAACTTATCATACAGGTTCTAATTCAGATTCTTTTGATTTATTTTATAAGTTATGTTATGAATCAAATCGTGATCAAAGTTATTTTAAAATAAAAAAAAAAGAAGAGAACATTTTGTGAAGGAGAAAACTTAGAAAATCATAAAAAAAAAAAAAAAAGTTCTTTGGGTTTGAATATTAGAGTTTGGATTTCGTTCGAGTTTTTCGGTGGCTACATTCTGATTTTTATCTTTTGTTAACTTATCATACAGGTTCTAATTCAGATTCTTTTGATTTATTTTATAAGTTATGTTATGAATCAAATCATGATCAAAGTTATTTTAATAGTTCTATAATTTAATATTTAAAGCATATCTATGTAAGGATTTTTTTTTCTTTTTTGGCTCTACTTTTTATTTATAATTTGTAACTGGATTGAATAAAAAAAAATTGAAGTAATCTTAGTTGGTTTGTAAGTAATTTTCAATTGCTATATTGTGACTTGTTGTTTGCTTATAGTTCTTCTTGATTCGTTTGATTAATTATAACCATCAGAATTTTTTTTATTTTTTTTGGGATACTAAAAAAATGTAACGTTTCCTTTTAATTAGGAATGTTAACTTATTATTTTGTAATTATTGAATTTTTATTTTTCAGTGGATTATGACAGTTTCATTACATAATTAAAAAATAGTGTTTCAAAAGTTCTAAAAATAATACATGCATGTACATGTTAAAGAAAACCATGCAAACTTATGTTAAAAAAAAAATTGAAATTTGTATTGATATTGACACATAATATGTAACATGGGTTAATTGTAGTTGATATATTAGATTTAATAAAACATATATATAGCAATATAAATATGTTAGAGATTGAATTTGGAGTATTTAACATGATTTGTCAATTTGTGTGCATGGAGTGAAATTAAAAATGATATGTTAATATAGTTCTTATCGTGGGGCCGTATAAAGGAATTTATTAATTTTACGGGAGATTAACTTTCATTTTTCTTATCATTTCTTTTAGAATCTATATTAATGCTGAAATTTACATTTGTTCAATTTCCCATTTTGCCACATTCATTCTTTACTAGTTTATTTATTTACTTATAATAAAAAAAAATTATTGGATTCGTTAAACAAGACAAAATTGCCTCGAGTTTATAAAAAATGAAATATTTTTTTTTTTAATGTTAGGTAAGTTTTATATATTTGTCTCGATTAAGAATGCGGCGTACGCATCTTTCTGAGACATTTAAAAATTCAAGGATGCAATAATGCACCTTGAAAAATAATTTTTTTTTCTTCTCTCTTTCTAAAATTATCTTTCACACGATTTATTTAATATAAGATAATATACAAGTTTTAGTATAATAAAATGAGCGATTTTATGCTTTAACATATTTTATCAAAATAGTTTAAAACAAGATAAGTCAATAAAAGCGACCGTGCTAGAACCACGGGACTCGAGGGGTGCCTCACACCTTCCCCTCGGTCAACAGAATTTCTTACCCGTCTTCAGTTTTCGCAGACCAAAATAAAGAGTCATTTCCTTTTGATTAGGGATTCAAAAAGGTGACTTGGAACACCATAACTCAATTCCAAGTGGCGACTCTATAAATTAAACTAATCCCTATTCAATACCGTCACTTTAATTGGAAAAACCCTTCGACTTGATCCCTTCAAGCGAAAAAGGGGTGTGACAGTGTCTACGTAGAGTCTTGTTTATCGGTGTGTTGTGCACCACATCTATAAACAGGAGGCTATGGACATTTAGGAATTGTTTCTTTTCTTCATGTCTTAGATCGTGCGATAGAGCTTATATTGTATATGAAGTCATAGTTGACCACTGAATCAGTTTGTTTCTCTTATTATAGTAATGATGCCGGTTACCAGAAGCAAGAATACCGGTAAGCAAGTAGATGTGGCTGCCGGAGAGGGGACTAGTAAGTCACCCACTATACCAGCTAATCAAAGTAAGGCTCCAGCTGAGCATGCATCAGAAACTTCCCCCAGTCCGAAAGAAATAAGGGGGAGGAGAACTATATCCCCAGAGCCACCTATTAATGTTGTTGATCAAGATCTTAGAAATGCAGTGCAACTGTTGACTCGTATAGTTGCTGGGCAAGCTCAAGGGCAAGCTATTCCTACTGCAGGTCCTAGTGGTATAGATAGGGCGGCTAGTCTTCGAACACAGGATTTTCTTAAGATGGATCCGCCTACTTTTACCGGATCCGATCTTAACGAAGATCCGCAGGACTTTATTGATCAGATCCAAAGGGCCCTAGAGGTGATGCATGTAGCGGGCAGAGAGACAGTGGAGTTAGCCGCGTATAGATTCAAAGGTGAGGCTATATATTGGTATGAAGACTAGAAACGGTCAAGGGGCATTGATGCACCCTCAGCTACTTGGAAAGAGTTCAAAGAGGCATTTATTGATCATTATCTTCCATATGAGACTCGTCAGGCCCGTGCGGATTAGTTCTTAAATCTTCGACAGGGTAATACAAGTGTGAGGGAGTATAGTCTTCGATTTAATTCCTTGTCCAGATATGTTCCTAATGTTATAGCTACTATGGATGACAGAGTTCATCGGTATGTGAATGGATTGGATCCGTATTTGGTTAGGGATTGTACTATTGCTGCACTGAATAAAGACATGGATATAGCTAGGATCCAAGCATTTGCACAGAAAATGGAAGATCAGAGGCAAAGAAGAAGAACACAGGAATTTGAAAGCGGATCTTCTAAGAGGGCCAGATCTACAGGGCAGTTTATGGCGCCACAGGGAGGTTTTAGACCTCAATTTTCTGTTAGACCACCTAGGCCATTATTTTCTTATTCTGCAGCTAGTGCTCCACCACAGCATCAGGGGTTCAGAGGTAGTCAATTTGGGCAAAGAAGTGAGGGTCATAGTTCGCGATCAGTGGGTTACCAAGGGCAACGGAATATGAGCCAATCGAGACCTCCTCGAGAGTCATGCAATAAATGTGGAAGGTATCATTTGGGCGCATGTCGGCTGGGGACCAATGTTTGCTTTTGGTGCGGTATGTCGGGGCATATGATGAGGGAATGCCCACGAAGGGACATAGGGGGTATGTCACGACCTACAGGGTCATTTGTTGCATCATCATCATCGATGCCTTATTCAGGAAGGGGTGCACAACTAATGGGTCGTGTTAGAGGTGATAGAGGAGCCACGAGTTCTAGCGGGGCTCAAAATCGTACGTATGCTTTAGCGGATCAACAGAATTTAGAGGCTTCCCCAGATGTGGTTACGGGTACGTTGTCTATATTTTCATTCGATTTATATGCCTTAATTGATCCCGGTTCTACATTATCTTATGTTACTTCATTGGTTGCTAGAAAGTTTGAAAGAATACCCGAACTGTTAGTTAAGCCATTTGAAGTGTCCACATCGGTCGGGGAATCTATTATAGCTAGAAGGGTTTATCGAAACTGCATAGTAACTGTTTGTGGTCGTAATACGATGGCTGATCTTGTGGAGTTAGAAATGGTAGATTTTGATGTTATAATGGGTATGGACTGGTTGGCGTCTTGTTATGCCACAATTGATTGCTGCACGAAAAAGGTATATTTCCATTTTCCAAATGAATCAGTCCTTGAATGGAAAGGTGAAATTAGCGCGCCAAGAGGTAGATTTATTTCTTATTTTAAGGCAAGAAGAATGATTTCCAAGGGATACATATATCATTTAGTTAGAGTAAGGGATACAGAAGCGGGGCCACCAACTCTTCACGCTGTTCCGGTGGTAAATGAATTTCCTGATGTATTTCCTGAAGATCTTCCAGGTTTGCCTCCTGAACGAGAAGTAGAGTTTGGTATTGATGTAATACCAGACACCCAACCAATCTCCATTCCTCCGTATAGAATGGCCCCAACAGAATTACGAGAATTGAAAGAGCAATTGAAAGATTTGCTAGAAAAGGGGTTCATTAGGCCTAGTATTTCCACTTGGGGAGCACCAGTGTTATTTGTGCGCAAAAAGGATGGCTCGCTGAGGATGTGTATTGATTATCGACAATTGAATAAGGTGACTATTAAGAATAAATATCCTCTCCCAAGAATTGATGATTTATTTGATCAGTTACAGGGCGCCAAGTGTTTTTCTAAGATTGAATTGAGGTCAGGTTACCACCAAGTGAGGGTCAAAGAGAAGGATATACCCAAGACAACTTTTCGAACACGGTATGGTCATTATGAGTTTCTAGTTATGTCATTTGGGCTAACTAATGCACCTACAACTTTTATGGATTTGATGAATAGGGTGTTTAAGCCATTCCTGGATGTATTTGTGATAGTTTTTATAGATGATATTCTAGTTTATTCTAGATCAGAAGAGGACCATGCCAATCACTTACGACAGGCATTGCAGACTCTTCGTGATTGTAAGCTTTATGCAAAGTTCTCTAAATGTGAGTTTTGGTTAAAGTCGGTGGCATTTTTGGGTCATATTGTATCTAGTGAAGGGATAAAGGTTGATGCTCAAAAGATAGAAGCTGTGAAGAACTGGCCAAGGCCCACAACGCCTACGGAGATTCGTAGTTTTCTCGGGTTGGCCGGTTATTATAGAAGGTTTGTTAAAGACTTTTCTTCCATTTCAGCACCCTTAACCAAGCTAACGCATAAAGCATCCAAGTTCCAGTGGAATGATGCGTGTGAGGAGAGTTTCCAAGAATTGAAGAATAAGTTGACTTCTACACCTGTGTTGGTACTTCCAGAAGGTACAGAAGGGTATACAGTGTATTGCGATGCTTCGAGAATTGGTTTAGGATGTGTATTAATGCAGCATGGTAAGGTGATAGCATATGCCTCAAGGCAATTGAGGCCACATGAGAAAAATTACCCCACACATGATCTTGAGCTGGCAGCGGTTATCTTTGCTTTAAAGATATGGTGCCACTACTTATATGGGGTTCATGTTGATATATATACTGACCATAAGAGCTTGAAATATATTTTCAATCAGAAGGATCTAAATTTAAGGCAGCGGAGATGGCTTGAACTATTAAAGGACTACGATGTTGATATCTTGTACCATCCAGGGAAAACAAATGTGGTAGCTGATGCGTTAAGTCGTAAGGCTATGATGGCGCCTATAGAAAGTCAAGGGATGGTTAAAGATCTTCACCAGTTAGCTAGTTTGGGAGTTCGCCTTCTTGAAACTCCGAATAAAGAGCTTATCGTACATAATGCTGCGGAATCTTCATTAGTAGCTGAAGTGAAAGAGAAGCAATATGCAGATCCTATTTTATTACAGCTTAAGGAGAACGTTCAGAGTGGTGCGACCAAGGCATTTGAGCTTACGCGAGAAGGAGTACTTCAGTGCCAAAACCGATTGTGTGTGCCGGATGTAGACGGGCTAAGAAAGAAGATTATGATAGAGGCACATTTTTCAAGGTATTCCATTCATCCAGGATCAACCAAAATGTATCAAGATTTGAAATATATGTATTGGTGGAATGACATGAAAAGGAACATCGCAGAATTTGTAGCATGTCCAAACTGCCAACGAGTTAAAGTGGAACATCAAAAGCCCGGAGGCTATATGCAATGCATAGATCTTCCAATTTGGAAGTGGGACATGATCAACATGGATTTTGTTACAGGTTTGCCTCGTACAGCTCGGAAATTTGATTCTATATGGGTGATTGTGGATAGGCTTACTAAATCCGCACATTTCTTACCCGTTAAGACCACTTACACAGTTGAAGAATATTCGAAGCTGTATGTTAAGGAAATAGTCCGATTACATGGAGTGCCAACTTCTATTATATCGGATCGGGGAACTCAATTTACCGCAAACTTTTGGAAGTCTTTCCAATGGAGTTTGGGAACACAAGTGAATCTGAGTACAGTTTTTCACCCTCAGACGGATGGACAAGCAGAGCGCACCATTCAAACACTTGAAGATATGCTACGAGCATGTATTATAGATTTTAAAGGCAGATGGGATGATCATTTACCTCTTATTGAGTTTGCCTACAATAATAGCTATCATTCAAGTATCAAAATGGCACCATATGAAGCTTTATATGGGAGGAAGTGTAGATCACCAATAGGATGGTTCGAAGCGGGTGAAACTCTTATGTTCGGACCGGATCTTGTGTATCAAGCCATAGAAAAAGTCAAGGTGATTCAGCAACGGTTGAAAACAGCCCAAAGTCGACACAAGTCATATGCGGATAGTAGAAGAAGAGGGCTAGAATTTTCGTTAGGCGATTGGGTATTTTTGAAGGTATCGCCAATGAAAGGGGTGATGAGATTTGGCAAGAAAGGAAAGTTGAGTCCACGATATATAGGCCCGTATAAGATTATTCGAAGATGTGGGCAAGTTGCTTATGAATTAGAGCTACCCCAGGAACTCTCATCAGTGCATCCAGTATTTCATGTATCGATGCTTCGAAAGTGCATCGGAGATCCGTCCCTTATTACTTTTACTAAAGATGTGCAAGTAACATAAGATCTTACCTATGAGGAGATGCCTATTGCTATATTAGATCGTCAAGTTAAGAAGATGAGAAATAAAGAAGTAGCATCGGTGAAAGTACTTTGGAGAAATCAACAAAGGGAAGAGATTACATGGGAAGCTGAGGAAGCAATGAAATCTAAGTACCCTCATTTGTTCAAAGATGAAGGGGAAGTTCAAGAAACGGAGTTAGAACATTAACAAGTAAGTTTTTGTTTATATATGCATAGTATTTATGTGATGATGTGAATGTTAATGGTGGACTTGAACTTGTTTTGGTTGAATAACTACGCTAACATTTGAGGACGAATATCCTAAAGGGGGGAAGGATGTAACACCCCGTATTTAAGTATATGTATTGGCGTATTCAAGTACGTGATTGGTCTTATTTATATGAAATTAATTTTTTATTTTATTTATACGGTAATTTGCCCGTCGATGGTTCCATACAAAGGTTATTGAATAAGCTTTTCAACGATATAAAGATTTCCAAAAACGGATAAGTTTCGGATATAATCGAGCACGTTCGAAACTATAAAACGGTGGCCGGGATATGGTGAATAGTAAATTTTCCTGCACACAAACTACTGAGGCCTGCCAGTTTTTTGGGTCGACTTTGAACGATCATAACTCCCTTAATATAATGAACTGGGAGAGATACCACATATCAAAAGAAAGATATTTGAGTCTTCTTTCCAATGCAATTAGTTTCATCCAAATCCAAAATCTGAGTAAGGAGTTATACTCGTTTTACTTCAGCCTATCAAAACAGATTTTGAGGGTCAACTTCAAACGATCATAACTCCTTGTACAGGACTAACTGGGTGGCCTACTTTATATGAAATGAAAGATCTTTGAATTATCTATCCAACAATACCAATTTCAACCAAATCCGATATTGGATAAAAGAGTTATGGTCGATTTACTTTAGCCTATCAAAACAGTCCATCATGGACAGATTCGGATTTACTTAAATTTTTAAGGGCAATATGGTCATTTTCCAACACCTCATGGACGAAAATTGGTCATTATATACATATAATTAGCCTAGTATCCATCATTCATCATCCAATTATTGAAGAATAAGGAACCCTAGCCTAATTTCAACTCCAATTATCTTGTGATTCAACCGTAGAAAGTCCAAATTGATTCCGTAGTTGTGTTCACCGTCTCGAGGGCTTCGAGAAGCACCCCTTACTTGTGCCAACAGGACTTCGAAACCAAAAGGGCCATTTTATGGTAAGGATGTAAATTATGTTGGTGTTATTTATATGGATATGTATATATATATATATGCATGTGAGCATAAGAAGTATGTTATTTGATTGTTGTTGAAAGATGATTGGGAAATGATGTTGGATTATTCTTGTGCATGGTTGGATTATGTTGAATTGTGAAGGGATTTGGTATTGATGATGTGGTATTGAAATGATGAATATATATATATATATATATATATACACACACATAAACCTATTGTTCAAGTTGGTTTTTGGAATGTTTTGCAAATATTGGTTGTATGGAATTATGGAAGAGAATTGTGGTGTTGGGTTGCTAATACTAGATGCCAAACATTTCATTGTAGATAAGTGATTTGTAAAGGCGGGAAGTTGTGTTGAATTGGTATCCGAATCTACGACGAGGTATGTAAAGCATACTCTAACAATGTTCTTTGGCATGAAAACACCAATGTTCCATCAAATAAGATTCCGAGGTTGTCCCAAAACATGTATTGTTCTACGTTACCAACGAAGTTGTTTCCATCCTATAAAGTGTCAAAATGTTTCATTGATATACCAAAAGACTCCTATTTTATTGTTGTGATATTGATGATTCTGAAACACATTGTTGATATACCAATAAGTTCCTACTTTATTGTTATGGCATTGATGACTCCAAAACACTTCATTGATGTGCCAATGAGTTCTTACTTCATTGTTATTGCATTGATGGTCTATTTATATGTCTCCTATTGATGTATCATTGTTTCAAAGTATCAAAAATGTGGTGGCGACCGAAATAACAATCTCAAAGATTAATTGAACTAAGTGATGGAAGTTCTCTCTTATCGGGTGGTATCCCAGGGGCATAAGCCTAGCATGGGTCGATCCCAGTTGATATGTACTGGAGGCAGCCTAATGGTCACAGTACAGTACAGTAATGATTACAAAGACGATAAGAACGAAGGTAAAGTGATTGAATAAATGCAATGTACAGGTTGTCACAAGTTCTAGTAAATGTGGTCCACTCCTATTACGCTTTATTCACTTGTTTCTGATTTCTATTGAGCTCCTATATCATATGTGATTATCTACAGCTTTACATACTCAGTACATATTTCGTACTGACGTCCCCCATGGGGGACCTGCATTTCATGCTGCAGGCACAGGTACCTCAGCTCATACACCGCACAAGTAGGAGCCAGGTCATACAACTATTGTTGGTGAGCTCTAGTTTGCTTCGGAGCTTTCCGAGTCGGCTCTTTATGTTTTGTTATTGTACAGGAGTCATGTGTGGGCGGGGGTTTGTCCCGACCCTAGTTATGTCATGTATATCCTAGAGGCTTTGTAGACATAAGGAAGGGTAAAGTCATGGAAATTTATATAGTCATGTTATATTTGTATATGTGGTGGCCCCGACGGCCAAGTGTTATATATATATATTTGTGTGTGTTGTGCTGATACAGGTAATTAGATTCTTCTATATGCAACGAAGTGCTGTCCAAATTTTTGGTGACATGTAAGTGAAAGTACAGGTATTTGAACGGGTTCTCCCGGGCCTTCTCGGCTTCGGGTGCCAGTCCGGCCCGATGGGATTTTGGGGCGTGACATCTAATTACCACTCTCTCCCCTCTCTGCCCCCCCCTACCTCCACCCCACAAATCTATACCTTTGCTAAAATCAATTATAGCAACCTCTCGGACCTCCAAACTAGTTCACCCCTATGCCTTTACAAAGCATCTTAGTCTCGTTTTTCTTATTTTGCCCACCACTTAGACCAGCCCACTTAATCATTTATAACGTTGTTCCTAATCTTATTATCTTCTAATATGCTCAAACATCTATTTAAGCATCCTCATTTTCGTCACCTCTTTTCTGAACATGTACGTCCTTGATTGACGATCACTCTAACTCATACAATTACATAGGTCTAATCACCATTATGTAGAACTTATCTTTAAGTTTTGGTGACACATTCTTATCACATAATATTCTTGACGTGAGCCTTCATTTCACTCACCCGCCCCAATACAATGTGCGATGTCAGAATCAATCCCCGTTTTCTTAAATTATAGAGTCGAGCTACTTGAAACTTTCTTTTTGAAAATAATTTGTGTATCAATCTTCATTTTCACCTTGGCTTCATGCATTTATATTGACATGAAAAATGTTTTCTCGACACTTGTCTGCTTTGTTTTTTGGTTCCAAAAAATAAACCAATAAAAGAAAACCTAACTCGTATATCGCTAGACCAACTTTTCTCTTACCTTCTCACCAAACCAAAGAGCTTAATTAATTAAACCATTCTTAAAGGAAGATCATTTGATTTTTTTTATTTGGGTAATAACGTATATATATGATATATATCCATAATAACAAATTAAACTATTACAGCTGGATTAGTAGATACATGATTAATATCAGTGCTAGTGATAACACTTAGGTCCCTAAAAGTTGCTAGATTAGTACATGTAGATGTTGGTATTAGCTCAGTAGATCATTTGACAATTTTTTCCTTCCTATATACACAATATACACTTATTTGTACTTTTAAAACTAAACTGCAAAAATACAAATATATTTATGGAAATGGAGTTTAAATTTTCCTTCCACGGATAAATTTGAACTTCAAAAATACAAATAAAGTAAATTATTTTGTTACTTCTAGCATAAAGAAGAAAGGAAAAATTAACAATAAATTCCGATAGTTTGGAGCTACATTACATAAAATTCTGATATTTTGCACAACTACTGAAAATTCCAATTTTGGATCTATCGTGATATATAATTAGCTCCCGATACATCCGCCGAAGATACATTTTTTCCTCTGTAAAGGTACATAATTAGCCCCCGATACATCCAAAGAAGATACATAATTTGTTAGGATTTTTATAATTACTTAGTAAGGGTGGAATTTGTAATTATTTTCATAATTTCTTTATTGAAAATCAGCTTGGTCAGATTTATATGGCCCAAGGCCCATGGGTTGATGTTTGAGCTTAGTCCTCTCCATTGACACTATTTGCCATTGGACCCAAATACTTTGTCCAGTGGGCTGATTTGAGAGATGAATTGCCTTTTCTTTGGGTCCTAAAGTTCTTGATTTTCAACTATGGAAATATAGCAAGGTATTTTATTAACAAGAAATGTTGGATACATTGAAATATATAAAAATTGACAAATATAGTAATTTAATTAAACTGCATAATTAACAATGTGTACTGCATATTCATCAACCACTAAGGGATCGTTTGGTAGAGTGTATTGAAAAATATAATGCATGCATTAGTTAATGTGTATTATTAGTACCTTGTTTGCTACGTCTTTTTGCCAATGTATAACTAAATCAAACATTATTTATACACTTTATAGTGTATTGAAGTGTGTATTAGTAATACACTCCATTTCCGATGTATTAGTAATACAAACACTTTTAACACATACATTAACTTATTAAATGACCTTAATGCCCCTCAATTTTCCTCTCAAAATATTTCACCATTCCTTTCCCCGTCATTTTAATTTGCAATAGTGAATCTTTTCAAAATATTTCACAGTTTCTTTTTCACCATTTTAATTTACAACAATGAATACTTGATTTAAATAACTATAACATATTTTTGCTTTCCTTCGAGGGTCTTACAAAGATAAAAGAAAAATTGAGACTATTTCTTAATTTTACGTCTTATATTTCATTTTTGTTTCGACTATGTTAATCTGGTGGTGTAACATTTCATGCACAAAGATGAAGGTCATGCAATTAATCCTAAACCTCTGTATACTAGTTCAACAATACTAATTATGTTTGAGATGACAAAAAGAACTTTGTTGCAAAAAGTGTACAAAATCAAACAAGGGTATTTTTGTAAACAAACATTTCTTTTCTAGAAATTATGTAAGATGTATTATTTGTTATACATCAAACCAAACAATGTATAACTAATACAAACATTACTAATACACTATATTCTGCATTGTTCTTATACACTTTACCAAACGACCTCTAAGTGAAATATTGATATACTTCCTTACTCTTTTCTAGAAAAAATCAAAAGACACATTTGTTGCTGAACTACTCTTATTATGCAAGACAGTTAATCATTTCAAAATTTAAATAGATATATTTCCAAAACGGAACACTAAAAGTTATATACACTGAAATTGTATGGACTGTGGGCTACGACCTAAGTAAATGTTAAACAAAAAATTTAAAATTCATCAAGTGTTGAAATGCGTGATTATGATTCTTTTGATTAACATTCTACTATGGTTTAAATTAACGTATTATTGCTTGCAAATTGCAATTTATATAAGCTTATATTTCACGTTGAAAGTATTATGAATTAATAGGTCAAGTATATTGCAATTGTTGGGACCGCATGCAACTTCATCCAAACTCCGCACTAGTATGATATTGTCCGCTTTGGGTCAAGTCCTCACGGATTTATTTTTGGACACCTTCCCAAAAGACCTCATACTAGTGGAGTTGGATGACATACTTAAATATTGGGCATCCTCCCTCTATTTCTCCGATGTGGGATTGATTTGCTTTCCAGAAGCAATGTCAATCCACATAACTCTAATCCTTTTTAATAATCCTACAATGTAAAATATATTTTACCACCTATATATACCTGCCTGCATGTACCTCTCCAGCTAATTAGGCAGAAAATTTGATTTCGTAATCTTTTTAATTAATTCCTTTGTCTCCATTAGCATCTAGGTAAACCAATTTGCACTTTCTTTAATCCTCCTCCATTTGTCCCATTATCAATCCCTCCTCTATAAAAATCTCTCATAAACTCCATAACTCCTTCAAATATGTCAATGACACCAAATACTGAGTTGGAAAACCAAAATACTATACTAGATATCGATATTACGATCGATGATTCGCCTCCCTCCTCTTCAGAAAAGCGAGAAGGCGTCCATAGCCTTCTCGCTTTTATTGGACTACGATTCATGGTATCCTCAATGCTAACGAGGATCCATGCAGGGTATTTTAGAATAAGCCTATCTTTATGCTGGGAAACTTTATTATGGAAAACGCTTCTCGACCCAACTAATAACGAAACAAAATTTCTACACCGTTTACCTCAAATGGTCTATCGTCCCGTTTTAATTTTCCTATGGTCGTTTGCCTTATTCATTCTGGTTCTACTTTCTTTGCTCTACTTATTAAGGTGCATCTTTCGATTTAATTTGGTCAAGGGGGAGTTTTTACACCATGTTGGTGTCAATTACCTTTTTGCCCCTTGGATTTCTTGGCTCATTTTACTTGAATCCTTCCCCTTTGTAGCACCTAAACACATAGGTTACAAAGCCATTTGGTGGGTCTTTGCTTTACCCGTTGTAATTCTAGATATAAAAATTTATGGCCAATGGTTCACGAAAGGGAAAAGATTCTTAACAGTCGTGGCTAACCCTACGAGCCATTTATCGGTCATAGGGAACCTAGTTGGGGCTCGAGCCGCGGCTAAAATGGGCTGGCAAGAGGTATCAGTTTGCTTATTTTCTTTAGGTATGGTTCATTATGTAGTCCTTTTTGTTACCTTGTATCAAAGGTTATCGGGAAGTGACCGGCTACCGGCTATGTTGCGGCCCGTTTTCTTCTTGTTCTCGGCGGCTCCGAGTATGGCTAGCTTGGCTTGGGCTTCAATTACCGGAAGCTTCGATACGGCTTCAAAGATGCTCTTCTTTCTATCGTTGTTCCTATTTACGTCACTGGTAACGCTGCATCTAAAATTATTCTATTTTTCAGATTTTTTTTTGAAAGATAGTGAAAATCTAATTTCATATGTACTATCAAATTATTTAAAAGGTGATTTTATTTGTTTGTTCATAAAAAAATGAATTAGGTAGCCGAAAACGAGATATAGTTTATTTGATAATTGATATAACAGGTTAAAATAATCAATACTCTGTTAATGTTTGTATCAAATAGGCGATTAAATTTTTATCATAGAAATGATCCAATTGCATGTGTAGATTTTCTATTGTACTATATAATACGTAAGAAGGGGAGCCTTCGAATAACTGGTAAAGTTGCTGTCATGTGACCAGGGGGTCATGGGTTCAAGCCTTGGAAACAGCCTCTGGCAAAAATGCAAGATAAGACTGCATACGATACATCCTTGTGGTGGGGCCCTTCTCCAAACACCGCGCATAGCGATAGCTTTAGTGCACCGAGCTGCCCTTTTTTTTATATAATACGTAGAAGTTTAGAGTTTGAATTTAATTTGTTTATGGTAAAAAAAGAAAAGCATGATCAAATTTGCTATGACACATTCCAACTTCACGTGAGTCCTATTATCCTCAGGAACTAAATTTTAGCATATTTTTAACAATTTTTTTAGCTGACGTGACACATGGTAGTCCTTCACGCGCCTCAGGTGTTTAACTTCACGCAAGGTTAACACAAAAGGGTGACAAAAATACGTTAAAATTGAGTTCAAGGGTAATTGAACTCCTGTAAAGTTGGAGTGTGTCATAACAACTTTGGTCATAATTCAAAGGGATACTAAATGCTTATCTCAGGTGAAAAAAGTTTATAACTTTAATAGGTGAAACCAATTACTTGAACAACAAAAATAGACAATCTGCTATAACAACTTATATTACATAGATAACGTAAATTTCTTTATAGGATATATGAGTTGAATCCTAGATCAATGGAGTCTTCAACTAGCAAAAGTTGGTGCATATACATCAATTTTCTGTATAATTTTTTATTATTGTTTCAAGATTTCACCAATAAACCTAATTAATCTGGATTTTTCCTCTTCGTTGCATGTGCAATAGATGAAAATTGAAATTGACTTTACAACAACTTTGTCTTCAAGTTTACGTATGTGTAGTATAGGAATATAATATTGTTTGGCCAAAAATACTACTACTATTGTTTTCTGATAGAATCAACTTGTTAATTGTCAGTACTATTAATGTTTCTTTCATTGTTTGTCTTTTTGTATGTTTAAAAAATTAACGTTATTAATTGACTGCTATTTAACTATTGTATTCTTGTACGAGCCGTACATGCCGTGATCAGGACGACTCTCACTTGTTAGTCTACTAGATACACCAGCCAATAAAAAAGATTTGATTAATAAATTATTAAAAAAATTCATACAGATTCGGCCGATCTCAGTAATTTAAATAATTATGAGTTAGAAATTTATAAATATGTGCAATTCCTAGCAGGGGCGGCTCAATCTAATCGGTAGCCTAAAATCAAATTACAATGCGAAGCTCAAAACTTTTTTATTTTTTATAAAAATCATGTATACATTATTTGATGTGTATTTTTCTAGCATTTTAAATACAAAGTTGTTAATTGTTGTTTTGGAAATGGATAAATAAGTAGAAGGTCACATAAATTGAGGTCCGGTGAATAAAAAATTAAAATTAATAGAGAACAGAAAGTTAGAACAGTAGAACTCATTCTAAAATTTGCTAACGTGATGTTATAACAAAATTTCACTACTTAGATTTGCTTGTTACTTCGTTTAAATATATATATATATATATATTCGAAAAAATTAGCACCTAAGACTATCTTATAATGATTTTGGAGCCCTGAAATATTTGGAGGCCTAAAGCGGCCGCCTCGTCCGCTTGAGCTTTGAGTCGACTCTGAATTCTAAGTTCTTGAACTCATAAAGTTTAAATTCTGTGTTCGCCCCGAAAGGAAAGTGGCTAATTTTAAAGTTGAACTTTTCAGATATGCAGGCCAACTCTCTTCAAGAAATCAATGAGAAAATTCAATGTGGCATGGTGGGCATATTCATATCCAGTAACACTACTAGCTTTGGCATCCACAAGATATGCAAAAGAAGTCAAAGGAGAAGTGCCACACACCATAATGCTCACTCTATCATCTCTCTCAGTTTTAGTCATCATCGCCCTCTTGCTCTTCACTGCTCTTTACTCTAAAATCCTCTTACGTGATGATGATCCTTGTCTCAAGCTACCCAAGCATTCTTGTTTATCAGAGGCGCATTCAGAATTTTAAATAAGTGTGTATTCGAGTTTAGAAAAAATGTTTATCTTTTTTTTTTGGCGTTCCCTATCGACTATGACTGAGTTTAGTGGTCTCCAACTAGGAGTCTCTATCTCATGAGTAAGCTCTATGTATTAATTAGTTAATTATATTATACTAATAATTAATTAAGAGATTAGGGCTGGTAGCTAGAAGTCATTATCGTTCCTAATTAACATATAGTATTGTATGGAAATATCGTCTATTTGCCATAACTAGTCTTTAGTTGTCAAGTTAGACTTGTATTCAAATATTGTTTGGGTTCTATGTATTACTTAATTCATACTGATTTTAATAAGTAGATCTTCTGTTTATTTTTGGGGTTTTCTATCTTTGTCACATATGTGTATGACGTTTGAAAAATGTCCATGTTTAAGTGACCAACTTTCTGTCTAGAGATAAATAACAAATCATTATCGTTATATTTAGCCAAGCTAATAAAATAATACTATACGTAGTATACATTTATGAGCTTCATCAGATATGGGAAGATCAGAATTGGCGTTTATCAATTGGCAAAATGCAAATATAAATACTATGTGATGCTGACAGACGAAGTTTCTCCCACCGTTAATGAGTTTAGTTTTGTATATATAATAGTTGGAAAGGAGGCATAAAAAAGTTAATAATTAAGAGAGATTAGGTTAGGGTGATTTAGACCTAAGCTTTCATCTTGGTAAGTTGAACGAATTTGAACTCTTGAACTTTTAATCAGTACTGTAAGAATATAATTCCATAATATTAACGAGAATAGAATTAAACTCTTGGAAAAGTTTACAAATTAAATTAGGATAGATATACCAACATGAGATGTGGTGTGGGGCTCCAATGCGGGCACCGGACATCGGATGGAAAACCAAAACAAAAGAAAATTAGTATAGATATATCTATATGGATCAAGTAAAAGAATGGAGTAGCCTTATATATCTATATGGATCAAGTAAAAGAATGGAGTAGCCTTCTCTTCCCTCAACTTCTACTTAAAATTAAAAAAAAATTGTGCATGTTCAACAATTTTGCTTTTGAACTAAGTTTTATGCAGCCTATATCATATCACGATCCACGGATCAACCTCTTAAAACTAAATTTCACGTGGCTCTTCATCATTCTCCATGTCTTCCTAGCTCTAAACTAATTAAGTCCATCTTATGTAGTCCATAGACCATGATTCATGAGTCAATTTTTAGTTTTTGCGTCGCCTGATCATTGGTTAATAGCATTAGCAGGAGCAACAAGGAGAGAACAAAAGTGAGCTTGTTCTTGAATCAGCGCACTAAAATCGAAGATTGAAGATGATTTCTGACAAGCGTACATTCATAGGCTGTTAGCAGAATAAGGTGAGAAAGATATTGACATAACCGGACACTTATATCTACCGAATGACTAAGAAGTCAATGGCCATGCCTCTGGATCCACCACTAGCCATACCATTAATAAATAATGGCAGAATACATACGCAGGTCCCTTAAGTACGCACAGTTTTTCACTTAGGCACCTCAAGTGGACATTGTTTCATTTTGGCACCTCAAGTAGGTATAAAGTATGTCATTTTGACACTTTTTGTTGAGTTGACAAGATACGTGTGACACACGCATTGAAGACGCGTTTGGGTGTCATTTTAGTAATTTTTAGTGGCATTTTCGTTTCTTCAATCCATTAACTTACCACCATTTTTTTCCTTAACACATCCTTATGCTGAAATGGTTAAATCAAGAATCTTACTTCTTTTATGAAAGAAGAAATAAAAAAACAAGAATGATTAAATCAAGAAATAAGAATGCTTAATTATAAGAAATAAAAATGCTTAAGAAATAAAGTTAAATCAGTGAAGAAAAATTGAATTCAAACAAAATCAATAAAAAAAAATTAAAATCGAAGCATAAAAATCAAGAAAAATCAATGAAGGAAAATTGAAAATCGAAGCAAAATTGATGAAAGAAATTAAAAAATAAAAGCTAAATCCGTGAATAAAAAATTAAAATCAAATAAAATCAATTAAAAAAATTAAAAATTGACTGGTGGGGTGGGTGGGGTGGTGGGCGGGCGGGTGGGTGAGGTGGGAGGGGCGGCGGGATGGGTGGACTGGTGGGGTGGGAGTTGGTGGGTGGACTGATGGGGTGGGTGGGTGGGTGGGGTGTTTGAAGAAGAAGGTTGCTGGGGTGGGTAGGTTAGGGGGAGGGGGTATTTTTTATTTAAATTAATTATTTATAAATTATTTGAGTGTTTTTTATTTAAAATTAATTATTGGGAAAAGGGGTGATTATTGATTTTTTTTTGAAAAAAAATAAAATTAATGATTTAAAATTTCTTTTTTAGAGAAATGACACGTGTCAACATATTATTTGTCACTTTCCACATCATCAGGCGCGTGTAATACACGCACACAATATAAATTTGCTGATTCAGCAAAAGGTGTCAAAGTGACACACTTGAAGGCCGCTTGAAGTACCAAAATGAAACAATGTCCACTTGAGGAGCCTAAATGAAAGATGGTGCGTACTTGAGGGACCTGCGTATGTATTCTGCCTTAAATAATTTATACACTTTAATCTTATACTACTATTCTAATAGACATACATAGCTGCCAAGCTGTCAATTTCTACTATTTTTGACTAACCATATCATCTCGAAAATTTAATATTAAATTCTACCCAAAAAATCAATTCAATCGAGGTATCCAAATAGGAATTTCAATTCAGCTAGAATAAACTAGATCTGGTAATAAAATTACTGTTATTAATTAGTAGTTAAATAATAAGCATGACAGCGTGAACAAAATGATTGTATAATGATATATGTAATTTATAATCCTTTATTTTTTTCCGACCACGAGAGGCCATTAAACTTTGCACAACACATCATGCATTCATTTATCTGATGTAAATATTATCAATTGGTCATCTATTCTAACACATGAAGCCCTGCCACACTCGATGCATATATACCAATTACTTAACCATGTATGATGTGTTACATTATTGTGTAGAGCATTTTTAACTATGCCTATCAAGTGGGCCAGGTCTGGCCAACTCGAAACCGGCCCTATAAAATTAATCGGGTTGTGGGCTGGGCCGGTTTCGGGTTGGGGGTTAAGTGGGCTAGATTGGTCCGGGCTCAATAGTAAAAAATTCAAAAACCACCCTAACCCGGTTCACTTAACTCAACCTGGTCAAAAATTAATTTTTTTTATTTTTTTTTCAATGTACACAATATATACCCACTTATATACATTTTAAATACGTTAAACAATATATATACACTATATATATAGTATATACTACATTAGAATTTAAAAAATATATACACATATACACAATTACACATATATACGCACTCTTCAATATATACGACTATACGTACTACTTATAATAAAACATATATTACAAAATATATATACTACAATATATATAAGTATATATATATATTATAGAGTTATATACTAATTTATAAAACATATACACATGTATACATTAAATATACACGTCTATAGAAGATATATACACAAATATACGCACCATTCAATATATATGTACTATTTTAAGTAAAACATATACTACAATTTATGTATATACTACAATATATATATAGTTATATACTAATTTACAAAACATATACACATATATACGTTAAATATACACGTCAATAGAAGATATATACACAAATATACGCACCATTCAATATATATGTATTACTTTGTATACATTAAATATATACGTCTATAGAAAATATATACACATGTATACTACAATATATAGAGTTATATACTAGTTTATAAAACATATACACATGTATACATTAAATATACACGTCAATAGAAGATATATACACAAATATACGCACCATTCAATATATATGTACTATTTTAAGTAAAACATATACTACAATTTATGTATATACTACAATATATATATAGTTATATACTAATTTACAAAACATATACACATGTATACGTTAAATATACACGTCAATAGAAGATATATACACAAATATACGCACCATTCAATATATATGTACTACTTTAAGTAAAACATATACTACAATATATGTATATACTATAATATATATAGAGTTATATACTAATTTATAAAATATATACACATGTATACATTAAATATACACATCTATAAAAGATATATACACAAATATACAAAACATATGCTACTTAATATAATAAATTATTAATCATACTTGATAGTAAATTAATAATATATTAGAAGTAAGTTTTAAATTTAAACTAGAAATTCAATTTATATCATAAAATGACAAAAATTATAAAGTAAAGACTAAGGAGGAGTGAATGAATGTTGAATTTTATTGATTGCGATTTGCGAAATGATCCAAAATTTATAATTTACATGAATGAAAAATCTACAAATTATGCATCATTTTTTCCAAGTCATTCATGTTAATATTAACAGAAATTTGCATAGGATAGTCAAAGTCAACGGGGGTAAAACCATGCATTGGACTTGATTCTGCTGAGTTCTCCCGTGAAGACATAGTTTCTTCAAGTTTCAGCTCGTCGCTCGGCTCCGGTTCCATTCCTTGGTTTCTTCTTTCCGCTCTGATCCAATCTCTGAGGCAAACTAGAACATTCATTGCATTGCTTCCAAATGAGTGTTGGTTGTCTCCAAGCTGCTGTCGTCCCTGACTAAAGACGTTTTCTAATGCAACGGTTGACATTGGAACATTCAAGATGTCTCTAGCTAATCTTGAAAGCACGGGATATTGTGTTTCATTACTCCTCCACCAATCCAACATGTTGATCTGTCGTCTGCGATCCTCTGGCGGCGACCGAAGATAATATTTCAGCTCTTCCCGATAAGTTGAGGTGTAAGTTCTCTCATCAACACTATTCCAACAAGGTAAATCATAAAAGGAATCAGAAAAACCACTATGTGCCGGCCTTTTAGAAGATGATGACTCCTCGGGAGGATGAGGAACGACAGCTGGAGTGATATTTGTAGGTACGGCTAAGTCAAATAAATCAGCATAGTGATTATATAATTTTTCTATGTATTCATTCGCATCACTCATAGCCGTCCACAAATCAGGTTCTACTTTTTCAGATTCAGAATCATTGTTAGTATTTATTTCTAAGTTAACATAAATAATAGTGCTAAAGTGGCACATAATATTATATTTAATGCACAGATTTAACATAACACCAACCAAGTAAATAGGGAGAATCGGAAAAAAATATTTTTAAAATTTAGTAAACATGGCATCAACAACTTCTTTATAACCATCTTTATTTTAATATTCTTTAAGCAAACCAGAAATATCGACTATATATCCCAAAATATTACAAACAGTAGGATAATACGCACCGAAAAATTCAACCGTAGCTACATAAATTTTTTCTAAAAACTTAACAAGATCATTAATTACAACCCAATCAGAATCATGTAGCATACAATCAGCAGAATCAGTAAATGAATCGCAATGTTGGTTAAAAGCTAATGTAATAAGAACTCTATATTTATAACAAGTTTTTAAAAAATCATATGTAGAATTTCATCTAATATCAATTTCCTCAGACATCAATATCGGTGCAAGTCCATTTTCTTGACATTTAATTTTAAATTCTCTAATTCTTTTTTTCCGATTATTTTCTTGAATAAAAGCAACAGCAAGACGGATTTTTTCAATATAAAGCTCAAAAAATTCAAGACCATCTTTTACAATTAAATTATATATATGACATGCACACTTAATGTGAAAAATTTCTGGCAACGGCGGAGATAGCACAATTTTTTTTTTTATAGCAGTCTTGTTGTTAGAAGCATTATCAAAAGCAATACATAAGATTTTATTTTCGATACCATAAAATCCGGCAACTTTAATAATAGAATCAACAAGAAAATCTCCAGTATGTTTACGGTCTTCATCATATAAAAAAGCAAGAATATGTTTTTGCATCACAAAATTAATATCTATCCAGTGACAAGTAACGGTTAAATAATCATTTTTATTTATAACACGACCAAGATCAGAAGTTAGAGATAATCTACATTGAATATTTTTTAACAATGTTGATAAATAAAAATAATATTGTGAATGATGTCTAAAAATATCAGATCGAGAAGTATTTCTAGGAACACCATTAAACATAGGATTATAAATAGCTTGAATATAATGAATAAAGGCATCAGAAGAAGGAAAACTAAAAGGACAACAACCCACAACTACCATTTTAGCTATTTCTTCCCGGTCCCTCAATTTATTATACTTCTTCGTTACCTGACCGGTGTCATACCCCTTTTTCGTACTCCAAAGAAGATTATGATTTTAAGTTCGAAAGGGTTTTATTAATTAAAGTGACAAAAGAAAACGATTGTTTCGAAAAAGGATTATTTACATTTTTTTTATTCAGAGTCGCCACTTGACATAATCCGGTGTGCCAAGTCACCTTTGAAAGATCCTTTTCAAAACGATTTGACTCTTTAAAACTGGTTTGCGAATAGAGATCCTGGTTAAGGATTTCTGTTGACCGAGGGGAAGGTGTTAGGCACCCCTCGATCCCGTGGTTCGACCACGGTCGCTTGATAGAATGAATTGGCTAATTTGACACTACGATGTACAAATCACACAAAAACACATAAAACAATCAAACAAACAAACAAAACAAAATGAATAAAAATATAGTGTCCAGTCCGAGTTATACAGTCTCGAAATAGAAAAATACAAAAATGTAAATCCTATTCTAAACTAATCCTAGACTAAGCTCCAATGCCTCACCCGATGCCTCGGGCCTTCATCATGAACGTCCTCTGAGTACAAAATACTTTGTGGTATTCCCCGAATAAAATAATACAAGTACCTCGAGGCATTCCTCGGCCAAATGAGTACAATTGAATCAATTACGATAAACTAGAAATTATTCACCACACATTCAAACTTTCAACATTCAACGATATCCCTAAATTTGCCTATCCAAACCTAGCTTTGCCTATTAAGCTCTCGGCCTAAAATATGCTCCTATCGAGTTCACAAACATTCCGAATTAAACAAAACAATAATAAATAAAAATTAAAATAAATTCACCATTTTTATCAGTTTCTCAATTCCACCCCAAACAACCAATTCAATTCTCAAACGAGATACCATTTCACCAAACCATAATCAAGAAAACCAACCATGAGTCAAAATAAACACGCATTCATCACCAACAAGGACCCAATAACACAATATTCAATCTCACACCAAATATAATAAACAATGAAATAAAAAGAGAAAGAGAGTAGAATTGGACCTCAATTTGAAGCTTTCAAACTCAATGTTATTCGAATAAAGAGAGTCCGCACCCGGAAACCTCGAGCCGAACCTTAACACCAACAATCTAACTCGACAAATAATGACCCGTTCACCGTCACTTTTCACGCCGTTACTGTTCACAGCGTTACTGTTCACCGGTACTGTTCACTAAATCTTTTTTTTTTTTTGCGATTCTCTCCTTCTCTCCCTCGATTTTTGTTCTTGTGAGGAAGATCGATGGGTGGACAATTGTTGTTGTGTGTGTGTGGATTGTTATCTTGCTCTCCAAGATGAAAGAAAAATGGAGGATTTTTTTTTATGGGGAAGATTATTTTGTGATTGTAGTTATTGTGTAGAAGATGATGATCAAAGAATGAGCCTCTCCTTTCCCCTTTTAGAAATTTCTTTTTCATATTTTTTATTGATTTTTTTTTCTTTATTTATTATCCTATGTGGAAGCATATAATTGGTGGCTTGTGTGAATAAGTGTGTGGTATGTGAAAAAGTTAGTGTGACATGTGGAAAGATGAGGGTGACGTGTGGAAAAATGAGTAGGGCGTGTGCCTTTTGCATGTATCCAATGAAAAATGGAAAGTGAGGTGTTGAGGTGGCATAGTGAGGTGGCAAAGATGCTATGTATTTAATTATTTTTAATTCTTTCTTGAGGGGAGAAATTATCAATTAAACAAAAGTATGGTAAGGTGAATAAAATAAAAATAAAAATAAAAAATGAAAATTAAAAAAATAAAATAAAATAAAAATGATTAAAATATTTTCGGGAAAGGACAAAATTACGTGTATACATCATGCCCCCTTTGGATGCAAACACATGATGTTTTCATACAAAGTAGTAGACAACGAGACAGAATTTTGTCCTGGCCTTTATTCAAAAGCACGGAGCACGAGGAAGGAGGGAAACCAGGTCTTGACTTAGGACATCCTACCTACCCAAGTTATGAGGGAATCGAGTGACAGTTATCTCAAAGGATTGGAAGGAGATGGACTATGCCTAGTTGGAGAGTCGAGTGAGGTCCCATCGAGGTTCCGGTCCGTGGCTCTGTTATTACATTAAAAAAATAAAAATTATAAGTTAAAAACATAAATGAAATTACAAAATTCTACCTACGCAGCTTCTGTTGGACTCTTGACTTGAGTTTTATCACTCTATTCTTCAGGCGGGCTCCTGATTTGAAATTTCTTCAACTTATTGCTTGGTTTTCAATTTCATCACCCTGTTCTCCAGGCGGACTCCTGACTTGCTATTTTCGATCTGTTGACTTTTATTTTCTTCACTTTGTTACTTGACTTTCAACTTCTTCACCTTGTTGCTTGACTTTCCATTTATTCGCCCTGTGATTCGAGCGGGCTCCTGAAATCACATCAAAACTAGAAAGAAAATTATCCCAAATAAAATTATTGTAAAGAGAAAATCGTTTGCCAAAAAAGTAATTTCCAAAATAGATATTAATTTTTTTTTTGCCCCAGTGTACCATCAGAAGACTTTTGAGAAAGTCAGATCATACCTACTTGCATGTTGCAATAATGAATCAAGACTCTGACCAAGAAATGCATCTCTTGAGAGTAAAATTGAATGACCAAGACTGGGAAGTGCGTCTCCTAAGAATTAAAGTGAGGAATTCTGACTAGAAAGTGCGTCTTTTAGAGATAGAAGTTTAAATTTAAAAGTGTGTCACCTGACAAATGAGAACTAACAAAGAAGTGTGTCTCATGAGGATTAAGTGCAATGACTCGACTAGAAAATGCATTTTCTAGAAATCAAGGAGAATAACCCGACTAAAAGGTATGACTTATAGGAATCAAGGGGGATGACTTGAATAAAAGGTACGTCTTCTAGGGGTCAAGGGGAATGACTCGACTAAAAGGTACGTCTTATAGGAATCAAGGAGGATGACTCGACTAAACGGTACGTCATATAGGAATCAAGAGAGTTAACTCGACTAAAAGGTACGTCTTCTAGGGGTCAAAGGTAATGACTCGACTAAAAGGTACGTCTTATTGGAATCAAGGGAGATGACTCGACTAAAAGGTACGTCTTATAGGAATCAAGAGGGATGACTTGACTAAAAGGTACGTCTTATAGGAATCAAGGGGGATGACTCGACTAAAAGGTACGTCTTATAGGAATCAAGGGAGTTGACTCGACTAAAAGGTATGTCTTCTAAGGGTCAAGGGAAATAACTCGACTAAAAAGTACGTCTTATAGGAATCAAGGGGGATGACTCGACTAAAAGGTACGTCTTATAGGGGTCAAAGGGAATGACTCGACTAAAAGGTACGTCTAATTGGAATCAAGGGTGATGACTCAACTAAAAGGTACGTCTTAGAAGAATCAAGGGAGATGACTCGACTAAAAGGTACGTCTTCTAGGGGTCAAGGGGGATGACTCGACTAAAAGGTACGTCTTATAGGAATCAAAGGGGGATGACTTGACTAAAGGGTACATCTTATAGGAATCAGAGGAAATGACTCGACTAAAAGGTACGTCTTATAGGAATCAAGAGGATGGCTCGACTAATAGGTACGTCTTATAGTAATCAAGAGGGATGACTCGACTAAAAGGTACGTTTTCTAGGGGTAAAAGGGAATGACACGACTAAAAGGTACGTCTTATAGGAATTAAAGGAAGCTGACTCGACTAAAAGGTTCATCTTCTAGGAATCAAAGGGAATGACTCGACTAAAATGTACGTCTTCTAGGAGTGAAGATTCAATTTAAGAAGTGTATCATCCAGCAAATGAAAACTGAAATCCCTGGACAAGAAAGTGTGTCTCCGAGGGATATAAGATGATGAATTCTTACCATGATTTAATTATCAAACCTGTGCAGCAACATTGCTTCCTGCATTTGTAAAAGTGAGAAAAGACGGGCCTTGATGTTTAGGCTTTGAAAGCCTTGATTTGAAGGTAACATGTGTTCCTGTTTCATACAAAGAAAGGTTGTGAGTTTAAAAACATGGTGGATGGTTTGTGGCTTTGGCTTTTATGGCAAACGTTTTTTCCGTCATCACATTTAATCTTGCTTCCAACCATTAGCCTGTGTCATTGACTTGCTGCTTCATTGATCAAACTCAGATTATTAAGAGTGACTGAGACAAACACAACATCTCTGCTTTGCCATGCTTCTCAGATAGACCCCTTGGAACCTTGGTATTTCATGAGTTCCCAGACTTATTTGTTGACAAAACTTTCTGCTTGCCTCATTTTGGCTCACAATCATGTCTCTTTCATGTGTTGGCCTTTCTGCCTTGCTTTGTACAATTGAAGAAGCTGGTAGCCAGTTTTGAAATCTTTTCTCACTTGAATTGACATAGACTTGACTCAAAGATAAGAGAAAAATGACAATGATTTTATTTGGATAACTGACTCAAGAAAAATAAAAATATAACTATAGAAAAGAAAGAAATGATAATGAATGTCCCCATTGAACAAAATGAAAGAAAAGTTTATCTGAAAATGGCAGTCAACTCTAATGATTATGACATGCATATCGGATTAAACTGCCTGATCTTTCCATCCAAAACTCTCACAAATTTTTGTTGAGTTAATGACCCTGAGAGTGAGTTGCTTTCTTGGGCCAATTGCATTCGGAGACGTCATTCGACTAGTGGCGCCTTGAAGAATTTTTGCCAACAAGCCTCTCTCATTTCCTTTTATGACCTGACCATTGCCTTATAGTATCCGAGAGTTTTTTTTTACCAATAAGATTCTTATTTTTATTTTTCTAAACTCACAGTCGTCTTACAGTGCTCGTGAGGATTTTCACCGATAAGACTCTTTCATTTTTATTTATCTCAACTCACCGTCGTCTTATAGTGCCCGTGAGGGTTTTCACCGATAAGACTCTCTCATTTTCATTTCTCTGTTGATTTCTTATGCTGAGGAAGACAAGTAGTTTCCAAATGCATCATCATATCCCTTGCATGCTTAGCCTTAACATCCTCAAAGATTAATCTGAAAGTCTTTCTTTGGTTGTAACTTGACTTTTGGATAGGGTTAGAAAGAAAGGATGGCATGGGGACCAAACGACACTTGAAGTGGGGTAGGACTTACAACTTTTGGAATCGACTTAAACAATGAGGATTAACTCATGCCCCAGTTTCTTTTGACTGGGCAATTCTAAATTATTTATTTAGTTAGACCGAGCCCTGAGTAGGACAGCCTACGTATCTCACCCTCGAGAGAGGAGAATCAGGTCATGCGTAGTTCTGGCAGCTTGTTCTTTCACTTGATTATATTTTTTTTTCTTTTGTTGACTCTTTTTCTCTTTGGGACTTTTCTGACTTTATTTTTCTTAACACTCATCTTTTCTTTCTTTTTCGACACATTTTTTTTGAATTTTGTTGACTCTATCTTGATTTCAAAAGAGCGGTATGAAAGAAAATAACACTAAGGCCCAAATGGGGTAAATAAAGGATGACACAATGTTTGGATAGCAGAATGAAATGCCTTCGTCATATCAATTCTTGAAAATTCTAGTACATAGCATGCAATGCGAAAGTGCACGATCAAGATCACTTATGAATTGTTTTACAACACTAACTTGCCCCGAGCATGTGTTCCACCTCTTTTTCTACACTTGCCCAGCATACAACTCCACTTTGTTGTACATTCCTCATGCTGAAGGACTCATGACTTCGTGGAGCTAATTTTCTTCTTGTTTCTTTTGACATAGGAACACACATTCACTACTTGACCTAATTAAGATATGTCTTTCAATTGATGACCAAGTTATTATCACGATTCTCAAAATAATAGCCTTAATTTTCAAAAAAGGCTTAAACTTGATCACCAAATGCTCCAGCACCCTATCTATTTTCTCAGATGCTCTCTTTTTCTAACTTTAACCCTCTGATTCAATGTTCATGCTTAAATTGGATTTTAAGATCTGACTGTAAATTTCACTAGCATGTCATGTCACTAGAGTCAACATAAAATATACTATGTAAAGAAAACAAACAAACAACACATATTTAAAACTCAAAGAAAAATGGGACACTTCATTTAATAAAAATGAAAGATAGAAGGGTTTGAACATAACGACAAAGGGACAAAATAAGATAGATCCCGAACTACAACCCTGAAATAATTCGGATAACAGAAAATAAAACAAAACAAACTACCAGACCTCTTCCTAGTAAGGAAGGGTGACTTCTCAATTGTTCAGCCTGACATCTTAGCCACTGGTTTGCATATCAGCATGACTAGAGCTTTCCTCACTGTCAATGTTCTGTATCATAATTGATTTATCTTGAATCATCTTTTCAATTTCTCTTTTCAAAGCACGACAATCTTCAATACTGTGAGCCTGAACATCAGAATGATATGCACATCGTACATTAGAATCAAAACTTCTTGAATGTGGGTCAGGAGTATACCCAAGGAGAGGAGTGATCATGCCCTGCTGTACCAATCTCTGGAATAAACTGGCATAGGATTCCCTAATAGGAGTGAAATTATTTTTTTCCTTCCTCCTCTTTGCGAACTCTGGTCTTGGATTAAACTTAGATTTAGAGGATCCTTGGTAAATTTGCGGGGGTCGAGGACGATGTTGAGGGACAGGTGCATGCCATTGTGGATAAGAAGATGGATGAGCATACAATTGTGCATTGTTCAAAGGATATTGAGGAAGTGGAATGGGATTTCTTAGATTTTGGGGAAAGAAACCTTGTTGCAAGTGGTTATGTGGATCTAATATGTAAGCTCAGGGTTAAGGCTGACAGTATTGGTGGGTTGGACCTCTCAAACTCTGCTTTGGCCCTGGCATGACAATAAGTGCGTTTTTCTTCTTCTTTCCTTCAATTTCCCTTGGTTGATTGCAATGTTGTCCCAAATGTTTCACAGAATCCTTCTGTTCACCAGGCTCCCCAAATTTTGATGTCTCAAAACTGGAAGGAAGGTTAACACTTGAAGACATGCCCTAGTTTTTATATGAAACATTTTCATAGCCCATAAGTCTAGGGAATTTTCATATTATTTTCTACACTCTTAACTTTTCCAACCACTTTCTCTAGCTCTTCTAGCATGCTAGGCTTCTTAGTAAGAAATTTTGGCGGTCCACTTAATTTAACGGTAGGCTCAAAAGTATAACAATGATCATCAAGAGTATTCAACGTGGATTCACTAGTGGACTGGGGAAGCACAATCGTTGGATTGATAGCCAAAGTGGAAGTCTTAGTAGAAGGTTGAGCAACAAAAGCACAGACAGTATGTGGTGCTGTGAATGTGGTAGACTTATACTGAGGAGCTAAAGAAAGAGTGGTGGAAGTATTGAGGTGCATTTGACGTGGAATGGATTCTGAGGCATGCTGTGGTGCATCAACAACAGTAGAAAACTGACTTTGAGATTTTGGTGGAAGACTTAAGGTATTTGCAGGGTCAAAAGTGGGGAACGGAGGTAGAGGCAGCACACTGGCCCGAGCTCGGTACATTTCCATCATTTGTTGTCTCAGTCTCAAATTCTCTTCCTTTAAACTCTCACTTTCCTGACTCTTTGTTTCATCCATGGTGTCACTCTCTATATCCTTGTTGGATACAACTAAATCTTCCTTGGATTTGGTGTGATATGGAGGACCATCCAGGAAGTCACAAACCAACCACCTTAAACTAACTGAACAAGAGACAACAAATATGTTAGAGTTCAAGCTTTTTCAATACCTTTTTTTTTAAAAGATCACCGAACCCAAGAAGGGCGCCTACGTATCTCACTCCCGAGAGAGGAGAATCAGGTGTGCGTAGTTCATGAAGTCGTGCCAAAATGACCAATTGGACTCTTTGTTTTCTTTTTCTTTTTTTCTTTTTCTCGAAACTTTAAGAAGAAAAGAAAATAACAATTTGTCAAAAGAATTGACGAAAATGTTTTTGAATTTTTCAGCTTTAACATCCCTATACAAAGTGAAATCTATGATTACCAAAGAAAATCTTTTTGGGTTTTCAGTTTTAAATTTCTTATGAAAATGGAACTTGAACCTATTAAAGAAAAATCTTTTGTAGTTTTCTTTTAGAGATGTATATGAAACACCTACTCTAAGTGAAGAGTGAGGAAAATCTTTTTGAATTTTTTTTAAATATGATCCCCGAACCAACAATAGGCTGCCTACGTATCTCATATCCCGAAGGAGGAGAATCAGGGGTGCGTAGTTCGTCCAGATTGGACAATTAAGGGTTATAGAACAACAAAATCTTAACTTGAGAGACACGACTACACGATGAAAATAAAATCTTTTTGGATTTTTAAGTTAACACTTCATACAAAAATTACATCAACAACTATGAAAGAAAAATCTTTTTGGTATTTTCATCATACGAAATGTAAAAAAAAATTCTAACATCTTTTTTTCCATTTTTCTTTTATAAAAACTCCAATGAATGAATTTTTTTTTTGAAATTACGAATTGTGAATGCATGCTAAACAAAACATAGGAAAATATTTTTGATGTTTTTGAGAAAATGAGTGCGAAAGGTAAAAAAATCTAAACTCTTTTTTTTCTTTTCGACTCACTTTTTCTTTCTTTTTCCTTTTTTTTTTAATTTTTCTTGCCTACACACTCTATTTAAATCTAGCACATCCTTTCCTCCAAATCAATCTGTCAAATAACCATATCACCCTTAAAGATGCAACATTTAGCAAGTAAGGATGCTTTAGAGGTGAGTCCCCTACAAAGGGCCACGTGGGTCCCGCTAGGTCTCAATATGATGCAAATAAACATGACCTAAAGGCTGACCTACGCTGAGGTCCACTAACAAGGCTGTTCGGGGGGAGCGTATGGTCGATAGTGGCTTGATTTAGTTGACCACCTACTCCATACAACCCAACGGCTCCCCCCCCTAAAATGAGTGTGACTCAACTATAGGTCGTGTACACACGTGTACTACGGACTTATTGCAGAAAGAAAGACTCGAGATATGCACGTGATGTCAGATATAAAGCGATAACACATAAAGTAAAACTATAAACAAAGAGCACGTAGGCACTCAACAATGATAAACAATAACACAAAATAACACAAACAAATGCATATACACCTATAGTGCCAAACTAAGCCGATACAACTCCAAAATAAGCTCGAATTCTGAAAAATCTCCAGCAGAGTTGCCAGAGCTGTCACACCTCTTTTTTGTACTCCAAAGAAGATTATGATTTTAAGTTCAAAAGGGTTTTATTAATTGAAGTGACAAAAGAAAACGATTGTTTTGAAAAAGGATTATTTGCATTTTATTTTATTCAGAGTCGCCACTTGGCATAATCCGGTGTGCCAAGTCACCTTTGAAATATCCTTTTCAAAATGATTTGACTCTTTAAAACTGGTTTGCGAACAGAGATCCTGGTTAAGGAATTCTGTTGACCGGGGGGAAGGTGTTAGGCACCCCTCGATCCCGTGGTTCGACCACGGTCGCTTGGTAGAATGAATTGGCTAATTTGACACTACGATGTACAAACCACATAAAAACACGTAAAACAATCAAACAAACAAACAAAATAAAATGAATAAAAATATAGTGTCCAGTCCGAGTTATACAGTCCCGAAATAGAAAAATACAAAAATGTAAATCCTATTCTAAACTAATCCTAGACTAAGCTCCAATGCCTCACCCGATGCCTCGGGCCTTCATCTCGGACGTCCTCCGAGTAAAAAATACTTCGGTGTATTCCCCGAATAAAATAATACAAGTACCTCGAGGCATTCCCTGGCCAAATGAGTACAATTGAATCAATTACGATAAACTAGAAATTATTCACCACACATTCAAACTTTCAACATTCAACGATATCCCTAAATTTGCCTATCCAAACCTAGCTTTGCCTATTAAGCTCTCGGCCTAAAATATGCTCCTATCGAGTTCAAAAACATTCCGAATTAAACAAAACAACAATAAATAAAAATTAAAATAAATTCACCATTTTTATCAGTTTCTCAATTCCACCCCAAACAACCAATTTAAATTCTCAAACGAGATACCATTTCACCAAACCATAATCAAGGAAACCAACCATGAGTCAAAATAAACACGCATTCATCACCAACAAGGACCCAATAACACAATATTCAATCCAACACCAAATATAATAAACAATGAAATAAAAAGAGAAAGAGAGTAGAATTGGACCTCAATTTGAAGCTTTCAAACTCAATGTTATTCGAATAAAGAGAGTCCGCACCCGGAAACCTCGAGCCGAACCTTAACACCAACAATCTAACTCGACAAATAATGACCCGTTCACCGTTACTTTTCACGCCGTTACTGTTCACAGGTTACTGTTCACCGGTACTGTTCACTAAATCTTTTTTTTTTTTTGCGATACTCTCTTTCTCTCCCTCGGTTTTTGTTCTTGTGAGAAAGATCGCTGGGTGGAGAATTGTTGTTGTGTGTGTGTGGATTGTTATCTTGCTCCCCAAGATGGAAGAAAAATGGAGGATTTTTTTTTATGGAGAAGATTATTTTGTGATTGTTGTTATTGTGGAGAAGATGATGATCAAAGAATGAGCCTCTCCTTTCCCCTTTTAGAAATTTCCTTTTCATATTCTTTATTTGTTTTTTTTTTCTTTATTTATTATCCTATGTGGAAGCATATAATTGGTGGTTTGTGGGAATAAGTGTGTGGCATGTGAAAAAGTTAGTGTGACATGAGGAAAGATGAGGGTGGCGTGTGGATAAATGAGTAGGGCGTGTGCCTTTTGCATGTATCCAATGAAAAATGAAAAGTGAGGTGTTGAGGTGGCAAAGATGCTATGTATTTAATTATTTTTAATTCTTTCTTGGGGGGAGAAATTATCAATTAAACAAAAGTATGGTAAGGTGAATAAAATAAAAATAAAATAAAAAATTAAAATTAAAAAAATAAAATAAAATAAAAATGATTAAAATATTTTCGGGAAGGACAAAATTACGTGTATACATCATGCCCCCTTTGAATGTAAACACATGGTGTTTTCATACAAAGTAGTAGACAACGAGACAAAATTTTTTCCTGTACTTTATTCAAAAGCACGGAGCACGAGGAAGGAGGGAAACCAGGTCTTGACTTAGGACATCCTACCTACCCAAGTTATGAGGGAATCGAGTGACAGTTATCTCAAAGGATTGGAAGGAGATGGACTATGACGAGTTGGAGAGTCGAGTGAGGTCCCATCGAGGTTCCGATCCGCGGCTCGTTATTACATCAAAAAAATGAAAATTACAACTTACAAACATAAATGAAATTATAAAATTCTATCTACGCAGCTTCTGTTGGACTCTTGACTTGAGTTTCATCATCCTATTCTTCAGGCGGGCTCCTGATTTGAAATTTCTTCAACTTGTTGCTTGGTTTTCAATTTCATCACCCTGTTCTCCAGGCGGACTCCTGACTTGCTATTTTCGATCTGTTGACTTTTATTTTCTTCACTTTGTTACTTGACTTTCAACTTCTTTACCTTGTTGCTTGACTTTCTATTTATTCGCCCTGTGCTTCGGGCGGGCTTCCGAAATCACATCAAAACTAGAAAGAAATTTATCCCAAATAAAATTATTGTAAAGAGAAAATCGTTTGCCAAAAAAGTAAAGTTCCAAAATAGATATATATTTTTTTTTTGCCCCAGTGTACCATCAGAAGACTTTTGAGAAAGTCAGATCATACCTACTTGCATGTTGCAATAATGAATCAAGACTCTGACCAAGAAATGCATCTCTTGAGAGTAAAATTGAATGACTAAGACTAGAAAGTGCGTCACCTAAGAATTAAAGTGAGGAATTCTGACTAGAAAGTGCGGCTTCTAGAGATAGAAGTTTAAATTTAAAAGTGTGTCACCTGACAAATGAGAACTAACAAGGAAGTGTGTCTCATAAGGATTAAGTGCAATGACTCGACTAGAAAGTGCATTTTCTAGAAATCAAGGAGAATGACTCGATTAAAAGGTATGGCTTATAGGTATCAAGGGGGATGACTCGACTAAAAGGTACGTCTTCTAGGGGTCAAGGGGAATGACTCGACTAAAAGGTACATCTTATAGGAATCAAAGGGAGATGACTCGACTAAAAGGTACGTCTTATAGGAATCAAGGGGGATGACTTGACTAAAAGGTACATCTTATAGGAATCAAGGGAGTTGACTCGACTAAAAGGTATGTATTCTATGGGTCAAGGGGAATGACTCGACTAAAAGATATGTCTTTTAGGAATCAAAGGGGATGACTGGACTAAAAGGTACGTCTTATATGAATCAAGGGGGATGACTCGACTAAAAGGTACGTCTTATAGAAATCAAGGGGGATGACTCGACTAAAAGGTACGTCTTATAGGAATCAAGGGAGTTGACTCGACTAAAAGGTACGTCTTCTAGGGGTCAAGGGGAGTGACTCGACTAAAAGGTACGTCTTATAGAAATCAAGGGGGATGACTCGACTAAAAGGTACGTCTTATAGGGGTCAAAGGGAATGACTCGACTAAAAGGTACGTCTAATAGGAATCAAGGGTGATGACTCGACTAAAAGGTACGTCTTATAGGAATCAAGGGAGATGACTTGACTAAAAGGTACGTCTTCTAGGGGTCAGGGGAATGACTCGACTAAAAGGTACGTTTTATAGGAATCAAAGGGGGATGACTTGACTAAAAGGTACGTCTTATAGGAATCAGAGGAAATGACTTGACTAAAAAGTACGTATTATAGGAATTAAGAGGATGACTCGACTAATAGGTACGTCTTATAGGAATCAAGAGGGATGACTCGACTAAAAGGTACGTCTTCTAGGGGTCAAAGGGAATGACTCGACTAAAAGACACGTCTTATAGGAATCAAAGGAAGCTGACTTGACTAAAAGGTACGTCTTCTAGGAATCAAAGGGAATGACTCGACTAAAAGGTACGTCTTCTAGGAATCAAAGGGAATGACTCGACTAAAAGGTACGTCTTCTAGGAGTGAAGGTTCAATCTAAGAAGTGTATCATCCAGCAAATAAAAACTGAAATTCCTGGACAAGAAAGTGTGTCTCCGAGGGATATAAGATGATGAATTTTTACCATGATTTAATTATCAAACCTGTACAGCAACATTGCTTCCTGCATTTGTAAAAGTGAGAAATTATGGGCCTTGATGTTTAGGCTTTGAAATCCTTGATTTGAAGGTAACATGTGTTCCTGTTTCATACAAAGAAAGGTTGTGAGTTTAAAAACATATTGGCTGGTTTGTGACTTTGGCTTTTATGTCAAACGCTCTTGCCGTCATCACATTTAATCTTGTTTTCAACTATTAGCCTGTGTCATTGATTTGCTTCTTCATTGACCAAACTCAGATTATTAAGAGTGACTGAGACAAACACGACATCTCTGCTTTGCCATGCTTCTCAGATAGACCCCTTAGAACCTTGGTATTTCATGAGTTCCCAGACTTATTTGTTGACAAAACTTTATGCTTGCCTCATTTTGGTTCACAATCATGTCTCTTTCATGTGTTGGCCTTTCTGCCTTGCTTTGTACAATTGAAGAAGCTGGTAGCCAGTTTTGAAATCTTTTGTCACTTGTTTTGACATAGACTTGACTCAAAGATAAGAGAAAAATGACAATGATTTTATTTGGCTAACTGACTCAAGAAAAATAAAAATATAACTATAGAAAAGAAAGAAATGATAATGAATGTCCCCATTGAAAAAGATGAAAGAAAAGTTTATCTGAAAATGACAGTCAACTCTAATGATTATGACATGCATATCGGATTAAACTGCCTGATCTTTCCATCCAAAACTCTCACAAATTGTTGTTGAGTTAATGACCCTGAGAGTGAGTTGCTTTCTTGGGCCAATTGCATTCGGAGACCTCATTCGGCTAGTGGCGCCTTGAAGGGTTTTCGCCAACAAGCGTCTCTCATTTCCTTTTATCACCTGACCATTGCCTTATAGTATCCGAGAGGGTTTTTTACCAATAAGATTCTTATTTTCAGTTTTCTCAACTCACAGTCGTCTTACAGTGCTCGTGAGGGTTTTCATCAATAAGATTAACCGATTCAGATCTAACGTTAGCATTTTCCTACTGCGGGTGTCTCATCAATATTTTCATCATCTTCGTCTAAATTAACTGCATCTACTTCATTTTCTTCTTCTATACCGGAATTTTTCTGAGCTTCTACATAATCCATATCGTGAACACCTACACCTATTTCTTCCTCAAAAGGTGTACCAAGCGGTATCGGAGGCGAAGACACACGGGTATATCTACTACTTGAAGTACCTCTACCACTAGTAATTCGCTTTTTACTACCACTACCGCTTCCGGGACAAATTTTTTTAACACCTTTAGTACTAGGTTTCTTAATTTATCCATAGTATAAATTAAATTAAACTAAAAAAATTTAAAATACACAAATATAATAAAATTAAATATTCAACAATTAATACAATAAATAAAAATTAAATGTAAGAGATGGAACGACAATACCAATTTTTGAAAGTATCCGAAGGTTGCGAATTTAGAAACTTTCACTCGTACTTTGTAAACGCAAAATTAAAAATTTAAAGTGAACACTTTAGGAAATTAAATATATTGAATATTTGAGAATTGAGATTTGAGAGAGTGAAAATTGTGTGAAGAATGATTTGAAGGTGTAGGGTATTTATAGAATTTATTTTGGGATTAAAAAATTATTTTAAAAGTATTTTTTTTTTTTTAATTAATGGGTCCAAACTAGCCGTTTGGACCCAAAAACGGCTATATAGCCGTTGGGCCAACGGCTAGTTTGGCCCAAAATCCCAAATTAAAAAAAAAATAAAAAAGGGCCGGGCCGATTAACCGATGGGCCTGAACCGGGTTAGCTGGGCCCAAATTAAAAAAACCGGCCCGGTACCCTAAAGCCTTTGGGCTTATCGGGTCGGGTCAAACCGGGCTGATTTGAGTTGGTGGGCCGGCCGGCCCACTTGACACCCTTGTTTTTAACATAAGAAAAAATGAATTAAAGTGTTATATAAGGTATATGAATGGAATACTTTTTTTGAGAAAATGAGCACATTGAGAATTTTTAAAATCAATAGCAGTATACTATATATAGTATTGTAAAATTAGTACTCCATATAGTTTCCAATTTTTAAAATGATAAGAAGCAAAGTTGGGAATTAACAATGAATGATTAGGGGTTTTCTGGTCCAGCTTGTAGCTGGGAAATAAGTGAGCAAGCCCAACGAATTGCCTCTACTCTCTAGGTCACAATAATCAATGTAACGAAACGAAACTATTGTTTCATTCATTTTAATTTCTTTGCTCTACTTTATTTTTAGTTTGTTAAAAGAACATTTTCTTTTGATAATTTTTTAGTTCTGAGAATCTTAGTAGTCGTTTGGCAATGAATTTTTTTTTTTTTTTTTTGAAAAATTATTTAAATTTAGTGAAAAAAGTAAAAACAGTATGAGTTTAATTTGTCCATGAGAATTTCAAATACAATTTGAAATTATATTTGGAAAAGTGAAAATCAATAAAACTTATTTTCACTCCTACTTCTCTCACAAAATTTCAAAAATAACTTTAATTTATATTCATGACCAAACACAATTCCAACTCCAACTCTAGGAAAAAGTAATTTTCATGTTCAAACGGGGCTTTAATACGGCTCAGTTGGTCAACCTGGATTTTCATCTTGTTTAGGAGGATTCGATTCCCACCTTTGTAATCTCATCTCCCTTTTTTAATTTAGAAAAAGATTCAAACTTTCCACACAACATATTTAAACCACAAAATTATAAGATTATAAAATATTTTTATATATTCTACACATCTTTAATTTTAGACCACAAAATTTAAATATCTTCTTTACTTTTTAAAAAATTGTGTCAAACTAAAACATAAAAAATAGTCTATTCAGATTTCGTATGACAATGTAACCATATCT
This sequence comes from Capsicum pubescens, assembly GCA_030864215.1. Lineage (NCBI taxonomy): Eukaryota > Viridiplantae > Streptophyta > Magnoliopsida > Solanales > Solanaceae > Capsicum > Capsicum pubescens. The sequence goes on along the minus strand of CM061541.1, from coordinate 6,128,968 downwards.
CCTGAGCACGAACAACGTTAATATTTCCGAATACCATGTCTTAGCCGTGCAAGTAATCACAAAGTTGTAGGCTAGCTTTTGGTATTTTTTTTTTCTTCCTAGATCATTTTTTAGGGGGTTACATTTAAACCATTGGTTCTTAGTTTGTCCCCTTTAGATATATACTCGTTATTTCAATGTATTCATATACTATATTATAAATAGTCCTGACAACTTGCCCAACTACTTATATTCTGAGGCTATAGCTAGTTAATTTTATGAGACGTCTATATATGTTTATTTAGCAGTTTGTTTGATTTGTCACTCAGAATTAAGGGTGTCAAACGGGCCGGGCTGACCCGGCCCGACCCGGCCCTATTAGCTAACCCGGCCCGGTAAGCCCTCGGGCTTAAGGGTTCCGGGTCCCGGGCCAATTTTTTTTAAAATGGGCCCGGTTAACCCGGTCCGGACCAAGCCCGGTCCAGGCCCGCTGGTTAACCGGCCCGGAATATAAAAAAATAATAATTTTAGTTGGCCCAACGGCTATATAGCCGTTTTTGGGTCCAAACGGCTAGTTTGGGCCCATTTAATTAAAAAAAAAAAAAAAACTTTAAAAAATATTTTTTAATCCCCAAAAAAAATCTATAAATACCCTACAACTTCAAATCATTTTTCACACAATTTTTCACTCTCTCAAATCTCATTCTCTCTCAAATCTCAATTCTCAATTCTCTAATATTCAATATATTTAATTTCTTAAAGTGTTCACTTTAATTTTTTAATTTTCGTTAACAAAGTACGAGCGGAAGTTTCCAAAGTCACAATCTTCGGATACTTCCAAAATTTGGTATTGTCGTTCCATCTCTTACGTTTAATTTTTATTTATTGTATTAATTGTTTATTATTTAATTTTATTATATTTGTGTATTTTGAATATTTTTAGTTTAATTTAATTTATATTATGGATAAATTAAAAAACCTCGCTGCTAAAGGTGTTAAATTTTTTTGTCCCGGAAGCGGTAGTGGTAGTAAAAAGCGAATTACTAGTGGTAGAGGTAGTTCAAGTAATAGATATACCCGTGTGCCTTCGCCTCCGGTACCGCTTGATACACCTTTTGAGGAAGAAATAGGTGTAGGTGCTCACGATATGGATTATGTAGAAGCTCAGGAAAATTATGGTATAGAAGAAGAAAATGAAGTAGATGCAGTTAATTTAGACGAAGATAATGAAAATATTGCTGAAACACCCGCAGTAGGAGATGCTAACGTTAGATCTGAATCAGTTAATCTCCCTTCCCGTCCTCCCAGTGCCCCAAAACCTCGTAAAAGAACTAGTATTGCATGACAATTTTTTGAACGTATATCAGATATTGAGGTGCAGTGCAATATTTGTCAACAAATATATAAGCATAGAAGTGGAGGCAAGCAAGGGGGTACGGGTACGTTAATGAGACATATAGATGAAGATCACAAAAGAGAGTTAAATATTGCAAAAGGTGGTGGGGATGTTGGTGGGTCAACGCAAACTAGAATGGACCCAACAACCGGTCAAGTAGCGAAAAAGTATAATAAATTGAGGGACAGGAAAGAAATAGCTAAAATGGTAGCTGTGGGTTGTTTGCCTTTTAGTTTTCCTTCTTCTGATGCTTTTATTCGTTATATACAAGCAATTTATAATCCTATGTTTAATGGTATTCCTAGAACTACTTGTCGGTCTGATATTTTTAGACTCCATTCACAATATTGTTTTTATTTATCAATATTGTTAAAAAATATTCAATGTAGATTGTCCCTAACTTCTGATCTTGGTCGTGCTGTAAATAAAAATGATTATTTAACCGTTACTTGTCATTGGATGGATAGTAATTTCGTGATGCAAAAACGTATTCTTGTTTTTTTATATGATGAAGATCGTAAACATACTGGACAATTTATTGCTGATTCTATTGTTAAAATTGCCGGATACTATGGTATAGAAAATAAAATTTTATGTATTGCTTTTGATAATGCTTCTAACAACAAGACTGCTATAACAAAAATAAAATCTACGCTATCTCCGTCCTTGCCTGAAATTTTTCATATTAAGTGTGCATGTCATATATATAATTTAATTGTAAAAGATGGTCTTGAGTTTTTTGAGCTTTATATTGAAAAAATTCGTCTTGCCGTTGGTTTTATTCAAGGAAATAATCGTAGATCGAGAATTAGAGAATTTAAAGTTAAATGTCAAGAAAATGGACTTACACCGATTTTGATGCCTGAGGAAATTGATACTAGATGGAATTCTACGTATGAGTTTTTAAAAACTTGTTATAAATATAGAATTCCTATTACACTAGCTTTTAACCAACATTGCGGTTCATTTGCTGATTCTGCTGATTGCATGCTACATAATTCTGATTGGGTTGTAATTAATGATCTTGTTATGTTTTTAGAAAAATTTTATGTAGCTACGGTTGAATTTTCCGGTGCTTACTATCCTACTGTTTGTAACATTTTGGCATATATAGCCGATATTTCTGGTTTGCTCCAACAATATAAAAATAAAGAAGGTTATAAAGAAGCTGTTGGCGCCATGTTTACAAAATTTAAAAAATATTTTTTCCCGATTCCCCCTAGTTACTTGGTTGGTGCTATCATAAATCCGTGCATGAAATATAATAATATGTGTCACTTTAGTACTCTTATTTATACTAACTTAGAAATAAATACTAACCATGATTCTGAACAACTACAGCCTGATTTGTGGACGGTTACGGCTGATGCAAAAGATTATATAGAAAAATTATATAATCACTATGCTGATTTATTTAATTCAGCCGTACCTACAAATATCACTCCAACTGTCGCTCCTCATCCTCCCGAGGAGCCATCATCTTCTAAAAGGCCGGCACATAGTGGTTTTTCTGATTCGTTTTATGATTTAAATTGTTGGAACAGTGTTGATGAGAGAACTTACACATCAACTTATCGGGAAGAGCTGAAATATTATCTTCGGACGGCACCAGAGGATCGCAGACGACGGATCAACACGCTGGATTGGTGGAGGAATAATGAATCACAATATCCTGTGCTTTCAAGATTAGCTAGAGATATCTTGAATATTCCAATGTCAACCGTTGCATCAGAGAGCGCCTTCAGTCAGGGACGACAGCAGCTTGGAGACAACCGACACTCATTGGGAAGCAATGCAATGAATGTTCTAGTGTGCCTCAGAGATTGGATTAGAGCGGAAAGAAGAAACCAAGGAATGGAACCGGAGCCGAGCGACGAGCTGAAACTAGAAGAAATTATGACTTCACGGGAGAACTCAGCAGAATCAAGTCCAATGCATGGTTTTGCCCCCGTTGACTTTGATTATCCTATGCAAGTTCCCATTAATATTAACATGAATGAGTTGGAAAAAATGATGCATAATTTATAGATTTTTCATTCATGTAAATTATAAATTTTGGATCATTTTGCAATCAATAAAATTCCCCAAATTCATTCAGTCCTTAGTCGTTCTTTTTTATTTTTTTTTGAATAAATTTTGAATATTTGTGCATATATCTTCTATAGAAGTGTATATTTAACGTATACATGTGTATATGTTTTATAAATTAGTATATAAGTATATCTATACATATTGTAATGTATATATAATGTAGTATATTTTATAAGTAGTAGTATATATACATTTAATGGTGCGTATACACGTGTATATATCTTCTATAAAAGTGTATATTTAATGTATACATGCGTATATGTTTTATAAATTAGAATATAACTATACAAATATATATTGTAATGTATATACATTATAGTATATTTCATTTAAAGTATTACATATACATAGAATAGAGTGTATATATGTGAATGGATCTTCTATAGACGTGTATATTTAACGTATACATGTGTATATATTTTATAAATTAGTATATAACTATACAAATATATATTGTAATGTATATATATTGCATATATCTCATTTAAAGTATTACATATACATAGAATAGAGTGTATATATGTGAATAGATCTTCTATAGACGTGTATATTTAACGTATACATTACTTTATGTTTTATAAATTAGTATATATATTGTAGTATATACTTTTTTTAAAGTAGTACATATATATTGAATGGTGCGTATATATGTGTATATATCTTCTATAGACGTATATCTTTAAAGTATACAAGTGTATATGTTTTATAAATTAGTATGTAACTATATATATATACATATTATTGTATATATATATATGTATATCACTATATTGTTGTATATATTTTATTTAAAGTAGTACATATATATTGAATGGTGCATATATATGTGTATATATCTTCTAAAGTAGTATATATTTAACGTATACATGTGTATATGTTTTATAAATTAGTATATATATATATTGTAGTGTATATATATATATATTATACTATTATAGCAAATGTTTTATTTAAAGTAGTACGTATAGTCATATATAATTATATATTGAATGGTACGTATATATGTGCATATATCTTCTATAGAAGTGTATATTTAACGTATACATGTGTATATGTTTTATAAATTAGTATATAAGTATATCTATACATATTGTAATGTATATATAATGTAGTATATTTTATAAGTAGTAGTATATATACATTTAATGGTGCGTATACACGTGTATATATCTTCTATAGAAGTGTATATTTAATGTATACATGCGTATATGTTTTATAAATTAGTATATAACTATACAAATATATATTGTAATGTATATACATTATAGTATATTTCATTTAAAGTATTACATATACATTGAATAGAGTGTATATATGTGAATGGATCTTCTATAGACGTGTATATTTAACGTATACATGTGTATATATTTTATAAATTAGTATATAACTATACAAATATATATTGTAATGTATATATATTGCATATATCTCATTTAAAGTATTACATATACATAGAATAGAGTGTATATATGTGAATGGATCTTCTATAGACATGTATATTTAACGTATACATGTGTATATATTTTATAAATTAGTATATAACTATACAAATATATATTGTAATGTATATATATTGCATATATCTCATTTAAAGTATTACATATACATAGAATAGAGTGTATATATGTGAATAGATCTTCTATAGACGTGTATATTTAACGTATACATTACTTTATGTTTTATAAGTTAGTATATATATTGTAGTATATACTTTTTTTAAAGTAGTACATATCTTTTGAATGGTGCGTATATATGTGTATATATCTTCTATAGACGTATATCTTTAAAGTATACAAGTGTATATGTTTTATAAATTAGTATGTAACTATATATATATACATATTATTGTATATATATATATGTATATCACTATATTGTTGTATATATTTTATTTAAAGTAGTACATATATATTGAATGGTGCATATATATGTGTATATATCTTCTAAATTAGTATATATTTAACGTATACATGTGTATATGTTTTATAAATTAGTATATATATATTGTAGTGTATATATATATATATTATACTATTATAGCAAATGTTTTATTTAAAGTAGTACGTATAGTCATATATAATTATATATTGAATGGTACGTATATATGTGTAATTGTTTATACTTTATATATTTTTTTAAAAATATATGTTGTATATTGGAGTGTATATAGTGTATATTGGATTTTTTATTTATTTTTTAAACGGGTTTGACCGGTTTTTAACCGGGTTTGACCGGGTCTTGGTGGGTTTGACCGGATTGGGTTTAGTGGGCCGGGTCCGGGTGGGTTTTAATTTTTTCACTGTTTGGCCCGGCCCGGCCCGTTTAACGCCAAACCCGGCCCGGAACCGGCCCGGAACCCGGGTAAAATGGGAGGGCCGGTTCCGGGTTGGCCCGGCCCGGCCCGTTAGACACCCCTACTCAGAATAATTCTATTCTAGGATTAGTTTTCTCAATGGTTTGGTGAATTGAAGTTGGCCTAATTAGGTGTAATAGGACTCCCAGTTACTGCGCGCGATCGGATACTCGTCGGTTGTTGGGTTTAATGACGCGAGCCGGGCCGGGCCTTGATTCAGAAAGATGAAGGGCCCAAAAGTCTAAATAGGGGGTGAAAAATTCCCCATCTCATTGGGGCGGAAAACGAATCGACATCTCAATGTTATACAACCCTTTCGATTTTAGTTGGAAAAGAACGACGAAGTCTATGTTTAGTATGAGTTCGAGGTCGCTTAGATAGTTAGATGTAACCCCTTTCATATATAGTTGAAAAATAATTTAAAGTTTATGAGTTCTGAGTTTACCTTATAATCTACAACTCGTCTTAATTACTCCTAAATTACCAATTTCCAATTAAAAGGTCCAATTAAAAGCCATTTAATTTATCTGATTCGAACTTGTAATTGTAACTCCGCTCATGCATGTGTCCCTTTTTCATACAACATACGCCCAATTGTCTACAACATAAAATAATAGACAAATGCCTCTCTATGTTAATCGGGTAGGAATAAGATTTTCGTACACACCATCCTTGTATTCCTTTTTGAACTTCATTTATGGGTTTACACTCGATTTATTGTTGTTGTATACAAAACGAGATATTTGATTTAGAGCGAAGTTTCTTTTTGTGGGGTTTTTAAGAGGTGTGAATGAAAATTGAATAGGTATTTTTTTCGGAAAGACACCAACAAAAATTTTTGTGGGGTTTTTAAGAGGTGTGAATAAAAATTGAATAGGTATTTTTTTCGGAAAGACACCAACAAAAAGAAATTTTTGTTGAAAAATAATACAGATTTTACTAAATCCGATAAAAACAACGCTCTTTTGGGTTGGCAAAAATGAATTTTACTAATCTGTGACAAGACAACCTCAATGGATGCACGTGAAATACTAGTACATGAACATTAACAACTCTTGCTTTTAAAGATAGATAGATTTATGAAAGGCATCCGAAGATTTCTAAGTAATGGCACGTAGAGTGCTGATTATTGCACGTAACTCAACCTCGATAGCACAAAAATACTATACACTACGGGGTCGTTTGGTGTGAGATATAAGAGATAAATCGTCTCGGAATAAAATGAAAGACTATTTTATCCCATGTTTAATTTGGTGTGAGGTATTAGTTAGTATCCCACCATTTACACTATAGTGATGGGATAAGGATAACTAATTTCGAGATTAATTATCCCAGGATAACTTTTTTCCAACCAAACGATCTCTACCGGTATAAATTACTTAAACTCTAAATACATTTCCACCAAACCCAAAAGTATCGCTTGATATAAAATAAATTCATTTTGGATGTACTTTGTTCATTCTTTAATAACTTCGCCTTATATATCAGTTAGGACTGTTGAGCCAACAAAAATGTTGGGGAGCTTTATTTGCAATCTAGGCTCAATTAGCAATTGGTTAAGAATAGTTAGGGCGTATCTAGGTGGGGATCACCTTTCACGTGACCCCATGCTCCCCTTCCTAGATCATAAATATTTTTTCTAAAAATATTAAATATAAATGTGTGAGCCCACGCTCAAAGTATTTTCATAATAGTGCACCAATCCGCTCGAATCCTGGATGTTAAAAAGGACCATAGTTAGAAAGAAGAGATTTATGCCTATGATGTGTGTGTGTGTATTGATTTGTAGCTTTAAGGATCAGAGAATAGGTGAAAGAATCAATGATATTCGCATAAATTAAAAGTAGGTTTTGCATCTTACCAATGAAGTAGCAAGTGCCCTAAAACTTAGAGCATATGCCATATCTGTTGGTACAACAAGACATATATTAAAGAAGAGACCGCAATAACTCGTTTAACACATTGGTCCTTTATTTGCATTTTGATGTTCATGCAAACCTGCTGCTACTATACAGAATCTTAAGCAATATATTTGTTGAAGAAATCTTTCATTTGCAAACATTTGGTTAAAAGTACTTGAGTTCAAGTCATGTAACCAAGTTAGTGGAATGGCTAGACGTTAGTTCCCTTCTTTAGGTACATACAAGGGGACCCACATTGTGAAAGAATCCCACATCCACCGGTCGTTAACGAAATAATGTATGATCTCTTTAATATGACCTGAGCAATTCTTATAGTTTGAACTAACTTTTGGAGTTGACTACATCTTAGTTCCTTTCTTTAAGTATAAGGGGACCCACATTGTGCAAGAGTCCCACGTCGACCGGTCCTTAATGAAATATATGATCTCTTTAATATGGCGTGAGCATTTCTAATCTCTTGAGCAACTTTTAAGGTTGAGTTATATAGGTCCAAAATTTATTGTTTTATAATGTTCAACCCTGAACGTGAGTGGATGTCGAAATTCTCACATCGGTCAAATTAAATATGGGATGGGTGCTATATATACATTAGTTTTTATCTATTGTAAGAATTTACTTACCGAATATTTCAAGTTAATAACTAGTTATCTATTTATTATATGAATAATATATATGATCCGTAATTATCTTTTAGGTGGTCTAATTATTTAGATATTTTATTTATCGCTTTGCAGGGCTAACTCGTATGGTATACTATAGGTTATCAAAATCTTTTTCATAGTATTCACGGCGAAACGATTGAATACGTTGGTAAAACATGTAATTACGACCTATATAAATAAACAAAATCAAATTTGGAATTGATTGATCAGAAAGCTCAGACAAAATTACTTAAGTAAAACCTAACTATATTGAGCATCAATGATTATTTATGCACCAATCAATTTCAATATAGATACATTTGACCAATTAAAATATTTTCAGGCGTACGGATAATTACATACTTTAGTTTAGTATTAAAGCAGATAGAGATCCTGAGTTTAAATCATACAGTCATCTAGTGTATAAAAAGTATTTGCATGTGCGAAAACGTACTGAAGATATAATTAACTTTAATAAAAAACAAACTATATATGATCTCTCTTAAATTTGACGATCCCACACATTTTACAAAAAGAAAAACAAAAGCTGGTGGGTGACAAGTGACTGATAACTACAACAATTGACAATTGATTGATTCTTAAATTACTTTTATCAAATTCTGTAATACCTTTCACCGTTTTGGCAACACTTGCCATTTTTAGTAACCTCATCTTTCTAAGTCTCTTTCCTCTCTTCTCATCCTCCAATATCTTATCACAACACCCACAAAAAAATCAAAATAAAATAAAATAAAATTTGCACAGTAAAAAGTTAACTAGACCTTTTAGGGTTTGAGTATTTAAGATCTCCACTCTCCACTGAGAAGAAAGCTTTGAAGAAGAATAAACTTTATAGAAGAAAATAGAAAAAAAAGGTATGGCTCGTGGGAAAATTCAGATCAAGAAAATTGAAAACCAAACAAATAGGCAAGTGACTTATTCTAAGAGAAGAAATGGACTTTTCAAGAAGGCTAATGAACTTACTGTTCTTTGTGATGCTAAAGTTTCAATTGTCATGATTTCTAGTACTGGCAAACTTCATGAATTTATAAGTCCATCTATCACGTAAGTAAAAATTATTTTTTGTATTTTTGGGTTGTTTACGAATTTTGTGTTTGTATTAATTATTTTGACGTTGTTTATGTGCTCTTAGGACCAAGCAATTGTTCGATCTGTACCAAAAGACTGTTGGGGTTGATCTTTGGAACTCCCACTATGAGGTTAATTAATTTTCTTTTATTATCCCTTTTAAGATCTTTAAATTTTCTCCCTATTTTGTTAAATTGAGTAACAAATTTCATCTAAAAGTTAAATGTATACGATAGATAGATCACACTTTTATTAACATGGTTGTAGACTTGATTCTTTTTTAAAATAATAGGTGGCGATGAGTTTGAGATATGAATTAGCCTAGATCTAGATCAATCCGTATGTTTTGATATAGTAGCGAAGTCAGAAACTTTGCTAAAAATGTTCATGATTTTATAAAGATATAGATCTGTAAAAAGTACTTTTATTCTATAATTTTCGACGAAGTTTGTTCAATTGATCATCCGTTCAATCTATATTCTAATTAAGTCACTTCTATAATACCACGTTGAACTGTTTTGACATCTCATTAAAAGTTTAATTATTAGAAAACATATATTTTTATTTATTTATTTATTATGTATTTGATATAAGTTAATTTTGTGCAGAAAATGCAAGAGCAATTAAGGAAGCTAAAGGATGTCAATAGAAATCTACGAAAAGAGATCAGGTAGATGTTGATTTAGTAGTTCTAGATCTTTAACAAGAATTTATGTCTTTTTAAATTTATCGAATAATGAGTGGATTTTTTTTCTCTTTTTAATTTTGTATTATTTTAATTATTTTATTGATATTAATGGATTAACAGGCAGAGGATGGGAGAAAGTCTTAATGATCTGAACTATGAGCAGTTGGAAGAACTCATGGAAAATGTGGACAATTCTCTGAAGCTTATTCGTGAAAGAAAGGTTAACTTTTTGCTAATTCCAACTAATTATTAAACTAAATGTAAAGGAATCTTTGTATATATTGTGTCAAGATCTACTTGAATCTTCGCCTAACAACAACAACAACAAATTTAATGTAATTTCATAAATAGAGTTTGAAGTATGCAACCTTATTATTCCTACTTTAATGAGGTAGATATTTCGTTGTTGGTTGACCCTCGACAATCCTACTTCTTTATCTAAAAATAGGACAAATATTATGAACTAATACACAAGCGAAGTTCTTGAATCTTCATCTCGATCAACCAAAAATTAAAAGCCAAAAAAAAGAGCCTATTTTGAGTATAGATGAACACTAATTAACTCACATTTTACTTTGTTAAATTATACTACTCCCTCAGTTTTACAATAAGTTAATTGTTGAATTTTGACACACATATTAAGAAAAAAAAGCAAGGACATAAATTTATCATATTTTTTCATTTTTATCCTCTTCAAGAAGCAAAGACACATGATACATCACTCCCAATGCACATTTAATGAAGGATAAATTTGAAAAAAATTTCTAACATCTACCTTAAATTGTGAACCATTCATGTATTTTAAAACATAAAAATACTCCAACAATTCACACGGAGGAAGTATTACCTTAAGATCATTAAAATGCAAAAGTGGTACTAGGAAATGCCTTATCTTAAATCTGTAATATATGGGAAAAGATTAGCTACATTAGTTAATTATTGTCAGAGTTGTACGTGATGTGACAATTTAGCTTAATGCTCTAATAGGCCAGAATATTCACTATTTTCTTCCTTTCTCCTTTTTTTCGTTTTCCCTCCAATTTCATTTGAGAAGTAAATGAATTGATCTAGTCTTAATTTTTTAACTTTAGTCAAAATAACTTGTATAAAGAAAAACGTAATAACTATTTAGGCATAGCATAGCAGTAATGCATGCATATACAATGACAATTTTTTCTTTCATCTTAAAAATTATCTAACGTTTAGGGACTGACTAAACGAGTGTAGATTTAGAGGTCGGATTCTTCATCACTCCTTATGATACATATTAGTTACTACTATTGGTTCATGATGAATATTGTTATTAACATATAGTTATCTTTTACCCGAAAATATAAATAGAAAGAATCCAATATGAGGAGTGATATCCTTTACTACCTTTCCATTTCATTTGCTTGCCTTCCAAAGTTGGTTGTTTTCTTCATGAGTCTTTGTGTAAGCAATGCCTAACTTTATTTTCTTTGTGAAAGAACAGTACAAGGTGATTGGCAATCAGATTGAAACATACAAGAAGAAGGTAAAACTATTGGTTCTCATCTTATATTGAGTATGTCCAACTCGAAAGAAAAAAAGGTGAATTCATATTTTTGGTTGATTGCAGGTTAGGAATGTGGAAGAAATACATAGAAATCTTCTGCTTGAATTTGTAAGTGCCTAAATCTAGTGTTTATACTTAGTGAATTTTGAGCTAATATTACTGGATTCAGATGAAATCGACAATTAAACTATGCATATATACGCATGGTAGGCATATTTCCTTATAATATAAAGTTCCAATTCACTTCTCGATCTGTGTTCTAAAGAGTGCGAAGTTAAAAATAAATAGATGTTTTTTCGCATTTCTTCTATACGAATACAATAAGTTATCATAATATTACAATCTCCTCTGGTACCTAGAGGTTGCTATGCCATGATCCAATTGGTGATGAACATCGTAAGTGTTGGTTTTTCAAGGAAGATCAAAGAAGAATCGATGACATGGTGAAACAACAACATATTCAATGTAATACACTGTAGGTGGAGATAGTCTGGAGAGGGTAAGATGCACTCATATCTTACCCCTTATCGTGTGATAGAGAGGTTGTTTCAAATAAGAACTTCGGCTCAAAATAGTGAGAATTAGTCCAAGATATATAATGTGAAAGATAAAAGGATTTTCACGCAAGGAATTCAACATCTGCTATATACATACATAAAGAGACTTTTGACCTTATATATAGAATGTGATTATCCACCAAAGAGGATTCATCTGAATCCCCTTTCCGCCCCTCTAGCTCCGCCCCTGGCTATACATGATATTGATGATTGATTGTGAATGGTGCAGGATGCAAGACAAGAGGATCCTTATGGTGGATTAGTTGAGCAGGAAGGAGACTACAACTCTGTGCTTGGATTCCCAAATGGTGGAGGGGCTCGTATATTAGCCTTACGCCTTCAACCAAATCATCATCATCATCTTCACAGTGGTGGAGGATCTGATATTACTACTTTTGGTCTAGGTTGATCAGTAGTAATTAATTAACCTTATTGTAATATTATTATGATTTGCCTAGCTATTATTAGTATATTAATGTTTTCTAAATAACCACATGCAATGTTTCTTCATTGGACATGCATGAAACTCATGTCTCTCCTACTTTTGCTTAATTCAGTGTGTTAAAACCTAAACAAAAATTATAAGGGTTTCATACTCTATGGTTTTTGGATATATTGAAGTGTTATGTATCTTTGAATGTTTAATGTAATGTGTTATTAAGTACTTTCTTATAAAGATCTCATGTGAAAGTATGAAAATGTTTTAATTTCTTAGTTGTGTGACACCTTTGTGGTCCGGTCTTTCCTGAACCCTGCACATTGCGGGAACTTTCCTTCCGGACTGTCCTTTTCTTTAGTTTTGTGACATCGCATGTAAGGGTGTCAAACGGGCCGGGCTGACCCGGCCCGACCTGGCCCTATTAGCTAACTCGGCCCGGTTTGACACGGCCCGGTTTGACCTAGGGCTTAAGGGTTCCGAGTCCCGGGCCGTTTTTTTTTTTAAATGGGCCCGGTTAACCCGGCTCGGACCAAGCCCGGTCCAGGCCCGCCGGTTAACCGGCCCGGCCCGGAATATAAAAAAAATAAAATAAAAAAATAATTTTAGTTGGCCCAATGGCTATATAGCCGTTTTTGGGTCCAAACGGCTAGTTTGGGCCCATTTAATTAAAAAAAAAAAAAAAACTTTAAATTTTTTTTTTTAATCCCCAAAAAAAATCTATAAATACCCTACAACTTCAAATCATTTTTCACTCTCTCAAATCTCATTCTCTCTCAAATCTCAATTCTCAATTCTCTAATATTCAATATATTTAATTTCTTAAAGTGTTCACTTTAATTTTTTAATTTTCGTTTACAAAGTACGAGCGGAAGTTTCTAAAGTCGCAATCTTCGGATACTTCCAAAATTTGGTATTGTCGTTCCATCTCTTACGTTTAATTTTTATTTATTGTATTAATTGTTTAATATTTAATTTTATTATATTTGTGTATTTTGAATATTTTTAGTTTAATTTAATTTATATTATGGATAAATTAAAAAACCTCGCTGCTAAAGGTGTTAAATTTTTTTGTCCCGGAAGCGGTAGTGGTAGTAAAAAGCGAATTACTAGCGGTAGAGGTAGTTCAAGTAATAGATATACCCGTGTGCCTTCGCCTCCGGTACCGCTTGGTACACCTTTTGAGGAAGAAATAGGTGTAGGTGCTCACGATATGGATTATGTAGAAGCTCAGGAAAATTATGGTATAGAAGAAGAAAATGAAGTAGATGCAGTTAATTTAGACGAAGATAATGAAAATATTGCTGAAACACCCGCAGTAGGAGATGCTAACGTTAGATCTGAATCAGTTAATCTCCCTTCCCGTCCTCCTAGTGCCCCAAAACCTCGTAAAAGAACTAGTATTGCATGGCAATTTTTTGAACGTATATCAGATATTGAGGTGCAGTGCAATATTTGTCAACAAATATATAAGCATAGAAGTGGAGGCAAGCAAGGGGGTACGGGTACGTTAATTAGACATGTAGATGAAGATCACAAAAGAGAGTTAAATATTGCAAAAGGTGGTGGGGATGTTGGTGGGTCAACGCAAACTAGAATGGACCCAACAACCGGTCAAGTAGCGAAAAAGTATAATAAATTGAGGGACAGGGAAGAAATAGCTAAAATGGTAGCTGTGAGTTGTTTGCCTTTTAGTTTTCCTTCTTCTGATGCTTTTATTCGTTATATACAAACAATTTATAATCCTATGTTTAATGGTATTTCTAGAACTACTTGTCGGTCTGATATTTTTAGACTCCATTCACAATATTGTTTTTATTTATCAACATTGTTAAAAAATATTCAATGTAGATTGTCCCTAACTTCTGATCTTGGTCGTGCTGTAAATAAAAATGATTATTTAACCGTTACTTGTCATTGGATGGATAGTAATTTCGTGATGCAAAAACGTATTCTTGCTTTTTTATATGATGAAGATCGTAAACATACTGGACAATTTATTGCTGATTCTATTGTTAAAATTGCCGGATACTATGGTATAAAAAATAAAATTTTATGTATTGCTTTTGATAATGCTTCTAACAACAAGACTGCTATAACAAAAATAAAAGTTACGCTATCTCCGTCCTTGCCTGAATTTTTTCATATTAAGTGTGCATGTCATATATATAATTTAATTGTAAAAGATGGTCTTGAGTTTTTTGAGCTTTATATTGAAAAAATTCGTCTTGCCGTTGGTTTTATTCAAGGAAATAATCGTAGATCGAGAATTAGAGAATTTAAAGTTAAATGTCAAGAAAATGGACTTACACCGATTTTGATGCCTGAGGAAATTGATACTAGATGGAATTCTACGTATGAATTTTTAAAAACTTGTTATAAATATAGAATTCCTATTACACTAGCTTTTAACCAACATTGCGGTTCATTTGTTGATTCTGCTGATTGCATGCTACATAATTCTGAT
Organism: Capsicum pubescens; assembly: GCA_030864215.1. Taxonomy (NCBI): domain Eukaryota; kingdom Viridiplantae; phylum Streptophyta; class Magnoliopsida; order Solanales; family Solanaceae; genus Capsicum; species Capsicum pubescens. The sequence continues at coordinate 6,113,812 of CM061541.1, read as the reverse complement.
TAGGTTGTAATTAATGATCTTGTTAAGTTTTTAGAAAAATTTTATGTAGCTACGGTTGAATTTTCCGGTGCTTACTATCCTACTGTTTGTAACATTTTGGCATATATAGCCGATATTTCTGATTTGCTCCAACAATATAAAAATAAAGAAGGTTATAGAGAAGCTGTTGGCGCCATGTTTACAAAATTTAAAAAATATTTTTTCCCGATTCCCCCTATTTACTTGGTTGGTGCTATGCTAAATCCGTGCATGAAATATAATAATATGTGTCACTTTAGTACTCTTATTTATACTAACTTAGAAATAAATACTAACCATGATTCTGAACAAGTACAGCCTGATTTGTGGACGGCTACGGCTGATGCAAAAGATTATATAGAAAAATTATATAATCACTATGCTGATTTATTTGATTCAGCCGTACCTACAAATATCACTCCAACTGTCGCTCCTCATCCTCCCGAGGAGCCATCATCTTCTAAAAGGCCGACACATAGTGGTTTTTCTGATTCGTTTTATGATTTAAATTGTTGGAACAGTGTTGATGAGAGAACTTACACATCAACTTATCGGGAAGAGCTGAAATATTATCTTCGGACGGCACCAGAGGATCGCAGACGACGGATCAACACGCTGGATTGGTGGAGGAATAATGAATCATAATATCCTGTGCTTTCAAGATTAGCTAGAGATATCTTGAATGTTCCAATGTCAACCGTTGCATCAGAGAGCGCCTTCAGTCAGGGACGACAGCAGCTTGGAGACAACCGACACTCATTGGGAAGCAATGCAATGAATGTTCTAGTTTGCCTCAGAGATTGGATTAGAGCGGAAAGAAGAAACCAAGGAATGGAACCGGAGCCGAGCGACGAGCTGAAACTAGAAGAAATTATGACTTCACGGGAGAACTCAGCAGAATCAAGTCCAATGCATGGTTTTGCCCCCGTTGACTTTGATTATCCTATGCAAGTTCCCATTAATATTAACATGAATGAGTTGGAAAAAATGATGCATAATTTATAGATTTTTCATTCATGTAAATTATAAATTTTGGATCATTTTGCAATCAATAAAATTCCCCAAATTCATTCAGTCCTTAGTCGTTCTTTTTTATTTTTTTTTGAATAAATTTTGAATATTTGTGCATATATCTTCTATAGAAGTGTATATTTAACGTATACATGTGTATATGTTTTATAAATTAGTATATAAGTATATCTATACATATTGTAATGTATATATAATGTAGTATATTTTATAAGTAGTAGTATATATACATTTAATGGTGCGTATACACGTGTATATATCTTCTATAGAAGTGTATATTTAATGTATACATGTGTATATGTTTTATAAATTAGTATATAACTATACAAATATATATTGTAATGTATATACATTATAGTATATTTCATTTAAAGTAATACATATACATAGAATAGAGTGTATATATGTGAATGGATCTTCTATAGACGTGTATATTTAACGTATACATGTGTATATATTTTATAAATTAGTATATAACTATACAAATATATATTGTAATGTATATATATTGCATATATCTCATTTAAAGTATTACATATACATAGAATAGAGTGTATATATGTGAATAGATCTTCTATAGACGTGTATATTTAACGTATACATTACTTTATGTTTTATAAATTAGTATATATATTGTAGTATATACTTTTTTTAAAGTAGTACATATCTTTTGAATGGTGCGTATATATGTGTATATATCTTCTATAGACGTATATCTTTAAAGTATACAAGTGTATATGTTTTATAAATTAGTATGTAACTATATATATATACATATTATTGTATATATATATATGTATATCACTATATTGTAGTATATATTTTATTTAAAGTAGTACATATATATTGAATGGTGCATATATATGTGTATATATCTTCTAAAGTAGTATATATTTAACGTATACATGTGTATATGTTTTATAAATTAGTATATATATATATTGTAGTGTATATATATATATATATATTATACTATTATAGCAAATGTTTTATTTAAAGTAGTACGTATAGTCATATATAATTATATATTGAATGGTATGTATATATGTGTAATTGTTTATACTTTATATATTTTTTTAAAAATATATGTTGTATATTGGAGTGTATATAGTGTATATTGGATTTTTTATTTATTTTTTAAACGGGTTTGACCGGTTTTTAACCGGGTTTGACCGGGTCTTGGTGGGTTTGACCGGATTGGGTTTAGTGGGCCGGGTCCGGGTGGGTTTTATTTTTTTTACTGTTTGGCCCAGCCCGGCCCGGTTAACGCCATCCCCGGCCCGGAACCGGCCCAAAACCCGGGTAAAATGGGAGGGCCGGTTCCGGGTTGGCCCGGCCCGGCCCGGCCCGTTAGACACCCCTAATCGCATGATTATGTGAACGATACAAAATTAGTTGAAATTGTGGTTTTTTTTTTTTTTTTTTTCTTCATGTTGGTACGTTTGTCAAGTTAGGATGTTTACTTTATGAACAATAATATATGTTCTTTATGAATCTTTTAGTTCTATCGTAGACTGATGTGGAATCAGAACTGAAATTTTATGAGTTCCAAATTTTATTGGATATCGACATTGATCATAGGTTAGTATCTGAGTTTTGAATTTGATTACATGTTGTTTGGAACAATAGTTGGATGGAATTATATTAGCTATTCCACCAATGTATATAGGATAGTCAATGTCAATTATCCCACCCGATTCATAAAATTTATCCTTGGTCGGATTAATTACTGTGAGATAAAGTTAATTAATCTCTAACTCTATGTCGAAATAATTATAAAGTTAATCTCTAACATTATCTTTACTCATGTAGCAATCCATGGTTTTCACAAAAGTTGTGGACTTAATTCGACCATACATAATAACCTTGTAATTTCGGTCCTGGTTTATATAGTCAAGTAGGAAATATAAGAAACTCTCCCCCTTTTGCTGCTGCTGTCCATCTCGCCAATGATGTTCAGGGTGTTGTCAGTTCTCGTCTAGTGCCCTGGTCTATGTTTAATAACCTATTCACTGTAGGAAACCAGTCCGTGTCCTCATCATATGTAAATAGTTGCCTACTAGTATTACTAATTTTGACTCTAATTCTGCTATGATCTCTGGTTGTATTCCAGCTACTGTGAGGGCCTCTAAGTCTAACAAGACTTCTTTTTGTTTTGTAATGCCACCTAGTCTATAATATATATATCCTATTTACCAAAAAAAAAAAAAAAAAAAAAGACTAGAAATGATAATAATAATATATATATTTTTTTGGATGTTGTTCAAGGCTCACTTTTCACCACTTGCATTTTGCAAAATACTTTTTTGAGATGATCAGATATAGATATAGGGGTGTGCAAAAATCGAACCGATCGATAAATTGAACCGATAAAAAGGTTATTGGTTTATTGTTATTGGGTTAACGATTTTTTAATGATTTTATAAAAAAAATTATTGGGTTGTTGGTTCGGTTTGATTTTTTCTTATTGGGTTATTGAGTAAACCGATAACCCAATAAGAATATATATATATATATATATATGACCTATTATATATTTCTCTTTAATTTCTACAAATTAACAAACCTATTATTTCAATGATACAAACTCTTAATTTCTTCTAACAACATTTAGTTCAAACTTGAAGATTCTTATAAATTAAAACACATCATATAGGATTTTTGGTTGCAACTAAGATTCATTTTTCTTTTCATGTTAGTTACTACTATTTCTATTTTATGAGTATTTTCTTATCGGTTAAATCGAAAATCAAATCGTTAAGGACTAAAAACCGATAAACCGAAAATCGATAAAAAATATCTTATTGGTTTGATTATTGGTTTAGCATATTTAAAAATCGAAAACCAATAAACCAAACCGATAGTATATAAAATCGAACCGAACTGATTGATGCACACCTCTAATTAGATAGGGAGAAAAATAAACAAATAGGCGCTTTTCTGTATTGGAAACTTATTTTTTGTTTTTATTTTTAATTTCAACTTCGAGCTTTTTAATCATTGATATGCAAAAGGTTACGATTTGAATTTGATATTCCAAAATTTTACATGATCATTGAATGAAGAGGAAATCTATCCAAAATTATTATTGGAAGCTTGATTAAATCTCAGGATAAACTTTTTTCTTTAAGGATACTGTTTGATATAGCTGACAAAAAGTTTAAATAAGTTACTATATTTGTGGTTTATGTCCATCTATAGATACAACTTACTCTATTTCAATTTACATGTCACTTTTCAGATTTTGAAATTCAAACAAGTTTTTTTTTTTTTTACCGTAATTACATAGTTTTTAAATATATTAGTTGTATTTCAACAAATTAAATAAAAGATTTTTATGTCCAATTTGATAGTTAAACTTACTTTGTTTGAATCTTGAAAAGCGAAATATTAAATTTCAGTCATGAGGCTACTGTTTAGTATTGGCAAAATTTTAATTAAGTTACTAACAATTGTTTTATCAGCAATATTAGATTAAGGAAGCTTATTTTTTTTTCTCATGGTAAGTTACTTTGTTTGAATGTTACTTATTGATTCATGATGTATCATATTATATTACTCCCTCCGTTTCAGTCGTTATTTTCTTTTTGATTCGTCCCAAAAAGAATATCATCTTTTCTCTTTGGTAATTATGTAATGACATCATTTCCATTTTATCTTTAGTGGGTCCCACTTATTAAGAAAAGTCAACTAAAAAGTAAACATTAAGAGGACAATTTTATAAACTTTATAAAGTCATCACTTATTTCTTAAATTCCATGCCCAGTCAAATGATGACATGTAAAATGGGACGGAGAAAGTATTTTATATCGACTGTTTAGATGAATGTCATATATTTTATTTTGACAATTTGTACCTTCTTTGACGAGAAAAATTGACCATTTTTTGAACTTTATAGCTCCTGCACTAAATACATTTATTTGAAACAATGAAGGAACTAATGAGGGTAAATTTAGCTGGAATATGAGAATTATATGCTTCAAGTTATTTTAGAAAATCAAATCGTAACACCATGTTGTATTATTATTTAAGTTATATATAACGTCCTTGTAAAAAAATAATTTATATTATTAGGTTTGAAGTTATACGTGTTTATTTGTGGTTAAAATATTTTTTGGACAAGCAATTTAAATTTTAAACACCGTACTATTTTTTACACATATGAAATTCGCACAATTCGTGAAAACTTTTATGCTATCTTAATTATAGTACATGCTATTATAAATTTTCAAAGAATACATAATTTGACAAAAAAGGATACAATAAATCAACTGTAACAGCTAGTTATTCTTTAATATAACAACTATAGAATGCATCTTTATTTTATTTTTTTTTACAAATTTTAATACTATGACGGCTTTTAAATATAAAATATAAATTTTTTGATCAATTTTTTATCAATATATTTTTTTTAGAAAAACTCAAATTGAAACTAAAATTTTACTTTCTGGAGAATTTGAAATTTCAAATCATGATAATGAGCTTCAAATTATATGATCGAACGCTTACTTAAACTTCTCTCTAAATCTTTTAAAAAAATGTTTGATTCCTACGAAATAGTACAATTTTTTTAATTACATTATAGTATAGGAGTAGCTACAATTTTAACTCTACTTTTTATATCCGTTGGTTTAATTTTAAAAGTGAACCTAAATAAGAATAAAATTTGCACATGATTATTATGAGATACAAAAAAGGGAGAACACTTGAACATATGTGGAAAAACTTTAAAACTTTGTAGAACACCCTTTTTTAAGGTTTAATACATCAATAGCTACTCAATTTTTGTGACAAATTTTATTTAGATATTTAAATTATAATTTATTTTAATACAAATATCCATTTGAGCACATGATAAAATTATTTATTTCTATAAGATACTTTGGTTCAAGTTTTGAAAACTTGTTTTTGCACGTGTTTTAAAATATCTATTACGCAGCAGATAAGTTAATCACTTTAAATTCACCTTATTTAATTATAAAAAATAATCATAATAAGTCGTATGATCTCAAAGATGTTTCAATTTATTAGGATTAGATGATGTGTATAATTAAAGGAGATGACATATTTTGAGATCACACACAATTTTTTTTTTTCAAAATTTAAATTGATAGTGTCTGATAATAATATTTTATCATGTATTCAGATGCTTAAATGGAAGAAACTATAGTTTGAGCGTTTGAATAAAATTTTCTTACAAATTTGATGAATTATCTTATGTATTAAGCCTTTTCAATGATTTTAAATTGTCTTCTATTCGTTGGTGTTTGAACCATATTAAAAAATCTGAGTTTCGCTTGCATATTTTAGAGGTTATTTATGTATTAAGTTTTTTCAAAAAAAATAATTAAATTGTTTGATGTTCCTGTTGTATTAATCTTATTTACAAAATTTCGATTTCCTCTCAAATCTGATCGGTTATTTATATGTTAATTTTTTTTTTTAAAGAATCAAATTAACCTTCACTCTTAGGCGTCCAAATCATATTTATAAAATTTTCAATTATCTCGCAAATTTGGCCGGTAATTTATATATTAAATCTTTTTGATTTTTCTAAAATAGTCAATTTGGCTTCCACACTTAGGTGTCCAAATCATATTTATAAAATTTCAATTTTCTCGCAAACTTGACCAGTTATTTATATAATAAATATTTTTTAATTTTTTGTAAAAAATTTAAATTAACTTCCATTCTTAGGCGTCCAAATCATATTTACAAAATTCTAATTTCCTCTCAAATTTGACTGGTTATTTACTATATTAAATATTTTTCATCTTTTGAAAATATTTCAAATTGACTTTCACTCTTATATGTCCAAAACATATTTACAAAATTCCAATTTTTTCGCAAATTTGACCGATTATTTATATCTATTAAATATTTTGACTTCCATTCTTATGTGTCCAAATCATATTTACAAAATCCCACTTTAAGAAAATATAGAAAAATAAAATAAATGATTAGCCCCTCCAACTAGTATAAATGGCCATTCTTATTAAGATTTTTTTCAGTCAGAAACACAACAAAGTATCTCCTATCTCCTATCTTGGTCTTCTTTTTCATAGTTCTTTTGAGTTATCAAATTGCAATAACTATGGCACCAACGACTCCTAAGAGAAATGAAAGTGACCGTTTGCCTATCATTAGTCCTCTGGTACAGAAAAATGAAAATCATTTGTTTATCTTTTACTTTTTTTTTTTATATATATTTTAACAAATGTATTCCTTTTTGTTTTTGAAAATTGAACTGTTAGATCTCCTCAAATATTATGTATTTGATAGAATTAAAGATTAATAATTATAACTTTTTCCATTATTTATTAGCCCGCTAAATCTTTTTCATTTTTGAAATTGAAAGACGCAGGTCAAAGGTTCTTCTCCCAAAAGGATCTATGGAGTAATTGATTGCAAATTTAACACAGAGGACAAGGAGATTCCAAGCAATGATCATATCAGTCTTCCTGCTAGAAGGACTAAACCAACTTTCGTGTTGAAGGCACCTAAGACCAAGAAGCGTTTGGTACAAGAATAGTACGGTCTAGTAGTAATTATTCACCTTATTGCAATATTATTATAATTTCCCTAGCCCTAGCTATTATTAGTGGTTTCTAAACAATCATATTATGCAATGTTTCTTCATTGGACTCTTTTAGAGTATTCTCCTACTTTTGCTTAATTCAGTTTCAGTGTGTTAAAACCTAAAAAAAATAAAATAATACAAGGGTTTCATACTCTATGGTTTTTGGATATATTGAAGTGTTAATGTATCATTTAATGTTTAATGTGATGTGTTATAAGTACTTTGTTATAAAGATCTCATATGAAAGTGTGGAAATGTTTTAATTTCTCAGTTGCGTGACACCTTTGTGGTTCCGTCTTTCCTAAACCCCCGCGCAATCAATGCGGGAGCTTTTCTATCAGGCTGTCCGTTTCTTTAGTTTTGGTGACATTGGAGATGTTACGTTAACCACACAAAATTAGTTGAAATTGTGTTTTTTTTGTTCATGTTCACTGTTGGTACGTTCGTCAAGTTACAATTTTTATTTTATGACCAATACAATATATTCTTTATGAATCTTTTAGTTTTATCATAGACCGATGCGGAGCCAGAATTGAAATTTTATGAATTCTAAATTTTACAGGATATCGACATTGATCATGTGTCAGTATTTGAGTTTTGAATTTAATTACATGTTGTTTGGTACCACAATAGTGGGATGAAATTAGCTATTTCACCGATCTATATAGGATAGTCAATGTCAATTCCATCATATTCATAAAATTTGGAGGTTATTTAATATCCCAAATCAAGTATGAGATAAGACAAATCTCAAACTCTATCTCGAAATTATTATGTTTACTCATGTACCAAACGTCCATGATTTTCACTAAAGTTATTGACTTAGTTCAACCATACATAACCTTCTAATTTCGATCCTGATTATATATATGCAAGTGAAAAATATAAGAAACTTTTATAAAAATTTATTCTTGATAACATTAAATTAATATGAACTTAATTACAGGTGATATAAACCGTAAGAATTAATATAGCAGACTAAAAATGATAATAATTAAGTATTTTTTTGGAATGTTGTTCAAGGTTTCCTTTTCACCACTTGCATTTTGCAATATACCTTTTTAAAATGATCTGGTTGGGAGAAAATAAATAAATAGACACTTTTCTGTTATTTAAGCATTTTTTTTTTAATTTCAACTTCTAGCTTTGATCATTGATATGCACAAAGTGACTATTTGAATTTGATATCTCAAAATTTTGCGTGATCATTGAATGAAGATGAAATGTATCCTAAATTATTATTGGGAATTAACTTGATGACAATTTTTTTTAAAGGATACTGTTTAATTTAGTTGAAAAAAATTTAAATAAATTACTATATTTGTGCTTTATATGTCATAGATATTATTTCCTCCGTTCAATATATGTGTCACTTTATAGATTTCAAAATTCAAATAAGTTTATCTTTGACCGTATAAGTAGTTTTCAAATATATTAGTTGTATTTTAAAAAATACAAAAAATTTTATGTCCAAATTCATGATCAAACTTATTTTATTTGAATCTAAAAAATCAAAACATTAAATTTCAGTCACGAAAATACTGTTTAGTATTGGCAAAATTTTAAATAAGTTACTAACAATTATTTTATCAGCAATATTAGATTAAGGAAACATCTTAGAGGCGTACATAACATATCTACTAGGAATCGAACCCATACCATAAAATTCGAGTTAATTTCCCAAAATGTTATTGAACTTGTGTAAACATCCCACTAAAGTAACTTTTGTTTCTTTTAGAATATTATTGTCACTGAACTATGCACTTCTTTCCATTATAAGGTAAAACTAAGAAATTGTTAGGGATATGTTTGGAGAACCACAAGGAAACTGAAATTAGATATAATTACATAGTCCAATTCTCAATTAGGAATAGAGAATTAGGTGCAATTACGTATTTTATTATTGAATGAGATTATAGACTTATGTGTTTTTCGTTCTTCTGAATTATATTTACTCATCGGAATTTTATACAAGAGTATTATGTTTTTCTCTTGGATTATGAATTTATGTTTCGATTTATTTGTTTTAGTATTATAGACATGCTATTTCATATTGCATGTCACTGCAAATTGTCTAATAACATGTAATTTCAATTTTTCTATGGCTTTCCAAATATGTCCTTAACTATTTTTTAGTTTCATCTTATTTTGGAAAGATGTACATAGTTTAATGACAATATTTTCCTAAAATTAACAAAAATTACTTTAATGGGACGTTTGCACAAGTTCAATGGCAATTTGGAGAATTAACTCGACAATTTGAAGTGACATGAAATATAAAATAACAAGTCTATAGTACTAAAATAAATAAATTGAAACATAAAATAAAACACAAATTGAAAATTCAATAAAAAAACACAATACTCTTATATAAAATTCCAACGAGTAAATAATTCAAAAGAAAGAAAAACACATAAGTCAACTCATTCAATAATGAAATATTACTTTAATTCAAACACTAGAATAAAAATGTAATAATGCGCTAAATGAAGAAAAAAATACAATTAATTATATTGAATCATAAGAAGTAAAAGTTGGAAAATGAGAAGAAAAGAGATGAAAGATAAATAATGTAAAAATAAAAAAGAAATTAAAATAATAGAAATAAAAAATAAAATTAAAAGAAAAAGAAATTAAAATTTAAAAAAGAAATAAAATGTAACTTTGTAATTACATCACGTAATTACACCTAATTCTCCATTCTTAATTGAGAATTGGACTATGTAATTACATCTAATTTCACTTTCCTTGTGATTCTCCAAACATATCCTTAACAATTTCTTAGTTTTATCTTATAATGAAAAGAAGTGCATAGTTCAGTGACAATATTGTTCTAAAAGAAACAAAAGTTACTTTAGTGAGATGTTTATACAAGTTCAATGACATTTTGAGGAATTAACTCCACAAAATTCCAATTTCCTTGCAAATTTGACAGATTATTTATACCTATTAAATCTTTTTTCATTTATAGAAAAAAGTTAAATTGACTTTCATTTTTAGGCGTCCAAATCATATTTATGAAATCTCATTTAAAATAGGAAAAAAATTTAAACGATTAGCCCCTCCAACTAGCATAAATAACCATTCTTGTTATGGTTATTTCCACTCAGAAACACAACAAACTATCTCCTATATTCTATCTTGGTGTTCTTTTGAATAGTTCTTTTAAGTAGTCAAATTGCAATAACTATGACAACAATTTTACCAATCACTTCCGAGAGAAATGAAAATGGCCATTTGCCTATCAATGGTCCTATGGTACTAAAAAAAAAGTCATTTATTTATCTTTTACTTATTTTTTTATATTTTATTCTTTTAACAAATGTATGCCTTTTTGTATTTTTCTTTTTTTTTTTGAAAATTGAACTGTTAGATCTCCTCAAATATTATGTATTTGATATAATTTAAGATTAATAATTATAATTTCTTACATTAGTTATTAGCCCTCTAATTTTTTTTTCTTCTTTTTTGAACTTTTAACAGGTCGATGCTTCTTCTCATGAGTGGATCAATGGAGAAATGGAGTGCACATTAAACACAGAGGACAAGGAGATTCCTAACAATGATCATATTAGTCTTCCTAACAAGGAGAAAAAATTAAATAAGACCAGTATGGAATAGAGTATATTAGTAATGAATTAATAATATTTGGATGAGTAGTGTTAAGGTTAGTAGTTGTGCTTATTTCTTATCAAGTGTTTGTTTGATGTATTAAAAGTATATTACATTGTCCTAGTTCTAAACATATATATATATAATTTTGTTTATGAAAATACACTCTAATTACTATTGCTTTCTATACTTTATTTTCTAAGGTTTATTACATTTCTTAAAGTGCTAACAAAAAAAGTTGTTATGATTCGGACAGAATAAGCAAACCACAAGTAAAAGAAAAACAAGAACACCACACAGATTTACGTGGAAATTTTTGCGGGAAAAATCACGAGCAGAGGCAGAGGAATTTCACTATGGAAGGAGAGGAGTACAATGTGGAGAATGACGTAATTTTTGAATGTCCAAAATCGACCCACTAATTGCACTTATATAGTATGTGCATACAAATAAGTCCTACGCCCAAAAACATAAAGGTCGACCCGATCCCGGAGCCTACCACTGACCCCATTGAAAATCACAAACATGGGTCGCACCGCGAGCGAAACTTTCAAGGCCGGACCAACAAAATTCGGATCACAACTCTAACAAAAGTCTATTAGTACTTTCACTTAAATTATTTGGGAGCAACTTAGCATCTTGATAAATTGGAAAGATGTGATTCATACTATATAAATATAAAGCGTGAAAATTAAATAACAAACTAAATGAAAAATGAAATCTTAAACAATATTCTTCCTTCATTCTGCAATTTGTGGTTATCAAAATATTGTGCTGCCTCTATTAAACAATTTTGCATCTTATCATTTGGATGCTATACGAAGAAAAAAAATTCTACGACTTTATTTATGTAATCTGTGGAAATTATTTTAATTTTCAGCTTCTTGAGTTTTACTTGAGAAGCAAAATCAACTTAAAAAATTGGGAAGAATAATTTTGAGGGTAAATTATAAAAAAGGTTTAGAAGGATTTGAGGGTAATTTTCTCTGCGGTATAGTATTATGTATTGTTAATATCATTATTTTTAAGATATTAGTTATGCACCGTATAATACTTTTAAAAATTTATTCTTGATAACATTAAACCAATATTAACTTAATTAAATCGTAAGAATTCATATAGCAGACTAAAAATAGTAAATAATTTTTTTTTTTGAACGTTGTTCAAGGCTCCCTTTTCACCACTTGCATTTTGCAAGATACTTTTTTGAAATGATTAGGTAGTTAGAAAAATAACCAACGAGACACTTTTAATATTATTTGGTATGTAAAAACTAAAAGTTACCATTTGAATTTGGCGTTCCAAAATTTTACATGATCATAGAATGAAGAGGAAATCCATCCTAAATTATTATTGGAAGCTTGATTAAATTTCTGGATAAACTTTTTTTTTTAAAGGATACTGTTTAATATAGTTGGAAAAAGTTTAAATAAGTTACTATATTTGTGATTTATATCTATAGATACTACTCCCTCCGTTTAAAACTTTAAATTTATGTGTCACTTTTTATATTTCGAAATTCAAACAAGTTTATCTTTGATCATAATTAAGTAATTTCCAAATATATTAACAATATTTCAAAAAAAAAGAAAAGATTTTATGTCTGAATTCATGGTCAAATTTATTTTTTTGAATCTACAAAAAAATTAAATATTAGATTTCAGTCATGATGATTCTGTTTAGAATTGGCAAAATTTTAAATAAGTTACTAACAATTGTTTTATCGGCAATATTAGATTAAGGAAGCTTCATTTTTTCCCACATGGTAAGTTACCTTGTTTGTATGGTTGTTACATATTATTTTAATATTTTATAACGTATCATATTATATTGTATTGTATTGTATTGACTATTTTAATGAATTTCATACATTTTGTTTTGACGATTTCTACCTTCTTTGGCGAGAAAAATTGATCATATTTTTAACTTTATAGTTCGTGTACTAAATACTCTTATTTGAAGTTGAAGCAATGAAAGAACTACTAAGGGTAAATTTAGCTAGAATGTGAGATTATATGCTTCAAATAGTTTTAGAAAATCAAATCGTAACATCATGCTGTTTTATCGTTTAAGTTTTTTTTTTTTTCAACCAAAACTCTTATTTTATTAATGCAAAGCCGAATTTAAAGAGTTAAAAGATGCAGAAGCGTCTTTGACAACCCAACAAGGAAAACAAGAAGTCCACACTAATCTGTCTACCAATGTAAGAGAAAATTTAGCCATATTGTGCGCTACCATATTCCAAGATCTAGGAATATATATAACTGAAACTTCTTCAAACATCCTCATTAGCTTCCATATATCTTCGCACGTGGTATCTATCTCCCATGAAGCTACACTCCTCTTCATAACCATGTCCACTACATTCTTTGCGTCTGATAAAATCTGCACCTTTGTCCATCAATTTTCTTGAGTTTTTTCCAATGCAATCCGAATTGCAAGCGCTTCTGCAATGATGGTCTTCCAACAAATTGAAGTGGGGAGCCAAGGGCTTGACGCAAATTTCCAGAGCCAAGGAAGTATTCTGAAAATACTTACTTTTAAGAATTCTAGAGATAAGAGAATCTTCCTGGGTTAAGATTCTCCAAGCTAGTTTAGCCAATAGGGCCTGGTTGAATGATTTTAACTCTCTAAACCCTATACCCCCATACGATTTAGCAATACAAAGATTTTTCCATTTTTCAAAATGCATTTTTCTCCTACTATCATCTTGTTCCCACCAAAAATTGAAAAAAATGGTGGTAATCTCTTTACACAAATTATTAGGAAATTGAAAACATGATAAAGCATAAGACGGTATCGCTGATAAAACGGATTTAAGCATTACTTTCTTACCCGCAGGGCTCAAGAAATTATGTTTCCAACCTTCGATTTTAGCTTTAACTCTATCCTTAATAAAATTCAACATTCTTTTTTTTTTTTTTTACCTACTACTGCCGGTAAGACTAAATACATCCTAAGATCAGTAGATCTTAGCTGCCCTATTGCTGCGATAATTTAACCCTTTTCACTTTCAGAAGTATTTTTACTAAAGAAAATAGCTGATTTAGAAAGGCTTACCTTTTGACCCGAGCAATCTTCATATTTTTAAGAATATCAAAAATATTCGAAGCATTTTGAATATTAGCATTACAAAATATAAAGAAATTATCAACAGAAAACAAATGATTAACCGTCGGTCTGCTCTTATAAAACTTAACCCTTAAATATCTCCATTCGCTTCCGCTTGGTTTAATATTCTAGATAATCCTTCCGCACACATAAGAAATAAATATGGAGATAAAGGATCCCCTTGTCTTAAGCCCCTTGTAGGAGTCACCTCCCCCGCTACCTCCCCATTAATATTAAATTTATAAGTAGGGGTAGTAACACATTGCATAATCCAACTAACAAAAGTTTCATGAAAACTCATTTTTGTCATTAGTTTTTGTAACCTCCCCCGCTACCTCCCCATTAATATTAAATTTTGTAAGTAGGGGTAGTAACACATTGCATAATCCAACTAACAAAAGTTTCATGAAAACTCATTTTTGTCATTAGTTTTTGTAAATAAGTTCATTTCACTCGGTCATACGCTTTGGCCATATCGTTTAAGTTATATATAATGTAATTATAAAAAAATAATTTACATTATTAGGTTTGAAGTTATACATGTTGATTTGTGGTTAAAACATTTTATGGACTAACAATTTGAATTTCAGGCACTGTATTATCTTTTACACATGACATTCCCACAAATCGTGAAAACTGTTCTACTATTTTAATTATAGTACATACTATTACGAATTTGCAAATAATATATAATTTGACAAAGAAAGAATACAATAATTCAACAGTAACAACTGATTATTCTTTAATATAATCAACCGTAGAGTGCGTCTTTATTTCTTTTTACAAATTTTAAAATTATGAAGGTTTTTTAATATAAAACATAAATTTTTCGGTCAAGTTTATATATATATATATCTTTTTTAGGAAAATCAAAATCACAAACTTGGAACTTAAATTTTACTTTTTGAGAATTTCAAATTTTAAATCATGATCATATAATCGAATGCCTGCTTAAATTTCTCTCTAAATCTGTTTAAAAAAATGTTTGATTCTTACGAAATAGTGCAATTTTTAATTACGTTATATTGTAGGAGTAATTACAATTTTAACTCTACTTTTTATATTCATTGGTTAAATTTTAAACGTGAACCTAAATAAGAAAAAAGTTGTGCATGGTTATTATGAGATACAAAAAAGGGAAAACACTTGAACATATGTGGAAAAACTTTAAACTGTTATAAAATAATAAACAACAAATAAGAAGAGAAGAGAGAGAATAGAGAATAATTCTTATTTCTCATAAGGAATTTTTATTTCTCTTGAGAGATGAATTACAATGAAACAAAACCCCTTTATTTATAGGGGAAAACTAACCTTGGGGTTTGTAACTTTTTCATAAATAGACATACACAATATATGATAAAGTAGGTATTCACTATATATGGTAAAGTAGACATTCACTATATATGGTATATTTATAACACTCCCCCTTGAATGTTTAATTGATAGATAATGTGTCTCGTTAAAACCTTACTAGAAAAACACCCAGTGGGAAAAAAATGTAGTGAAGGAAAAAGAGTATACATCTCAAACAATACGCATATAGGCTGCCTCATTAAAAACCTTACAAGGAAAACCCGGTAAATAAACCAGCCTAATGAACACATCCTTGAACCTTTGCATCTCGATCTTGTGCACCATCTTCTTAAAAGTTGTAATTGGAGTAGACATGGTGAATAAATCAACAACATTTTCACTTTAACGAATCTGTTGCACGTTGATATCACCATTCTTTTATAGCTCATGTATGTAGAAAAGCTTTGATGAAGTGTGCTTCGTTCTATCTCCTTTTATGAATCCTCCATTAAGATGTGCTATGCATGATGCATTATCTCCGTATAAAATTGTGGGTAGATTGTCATATTTCAGACCATATTTTTCTCGAATAAGATGTATCATGGACCTCAACCATACTCATTTACAGCTTGTTTCATGAATAGCTATTATCTCAACATGGTTCAATGAAGTGGCTAGATAGACTACTTTGTATATCTCCAAGATATGACAGTATCCCCACATGTGAACTCATAGCTTATTTGAGATCGAGTTTTATACGGGTTAGATAAGTAGCCAACGTCAGCATAACCAAGAAGATCAGGACTACAATCTTTTGAATAAAATAAGCTCATATGCTTGATCTCATTCTGATGTCTCCTAGTAGGAGCAGAAATATACCTTGCTAACAAATTGACTGAAAAGGCTATATTGAAACTTGTAGTACTTGCAAGATACATGAGTGCACCACTTGCACTAAGATATGATACTTTAAAACCAATCCAATTCGATATATTTTGAATTTCAGCAAATAATCTATTGCTTTGAAAACTCTCCAAGAGTTCCAATGATTTTCAAGCTATAAGTTTATACAATATAAAGATTATAAATAAGTTTTTCAGAAACTTTTCTATGCTTCAAGCAGTTTGAATCCTTAAAAGTTTTCACATAAGTTTTGTCAAGTGACAATATTCAACATTTCATGAGTGACATCTTTAAGTGTCTGGATTACAAATCAAATAAATTTTACGCTTACCAAAATGTATCCTTTCATGTCACTTGATAATATTTCTACGTGAGCATGCTTAAATAAACGTAGAATTCAGATCCTTGTAATCTTTCACAATATTGTGCCAATATTGTATCAAAGATATCGTCAATGATATATCATTTTATATCGGTTCACAATGTGACATAACATTTTGAGATCTCATCACTTCATTATTTTCAGGTACTTGAACCTTTCATAAGGTTTTATGAAGTGTTATGTCGTAGACTCTTCAAAAGCACATTGCCTTCTTATTATGATTATTTGCTTCTTATCCTTTTTAAGGATTATTTCATTTGGAACCGATTAGTCTACCACGCTTCACGCATGCATAGACTTTATCCTTTAGGAACACAAAATAGGAGCACTTGCAGCTTAATATGAGATGCTTTCGGCATTTGACTTGAATTATCTTTTGAATGAGGATCCGATGATAATTCCTAACATATTTCATAGCTGCTTATAATGTCCCTCTTATGTTAGGAAAGCTAAGATACATCCTCCATTTTCTTTGGGGAATCCATCTTTGTGCATCATGGTATATTCATTAATCGTATACCGCACATCAAAAATATTAGATGGAATAGTTGGTTCCCGACCTTGAACCAATTAAAAGGAAAGAAATAATCATAATTTGTTGATCTAATGCATACAAGTGTATGCAACATATCATATTTCAGACCAACAAATGAAGCTTTGTTCTCATTAGCGATGGTTTAGCTCTTTATCGAAGGCATTCAATGCCAAAACATCATCATCTAGATAGCTTTCTTGATTGCACAATCTGAAAATTATGTTCTGAACTCAATTATTTTGAACAAGCAACTTTATAATGTCAAACTGCAGATTGACAAAAACTCACATGTGATCATCTTATATCGATGCATCTTAATAGATCACATAACAGGTGAACGGGCCCATATTCACCTTTTATACTTTTCAGATTTAAGAAATTCAATCCCAATATTAGTTGGTTCAACCAACTTATCATGAGAACAAGAGACATAAACAATTCTCGAAGAATCTTCTAGTTCTTCAATACATGTCTAATACTCAATATGCACATCTTTGAGATGTCACGATCGTTCATATCAGTTTATGAACTTTTATTCTAGTAAACTCCATGACATGAACTTTTTTCTTTAGTAAATTTCAGATTTACTATTATATGAATAAATTTCAGATTTACTACGTTGGAAGTAGATTTCAAAATAACTTTTCTCAGTTATTTTACCTCATTCGGAGGTGAGTTGTAATGGCGCTTGTTTTGAAACAATCGAAATTTTCATTCCCAGGAATGGACTATAATTGTGCCTTAAGCCTATCAAATTATGATAGCTTATAGCCTCTTTCAAGATATTGCTACTTCATGAGCAAATCGAGGCATACATATGACGTTGAGAATTTTTCTCTAACATATCTTATGATCATAATATGCGTGTCAAAATGTCATCACTTTTGATGATCATTATCATATTGTCCCTCCTCACGTATATTCGTGTATTTAATCACTTGTCTTCTTTCAAACATATAATGCACTATTACCATATACACCTCAAGAATGAAGTAAGTTGTCATATTTCAGACTTATCATATATTGCTACCACATTCACTTTATGGAATGGAGCATATTCAATGGGTAGAATTTCATGACTTTTCACCAAATACCCATTATTTTGCCTTAACCATCATAATATCATAAATATGGTGCATTGAGATCCAATCTCAATGTCTTATCCATATAAAGACATCTTAGGCATAAATTGATGGGACTTAAACCCAATATTTTTTATCATGGTGCATCAGGACTTTAATCCGATGTCTTATTTTTTGGGTGCAACATAACTTAAATCCATTATTTTACCCTCGATCAAAAATATTATATCCATAAAGCAAAAAATAACAATTTCATCATGACTGTTATTTATTTGTACTTACAAGTATATATATTTCAGTAAAAGTAAACAACATTCACCTTTCAGATCACGAATACCAAATGGCATAATTAAAGTAACAAAACAAAAACGTAACATTCATATGCATAATGTCATTCTCTCTTCTTCGTCTTTTTTCTTTTTGAAAAAACCTCATGCACTGCATGTACTTATAAAAATAAACCCGGTTAATATTTTCTTTGGACCGGCTAACATGTGGTTTTACATTATTGCCCAATATCTCACTTGGTTAGAGCATCGTGTTGATAATGTGTTACAAAATAATAAAGAATAAAGAAGAAGAGTACAGAGAGAATAAAGAGTAACTCTTATTTCTTACAAGGACTTCTTATTTCTGTTGAGGGGTGAATTACAATGAAGCAAAATCCCTTTATTTATAGGGGAAAACTAACCTTGGGGTTTGTAACTTTTTCATAAATAGACATACATAAAGTAAATATTCACTATATATGATAAAATAGACATTCACTATATATGGTATATTTATAACATAAACTTTGTTGAACACCCCTTTTAATGCTTATTACATGAATAGCTATTCAATTTTTTACGACAAATTTTATTTATATATTTAAACTATAATTTAATTTTGTACAATTGACCATTTGAGCACACAATAAAATTATTCCTATAAGATACTTTTGGTTTAAGTTTTGAAAACTTGTTTTTGCGCGTGTTTTGAAATGTCTATTATCCAGATAAGTTAATCACTTCAAGTATGTGACCTTATTTAATTGTAAAATCAAAGATGTTTCAATTGAGGATCAGATGATGTGTATAATTAAAAGAGATGACATGTTTTGAGATGACACGGAATCATATTTAAAAATCTGAGTTTCCATAGCAAATTTAGAGGTTATTTATGTATTAAGATTTTTTTAAAAGAATATATTAAATTATCGGTTATTTCTAATTGTACAAATAATATTTACAAAATTCTGATTTACTCGCAAATTGATTAGTTATTTATATATTAATTTTTTTCATTTTTTTTTAAATAGTCAAATTAACTTCCACTCTTATGCATTCAAAACATATTTACAAAATTCCAGATTCCTCGCAAATTTGGCCGGTAATTTATATATTAAATATTTTTCATTTTTTTTTTAAAAAAAAGCCAAATTGACTTGCACCAGTAGCGTCCAAATCATATTTACAAAATTCCAATTTCCTCTCAATTTGGCCTATCTATTAAATCTTTTTCAATTTTTAAAAAAAGTCAAATTGACTTTCATTCTTAGGCGTCCAAATCATATTTACAAAATCCCACTTAAAAAAATATATAGAAAAAAGTTTAAATGATTAGCCTCTCCAACTAGTATAAATAACCATTCTTGCTAAGGTTATTTTCACTCAGAAACGCAACAAAGTATCTCCTATCTTGATATTCTTTTTTTCTTTTTAATAGTTCTTTTGAATTGTCAAATTGCAATAACTATGACAACAATTCCTCCAATTACCCAAGAGAGAAATGAAAATGGTCGTTTGCCTATCAATAGTCCTATGGCACAGGTCGATGCTTCTGAGAGGATCAATGAAGGAATAAATTGCACATTAAACACAGAGGATATGGAGATCCCTGACAATGACCATATTAGTCTTCATGTTAGAAAGGCTTCACCAACCTTTGTGCTAGAGGCACCTAAGAATAAGAAGTAAAAGATTAGTACTGAATAGAGTGTATCGATAATATAGAATAGGGCTAATGTTGTTCTCTTTATTTCTTATCCAGTGTTGTTTGATGTATTAAAAATAATTGCATTGCCCTATTTCTAAAATGGTATTGTTTGTTTACAAAATACTCTCTAAATACTATTATTCTCTATATTTTCTTTGCCAAGTTTTATTACTCATTCTTAAGGTGATAAACAAAAAAAAAGTTTAGTATTTTCACTTAAATTATTTTTGGGTAAATCATTTACTCGATAAATTGAAAAGACGTGATTCATACTATATAAATATAAAACGTGAAAATTAAGAAAATAAACTAAATGAAAAATGAAATCTTAAACAATATTCTTCGATCATTCTGCAATTTGTGGTTATCAAAATATTGAGTGCAACGTGAGTTTTGTAATCAATCTAGCATTTAAGTTTACTGCCTCTATTGAACAATTTTGTATCTTATCATTTAGATGCAGTAATATGAAGAATTATTTTTTTTACGACTTTATTTATGTAATCTGAGAAGTAAAATATAAATTTATCTCCCTTGCTAATAGCAAATTTACTCTGTGTACAAACTATTTTAATTTTCAGCTTCTTGATTTCAAATTGAGAAGTAAAATCAACTTGAAAAATTGGGAAGAAATTTTTTTATAGTGTAAAGTGTAAAAAATATTTAGAAGGATTGGAAGGGAATTTTCTTTGTAGTATAGTATTAGTTAAAATCAAGATTTTTAAGGTATTAGTTATACATCCTATAATATCATATAGGGTAACTAATACATGTATCGGTTATACAGAGGCCCTAAATTTCTATTAAATCAAGAATTAATTAATACCACATTATATATGTGTATTATTTATTCTATTACACTCTACCAAATGATCCAGGGATCATTTGGTAGAGTATACACGACTAGTGCAAAATATTATTTATTAGTAATACTTGCATAAGTTATACTTTTTTTTTTTGCTTATGCAGTGTTTAATTTGGTATATTAAAAATAATATGAATTGCATAATTTCTTACAAAAATAATTATTTTTTTTTACGAAAATATCCTACATAAATATGGTGGAAAGTAGGGGTGTACACAGGTCAGGTTGGCTCGGTTTTTCATTAAAATATAACCAAACCAATAATGTCGGTTTTCTAAATCTATAAACCAAATCAAACTAATATACAATCGGTTTTTTAATTTCGATTTTAGTCTTTTTTTTTTTGGGTTTTCTCGATTTTTTGGTTTTTTACAATTATAATGTGATTGAAGAAAAAAATTAAATATTTTCACTAAAAAGATTAAAAAAAATAATGGTCATAGAGTAGTTTCAATTAAAATTAAGTTGGCAAATTACTAAGACGTCTAAACTACTATCTCTCAAAGTAATATTATGTGGATATCCAGTGGTTCAATTTCTTAGTCACTAGTCACAGTAGTTTGTCTGAAAGTTCCCTCCACATAAAATGTGAGCATACAAAAGAATGAAGAATTGGAAACAACTTATTAAAAACTTAACTCCATAAAGTAATTAACTATAACATAATTCCATAAAAAAAAAAGAGAGAAAGAAGAGAAACAAACCTAAATCACAACTTGACGAACGAATGAACAAAATGTAAAGTGAAGCAATGAAGAGTTTTAGGTTTTTATATGGAAAAAATTCAGATATAGGTAACTTTTAGTCCATAATTACAAGACATGGTTAAAGTTTGCATAGTTACAAAACATAAATATACCTTAAATTCCTCTCTTTCTCTCACTCTTTCTCGCCTCTCGGCTCCTTCTCTCTCTCCCCTCCTCCATTCCCGTTCCTCTATTGGTCCCCCCCCCCCCCCCTCTTCTCTCTCATTCTTTTATTTTTTATAATTTCAAGAATTGTATATTTGTATATAAACTATGCAAAATGTATATGTACACACTCAATATAAATTCTGCAAACTGTATATATACAGATATATAGTTATTTAATATACACTATAATAATATACAAACATTCAGATATACAATTGAAAAAATAAATGTACATATACAATTAACAACTTATACATGTATGACTTATATAATTGACATATATGACTTATACAATTGACTTACACATATACTACTTATACAATTACATCATATACACAATTAATATACAACTTATACATATACGCATATATATTGACACATAATATATAATTGATAACAATTTAGTTGAAGTGAGAAACTAATTGAACTAAGTTATCTCAATCAAAATTTACGATAGAAAGGATATATATATATATATATATATATATATATATATATATATATATATATATAAAATCTAATATAAAAAATACTGAAAGATTACCTCAAATCTTCAATAAATATTCTAAACGGATTTTATGTGGTGACAATCCGCAAAAAAGGGTTCTCCAAAGTAAAATCAAGGATGATATCTTGTGATAATAAAGTGATTTTGAGAGAAAAATAAGGAGAAAAAAAGTTGAAGGTCTCTTGAAGAACACCTATTATGATGTTGCCAATGTTGTTGTTTCTTCAATGTAAAATCAAGGATATTAGAGTGATTTTGAGAGAAAAATAAGACAAAAAAAAGTTGAAGAAGATATCTTTTATAATCGTGCATTTTGATGTTTCCATTGTTGCCTTTTTTTAGCCAATAGAATAAAAAAATAATTTTAAACTACCAAATAACTATGAATTGTAATTTTTTAAAGCATTAATCATATCATGTAATTAATATAGTATTTTGTCTATAATATATAATTTTTCTTTTTTATATTAATTTGTTACTAATGGACAAATATTATAATTAAAGACCCAAAAATATATATATCTATTTTCTGAATATAAAAAAGTAATAAAAATAATTAGAAAGTAGATTATAAGTAATATTTTTTTACGTATAAAAAATTAAAATTATATATATATTATGTCGGTTCGGTTTGGGTTCGGTTTGATTTTATTTTTGCTAATACCAAATCAAACCAAGAATGATCGGGGTTTTTTTGCCAATCAAACCAAACCATAAGTCGATTTTTTTCCTCGGTTTGGTTTGATTCATCGATTCGGTTTGACTTAACGGTTCGATTTGTACACCTCTAGTGGAAAGGATGTGAAAAAGATTTTAAGGGTCAATTGTGACTTTAACCATACTAATGCATGCATTAGAATCCCTTGCACTACTAATACTATGGATATCTGTGCATTAGTTATACACTTCTTAATACTAAATAGAATATTTAACTAATGCAAGCATTAATACTCTACATATGATGAAAAAAAATACCAAACAAAGTATTAGTAATATATAAAGTTAATGCAAGCATTAATTTTTTCTTTTAACTCACTCTATCAAACGACCCCTAAGTGTTAAGATTCACCACTGTGCTTTGACAAATAGCTATGTATTATGGTTTTAACATTATGCTTTTGTGCTCCATTACGTTGTTAATTTTTTCTTGATGTCTAATTTGATTATGCAATTACTTGCAGGTTAGGCGTTAGGGACATCACAGAAACGTTCGATATGAATTAAAGTCAAGGGAGAATAAATAAAGCGCGAATTAGAGTTGTCAAAGGAAATTTATATCACTAGATAATGTGTCTAGGGTCCATTTATGAATAATAAAAATTAACCTCAAAATGAAAAAATGCAACAACGGGGAATAGATTAAGGGTGTCTAACGGGCCGGGCCGGGCCGGGCCAACCCGGAACCGGCCCTCCCATTTTACCCTGGTTCCGGGCCGGTTACGGGCCGGATTTGGCGTTAACCGGGCCGAGTTTGGCGTTAACCGGGTCGGGCCGGGCCAAACAGTAAAAAAATTAAAACCCACCCGAACCCGGCCCACTTAACCCAATCCGGTCAAACCCACCAAGACCCGGTCAAACCCGGTTAAAAACCGGTCAAACCCGTTTAAAAAATAAATAAAAAATCCAATATACACTATATACACTCCAATATACATTATATACACTCCAATATACAATATATATTTTTAAAAAAATATATAAAGTATAAACAATTACACATATATACGTACCATTCAATATATAATTATATATGACTATACATACTACTTTAAATAAAACATATGCTATAATACTATAATATATATATATATATACACTACAATATATATATATACTAATTTATAAAACATATACACATGTATACGTTAAATATATACTACTTTAGAAGATATATACATATATATATGCACCATTCAATATATATGTATTACTTTAAATAAAATATATACTACAATATAGTGATATACATATATATATATACAACAATATGTATATATATATAGTTACATACTAATTTATAAAACATATACACTTGTATACTTTAAAGATATACGTCTATAGAAGATATATACACATATATACGCACCATTCAATATATATGTACTACTTTAAAAAAAGTATATACTACAATATATATACTAATTTATAAAACATAAAGTAATGTATACGTTAAATATACACGTCTATAGAAGATCTATTCACATATATACACTCTATTCTATGTATATGTAATACTTTAAATGAGATATATGCAATATATATACATTACAATATATATTTGTATAGTTATATACTAATTTATAAAATATATACACATGTATATGTTAAATATACACGTCTATAGAAGATCTATTCACATATATACACTCTATTCTATGTATATGTAATACTTTAAATGAAATATACTATTATGTATATACATTACAATATATATTTGTATAGATATATACTAATTTATAAAACATATACACATGTATACATTAAATATACACTTCTATAGAAGATATATACACGTGTATACGCACCATTAAATGTATATATACTACTACTTATAAAATATACTACATTATATATACATTACAATATGTATAGATATACTTATATACTAATTTATAAAACATATACACATGTATACGTTAAATATACACTTCTATAGAAGATATATGCACAAATATACAAAACATATGCTACTTAATATAATAAATTAATAATATTTGGTAGTAGATTAATAATATATTAGAAGTAAGTTTTTAATTTAAAGTAGAAAACTAGAAATTCAATTTTAAATTTTAAATCGTTAAATAAAAAAAATTAAAAAACAACGACTAAGGAGTGAATGAATTTGGGGAATTTTATTGATTGCAAAATGATCCAAAATTTATAATTTACATGAATGAAAAATCTATAAATTATGCATCATTTTTTCCAACTCATTCATGTTAATATTAATGGGAACTTGCATAGGATAATCGAAGTCAACGGGGGCAAAACCATGCATTGGACTTGATTCTGCTGAGTTCTCCCGTGAAGTCATAATTTCTTCAAGTTTCAGCTCGTCGCTCGGCTCCGGTTCCATTCCTTGGTTTCTTCTTTCCGCTCTAATCCAATCTCTGAGGCAAACTAGAACATTCATTGCATTGCTTTCCAATGAGTGTCGGTTGTCTCCAAGCTACTGTCGTCCCTGACTGAAGGCGCTCTCTGATGCAACGGTTGACATTGGAACATTCAAGATATCTCTAGCTAATCTTGAAAGCACAGGATATTGTGATTCATCATTCCTCCACCAATCCAGCGTGTTGATCCGTCGTCTGCGATCCTCTGGTGCCGTCCGAAGATAATATTTCAGCTCTTCCCGATAAGTTGATGTGTACGTTCTCTCATCAACACTGTTCCAATAATTTAAATCATAAAACGAATCAGAAAAACCACCATGTGCCGGCCTTTTAGAAGATGATGGCTCCTCGGGAGGATGAGGAGCGACAGTTGGAGTGATATTTGTAGGTACGGCTGAATCAAATAAATCAGCATAGTGATTATATAATTTTTCTATATAATCCTTTGCATCAGTCGTAGCCGTCCACAAATCAGGCTATACTTGTTCAGAATCATGGTTAGTATTTATTTCTAAGTTAGTATAAATAAGAGTACTAAAGTGACACATATGATTATATTTCATGCACGGATTTAACATAGCACCAACCAAGTAAATAGGGGGAATCGGGAAAAAATATTTTTTAAATTTCGTAAACATGGCGCCAACAGATTCTTTATAACCTTCTTTATTTTTATATTGTTGGAGCAAACCAGAAATATCGGCTATATATGCCAAAATATTACAAACAGTAGGATAGTAAGCACCGGAAAATTCAACCGTAGCTACATAAATTTTTTCTAAAAACTTAACAAGATCATTAATTACAACCCAATCAGAATTATGTAGCATGCAATCAGCAGAATCAGCAAACGAACCGCAATGTTGGTTAAAAGCTAGTGTAATAGGAATTCTATATTTATAACAAGTTTTTAAAAATTCATACGTAGAATTCCATCTAGTATCAATTTCCTCAGGCATCAAAATCGGTGTAAGTCCATTTTCTTGACATTTAACTTTAAATTCTCTAATTCTCGATCTACGATTATTTCCTTGAATAAAACCAACGGCAAGACGAATTTTTTCAATATAAAGCTCAAAAAAGTCAAGACCATCTTTTACAATTAAATTATATTTATGACATGCACACTTAATATGAAAAATTTCAGGCAAGGGCGGAGATAGCGTAGATTTTATTTTTGTTATAGCAGTCTTGTTGTTAGAAGCATTATCAAAAGCAATACATAAAATTTTATTTTCTATACCATAATATCCGGCAATTTTAACAATAGAATCAACAATAAATTGTCCAGTATGTTTACGATCTTCATCATATAAAAAAGCAAGAATACGTTTTTGCATCACTAAATTACTATCCATCCAATGACAAGTAACGGTTAAATAATCATTTTTATTTACAGCACGACCAAGATTAGAAGTTAGGGACAATCTACATTGAATATTTTTTAACAATGTTGATAAATAAAAACAATATTGTGAATGGAGTCTAAATATATCAGACCGACAAGTAGTTCTAGGAATACCATTAAACATAGGATTATAAATTGCTTGTATATAACGAAGAAAAGCATCAGAAGAAGGAAAACTAAAAGGCAAACAACCCACAGCTACCGTAATTTTCCTGAGCTTCTCCATAATCCATATCGTGAGCACCTACACCTATTTCTTCCTCAAAAGGTGTACCAAGCGGTACCGGAGGCGAAGGCACACGGGTATATCTATTATTCGAACTACCTCTACCGCTAGTAATTCGCTTTTTACTACCACTACCGCTTCCGGGACAAAAAATTTTAACACCTTTAGTAGCGAGGTTTTTTAATTTATCAATAATATAAATTAAATTAAATTAAAAATATTCAAAATACACAAATATAATAAAATTAAATATTAAACAATTAATACAATAAATAAAAATTAAACGTAAGAGATGGAACGACAATACCAAATTTTGGAAGTATCCGAAGATTGCGACTTTAGAAACTTCCGCTCGTACTTTGTAAACGAAAATTAAAAAATTAAAGTGAACACTTTAAGAAATTAAATATATTGAATATTAGAGAATTGAGAATTGAGATTTGAGAGAGAATGAGATTTGAGAGAGTGAAAAATTGTGTGAAAAATGATTTGAAGTTGTAGGGTATTTATAGATTTTTTTTGGGGATTAAAAAATATATATATTTTTTATTTTTTTTATTAAATGGGACCAAACTAGCCGTTTGGACCCAAAAACGGCTATATAGCCGTTGGGCCAACGGCTAGTTTGGCCCAAAATCTATTTTTTTTTTATTTCTTTTTTTGGGCCGGGCCGGGCCGGTTAACCGGCAGGCCTGGATCGGGCTTGGTCCGGGCCGGGTTAACCGAGCCCATTTTAACCAAAAAACCGGCCCGGGACCCGGAACCTAAAGCCCTAGGGCTTACCGAGCCGGGTCAAACCGGGCCGGGTTAGCTAATCGGGCCGGCCCGGCCCGTTTGACACCCTTAGAATAGATCTTACCTTAATAATTCTAATGAGATAATAAATTTCTATTAACTAACAAGAGTGTAAAAAATAAGAGATAGGGAGGATTAGATATTTTAAAATCATCATAAAATTTATTTCACAATGATGGCAAATTACAAAGAACAAAGCTTTAATAAAAACATATAAAAATTAAGGAGAAGTTTGAGTTATCAACCTCAAACTCCTTTTTACAAACGTATGACCTAAATAAAAAGCTGGTCCATCTAAAATAACTTGAGTTATATTATGGTGTATTTGGGTACAAGAATATGTATACATGCAACACACATTTCAACTCTAGTTCAAGTCTAAGACAAGAACACTTTTGAAGTTACTTAACATCTTCAACACTAGATTATGAATAATCTATCTAAGAAGTGTGTTTATTTTCAGAAAATAGATAACATAGAATTTGTAAGGCCAAGTCCCCATAGTTCACAGAGTGTCCTTAAGGAATAATTCCCCTCACTATACCCGAGGTTATGGAATCTTCCACCCAGGATAAAATGGCCTTCAATCCGAACAATAGCGGTACCTCAAATTGTTGGATTCAATGAACTCACTCAGCAGTTTGATTGATCACACAGAATGTTTTGAAGACAAGAAGAGAGTTTGTATTTCAGAAAATTCGTGTCTAAACCTGTGGATGAAAACAGGTTTATATAACCTTCATATGCCTCTTCTGAAAAGTGACAATGGTTCACTTAAAGGTGTGATCTTTCCTGAAAGATCATGTCTGTTCGTCCAAAGTTTGCATCTTTTCCGAACAGGCAGACCATTTCATGAATCAGTGTGTCATTTCGTTGAAGGATCACATCCTTCTGAAGCACCAGTTCAAAATAGTGCATCCTTCTGAAGCATCAGTTTTAAACAATGCATCATTTTGAAGCATTAGTTTGAAACACTGCATGCATGCATATAACTGGAGGATCAAAACACAGAAAAAAATTACTGTGTTTATATTTTTCCCTTCGGATTAAATTTTTGTCAAATAAACTTTGTCCAAAAGGATAGATCTCATCGATCGATTATTTCTCAAATCCAAATCCGAAGCCGAAGCCGAGCGAGCGTCGGCGACGACGACGCAAGGAATCTCTTATTTCTTGCCTCACTTACCAAGTGGAATAAGTATTTCTTAATCTAAAAACTTGAAAGTCACATTCTCCCACCAATGTAGGAGAAATAGTATACTGTCCATTTTAGAGTACACTTTCCATTTTAGTGTTTTCTTCTCTATTTTTTCTTCCACTTGGTTTCCTCCATTTTTAATTCACACTTTTCATATACTTTGAACCCAACAATCCCCCACATGAATGGGAATGATTATTTTTCGTACAAAATTTACGGACAAGTATGTGATCATCAAGCAAAGACTGATTGCATCTGGATAAGTGGATTTTCCTTTGAACTTTCTGTAGTGAACATGCATCGGGTGCACTCGGTTAATCGGTAGATTTGACATCTTTGAACCGTCGAGATTTAATGTACACCAAGACAACACATGTCACACAACCAGCCTTTTATCATTTATGGTTCTCACAGTTTTATTCTTTTCAGCCATAAACACGTCCCAGTTTCATGAGAGCTTAGACAATAGGCCTTTACTAATATTCTCCTTGAAGCGGATTCCACTTCACCCTCACATAGGTGATTTCTAAACGTTCAATCCTATAGATTACACTATTTGGTCAAATCAACCAAATTTAGATAATCATTAAAAGACTTTTCACCTTAAGTCTTATCCTTGTTTACTAAACATTGTCTACATCATGAGAATGGGTTGGGTAATTGACAATGTTGAACCTATCAGACACAACTTTTTTTTATCTCCTTGAACCTAGCTCTTGGGATCTCCAGTTTGCTAGGTAGAGTTACCGCCATGCTGACTTGTCCTAGGCCTTAAACCCATTCCCTTGGATGTCCTTTCCACTCCTTCTCTAGATAGGCCTTTTGTAAGTGGATCCGACACATTATCTTTTGACTTTACATAGTCAAAAGTGATAATTCCACTAGAGAGAAGTTTCCTAACGATATTATGTCTCCGTCGTATGTGACGAGATTTACCATTGCACATCATGCTCCCTGCCCTACTTATTGTCGTCAGGATATCACAGTGTATATATACTGGTGCCATTGGTTTGGGCCAATAAGGACTATCTTTCAAGAAATTCCGAAGCCATTCTGCTTCTTCACCGGCATTATTCAATGCGATAAATTCAGATTCTATTGTAGAGCGAGCAATACAAGTCTGTTTGGATGATTTTCAAGAGACTGCACCTCCACCGATAGTAAATACATATCCACTTGTGAATTTTGCTTCGTTCGATCTGTTGATCCAATTTGCATCACTATATCCTTCGAGTACCGCGGGATATTTATTATAATGCAAGGCATAGTTTTGAGTGTATTTAAGATACCCCAAAACTCTTTTCATTGTCATCCAATGAGTTTTGTTAGGATTACTCGTGTACCGACTTAATTTACTAATAATGCATGCTATGTCTGGTCGTGTACAGTTCATTATATACATTAACATCCCAATACTCTTGCGTACTCCAATTGTGAGTCACTTTCACCTTCATTCTTTCGAAGTGCAAAGCTTAGATCTAATGGAGTCTTGGCAATACCAAATTCTATATACTTGAATTTTTCAAGTACATTTTCGATATAATGAGACTGTGACAATACCAACCCTTATGGAGTTCTATTGATTCTTATTCCTAAGATCACATCCGCAACTCCAAGGTCTTTCATATCAAACTTACTCTCGAGCATTCGTTTCGTTGCATTTATGTCAGAAATGTCTCTACTGATGATCAACATATCATCCACATATAAACAAACAATGACTTGGTGATTTGGAGTGTCTTTAATATAAATACATTTATCACATTCATTTAACTTGAACCCGTTTGCCAACATGGTTTGGTCAAACTTTGCATGCCATTGTTTAGGTGCTTGCTTTAGTCCATACAACGACTTAATAAGTTTACACACCTTATTCTCCTTTCCTGGAGCCAAAAAACCCTCAGGCTGTTCCATGTATATTTCTTCCTCCAATTCTCCATTTAGGAATGCGGTTTTCACATCCATTTGATGGATTTTAATATCTTATACAGCCGCCAAGGCAATTAACCTTCAAATCGATGTTATCCTTGTTACTGACGAGTATGTATCAAAGTAATCAAGACATTCTTTTTGTTTGAAGCCTTTTACTACAAGTCTTGCCTTGTATTTGTCAATAGTATCATCCGTTTTTCTTTTTCTTTTTGAAGATCCATTTAGAACCTAAAGGTTTATTTCCTGGAGGAAGATCAACCAATTCCCACGTATGGTTGCTTAAGATTGAATCAATCTCACTGTTGACTGCCTCTTTCCAAAAGGATGAGTCTGACAACGATTAAATATTTGAAGCTCATTTTCTAAGAGAAATGTTACAAAATCTGATCCAAATGAAGTAGACATTCTTTGACGTGTACTACATCTAGGATTCTCTTCATTATGTACATTCTCACTTGGTTCATCTCGAGGTCGTTTAGATCCTCCACTAGACTATTCTTGTCTAATTTTATACGGAAAATATTTTCAAAGAATTCAGCGTTATCTGATTCAATTACCGTATTTTCATTTATATCCGGATGTTCGAATTTATGAATCAAAAATCGACATGCTTTACTGTTTTTAACATATCCTATGAATACGCAGTCCACAGTCTTAGGTCCTATCTTAACCCTTTTAGGCATAGAAACTTGGACCTTTGCTAGACACCCCCACACTTTGAAATATTTCAAGTTAGGTGTCCTTCCTTTCCATTTTTCATGAGGAATTGATTGTGTCTTACTATGGGGAACTCTATTGAGTATACGATTGGCTTTAAGGATAGTCTCCCCCACAAGTTTTGTGATAAACCGGAACATATAAGTAACGCATTCATCATTTCCTTCAACGTTTGGTTTTTTCTTTCCGCAATTTCATTAAATTGAGGTGAATACGGGTCCGTAGTTTGATGGATGATTCCATTCTCTATACATATTTCGGCGAAGGGAGATTCATATTCTCCACCCCTATCACTTCTTATCATTTTTATTTTTTTCTCTAACTGATTTTCTACTTCAGTTTTGTATTGCCTAAACGCATCTATTACTTCATCCTTACTATTTAGCCAGTAGACATAACAATATCTAGTGCAAACGTAAAACTTAGGAAATACTTTTTCCCACCAAGTGATGGTGTTAACTTCATATCACAAATGTCAGTGTGTATTAAGTGTAAGGGATTGGAATTCCTGTCAACGGACTTATAAGAAAGCTTTGCATACTTTGATTCCACACACGTTTGACACTTTGATTTATTGCACTCAAAGTTTGGCAAAACCTCTAAGTTAATCAGTTTTCGTAACGTTTTGTAATTAACATGGCCTAAACGTTCATGCCACAAATTATAAGACTCAAGTAAGAAGAATTTAAAATTTTATTGATTTCAACAATCATTACATTCATCTTATAAAGGCCCTCGGTGAGATAGCCTTTTCCTACATACACTTCTCCGTTGCTAATCATAATTTTTTCAAAAACGGTTACACATTTGAATCCGTTCTTGTCTAGAAGTGAAACAGAAATCAAGTTCCTACGTAACTCCGGAACGTACAAGTCATTGTTAAGTGTCAAGACCTTTCCGGAAGTCATTTTAAAGCCCACTTTTTCTATTCCTTCTACCTTAGCCGTAGCGGAGTTAGCCATGTAGATCATTTCTTCTACTTGAGCCGGAGCGAATGACGAAAACAACTCTTTGTTGGCACAAACATGACGGGTGGCACCAGAATCTATCCACCACTCGTGAGGATTCCCCACCAATGTAGACACGTAATTTTTTATCCTCCCTAAATTTTAACTTGTCTATCAATATTAAATATTTATATTTAATCATATATTATTTTTATTTTTATTCAAATTTTTAATAATAATATAAAAATTAAAAATATTTTTCTTTTCTAAATTTTAATAAATAAATTAGTATTTATATTTGTTATTGCTATTATTATTCTATTATCTTATTTATTTATTATTAATAAATTTATTTATTTATTTATTTTTAAATAAAAAAAGAAAAGAAGTGGGAAATTTTATTTTTAAAATTTAAATTACCTACCCTGTTCCCTCCCCTATCCCCCCCCCCCCCCCCAAAAAAAAATAAATAAAAAATCCCTCTACGAAAAGGAATCCCACCCACAGAGAAATCTAAATACACAAACTCAGAGACAGAAAAGGAACAGAAAGAAAAAACATCAGTAACGAGTAAAAAAAAAAGTGAAAATCAGAGAACAACAACAGAAAAAAATTTGATTAAAGAGAGGGAAGAAAGGTTGAAGTGGGATTTCGGTCAAAGTTTTCGGTGACGGAGTTTGAATTTTGCTTTAATACATTAACAGGTTCTACTTTAAATTTGAATTACTCATTGTATGAAATTTTTATCAGTGAATCAAATTTATCTTAGTGGTTGATGATATGTAGTATTATTTATTTAACGTTTTGAATTATGAAAATATATATAGCAATACCCTGACATATATGCATGTATTCACTGTCAAAATATAACACTTTCACACATACTATTTTGCACAACAACACTGCATCAATTCCGTCATCTTCTCTATCAATTTACATGCACACACTAAATATACCCAGTTTAAAAAAAATATATGTATAGCTTCACATTTCACTCACATATACACATTCTAGAGAACAAAATCGATAGTTGAGCGAGATGAAAAGAAATTGATATTTTCTGAATTTTTCGACGAGTAAATTCCAAAACGAAGGCAAACTTTGCCAGAAAAAATCCATCCCCCCGCTGACCCCTCTATTCCTCGCCAGATTTGGCCAATCAATCAGATCTGCGCCGCCCCTCTCCCTTTCCTATCGCTAACCATTGCCGTACTTCACTGCGTCTCCAAAATCTGTTGAAAATATTTAACGAAGTAATGCCGGTGATATCAGTCCTAATTTCGACGAACGTTTATTAGAAAATGGAAGGAGTAGTTACAGGATGTATGGATCAGATATGACATTATTTTAAGAAGTTAATAATGATATAGAATATTGAATTTGTTAAATTTCATATTTTGGTTAATGGTTTTATGTTACTTAACAGTTTATCTATAATAACTTTGTATATTTTTCCTATATATTGTATTATTTATTATTTTGGCTTATTCGTTATATCATTGACAAGATTTAATCATTATTTGTTAAATTAATTAATCATTTTAATTAATTTTTGTTAAAATTAAATTATTAAGATTAAATATTCTTTCAAATGAATGAATGAATAAATAAATAAATATTTTTAACATTTAATAAATTTTAAGCACATTTAAAATTTTCGTCTCAATTAAGAATACGGTATACGTATCTCTTGAGACATTTTAAAATTCAAGGATGCAATAATGCACCTTAGCAAATATTTTCTAAAATTAACTTTCACCGATTTATTTCTAAATATAAGATAATAGACAACATTTTTCGTATAATAAAAATAGAGCAAGATTAATATAATATGGATTATTTTATAATAATAATAATAATTATTATTATTATTATTATATTGTTTTATTTTTGTCATTAATAAGATCTTGTTATTATTATATTATGTTTATTTGTCGTCATTAATAAGATTTTATTATTTTATTATTTTAATTAATTATTTTTAAATAAAATTGCTCTAAATCACTATTAGAATTAAATAGAACTTTGAGTAATAACGTCTTTAATATTAGTTAAATTTTAGATACGTTTAAAATATTTGTCTCGATTAAGAATGCGACGTACGCATCTTTTTGAGACCTTTAAAAATAATTCGAGGATGTAATATTGTACTTCGGCAAAGTTCGTCTTAAAATTATTTTTCACCAATTTAATACAAGAGTTTTAAATAATTTTAGTATAATAAAATGAGCGATTTTAGGGCCTACTAACATAATCTGTCAAAATAATTTAAGTTAAGATAAGTCAATAAAAGCGACCGTGCTAGAACCACGGGACTCGAGGGGTGCCTCACACCTTCTCCTCGATCAACAGAATTCCTTACCCGGTCTTCTATTTCCGCAGACCATAAGAAAGAGTCATTTCCTTTTGATTAGGGATTCAAAAAGGTGACTTGGAACACCATAACTCAATTTCAAGTGGCGACTCTGTAAATAAATTAATCCCTATTCAAAATCGTCACTTTAATTGGTAAAACCCTTCGACCTCGACTCCCGTTCGAGGTGAAAAAAGGGGTGTGACAACCAAGTTGCATTTTGAAAACATAACACACAGATCATCACATTCTTTGTTGGACTCTATCATATTTGCTTGGTCTTTTTTTCTTGCCTTTCTTAGGGGCACAACAATCCGTGGACTTATGGTCAATCTTGCCACAGTTGAAGCACTTTCCCTTGAATTTCTTCTTGGGTTGATTGCTTCTTTGTTCAACTTTCTTCTTTTCTTAGAATTGTTTTGGTCATCTTCTACAATATGTGCTCCATTAATTGTAGAATTCTCTTTTGACCTTCTCTCGGCAGCCTTATTATCCTCTTCAATACGCAGTCGGACAATAAGATCTTCGACAGTCATCTCCTTGCGTTTGTGCTTCAAGTAGTTCTTGAAGTCTTTCCACATAGGTGGTAGCTTCTCAATGATCGCTGGTACTTGAAATGCATCATTCACAATCAAACCTTCCACTAGGATATCGTGGATGATTACTTGTAATTCCTGGACTTGAGAGGCAATCGATTTGCTATCTATCATTTTAAAATCCTGGAACCTTGCAACAAAGAATTTCTTAATTCCCGCATCCTCTATCTTGTATTTTCGTTCTAGTGCCCCCCACAATTTCTTTGATGTCTTAGTTCCACTATAAACATTATAGAGGTCGTCTCGGAGACCACTCAAGATATAATTCCTGCAAAGAAAGTCCGAGTGTTTCCAAGCCTCTACAATTATGAAACACTCTTTGTCTGAGGTTCCCTCGAGCACCTCAGGAGCATCCTCACTAGTGAACCGTTGAAGACATAGTGTTGTGAGGTAGAAGAACATCTTTTGCTGCCATCGCTTAAAGTCAATGCCCACAAATTTTTCGGGCTTCTCCGTAGGTGCCATTAGTTGCGGAACATTTGCTCGACTTGTTGAGGCAATACTAGTTGCCCCCACAGTCGTAGCTGCATCTTGCATTTGACTTTCGTTAGTCATTTTTCCGCAACCACAAGACAATAAAATTTAGTATTTTCAGAATACTACTTATAAAGTTAAGCAACTTTAAACCCTCCTTCTTGTTTCTAGCTAACGATGAAGTTTTTATGACTTCCAATTGTCAATCGAGTGATCTTTAACTTATGATGAAGATTTTATGTCTTCGAAGCACTAGTTAAGTTCAAACGGAGTAGAAAGCTTAAAGTTTTAATCTCCAAAAACAAGCAATACAAATTCAGCAACGTTCTTCCTTAAGATTGTTATATTATGGTGTATTCGGGTACAAGAATCTGTATACATACAACACAAACTTCAACTCTAGTTCAAGTCTAAGACAAGAACACGTATGAATATAAACACTTGGAAGTTACATTCTCCCACCAATGTGGGAGAAATAGTATACTTTCCATTTTAGAGTACACTTTTCATTTTAGTGTTTTCTTCTCTATTTTTCCTTCCACTTGATTTCCTCCATTTTTCATTCATACTTTTCATATACTTTAAACCCAACAATGTATTCTTCTTCAAATCTATCTAAATCACTTGAAAATTTATCACTTCTTCTTGAATTTGTTGAATCTTATTGACGTTGTTGATACTAAAATAATTATTAAATATTTATCTTGTTTGGACTTAAATAGAATAATCATCTTCAAGAAAACCTTTCTATCATAAATAAAAATATGCAAGTCTGACTCTGTATTGAAAACACAATAGTCAGCACCCTCATGTGCTCATGCAGCAGACTTAGATCCCAAAAAAGAAGCTTCCTATTCATTCTTTTTTATCTCTTGACACAGTTATATTAATGGCTCATTCAACCCGAAGCCAGTTGAATTGAATATATGAATTCTCACTGACCATGTAATCATATTTTTAACTAATGGGCATCATCAATAATTAACAATAACGACATATCCAGTAGTCTATTTATGTTAAATAATTAATGATGAATTTATTGTTTCATGTTATCTTGTCCACATTCACTTCTAGTTTGTCTAGTGTGTACCAAGAATTGCAACAACAACAGATCCAAAGCTCTCATAAACCTAAACCTAAAAGATGAAAGTGCATCTTTTTCTTCAACTTTTTCCACATTTCATCTTCTTTACATTATTAGCACAATCCAAAACTCATCCTACAGATATACAAGGACTTCAACATCTCAAAAATGCAATGAATCCAAATTCCATTTCACCTGGTTCATGTTTAAGCTCATGGAACTTCACCTTAGACCCTTGTGATCACATTTTCACTGACCGGTTCACCTGCGGTTTTCGATGTGATCTCATTGTCTCCGGTTTTTATCGAGTCACTGAAATCAGTCTAGACCAGGCCGGTTACTCCGGTTCATTGCCCACTTCACTCAACCTTCCTCATCTCGAGGTCTTAGACATGTCATTTAACTCCCTCTCAGGTTCAATCCCGAATTCAATCTCAAATCTAACTCGTCTTAGACGACTTAGTCTTTCTAAAAACTCAGTTACAGGTGAAATAACTGCCTCGATTGGAACTCTTCTATATTTACAAGAACTATATCTCGATAACAACAAACTCACAAGTTCAATCCCGAAAAGTATTAATCGTTTAGTCAATCTAAAACGACTTGAGCTTCAACAAAACAATATTTCAGGGGAGTTACCTGATTTGACTCAACTCAAAAACCTGATGTTCGTAGACTTAAGTGATAACAGACTCACTGGAAATGTATTCACTTTATTCACGTCAACTTTCCCTAATTCCATCGTTGAGCTCTCAGCACGCAACAATTATTTATGTGGAGAGTTTCCGTTGATCATTGGAGAGTTGAAGTTTCTACAAGTGTTAGATCTGAGCCATAATTTGTTATCAGGAGTGGTACCAGCTGCGCTGTTTCAACATCCATCTCTTCAGCAGCTCACACTTTCGCACAACAATTTGACATTTATGCAAATGCCGAAAGATTTAGAGTTTGGAAACAAGTTGATAGCAGTTGATCTGAGCTGTAACAATTTGCATGGCGGCTTGCCGGCTTTCATGGCGGCAATGCCGGAGCTGTCCGCTCTGAATTTGGAGCATAACAAGTTTTCCGGAACGATACCATTACAGTATGCAGTAAAAGTTGTGGGCCCGAAGAAGGCTACGGCGTTGTTTGAGAGATTGTTATTGGGCTGGAATTATTTGTATGGGCCTATTCCTGGGCCTTTATTGGGCCTAAGGCCCGGTTCTGTTAATGTTAGTTTGGTGGGTAATTGCTTGTTTATGTGTCCAAATGCGTTATACATTTGTCATGGTGGAAATCAGAAATCTTTTTTGGATTGTAAGAAGTTTGGGCCTAGGATTCCTTGAGTTGTTTTGGGCCCAAATTGGGAACCATTTAGGCTCATTTGTATATCTTTGACCAATGTTTTAGGACTTAAGGTAGACTTTACAAGTTTAATTAGATGAAATAATGAAGGTCTCTCTATTGTAGAAGAACAATATGTCATCTTGTGACTTTTTTATATAGGAAAAAGGTTTGCATGTTTTATCTTTTTCAGCAAATGTGTTCCTCTTCGAAGTGTAAGTAGTCAGCAGACGACCAAGAAACTACTCGACTATGTACATTTGTAACATTAATAATGATATTATTGAAACTTACTTGAATTTAAATACGCTGTGTGGGGCACTTATGTGAACCAATTAATACTTCTAAAAATTACACAAACCCATAAAAATTCCATCTCTCCAAACATATTACAAAAATCACATTTTTCTCTAACAATACATGTACATAGCTTTTTATGCATATATCGACCATGTTATGTATATGAATTGGCTTTGTTATGTAAATGTTGACCTTGCTATGTATATATAGGTCTTGACATACTTGTTATGTATATAAATCGGCCTTGTTGTGTATATGTCGGCCTTATCATATACAAAGGTTTCTATGTATATGTTGGCCTTGTTGTATATATGAATCGAGAGAGAGAGTAAAGTAATTAAGGAAGTGGGAGAGAGTGTAAATAATTCTAATAAGGTTGGAATTTGTGTTATTTTACTCTTTTCAAAGACATTCAATAGTTTTTATGCCGTTTTTTAAGGTAATAGAATATTTTATATTGGGTTAGAGAGAAAAGAAAACTTCAGCAATTCAGCTTCATTGATTTTGGAGTCTTTATTTTCTATTTGATCTACATATAAATTTATCTTCAATTCTTTTACCATTTGATCAAGAGCGTTGATATTGGCAGAGACTCTCTCTCCTCGATAACGTAAACTTCAACTGTAACGGCCCGTTAACGTAAACTTCGACTGATCGAATGACGCCGGCGACGGCATAGACGTGCCAGCAACAGGTAAGAGTTACTCTCTTTCCCTCGTTTTCTATATCCCCTTCTCTTTCTCTTCCCCTTTTCCCTCTTGTCACTGCTATCGTCAGTGGGATTAGGGTTTTTGCCGGCTCGACTCCGGCGAAGGTATTAGTGTGCATCACTGAACGATGCAGGTTGGTACGATGACAACTGGTGAACAGATTTCGGTAATACGCAGGAGATGGTCCGGTGATATTTAGGCGAAGCAACGAGACATTATTCTGGAGACTCTATTCCGACAACTAATTTCGATATCAAGTTGCCAGAACCTAGAAGTACCACGCAAGAGGTAAGGAATTGGCACACACAAGTATCCCGATGACCTCTAAACTTTGTTATTTAGTTCATTCTTTCAGTCTAGTTTTGTCATATTATTTTGTTTCTTCTGATTTTATTGTGACTGGTTGCTCTCTCATATTGGTAAATATTATACTGTTGTTCTAACTGCTTAGCCGGATAATGTGTTTTATGTGTGCCGTCTATTTTTATATTATTGCTTTGTTTGGGGTTGTGTTTCTATTTTGTGAGTAGTGGATTTGGGGGTTGATGGTGAAATAGGGTCATGTCCGAGGAGTTGGAGCTGGGGGATTGTTTTGGGAGTGGGTGATGAAGGAAGAGCAGGGGTGGGTATGGGGTCCAGGTCATGTGTTAAGGATGGTTCGGTGAAGGGTGGTAGAGGTAGGCGAGAGGCGAGATAAGATAGGTTGAGGGTAGGGTTTTGGAACATAGGAACCCTTCAGGGTAAGTCTGTAGGGCTGGTGAAGATTCTTAAGAAGAGAAGGATTAATATTGTGTGTATCTAGGATACTAAGTGGGTAGGGTCTAAGGATAGGGATGTGAATGGGTATAAGTTGTGGTACTCAGAGAGTAAGAGGCGTCGGAATGGAGTGGGCATCCTAGTGGATGAAGAGCTTAAAGGGCAGGTGGTGGAGGTTAAGAGGGTTAGTGATAGGCTGATGATGATTAAGTTGGCCATTTGGGGATTTACGCTGAATGTATGTACTATTTATGCATTGTAGGTGGGCTTGGAAGAGGAGATGAAAGGGAATTTTTTGGAGACTTTGGATGAGGTGGTGAGAAGTATGCCTAGTTCAGAGAATATTGTCATAGCAGTGGACTTCAATGGACACATTAGGGTTTTATCGGAAGGCTATGACGATGTGCATAGAGGGTTTGGTTTTGGTGTTAGAAATGGTGAGAGAGATTCTCTATTGGATTTTGCGAGGGACTTTGAGCTGGTGGTAGTGAATTCGAGCTTTTCAATGAAAGAGGATCACTTGATTACCTTCAGAAGTGCGTTAGCCAAGACTCAGATTGACTTTTTGCTGCTTAGGAAGGAGGATAGGGCTTTATGTAAGGACTGTAAAGTCATTCCGAGTGAATATCTTTCGACTTGGCACAGGCTTATGGTGATGGAATTGGTTATCGAAAAAAGCAAGAAGAGAAGGGGGAGGGTCGATTTAGAATTAAGTGGGGTGGCTGGACGTCAGTTTATGTGTTGGATATAGTGGAGAAGGTGGCGGTAATGGGGGTGTGGGAGTGTAGGAGGGACATAGATGATATATATGGTATAGGGTTGCCAGCTGCATCAAGGAGACGACTAGGGAACTGTTGGGTATTTTGAGGGGTCGGGCAGGACGGCATAAAGGAGACTGGTGGTGAAATGAAGAAGTTAAGAAGAAAGTGAAGATTAAGAATGGGCGTATGTTAAGTTGATTGAGAGTAATGATAAAGAGGAGAAGAGAATGAATAGGGAAATTTACAAATTAGCAAGGAAGGAGGCTAAGTAAGCAATTATGGCTACTAATACAACAACGTTTAAGTGCTTGTATGCGGGGTTAGAGGTGAAAGGCGGGGAAAAGAGGTTGTAAAGGCTTACTAAGGCTAGGGAGCAGAATTAAGTGGATGAGGAGCTTAGAGGGCAGGTGGTGGAGGTTAAGAGGGTTAGTGCTGATGATGATTAAGTTGGTCATTGGGTTGTTTTCATTGCATGTGTGTAGTGTTTATGCGCCTCAGGTGGGCTTGGATGAGGAGGTGAAAGCGATATTTTGGGTGACTTTGGATAAGGTGGTGAGAAACGTGCCTAGCTCGAAAAAGATTATCATAGCGGGGGACTTCAATGGACACATTGGGGTTTTACAGAGAGGTTATGACGATGTGCAAGGAGGTTTTGGTTTCGGTGATACAAATGGTGAGGAGGTTTCTTTGTTGGATTTTGTGAGGGATTTTGGGCTGGTGGTAGTGAATTTGAGCTTTCCTAAGAAGGAGGATCACCTGATTACCTTCCGAAGCGCGTTAGCCAAGACTCAGATTGGCTTTCTGTTGCTTAGGAAAGGGGATAGGGTTTTGTGTAAGGACTGTAAAGTCATTTTGAGTGAGCACCTTTCAAGCCAGCACAGAATTTTGGTGATGGGCTTAATTATCAAGAGAAGCAAGATGAGTAGGGCAGGAGAGGGTCGACCCAGGATTAGGTGCAGTGGCTTAACGCCAGTTAGTATGTGGGAGATAGGGGAGAAGGTAGCGGGAATGAGGGTGTGGGAGTGTAGGGGGGACGTGGATGATATATGGGATAAGGCTGCCAGTTGCATCACGAAGATGGCTAGATAGGTGTTGGGTGTTTTGAGGGGTCGGGCAGGTCGGCATAAGAGGGACTGGTGGTGGAATGAAGAAGTTAAGAAGAAAGTGGAGATTAAGAAGAGGGCATATGCTAAGTTGATTGAGAGTATAGATGAAGAGGAGAAATGGGTGAATAGGGAGGTTTACATAGTAGCAATAAAGGAGGCTAAATTAGTAATTACGGCTGCTAAGACAACAGTGTTTGGGAGCTTATATGCGGGGTTAGAGGAGAAAGGAGAAGAAAAAAATTATATAGGCTTGCTAAGGCTAGGGAGGGAAAGGGTCGTGACCTCGATCAAGTGAAGTACATTAAGGGGGAGGATTATAGAGTTTTGGTGAAGGATGTTCACATTAAGAAGATGTGGCATAAGTATTTTCATAGACTTTTGAACAAGGAGGGAGACAGAGGCATTGAGTTAGGGAAGGGGAAGCGCTCGGAGGGGAGCCATGATTTCAGTTTCTGTAGACGTTTTGAGGTTGAGGAGGTCAAAGAGGCTATCCGTAGGATACGAAGGGGTACGACAACGGGACCTGACGAGATCCCGGTGAATTTTTGAAAGTATGTTGGTGAAGCAGGTTTAAGGTGGCTGACTGATTTATTTAACGACATTTTCAAGATTGTGAGAATGTTTGAGGCTTGGAGATGGAGTATGATAATTTCGTTATATAAAAACAAAGGTGACATTCAGAGTTGCAAAAACTATAGGGGTATTAAGCTGTTGAGTCTCACTATGAAGATTTGGGAGAGGGTGGTTGAGTAGCGATTGAG
Source organism: Capsicum pubescens (assembly GCA_030864215.1). NCBI lineage: Eukaryota > Viridiplantae > Streptophyta > Magnoliopsida > Solanales > Solanaceae > Capsicum > Capsicum pubescens. Next base: position 6,070,440 of record CM061541.1, on the reverse strand, counting down.
GAGGGTCATGTCCATTTTAGAGAATCAGATTGGTTTATGCCTGATCACTCGACGACAGAGGCAATCCACCTGGTGAGGAGATTGGTGGAGCAGTATAGGAAAAGGAAGAGAGATTTGCACGTGGTGTTTATCGACCTGGAGAAGTCGTATGACAAAGTCCCTAGGGAGGTTCTTTGGAGATACTTGGAGATGAGAGAGGTTACGGTGACATACATTAAAGCTATTAAGGATATGTACGATGGAGTAAAGACTCGGGTGAGGGCGACGGAAGAAGACTCAGGGAATTTTCCGATCGAGACAGGGTTGTACCAGGGATCGACTGTTAGCCCATTTTTATTTGCGTTGGTGATGGACATGTTGACATGGAGTATTCAAGGAGAGGTGACTTGGTGTATGTTATTTGCAGATAATATAGTGCTGATTGATGAGACGCAGGAGGGTGTGAATGAAAGTCTGGAGGTTTGGAGGAAAACCCCTAAATCTAAGGGGTTCAGGCTGAGTAGGTCCAAGATGGAGTATATGGAATGCAAGTTTAGTAACTCAAGTCAGGAGGATGAAGTGGTGGTGGGGTTGGATTTCCAGAATATTTGTAAGAGGGATAGTTTTAAGTATCTTGGGTCTATGATTCAGGGGAATGCGAGATTGATGAGGATGTATCTAAACGTATTAGAGTAGGTTGGATGAAGTGGAGGCTCTCCTCGGGAGTGTTGTATGGTAAGAAGGTACCCCTTAAGCTTAAAGGCAAATTCTACAGAGTGTCAGTCCGTCCGGCCATGCTATATGAAGCGGAGTGTTGGCCGGTCAAGAACTCCTACATACAACAATTGAAGGTGGAGAAAATGAGAATGTTGCGCTGGATGTGTGGACTTACTAGAGGGGATAAAGTTAGGAATGATACTATCAGGGAGAATATGAGAGTGGATTTGGTGAAGGAGAAGTTGCGAGAAAGAGGCTAAGATGGTTTGGGCATGTGATGAGGAGGGGCACGGATGCCCCAGTTGTAGGTGTGAGAGGCTAGCTTTGGATGGATTTAGAAGGAGTAGAGGTAGGCTGAAGAAATACTGAAGGGAGGCGATTAGACATGACATGGAGCAGCTTAAGCTTACTGAGGACATGACCCTCGATAGGAAGGTGTGGAGGCCGCGAATAAAGGTATAAGGCTAATGTGAGTGTGTGGGTTGCAACAAGGTGTTAGGAGAGCTCTTGTAGAGCCGGGTAGTAAGCATAAGACTGTGTTCGTTAGTAGGAGCATCTAGTCATGAGGGTTTGTGTGTGGTGGGTGTCTTCGGGATGTGAGTGTATGTTACTACAAGGTGGGTGTTCTATCTCTTATTTCCTATTTCAAATTACTCGTATTTCTCTTATTTTGTATTTCTCTGATATCTATTTTATTACTTCTTATTCCTTATTTATGTTTTGTCATCATCCTGCTTCATGTTTCACTACAATCTTGTGTACTATTCTCTATCCTGAGTCGGGGGTCTATCAAAAACATCCTCTCTACTTCTTCGGAGGTAGTGGTATGGACTGTATACATTCTACCCTCCCCGGTCCTCACTTTGGGGGAATAGACTGGGTATGTTATTGTTGTATTATTATTAATTAACGTAACATACGTACAAATCATGTACAATTGACTAGTGTTTCAACAAACATATATGACCTTTTATAATTTAATAAGATGCATATCATTAAAAAAGGCTTAAGTCATCGACAGACACTTAAAGTTATCTCGAAAATTCACTTAGACCCCTCAAGTAAGGCCTGTACTTATCAAGTCCCTAACCCACCTGAATTTTAATTCAATCTGGCCTTTTTTTGTCAATCATCTAAAAGCTGAAGTGTGTGCAACACACACGCGATGATGTGACAAAAATGTAAAATTTAAAAAAATGTAAATTCTTTTATTTTTCACAAATAAAAAAAATGTAAAATTAATTCAATTTAAAAAATTGTTAATTTAATTCAACAAATTTGTAAAGAAGAAGAGGGGGGGACAAGGGTGGAGTAGGGGGTTTATTTTTTAAAAAAAAAATTGTAATTTTAATTATAATTTAATTAGTTATGAAATATTTTTAATTAATTTTGAATTCAATGCCAAGTGTCATCGTTTAATTCATCATTTGTGCCACGTCACGCGAGTGTAACACTCTCTATGAACCTATTCTTGATTGTGTAAAAAAAGGCTTGATTAGATCAAAATTCGGGTGGATTGGGGATTTGATAGGTACAAATCTTAGTTGAGGGGTCTAAGTAAATTTTCGGGACAACTTTAGGTGTCGAACGATGACTTAAGCCATAATAATAATATTTGTCTCTGAAAGTATAGAGTTGAAAAAAAAAATATAGAAATAGAATTGTTGCACACAACTACATATCTAGACCACTGTGAAAGTATAGAGTTGAAAAAAAAATATTGAAATAGAATTGTAATTTAACTTCTCAAAAATATCCTTCGCAGTACCATTCAAATTTCACTTAAAATGATGTATAATATAATATAATAGTAATAATTAAAAAATAATATAATAGAGTACATGCTTTTTCCACCTCCACCCCTACACATAACACATACACACAGACAATTACTGCATTCACAATATGAGTAGTTGTACCTACTGTTTTGAAGGATTCGAAAAATTGATTTCGATTTTTAAAAGTATTTTAAAACTTTAAAGAAAATTTTGAAATAAATAGAGTCACCATTTAATTAATTTGAAAAGAAATTAAGAAAATTCTTAGGGAAAATCCTAAGTCTTAAAACAGAAAAAGGATTTAGGCTTTCCAGAAAATTTCGAGGTAAGGGGTTCTTATTAACATCTTAGGAAGGTTTTTAATGCATTTAATATCTGTTTTACGTGCTTAAATGTGCTATGTTGATTCGAATCAAAGGTGAATTGATACAAACTCACTTTCCAAAGAGCACCTTTAAGTAGAAATATATCCCACTATACAAAAGTCCGACCAAACATGCTCCAGATCTCCCAAGTCTCTCAAAAAAGTCCGCAATCATTCTCAAAACTTTCTAAATGCTCGCTACCATTTCAAGAAGGTTGACTATGGACTCAGAAGAAGCCGGTGTATGTTTGATTTTCCTATGTGAGATACGTAGGCAGCCTTTAGGCCCAACCTTTATCTTTAAAAATTCTGTTGTCCTCCACCTTCTTGAAAGAAGAAATAAGGTCAGAAATAAGAAGAATTGAACCTTCCTAATAAATTTTACTTATTCATATCATTGAGCTAAATTTTTTTCATTGAAATTCTCGAGTTATCATTACTCCATGGATCAATTAGCATGAGATGAAAAACAACTTTATGTGTTTACTTCCTGCCTTATTATCTTGATTTGCTTATTGCTAACGGAATCTAACACATCAGTCTTTAAATTATTTTTACTTTTTAGGTAATAGAAACTACTCAATGTTGGCATAAAATGACCGTACTTCGTTAGATCAAAGTGAATAAAGATTCCTCTCTTGACTATAGCTTTGTTACAGGAAAGAAAATTGATTAGTAGTAAGTAGCCTTAATTTTAAAAACTAGTATCAAAAACTTTTGTAAAAGCTTTTAGAACATTTCTGCCAATCATATCATGTACTAGCTTAACGAACGTCTTTCTCTTGGTTCTGACTATATCTGACGTTTGACAGGGGATTGTCAGGGATTCATTGTCGCTGAGGCTTTCTATCAGAAGTTCTGTCATAGTAAAAAATTTTGTCCACCTAGACTTTATCACAACTGGGGGTTTTCAAAGCTTGACTTTGACCTCTGGGCTGGAAGATTTGAAATATATTAATGGAAATTTTAAGGACTCCCTCAATTTTTTTGCCCCAGTTTAGTACTATTTGAGATGATCTTGGATTGAGAGGATCTAAAGTCTTCGCGGGTCTTCATCTTCTTTATTGAATGATGATCTTTTTCTGGTAAATTTTTGACATTCCTTCTTAAAAATTCTGCCCAGTTTTCACTTTCTGGGGTTATATCACCGAGCAGCTGAGGAGCCTACGTATCTCGTTGAAGCAGGAATAAGGTCAAACATAGTTCTAAACTACGCTAGGGGCATATAGAAAAACTCTAAACGGTTGATCGAAGCCTTCATAGGTCGCCTACGTATTCCTTTCTTGGGAATTCAGATCATCACGTATTTTATACCTAAAAGGAAAGGATAAACTCTCCTAAGTGGTTTACTGAAGCCAACATAGGCCTCCTACGTATTCCTTTCTTGGGAATTCAGGTAAAACGTAATTCGTTCATTTAGGAAAGGGATTCTAGGCAATTACATATTATGAAACAAATACTATCATAAAGACAACTACAAATAAACCAAGAAAACAAAACTAAGACATTTACAATATGAGTAGTTGTACCTACTATTTTGAAGGATTAGAAAAATTGATTTCAATTTTTAAAACTATTTCAAAACTTTAAAGAAAATTTCGAAACAAACAGAGTCGCCACTTAATTAATTTGAAAATAAATTAAGAAAATTCTTAAGAAAAATCCTAAGTCGTAAAATAGAAAAAAGATTTAGGCTTTTAAAAAAATTCTGGGGTAAGAGATTGTTATTAATATCTTAGGAAGGTTTTTAATGCATTTTATATCTATTTTACGTGTTTATACGCGCTATGTTGAATCGAATCAAAGGCAAATTGATCCAAACTCACTTTCCAAAGAGCACCTTTAAGTAGAAATATTTCCCACTATACAAAAGTCCGACCAAACATACTCCAGATCTCCCAAATCTCACAAAAAAGTTTGCAATCATTTTCAAAACTTCCTAAATGCTTGTTACCATTTCAAGAAGGTTGACTATGGACTCAGAAGAATCCGTTGTATGTTTGAACTATGTAGGGCATGATTTTTCCTCCATCATATACGTAGGCAACCTTTTGGCTCGGTCTCTATCTTCAAAAACTCTGTTGTCCTCCGCTTTCTTGAAAGAAGAAATCAGGTCGAAAATAAGAAGAATTGAACCTTCCTGATAAATTTCACTTATTCATATCATTGAGAAAAATCTTGTTCATTGAAATTCTCGAGTCATCATTACTCCATGGATCAATTTGCTTGAGATTAAACACAACTATATGTGTTTACTTCCTGCCTTATTATCTTGATTTGCTTATTGCTAACGGAATCTGACACATCATTCTTTGAGTTATTTTTACTTTTCAAATAATACAAACTACTCTATGTTGGCATAAAATGACCCAACTTCATTAGATCAAAGTGAATAAAAATTCCTACCTTGACTATAGCTTTGTTACAGGAAAGGAAAAATGATTATTAGTAAGTAGCCTTTATTTTAAAAACTAGTATCAAAAACTTTTGTAAAATCTTTTAGAAAATTTCTGCCAATCATGTCATATACTACCTCAACGAAAGTCTTTCTCTTGGTTCTGACTATATCTGACGTTTGACGGAGAATTTTCAGGAATACATTGTCACTGAGGCTTTCTATCAGAAGTTCTGTCATAGCCAAAAAATTTGTCTACCTAGACTTTATCACAATTGGGGATTTTCAAAGCTTGACTTTGACCTCTGGAGTTGGGAGATTTGTTATATATTAGTGGAAATTTAAAGGACTCCCTCAAAATTTTTGCCCCAGTTTAATACTATTTGAGATGAACTTGGATTGAGAGGATCTGAAGTCTTCGCGGGTCTTCATCTTCTTTATTGGATGATGATATTCCTCTTATGAATTTTCGGGATTCCTTCTGAAATTTTTTGCCTACTTTTCATTTTCTGGGGTTATATATCACGCCTCAAATCCTATTGGGGCGGACTGGCACCCGTAACCGAGGAGGTCCGGGAGAACCATCTCATAACCTTATACTTCCCATGCATACCTATATGACAACCCGAAATTCGGACAGCATCATGTCGCATATAAAAGGAAATAATCACCTGTATAAGCTCGAGCACACATTTATATGTATATACAATACTTGGCCGTTGGAGCCATCACGTCTATTAACAAAATACCACCTTGACTGTACATTAGGTCTACAAAGCCTCTAGACAATACACAGAGATTAACTAAGGTCGGGACACACCCCGCCATATAACTAACTTCTATACAATACCAAAAGTGACTGGATATGACACAGAAAGCCCCGAAGCAAACTGGAGTTCACCAAAAGCAGCTGGGTATCCTGGCTCCTACTTGTGCAGTGTATGAGCTGAGGTACCTGTGCCTGCAGCATGAAATGCAGGTCCCCCGTGGGAGACGTCAGTACGAAATATGTACTGAGTATGTAAAGCTGTAGATAATCACATGTGATATAGGAGCTCAATAGAAATCAGAAACAAGTGAATAAATCGTAATAGGAGTGGACCACACTTACTAGAACTTGTGACAACCTGTACATTGTATTTATTCAATCACTTTACCTTCGTTCTTATCATCTTTGTAATCATTACTGTACTGTACTGTGACCATTAGGCTGCCTCCAGTACATATCAACTGGGATCGACCCATGCTAGGCTTATGCCCCTGGGATACCACCCATAAACACATAAACAGGGATCGACCCATGATAGGCTTATGCTCCTGGGATACCACCCGATAAGAGAGAACTTCCATCACTTAATTCAATTAATCTTTGAGATTGTTATTTCGGTCGTCACAATATTTTTGATACTTTGAAACAATGATACATCAATAAGAGACATATAAATATACCATCAATGCAATAACAATGAAGTAAGAAATCATTGGCACATCAATAAAGTATTTTGGAGTCATCAATGCCATAACAATGAAGTAGGAACTTATTGGTATATCAATGAAACGTTTTGGAGTCTTTAATAGCACATGGATCTTGTTTGAGTAACCGGATACCTTCTGACATTCACATCATCACATAAATACTATGCATATATAAAAAAAAACTTACTTGTTAATGTTCTAACTCCGTTTCTTGAACTTCCTCTTCATCTTTGAACAAATGAGGGTACTTAGATTTCATTGCTTCCTCACCTTCCCATGTAATCTCTTCCCTTTGACGATTTCTCCAACGTACTTTCACCGACGCTATCTCTTTATTTCTCATCTTCTTAACTTGGCGATCTAGAATAGCAATAGGCACTTCCTCATAGGTAAGATCTTCCGTAATATGCACATCCTCAGTAGAAGTGATATGTGATGGATCTCCGATGCACTTTCAAAGCATTGACACATGAAATACCAGATGTACTAATGAGAGCTCTTGGGGTAGCTCTAATTCATATGCAACTTGTCCAAACCTTCGAGTGATCTTATATGGGCCTATATAACGTGGACTCAACTTCCCTTTCTTACCAAATCTCATTACCCCTTCTATTGATGATACCTTCAAAAATACCCAATCACCTATAGAAAACTCTAGCCCTCTCCTTCTACTATCCGCATATGACTTGTGTCGACTTTGGGCTGTTTTCAGTCGTTGCTGAATTACTTTAACCTTCTCTATGGCTTGATAAACAAGATACGGTCCGAACAAAAGAGTTTCACCCACTTCGAACCATCTTATTGGTGATCTACACTTCCCTCCATATAAAGCTTCATATGGTGTCATTTTGATACTTGAATGATAGCTACTATTGTAGGCAAACTCAATAAGAGGTAAATGATCATCCCAGTTGCCCCTAAAATCTATTACACAAGCTCGTAGCATATCTTCAAGTGTTTGGATGGTACGTTCTGCTTGTCCACTGTTTGAGGGTGAAAAATTGTACTCAACTTCATTTGTGTTCCCAAACACCTCTGAAAAGACTTCCAAGAGTTTGCGGTAAATTGGGTTCCCCGATCTGATATAATAGAGATTGGCACTCCATGTAATTGGACTATCTCTTTAATGTACAACTTCGCATACTCTTCAACTGTGTGAGTGGTCCTAACTGGTAGGAAATGTGCGGATTTGGTAAGTCTATCAACAATCACCCATATAGAATCAAACTTCCGGAATGTACGAGGTAAACCAATAACAAAATCCATGTTGATCATGTCCCACTTACATCTTGGAAGATCAATGCATTGCATATAACCTCCGGGTTTTTGGTGCTCAACTTTAACTCTTTGACAATTTGGACATTCAGCTACAAATTCTGCAATGCTCTTCTTCATGGCATTCCACCAATACATATCTTTCAAATCTTGATACATTTTGGTTGATCTTGGATGAATGGAATACCTTGAAAAATGTGCCTCTATCATAATCTTCTTTCTTAGCATGTCTACATCCGGCACACACAATCGGTTTTGGCACTGAAGGACTCCTCGCGTAAGCTCAAATGCCTTGGTCGCACCACTCTGAACATTTTCTTTAAGCTGTAATAAAATAGGATCTGCATATTGCTTCTCTTTCACTTCAACTACTAATGAAGATTCTGCAACATTATGTACGATAAGCTCTTTATTCGGAGTTTCAAGAATGCGAACTCCCAAACTAGCTAACTGGTGAAGATCTTTAATCATCCCTTACCTTTCTATAGGCGCCATCATAGCCTTACGACTTAACGCATCAGCTACCACATTTTCTTTCCCTGGATGGTACACGATATCAACATCGTAGTCCTTTAATAGTTCAAGCCCCGAAGCAAATATCCCGGCCACCGTTTTATAGTTTCGAACGTGCTCGATTATATCCGAAACCTATCCGTTTTTGAAAATCTTTATATCGTTGGAAAGCTTATTCAATAACCTTCGCATGGAACCATCGACGGACAAATTCTGGTATAAATAAAAAAAAATAAAAAAATTCCATATAAATAAGATCAATACACGTACTTGAATACGCCAATATATGTACTTGAATATGGGGTGTTACATTATATGAACGAGCCGTTGAGGCATCTACGTATCTCGTTGAAGCAGGAATCAGGTCAAACATAGTTCTAGACTACGCTAGGAGTATATAGAAAAAATCTAAAGGGTTGATCGAAGCCTACATAGGCCACCTACATATTCCTTTCTTGGAAATTCAAGTCATCATGTAGTTCATACCTAAATGAAAATGATAAATTCTCTTAAGGGGTTGACTAAAGCCAACATAGGCCGTCTACGTATTTCTTTCTTAGAAATTCAGGTCAAACGTAATTCGTACATTTAGGAAAGGGATTCTAGACAATTACATATCATGAAACAAATACTATCATAAAGGCGATTACAAATAAACCAAGGAAACAAAACTAAGACATTCTTCAAACATAGTATCTCTTTACCGCATCAGAATTGATTGGTTTGGTCCACTGTTGATCGTCCATCTCAGATAGGATCAGGGCTCCTCCAGATAGTACCTTGCGAACTATGTATGGTCCTTGCCAATTTTGAGCAAACTTGCCTTTGTACTCTTCTTGATGAGGAAATATGCATTTGAGGATCAATTGCCCAACTTTAAATGTTTGGGCTCTTACTTTCTTGTTGAAGGCACAGATCATCCTATATTGATACAACTGACCATGACACACGACAACCATTCTCTTCTCATCAATCAACTTGAGTTGTTCAAAGAGAGCGTGAGCCCATTCCCTGTTACTTAATTCGGCTTTCTGAATAATTCTATGGAAGGTATTACAACTTCGGTGGGTATCACAGCTTCAATCCCATAAGCAAGTACATAAGAGGTTGCCCCATATGAGGTTCGAACTATTATGTGATACCCTAGCAGAGCATAAGGCAACATCTTATTCCATGATTTATCATTTTCGACCATCTTCCTCAAGATCTTCTTAATGTTCTTATTGGCGGCTTCCACGGCTTCATTCACTTGTGGACGATATGCGGTCGAGTTGTGATGAACAATCTTGAACTAATCACAAATCTCATTCATCAAGTGATTGTTCAAGTTACCCATATTATCAGTAATGATCGATTCTGGCACTCCAAATCGGCAAACCAAATTATTTCTAACAAAATTTGCAACTTCCTTCTTGGTGACAGCTTTATATGAAACAACTTCGACCCACTTAGTAAAGTAATCAATAGAAGCCAAAATGAATCTATGCCCATTTGACATCGGTAGCTCTATTAGTCCGATAACATCCATACACAAAGCTACAAAAGGTCAAGGTGAACTCATCGCATATAGCTCATGTAGGGGCATTCAGATCAAATATCTGTGTATTTGACATTTTGGACACTTTTACACATACTTGCTACAATTATTTTTCATAGTCATCCATAAGTAACCAGTTCTCAGAATCTTTCTAGCAAGGACAAACCCGTTTACTTTCATAATTTTGTGGCTTCCCGTCTATGTGGGGTCCGCAGACACCGACGTGCACATACGCATGTGGCATTCTACATAAAAAATAACCAATAACAATGGATCCCTCATAAAGGAATCCATTATTAAGTTGTTCTATTAGATATTTTCCATAATTATATTAGATAGGATTATATTTTTTGACACATGAATTCTCTTTCAATTTAAATTTTTCAGTAGTTACTCATATTAAAGATATTTATACATCACATTTAGATGAGTAATTTTAAAAAGTCATGATACATTAGTATATCTTCAAATCAATGCTCCAATTTCAACCATTCTATTATTCGTTGTGCCATTTTTTATTTTTTTTTGAATATTTACATTAAATAAATTTGGCTAAAACTTTTTAACTCTTTGCTCCATTTTTCTAATATAGTCAAACTTTTTTATAGTATCAACGTTTGTCTGAAAATTTCATGATGGCTATAAAGAGATGATGTTATATATGTATACTGACAGTGAGAAGTCAGAGTTTTCATTAAGGGATTCAAGAAAAATATCTTAATAGTACTGACAAATAAGCATGTCAATTCTGAAGGTGGGATAAAAATAATATTATAATTACGGAAGAATAAATCTCTGGATGAATTAATTATCCCATGCATTTTATCTCTATCAAATATGGGATGAACTCATTCTAAAATTAACTCCAAGCTTTATCCTAAAATTAATTCCAAGATTAGTTATTCCTTATCCCTTATACTAAAGGGCCCTAAAAGAGTTGAAGCTAAAACACTGAAAAATTGATGCTAGCAAGATTCGAACTCACGCGTGTCTTCAAAACTTTAAACCCCTTGTCCTCTAAACCAAGCCCTTGAATTTTCTAAATAATATATATCTCTTACAAAATATTAGTACATAATATTAGAATATGATTGTTATAGAAAGATATTTTTACAAACATTGTATGACTATAATGTACGTCATTGTTATTTTGGATGAAGTACTATTATACAGGAGAAGAATATAACATGAAAAATTGATTTTGAAAAAAAAATCAATTAGTTACAATAAAATGTCATCATGACAAAAAAAAATTATACTGACTTTTCACCTAAAAGTATATGTTGTCAGATTCGTTGAATTTTTATACAAAAAGAAAAATAAAAAAAATTGAGGTTGAGTTAAATTCACGTGATATTTTTATGATGATCTCAATTTTTGTGGTTTAATCTTCTTATATATTAACTTTCTTTTGAACTCTTTCGAAAATAGTGATAAGTTCTAATAGTCTTATAGATAAGCACATATTAAAGTATAGTAGGAATAAAATTAGGATCAGTTGTAGTCCTAATAAGACTACAAGTCCTTTTTAATCTCCCACTGGATTCTATATATTGGTTACAATCATATTGGAGTAAGGGTGCCTAACGGGCCGGTCCGGGCCAACCCGGAACCGGCCCTCCCATTTTACCCGGGTTACGGGTCGGTTACGGGCTGGGTTTGGCGTTAACCGGGCCGGGCCGGGCCAAACAGTAAAAAAATTAAAACCCATCCGAACCCGGCCCACTTAACCCAATCCGGTCAAACCCACCAAGACCCGGTCAAAATCGGTCAAACCCGTTTAAAAAATAAATAAAAAATTCAATATACACTATATACACTCCAATATACACTATATACACTCCAATATACAATATATATTTTTAAAAAAATATATAAAGTATAAACAATTACACATATATACATACCATTCAATATATAATTATATATGACTATACGTACTACTTTAAATAAAACATATGCTATAATAGTATAATATATATATATATATATACACTACAATATATATATATACTAATTTATAAAACATATACACATGTATACGTTAAATATATACTACTTTAGAAGATATATACACATATATATGCACCATTCAATATATATGTACTACTTTAAATAAAATATATACTACAGTATAGTGATATACATATATATATATACAACAATATGTATATATATATAGTTACATACTAATTTATAAAACATATACACTTGTATACTTTAAAGATATACGTCTATAGAAGATATATACACATATATACGCACCATTCAATATATATGTACTACTTTAAAAAAAGTATATACTACAATATATATACTAATTTATAAAACATAAAGTAATGTATACGTTAAATCTACACGTCTATAGAAGATCTATTCACATATATACACTCTATTCTATGTATATGTAATACTTTAAATGAGATATATGCAATATATATACATTACAATATATATTTGTATAGTTATATACTAATTTATAAAATATATACACATGTATACGTTAAATATACACGTCTATAGAAGATCCATTCACATATATACACTCTATTCTATGTATATGTAATACTTTAAATGAAATATACTATAATGTATATACATTACAATATATATTTGTATAGTTATATACTAATTTATAAAACATATACACATGTATACATTAAATATACACTTCTATAGAAGATATATACACTTGTATACGCACCATTAAATGTATATATACTACTACTTATAAAATATACTACATTATATATACATTAAAATATGTATAGATATAGTTATTTACTAATTTATAAAACATATACACATGTATACGTTAAATATACACTTCTATAGAAGATATATGCACAAATATACAAAACATATGCTACTTAATATAATAAATTAATAATATTTGGTAGTAAATTAATAATATATTAGAAGTAAGTTTTTAATTTAAAGTAGAAAACTAGAAATTCAATTTAAAATTTTAAATCGTTAAATAAAAAAAAATAAAAAACAACGACTAAGGAGTGAATGAATTTGGGGAATTTTATTGATTGCAAAATGATCCAAAATTTATAATTAACATGAATGAAAAATCTATAAATTATGCATCATTTTTTTCAACTCATTCATGTTAATATTAATGGGAACTTGCATAGGATAATCGAAGTCAACGGGGGCAAAACCATGCATTGGACTTGATTCTGCTGAGTTCTCCCGTGAAGTCATAATTTCTTCAAGTTTCAGCTCGTCGCTCGGCGCCGGTTCCATTCCTTGGTTTCTTCTTTCCGCTCTAATCCAATCTCTGAGGCAAACTAGAACATTCATTGCATTGCTTTCCAATGAGTGTCGGTTGTCTCCAAGCTACTGTCGTCCCTGACTGAAGGCGCTCTCTGATGCAACAGTTGACATTGGAACATTCAAGATATCTCTAGCTAATCTTGAAAGCACAGGATATTGTGATTCATTATTCCTCCACCAATCCAGCGTGTTGATCCGTCGTCTGCGATCCTCTGGTGTCGTCCGAAGATAATATTTCAGCTCTTCCCGATAAGTTGATGTGTAAGTTCTCTTATCAACACTGTTCCAACAATTTAAATCATAAAACGAATCAGAAAAACCACTATGTGCCGGCCTTTTAGAAGATGATGACTCCTCGGGAGGATGAGGAGCGACAGTTGGAGTGATATTTGTAGGTAAGGCTGAATCAAATAAATCAGCATAGTGATTATATAATTTTTCTATATAATCCTTTGCATCAACCGTAACCGTCCACAAATCAGGCTGTACTTGTTCAGAATCATAGTTAGTATTTATTTCTAAGTTAGTATAAATAAGAGTACTAAAGTGACACATATGATTATATTTCATGCACGGATTTAGCATAGCACCAACCAAGTAAATAGGGGGAATCGAAAAAAAATATTTTTTAAATTTCGTAAACATGGCGTCAACAGCTTCTTTATAACCTTCTTTATTTTTATATTGTTGGAGCAAACCAGAAATATCGGCTATATATGCCAAAATATTACAAACAGTAGGATAGTAAGCACCGGAAAATTCAACCGTAGCTACATAAAATTTTTCTAAAAACTTAACAAGATCATTAATTACAACCCAATCAGAATTATGTAGCATGCAATCAGCAGAATCAGCAAATGAACCGCAATGTTGGTTAAAAGCTAGTGTAATAGGAATTCTATATTTATAACAAGTTTTTAGAAATTCATACGTAGAATTCCATCTAGTATCAATTTCCTCAGGCATCAAAATCGGTGTAAGTCCATTTTCTTGACATTTAAGTTTAAATTCTCTAATTCTCGATCTACGATTATTTCCTTGAATAAAACCAACGGCAAGACGAATTTTTTCAATATAAAGTTCAAAAAACTCAAGACCATCTTTTACAATTAAATTATATATATGACATGCACACTTAATATGAAAAATTTCAGGCAAGGGAGGAGATAGCGTAGATTTTATTTTTGTTATAGCAGTCTTGTTGTTAGAAGCATTATCAAAAGCAATACATAAAATTTTATTTTCTATACCATAATATCCGGCAATTTTAACAATAGAATCAGCAATAAATTGTCTAGTATGTTTACGATCTTCATCATATAAAAAAGCAAGAATACGTTTTTGCATCACGAAATTACTATCCATCCAATGACAAGTAACGGTTAAATAATCATTTTTATTTACAGCACGACCAAGATCAGAAGTTAGGGACAATCTACATTGAATATTTTTTAACAATGTTGATAAATAAAAACAATATTGTGAATGGAGTCTAAAAATATCAGACCGACAAGTAGTTCTAGGAATACCATTAAACATAGGATTATAAATTGCTTGTATATAACGAATAAAACCATCAGAAGAAGGAAAACTAAAAGGCAAACAACCAACAGCTACCATTTTAGTTATTTCTTCCCTGTCCCTCAATTTATTATACTTTTTCGCTACTTGACCGGTTGTTGGGTCCATTCTAGTTTGCGTTGACCCACCAACATCCCCACCACCTTTTGCAATATTTAACTCTCTTTTGTGATCTTCAGCTATATGTCTCGTTAACGTACCCGTACCCCCTTACTTGCCTCCACTTCTATGTTTATATATTTGTTGACAAATATTGCACTGCACCTCAATATCTGATATACGTTCAAAAAATTGTCATGCAATACTAGTTCTTTTACGAGGTTTTGGGGCACTGGGAGGACGGGAAGGGAGATTAACTGATTCAGATCTAACGTTAGCATCTCCTACTGTGGGTGTTTCAACAATATTTTCATTATCTTCGTCTAAATTAACTGCATCTACTTCATTTTCTTCTTCTATACCGTAATTTTCCTGAGCTTCTACATAATCCATATCGTGAGCACCTACACCTATTTCTTCCTCAAAAGGTGTACCAAGCGGTACCGGAGGTGAAGGCACACGGGTATATCTATTACTTGAACTACCTCTACCGCTAGTAATTCGCTTTTTACTACCACTACCGCTTTCGGGACAAAAATTTTTAACACCTTTAGCAGCGAGGTTTTTAAATTTATCCATAATATAAATTAAATTAAACTGAAAATATTCAAAATACACAAATATAATAAAATTAAATATTAAACAATTAATACAATAAATAAAAATTAAACGTAAGAGATGGAACGACAATACCAAATTTTTGAAGTATCTGAAGATTGCGACTTTAGAAACTTCCGCTCGTACTTTGTAAACGAAAATTAAAAAATTAAAGTGAACACTTTAAGAAATTAAATATATTGAATATTAGAGAATTGAAAATTGAGATTTGAGAGAGAATGAGATTTGAGAGAGTAAAAAATTGTGTGAAAAATGATTTGAAGTTGTAGGGTATTTATAGATTTTTTTTGGGGATTAAAAAATATTTTTTAAAGTTTTTTTTTTTATTAAATGGGCCCAAACTAGCCGTTTGGACCCAAAAACGGCTATATAGCCGTTGGGCCAACGGCTAGTTTGGCCCAAAATCCATTTTTTTTTAATTTATTTTCTGGGCCAGGCCGGGCCGGTTAACCGGCGGGCCTGGACCGGGCTTGATCCGGGCCGGGTTAACTGGGCCCATTTTAACCAAAAAACCGGCCTGGGACCCGGAACCCTAAAGCCCTAGGGCTTACTGGCCGGGTCAAACCGTGCCGGGTTAGCTAATCGGGCCGGGTCGGCCCGGACCCGGCCCTTTTGACACCCTTATATTGGAGCTACAATTCCATAGAACTGTATTTATGACAGTTATATAATTAGAAAAGACACTGATATATATATATATATATTGTTCTTCGTTTTCGCATCTTTATATTACGAGTTGGATCCACATCATGGCAGAGGACAAAGACGAGGCTACATCAGTTCAATGTTGTGTTTATAATCCAAGTGAAGATATTGATGATGACTGTTTTCTTCTTTTTTGTGGTTGTTCTGGCCTTGGTTTCACAATCTTTGGGGTACTCATGTTGGTACTATTTATCATCCTACGTTTTTGTAATGTCCAAAAGGTTCCTCTTAAGGATGATATATTTTTTTTATTCTCTGTGGTTTATTTTTGTAGTGGATTATTTTCTTATCTAGTATTATTTGTTTGTCAACATGACTTCCCATGGTTATCCAGATTTATAAGACGTATTTTTTGCTATGACGAATCAGCGCAGATACATCCAGCAGCAACAAATCCCCAGCTACCTAATGATTACTCACTTCCATAATTTGGAGTATTTATATTTTGATGTTTGTTTCAAGTCTATGTACTCATCATTTTATTAAATTGCAATATTTAGTGTATTTTTTTTTATCTTGATACTAGTATATTCTTGAAATTTTAAGTTTATGCCAGTTTTATTCGTTGTTTCCATTGTTCATTCGTCCGGAGAAGTTATATATATATATATATGCTATTTAATATGATTGTAGTAGTAGTAGACTTAACATTGCTATTTACATGCATTTAAAACTTATATTCCACCATTAATTCTGGCGATTGTAGTTGGTGTTTTACTATTTTCAACATCATGAAATTTTAATGTGATATATATAATTTATTAAATTAGTTAATTTTGTGAACCAAACGTCCAAGTTACATTTGATTTCATTTAGCATTTTACTATAGTTGAATAATTTATCGAAAAACATTTAGATCACTTCATTACGGAACATAAAACTTTTGTTTTCATGAAAAAACATCTTTTGATACATAATGTACATGGCACAAGAGAAAAGTATATTATCAGCAAAAAAGTAAAATAAACAAATAACAACTTGATCAATGTGATGGCCATCTCCTGAATCCTTGGTTTAGAGCTTTACCTTAGTCGGACTTCAATAAGTATCGGACTTGGCTCCTCTCTATTTTCACTCTCTTTATTTTTTCCAAGTCCCCCTTTCGATTAATGACATATGGCTTAATTAAAATGAATGGCTAAGATTTAATTTATTTTAAACTAAACTCTCAAGCATGGTTAATATAATGATTTATTAAATCAACTAAAATAGATTACTTATCCAATATTCCCTCCTAGTTATTCCTCTTTAACTTCTTCTCATTCCCTCCAAATTTATCAATTCTAAAAAGCTCATAAATTACATAAGAAATAAAATGAGGGTCGTACGACTGGTGAAAATATTATATATTTTTGTAAGACGTTAATTAGCATTAGTCCCTATAAGAAACAAGAGTAAAAGTAGCCTCAACACTACAAATATGTTCCATAACTTCTTGCAATAAACTATTAGCACTCAACTAAAACTGAAAAATAATGAGATATGCACACTTCAAGATCCATTACTTTATTTGTCGTTGGAATTGAGCGTGTAACTTTCTTTGTTATTCCTCATTTGACTTTCTTAGTATAGATAGAACATTGTATTTTACTACTTAGAAAAAACTTTGACATTTAAATTAATCATTTACTAGTTACTACCTTTTATGTTAAGACATGTTAATTTCAAGACCAGAGAATAAGAGAAATCATGACTGTCTACAAGTTATTAATTTTAAGGAGTTGGGGTGGAAGTAACTAGAGTTTGAATTAATGGACAAAAATAATTTGCAATTGATGATTAAGCACTATTATTTGTAAATAGAATACACATTAAATCAAATAAGCTAACCCGCAGGAGTTGGTTGAGTTGGTTGTTGAACTTGGAGTATATATTATTAACCATGCATTTAGATGTATGCTCTAGTCTAACAATTAATTATTATGGTTAAAAGTTTGAGTGGGAGATTGATAGGATATATACTAGTAATCACGTATTTGAATATAATATTTATTATAGAAAAATTATTTATTTAATTTTAATAAAGAATTAAATAGATCATAATCTATTTATTAGTAATCACGGTTTATTTGTTTTCTTTCTATCGATTTTTTGAAAAAAATAATTTTAGTGGTAAAAATATAAAACGGTTTAATTATATCCATAATCTTAGGTGGGTTGCCAAATTAGAATTGATAAATTTTGGGGGAATGAGAAAAAGTTAAGAGCAATAATTGGGAGGGAACATTGGATAAATAATCTATTTTAGTTGATATAATAGTATTTATAATATTAACCATGGTTGGAGGTTTAATTTAAAATAAACTAAATCTTAGTTGTTTATTTTAATTAAGCCACGTGTCATTAATCAATAGGGGGACTTGAAGAAAATGGAGAGGAGCAAAGTCCATAAGTATCACACATAGGATGAGAAATAAAAAAGATCTTGAATCATTACATTGGAAGAGAAATTAAAAATGAATCATTAACTAGGAACCAATTACCAAATAATAACTACTAGAAGCGCAAGTACGTTCGCAAAAAGCATGCAATTATTGCAACATAGTGAAGAAAAATAAACTAGTAGTCTAATGTTGTGTGCCCTTTCCATTTTCATATCCCATTGATTCTCAATTATACTACTATAAATAATAAAACAAAATTAAAATAAATGTAGCTAGCTATAAGCCATTTATTAACGGCTTCTTCAAATTTTGAAGTTACTAGTTTTCATGCTAGCTACTAGCACATAAACTTAATGTGTTAATTTCATAATCTTCACGAACAACATCCCAACATCGCCGTAAGTTGGCAGCTCAAGTCAAGATATGTTATTGCCTTGACGTGATAAGCAAGTTGGTATCCTGCAAAAAAAAGAAATTAAATTTTTTTTTTGGGAAAAATAGAAAACATACACACCAATTGAGTTATCTTTATAAATTTAAAAAATGATAGTTACCTCAACTCAACCACGGTGACATCATTAACATTTCTTCGTGATGTACTTGAAAAGAAATAGTTTCAGTAAAAATCACTCACTCACTTCGATACTAAAATAAAACAGTATTTCACCCCTAATCAAAATAAATTTCATGTATAATTGAAAATGATTATCATACCAGTATTTGTTCCATCCAACCACAATCACTCGAGAATTCTTAATATGATCCTTAACAGAGTTACGCCACTATGAAAAAAAGAAAGGAAAGGATTAATTCTTATTATAATAATTAAAATACGACTAAAAAATATAATTATTACTTACTATATCTCTCATGGCATTATAGCTTGCCCTGCCCTATCAAGTACTGAAAAATGCAGTATAACAAAATCAACCGCCGGGAAATACCAAGGCGTCGCTGCATCAGTGACATTTCTATCGGCCTGTGGCTGCCTCATTTCCATCATCGTGAAATGAAATGCATGGTTGGCCCAGATGTCGCCCGGAAATCAGTACTCCATATGTCGAATGTTCTCGAAGCTCTCAGAGTCTATATAAATTAAAAACAAATTATATTAAATATATATATATATATAGTAATACTATGATTTATCAAGACACAAAAATACATCATACCGACCATCTGCGGTCTAGCCATGCAACCTCTCCATAAATCAGAACTTGGATTCGGAACATTAATGCCTTCTCTTTGAAAATTTCCCACAAACAACAGACTAATTCTATCCCGAGAAGCGAAGGATCGAATTTTCGGAAGATTCTTTTTGATAAAGAAAGAACAGCGAGAACAAGCGGGACTGTGTGTTGATATACCATTTTCAAGTATTGTGCAGACATTCACTTTACACAAATGCCTTGACACCAATTCAGCTAAACGAAGTAAGAATACTATGATACTTGCAGCAATCCTAGCTCGATCCTCCCACGAGCTGTTCCTAACAGTTTTTAAAGCAATTCTTAAACCTTCAATTCAACGACATACTTTTCAAACCCATTTTGATTGGGTTCAGCAAGAATTGCTTGATTATTTCCCCTCTCAATTAGCATTTTCTTTCCCTGCATAGTGATATTGTTTCTTATACTAAAATAAACATCAAAGAATGTTACATAAACAATAGCAGCTGCAGCAGAAAAAGCCCAATAAGCAAGGGCTAGCTTGAGTTGAGGAGAAGTGTTAAATTGCCATTGCTCTCGGGTAGTAATGACAGCTTCCGCGACGATATTGTACAAGAACATCAAGTTGAGAGCAGCGTTACCCGCCCCGTAGTAGTAGCTCCCTCCTAAGCTGAAAAAGAGTGCAACAGTTGGCACTAACATTAACATAACCGGTGTAAACCATCCAGGCACCATTTTCTTTCTCTGCAACTATTCACCTTCTTTCTCTAATAGTGTGGTGAATAACTGAATATTTGCTTTATATAGGCAAATGCAATGCATGGGATGGGCTTTCCAAAAAAAAAATAAAAAAATTATTACGTGTAAGGGATAGAGAGTGTAGTTGTAGGACCCCTTTCAATGCTTGACAAGTGTCTATTGTGGGACACAAAATTTCCCATTTTTCTTTTCTTCTTTTTTGTTGCTCAAATTATTTCAAAAATTCTTTTTCATTTTTAAGTACACATTTTGACAATGACTTATGAGTATTATTTATTCAAAAGATAGCTCATCTCATAGAATATTTATAAGATATTTTATGGTGCCATTGCACTCAATATACTAAATACATACTCTCTCTCTCCATATATAACCAATTATCTTGTCATGCGCTCACCCACCTTTCTGAATAACAGAATAACCACTAATTGGACACCTCATCCTTAACCCCCCCCTCCCAACCTTTCTGAATAACAGAATAACCACTAATTGGACACCTCACCCTTAACCCCCCCCCCAACCTTACTGAATAACAGAATAACCACTAATTGGACACCTCATCCTTAACCCCCTCCCCCCCCAATCTTTCTGAATAACAGAATAACCACTAATTGGACACCTCATCCTTAACCCCCCCCCCCAAATCCCCCGTGCCCAACACACCCCAAGTCACATTTTTTCAATCCCATACCTCAAATTTGTTTGATGCTCTCCATTTTTTGACAAATCTCCACTCTAAAAAGTAACTATAAAAATTTCAATTAATTATATATCGTTCTTAGATGTATCGGGGACTTAATTATGTATCTCGATAGGCTCAAAATCAAATAAAATATATCAGGAGCTAATTATGTATTTTTAAAAGAAAAAAATATATCTTCGGTGGATGAGTTATGTTTCTCAATAGACTCAAAATTGAAAAAAAAAAATATCGAGAGCTAATTATTTATCTTTACTACGAAAAAAAATATATCTTTGTTGGATATATCGGGAGTTAATTATGCATCTCGATGGACCTAAAATCAAGATTTTTTATGTAAACTATCAAAATTTTATGTAATTAAACTCCAAACTACCATGATTTATGTTGTTTGTCCTTTTTTAATTTAATCTTACGGATTTTGTTTTTGTTGCTCCTACGTAATTTGTGTTTTCTTCCCGTTTCTAACCCCATCGTCTTCTTTTCAATATTTCTTTTCACGAATAATATTATACCTTGGTATGTAAAAATAATATAATTGTATTTGAAGATATTTTTAAAAGAATATTTGAAAATAAGAACTATATTTGAATATGTATTAAATTTAATTAAAAATAAAATACTATGAGAGAAAAAATTGTCACTATAAAAAATGCAGTCATTTACAGCTAGGAACTTTGGTGGTGTCTAGAAAATTCTCTTAAAGGTTTCTTGTTACAAAATACTAGGTTTATTTAGTTGATGGGACAAAAATAATAATTTGGTGATAAAATGTATGATTTGTTTTATTTTAAGTTTGATTATGACTAATGGATATTATTTATTCAAAAGATAGCTCAACTCATAGTGTATTTTTGTTTATAAGCAACAACAACAACATATACATATAGTATTCCCACATCGTGGATCTGGGGAGAATAGAGTATATGCAGATCATACAACTACCTCAGATGAAGTAGAGAGGTTGTTTTCGATAGATTCCCCGCTTAGGACCGATAGCAATATAACAAACACAAATCATAAATGCATATAGACTAGTACAGTCTCCAAAATAATACTATAACCACAAGATAATATTAAAAATCATGCACAAGAAACTTTAGACCCAAATAAAGAACGTTCTCCTATTATTACCGACGCACTCTCCCCCTACCCCTCTACCCTAATCCGCGCTCTCCACACCTTCCTATCAAGGGTTATGTCTTCCGTAAGCTGTAACTGCTCCATATCATGCCTAATCACCTCTCTCCAATATTTCTTCGGCCTACCTCTATCCCACCTAAAATCATCTATAGCCACTTCTCACGCCTTATTTCTCGCACCTTATTCTCCACTCCCTCCTTCTTCCGAATAATCTTATTCCTCACCCTATCTTATAAACATTTTTGTTTATAAGTGGATTTATAAAATGTTTTATGGTGCCATTGAACTAAGACTGTCTAACGGGCCGGGCCGGTTCAACCCGGAACCGGCCCTCTCATTCTTACCGGGTTCCGGGCCGGTTACGGGCCGGGTTTGGCCTTAACCGGTCCGGGCCGGGCCGGGCTGCACAGTAAAAATATTAAAACCCACCCGGAACCGGCCCACTTAACCCAATCCGGTCAAACCCACTAAAACCCGGTCAAACCCGGTCAAACCCGGTTAAAAACCGGTCAAATATACACTATATACGCTATATACATAATATATACATTAAATATACACTTTTATAGAAGATATATACACGTGTATACATTAAATATACACTTGTATAGAAGATATTAAAATTATAAATCGTTAAATAAAAAAAAATAAAAAACAACGACTATACGTTAAATATACACGTCTATAGAAGATCTATTAACATTCATACACTCTATTCTATGTATATGTAATACTTTAAATGAGATATACTACAATATATATACATTACAATATATATTTGTATAGTTATATACTAATTTATAAAACATATACACATGTATACGTTAAATATACATGTCTATAGAAGATCTATTCACATATATACACTCTATTCTTATGTATAGGTAATACTTTAAATGAGATATACTACAATATATATACATTACAATATATATTTGTATAGTTATATTCTAATTTATAAAATATATACACATATATACGTTAAATATACACGTCTATAGAAGATCTATTAACATTCATACACTCTATTCTATGTATATGTAATACTTTAAATGAGATATACTACAATATATATACATTACAATATATATTTGTATAGTTATATACTAATTTATAAAACATATACACATGTATACGTTAAATATACATGTCTATAGAAGATCTATTCACATATATACACTCTATTCTTATGTATAGGTAATACTTTAAATGAGATATACTACAATATATATACATTACAATATATATTTGTATAGTTATATTCTAATTTATAAAATATATACACATATATACGTTAAATATACACGTCTATAGAAGATCTATTAACATTCATACACTCTATTCTATGTATATGTAATACTTTAAATGAGATATACTACAATATATATACATTACAATATATATTTGTATAGTTATATACTAATTTATAAAACATATACACATGTATACGCTAAATATACATGTCTATAGAAGATCTATTCACATATATACACTATATACGCTATATACACAATGTATACATTAAATATACACTTCTATAGAAGATATATACACCTGTATACATTAAATATACACTTCTATATAAGATATATAAACATATACACATGTATACATTAAATATACACTTGTATAGAAGATATTAAAATTATAAATCGTTAAATAAAAAAAAATAAAAAACAACGACTAAGGAGTGAATGAATTTGTGGAATTTTATTGATTGCAAAATGATCCAAAATTTATAATTTACATGAATGAAAAATCTATAAATTATGCATCATTTTTTCCAACTCATTCATGTTAATATTAATTGGAACTTGCATAGGGTAGTCGAAGTCAACGGGGGAAAAACCCTGCATTGGACTTGATTCTGCTGAGTTCTCCCGTGAAGTCATAATTTCTTCAAGTTTGAGGTCGTCGTTGGGCTCTGGTTCCATTCCTTGGTTTCTTCTTTCTGCTCTAATCCAATCTCTGAGGCAAACTAAAACATTCATTGCGTTGCTTCCCAATGAGTGTCGGTTGTCTCCAAGCTGCTGTCGTCCCTGACTGAAGGCGCTCTCTGATGCAACGGTTGACATCGGAACATTCAAGATATCTCTGGCTAATCTTGAAAGTACAGGATATTGTGATTCATTATTCCTCCACCAATCCAGCGTGTTGATCCGTCGTCTGCGATCCTCTGGTGGCGTCCGCAGATAATATTTTAGCTCTTCCCGATAAGTTGATGTGTAAGCTCTCTCATCCACACTGTTCCAACAAGTTAAATCATAAAACGAATCAGGAAAACCACTATGTGCCGGCCTTTTAGAAGCTGATGGCTCCTCGGGAGGATGAGGAGCGACAGTTGGAGTGATATTTGTAGGTACGGCTGAATCAAATAAATCAGCATAGTGATTATATAATTTTTCTATATAATCTTTTGCATCAGCCGTAGCCGTCCACAAATCAGGTTGTATTTGTTCAGAATCATGGTTAGTATTTATTTCTAAGTTAGTATAAATAAGAGTACTAAAGTGACACATATGATTATATTTCATGCACGGATTTAACATAGCAGCAACCAAGTAAATAGGGGGAATCGGGAAGAAATATTTTTTAAATTTCGTAAACATAGCGCCAACAGCTTCTTTATAACCTTCTTTATCTTTATATTGTCGGAGCAAACCAGAAATATCGGCTATATATGCCAAAATATTACAAACAGTAGGATAATATGCACCGGAAAATTCAACCGTAGCTACATAAAATTTTTCTAAGAACTTAACAAGATCATTAATTATAACCCAATCAGAATTATGTAGCATGCAATCAGCAGAATCAGCAAATGAACCACAATGTTGGTTAAAAGCTAGTGTAATAGGAATTCTATATTTATAACAAGTTTTTAAAAATTCATACGTAGAATTCCATCTAATATCAATTTCCTCAGGCATCAAAATCGGTGCAAGTCCATTTTCTTGACATTTAACTTTAAATTCTTTAATTCTAGATCTACGATTATTTCCTTGAATAAAACCAACAGCAAGACGAATTTTTTCAATATAAACCTCAAAAAAGTCAAGACCATCTTTTACAATTAAATTATATATATGACATGCACACTTAACATGAAAAATTTCAGGAAAGGGCGGAGATAGCGTAGATTTTATTTTTGTTATAGCAGTCTTGTTGTTAGAAGCATTATCAAAAGCAATACATAAAATTTTATTTTCTATACCATAATATCCGGCAATTTTAATAATAGAATCAGCAATAAATTGTCCAGTATGTTTCCGATCTTCATCATATAAAAAAGCAAGAATACGTTTTTGCATTATGAAATTACTATCCATCCAATGACAAGTAACGGTTAAATAATCATTTTTATTTACAGCACGACCAAGATCGGAAGTTAGGGACAATCTACATTGAATATTTTTTAAGAATGTTGATAAATAAAAACAATATTGTGAATGGAGTCTAAAAATATCAGACCGACAAGTAGTTCTAGGAATACCATTAAACATAGGATTATAAATTGCTTGTATATAACGAATAAAGGCATCAGAAGAAGGAAAACTAAAAGGCAAACAACCCACAGCTACCATTTTAGCTATTTCTTCTCTGTCCCTCAATTTATTATACTTTTTCGCTACTTGACCGGTTGTTGGGTCCATTCTAGTTTGCGTTGACCCACCAACATCCCCACCACCTTTTGCAATATTCAACTCTCTAGTGTGATCTTCAGCTATATGTCTCATTATCGTACCCGTACCCCCTTGCTTACCGCCACTTCTATGCTTATATTTTTGTTGACAAATATTGCACTGCACCTCAATATCTGATATACGTTCAAAAAATTGCCATGCAATACTAGTTCTTTTACGGGGTTTTGGGGCACTGGGAGGACGGAAAGGGAGATTAACTGATTCAGATCTAACGTTAGCATGTCCTACTGCGGGTGTTTCAGCAATATTTTCATCATCTTCGTCTACATTAACTGCATCTACTTCATTTTCTTCTTCTATACCGTAATTTTCCTGAAATTCTACATAATCCATATCGTGAGCACCTACACCTATTTCTTCCTCAAAAGGTGTACCAAGCGGTACCGGAGGCGAAGTCACACGGGTATATCTATTACTTGAACTACCTCTACCGCTAGTAATTCGCTTTTTACTACCACTACCGCTTCCGGGACAAAAATTTCTAACACCTTTAGTAGCGAGGTTTTTTAATTTATCCATAATATAAATTAAATTAAACTAAAAATATTCAAAATACACAAATATAATAAAATTAAATATTAAACAATTAATACAATAAATAAAAATTAAACGTAAGAGATGGAACGACAATACCAAATTTTGGAAGTATCCGAAGATTGCGACTTTAGAAACTTCCGCTCGTACTTTGTAAACGAAAAATTAAAAATTTAAATTGAACACTTTAAGAAATTAAATATATTGAATATTTGAGAATTGAGAATTGAGATTTGAGAGAGAATGAGATTTGAGAGAGAATGAGATTTGAGAGAGTGAAAAATTGTGTGAGAAATGATTTGAAGTTGTAGGGTATTTATAGATTTATTTTGGGGATTAAAAAATATTTTTTTTTTTTTTTTCTTTTTTTAAGTTAATGGGCCCAAACTAGCCGTTTGGACCCAAAAACGGTAATATAGCCGTTGGGCCAACGGCTAGTTTGGCCCAATATTTTTTTTTTTTTTTTTTTTTTTAATTCCGGGCCGGTTAACCGGCGGGCCTGGACCGGGTTGGTCCGGGCCGGGTTAACCGGGCCCAGTTTAAAAAAAAACCGGATCGGAACCCGGAACCCTAAAGCCCTAGGGCTTACCGGGCCGGGTCAAACCGGTCCGGTTTGATATGTAGGGCCGGTTCGGGCCGGTTCGGTCCGGGCCAGCCCGGCCCGTTTGACAGGTTTACATTGAACTCATGATCATTTCATTATATAAAGTATTATATGTATTTTTTTGAATTATTCTAATATTATTTGTTGACACTAATACTTCAAATATATATATATATATATATATATATATATATATATATATATATATATATATATGCACGTGATTGAATCTTATGTTATTTGCTCGACACATTCTTCTTTTTCTTTATTGATCCACTTACTTATAAACTTTCAAATTTGCTTTTATACCCGAAAATCGAAATGTATATTAAGGTTTCATTTGGACATGCATATATAGGATCACAGTTTGAAATCATTTTGATTAGAAGTTGAAAATAATAGATGTAGTTCGTTTCAAATAAATTCAACAATTAATGTCTTTTATTCTTATTGTCAATAATGTGTCTCATTTTGTCGATGTTTAATTCTTGATTACTGTACATCAAATATTCTCTTGTCATCTTAAAAAAATTGTCAAATTTATTTTTTCGAGAGTAACTTTAATTAGTTTGGAGCTAAATTGTAAATTTTTCATATTAATAATTTAATATGATGAAACATTAAGATGTTAGGATCAAATTTTATGTAATTTATCTTTAAAACTAAAATATATAATTATTTGAAGACAAGATGGAGTATTTGATCATTAGTGCATAGAAAAACCCGCCCAAAAAGGTGTTAGAATATTGTATGATAGTTGGCGGAAATTCTTTTATATGATTCATGATGGTATATATGTCTTTTTCTTTTTTTTACCTTTATGAAGAATAACTAAATAAAACATTGATAAATTATAGAAAAATATATATGAAGTAAAAAATTTAAATATAAAATAGTTAATCAGTGACTTGATATAAATACATCACTTGGTCAAGAGTAAGGGTGTCTAACGGGCCGGGCCGGGCCAACCCGAAACCAGCCCTCCCATTTTACCCGGGTTACGGGCCGGTTACGGGCCGGGTTTGGCGTTAACCGGGCCGGGCCGGGCCAAACAGAAAAAATTAAAACCCACCTGAACCCGGCCCACTTAACCCAATCCGGTCAAACCCACCAAGACCCGGTCAAACTCGGTCAAACCCGGTTAAAAACCGGTCAAACCCATTTAAAAAATAAATAAAAAATTCAATATACACTATATTCACTCCAATATACACTATATACACTCCAATATACAATATATATTTTTAAAAAAATATATAAAGTATAAACAATTACACATATATACGTACCATTCAATATATAATTATATATGACTATACGTACTACTTTAAATAAAACATATGCTATAATAGTATAATATATATATATATACACTACAATATATATATATACTAATTTATAAAACATATACACATGTATACGTTAAATATATACTACTTTAGAAGATATATACACATATATATGCACCATTCAATATATATGTACTACTTTAAATAAAATATATACTACAATATAGTGATATACATATATATATATACAACAATATGTATATATATATAGTTACATACTAATTTATAAAACATATACACTTGTATACTTTAAAGATATACGTCTATAGAAGATATATACACATATATACGCACCATTCAATATATATGTACTACTTTAAAAAAAGTATATACTACAATATATATACTAATTTATAAAACATAAAGTAATGTATACGTTAAATATACATGTCTATAGAAGATCTATTCACATATATACAATCTATTCTATGTATATGTAATACTTTAAATGAGATATATACAATATATATACATTACAATATATATTTGTATAGTTATATACTAATTTATAAAATATATACACATGTATATGTTAAATATACACGTCTATAGAAGATCCATTCACTCTATTCTATATATATGTAATACTTTAAATGAAATATACTATAATGTATATACATTACAATATATATTTGTATAGTTATATACTAATTTATAAAACATATACACATGTATACATTAAATATACACTTCTATAGAAGATATATACAATCTATATATATATATGCCACATGTTTCTAATGAATCAAATATCTCCCAATCAAGTATATGTAATATGCCATTAAAATTTCTTGTTTTCGTTTTCTCGAGTCGACTACACTACATGCATGTTATCGAGTTAATTGACATATATTATGTATCAAGGGTGAATTTCTTGGAACGAAACATGAATTAAGAACCACAAGTTGGAAGACTTTTCATGGTTATCCATATTTATGGAACGTATTTTGTTAACCAAACGTCCAAGTTACATTTCATTTCATTTTGCATTTTACAATAGTTGAATAATTTATCGCAAAACATTTAGATCACTTAATTACGGAATATAAAACTTTTGCTTTCATGAAAAAACATCTTTTGATACATAATATTGATGGCACAAGAGAAAAATATATATATATAGTCAGCAAAAAAGTAAAACAAACAAATAACAACTAGATCGATGTGATGGCCATCTCATAAATCCTTGGTTTAGAGCTTTACCTTTAAATGTGCCCTAAGTGATATATATTTGAATTAGTCGAATTTTAATATAAATATAAAAAATCGGATGAGAAATAAAATAAATCACTTGAATCATTTATTAGGAACCAAGTACCAAATAATCTATATCTATAATCTATAATCTATAATATATTTCTTTAGACAAAATCGTATTTTCACTATTTTTTCTACTAATATTTATGAGTTAACAATTAATTAAATATATTTATGATAAAACCTTTCTTATTAAAAGTTATCAGAATTTCAATATTTTTTCCTAATTTTAGAGTTGAAAATTAATTAAATATATTTATGGTAAAATCTTTTCTTATCAAAAGTGATCAAAATTACTGACAACTGATACCTTTTTAGTAGTTTAAGAATCCTAAATCAACTAAATTTGATTTTAAAAAGATTTGAAAAATCTAGAATTAAATATAAAACTATTAGAATAAGAAAAACTTAAGAAATACTAGATTTTTAAAAGTTTTAAGTACGTAATTAAAATGTAATCAATGGTTTTATAAATATTTGACTTTAAAATAAGGAAAGATTTTAAATATATAAAAAAATAATCGTAAGATAAATATAGTTCGAATTGATGCTTCTCTCTTAGCCCGTGGCAACAAGAAAAAGATGTACAATATGCCAAACGCAAAAGTAATGATCCATCAATCCATTGAAACTTCTGGTGGTAAAATATATATGTGTATATGTTTATGTTTACATTATTATATTAAAGTGTGAAATATTTTTGAAAAGTGATTTGAACTTTTACATTTTATTAAAAATTTCCGCAATAGGCAAAATCGTTTACTTTTAAATAATCAAACGTTACACGTGCAAGGCAATAAATAAAATCATTTAATTTTAAATAATCAAACGTTATACATGCGACACACGTACTATTAAACTAGTAACTACTAAAAGCGCAAGTACATTTGCAAAAAGCATGCAATTCAACATATAAATTAAGTAGATAAGTGTTTGGATAGAAGTGCTGAAAATGAAAAAAAAATTGTTAATGTGTTTGGTAAACAAGTGAAGTTAAACACTTTTTTTGTTGTCAAAATGACTTAAATGTCTTTAAAATTGTTAACACCATAAATAACGTGAATTATTTATAATTTATAATTCTAATAATTAAAAATACTTCTATTTAAATACACCTTCAACGTAAAGTGATTATGTGAGGTAAATTTATAACTATAATTTACTTTATTTTTATTTTTAAATATTAAAAAATAAAAATTTAAGACACTTTTCATATAAAAATAGTATTATATATAGAGAGAGAGTGTTTCAAGTATTTTGATGTGATTCGTTTCAAATAAATTCAACAATTAATATCAATTATTCTTAATGCCAATAATCCCCCGTGCCCAGCACACCCCAATTAAGTCATATTTTTCCAGCTCCATAACAGATTTCACATCAAACAATAACCCCATATATATTATATTCTCACACACTCATAATACACTCAACACACACATACGTACTCCTCCATTTTTTCCATTCACACGCCATAGACTATTACGATTAATTCTCTTTGTAATTTTAAAAGTTTCAATAAAATAACTTACTTATGATTTATTAACGCGCGTGAGGAAAATGGTCAATTAATCTGCATGCATGGAATTTATTATTGACCAATCATTCTTCATCCCAATTTATGTGTTTATCTTCTTTCTTTCTTTTAAAAAATAAGGGAAAATGAATCGTTTTCACCCCCAAATTATAGTCGAAAAGTTGAATTCACACCTAAACTATATAAGTGACCTATTACACACCTTAACTATAAGAAAGTGATATTTTTTACACCCTGTCAGGCATTACACCACTTGTGTGGTGTTTTACACGCGCTGCCACATCAGCTATAATCCGAAAAAATAATAATTTTTTTCTTTTTAATTTAATTTTTTCCCCTTCTTCTTCAATGTCTAAAACCTCCATTGTTGTCAATGTCCAAAAGCTTCATTACCTTCATTATCTCCATTACACCATATTGACCACCATAAACTTTATCCCACAAACAAAATTACTATAACAATTAATTTCTTCTAACATTTTTCTTCATCCGTAACCCATCGTCTTTTCTTAAAAAAAATAAAAATATATTCTCAGCTATAATGGTCATTATTGTTTCAAAAAATGGCCACTTGACTGTTGGCCTTTGTGTTTTAAATGGTAATGACCAACACATTTTCGTACTTTTTCTATTTGTTTTACAGCTGTAATGTAAAAAAAAAAAACTAATATGGTAGCAAGCTACATTTTTGGATGGATTAATAATTATCAGACAGAGAGAAGAAAGACGACGATGAATCCGAGCTTTTCGACGAGAATTCACCGGAAAACATCCTTGCTACAAAATTTTTTATATATATTTTTTTATAAAATTTGATTTTGCCCGTTTAAACATCAAATGCAATTTGATTTTTTTCATTGTGAAATTAACATTGATTCGATGAAGGTGGAGGATGAATTGTGTTATTTGGGGATGGGGTTGGAATTTGGAGGTGGGGTGCTGAAGAAACTATGTTGGTTGGAGTGGGAGTGATGAAGAAGAATATAGTTTGGGGTTGGAGTTTCGGGGTGGGGGTGATGAAGAAGATGATGGTTTGAGGGTGTGGGGTGATGAAGAAGATGATTGTTTGGGGGTGGGGAAATGGATGCTGGGGGTTGGGGGAGGAGTATTTTAATTTTTTTTGCATTAATTTTTAATTTAAACGCGCCAATTTTTATTTAAATAATTATGTATTTTCCACGTCAGATCTAGGGAGTAAAAAGTATCATTATTTTTATAGTTAAGGTGTATAATGTAGACACGTAATTTTGCCCCCTTAGAAGTCGATTTTATTCATCTTCTACCTTAGCATATCATGTACCCTCCACAATGTCATTTTTACCCACTCTCAATTTATCCTACCGTGTACCCTCTCTCATGTCATTATACCCCGCAAAATACAAAAAAAAAAAACAATAAACAAATAATAAAATAACTAACCCTATCTTATCCTAACCACCTACCCAATAAAAAATAACATCTCACCACTACCCCACTACCCCACGTTACCCCACCCCCTCTCTTTTTCTTGTCAAGAAAGAAAGCCTCAAAACAATATATATACACACCCACATACACCAAAAAAAAGGAGGGGAACAGTAACAAGAAACAAATCCAAAAAAAGAAAGAGCATCAGCACTTCCTTTCTCTCTAAAAAAACTCTATTCTCTCTCTTCCTCTCTCTAACATCCGTTCGCCGCCACCTCGCCTCCGGCCGACGATACCACCATTTGACCAACGATGATGACGATAACACAGCTCCGGCCGCAGCTTCCTCCTCTCTCCCTCTTCGGCGATAACGCCGTCAAACCACCGCAGTTCACTCGTCCGACGAAACAGCCGCCGCAGGCGAACTCCGTTCGTCGACCGGACCGGACCTGATCTTCCAACCCGAGAATCCGACCAGCTCGTCACCGCCCAGATCTCCACCGCCGTCACGACCAAACCCGCCAGATCTCCGCCACCATCCGATAACACCGTCGACGCCAAACCCCGAACGGCAGCCCATCATAACCGGTCAACCGCTGCCGTTCTCTTCGTCATCGGAGCACCCCGGAACTCGATCTTCGTTGGTTTTTGGTTTCCTGTTGTCTTTGGTTGATTTTGGTTTTGTCTATTTCATGTTTCGACGTCGATTGTGGGTTTCGAGTCGCCTTTATCGAATCTCGTCGTCGTTCTTGGTTGAGTTTTGTATAGTAAAGTTTTATTCACGGGTTTTGGAGCTGTTCGGTTATTATTTTAATACCGAGTTTGGTTTGCTCGTTGTGAGGTTCTCCGGTCGAGTATTTTGGTCTTCGAATTTCTTTATTATCGACAAGGATTAGTTTCGTCAAGGTCCATTTCTTCTAACCGAATCTTTAATTTATTTTGACTTTTTATTGATGTTGTTGTTGTTGTGGATGATTTATTTGTTGTGTGTTTAGTTTGAATCTTCGTTGTTTATGTTTTGTTTGATGTTGGTTTCAGATTATGAGATGTGATTGAAAAATCGAAGCATGCATTAATCATATGGTTTAAAGGGAACTTGGCGCGTGATTTAAAAAATTGTTAAAGTGAATTAGGATTAATTTTGATTTGTTGTTGTTTCGATTTGTTGTTATTGTTACTTTCACGTCTAATTATCAATTTCGTGATAGTATCATGGTAAGTCAAACGGGTAGACAATCGTAGGTTCGGGTACGCGAAATTTAGGAATAAGTGTTTTGTTGGATGTTGGAATGTGCGTGTGAATGTTTCTTTTAGTTTATCGTGTTTAACTTAGATGTATTTATTTAGCCGGGGAATGCCCCGAGATCACTTGTATTTATTCACCGGGGAATGTCCCGACGTATCATGTTGGCGGAAAATGATCGTGATGAAGGCCCGCGGCGTCGGGTAAGGCATTGGAGCGTAGTTTAGACTAGGATTTATATTTTCGTATTTTTTTTTCTATTTTCGGACTGTATAATTGGACTGGACTTTTACGTTTTTGGACTGTTTTGTTTTATTTATTGTTTGATTATTTTATGTTCTTTTGTGTGGTTTATACATTTCATAATGCCAAAATAGTCGATACACTCCACCAAGCGATCGTGGTCGAACCACGGGATCAAGGGGTGCCTAACACCTTCCCCTCGGTCAACAGAATTCCTTAGCCGGAATCTCTGTTCGCAAACCGGTTTAAGAGTCAAATGATTTCGAAAAGGATTTTTCAAAGGTGAATTGGCACACCGGATTATGCTAAGTGGCGACTCTGAATAAAAAATGCAAATAATCCTTTTCCGAAACAAATTTTCATTTCTTGTCACTTAAATAATAAAACCCTTTCGAACTTTAAAATATATCCATTTTTTGGAGTACGCGTAAAAAAGGGGTGTGACATATAATAGGTCACTTATATAGTTTAGGTGTGGATTCGACTTTTCGACTATAGTTTGGGGTGGAAATGATGCCTTTTCCCTTAATGTTTTTAGCCGTTTACTTTTGTTATTTAATAGTCTGGACACGCCTAAAATAAGTGTAACACACGCGCTTTAGAATGGGGGTCGCGGGGAGGTAATAATATCACTTTTATATAGTTAAGGTGTGTAATAGGTCACTTATATAGTTTAGGTGTGGCTTCGATTTTTCTTGTATAGTATGGAGTGGAAATGATGCCTTTTCCCAAAAAATAAAATAAATACACACTTTAACTTGTTACATTTACACAAATCGCCACCCTAATAAAGTAATTACAAAAATTTCAACTAATTATGTATCTTTCTTGGATGTATCGGGGACTTAATTATGTATCTCGACAGATTCAAAATCAAATAAAATGTATCAGGAGCTAATTATATATCTTTAAAAGAAAAAAATGTATCTTTGGTGGATGTGTTATGTTTCTCGACAAACTCAAAATTTTAAAAAAATATCGGGAGCTAATTATGTATCTTTACTAAGAAAAAAATATACCTTCGTTGGATGTATCGGGAGTTAATTATACATCTCGATGGACCTAAAATCAAGATTTTCAGTAACTGTGTAAACTATCAAAATTTTATGTAATTAACCTTCAAACTGCCATGATTTATGTTGTTTGTCCTTTTTTATTTAATCTTACGGATTTTGTTATTGCTCCTACGTAATTTGTTTTTTTTCTTCCAGTTTCTAACCCCATCATCTTCTTTTCAATATTTCTTTTCACGGATAATATTATACATTGGTATGTAAAAATAATATAGTAATTGTATTTGAAGATATTTTCAAAAGTATATTTGAAAATAAGAACTATATTTGAATATGTATTTAATTTAATTAAAAATAATAAACTATGAGAGAAACAATTGTCACTATCAAAAATGCAGTCATTTACGGTTAGAAACTTTGGTGTCTGAAAAATTCTCTTAAAAGGTTTCTTGTTACAAAATACTAGGTTTATTTAGTTGATGGGAAAAAAGTAATAATTTGGTGATAAAATGTATGATTTGTTTTGTTTTAAGTTCGATTATGACTAATGGATATTATTTTGTAACACCCCGTATTTAAGTACATGTATTGGCGTATTCAAGTACGTGATTGGTCTTATTTATATGGAATTAATTTTTTATTTTATTTATACCGGAATTTGCCCGTCGATGGTTCCATACGAAGGTTATTGAATAAGTTTTCCAACGATATAAAGATTTCCAAAAACGGATAAGTTTCGAATATAATCGAGCACATTCGAAACTATAAAACGGTGGCCGGGATATGGTGAATAGTAAATGTGCAGGAAAATTTCCAGCACACAAACTACTGAGGCCTGCCAGTTTTTTGGGTCGACTTTGAACGATCATAACTCCTTTAATATAGTGAACTGGGAGAGCTTCCACTTATCAAAAGAAAGATCTTTGAGTCTTCTTTCCAATGCAATTGGTTTCATCTAAATCCAACGTCTGAGTAAGGAGTTATACTCGTTTTACTTCAGCCTCTCAAAACAGTTTTTTAGGGTCAACTTCAAACGATCATAACTCCTTGTACAGGACGAACTGGGTGGCCTACTTTATATGAAATGAAATACCTTTGAATTATCTATCCAACGATACCCATTTCACCCAAATCCGATATTGGAGCAAAGAGTTATGACCGATTTACTTTAGCCTGTCAAAACAGTCCACCATAGACAGATTCGGATTTACTTAAATTTTTAAGGGCAATATGGTCATTTTCCATCACCTCATGGACGAAAATTGGTCATTATATACATATAATTAGTCTCATATCCATCAATTATCATCAAATTATTGAAAATAAGAAACCCTAGCCTAATTTCAACTCCAATTATCTTGTGATTCAACCGTAGAAAATCCAAATTGATTCCATAGTTGTGTTCACCGTCTCGAGGGCTTCGAGAAGCACCCCTTATTTGTGCCAACAGGACTTCGAAACCAAAAGGGCCATTTTATGGTAAGTATGTAAATTATGTTGGTGTTATTTATATGGATATGTATATTTATATATATGCATGTGAGCATAAGAAGTATGTTATTTGATTGTTGTTGAAAGATGATTGGGAAATGATGTTGGATTATTCTTGTGCATGGTTGAATTATGTTGAATTGTGAAGGGATTTGGTATTGATGATGTGGTATTGAAATGATGATTATATATATATATATATATATATATATATATATATATATATATATATATATACACACACATAAACCTATTGTTCAAGTTGGTTTTTGGAATGTTTTGCAAATATTTGTTGTATGGAATTATGGAAGAGAATTGTGGTGTTGGGTTGCTAATACTAGATGCCAAACATTTCATTGTAGATAAGTGATTTGTAAAGGCGGGAAGTAGTGTTGAATTGGTATCCGAATCTACAACGAGGTATGTAAAGCATACTCTAACAATGTTCTTTGGCATGAAAACACCAATGTTCCATCAAATAAGATTCCAAGGTTGTCCAAAAACATGTATTGTTCTACATTACCAACGAAGTTGTTTCCATTCTATAAAGTGTAAAAATGTTTCATTGATATACCAAAAGGCTCCTATTTCATTGTTGTGATATTGATGATTCTGAAACACATTGTTGATGTACCAATGAGTCTTTATAACATCGTTATTGTATAGAAGGTCTATTACTTGATTCCTATTGATGTATCATTGTTCCAAAGGTACTATATTGGCATGAACACTAATGTAATAATCTCAAAAGCTTTTGAACTAAGTTATTGGAAAGATCTCTTATGTGTGTTACTTGATATACGTGTGGGTGGTATCCCAGGGGCATAATCCTAGCATGGGTCGATCCCTATTTATATGTTTATGGGTGGTATCCCAGGGGCATAAGCCTATCATGGGTCGATCCCAGTTGATATGTACTGGAGGAAGCCTAATGGTCACAGTACGGTACAGTATTGATTATTGTTAGGTGGTTGGAGGTTCGGGAGGAGGAGGTAATGGCGAATGATAATTGTAAAGAATGAAATGAACGAATGTATACCGTTCCACAAATGTGTTTGAATTCAAGAACCCAATTCAGATTAATTATAATGTACATGATCCTAAAAGTGTTTATGAAGTGTGGTTCACTTCTATTATGATTTATTCACTTGCATCTGATTTTCTTGATTCCCCATATCACATATGATTATTTACAACTTTACATACTCAGTACATATTTCGTACTGACGTCCCTTACGGGGGACCTGCATTTCATGTTGCAGGCACAGGTGCTTCAGCTCACTCACAGCATAGATAGGAGCCAGGTCATACAACTATTGTTGGTGAGCTCCAGTTTGCTTCGGAGCTTTCCGAGTCGGTTCATTATATTTTGTCATTGTACAGGAGTCATGTGTGGGCGGGGGTTTGTCCCGACCCTAGTTATGTCATGTATATCCTAGAGGCTTTGTAGACATAAGGAAGGGTAAAGTCATGAAAGTTTATATAGTCATGTTATATTTGTATATGTGGTGGCCCCGATGGCCAAGTGTTATATATATCTATTTGTGTGTGTTGTGCTGATACAGGTAATTAGATTCTTCTATATGCAACGAAGTGCTGTTCAAATTTTTGGTGACATGTAAGTGAAAGTACAGGTATTTGAACGGGTTCTCCCGGGCCTTCTCGGCTTCGGGTGCCAGTCCGGCCCGATGAGATTTTGGGGCGTGACAAAAGTAGTATCAGAGAGGTTCGTCCTAGTGAGTCTACAAAGCCGTGTCTACGTAGAGTCTTGTTTATCGGTGTGTTGTGCACCACATCTATAAACAGGAGGCTATGGACATTTAGGAATTGTTTCTTTTCTTCATGTCTTTGATCGTGCGATAGAGTTTATATTGTATATGAAGTCATAGTTGACCACTGAATCAGTTTGTTTCTCTTATTATAGTAATGATGCCGGTTACCGGAAGCAAGAATACCGGTAAGCAAGTAGATGTGGCTGCCGGAGAGGGGACTAGTAAGTCACCCACTATACCAGCTAATCAAAGTGAGGCTCCAGCTGAGCATGCATCAGAAACTTCCCCCAGTCCGGAAGAAATAAGGGGGAGGAGAACTATATCCCCAGAAATGCAGTGCAACTTTTGACTCGTATAGTTGCTGGGCAAGCTCAAGGGCAAGCTATTCCTACTGCAGGTCCTAGTGGTATAGATAGGGCGGCTAGTCTTCGAACACAGGATTTTCTTAAGATGGATCCGCCTACTTTTACCGGATCCGATCTTAACGAAGATCCGCAGGACTTTATTGATCAGATCCAAAGGGCCCTAGACGTGATGCATGTATCGGGCAGAGAGACAGTGGAGTTAGCCGCGTATAGATTCAAAGGTCAGGCTATATATTGGTATGAAGACTGGAAACGGTCAAGGGGCATTGATGCACCCCCAGCTACTTGGAAAGAGTTCAAAGAGGCATTTATTGATCATTATCTTCCATATGAGACTCGTCAGGCCCGTGCGGATCAGTTCTTAAATCTTAGACAGGGTCATACAAGTGTGAGGGAGTATAGTCTTTGATTTAATTCCTTGTCCAGATATGCTCCTAATGTTATAGCTACTATGGATGACAGAGTTCATCGGTATGTGAATGGATTGGATCCGTATTTGGTTAGGGATTGTACTATTGCTGCACTGAATAAAGACATGGATATATCTAGGATCCAAGCATTTGCACAAAAAATGGAAGATCAGAGGCAAAGAAGAAGAACAAAGGAATTTGAAAGCGGATCTTCTAAGAGGGCCAGATCTACAGGGAAGTTTATGGCGCCATAGGGAGGTTTTAGACCTCAATTTTCTGCTAGACCACCTAGTCCATTATTTTCTTATTCTGCAGCTAGTGCTTCACCACAGCATCAGGGGTTCAGAGGCAGTCAATTTGGGCAAAGAAGTGAGGGTCATAGTTCGCGATCAGTGGGTTACCAAGGGCAAGGGAATATGAGCCAATCGAGACCTCCTCGAGAGCCATGCAATAAATGTGGAAGGTATCATTTGGGAGCATGTCGGTTGGGGACCAATGTTTGCTTTTGGTGCGGTATATCGGGGCATATGATGAGGGAATGCCCACGAAGGGACATAGGGGGTATGGCACGACCTACGGGGTCATTTGTTGCATCATCATCATCGATTCCTTATTCAGGAAGGGGTGCACAGCCAATGGGTCGTGTTAGAGGTGATAGAGGAGCCACGAGTTCTAGCGGGGCTCATAATCGTACGTATGCTCTAGCGGATCGACAGAATTTAGAGGCTTCCCCAGATGTGGTTACAGGTACGTTGTCTATATTTTCATTCGATTTATATGCCTTAATTGGTCCCGGTTCTACATTATCTTATGTTACTCCATTGGTTGCTGGAAAGTTCGAAAGAATACCCGAACTGTTAGTTAAGCCATTTGAAGTGTCCACACCAGTCGGGGAATCTATTATAGCTAGAAGGGTTTATCGAAACTGCATAGTAACTGTTTGTGGTCGTGATACGATGGCTGATCTTGTAGAGTTAGAAATGGTAGACTTTGATGTTATAATTGGTATGGACTGGTTGGCGTCTTGTTAACCCATAAAGCATCCAAATTCCAATGGAATGATGCATGTGAGAAGAGTTTTCAAGATTTAAAGAACAAATTGATTTCTACACTCGTGTTGGTACTTCCAGAAGGCACCGAAGGGTATACAATGTATTGCGATGCTTCCAGAATTGGTTTAGGATGTGTATTGATGCATCATGGTAAGGTAATAGCATATGCTTCTAGACAATTGCAGCCACATGAGAAAAATTATCCTACACACGATCTTGAGCTGGCAGCAGTTATTTTTGCTTTAAAGATATGGCGCCACTACTTATATGGGGTTCATGTTGATATATATGCTGACCATAAGAGCTTGCAATATATTTTTAATCAGAAGGATCTAAATTTAAGGCAGCGGAGATGGCTTGAACTATTAAAGGACTACGATGTTGATATCTTGTACAATCCAGGGAAAGCAAATGTGGTAGCTGATGCGTTAAGTCGTAAGGCTATGATGGCGCCTATAGAAAGGCAAGGGATGGTTAAAGATCTTCACCAGTTAGCTAGTTTGGGAGTTCACCTTCTTGAAACTCCGAATAAAGAGCTTATCGTACATAATGCTGCGGAATCTTCATTAGTAGCTGAAGTGAAAGAGAAGCAATATGCAGATTCTATTTTATTACAGCTTAAGGAGAACGTTCAGAGTGGTGCGACCAAGGCATTTGAGCTTACGCGAGGAGTACTTCAGTGCCAAAACCGATTGTGTGTGCCGGATGTAGACGGGCTAAGAAAGAAGATTATGACAGAGGCACATTTTTCAAGGTATTCCATTCATCCAGGATCAACCAAAATGTATCAAGATTTGAAAGATATGTATTGGTGGAATGACATGAAGAAGAGCATTGCAGAATTTGTAGCTGAATGTCCAAATTGTCAAAGAGTTAAAGTTGAGCACCAAAAACCCGGAGGCTATATGCAATGCATAGATCTTCCAATTTGGAAGTGGGACATGATCAACATGGATTTTGTTACAGGTTTGCCTCGTACAGCTCGGAAATTTGATTCTATATGGGTGATTGTGGATAGGCTTACTAAATCCGCACATTTCTTACCCGTTAAGACCACTTACACAGTTGAAGAATATTCGAAGTTGTATGTTAAAGAAATAGTCCGATTACATGGAGTGCCAACTTCTATTATATCGGATCGGGGAACTCAATTTACCGCAAACTTTTGGAAGTCTTTCCAACGGAGTTTGGGAACACAAGTGAATTTGAGTACAACTTTTCACCCTCAGACGGATGGACAAGCAGAGCGCACCATTCAGACACTTGAAGATATGCTACGAGCATGTGTTATAGATTTTAAAGGCAGCTGGGATGATCATTTACCTCTTATTGAGTTTGCCTACAATAATAGCTATCATTCAAGTATCAAAATGGCACCATATGAAGCTTTATATGGGAGGAAGTGTAGATCACCAATAGGATGGTTCGAAGCGGGTGAAACTCTTATGTTCGGACCGGATCTTGTGTATCAAGCCATAGAAAAAGTCGGATATAATCGAGCACGTTCGAAACTATAAAACGGTGGCCGGGATATGGTGAATAGTAAATGTGCAGGAAAATTTCCTGCACACAAACTACTGAGTCCTGCCAGTTTTTTGGGTCGACTTTGAACGATCATAACTCCTTTAATATAGTGAACTGGGAGAGCTACGACATATCAAAAGAAATATCATTGAGTCTTCTTTCCAATGAAATTGGTTTCATCCAAATCTAACGTCTGAGTAAGGAGTTATACTGGTTTTACTTCAGCCTCTCAAAACAGTTTTTTAGGGTCAACTTCAAACGATCATAACTCCTTGTACAGGACGAACTGGATGGCCTACTTTATATTAAATGAAATTCCTTTGAATTATCTATCCAACGATACCCATTTCACCCAAATACGATATTGGAGCAAAGAGTTATGGCCGATTTACTTTAGCCTGTCAAAACAGTCCACCATGGACCGATTCGGATTTACTTAAATTTTTAAGGGCAATATGGTCATTTTCCATCACCTCATGGACGAAAATTGGTCATTATATACATATAATTAGTCTCATATCCATCAATTATCATCAAATTATTGAAAATAAGAAAC
Source organism: Capsicum pubescens (assembly GCA_030864215.1). Classification (NCBI taxonomy): domain Eukaryota; kingdom Viridiplantae; phylum Streptophyta; class Magnoliopsida; order Solanales; family Solanaceae; genus Capsicum; species Capsicum pubescens. The sequence continues at coordinate 6,027,902 of CM061541.1, read as the reverse complement.
CCTAGCCTAATTTCAACTCCAATTATCTTGTGATTCAACCGTAGAAAATCCAAATTGATTCTGTAGTTGTGTTCACCGTCTCGAGGGCTTCGAGAAGCACCCCTTATTTGTGCCAACAGGACTTCGAAACCAAAAGGGCCATTTTATGGTAAGGATGTAAATTATGTTGGTGTTATTTATATGGATATGTATATATATATATATATGCATGTGAGCATAAGAAGTATGTTATTTGATTGTTGTTAAAAGATGATTGGGAAATGATGTTGGATTATTCTTGTGCATGGTTGGATTATGTTGAATTGTGAAGGGATTTGGTATTGATGATGTGGTATTGAAATGATGATTATATATATATATATATATATACACTAAGGGTGTCAAACGGGCCGGCCCGGCCCGGCCCGACCTGGCCCGATTAGCTAACCCGGCCCGGTTTGACCCGGCCCGGTAAGCCCTAGGGCTTTAGGGTTCCGGGTCCCGGGCCGGTTTATTGTTAAAATGGGCCCGGTTAACCCGGCCTGGATCAAGCCCGCCGGTTAACCGGCCCGACCCGGAAAAAAAATAAAAATTTGTATTTTGGGCCAAACTAGCCGTTGGCCCAACGGCTATATAGCTGTTTTTTGGTCCAAACGGCTAGTTTGGGCCCATTTAATAATAAAAAAAAAAACTTTAAAAAATATTTTTTAATCCCCAAAAAAAATCTATAAATACCCTACAACTTCAAATCATTTTTCACACAATTTTTCACTCTCTCAAATCTCATTCTCTCTCAAATCTCAATTCTCAATTCTCTAATATTCAATATATTTAATTTCTTAAAGTGTTCACTTTAATTTTTTAATTTTCGTTTACAAAGTACGAGCGGAAGTTTCTAAAGTCGCAATCTTCGGATACTTCCAAAATTTGCTATTGTCGTTCCATCTTTTACTTTTAATTTTTATTTATTGTATTAATTGTTTAATATTTAATTTTATTATATTTGTGTATTTTGAATATTTTTAGTTTAATTTAATTTATATTATGGATAAATTAAAAAACCTCGCTGCTAAAGGTGTTAAATTTTTTTGTCCCGGAAGCGGTAGTGGTAGTAAAAAGCGAATTACTAGCGGTAGAGGTAGTTCAAGTAATACATATACCTGTGTGCCTTCGCCTCCGGTACCGCTTGGTACACCTTTTGAGGAAGAAATAGGTGTAGGTGCTCACGATATGGATTATGTAGAAACTCAAAAAAATTACGGTATAGAAGAAGAAAATGAAGTAGATGCAGTTAATTTAGACGAAGATAATGAAAATATTGCTGAAACACCCGCAGTAGGAGATGCTAACGTTAGATATGAATCAAATAATCTCCCTTCCCGTCCTCCCAGTGCCCCAAAACCTCGTAAAAGAACTAGTATTGCATGACAATTTTTTGAACGTATATCAGATATTGAGGTGCAGTGCAATATTTGTCAACAAATATATAAGCATAGAAGTGGAGGCAAGCAAGGGGGTACGGGTACGTTAACGAGACATATAGCTGAAGATCACAAAAGAGAGTTAAATATTTCAAAAGGTGGTGGGGATGTTGGTGGGTCAACGCAAACTAGAATGGACCCAACAACCGGTCAAGTAGCGAAAAAGTATAATAAATTGAGGGACAGGGAAGAAATAGCTAAAATGGTAGTTGTGGGTTGTTTACCTTTTAGTTTTCCTTCTTCTGATGCTTTTATTCGTTATATACAAGCAATTTATAATCCTATGTTTAATGGTATTCCTAGAACTACTTGTCGGTCTGATATTTTTAGACTCCATTCACAATATTGTTTTTATTTATCAAAATTGTTAAAAAATATTCAATGTAGATTGTCCCTAACTTTTGATCTTGGTCGTGCTGTAAATACAAATGATTATTTAACCGTTACTTGTCATTGGATGGATAGTAATTTCGTGATGCAAAAACGTATTCTTGCTTTTTTATATGATGAAGATCGTAAACATACTGGACAATTTATTGCAGATTCTATTGTTAAAATTGCCGGATATTATGGTATAGAAAATAAAATTTTATGTATTGCTTTTGATAATGCTTCTAACAACAAGACTGCTATAACAAAAATAAAATCTACGCTATCTCCGCCCTTGCCTGAAATTTTTCATATTAAGTGTGCATGTCATATATATAATTTAATTGTAAAAGATGGTCTTGAGTTTTTTGAGCTTTATATTGAAAAAATTCGTCTTGCCGTTGGTTTTATTCAAGGAAATAATCGTAGATCGATAATTAGAGAATTTAAACTTAAATCTAAAGAAAATGGACTTACACCGATTTTGATGCCTGAGGAAATTGATACTAGATGGAATTCTACGTATGAAATTCTAAAAACTTGTTATAAATATAGAATTCATATTACACTAGCTTTTAACCAACATTGCGGTTCATTTGTTGATTCTGCTGATTGCATGCTACTTAATTCTGATTGGGTTGTAATTAATGATCTTGTCAAGATTTTAGAAAATTTTTATGTAGCTACGGTTGAATTTTCCGGTGCTTACTATCCTACTGTTTGTAATATTTTGGCATATATAGCCGATATTTCTGGTTTGCTTCAACAATATAAAAATAAAGAAGGTTATAAAGAAGCTGTTGGCGTCGTGTTTACGAAATTTAAAAAATATTTTTTTCCGATTCCCCCTATTTACTTGGTTGATGCTATGCTAAATTCGTGCATGAAATATAATCATATGTGTCACTTTAGTACTCTTATTTATACTAACTTAGAAATAAATACTAACCATGATTCTGAACAAGTACAACCTGATTTGTGGACGGCTACGGCTGATGCAAAGGATTATATAGAAAAATTATATAATCACTATGCTGATTTATTTGATTCAGCCTTACCTACAAATATCACTCCAACTGTCGCTCCTCATCCTCCCGAGGAGCCATCATCTTCTAAAAGGCCGGCACATAGTGGTTTTTCTGATTCGTTTTATGATTTAAATTGTTGGAACAGTGTTGGTGAGAGAACTTACACATCAACTTATCGGGAAGAGCTGAAATATTATCTTCGAACGGCACCAGAGGATCGCAGACGACGGATCAACACGCTGGATTGGTGGAGGAATAATGAATCACAATATCCTGTGCTTTCAAGATTAGCTAGAGATATCTTGAATGTTCCAATGTCAACCGTTGCATCAGAGAGCGCCTTCAGTCAGGGACGACAACAGCTTGGAGACAACCGACAATCATTGGGAAGCAATGCAATGAATGTTCTAGTTTGCCTCAGAGATTGGATTAGAGCGGAAAGAAGAAACCAAGGAATGGAACCGGAATCGAGCGACGAGATGAAACTTGAAGAAATTATGACTTCACGGGAGAACTCCGCAGAATCAAGTCCAATGCATGGTTTTGCCCCCGTTGACTTCGACTATCCTATGCAAGTTCCCATTAATATTAACATGAATGAGTTGGAAAAAATGATGCATAATTTATAGATTTTTCATTCATGTAAATTATTAATTTTAGATCATTTTGCAATCAATAAAATTCCCCAAATTCATTCACTCCTTAGTCGTTTTTTTTTTTTTTTTTTATTTAACGATTTAAAATTTTAAATTGAATTTCTAGTTTTCTACTTTAAATTAAAAACTTACTTCTAATATATTATTAATTTACTACCAAAAATTATTAATTTATTATATTAAGTAGCATATGTTTTGTATATTTGTGCATATATCTTCTATAGAAGTGTATATTTAACGTATACATGTGTATATGTTTTATAAATTAGTATATAAGTATATCTATACATATTGTAATGTATATATAATGTAGTATATTTATAAGTAGTAGTATATATACATTTAATGGTGCGTATATACGTGTATATATCTTCTATAGAAGTGTATATTTAATGTATACATGTGTATATGTTTTATAAATTAGTATATAACTATACAAATATATATTGTAATGTATATACATTATAGTATATTTCATTTAAAGTATTACATATACATAGAATAGAGTGTATATAAGTAAATGGATCTTCTATAGACGTGTATATTTAACGTATACATGTGTATATATTTTATAAATTAGTATATAACTATACAAATATATATTGTAATGTATATATATTGTATATATCTCATTTAAAGTATTACATATACATAGAATAGAGTGTATATATGTGAATAGATCTTCTATAGACGTGTATATTTAACGTATACATTACTTTATGTTTTATAAATTAGTATATATATTGTAGTATATACTTTTTTTAAAGTAGTACATATATATTGAATGGTGCGTATATATGTGTATATATCTTCTATAGACGTATATCTTTAAAGTATACAAGTGTATATGTTTTATAAATTAGTATGTAACTATATATATATACATATTGTTGTATATATATATATATATATATGTATATCACTATATTGTAGTATATATTTTATTTAAAGTAGTACATATATATTGAATGGTGCGTATACACGTGTATATATCTTCTATAGAAGTGTATATTTAATGTATACATGTGTATATGTTTTATAAATTAGTATATAACTATACAAATATATATTGTAATGTATATACATTATAGTATATTTCATTTAAAGTATTACATATACATAGAATAGAGTGAATGGATCTTCTATAGACGTGTATATTTAACATATACATGTGTATATATTTTATAAATTAGTATATAACTATACAAATATATATTGTAATGTATACATATTGTATATATCTCATTTAAAGTATTACATATACATAGAATAGAGTGTATATATGTGAATATATATATATTATACTATTATAGCATATGTTTTATTTAAAGTAGTACGTATAGTCATATATAATTATATATTGAATGGTACATATATATGTGTAATTTTTTATACTTTATATATTTTTTTAAAAATATATATTGTATATTGGAGTGTATATAGTGTATATTGAAGTGTATATAGTGTATATTGGATTTTTTATTTATTTTTTAAACGGGTTTGACCGGTTTTTAACCGGGTTTGACCGGGTCTTGGTGGGTTTGACCGGATTGGGTTAAGTGGGCCGGGTTCGGGTGGGTTTTAATTTTTTTACTGTTTGGCCCGGCCCGGTTAACCCCAAACCCGGCCCGTAACCGGGCCGATTCCGGGTTGGCCCGGCCTGGCCCGTTAGACACCCTTAATATACACACATAAACCTATTGTTCAAGTTGGTTTTTGGAATGTTTTGCAAATATTGGTTGTATGGAATTATGGAAGAGAATTGTGGTGTTGGGTTGCTAATACTAGATGCCAAACATTTCATTGTAGATAAGTGATTTGTAAAGGCGGGAAGTTGTGTTGAATTGGTATCCGAATCTACAACGAGGTATGTAAAGCATACTCTAACAATGTTCTTTGGCATGAAAACACCAATGTTCCATCAAATAAGATTTCGAGGTTGTCCAAAAACATGTATTGTTCTACATTACCAACGAAGTTGTTTCCATTCTATAAAGTGTAAAAATGTTTCATTGATATACCAAAAGGCTCCTATTTCATTGTTGAGATATTGATGATTCTGAAACACATTGTTGATGTACCAATGAGTCTTTATAACATCGTTATTGTATAGAAGGTCTATTACTTAATTCCTATTGATGTATCATTGTTCCAAAGGTACTATATTGGCATGAACACTAAGGTAATAATCTCAAAAGCTTTTGAACTAAGTTATTGGAAAGATCTCTTATGTGTGTTACTTGATATACGTGTGGGTGGTATCCCAGGGGCATAATCCTAGCATGGGTCGATCCCTATTTATGTGTTTATGGGTGGTATCCCAGGGGCATAAGCCTAGCATGGGTCGATCCCAGTTGATATGTACTGGAGGCAGCCTAATGGTTACAGTACGGTACAGTATTGATTATTGTTAGGTGGTTGGAGGTTCGGGAGGAGGATGTAATGGCGAATGATAATTGTAAAGAATGAAATGAACGAATGTATACCGTTCCACAAATGTGTTTGAATTCAAGAACCCAATTCAGATTAATGATAATGTACATGATCCTAAAAGTGTTTATGAAGTGTGGTTCACTTCTATTATGATTTATTCACTTGCGTCTGATTTTCTTGATTCCCCATATCACATATGATTATTTACAGCTTTACATACTCAGTACATATTTCGTACTGACGTCCCTTACGGGGGACCTGCATTTCATGCTGCAGGCACAGGTGCTTCAGCTCACTCACAGCATAGATAGGAGCCAGGTCATACAGCTATTGTTGGTGAGCTCCAGTTTGCTTCGGAGCTTTCCGAGTCGGTTCCTTATGTTTTGTCATTGTACAGGAGTCGTGTGTGGACGGGGGTTTGTCCCGACCCTAGTTATGTCATGTATATCCTAGAGGCTTTGTAGACATAAGGAAGGGTAAAGTCATGGAAGTTTATATAGTCATGTTATATTTGTATATGTGGTGGCCCTGACGGCCAAGTGTTATATATATATATTTGTGCGTGTTGTGCTGATATAGGTAATTAGATTCTTCTATATGCAACGAAGTGCTGTCCAAATTTTTGGTGACATGTAAGTGAAAGTACCGGTATTTGAACGGGTTCTCCCGGGCCTTCTCGGCTTCGGGTGCCAGTCCGGCCCGATGGAATTTTGGGGCATGACATATTTATACGCAGACCATATCATTCTTTCAGTTGAAGTAGATAGGCTGTTTTCAATAAATTCTCGACTTAGGACTGATAGCAGTATAACAAACACAAATCATAAATGCATATAGACTAGTACAGTCTCCAAAATAATACTATGACCACAAGATAATACTAAAAATCACGCACAAGAAACTTCAGACCCAAATAAAGAACGTTCTTCTATTGTTACCGATGCACTCTCCCCCTACCCCTCTACCCTAATCCGTGCTCTCCACACCTTCCTATCAAGGGTCATGTTTTCCGTAAGCTATAGCTACTCCATATCATGCCTAATCACCTCCCTCCGATATTTCTTCGGCCCACCTCTACCCCACCTAAAATCATCCATAGCCAGTATCTCATGCCTCCGCACTGGAGCTTCAGAGCCCCTCCTCATCACATGCCCGAACCAACGTAACCTTATTTCTCGCATCTTATTCTTCACCAAAGCCACTCCCTCCTTCTCCCGGATAATCTCATTCCCCACCCTATCTCATAAATATTTTTGTTTATAAGGGGATTTATAAAACGTTTTATGGTGCCATTGAACTCACGATTATTTCATTGTATAAAGTATTTTATGTATATTTTTGAATTATTCTAATATTATTTGTTGACACTCATACTTAAAAAAAAATAAAAATATATGCACTTGATTGAATCTTATGTTATTTACTCGATACATTGTTCTTTGTTTTTTTTTTTTATTATTTCCTTATAAACTTTCGAATTTGCTTTTACTTTTTTCTGTTTCATCCCATCAACTAAATGACCGCAATTTAGATTTCTTAAGTTAAGACATGCAGTCGAGTCCCCCCCCCCCCCCCACCACTCTTGAGACACCCTCGCCTTTATAATTTTTTCCTAGATTACATATAAATACTTTTGAGTTAATAGTAATTTTTTTATTTACTTATCAAATACTAGAAAATAAGTTAGAAACCAATTTGTTTTTCAAGAAATTACTTTTCACGAAAAATATATTTTACTTTATTTCCTCTTTTGTCGTATTAGTTTGGATAAAAATTTTGGAAAACATATTTTCTCTGAGAAAACAAGTTCATTCAAAATGCTAATTTATTTGTTTGACAGCTTGCATGTTTATATAGTTCAAATTATATCATGAACTACGCTTAGAGCCTGACCAGAAGTCAGATCGATATTATTAAGGGTTGAATTATTTTTCATTAAAATTAAAATTAACGAATTTGAATACATACATAGTTGAATAGTATTAAAATATTAGAAGTAATATATTTAAATTTGAAAATTACGCAACAATTAACCCCCTCCTTCTCATATTTGATTGGCTTAAATATTTTGAAAAAAAAAATTTCAAACAATTTATTTTTCTCAATTTTTTTTTTAAAAAAGACTTTTCTTCAAAAAAAAAAAATATATATTTTTCACAACTCAACCTCAAACCCTAACTTTCCACCTTAATAGTCTTTTGAACTCTTTTGTCGTGACACTTTTTTTTTTAGCTCTTTAGAAAATAGTGATAAGTTCTAATAGTCTTCTAATACACAATAAGCTCTGGATATATCTAACGAAAATATATAATTAGTTATTTTTTTTATAATTACTTTGTAAGAATGGAGATTTGTGTAAATATAATAAGTTAAGATGCATATTTGTGTTATTTCTCCTTTTTCTGAATTAATTGTTTCATTCCTTTCGTTTTAATGCGAGTTAGATTTGAGATAGAATTAGGGATTGAACCAGAGAGGGAGTTATATGACATGTCTAAGATCACAAGATTTCTCTACAAATTCAAGCATCCTAGATCCATTTCATCAAGATTCAAGAACAAGTTCAAAGACCCTTGGATTCAAGTACAAGTCAAGATTAAGTTCATCAAATCCACAAATTAAGATCTCGTAATGTCCCACCTGTTCAGACGCTTAAATCGAGCTGGAAAGAGCCTACATGACCCCTAGATCGAGTATAAATCACTTTGGGATGAGTTTAGAGGTGTTAGGGATGATTTTAGGCTTGAAAAAGGGTCATACGTCACAAGGAGAAACCCGTGCGCTAACCCCGTGCCACGTGGACCACTGCGGCGGGCTACCGCCTCACGGACGCGTTGGACCCGTGCCGTGCGGTGGGCAGCCTGCATTTGGGCTCGCGTTGTGAGGGGGAAGCCACGCTTCCAAGCGTGCGCCACAACCCCCCTCCCCCCTCCTTCTTTCATTGATGGGATGTCGTTTTAACCCGTTTTAGGGGTGTTTAAGTCTTTTTAAACTGTTAAAACATTTCTCCATTCACCCAAAAACGTTCCTAAGTCACTGAAAATTAAGCACTCAAATCGCATTCTAACTTTTCTTAATTAATTCACAAAAGGGGAGAACTATCTAGGGTTCAAGGCTCTTAAGACTAGACCGAATGTATAACTACATATTCACTCTTTTTTTTTTTTTAACAAAAAATCTCAAATTTTCTAATTTCTAAAATAACCTCATTTAAATTATATATCATTTTTAAATCATATTTTATATATTTATCTTTAAAAAATGCATTTAAATTCTAAATATTTATTATAAAAGGTATGATAAATACTACTCTACAATGAAAAACTGCTTTTGAATTATTGAACTTAAAAAAAAAAAAAAAAAAGAAGAAAGAAAGAAAGGAAGTGTATTGACTAAATTCTATGTCCAAACAATGGAATTTGCCAAGCATAGAAAGGGGTCATCTATGCCTCCTCAGTCCTCACACAGAGAACAAATTTAATTTCCACACACCCCAACAGAAAAGAAAGAGAAAGATAAGAAAAGGGGAGAATATTTACACCTGCACACACAGTTAGTTACACTTCTCTCATATACATACACTCATCACTCCTCCGGTTAAAAATTAATAAGCTATTGCTATTCCAACATCAAATATCTCCCGATCAAGTATATGTAATATGTCATTAAAATTTCTTGTTTTCGTTTTCTCGACTACACTACATGCATGTTATCGAGTTAATTGACATATATTATGAATCAAGGGTGAATTTCTTGGAACGAAACATGAGTTAAGAATCACAAGTTGGAAGAATTTTCATGTTTATCTACATTTATGGGACGTATTTAATTTTTTGCTATGACGAATCTGTGCACATACATCCAACAACAAATCCGATCCGCAGCTACTTAATGACTCCGTATTTATATATTGATGTTTGTTTTAATCCTATGTAGTACTCATATCATTTTCTTAAATTGCATGCAATATTTAGTGTATTTCTTTATCTTGATACGAGTATATACTTGAAATTTTAATTTTATGCCATATATATTCGTTGTTTCCATTGTTCATTTCTCTGGACTACTCTGGAGTATGTAGTCGTGCTTTAATAATTTCTTTCAAAAGCTTTTTCTTAGTGCAATTATCGCAATCGGTGTAATTAGCATTTAGCACTTATATTTCACCATTAATTTAAAATTTTAAATATTTCACGATTGTAGTTGGAGTTACACTGTTTTCTCCATCTTCAAAATTTAATGTGATACGTAGTTTATTAAATTAATTAATTTTGTTAACCAAACGTCCAAGTTACATTTGCGTTTTTAGCTAGTAAATATATTTGACTTGTATATATATACACTAGTTTAATCGCACGTATCTCGCACGTGTAACATTTGGTTGTTTAAAATTAAATAATTTTATCTATTGCCGAGATTTTTAATAAAGTGTAAAAATTCAAATCACTTTTTAAAAAATTTTCACACTTAAACATATACACATATATGTTTTCCAATTCCAATTGGTTGATGGATCATCACTTTTGCGTTTGCGTACCTCTTTCCCTTGTTGCCACAGGCTAAGAGAGACGCACTAATGTAAACCATATTTGTATTACGATTATTTTTATATGTATATTTAAAATCGTTCGTTATTTTTAAAGTCAAATCTTTACAAATTTATTGATTACATTCTATTACGTACTCAAAACATTTAAAAATCTGGAACTTCATAATTTTTTCTTATTCCAACAGTTTTATATTTATTTTTAGATTTTTCAAATCTTCTTAAAATCAAATTTAGTTGATTTAAAATTCTTAAAATATAAAAAGTATCAGTTGTCATTAATTTTGATGACTTCTAATAAAGAAATGTTTTACCATAAATATATTTAATTAATTTTCAATTCTTAAATTAGAAAAAGATATAAAAATTGTGATGTCTTTTAATAAGGAAAAGTTTTTACCATAAATACATTTAATTAATTTTCAAATCTTAAATATTAAGAATAAATAGTGAAAAAGACGATTTTGTCCAATTCACTTTTCTAAGGTCTATATATATATATATTAGATTATAGATATAGAATTATAGGTATAGATAAATAAATGATCAATTTGTCTCTTAAGCTAAATGTACATTTGTTTGTTCAAATATGTCTATAACTTTCTTTTTGCCTACTCTCAACCTGATCACAAACTAGTACGTAAGCAATATATATTTTAAATCACTTAGATGAACTAGTTTTGGACCAGAAATTTGTTATCGTGAATTTAATTTCCTTGTCTCAAATCTGCATAAATGTTAATCGTGAACTTAATTTAGTATATTGTGTCCTTTTTGGATTAAAATACTTGTAAAGAATCCAAATAAGACAAGAAATCAAACAAACCCTAACAATATATATACCCCTGATGTCCTTTTTAAAATAGTAGTTTCTCGACACACGCTTTGCGCGTGTACCTCATATAGACCTTCTCCTATATATTATCTAACTAATTGCCTATATTAACTATAATTATTTATATGATAATATTGTTTGGCTACGTATCAAATACAAAATATAACTAATTAGAGATCTATTTATTTTTCTTAAACATTTTCATGAAAAATATTCTCTTTCCTACCAAACACACCCAAATTCTCTAAACTTTTTTCAAGCGAAATGAAAGGCTTGCAATTAAAAGACGAAAACTTAACTGTCATTACTAAATGGGAGTACTGATTGTGTTGATGCAGTCCACTCATTTCAGAAATTGAATTTAAGGGTCATATTTCAAGATTTATCATTTTATTATGTTGTACAAAACTTATCCATCTATTAGTCTCGGAACCTATATTTTGCTTGAGCCTTCAATCAACACCCTAAATCTGCTGACTTATTACGAGTGGTTACATATTAATATACGTTAAAATTAAACTAATTCACTTTAAAGTTAAACTCTCTGACTAATTTCTTTTCCAAAAAAAAGTTCTACAATACAAAACTTAATTGATAACCTTCTTCTCTTAGTCTCTTTAGAAAAATCATATTTGATCTTTTTGCAGGAAACACTAATGAATAAAAGAAAAAAAGTAGTAATATGTTTAGGATTCTTGATTTCTTGGACAAATTTGAATTTGTAGCAAAATTTCAAATACCACCCACTCAATCCAACTACGAAAAATATAAAAGCTGGAATTTTGATTACAATCTTCCCAGACAACTCTTTGCTCACCCAAATTTAACAAGTTCATTGCAAGAATTTAAAAAAGGACAACTCTTTTTAGTGACTGTATTTTTTCTTCAAGTTCCAAACATATTTTACATAGTGCTATTTGACCTAAAATAAACGGATTAGCGAGATTGAAATGAAAAGTGAGTGAATTTAACTTTTATATTACATAGTATATATGGTCAATCATCATAAGTCATGTGATCTTTTAAAAAGGGCAGCCCGCTGCACTGAAGCTCCGGCTATGCACATGGTCGGGTTTGGGGAAGGGCTCCACCAGAAGGGTGTATTGTATGCAGACTTACCTTGCATTTCTGCCAGAGACTGTTTCCAAGGCTTGAACCCGTGGCCTTTTAGTCAGTCATGTAATCTTGGAAAAAAACTATGAGGTTTAGGATTGGTTTGTGGGGCGTTCTTGAGCCCAAAAAAAAAAAATTAGGTTAAAGATATTTTAATACCAATAGGTTAAGAAATGGTACGTCTTCAGGATCATTCAATTTAATGATAATCTATTCCATATCATGTTGTCATGAATTTATGAAATGATCTTAATTCTAATACCCAAGTATTAAAGTTTAACAAATAAGTAGGTTCCATGGAAAACTACAACTATCTTATAACATACGTCGTACAACAAAACTTAAGAGCTTGGGCTGTATATGATGACTGCTATAGAAGCATTCAGACTGTCACAAAATCAAACTGTAACTGCTAGGACACAACAATGTAAGGGAAAAAACAATTTATGAGCTTGGAAACCATTTATATTCACAACCAAATTCGAAAACTGTCAACTTTAATACTTAAATTTCCAATAGATAATGTCATAATTAATTCAGAAGAAATATACATGGAGAAAGTTCAACAGATACACACCAACTCAGTATCAAATCTCATAAGAAATATCAAAACTTCAACAACTTGTCTTAAATCCTCATTCTCGTTTATTCCTCGTAGGTCTTTAAACCATCCTTCCCAAAGACCAAAATGAAAATAAGAAAAAAGAAAACAAAAGCCTTTCTAGGAAGAGTAAGTGATGCAAACAAAGCATGAAAATGTTAGCTAGCCGGCAATTGCTTATGGAAACGCAACCCACCTCATCATATATACCATTCACTTAATTGGAAGGCATTGTTTTTTCATTAATTCTTAATGGATAAATACATTACAAAAGAATGAAAAGGTTGATTCTTTTTTTTTTAAAAAAAAAAAAAAAGCAACCTGGTGCACTAATGCTCCCGCTATGCAGGGTCCGGGGAATGGCCGGCCAACGATCAAATAATTAATCGTTATAAACAGGAAATAAGGTACTTATATCAACTAAATTGCTAGCAGTTGTTTAAAGATCTTACCTTGACATGGAAATGTATTTCGATGACCTTTCTCTCACAATATCTGACACACTCTCTACATATAATTAGATTAAACTTGTTTTTCGAGTAAAACCACAAAATTTTATAAGAATAAAATCGGGACACGAAATCTCAATACTACAACAATGTGTTTATAAATAAAGTGAGGACTAAAGTGCAAATCACTTTTTGGGAATACATGCATATATATGTTGTTGTTATCTTCTTAATTCATTGCTTTGATGTTGAATGTTTTGCCAACAAATACAAAAGTTGTATTGCCTCGTGTTGAAGAGCGGTGAGCCCTTTCCTCATTGCCTGTGTTTCTTCAAATGTCATGCCATCAACAACATTTGTCACAAGTTTTGAATATATTGGAGCCAAAAACTTCCACAGCAGCACAGGAACAGTAGGTCTATACTTTCGGGATCATAATTTCAACTACGTTACAAGAGAAAGATATAACTATGGCCTATAGATAACTTCTCCGCCTTATTTGTCCTGCAATAACACTGCGCTTTGTATACACAGCAGAAGTGTTCATTTGTAAGAGGTTAAAGAAATCAATGTCCAAATATATGTCCCAGCACTGCATTTAGATCACAAACCTCGAAATGGAAACGTGTTATCCATGTCAAGAGTTGTCACCGCCAAGCACTTAATCCTTATAGCTTTAACCCTCTTCAATGGTTACGGATGACTTCCAGCATATTGTGAGTAACTCCACCACCTGTAACTGGTCGAGTCTGAACTAAATTCATCAATATATATTTTTCTAAATAAACCATCTCTTAAAAAAAGTAAGGATCGAATAACAAATGTGCATGTTTCCAAAAATTTTATCAATGTATACGGCTAAACGAGAATGAGTACATAAAAAGAAAACTTACAAGACAGATTACTGAGCAACTTTTGGCCATAAGGATTAATGATAAGTCACATATATCGTAGCGGCGGAGAACAGTTGATAACCAAGTAAATCCTGGATGAAAGGACTAACAATTAATTTATCCTGGAGCAGCAATATTTAAAGAAATCAATCTAAAAAGTGAGTGTTTTCTGCCAACGGGCACATCTGTTCGTAAGCAGTGTCTTGGTCCTTTATGTCAAAAAAGACTCATTATCCAAACTATTTTGTCAAATACCCACAAGTTTTAAATCTTTTGTCAAATACCCACTTAATTCCACCTCACCACCAATTTTTTCAACTTAACAATTTCAGCCCCAACCTTTATAATAATTCACTTTAACCCAATACTTCCAACTTAATAAATTTACCCACAAGTTTCTACTAATACACTTCAACCCACTCCATCATCCACCACTATATATATAAAAATAATATCTAGGTTTCCAAAAATATTAAAAAAAAATAATTCCAAAGGCTAAAAATAGAAAGTGGTTATTTTTCCCACCAAAAAGCTCCGATTCTGGCCACTTTTCCGGCGTTATTTTCCGGCGATCAGCTGTAAATTAGTCCACAAACATCATAAGCTTGTCCATTGCATCCATTGTTACCCCATTTGTTTCCTATCTTCTCAAACACACTTTCCACCATTGTTAAAAAGCTTTAAATCACTCACATTACTCAAAACCACTTTAGAAAGTGCATTACAGCAGCTCAGGCGACTCCAAGTTCATTTCTTTATTCCATAAACCCAACAATCATTGATTACAAGCAATATTTGCAATTTCAAGTATTTGTACGAAAATCTGCACAGTCATCGACCCGTCCTCGCCAGTCATCGACCGTGCATACAACACGACATAGACCATAAGCATAATCTACCATCGACCGAAGCTTAATTCTAGGATGTCTATTGCAGAATTTGTTCTGGTTTCTGGTGATTTCATGGGAGAATGGGTGGAGACTTCGAAATGTTGGAAATTGAGATCATTTACCAAGGTGACAATTTCCATTCCTGTTTGCCGCAACAATTCATACGACAAATTTGTTGCAAGCGTAATGCAGAGCGGGGATCTAGATTGTGCGCCGAGCGACGTGGTGATTAGTTATGTAATACATTTGAGGGAAAAGGTGAATCTTACGATCATAAATAGCGATGTACGTGTGATGACCTACATAATGGATGCTGATGCAAATGACTTTAGGCCAATTTTGAGGATAAATGTGGTTGAGAGGTCCTTTGAAGGACCGCTGAATTCATCAGCACCCCCACCGCGGGGCCCGGCAATTGACGATGATTTGATCGATGATGATTTGAATGATTACGAGAACGATGTTAATGGTACAATTAATATGGAAGATAATTCTATGTATATGGAAGACTTTTCATCGGACTCGCAAGATGATGAAGAAGACCGTGAAATGGAATCACAAGCAGGACACTTCTTCACCGCCGAAACCAATTTTTGTTGTGGTTAAACATTCACCGATAAAAAAGAGCTGAAAATGCAACTAGACGCAGCAGCGGCGAGGCAGTCTTTTGATTATTATATGGAGAAGAGCTGCACGAAATTGATGAAGGCGCAATGCTAATCTCGTGGTTGTGGCTGGCTGTTGCGGATAAAAAAGTACGACACCTCGGACAGATTTTGCATATAGAAGTATGTCAGGATGCACACGTGCGGCGTTGAAAATGCCACCCGCAGGCACAAAAAAGTCTCATCCGAATTGATTGCTTCAGTATGCGTAGTTGTACCTACTGTTTTGAAGGATTAGAAAAATTGATTTCGATTTTTAAAACTATTTCAAAACTTTAAAGAAAATTTTGAAACAAACAGAGTCGCCACTTAATTAATTTGAAAAGAAATTAAGAAAATTCTTAAGAAAAATCCTAAGTCGTAAAATAGAAAAAAGATTTAGGCTTTTAAAAAAATTATGGGGTAAGAGATTGTTATTAATATCTTAGGAAGGTTTTTAATGCATTTAATATCTATTTTACGTGTTTATACGTGCTATGTTGAGTCGAATCAAAGGCAAATTGATCCAAGCTCACTTTCCAAAGAGCACCTTTAAGTAGAAATATATCCCACTATATAAAAGTCCAACCAAACATATTCCAGATCTTCCAAATCTCTCAAAAAAGTTCGCAATCATTTTCAAAACTTCCTAAATGCTTGTTACCATTTCAAGAAGGTTGACTATGGACTCAGAAGAAACCGTTGTATGTTTGAACTACGTAGGGCATGATTTTTCCTCCGTCAGATACGTAGGCAGCCTTTTGGCTCGGTCTCTATCTTCAAAAACTCTGTTGTCCTCCGCTTTCTTGAAAGAAGAAATCAGGTCAAAAATAAGAAGAATTGAACCTTCCTGATAAATTTCACTTATTCATATCATTGAGCAAAAGCTTGTTCATTGAAATTCTTGAGTCATCATTACTCCATGGATCAATTTGCATGAGATTAAACACAACTATATGTGTTTACTTCCTGCCTTATTATCTTGATTTGATTATTGCTAACGGAATCTGACACATTAGTCTTTGAGTTATTTTTACTTTTCAAATAATACAAACTACTCTATGTTGGCATAAAATGACCCAACTTCATTAGATCAAAGTGAATAAAAATTCCTACCTTGACTATAGCTTTGTTACAGGAAAGGAAAAATGATTATTAGTAAGTAGCCTTTATTTTAAAAACTAGTATCAAAAATTTTTGTAAAAGCTTTTAGAAAATTTCTGTCAATCATGTCATATACTAGCTCAACGAAAGTCTTTCTCTTGGTTCTGACTATATCTGATGTTTAACGGAGAATTTCCAGGAATTCATTGTCGCTGAGGCTTTCTATCAGAAGTTCTGTCATAGTCAAAAATTTTGTCTACCTAGACTTTATCACAATTGGGGATTTTCAAAGCTTGACTTTGACGTTTGGGGTTGGGAGATTTGTTATATATTAGTGGAAATTTAAAGGACTCCCTTAAAATTTTTGCCCCAATTTAATACTATTTGAGATGAACTTGGATTGAGAGGATCTGAAGTCTTCGCGGGTCTTCATCTTCTTTATTGAATGATGATCTTCCTCTTATGAATTTTCGAGATTCTTTCTGAAAATTTTTGCCTACTTTTCATTTTCTGGGGTTATATGACCGAGCCGTTGAGGCATCTACGTATCTCGTTGAAGCAGGAATCAGGTCAAACATAGTTCTAGACTACGCTAGGAGTATATAGAAAAAATCTAAAGGGTTGATCGAAGCCTACATAGGCCGCCTACGTATTCCTTTCTTGGAAATTCAAGTCATCATGTAGTTCATACCTAAATGAAAAGGATAAATTCTCTTAAGGAGTTGACTAAAGCCAACATAGGCCGCCTACGTATTTCTTTCTTAGAAATTCAGGTCAAACGTAATTCGTACATTTAGGAAAGGGATTCTAGACAATTACATATCATGAGACAAATACTATCATAAAGGCGATTACAAATAAACCAAGGAAACAAAACTAAGACATTCTTCAAACATAGTATCTCTTTACCGCATCAGAATTGATTGGTTTGGTCCACTGTTGATCGTCCATCTCAGATAGGATCAGGGCTCCTCCATATAGTACCTTGCGAACTATGTATGGTCCTTGCCAATTTGGACCAAACTTGCCTTTTTACTCTTCTTGATGAGGAAATATGCATTTGAGGATCAATTGCCCAACTTTGAATGTTTGAGCTCTTACTTTCTTGTTGAAGGCACAAATCATCCTATATTGATACAACTGACCATGACACACAACAACCATTCTCTTCTCATCAATCAACATGAGTTGTTCAAAGAGAGCGTGGGCCCATTCCCTGTTACTTAATTTGGCTTTCTGAATAATTCTTATGGAAGGTATTACAACTTCGGTGGGTATCACAGCTTCAATCCCATAAGCATGTACATAAGAGGTTGCCCCATATGAGGTTCGAACTATTATATGATACCCTAGCAGAGCATAAGGCAACATCTTATTCCA
This sequence comes from Capsicum pubescens, assembly GCA_030864215.1. NCBI lineage: Eukaryota > Viridiplantae > Streptophyta > Magnoliopsida > Solanales > Solanaceae > Capsicum > Capsicum pubescens. The sequence goes on along the minus strand of CM061541.1, from coordinate 6,009,501 downwards.
TGATTTATCATTTTCGACCATCTTCCTCAAGATCTTCTTAATGTTCTTATTGGCGGCTTCCATGGCTTCATTCATTTGTGGACAATATGCGGTCGAGTTGCGATGAACAATCTTGAACTAATCACAAATCTCATTCATCAAGTGATTGTTCAAGTTACCCATATTATCAGTAATGATCGATTCTGGCACTCCAAATCGGCAAACTAAATTATTTCTAACAAAATTTGTAATTTCCTTCTTGGTGACAGCTTTATATGAAACAACTTCGACCCACTTAGTAAAGTAATCAATAGAAACCAAAATGAATCTATTCCCATTTGACGTCAGTAGCTCTATTAGTCCGATAACATTCATACACAAAGCTACAAAAGGTCAAGGTGAACTCATCGTATATAGCTCATGTGGGGGCATTCGGATCAAATATTTGTGTATTTGGCATTTTGGACACTTTTACACATACTTGCTACAATTATTTTCATAGTCATCCATAAGTAACCAGTTCTCAGAATCTCTCTAGCAAGGACAAATTCGTTTACTTTCATAATTCCGTGGCTTCCCGTCTATGTGGGGCCCGCGGACACCGACGTGCACATACGCTTGTGGCATTCTACATAAAAAATAACCAATAACAATGGATCCCTCATAAAGGAGTCCATTATTAAGTTGTTCTATTAGATATTTTCCATAATTATATTAGATAGGATTATATTTTTTGATACATGAATTCTCTTTCAATTTAAATTTTTCAGTAGTTACTCATATTAAAGATATTTATACATCACATTTAGATGAGTAATTTTAAAAAGTCATGATACATTAGTATATCTTCAAATCAATGCTCCAATTTCAACCATCCTATTATTCGTTGTTCCATTTTATTTTATTTTTTGACTATTTACATTAAATAAATTTGGCTAAAACTTTTTAACTCTTTGCTCCATTTTTCTAATATAGTCAAACTTTTTTATAGTATCAACGTTTGTCTGAAAATTTCATGATGGCTATAAAGAGATGATGTTATATATGTATACTGACAGTGAAAAGTCAGAATTTTCATTAAGGGATTCAAGAAAAATATCTTAATAGTACTGACAAATAAGCATGTCAATTCTGAAGGTGGGATAAAAATAATATTATAATTACGGAAGAATAGTTGAATAATTTATCGAAAAACATTTAGATCACTTCATTACGGAACATAAAACTTTTGTTTTCATGAAAAAACATCTTTTGATACATAATGTACATGGCACAAGAGAAAAGTATATTATCAGCAAAAAAGTAAAATAAACAAATAACAACTTGATCAATGTGATGGCCATCTCCTGAATCCTTGGTTTAGAGCTTTACCTTAGTCGGACTTCAGTAAGTATCGGACTTGGCTCCTCTCTATTTTCACTCTCTTTATTTTTCCCAAGTCCCCCTTTCGATTAATGACATATGGCTTAATTAAAATGAATGGCTAAGATTTAATTTATTTTAAACTAAACTCTCAAGCATGGTTAATATAATGATTTATTAAATCAACTAAAATAGATTACTTATCCAATATTCCCTCCTAATTATTCCTCTTTAACTTCTTCTCATTTCCTCCAAATTTATCAATTCTAAAAAGATCATAAATTACATAAGAAATAAAATGAGGATCGTACGACTGGTGAAAATATTATATATTTTTGTAAGACGTTAATTAGCATTAGTCCCTATAAGAAACAAGAGTAAAAGTAGCCTCAACACTACAAATATGTTCCATAACTTCTTGCAATAAACTATTAGCACTCAACTAAAACTGAAAAATAATGAGATATGCACTTCAAGATCCATTACTTTATTTGTCGTTGGAATTGAGTATGTAACTTTCTTTGTTATTCCTCATTTGACTTTCTTAGTATAGATAGAACATTGTATTTTACTACTTAAAAAAAACTTTGACATTTAAATTAATCATTTACTAGTTACTACCTTTTATGTTAAGACATGTTAATTTCAAGACCAGAGAATAAGAGAAATCATGACTGTCTACAAGTTATTAATTTTAAGGAGTTGGGGTGGAAGTAACTAGAGTTTGAATTAATGGACAAAAATAATTTGCAATTGATGATTAAGCACTATTATTTGTAAATAGAATACACATTAAATCAAATAAGCTAACCCGCAGGAGTTGGCTGAGTTAGTTGTTGGACTTGGAGTATATATTATTAACCATGCATTTAGATGTATGCTCTATTCTAACAATTAATTATTATGGTTAAAAGTTTGAGTGGGAGATTGATAGGATATATACTAGTAATCACGTATTTGAATATAATATTTATTATAGAAAAATTATTTATTTAATTTTAATAAAGAATTAAATAGATCATAATCTATTTATTAGTAATCACGGTTTATTTGTTTTCTTTCTATCGATTTTTTGAAAAAAATAATTTTAGTGGTAAGAATATAAAACGGTTTAATTATATCCATAATCTTAGGTGGGTTGCCAAATTAGAATTGATAAATTTTGAGGGAATGAGAAAAAGTTAAGAGCAATAATTGGGAGGGAACATTGGATAAACAATCTATTTTAGTTGATATAATAGTATTTATAATATTAACCATGGTTGGAGGTTTAATTTAAAATAAACTAAATCTTAGTTGTTTATTTTAATTAAGCCACGTGTCATTAATCAATAGGGGGACTTGAAGAAAATGGAGAGGAGCAAAGTCCATAAGTATCACACATAGGATGAGAAATAAAAAAGATCTTGAATCATTACATTGGAAGAGAAATTAAAAATGAATCATTAACTAGGAACCAATTACCAAATAATAACTACTAGAAGCGCAAGTACGTTCGCAAAAAGCATGCAATTATTGCAACATAGTGAAGAAAAATAAACTAGTAGTCTAATGTTGTGTGCCCTTTCCATTTTCATATCCCATTGATTCTCAATTATACTACTATAAATAATAAAACAAAATTAAAATAAATGTAGCTAGCTATAAGCCATTTATTAACGGCTTCTTCAAATTTTGAAGTTACTAGTTTTCATGCTAGCTACTAGCACATAAACTTAATGTGTTAATTTCATAATCTTCACGAACAACATCCCAACATCGCCGTAAGTAGGCAGCTCAAGTCAAGATATGTTATTGCCTTGACGTGATAAGCAAGTTGGTATCCCTGCAAAAAAAAGAAATTAAAATTTTTTTTTGGGAAAAATAGAAAACATACACACCAATTGAGTTATCTTTATAAATTTAAAAAATGATAGTTACCTCAACTCAACCACGGTGACATCATTAACATTTCTTCGTGATGTACTTGAAAAGAAATAATTTCAGTAAAAATCACTCACTCACTCCGATACTAAAATAAAACAGTATTTCACCCCTAATCAAAATAAATTTCATGTATAATTGAAAATGATTATCATACCAGTATTTGTTCCATCCAACCACAATCACTCGAGAATTCTTAATATGATCCTTAACAGAGTTACGCCACTATGAAAAAAAGAAAGGAAAGGATTAATTCTTATTATAATAATTAAAATACGACTAAAAAATATAATTATTACTTACTATATCTCTCATGGCATTATAGCTTGCCCTGCCCTATCAAGTACTGAAAAATGCAGTATAACAAAATCAACCGCCGGGAAATACCAAGGCGTCGCTGCATCAGTGACATTTCTATCGGCCTGTGGCTGCCTCATTTCCATCATCGTGAAATGAAATGCATGGTTGGCCCAGATGTCGCCCGGAAATCAGTACTCCATATGTCGAATGTTCTCGAAGCTCTCAGAGTCTATATAAATTAAAAACAAATTATATTAAATATATATATATATATAGTAATACTATGATTTATCAAGACACAAAAATACATCATACCGACCATCTGCGGTCTAGCCATGCAACCTCTCCATAAATCAGAACTTGGATTCGGAACATAAATGCCTTCTCTTTGAAAATTTCCCACAAACAACAGACTAATTCTATCCCGAGAAGCGAAGGATCGAATTTTCGGAAGATTCTTTTTGATAAAGAAAGAACAGCGAGAACAAGCGGGACTGTGTGTCGATATACCATTTTCAAGTATTGTGCAGACATTCACTTTACACAAATGCCTTGACACCAATTCAGCTAAACGAAGTAAGAATACTATGATACTTGCAGCAATCCTAGCTCGATCCTCCCACGAGCTGTTCCTAACAGTTTTTAAAGCAATTCTTAAACCTTCAATTCAACGACATACTTTTCAAACCCATTTTGATTGGGTTCAGCAAGAATTGCTTGATTATTTCCCCTCTCAATTAGCATTTTCTTTCCCTGCATAGTGATATTGTTTCTTATACTAAAATAAACATCAAAGAATGTTACATAAACAATAGCAGCTGCAGCAGAAAAAGCCCAATAAGCAAGGGCTAGCTTGAGTTGAGGAGAAGTGTTAAATTGCCATTGCTCTCGGGTAGTAATGACAGCTTCCGCGACGATATTGTACAAGAACATCAAGTTGAGAGCAGCGTTACCCGCCCCGTAGTAGTAGCTCCCTCCTAAGCTGAAAAAGAGTGCAACAGTTGGCACTAACATTAACATAACCGGTGTAAACCATCCAGGCACCATTTTCTTTCTCTGCAACTATTCACCTTCTTTCTCTAATAGTGTGGTGAATAACTGAATATTTGCTTTATATAGGCAAATGCAATGCATGGGATGGGCTTTCCAAAAAAAAATAAAAAAATTATTACGTGTAAGGGATAGAGAGTGTAGTTGTAGGACCCCTTTCAATGCTTGACAAGTGTCTATTGTGGGACACAAAATTTCCCATTTTTCTTTTCTTCTTTTTTGTTGCTCAAATTATTTCAAAAATTCTTTTTCATTTTTAAGTACACATTTTGACAATGACTTATGAGTATTATTTATTCAAAAGATAGCTCATCTCATAGAATATTTATAAGATATTTTATGGTGCCATTGCACTCAATATACTAAATACATACTCTCTCTCTCTCCATATATAACCAATTATCTTGTCATGCGCCCACCCACCTTTCTGAATAACAGAATAACCACTAATTGGACACCTCATCCTTAACCCCCCCCCCCCCCAACCTTTCTGAATAACAGAATAACCACTAATTGGACACCTCATTCTTAACCCCCCCCAACCTTTCTGAATAACAGAATAACCACTAATTGAATACCTCATTCTTAACCCCCCCCCCCCCCCCAACCTTTCTGAATAACAGAATAACCACTAATTGGACACCTCATTCTTAACCCCCCCCAACCTTTCTGAATAACAGAATAACCACTAATTGAATACCTCATTCTTAACCCCCCCCCCCCCCCCAACCTTTCTGAATAACAGAATAACCACTAATTGGACACCTCATCCTTAACCCCCCCCCCCCCCCAACCTTTCTGAATAACAGAATAACCACTAATTGGACACCTCATCCTTAACCCTCCCCCCAACCTTTCTGAATAACAGAATAACCACTAATTGGACACCTCATCCTTTAATATGATGAAACATTAAGATGTTAGGATCAAATTTTATGTAATTTATCTTTAAAACTAAAATATATAATTATTTGAAGACAAGATGGAGTATTTGATCATTAGTGCATAGAAAAAACCGCCCAAAAAGGTGTTAGAATATTGTATGATAGTTGGCGGAAATTCTTTTATATGATTCATGATGGTATATATGTCTTTTTCTTTTTTTTACCTTTATGAAGAATAACTAAATAAAACATTGATAAATTATAGAAAAATATATATGAAGAAAAAAATTTAAATATAAAATAGTTAATCAGTGACTTGATATAAATACATCACCTGGTCAAGAGTAAGGGTGTCTAACGGGCCGGGCCGGGCCAACCCGGAACCGACCCCCCCCCATTTTACCCGGGTTACGGGCCGGTTACGGGCCGGGTTTGGCGTTAACCGGGCCGGGCCAACACAGAAAAAATTAAAACTCACCCGAACCAGGCCCACTTAACCCAATCCGGTCAAACCCACCAAGACCCGGTCAAACCCGATTAAAAATCGGTCAAACCCATTTAAAAAATAAATAAATAATCCAATATACACTATATACACTCCAATATACACTATATACACTATATACACTCCAATATACAATATATATTTTTTAAAAAATATATAAAGTATAAACAATTACACATATATACGTACCATTCAATATATAATTATATATGACTATACGTACTACTTTAAATAAAACATATGCTATAATAGTATAATATATATATATATACACTACAATATATATATATACTAATTTATAAAACATATACACATGTATACGTTAAATATATACTACTTTAGAAGATATACACACATATATATGCACCATTCAATATATATGTACTACTTTAAATAAAATATATACTACAATATAGTGATATACATATATATATATACAACAATATGTATATATATATAGTTACATACTAATTTATAAAACATATACACTTGTATACTTTAAAGATATACGTCTATAGAAGATATATACACATATATACGAACCATTCAATATATATGTACTACTTTAAAAAAAGTATATACTACAATATATATACTAATTTATAAAACATAAAGTAATGTATACGTTAAATATACACGTCTATAGAAGATCTATTCACATATATACAATCTATTCTATGTATATGTAATACTTTAAATGAGATATATACAATATATATACATTACAATATATATTTGTATAGTTATATACTAATTTATAAAATATATACACATGTATACGTTAAATATACACGTCTATAGAAGATCCATTCACATATATACACTCTATTCTATGTATATGTAATACTTTAAATGAAATATACTATAATGTATATACATTACAATATATATTTGTATAGTTATATACTAATTTATAAAACATATACATATGTATACATTAAATATACACTTCTACAGAAGATATATACACGTGTATATGCACCATTCAATATATATGTACTACTTTAAATAAAATATATACTACAATATAGTGATATACATATATATATATACAACAATATGTATATATATATAGTTACATACTAATTTATAAAACATATACACTTGTATACTTTAAAGATATACGTCTATAGAAGATATATACACATATATACGCACCATTCAATATATATGTACTACTTTAAAAAAAGTATATACTACAACATATATACTAATTTATAAAACATAAAGTAATGTATACGTTAAATATACACGTCTATAGAAGATCTATTCACATATATACAATCTATTCTATGTATATGTAATACTTTAAATGAGATATATACAATATATATACATTACAATATATATTTGTATAGTTATATACTAATTTATAAAATAAATACACATGTATACGTTAAATGTACACGTCTATAGAAGATCCATTCACTCTACTCTATGTATATGTAATACTTTAAATGAAATATACTATAATGTATATACATTACAATATATATTTGTATAGTTATAAACTAATTTATAAAACATATACACATGTATGCATTAAATATACATTTATATAGAAGATATATACACGTGTATACGCACCATTCAATATATATGTACTACTTTAAATAAAATATATACTACAATATAGTGATATACATATATATATATATAGTTACATACTAATTTATAAGACATATACACTTGTATACTTTAAAGATATACGTCTATAGAAGATATATACACATATATACGGACCATTCAATATATATGTACTACTTTAAAAAAAGTATATACTACAACATATATACTAATTTATAAAACATAAAGTAATGTATACGTTAAATATACACGTCTATAGAAGATCTATTCACATATATACACTCTATTCTATGTATATGTAATACTTTAAATGAGATATATACAATATATATACATTAAAATATATATTTGTATAGTTATATACTAATTTATAAAATATATACACATGTATACGTTAAATGTACACGTCTATAGAAGATCCATTCACTCTATTCTATGTATATGTAATACTTTAAATGAAATATACTATAATGTATATACATTACAATATATATTTGTATAGTTATATACTAATTTATAAAACATATACACATGTATACATTAAATATACACTTCTATAGAAGATATATACACGTGTATACACACCATTCAATATATATGTACTACTTTAAATAAAATATATACTACAATATAGTGATATACATATATATATATACAACAATATGTATATATATATATAGTTACATACTAATTTATAAAATATATACACTTGTATACTTTAAAGATATACATCTATAGAAGATATATACACATATATACGCACCATTCAATATATATGTACTACTTTAAAAAAAGTATATACTACAACATATATACTAATTTATAAAACATAAAGTAATGTATACGTTAAATATACACGTCTATAGAAGATCTATTCACATATATACACTCTATTCTATGTATATGTAATACTTTAAATGAGATATATACAATATATATACATTACAATATATATTTGTATAGTAATATACTAATTTATTAAATATATACACATGTATACGTTAAATATACACGTCTATAGAAGATCCATTCACATATATACACTCTATTCTATGTATATGTAATACTTTAAATGAAATATACTATAATGTATATACATTACAATATATATTTGTATAGTTATATACTAATTTATAAAACATATACATATGTATACATTAAATATACACTTCTATAGAATATATATACACGCGTATATGCACCATTCAATATATATGTACTACTTTAAATAAAATATATACTACAATATAGTGATATACATATATATATATACAACAATATGTATATATATATAGTTACATACTAATTTATAAAACATATACACTTGTATACTTTAAAGATATACGTCTATAGAAGATATATACACATATATACGCATCATTCAATATATATGTACTACTTTAAAAAAAAGTATATACTACAATATATATACTAATTTATAAAACATAAAGTAATGTATACGTTAAATATACACGTCTATAGAAGATCTATTCACATATATACACTCTATTCTATGTATATGTAATACTTTAAATGAGATATATGCAATATATATACATTACAATATATATTTGTATAGTTATATACTAATTTATAAAATATATACACATGTATACGTTAAATATACACGTCTATAGAAGATCCATTCACATATATACACTCTATTCTATGTATATGTAATACTTTAAATGAAATATACTATAATGTTTATACATTACAATATATATTTGTATAGTTATATACTAATTTATAAAACATATACACATGTATACATTAAATATACACTTCTATAGCAGATATATACACGTGTATACGCACCATTAAATGTATATATACTACTACTTATAAAATATACTACATTATATATACATTACAATATGTATAGATATAATTATATACTAATTTATAAAACATATACACATGTATACATTAAATATACACTTCTATAGAAGATATATGCACAAATATACAAAACATATGCTACTTAATATAATAAATTAATAATATTTGGTAGTAAATTAATAATATATTAGAAGTAAGTTTTTAATTTAAAGTAGAAAACTAGAAATTCAATTTAAAATTTTAAATCGTTAAATAAAAAAAAATAAAAAACAACGACTAAGGAGTGAATGAATTTGGGGAATTTTATTGATTGCAAAATGATCCAAAATTTATAATTTACATGAATGAAAAATCTATAAATTATGCATCATTTTTTCCAACTCATTCATGTTAATATTAATGGGAACTTGCATAGGATAATCGAAGTCAACGGGGGCAAAACCATGCATTGGACTTGATTCTGCTGAGTTCTCCCGTGAAGTCATAATTTCTTCAAGTTTCAGCTCGTCGCTCGGCTCCGGTTCCATTCCTTGGTTTCTTCTTTCCGCTCTAATCCATTCTCTGAGGCAAACTAGAACATTCATTGCATTGCTTCCCAATGAGTGTCGGTTGTCTCCAAGCTGCTGTCGTCCCTGACTGAAGGCGCTCTCTGATGCAACGGTTGACATTGGAACATTCAAGATATCTCTAGCTAATCTTGAAAGCACAGGATATTGTGATTCATTATTCCTCCACCAATCCAGCGTGTTGATCTGTCGTCTGCGATCCTCTGGTGCCGTCCGAAGATAATATTTCAGCTCTTCCCGATAAGTTGATGTGTAAGTTCTCTCATCAACACTGTTCCAACAATTTAAATCATAAAACGAATCAGAAAAACCACTATGTGCCGGCCTTTTAGAAGATGATGACTCCTCGGGAGGATGAGGAGCGACAGTTGGAGTGATATTTGTAGGTAAGGCTGAATCAAATAAATCAGCATAGTGATTATATAATTTTTCTATATAATCCTTTGCATCAGCCGTAGCCGTCCACAAATCAGGCTGTACTTGTTCAGAATCATGGTTAGTATTTATTTCTAAGTTAGTATAAATAAGAGTACTAAAGTGACACATATGATTATATTTCATGCACAGATTTAGCATAGCACCAACCAAGTAAATAGGGGGAATCGGGAAAAAATATTTTTTAAATTTCGTAAACATGGCGCCAACAACTTCTTTATAACCTTCTTTATTTTTATATTGTTGGAGCAAACCAGAAATATCGGCTATATATGCCAAAATATTACAAACAGTAGGATAATAAGCACCGGAAAATTCAACCGTAGCTACATAAATTTTTTCTAAAAACTTAACAAGATCATTAATTACTACCTAATCAGAATTATGTAGCATGCAATCAGCAGAATCAACAAATGAACCGCAATGTTGGTTAAAAGCTAGTGTAATAGGAATTCTATATTTATAACAAGTTTTTAGAAATTCATACGTAGAATTCCATCTAGTATCAATTTCCTCAGGCATCAAAATCGGTGTAAGTCCATTTTCTTGACATTTAAGTTTAAATTCTCTAATTCTCGATCTACGATTATTTCCTTGAATAAAACCAACGGCAAGACGAATTTTTTCAATATAAAGCTCAAAAAACTCAAGACCATCTTTTACAATTAAATTATATATATGACATGCACACTTAATATGAAAAATTTCAGGCAAGGGCGGAGATAGCGTAGATTTTATTTTTGTTATAGCAGTCTTGTTGTTAGAAGCATTATCAAAAGCAATACATAAAATTTTATTTTCTATACCATAATATCCGGCAATTTTAACAATAGAATCAACAATAAATTGTCCAGTATGTTTACGATCTTCATCATATAAAAAAGCAAGAATACGTTTTTGCATCACGAAATTACTATCCATCCAATGACAAGTAACGGTTAAATAATCATTTTTATTTACAGCACGACCAAGATCAGAAGTTAGGGACAATCTACATTGAATATTTTTTAACAATGTTGATAAATAAAAACAATATTATGAATGGAGTCTAAAAATATCAGACCGACAAGTAGTTTTAGGAATACCATTAAAGATAGGATTATAAATTGCTTGTATATAACGAATAAAAGCATCAGAAGAAGGAAAACTAAAAGGCAAACAACCCACAGCTACCATTTTAGCTATTTCTTCCCTGTCCCTCAATTTATTATACTTTTTCGCTACTTGACCGGTTGTTGGGTCCATTCTAGTTTGCGTTAACCCACCAACATCCCCACCACCTTTTGCAATATTTAACTCTCTTTTGTGATCTTCAGCTATATGTCTCGTTAACGTACCCGTACCCCCTTGCTTGCCTCCACTTCTATGCTTATATATTTGTTGACAAATATTGCACTGCACCTCAATATCTGATATACGTTCAAAAAATTGCAATGCAATACTAGTTCTTTTACGAGGTTTTGGGGCACTGGGAGGACGGGAAGGGAGATTAACTAATTCAGATCTAATGTTAGCATCTCCTACTGCGGGTGTTTCAGCAATATTTTCATTATCTTCGTCTAAATTAACTGCATCTACTTCATTTTCTTCTTTTATACCGTAATTTTCCTGAGCTTCTACATAATCCATATCGTGAGCACCTACACCTATTTCTTCCTCAAAAGGTGTACCAAGCGGTACCGTTGGCGAAGACACACGGGTATATCTATTACTTGAACTATCTCTACCGCTAGTAATTCTCTTTTTACTACCACTACCGCTTCCGGGATAAAAAAATTTAACACCTTTAGCAGCGAGGTTTTTTAATTTATCCATAATATAAATTAAATTAAACTAAAAATATTCAAAGTACACAAATATAATAAAATTAAATATTAAATAATTAATACAATAAATAAAAATTAAACGTAAGAGATGGAACGACAATACCAAATTTTGAAAGTATCCGAAGATTGCGACTTTAGAAACTTCTGCTCGTACTTTGTAAACGAAAATTAAAAAATTAAAGTGAACACTTTAAGAAATTAAATATATTGAATATTAGAGAATTGAGAATTGAGATTTGAGAGAGTGAAAAATTGTGTGAAAAATGATTTGAAGTTGTAGGGTATTTATAGATTTTTTTTGGGGATTAAAAAATATTTTTTAAAGTTTTTTTTTTTATTAAATGGGCCCAAACTAGCTGTTTGGACCCAAAAACGGCTATATAGCCGTTGGGCCAACGGCTAGTTTGGCCCAAAATCCATTTTTTTTTTTTTAATTTTCCAGGCCGGGCTGGGCCGGTTAATCGCCGGGCCTGGACCGGGCTTGATCCGGACCGGGTTAACTGGGCCCATTTTAATAAAAAAACCGGGCCGGGTCAAACCGGGCCGGGTTAGCTAATCGGGCCGGATCGGCCCGGCCCGTTTGACACCCTTAGTCAAGAGGAAACAATTGCTCATCTACTATTTTTGTGCCCATTGCCCAACCATCGCACACTAGCTACTAGAAGCTTGGATATAGATGATTTGATTTGCAAGCTACTTGCTCAAACTTTATATATTCGACACATACACTTTTATAATTCTCCAATATATAACACTTAACTCACTACATATAGCTCTCAATCTTGACCCTAGCAGAATTTGTCAGGATCCTTGTAGCTATAGTTGCAATTTGCAAATATGTTGTATCCCAGTAGTTTAACTAATAGCCCCCTTGAATGATGTAATTATGACATGATATAATATAAGTAATCTTTCATACCAAAAAAAACTTTAGTTCGTTGTGTCATTAGAATTACGTAGTTTTTTTATCAGGCCGAGATACCGGTATGAGTCCCAACATTGTTGGGTTCATTCACTTGAAACTATACACTATGGACACGCTTGGTAGGATGTAGTAATTAAAATAGTTTATGTATTAAAACTTAGAAGTGAAAACAAGTAATGAGTTGTTTTCTAAATTCCACTGCAAGTCTACAACTATAAATTGTATCTAAAATTTTCATGAAACAACAAATATTAGAATAAATTCATATAATTTTCTAGAATGAAGTAAAATAGTGGTCTTCTTTCTGATTTTTGTTTGGATAGTGATGAATTTATGCCTTTAAAAATGTTGAAATTGCTTAGACAAGAATAGACGAACAAAATAATTTAAACGTGTTAGATTTCAACGGTTGAAAGTAAAAAAATAGGACGAGTTAGGCGAGAGAATTAGGATTGATTACGGAAAAAAAATATGAAAAATTGAATTTAGTTGAAGAAACAATCCAATATTTTTTTATTTTGATTTTAAACAGAAACTATATGCAAAAATTCGGACTAGACCGAACGTATAACTACACATTCACTCTTTTTTTTAAACAAAAAATATCAAATTTTCTAATTTCTAAAATAACCTCATTTAAGTTATATATCATTTTTAAATCATATTTTATCTACTTTTCTTTTAAAAAAATGCATTTAAATTCTAAATATTTATTATAAAAGGTATGATAAATACTACTCTAAAATGAAAAACTGCTTTTGAATTATTGAACTTAAAAAGAAAGAAAAAAAAGAAGAAGAACGAAAGGAAGTGTATTGACAAAATTCTATGTCCAAACAATGAACATTTGGCAAGCATAGAAAGGGGTGGAGGGCAAATCTTCCACTTCCACACACCCCAACAGAAAAGAAAGAGAAAGGGTTAGTTACACTCTAATAACAGAATAAGAGAAGAGGAGAATATTTACACCGTCTGTACACACAGTTAGTTACACACATACACTCTCTCATACACATACACTCATCACTCCTTCGGTTAAAAATTAGTAAGGCTATTCCAACAATGTGTTCCATATTAGGATTGAATTTTCATATTCCCAATCAATATTATGTTATTTAAATTTCTTGTTTTGGTTTTCGAGTATCAAATTGACTCGTAGATATCTATCAATCTATATATATATATGCCACATGTTTCTAATGCATCAAATATCTCCCAATCAAGTATATGTAATATGCCATTAAAATTTCTTGTTTTCGTTTTCTCGAGTCGACTACGCTACATGCATGTTATCGAGTTAATTGACATATATTATGTATCAAGGGTGAATTTCTTGGAACGAAACATGAATTAAGAACCACAAGTTGGAAGACTTTTCATGGTTATCCATATTTATGGAACGTATTTTGTTAACCAAACGTCCAAGTTACATTTCATTTCATTTTGCATTTTACAATAGTTGAATAATTTATCGCAAAACATTTAGATCACTTAATTACGGAATATAAAACTTTTGCTTTCATGAAAAAATATCTTTTGATACATAATATAGATGGCACAAGAGAAAGATATATATATATAGTCAGCAAAAACGTAAAACAAACAAATAACAACTAGATCGATGTGATGGCCATCTCATAAATCCTTGGTTTAGAGCTTTACCTTTAAATGTGCCCTAAGTGATATATATTTGAATTAGTCGAATTTTAATATAAATATAAAAAATCGGATGAGAAATAAAATAAATAACTTGAATCATTTATTAGGAACCAAGTACCAAATAATCTATATCTATAATCTATAATCTATAATCTATAATATATTTCTTTAGACAAAATCGTATTTTCACTATTTTTTCTACTAATATTTATGAGTTAACAATTAATTAAATATATTTATGATAAAACCTTTCTTATTAAAAGTTATCAGAATTTCAATATTTTTTCCTAATTTTAGAGTTGAAAATTAATTAAATATATTTATGGTAAAATCTTTTCTTATCAAAAGTGATCAAAATTACTGACAACTGATACCTTTTTAGTAGTTTAAGAATCCTAAATCAACTAAATTTGATTTTAAAAAGATTTGAAAAATCTAGAATTAAATATAAAACTATTAGAATAAGAAAAACTTAAGAAATACTAGATTTTTAAAAGTTTTAAGTACGTAATTAAAATGTAATCAATGATTTTATAAATATTTGACTTTAAAATAAGGAAAGATTTTAAATATATAAAAAAATAATCGTAAGATAAATATAGTTCGAATTGATGCTTCTCTCTTAGCCCGTGGCAACAAGAAAAAGATGTACAATATGCCAAACGCAAAAGTAATGATCCATCAATCCATTGAAACTTCTGGTGGTAAAATATATATGTGTATATGTTTATGTTTACATTATTATATTAAAGTGTGAAATATTTTTGAAAAGTGATTTGAACTTTTACATTTTATTAAAAATCTCCGCAATAGGCAAAATCGTTTACTTTTAAATTATCAAACGTTACACGTGCAAGGCAATAAATAAAATCATTTAATTTTAAATAATCAAACGTTATACATGCGACACACGTACTATTAAACTAGTAACTACTAAAAGCGCAAGTACATTTGCAAAAAGCATGCAATTCAACATATAAATTAAGTAGATAAGTGTTTGGATAGAAGTGCTGAAAATGAAAAAAAAAATTGTTAATGTGTTTGGTAAACAAGTGAAGTTAAACACTTTTTTTGTTGTCAAAATGACTTAAATGTCTTTAAAATTGTTAACACCATAAATAACGTGAATTATTTATAATTTATAATTCTAATAATTAAAAA
The DNA here is from genome assembly GCA_030864215.1 of Capsicum pubescens. Lineage (NCBI taxonomy): Eukaryota > Viridiplantae > Streptophyta > Magnoliopsida > Solanales > Solanaceae > Capsicum > Capsicum pubescens. Next base: position 5,993,497 of record CM061541.1, on the reverse strand, counting down.
TACTTCTATTTAAATACACTTTCAACGTAAAGTGATTATGTGAGGTAAATTTATAACTATAATTTACTTTATTTTTATTTTTAAATATTAAAAAATAAAAATTTAAGACACTTTTCATATAAAAATAGTATTATATATAGAGAGAGAGTGTTTCAAGTATTTTGATGTGATTCGTTTCAAATAAATTCAACAATTAATATCAATTATTCTTAATGCCAATAATCCCCCGTGCCCAGCACACCCCAATTAAGTCATATTTTTCCAGCTCCATAACAGATTTCACATCAAACAATAACCCCATATATATTATATTCTCACACACTCATAATACACTCAACACACACATACGTACTCCTCCATTTTTTCCATTCACACGCCATAGACTATTACGATTAATTCTCTTTGTAATTTTAAAAGTTTCAATAAAATAACTTACTTATGATTTATTAACGCGCGTGAGGAAAATGGTCAATTAATCTGCATGCATGGAATTTATTATTGACCAATCATTCTTCATCCCAATTTATGTGTTTATCTTCTTTCTTTCTTTTAAAAAATAAGGGAAAATGAATCGTTTTCACCCCCAAATTATAGTCGAAAAGTCGAATTCACACCTAAACTATATAAGTGACCTATTACACACCTTAACTATAAGAAAGTGATATTTTTTACACCCTGTCAGGCATTGCACCACTTGTGTGGTGTTTTACACGCGCTGCCACATCAACATAATCCGAAAAAATAATAATTTTTTTCTTTTTAATTTAATTTTTTTCCCTTCTTCTTCAATGTCTAAAACCTCCATTGTTGTCAATGTCCAAAAGCTTCATTACCTTCATTATCTCCATTACACCATATTGACCACCATAAACTTTATCCCACAAACAAAATTACTATAACAATTAATTTCTTCTAACATTTTTCTTCATCCGTAACCCATCGTCTTTTCTTAAAAAAAATAAAAATATATTCTCAGCTATAATGGTCATTATTGTTTCAAAAAATGGCCACTTGACTGTTGGCCTTTGTGTTTTAAATGGTAATGACCAACACATTTTCGTACTTTTTCTATTTGTTTTTCAGCTGTAATGTAAAAAAAAAAAAAACTAATATGGTAGCAAGCTACATTTTTGGATGGATTAATAATTATCAGACAGAGAGAAGAAAGACGACGATGAATCCGAGCTTTTCGACGAGAATTCACCGGAAAACATCCTTGCTACAAAATTTTTTATATATATTTTTTTATAAAATTTGATTTTTCCCGTTTAAACATCAAATGCAATTTGATTTTTTTCATTGTGAAATTAACATTGATTCGATGAAGGTGGAGGATGAATTGTGTTATTTGGGGATGGGGTTGGAATTTGGAGGTGGGGTGCTGAAGAAACTATGTTGGTTGGAGTGGGAGTGATGAAGAAGAATATGGTTTGGGGTTGGAGTTTCGGGGTGGGGGGTGATGAAGAAGATGATGGTTTGAGGGTGTGGGGTGATGAAGAAGATGATTGTTTGGGGGTGGGGAAATGGATGCTGGGGGTTGGGGGAGGAGTATTTTAATTTTTTTTTGGATTAATTTTTAATTTAAACGCGCCAAGTTTTATTTAAATAATTATGTATTTTCCACGTCAGATCTAGGGAGTAAAAAGTATCACTATTTTTATAGTTAAGGTGTATAATGTAGACACGTAATTGTGCCCCCTTAGAAGTCGATTTTATTCATCTTCTACCTTAGCATATCATGTACCCTCCACGATGTCATTTTTACCCACTCTCATTTTATCCTACCGTATACCCTCTCCCATGTCATTATACCCCGCAAAATACAAAAAAAAAAAACAATAAACAAATAATAAAATAACTAACCCTATCTTATCCTAACCACCTACCCAATAAAAAATAACATCTCACCACTACCCCACTACCCCACGTTACCCCACCCCCCTCTCTTTTTCTTGTCAAGAAAGAAAGCCTCAAAATAATATATATACACACCCACATACACCAAAAAAAAGGAGGGGAACAGTAACAAGAAACAAATCCAAAAAAAGAAAGAGCATCAGCACTTCCTCTCTCTCTAAAAAAACTCTATTCTCTCTCTTCCTCTTTCTAACATCCGTTCGCGGCTACCTCGCCTCCGGCCGACGATACCACCATTTGACCAACGACGATAACACAGCTCCGGCCGCAACTTTCTCCTCTCTCTCTCTCCGGCGATATTGCCGTCAAACCACCGCAGTTCACTCGTCCGACGAAACAGCCGCCGCAGGCGAACTCCGTTCGTCGACCGGACCGGACCCGATCTTCCAACCCGAGAATCCGACCAGCTCGTCACCGCCCAGATCTCCGCCGCCGTCACGACCAAACCCGCCAGATCTCCGCCACCATCCGATAACACCGTCGACGCCAAACCCCGAACGGCAGCCCATCATAACCGGTCAACCGTTGCCGTTCTCTTCGTCATCGGAGCTCCCCGGAACTCGATCTGCGTTGGTTTTTGGTTTCCTGTTGTCTTTGGTTGATTTTGGTTTTGTCTATTTCATGTTTCGACGTCGATAGTGGGTTTCGAGTCGCCTTTATCGAATCTCGTCGTCGTTCTTGGTTGAGTTTTGTATAGTAAAGTTTTATTCACGGGTTTTGGAGCTGTTCGGTTATTATTTTAATACCGAGTTTGGTTTGCTCGTTGTGAGGTTCTCCGGTCGAGTATTTTCGTCTTCGAATTTCTTTATTATCGACAAGAATTAGTTTCGTCAAGGTCCATTTCTTCTAACCGAATCTTTAATTTATTTTGACTTTTTATTGATGTTGTTGTTGTTGTGTGTTTAGTTTGAATCTTCGTTGTTTATGTTTTGTTTGATGTTGGTTTCAGATTATGAGATGTGATTGGAAAATCGAAGCATGCATTAATCATGTGGTTTAAAGGGAACTTGGCGCGCGATTTAAAAAATTGTTAAAGTGAATTAGGATTAATTTTGATTTGTTGTTGTTTCGATTCGTCGTTATTGTTACTTTCACGTCTAATTATCAATTTCGTGATAGTATCATGGTAAGTCAAGCGGGTAGACAATCGTAGGTTCGGGTACGCGAAATTTAGGAATAAGTGTTTCGTTGGATGTTGGAATGTGCGTGTGAATGTTTCTTTTAGTTTATCGTGTTTAACTTAGATGTATTTATTTAGCCGGGGAATGCCCCGAGATCACTTGTATTTATTCACCGGGGAATGTCCCGACGTATCATGTTGGCGGAAAATGATCGTGATGAAGGCCCGCGGCGTTGGGTAAGGCATTTGAGCGTAGTTTAGGTTTAGTTTAGACTAGGATTTATATTTTCGTATTTTTTTTTCTATTTTCGGACTGTATAATTGGACTGGACTTTTACGTTTTTGGACTGTTTTGTTTTATTTATTGTTTGATTATTTTGTGTTCTTTTGTGTGGTTTATACATTTCATAATGCCAAAATAGTCGATACACTCCACCAAGCGATCGTGGTCGAACCACGGGATCGAGGGGTGCCTAACACCTTCCCCTCGGTCAACAGAATTCCTTAGCCGGAATCTCTGTTCGCAAATCGGTTTAAGAGTCAAATGGTTTCGAAAAGGATTTTTCAAAGGTGACTTGGCACACCGGATTATGCTAAGTGGCGACTCTGAATAAAAAATGCAAATAATCCTTTTCCGAAACAAATTTTCATTTCTTGTCACTTAAATAATAAAACCCTTTCGAACTTTAAAATATATCCATTTTTTGGAGTACGCGTAAAAAAGGGGTGTGACAGCTTCTGGCGACTCTGCTGGGGACTTTTCAGAATCCGAGCTTTTTTTGGAGTCGTATCGGCTTTGTTTGACATTACGAGTGTATAAGCGTTGTTTGTAATTTTTGTTCGTAATTTTTGTTTGTGTTTTCACTTTTGTGTATTTTCGTACTCTTTGTTTACAGTATTTATCCTATGTGTTACCGCTTTTATATCTGTCATCATGTGCATAACCCGAGTCATTCTTTCTACAACAAGTCTCGGAGCGCACGTCGTGCGCACGAACTCTAGTTGAGTCACCTTTATTTTAGGGGGGGAGCTGTTGGATGTATGAAGTAGGTGGAAAGCAAAGCAGCCACTATCGACCATATGCTCCCCGAACAGCCTTGTTAGTAAACCACAACGTAGGTCAACCTTTAGGTCATGTTTATGTGGATCATATTGAGACCTAGCGGGGCCTACACGGCGTTTTGTTGGAGACTCCCCTCTAAAGCATCCCTACGTGTTAATTGTTGCATTTTTAAGGGTAACGTGGTCATTTGACGGACTGATTTTTGAAGAAAAAAAAATTGTTAGGAGTAAGGTGCGTAGGCAAAAAAGAAAAAAAAAAGAAAAAATGAGGCGGAAAGAATGAAAAAAAGAAAGAGAGGAATGTCGTAGTTTATTTTAGAGTTCTTTATGGCTTTTGTTCTTCGCCTTTTCTACTTATTTGTCAAAAATAAAAATATCAAAAAGATTTTCTTCACAATTGGTGGTGTCAGTCTTAGTTGAAATGTCTAGTTGAAAATCCAAAAAGTTTTATTCGTTTGTTTTGATTGTGTCACTTAAGTTAGGATTCATTTAGTAGTTAATCGTTAATTGTCCAATCTGGATGAACTACGCACCCCTGATTCTTCTCTTTCGGGAGTGAGATACGTAGGCAACCTATTGTTGGTTCGGGGATCTTATTTAAAAAATTCAAAAAAAGATTTTCTTCACTCTTTATTTAGAGTAGGTGTTTCATACATATCTTGAAAAGAAAAAAAAAAGAAGAAAAAATAAAAATTCCTCAATAGTCGTGGGGTTCATTTTTGGTTGATCTTATTTCAAAAATTCAAAAAGATTTTCTTCACTCTCCATTTAGAGTAGGTGTTTCATGTACATCTTTAAAAGAAAACAACACAAAAAAAATATATTTCCCTTTAATAGGTTCAGGTTTCATTTTTCGCATGAAATTCAAAATAAAAAAAATCCAAAAAATACTTTTTCGGTAATCATAGATTTCATTTTGTATAGAAATCTGAAAATTCAAAAAGATTTTCTTCACTCTTCATTTAGAGTAGGTGTTTCATATACATCTCTAAAAGAACTACAAAAAGATTTTTCTTTAATAGTTTCAGGTTTCATTTTCCTATGAAATTCAAAATAAAAAAAAACAAAAAGATTTTTCTTTGTTAATCATAGTTTTCATTTTGTATAAGGATGTTAAGCCTAAAAATGCAAAAAAGGATTTTCGTCAGTTCTTTCTGACAATTTGTTATTTTCTTTTCTTCTTAAAGTATCAAAAAGAAAAAGAAAAAGGAGAAAAAGAGTTCAATTGGCCATTTTGGCACGACTTCACGAACTATGCACGCCTGATTCTCCCCTTTTGGGGGTGAGATACGTAGGCGCCTTTCTTGGGTTCGTTGATCTTTTAAAAAAAAATAAAAATAAAAATAGAGAGTTTTTGAAAAACTGTTGAACTCTAACCTTTTGCTATCTCTTGTCCAGTTAGTTTAAGGTGGTTAGTTTGTGGCATTTTGACTGGTCCTCCATATTGCTCCAAGTCACAGAGGAAGTTATGGCCAACAAGGATACCGAGTTAGTTGTCACTAATCAGATAGGGAGTTCGGGGAATGAGAATGTGGAAATGCATCTGCCATTGCAGTTGGACAACAGGCATGGGCAAGAGGACCACACCATCGTTACCCACGGGCTCAAACCCAAGTTTATGCCCAAGCTCCACAGAATCTTTACCAAAATCCATTATATCTCATTCCCCTACCTCCATATCAAGTGTATAATGCGCAACCTTATGTTCAACCTCCATCTTACCTACACTGGCATGCGCCAACTCTGCCGAGTCATCCTCCAACTCCACATATATACCGAAGCCCTTCTAGGCCTGGTTTTCAATTTAAGCCAAATACTGAAATGAGACAGAAGCCGAGAGATAACTTCACACCCATTGGAGAGTCGTATGCAAGTTTATTCCAGAGATTGGTACAGCAGGACATGATCACTCCTCTCCTCGAATATAATCTCGACCCACATTCAAGAAGTTTTAATCCTAATGTACGATGTGCATATCATTCTGATGTTCAGGGTCACAGTATTGAAGATTGTCGTGCTTTGAAAAGAGAAATTGAAAAGATGATTCAAGATAAATCAATCATGGTACAGAACACTGACAGTGAGGAAAGCTCTAGTCATGTTGATATTCAAACCAGTGGCTAAGATGTTAGGCTGAGAAATTAAGAAGTCACCCTTCTCCTTACTAGGAAAGGGTCCGGTAGCTTGTTTTGTTTTATTTTCTGTTCTCCGAATTATTTCAGGATTGTAGTTCGGGATCTGTCTTGTTTTGTCCTTTTGTTGTTTATGTTCAAACCCTTCTATCTTTTGTTTTGACTAAATGAAGTGTCTCATTTTCCTTTGTGTTTTAAATATGTGTTGTTTGTTTGTTTTCTTTCTTTACATAGTACATTTTGTGTTAACTCTAGTGATATGACATGCAGTGAAATTTTCAGCCAGATCTTAAAATCCAATTTAAGCATGAACTTTGAATCAGAGGGTTAAAGTTTAAAAAAAAAACATATGAGAAAATAGGTAGAGTGCTAAGACATTTGGTAATAGGTTAAGACAATTATTTTGGGAATCACAAGAATAACTTGGCTATCGATCGAAAGACAGGTACCAATTAGGTCAAATAGTGGACGTGTGATCCCTATATCAAGGTTAACAAGAAGATAATCAGCTCCACAGAAGCACGAATCACTCGATGTGAGGGATGCATAACAAAGGTAGAGTTGTATCTTTGACAAGTATATAAAAAGAGGTGAAACACATGTTCGAGGCAAGTTAGTGTTGTAAAACATGTCATAAGTGATATTGGCCATGTACTTTCACATTGCATGCTATATACTTGCATTCTCAAGGATTGATATGATGAAGGCATTTCACTCTGCTATCCAAACATTGTGTCATCCTTTGTTTACCCCATTTGAGCCTTAGTGTTATTTTATTTCATACCCCTCTTTTGGAATCAAGATAGAGTAAGCAAAGTTCAAAGAATAATGTCAAGTAAGAAGATAAAGTCAAAAGTTTTTTTTTTTTTAAAAAAGAGAAGAGACAAAAATGTTACCAAAAAAGAGTGTCAAGAAAAATAGAGGTAGAAAAAAGAATCGCAAAGTGAAAGAGCGAATAAAAGAAAAAAACAGAGAGAAAAAACAGATCAAAGCAAAAGGACAAGCTGCTAGAACTACGCATGACCTGATTCTCCTCTCTCGGGGGTGAGATACGTAGGCTGCCCTACTAAGGGCTCGGTCCAACCAAATAAATAATTTAGAATCACCTAGTCAAAAGAAACTGGGGCATGAATTAATCCTCATTGTTTGAGTCGATTCCAAAAGTTGTAAGTCCTAACCCACTTCAAGTGTCGTTTGGGCCTCACGCCATCCTTTCTTTCTAACCCTATCCAAAATCCAAGTTACAACCAAAGAAAAGGCCTTCAGATCAATCTTTGGGGATGTTAAGGCAAAGCATGCAAGGGATATGCTGATGTATTTGGGAACTACCTGTCTTTCTCTGCCCAAGGAATCAAGAGAGAAATAAAAATGAGAGAGTCTTATTGGTGAAAACCCTCACGGGCACCGTGAGACGATTGTGAGTTGAGAGAAAAGAGAATAAGAGAGTCTCATTTGTAAAAACCCTCACAGACACCATAAGACAAGGGTGATCTGAGGGAAAGACCCTTCAAAACGTCAATAGCCGAATGAGGTCTGAATGCAATTGGCCTAAGGAAACAACTCAGTTTCAAGTCCATTAACTCAACAATAATTGGTAGAAAGGTTGGATGGAAAGATTAGGTAGCTTAATCCAAAAGGCATGACATAATCATTAGAGTTGACTGTCATTTTTAGAAAATTTGTCATTTCTTTGTTTCAAATGGGGACACTCATTGTCTTTTCTTTCTTCTCTTTATTTTATCTTGTTTTCTTGAGTCAGTGGTCCAAATAAAAGTCATTGTCATTTTTCTCTTGTTTTTGAGTCAAGTCCATATCAAAATAAGTGAGAAAAGATTTCAAAACTGGCCACCAACTTCTTCAATTTCACAATGCAAGACAAAGTCAGCATATGAAAGAGACATAATTGTGAACTTATGAAACACCAAGGTTTGAAGGATTTATCTGAGAAGCATGACAAAGCAGAGATACTGTGGTTATTTTGGAGTCACCCCTAATGATCTGAGTTTGGGTCAATGACATGACAAAGCAGGGTCAAATCTCAGCAATCTGAAACAAAATAAAGGGAATGAACACTAGAGCAAATGCCTGGAAATCCAAGTGCTACAAACTACCACTAATTTTTTAACTGACAAATTTTCTTTGTTGAAATAGGGGCGGATTCGCTTTACTTAATTCAGCTACCATTGGAAATGCACATCCGTGGGATTTTACCTTATATTCAGGACCCTCTTGAAAAATGGGATTTTACTTTCTGTTCAGGACCCTCCTGAAAAATGGGATTTTACTTTTTGTTCAGGACCCTCCTGAAAATGGGAATTTACTTTCTGTTCAGGACCCTCCTGAAAATGGGAATTTACTTTCTGTTCAGGACCCTCCTGAAAAATGGGATTTTACTTTATGTTCAGGACCCTCCTGAAAAATGGGATTTTATTTGATGTTCAGGACCCTCCTGAAAAATGGGATTTTACTTTATGTTCAGGACACTCCTGAAAAATGGGATTTTACTTTCTGTTCAGGACCCTTCTGAAAAATGGGATTTTACTTTATGCTCAGGACCCTCCTGAAAAATGGGATTTTACTTTATGTTCAGGACCCTCCTGAAAAATGGGATTTACTTTAAGTTCAGGACCCTCCTGAAAAATGGGATTTTACTTTCTGTTCAGGACCCTCCTGAAAAATGGAAATTTACTTTCTGTTCAGGACCCTCCTGGAAAATGAGAATTTACATTCTGTTCAGGACCCTCCTGGAAAATGGAAATTTACTTTCTGTTCAGGACCCTCCTGGAAAATGGGATTTTACTTTATGTTCAGGACCCTCCTGAAAAATGGGATTTTACTTTCTGTTCAGGTCCCTCCTGGAAAATGGGATTTTATTTTCTGTTCAGGACCCTCCTGAAAAATGGGAATTTACTTTATGTTCAGGACCCTCCTGAAAAATGGGAATTTACTTTCAGTTCAGGACACTCCTGAAAAATGAGATTTTACTTTCTGTTCAGGACCCTCCTGAAAAATGGGATTTTACTTTCTGCTCAGGACCCTCCTGAAGAATAAGATTTTACTTTATGCTCAGGACCCTTCTGAAGAATGGAATTTTACTTTCAATTTAGGACCCTCCTGAAGAATGGGAATTTGCTTTCAATTCAGGACCCTCCTGAAAAATGGGATTTTGCTTTATGTTCAGGACCCTCCTGAAAAATGAGAATTTTACTTTCTGCTTAGGACCCTCCTGAAAAATGGGATTTTACTTTCTGTTCAGGACCCTCCTGAAAAATGGGACTTTACTTTATGTTCAGGACCCTCCTGAAAAATGGGAGTTACTTTCTGATCAGGACCCTCCTAAAAAATGAGATTTTACTTTCTATTCGGGTAATCCCAGCAACATTGGTAATGAGACGCACTTCCTGGTTTGGGCAATTCAAGCGGCATTGGTAAGGAAACGCACTTCTTTCTTTTGATAATTCAAGCAACATTGGTAAGGAGATGCACTTCCTTGATTGGGTAATTCGAATTTTGCTTTTTAGGTGATGCACTTCCTAACGTAAATCTTGATTCCTAGAAGATGCACTTTCTAGTCAAGTTATCGCACTTAACCCTAGGGAGATGCACTTCCTTGTTAGTTTTCATTTGTCAGGTGGCACACTTTTTAACTTAAACTTGTATCTCTAGAAGACACACTTTCTAGTTAGAATCCCTCACTTTAATTCTTAGGAGATGCACTTCCTAGTCTTGGTTATTTAATTTTACTCTTAAGAGATGCATTTCTTAGTCAGAGTCTTGATTCATCATTGCAACATGCAAGTAGGTATGATGTGATTTTTCCAAAAGTCTTCTGATGATAAACTGGGGCAAAAATTCAATTTCTATTTTTGAAACTTTACTTTTCTGGCAAATAAAATCTCTTTATAATAATATTTGTTTGGGATAATTTTCTTTTTAGTTTTGATGTGATTTCAGGAGCCTGCCCGAAGCACATGGCGAATAAATGGAAAACCAAGCAACAAGATGAAGAAATTGAAAGTTAAACAGATTGAAAAATAGCCAGTCAGGAGACCGCCTGCAGAACAGGGTGAAGAAGTTGAAAGCATGGAAATAAGTTAATGAAATAACAAGTCAGGAGCCCGCCTGAAGAACAGTGTGATGAAATAACAAGTCAGGAGCCCGCCTGGAGAATAGGGTGAAGAAACGAAAGTCAAGCAACAAGTTGGAAAAATTGCAAGTCAGGAGCCCGCCTGAAGAATAGGGTGATAAAAGTCGAGTCAAGAACCAACAAAGGCTGTATAGATAGGATTTTTGTAATTTCCTTTAGTTTTAGCTTTTAATTTTTATTTTTGATGTAATAACAGAGCCGCGGACCGGAACCTCGATGGAACCTCACTCGACTCTCCAACTCGGTACAGTCCTTCTCTTTCCAGTCCTTTGAAATACTCGTGACTTGGTTCCCTCATAACTTGGGTGGGTAGGTTGTCCTAATTCAAAACCCGATAGTCCTTCTTTCTTCTGTTTCTCCCTTTGAATAATGGTCAGGACAAAATTCTGTCTCGTTGTCTACTTCTTTGTCTGAAAACACTGCGTGTTTACATTCAAAGGGGGCATGATGTCGACACATAATTTTGCCCCCTTAGAAGTCGATTTTATTCATCTTCTACCTTAGCATATCATGTACCCTCCACGATGTCATTTTTACCCACTCTCATTTTATCCTACCGTGTACCCTCACCCATGTCATTATACCCCACAAAATACAAAAAAAAAACAATAAACAAATAATAAAATAACTAACCCTATTTTATCCTAACCATCTATCCAATAAAAAATAACATCTCACCACTACCCCACTACCCCACGTTACCCCACCCTCCTCTCTTTTTCTTGTCAAGAAAGAAAGCCTCAAAACAATATATATACACACACCCACATACACCAAAAAAAGGAGGGGAACAATAACAAGAAACAAATCCAAAAAAAGAAAGAGCATCAGCACTTCCTCTCTCTCTATTAAAAAAAACTTTATTCTCTTTCTTCCTCTCTCTAACATCCGTTCGCCGCCACCTCGCTGCCGGCCGACGACACCACCGTCTGACCAACGACGGTGACGATAACACAGCTCCGGCCGCAGCTTCCTCCTCTCTCCCTCTCCGACGATAACGCCGTCAAACCACCGCAGTTCACTCGTCCGACGAAACAGCCGCCACAGGCGAACTCCGTTCGCCGACCGGACCAGACCCGATCTTCCAACCCGAGAATCCGACCAGCTCGTCACCGCCCAGATCTCCGCCGCCATCACGACCAAACCCGCCAGATCTCCGCCACCATCCGATAACACCGTCGACGCCAAACCCCGAACGGCAGCCCATCATAACCGGTCAACCGCCGCCGTTCTCTCCGTCATCGGAGCTCCCCAAAACTCGATCTACGTTGTTTTTTGGTTTCCTGTTGTCTTTGGTTGATTTTGGTTTCGTCTATTTCATGTTTTGACGTCGATAGTGGGTTTCGAGTCGCCTTTATCGAATCTCGTCGTCGTTCTTGGTTGGGTTTTGTATAGTAAAGTTTTATTCACGGGTTTTGGAGCTTTCCGGTTATTATTTTAATACCGAGTTTGGTTTGCTCGTTGTGAGGTTCTCCGGTCGAGTATTTTTGTTTTTGGATTTCTTTATTATCGACAAGGATTAGTTTCGTCAAGGTCCATTTCTTCTAACCGAATCTTTAATTTATTTTGACTTTTTATTGATGTTGTTGTTGTTGTGGATGATTTATTTGTTGTGTGTTTAGTTTGAATCTTCGTTGTTTATGTTTTGTTTGATGTTGGTTTCAGATTATGAGATGTGATTGGAAAATCGAAGCATGCATTAATCATGTGGTTTAAAGGGAACTTGGGGCGCGATTTAAAAAATTGTTAAAGTGAATTAGGATTAATTTTGATTTGTTGTTGTTTCGATTCGTCGTTATTGTTACTTTCACGTCTAATTATCAATTTCGTGATAGTATCATGGTAAGTCAAGTGGGTAGGCAATCGTAGGTTCGGGTACGCGAAATTTAGGAATAAGTGTTTCGTTGGATGTTGGAATGTGCGTGTGAATGTTTCTTTTAGTTTATCGTGTTTAACTTAGATGTATTTATTTAGCCGGGGAATGCTCCGAGATCACTTGTATTTATTCACCGGAGAATGTCCCGACGTATCATGTTGGCGAAAAATGATCGTGATGAAGGCCCGCGGCGTCGGGTAAGGCATTGGAGCGTAGTCTAGATTTAGTTTAGACTAGGATTTATATTTTCATTTTTTTTTCTATTTTCGGACTGTATAATTGGACTGGACTTTTACGTTTTTGGACTGTTTTGTTTTGTTTATTGTTTGATTATTTTGTGTTCTTTTGTGTGGTTTATACATTTCATAATGCCAAAATAGTCAATACACTCCACCAAGCGATCGTGGTCGAACCACGGGATCGAGGGGTGCCTAACACCTTCCCCTCGGTCAACAGAATTCCTTAGCCGGAATCTCTGTTCGCAAACCTGTTTAAGAGTCAAATGGTTTCGAAAAGGATTTTTCAAAGGTGACTTGGCACACCGGATTATGCTAAGTGGCGACTCTGAATAAAAAATGCAAATAATCCTTTTCCGAAACAAATTTTCATTTCTTGTCACTTAAATAATAAAACCCTTTCGAACTTTAAAATATATCCATTTTTTGGAGTACGCGTAAAAAAGGGGTGTGACATATAATAGGTCACTTATATAGTTTAGGTGTGGATTCGACTTTTCGACTATAGTTTGGGGTGGAAATGATGCATTTTCCCTTAATGTTTTTAGCCGTTTACTTTTGTTATTTAATAGTCTGGACACGCCTAAAATAAGTGTAACACACGCGCCTTAGAATGGGGGTCGCGGGGAGGTAATAATATCACTTTTATATAGTTAAGGTGTGTAATAGGTCACTTATATAGTTTAGGTGTGGCTTCGATTTTTCTTGTATAGTATGGAGTGGAAATGATGTCTTTTCTCAAAAAATAACATAAATACACACTTTAACTTGTTACATTTACACAAATCGCCACCCTAATAAAGTAATTACAAAAATTTCAACTAATTATGTATCTTTCTTGGATGTATCGGGGACTTAATTATGTATCTCGACAGATTCAAAATCAAATAAAATGTATCAGGAGCTAATTATATATCTTTAAAAGAAAAACATGTATCTTTGGTGGATGTGTTATGTTTCTCGACAAACTCAAAATTTTAAAAAAATATTGGGAGCTAATTATGTATCTTTACTAAGAAAAAAATATACCTTCGTTGGATGTATCGGGAGTTAATTATACATCTCGATGGACCTAAAATCAAGATTTTCAGTAACTGTGTAAACTATCAAAATTTTATGTAATTAACCTTCAAACTGCCATGATTTATGTTGTTTGTCCTTTTTTATTTAATCTTACGGATTTTGTTATTGCTCCTACGTAATTTGTTTTTTTTCTTCCAGTTTCTAACCCCATCGTCTTCTTTTCAATATTTCTTTTCACGGATAATATTATACATTGGTATGTAAAAATAATATAGTAATTGTATTTGAAGATATTTTCAAAAGTATATTTGAAAATAAGAACTATATTTGAATATGTATTTAATTTAATTAAAAATAATAAACTATGAGAGAAAAAATTGTCACTATCAAAAATGCAGTCATTTACGGTTAGAAACTTTGGTGTCTGGAAAATTCTCTTAAAAGGTTTCTTGTTACAAAATACTAGGTTTATTTAGTTGATGGGAAAAAAGTAATAATTTGGTGATAAAATGTATGATTTGTTTTGTTTTAAGTTCGATTATGACTAATGGATATTATTTTGTAACACCCCGTATTTAAGTACATGTATTGGCGTATTCAAGTACGTGATTGGTCTTATTTATATGGAATTAATTTTTTATTTTATTTATACCGGAATTTGCCTGTCGATGGTTCCATACGAAGGTTATTGAATAAGCTTTCCAACGATATAAAGATTTCCAAAAACGGATAAGTTTCGAATATAATCGAGCACGTTCGAAACTATAAAACGGTGGCCGGGATATGGTGAATAGTAAATGTGCAGGAAAATTTCCTGCACACAAACTACTGAGGCCTGCCAGTTTTTTGGGTCGACTTTGAACGATCATAACTCCCTTAATATAATGAACTGGGAGAGATACCATTTATCAAAAGAAAGATCTTTGAGTCTTCTTTCCAATGCAATTGGTTTCATCCAAATCCAACGTCTGAGTAAGGAGTTATACTCGTTTTACTTCAGCCTCTCAAAACAGTTTTTTAGGGTCAACTTCAAACAATCATAACTCCTTTTACAGGACGAACTGGGTGTCCTACTTTATATGAAATTAAAGCCCTTTGAATTATCTATCCAAAGATACCCATTTCACCCAAATCTGATGTTGGAGCAAAGAGTTATGGCCGATTTACTTTAGCCTGTCAAAACAGTCCACCATGGACAGATTCGGATTTACTTAAATTTTTAAGGGCAATATGGTCATTTTCCATCACCTCATGGACGAAAATTGGTCATTATATACATATAATTAGTCTCATATCCATCAATTATCATCAAATTATTGAAAATAAGAAACCCTAGCCTAATTTCAACTCCAATTATCTTGTGATTCAACCGTAGAAAATCCAAATTGATTCCGTAGTTGTGTTCACCGTCTCGAGGGCTTCGAGAAGCACCCCTTATTTGTACCAACAGGACTTCGAAACCAAAAGGGCCATTTTATGGTAAGGATGTAAATTATGTTAGTGTTATTTATATGGATATGTATATATATATATGCATGTGAGCATAAGAAGTATGTTATTTGATTGTTGTTGAAAGATGATTGGGAAATGATGTTGGATTATTCTTGTGCATGGTTGGATTACGTTGAATTGTGAAGGGATTTGGTATTGATGATGTGGTATTGAAATGATGATTATATATATATATATATACACACACATAAACCTATTGTTCAAGTTGGTTTTTGGAATGTTTTGCAAATATTGGTTGTATGGAATTATGGAAGAGAATTGTGGTGTTGGGTTGCTAATACTAGATGCCAAACATTTCATTGTAGATAAGTGATTTGTAAAGGTGGGAAGTTGTGTTGAATTGGTATCCGAATCTACAACGAGGTATGTAAAACATACTCTAACAATGTTCTTTGGCATGAAAACACCAATGTTCCATCAAATAAGATTCCGAGGTTGTCCAAAAACATGTATTGTTCTACATTACCAACGAAGTTGTTTCCATTCTATAAAGTGTAAAAATGTTTCATTGATATACCAAAAGGCTCCTATTTCATTGTTGTGATATTGATGATTCTGAAACACATTGTTGATGTACCAATGAGTCTTTATAACATCGTTATTGTATAGAAGGTCTATTACTTGATTCCCATTGATGTATCATTGTTCCAAAGGTACTATATTGTCATGAACACTAATGTAATAATCTCAAAAGCTTTTGAACTAAGTTATTGGAAAGATCTCTTATGTGTGTTACTTGATATACGTGTGGGTGGTATTCCAGGGGCATAATCCTAGCATGGGTCGATCCCTATTTATGTGTTTATGGGTGGTATCCCAGGGGCATAAGCCTAGCATGGGTCGATCCCAGTTGATATGTACTGGAGGCAGCCTAATGGTCACAGTACGGTACAGTATTGATTATTGTTAGGTGGTTGGAGGTTCGGGAGGAGGAGGTAATGGCGAATGATAATTGTAAAGAATGAAATGAACGAATGTATACCGTTCCACAAATGTGTTTGAATTCAAGAACCCAATTCAGATTAATGATAATGTACATGATCCTAAAAGTGTTTATGAAGTGTGGTTCACTTCTATTATGATTTATTCACTTGCGTCTGATTTTCTTGATTCCCCATATCACATATGATTATTTACAGCTTTACATACTCAGTACATATTTCGTACTGACGTCCCTTATGGGGGACCTACATTTCATGCTGCAGGCACAGGTGCTTCAGCTCACTCACAGCATAGATAGGAGCCAGGTCATACAGCTATTGTTGGTGAGCTCCAGTTTGCTTCGGAGCTTTCCGAGTCGGTTCCTTATATTTTGTCATTGTACAGGAGTCGTGTGTGGGCGGGGGTTTGTCCCGACCCTAGTTATGTCATGTATATCCTAGAGGCTTTGTAGACATAAGGAAGGGTAAAGTCATGAAAGTTTATATAGTCATGTTATATTTGTATATGTGGTGGCCCCGACGGCCAAGTGTTATATATATATATTTGTGTGTGTTGTGTTGATACAGGTAATTAGATTCTTCTATATGCAACGAAGTGCTGTCCAAATTTTTGGTGACATGTAAGTGAAATTACAGGTATTTGAACGGGTTCTCCTGGGCCTTCTCGGCTTCGGGTGCCAGTCCGGCCCGATGAGATTTTGGGGCGTGACAAAAGTGGTATCAGAGAGGTTCGTCCTAGTGAGTCTACAAAGCCGTGTCTACGTAGAGTCTTGTTTATCGGTGTGTTTTGCACCACATCTATAAACAGGAGGCTATGGACATTTAGGAATTGTTTCTTTTCTTCATGTCTTAGATCGTGCGATAGAGCTTATATTGTATATGAAGTCATAGTTGACCACTGAATCAGTTTGTTTCTCTTATTATAGTAATGATGCCGGTTACCAGAAGCAAGAATACCGGTAAGCAAGTAGATGTGGCTGCCGGAGAGGGGACTAGTAAGTCACCCACTATACCAGCCAATCAAAGTGAGGCTCCAGCTGAGCATGCATCAGAAACTTCCCCCAGTCCGGAAGAAATAAGGGGGAGGAGAACTATATCCCCAGAGCCACCTATTAATGTTGTTGATCAAGATCTTAGAAATGCAGTGCAACTTTTGACTCGTATAGTTGCTGGGCAAGCTATTCCTACTGCAGGTCCTAGTGGTATAGATAGGGCGGCTAGTCTTTGAACACAGGATTTTCTTAAGATGAATCCGCCTACTTTTACCGGATCCGATCTTTACGAAGATCCGCAGGACTTTATTGATCAGATCCAAAGGGCCCTAGAGGTGATGCATGTATCGGGCAGAGAGACAGTGGAGTTAGCCGCGTATAGATTCAAAGGTGAGGCTATATATTGGTATGAAGACTGGAAACGGTCAAGGGGCATTGATGCACCCCCAGCTACTTGGAAAGAGTTCAAAGAGGCATTTATTGATCATTATCTTCCATATGAGACTCGTCAGGCCCGTGCGGATCAGTTCTTAAATCTTAGACAGGGTCATACAAGTGTGAGAGAGTATAGTCTTTGATTTAATTCCTTGTCCAGATATGCTCCTAATGTTATAGCTACTATGGATGACAGAGTTCATCGGTATGTGAATGGATTGGATCCGTATTTGGTTAGGGATTGTACTATTGCTGCACTGAATAAAGACATGGATATAGCTAGGATCCAAGCATTTGCACAAAAAATGGAAGATCAGAGGCAAAGAAGAAGAACAAAGGAATTTGAAAGCGGATCTTCTAAGAGGGCCAGATCTACAGGGCAGTTTATGGCGCCATAGGGAGGTTTTAGACCTCAATTTTCTGCTAGACCACCTAGGCCATTATTTTCTTATTCTGCAGCTAGTGCTCCACCACAGCATCAGGGGTTCAGAGGCAGTCAATTTGGGCAAAGAAGTGAGGGTCATAGTTCGCGATCAGTGGGTTACCAAGGGCAAGGGAATATGAGCCAATCGAGACCTCCTCGAGAGCCATGCAATAAATGTGGAAGGTATCATTTGGGAGCATGTCGGCTGGGGACCAATGTTTGCTTTTGGTGCGGTATGTCGGGGCATATGATGAGGGAATGCCCACGAAGGGACATAGGGGGTATGGCACGACCTACGGGGTCATTTGTTGCATCATCATCATCGATTCCTTATTCAGGAAGGGGTGCACAGCCAATGGGTCGTGTTAGAGGTGATAGAGGAGCCACGAGTTCTAGCGGGGCTCATAATCGTACGTATGCTCTAGCGGATCGACAGAATTTAGAGGCTTCCCCAGATGTGGTTACAGGTACGTTGTCTATATTTTCATTCAATTTATATGCCTTAATTGATCCCGGTTCTACATTATCTTATGTTACTCCATTGGTTGCTGGAAAGTTCGAAAGAATACCCGAACTGTTAGTTAAGCCATTTGAAGTGTCCACACCGGTCGGGGAATCTATTATAGCTAGAAGGGTTTATCGAAACTGCATAGTAACTGTTTGTGGTCGTGATACGATGGCTGATCTTGTAGAGTTAGAAATGGTAGACTTTGATGTTAATTCGATTTATATGCCTTAATTGATCCCGGTTCTACATTATCTTATGTTCGGACCGGATCTTGTGTATCAAGCCATAGAAAAAGTCAAGGTGATTCAGCAACGGTTGAAAACAGCCCAAAGTCGACACAAGTCATATGCGGATAGTAGAAGGAGAGGGCTAGAATTTTCGTTAGACGATTGGGTATTTTTGAAGGTATCACCAATGAAAGGGGTGATGAGATTTGGCAAGAAAGGAAAGTTGAGTCCACGATATATTGGCCCGTATAAGATTATTCGAAGATGTGGGCAAGTTGCTTATGAATTAGAGCTACCCCAGGAACTCTCATCAGTGCATCCAGTATTTCATGTATCGATGCTTCGAAAGTGCATCGGAGATCCGTCCCTTATTACTTCTACTGAAGATGTGCAAGTAACAGAAGATCTTACCTATGAGGAGATGCCTATTGCTATATTAGATCGTCAAGTTAAGAAGATGAGAAATAAAGAAGTAGCATCGGTAAAAGTACTTTGGAGAAATCAACAAAGGGAAGAGATTACATGGGAAGCTGAGGAAGCAATGAAATCTAAGTACCCTCATTTGTTCAAAGATGAAGAGGAAGTTCAAGAAACGGAGTTAGAACATTAACAAGTATGTTTTTGTTTATATATGCATAGTATTTATATGATGATGTGAATGTTAATGGTGGACTTTGGTTGAATAACTACGCTAACATTCGAGGACGAATGTCCTAAAGGGGGGAAGGATGTAACACCCCGTATTTAAGTACATGTATTGGCGTATTCAAGTACGTGATTGGTCTTATTTATATGGAATTAATTTTTTATTTTATTTATACCGGAATTTACCCGTCGATGGTTCCATACGAAGGTTATTGAATAAGCTTTCCAACGATATAAAGATTTCCAAAAACGGATAAGTTTCGGATATAATCGAGCACGTTCAAAACTATAAAATGGTGGCCGGGATATGGTGAATAGTAAATGTGCAGGAAAATTTCCTGCACACAAACTACTGAGGCCTGCCAGTTTTTTGGGTCGATTTTGAACGATCATAACTCCCTTAATATAATGAACTGGGAGAGCTACGACATATCAAAATAAATATCTTTGAGTCTTCTTTCCAATGAAATTGGTTTCATCCAAATCCAACGTCTGAGTAAAGAGTTATACTCGTTTTACTTCAGCCTCTCAAAATAGTTTTTTAGGGTCAACTTCAAACGATCATAACTCCTTGTAAAGGACGAACTGGGTGGCCTACTTTATATAAAATGAAATACCTTTGAATTATCTATCCAACGATACCCATTTCACCCAAATACGATATTGGAGCAAAAAGTTATGGCCGATTTACTTTAGCCTGTCAAAACAGTCTACCATGGACAGATTCGGATTTACTTAAATTTTTAAGGGCAATATGATCATTTTCCATCACCTCATGGACGAAAATTGGTCATTATATACATATAATTAGTCTCATATCCATCAATTATTATCAAATTATTGAAAATAAGAAACCCTAGCCTAATTTCAACTCCAATTATCTTGTGATTCAACCGTAGAAAATCCAAATTGATTCTGTAGTTGTGTTCACCGTCTCGAGGGCTTCGAGAAGCACCCCTTATTTATACCAACAGGACTTCGAAACCAAAAGGGTCATTTTATGGTAAGGATGTAAATTATGTTGGTGTTATTTATATGGATATGTATATATATATATATATGCATGTGAGCATAAGAAGTATGTTATTTGATTGTTGTTAAAAGATGATTGGGAAATGATGTTGGATTATTCTTGTGCATGGTTGGATTATGTTGAATTGTGAAGGGATTTGGTATTGATGATGTGGTATTGAAATGATGATTATATATATATATACACTAAGGGTGTCAAACGGGTCGGGCCGGCTCGGCCCGATCCAGCCTGGCCCGATTAGCTAACCCGGTCCGGTAAGCCCTAGGGCTTTAGGGTTCCGGGTCCCGGGCCAGTTTTTTTGTTAAAATGGGCTCGGTTAACCCGTCCCGGATCAAGCCCGGTCCAGGCCTGCCGGTTAACCGGCCCGACCCGATTTTTTTTTTTTTTTTGGATTTTGGGCCAAACTAGCCGTTGGCCCAGCGGCTATATAGCCGTTTTTGGGTCCAAACGGCTAGTTTGGGCCCATTTAATAAAAAAAAAAAACTTTAAAAAATATTTTTTAATCCCCAAAAAAAATCTATAAATACCCTACAACTTCAAATCATTTTTCACACAATTTTTCACTCTCTCAAATCTCATTCTCTCTCAAATCTCAATTCTCAATTCTCTAATATTCAATATATTTAATTTCTTAAAGTGTTCACTTTAATTTTTTAATTTTCGTTTACAAAGTACGAGCGGAAGTTTCTAAAGTCGCAATCTTCGGATACTTCCAAAATTTGGTATTGTCGTTCCATCTTTTACTTTTAATTTTTATTTATTGTATTAATTGTTTAATATTTAATTTTATTATATTTGTGTATTTTGAATATTTTTAGTTTAATTTAATTTATATTATGGATAAATTAAAAAACTTCACTGCTAAAGGTGTTAAAAATTTTTGTCCCGGAAGCGGTAGTGGTAGTAAAAAGCGAATTACTAGCGGTAGAGGTAGTTCAAGTAATAGATATACCCGTGTGCCTTCGCCTCCGGTACCGCTTGGTACACCTTTTGAGGAAGAAATAGGTGTAGGTGTTCACGATATGGATTATGTAGAAGCTCAGGAAAATTATGGTATAGAAGAAGAAAATGAAGTAGATGCAGTTAATTTAGACGAAGATAATGAAAATATTGCTGAAACACCCGCAGTAGGAGATGCTAACGTTAGATATGAATCAGTTAATCTCCCTTCCCGTCCTCCCAGTGCCCCAAAACCTCGTAAAAGAACTAGTATTGCATGGCAATTTTTTGAACGTATATCAGATATTGAGGTGCAGTTCCATATTTGTCAACAAATATATAAGCATAGAAGTGGAGGCAAGCAAGGGGTACGGGTACGTTAACGAGACATATAGCTGAAGATCACAAAAGAGAGTTAAATATTGCAAAAGGTGGTGGGGATGTTGGTGGGTCAACGCAAACTAGAATGGACCCAACAACCGGTCAAGTAGCGAAAAAGTATAATAAATTGAGGGACAGGGAAGAAATAGCTAAAATGGTAGTTGTGGGTTGTTTGCCTTTTAGTTTTCCTTCTTCTGATGCTTTTATTCATTATATACAAGCAATTTATAATCCTATGTTTAATGGTATTCCTAGAACTACTTGTCGGTCTGATATTTTTAGACTTCATTCACAATATTGTTTTTATTTATCAACATTGTTAAAAAATATTCAATGTAGATTGTCCCTAACTTCTGATCTTGGTCGTGCTGTAAATAAAAATTATTATTTAACCGTTACTTGTCATTGGATGGATAGTAATTTCGTGATGCAGAAACGTATTCTTGCTTTTTTATATGATGAAGATCGTAAACATACTGGACAATTTATTGCTGATTCTATTGTTAAAATTGCCGGATATTATGGTATAGAAAATAAAATTTTATGTATTGCTTTAATAATGCTTCTAACAACAAGACTGTTATAACAAAAATAAAATCTACACTATCTTCACCCTTGCCTGAAATTTTTCATATTAAGTGTGCATGTCATATATATAATTTAATTGTAAAAGATGGTCTTGAGTTTTTTGAGCTTTATATTGAAAAAATTCATCTTGCCGTTGGTTTTATTCAAGGAAATAATCGTAGATCGAGAATTAGAGAATTTAAACTTAAATCTCAAGAAAATGGACTTACACCGATTTTGATGTCTGAGGAAATTGATACTAGATGGAATTCTACGTATGAATTTCTAAAAACTTGTTATAAATATAGAATTCATATTACACTAGCTTTTAACCAACATTGCGGTTCATTTGCTGATTCTGCTGATTGCATGCTACATAATTCTGATTGGGTTGTAATTAATGATCTTGTTAAGTTTTTAGAAAAATTTTATGTAGCTACGGTTGAATTTTTCGGTGCTTACTATCCTACTGTTTGTAATATTTTGGCATATATAGCCGATATTTCTGGTTTGCTCCAACAATATAAAAATAAAAAAGGTTATAAAGAAGTTGTTGGCGCCATGTTTACGAAATTTAAAAAATATTTTTTCCCGATTCCCCCTATTTACTTGGTTGGTGCTATGCTAAATCCGTGCATGAAATATAATCATATGTGTCACTTTAGTACTCTTATTTATACTAACTTAGAAATAAATACTAACCATGATTCTGAACAAGTACAGCCTGATTTGTGGACGGCTACGGCTGATGCAAAGGATTATATAGAAAAATTATATAATCACTATGCTGATTTATTTGATTCTGCCTTACCTACAAATATCACTCCAACTGTCGCTCCTCATCCTCCCGAGGAGCCATCATCTTCTGAAAGGCCGACACATAGTGGTTTTTCTGATTCGTTTTATGATTTAAATTGTTGGAACAGTGTTGATGAGAGAACTTACACATCAACTTATCGGGAAGAGCTGAAATATTATCTTCGGACGGCACTAGAGGATCGCAGACGACGGATCAACACGCTGGATTGGTGGAGGAATAATGAATCACAATATCCTGTGCTTTCAAGATTAGCTAGAGATATCTTGAATGTTCCAATGTCAACCGTTGCATCAGAGAGCGCCTTCAGTCAGGGACGACAGCAGCTTGGAGACAACCGACACTCATTGGGAAGCAATGCAATGAATGTTCTAGTTTGCCTCAGAGATTGGATTAGAGCGGAAAGAAGAAACCAAGGAATGGAACCGGAGCCGAGCGACGAGCTGAAACTTGAAGAAATTATGACTTCACGGGAGAACTCCGCAGAATCAAGTCCAATGCATGGTTTTGCCCCCGTTGACTTCGACTATCCTATGCAAGTTCCCATTAATATTAACATGAATGAGTTGGAAAAAATGATGCATAATTTATAGATTTTTCATTCATGTAAATTATAAATTTTGGATCATTTTGCAATCAATAAAATTCCCCAAATTCATTCACTCCTTAGTCGTTGTTTTTTATTTTTTTTTATTTAATGATTTAAAATTTTAAATTGAATTTCTAGTTTTCTACTTTAAATTAAAAACTTACTTCTAATATATTATTAATTTACTACCAAATATTATTAATTTATTATATTAAGTAGCATATGTTTTGTATATTTGTGCATATATCTTCTATAGAAGTGTATATTTAACGTATACATGTGTATATGTTTTATAAATTAGTATATAAGTATATCTATACATATTGTAATGTATATATAATGTAGTATATATACATTTAATGGTACGTATACACGTGTATATATCTTCTATAGAAGTGTATATTTAATGTATACATGTGTATATGTTTTATAAATTAGTATATAACTATACAAATATATATTGTAATGTATATACATTATAGTATATTTCATTTAAAGTATTACATATACATAGAATAGAGTGTATAGATGTGAATGGATCTTCTATAGACGTGTATATTTAACGTATATATGTGTATATATTTTATAAATTAGTATATAACTATACAAATATATATTTTAATGTATATATATTGTATATATCTCATTTAAAGTATTACATATACATAGAATAGAGTGTATATATGTGAATAGATCTTCTATAGACGTGTATATTTAACGTATACATTACTTTATGTTTTATAAATTAGTATATATATTGTAGTATATACTTTTTTTAAAGTAGTACATATATATTGAATGGTGCGTATATATGTGTATATATCTTCTATAGACATATATCTTTAAAGTATACAAGTGTATATGTTTTATAAATTAGTATGTAACTATATATATATACATATTGTTGTATATATATATATGTACATCACTATATTGTAGTATATATTTTATTTAAAGTAGTACATATATATTGAATGGTGCGTATACACGTGTATATATCTTCTATAGAAGTGTATATTTAATGTATACATGTGTATATGTTTTATAAATTAATATATAACTATACAAATATATATTGTAATGTATATACATTATAGTATATTTCATTTAAAGTATTACATATACATAGAATAGAGTGAATGGATCTTCTATAGACGTGTATATTTAACATATACATGTGTATATATTTTATAAATTAGTATATAACTATACAAATATATATTGTAATGTATATATAGTGTATATATCTCATTTAAAGTATTACATATACATAGAATAGAGTGTATATATGTGAATAGATCTTCTATAGACGTGTATATTTAACGTATACATTACTTTATGTTTTATAAATTAGTATATATATTGTAGTATATACTTTTTTTAAAGTAGTACATATATATTGAATGGTGCGTATATATGTGTATATATCTTCTATAGACGTATATCTTTAATGTATACAAGTGTATATGTTTTATAAATTAGTATGTAACTATATATATATACATATTGTTGTATATATATATATATGTATATCACTATACTGTAGTATATATTTTATTTAAAGTAGTACATATATATTGAATGGAGCATATATATGTGTATATATCTTCTAAAGTAGTATATATTTAACGTATACATGTGTATATGTTTTATAAATTAGTATATATATATATATCGTAGTGTATATATATATATATTATACTATTATAGCATATGTTTTATTTAAAGTAGTACGTATAGTCATATATAATTATATATTGAATGGTACGTATATATGTGTAATTTTTTATACTTTATATATTTTTTTAAAAATATATATTGTATATTGGAGTGTATATAGTGTATATTGGAGTGTATATAGTGTATATTGGATTTTTTATTTATTTTTTAAACGGGTTTGACCGGTTTTTAACCGGGTTTGACCGGGTCTTGGTGGGTTTGACCGGATTGGGTTAAGTGGGCCGGGTTCGGGTGGATTTTAATTTTTTTACTATTTGGCCCGACCCGGCCCGGTTAACCCCAAACCCGGCCCGTAACCGGGCCGGTTCCGGGTTGGCCCGGTCTGGCCCGTTAGACACCCTTAATATACACACATAAACCTATTGTTCAAGTTGTTTTTGGAATGTTTTGCAAATATTGGTTGTATGGAATGATGGAAGAGAATT
This sequence comes from Capsicum pubescens, assembly GCA_030864215.1. NCBI lineage: Eukaryota > Viridiplantae > Streptophyta > Magnoliopsida > Solanales > Solanaceae > Capsicum > Capsicum pubescens. The sequence continues at coordinate 5,967,809 of CM061541.1, read as the reverse complement.
GTGGTGTTGGGTTGCTAATACTAGATGCCAAACATTTCATTGTAGATAAGTGATTTGTAAAGGCGGAAAGTTGTGTTGAATTGGTATCCGAATCTACAACGAGGTATGTAAAGCATACTCTAACAATGTTCTTTGGCATGAAAACACCAATGTTCCATCAAATAAGATTTCGAGGTTGTCCAAAAACATGTATTGTTCTACATTACCAACGAAGTTGTTTCCATTCTATAAAGTGTAAAAATGTTTCATTGATATACCAAAAGGCTCCTATTTCATTGTTGTGATATTGATGATTCTGAAACACATTGTTGATGTACCAATGAGTCTTTATAACATCGTTATTGTATAGAAGGTCTATTACTTAATTCCTATTGATGTATCATTGTTCCAAAGGTACTATATTGGCATGAACACTAATGTAATAATCTCAAAAGCTTTTGAACTAAGTTATTGGAAAGATCTCTTATGTGTGTTACTTGATATACGTGTGGGTGGTATCCCAGGGGCATAAGCCTAGCATGGGTCGATCCCTATTTATGTGTTTATGGGTGGTATCCCAGGGGCATAAGCCTAGCATGGGTCGATCCCAGTTGATATGTACTGGAGGCAGCCTAATGGTTATAGTACGGTACAGTATTGATTATTGTTAGGTGGTTGGAGGTTCGGGAGGAGGAGGTAATGGCGAATGATAATTGTAAAGAATGAAATGAACGAATGTATACCGTTCCACAAATGTGTTTGAATTCAAGAACCCAATTCAGATTAATGATAATGTACATGATCCTAAAAGTGTTTATGAAGTGTGGTTCACTTCTATTATGATTTATTCACTTGCGTCTGATTTTCTTGATTCCCCATATCACATATGATTATTTACAGCTTTACATACTCAGTACATATTTCGTACTGACGTCCCTTACGGGGGACCTGCATTTCATGCTGCAGGCACAGGTGCTTCAGCTCACTCACAACATAGATAGGAGCCAGGTCATACAGCTATTGTTGGTGAGCTCCAGTTTGCTTCGGAGCTTTCCGAGTCGGTTCCTTATGTTTTGTCATTGTACAGGAGTCGTGTGTGGGCGGGGGTTTGTCCCGACCCTAGTTATGTCATGTATATCCTAGAGGCTTTGTAGACATAAGGAAGGGTAAAGTCATGGAAGTTTATATAGTCATGTTATATTTGTATATGTGGTGGCCCCGACGGCTAAGTGTTATATATATATATTTGTGCGTGTTGTGCTGATATAGGTAATTAGATTCTTCTATATGCAACGAAGTGCTGTCCAAATTTTTGGTGACATGTAAGTGAAAGTACAGGTATTTGAACGGGTTCTCCCGGGCCTTCTCGGCTTCGGGTGCCAGTCCGGCCCGATGGGATTTTGGGGCGTGACATATTTATACGCAGACCATATCATTCTTTCAGTTGAAGTAGATAGGCTGTTTTCAATAAATTCTCGACTTAGGATTGATAGCAGTATAACAAACACAAATCATAAATGCATATAGACTAGTACAGTCTCCAAAATAATACTATGACCACAAGATAATACTAAAAATCACGCACAAGAAAGTTCAGACCCAAATAAAGAACGTTCTTCTATTATTACCGATGCACTCTCCCCCTACCCCTCTACCCTAATCCGTGCTCTCCACACCTTCCTATCAAGGGTCATGTCTTCCGTAAGCTATAGCTACTCCATATCATGCCTAATCACCTCCCTCCGATATTTCTTCGGCCCACCTCTACCCCACCTAAAATCATCCATAGCCAGTGTCTCATGCCTCCGCACTGGAGCTTCAGAGCCCCTCCTCATCACATGCCCGAACCAACGTAACCTTATTTCTCGCATCTTATTCTTCACCAAAGCCACTCCCTCCTTCTCCCGGATAATCTCATTCCCCACCCTATCTCATAAATATTTTTGTTTATAAGGGGATTTATAAAATGTTTTATGGTGCCATTGAACTCACGATTATTTCATTGTATAAAGTATTTTATGTATATTTTTGAATTATTCTAATATTATTTGTTGACACTCATACTTAAAAAAAATAAAAATATATGCACTTGATTGAATCTTATGTTATTTACTCGATACATTGTTCTTTGTTTTTGTTTTTTATTATTTCCTTATAAACTTTCGAATTTGCTTTTACTTTTTTCTGTTTCATCCCATCAACTAAATGACCGCAATTTAGATTTCTTAAGTTAAGACATGCAGTCGAGCCCCCCCCCCCCCCCCCCACTGTTGAGACACCCTCGCCTTTATAATTTTTTCCTAGATTACATATAAATGCTTTTGAGTTAATAGTAATTTTTTTATTTACTCATCAAATACTAGAAAATAAGTTAGAAACCAATTTGTTTTTCAAGAAATTACTTTTCACGAAAAATATATTTTACTTTATTTCCTCTTTTGTCGTATTAGTTTGGATAAAAATTTTGGAAAACATATTTTCTCTGAGAAAACAAGTTCATTCAAAATGCTAATTTATTTGTTTGACAGCTTGCATGTTTATATAGTTCAAATTATATCATGAACTACGCTTAGAGCCTGACCAGAAGTCAGATCGATATTATTAAGGGTTGAATTATTTTTCATTAAAATTAAAATTAACGAATTTGAATACATACATAGTTGAATAGTATTAAAATATTAGTAGTAATATATTTAAATTTGAAAATTACGCAACAATTAACCCCCTCCTTCTCATATTTGATTGGCTTAAATGTTTTGAAAAAAAAAATTTCAAACAATTTATTTTTCTCAAATTTTTTTTAAAAAAAGACTTTTCTTCAAAAAAAATATATATATATTTTTCACAACTCAACCTCAAACCCTAACTTTCCACCTTAATAGTCTTTTGAACTCTTTTGTCGTGACACTTTTTTTTTCTCTTTAGAAAATAGTGATAAGTTCTAATAGTCTTCTAATACACAATAAACTCTGGATATATCTAACGAAAATATATAATTAGTTATTTTTTTTATAATTACTTTGTAAGAATGGAGATTTGTGTAAATATAATAAGTTAAGATGCATATTTGTGTTATTTCTCTTTTTTCTGAATTAATTGTTTCATTCCTTTCGTTTTAATGCGAGTTAGATTTGAGATAGAATTAGGAATTGAACCAGAGAGGGAGTTATATGACATGTCTAAGATCACAAGATTTCTCTACAAATTCAAGCATCCTAGATCCATTTCATCAAGATTCAAGAACAAGTTCAAAGGCCCTTGGATTCAAGTACAAGTCAAGATTAAGTTCATCAAATCCACAAATTAAGATCTCGTAATGTCCCACCTGTTCAGACGCTTAAATCGAGCTGGAAAGAGCCTACATGACCCCTAGATCGAGTATAAATCACTTTGGGATGAGTTTAGAGGTGTTAGGGATGATTTTAGGCTTGAAAAAGGGTCATACGTCACAAGGAGAAACCCGTGCGCTAACCCCGTGCCACGTGGACCACTGCGGCGGGCTACCGCCTCACGGACGCGTTGGACCCGTGCCGTGCGGTGGGCAGCCTGCATTTGGGCTCGCGTTGTGAGGGGGAAGCCACGCTTCCAAGCGTGCGCCACAACCCCCCTCCCCCCTCCTTCTTTCATTGATGGGATGTCGTTTTAACCCGTTTTAGGGGTGTTTAAGTCTTTTTAAACTGTTAAAACATTTCTCCATTCACCCAAAAACGTTCCTAAGTCACTGAAAATTAAGCACTCAAATCGCATTCTAACTTTTCTTAATTAATTCACAAAAGGGGAGAACTATCTAGGGTTCAAGGCTCTTAAGACTAGACCGAATGTATAACTACATATTCACTCTTTTTTTTTTTTTAACAAAAAATCTCAAATTTTCTAATTTCTAAAATAACCTCATTTAAATTATATATCATTTTTAAATCATATTTTATATATTTATCTTTAAAAAATGCATTTAAATTCTAAATATTTATTATCAAAGGTATGATAAATACTACTCTACAATGAAAAACTGCTTTTGAATTATTGAACTTAAAAAAAAAAAAAAAGAAGAAGAAAGAAAGGAAGTGTATTGACTAAATTCTATGTCCAAACAATGGAATTTGCCAAGCATAGAAAGGGGTCATCTATGCCTCCTCACACAGAGAACAAATTTAATTTCCACACACCCCAACAGAAAAGAAAGAGAAAGATAAGAAAAGGGGAGAATATTTACACCTGCACACACAGTTAGTTACACTTCTCCGGTTAAAAATTAATAAGCTATTGCTATTCCAACATCAAATATCTCCCGATCAAGTATATGTAATATGTCATTAAAATTTCTTGTTTTCGTTTTCTCGACTACACTACATGCATGTTATCGAGTTAATTGACATATATTATGAATCAAGGGTGAATTTCTTGGAACGAAACATGAGTTAAGAACCACAAGTTGGAAGAATTTTCATGTTTATCTACATTTATGGGACGTATTTAATTTTTTGCTATGACGAATCTGTGCACATACATCCAACAACAAATCCGATCCGCAGCTACTTAATGACTCCGTATTTATATATTGATGTTTGTTTTAATCCTATGTAGTACTCATATCATTTTCTTAAATTGCATGCAATATTTAGTGTATTTCTTTATCTTGATACGAGTATATACTTGAAATTTTAATTTTATGCCATATATATTCGTTGTTTCCATTGTTCATTTCTCTGGACTACTCTGGAGTATGTAGTCGTGCTTTAATAATTTCTTTCAAAAGCTTTTTCTTAGTGCAATTATCGCAATCGGTGTAATTAGCATTTAGCACTTATATTTCACTCACCATTAATTTAAAATTTTAAATATTTCACGATTGTAGTTGGAGTTATACTGTTTTCTCCATCTTCAAAATTTAATGTGATACGTAGTTTATTAAATTAATTAATTTTGTTAACCAAACGTCCAAGTTACATTTGCGTTTTTAGCTAGTAAATTTATTTGACTTGTATATATATACACTAGTTTAATCGCACGTGTAACATTTGATTGTTTAAAATTAAATAATTTTATCTACTGTCGAGATTTTTAATAAAGTGTAAAAATTCAAATCACTTTTTAAAAAAATTTCACACTTAAACATATACACATATATGTTTTCCAATTCCAATTGGTTAATGGATCATCACTTTTGCGTTTGCGTACCTCTTTCCCTTGTTGCCACAGGCTAAGAGAGACGCACTAATTTAAACCATATTTGTATTACGATTATTTTTATATGTATATTTAAAATCGTTCGTTATTTTTAAAGTCAAATCTTTACAAATTTATTGATTACATTCTATTACGTACTCAAAACATTTAAAAATCTGGAACTTCATAATTTTTTCTTATTCCAACAGTTTTATATTTATTTTTAGATTTTTCAAATCTTCTTAAAATCAAATTTAGTTGATTTAAAATTCTTAAAATATAAAAAGTATCAGTTGTCATTAATTTTGATGACTTCTAATAAAGAAAGGTTTTACCATAAATATATTTAATTAATTTTCAATTCTTAAATTAGAAAAAGATATAAAAATTGTGATGTCTTTTAATAAGGAAAAGTTTTTACCATAAATACATTTAATTAATTTTCAAATCTTAAATATTAAGAATAAATAGTGAAAAAGACGATTTTGTCCAATTCACTTTTCTAAGTTCTATATATATATATATATATTAGATTATCGATATAGAATTATAGGTATAGATAAATAAATGATCAATTTGTCTCTTAAGCTAAATGTACATTTGTTTGTTCAAATATGTCTATAACTTTCTTTTTGCCTACTCTCAACCTGATCACAAACTAGTACGTAAGGAATATATATTTTAAATCACTTAGATGAACTAGTTTTGGACCAGAAATTTGTTATCGTGAATTTAATTTCCTTGTCTCAAATCTGCATAAATGTTAATCGTGAACTTAATTTAGTATATTGTGTCCTTTTTGGATTAAAATACTTGTAAAGAATCCAAATAAGACAAGAAATCAAACAAACCCTAACAATATATATACCCCTGATGTCCTTTTTAAAACAGTAGTTTCTCGACACACGCTTTGCGCGTGTACCTCATATAGACCTTCTCCTATATATTATCTAACTAATTGCCTATATTAACTATAATTATTTATATGATAATATTGTTTGGCTACGTATCAAATACAAAATATAACTAATTAGAGATCTATTTATTTTTCTTAAACATTTTCATGAAAAATATTCTCTTTCCTACCAAACACACCCAAATTCTCTAAACTTTTTTCAAGCGAAATGAAAGGCTTGCAATTAAAAGACGAAAACTTAACTGTCATTACTAAATGGGAGTACTGATTGTGTTGATGCAGTCCACTCATTTCAGAAATTGAATTTAAGGGTCATATTTCAAGATTTATCATTTTATTATGTTGTACAAAACTTATCCATCTATTAGTCTCGGAACCTATATTTTGCTTGAGCCTTCAATCAACACCCTAAATCTGCTGACTTATTACGAGTGGTTACATATTAATATACGTTAAAATTAAACTAATTCACTTTAAAGTTAAACTCTCTGACTAATTTCTTTTCCAAAAAAAAGTTCTACAATACAAAACTTAATTGATAACCTTCTTCTCTTAGTCTCTTTAGAAAAATCATATTTGATCTTTTTGCAGGAAACACTAATGAATAAAAGAAAAAAAGTAGTAATATGTTTAGGATTCTTGATTTCTTGGACAAATTTGAATTTGTAGCAAAATTTCAAATACCACCCACTCAATCCAACTACGAAAAATATAAAAGCTGGAATTTTGATTACAATCTTCCCAGACAACTCTTTGCTCACCCAAATTTAACAAGTTCATTGCAAGAATTTAAAAAAGGACAACTCTTTTTAGTGATTGTATTTTTTCTTCAAGTTCCAAACATATTTTACATAGTGCTATTTGACCTAAAATAAACGGATTAGCGAGATTGAAATGAAAAGTGAGTGAATTTAACTTTTATATTACATAGTACATATGGTCAATCATCATAAGTCATGTGATCTTTTAAAAAGGGCAGCCCGCTGCACTGAAGCTCCGGCTATGCACATGGTCGGGTTCGGGGAAGGGCTCCACCAGAAGGGTGTATTGTATGCAGACTTACCATGCATTTCTGCCAGAGACTGTTTCCAAGGCTTGAACCCGTGGCCTTTTAGTCAGTCATGTAATCTTGGAAAAAAACTATGAGGTTTAGGATTGGTTTGTGGGGCGTTCTTGAGCCCAAAAAAATAAATTAGGTTAAAGATATTTTAATACCAATAGGTTAAGAAATGGTACGGCTTCAGGATCATTCAATTTAATGATAATCTATTCCATATCATGTTGTCATGAATTTATGAAATGATCTTAATTCTAATACCCAAGTATTAAAGTTTAACAAATAAGTAGGTTCCATGGAAAACTACAACTATCTTATAACATACGTCGTACAACAAAACTTAAGAGCTTGGGCTGTATATGATGACTGCTATAGAAGCATTCAGACTGTCACAAAATCAAACTGTAATTGCTAGGACACAACAATGTAAGGGAAAAAACAATTTATGAGCTTGGAAACCATTTATATTCACAACCAAATTCGAAAACTGTCAACTTTAATACTTAAATTTCCAATAGATAATGTCATAATTAATTCAGAAGAAATATACATGGAGAAAGTTCAACAGATACACACCAACTCAGTATCAAATCTCATAAGAAATATCAAAACTTCAACAACTTGTCTTAAATCCTCATTCTCGTTTATTCCACGTAGGTCTTTAAACCATCCTTCCCAAAGACCAAAATGAAAATAAGAAAAAAGAAAACAAAAGCCTTTCTAGGAAGAGTAAGTGATGCAAACAAAGCATGAAAATGTTAGCTAGCCGGCAATTGCTTATGGAAACGCAACCCACCTCATCATATATACCATTCACTTAATTGGAAGGCATTGTTTTTTCATTAATTCTTAATGGATAAATACATTACAAAAGAATGAAAAGGTTGATTCTTTTTTTTTTTTGAAAAAAAAAAAGCAACCTGGTGCACTAATGCTCCCGCTATGCAGGGTCCGGGGAATGGCCGGCCAACGATCAAATAATTAATCGTTATAAACAGGAAATAAGGTACTTATATCAACTAAATTGCTAGCAGTTGTTTAAAGATCTTACCTTGACATGAAAATGTATTTCGATGTCCTTTCTCTCACAATATCTGACACACGCTCTACATATAATTAGATTAAAATTGTTTTTCGAGTAAAAACACAAAATTTTATAAGAATAAAATCGGGACACAAAATCTCAATACTACAACAATGTGTTTATAAATAAAGTAAGGACTAAAGTGCAAATCACTTTTTGAGAATACACTGCATATGTTGTTGTTATCTTCTTAATTCATTGCTTTGATGTTGAATGTTTTGCCAACAAATACAGAAGTTGTATTGCCTCGTGTTGAAGAGCGGTGAGCCCTTTGTTCCTCATTGCTTGTGTTTCTTCAAATGTCATGCCATCAACAACATTTGTCACAAGTTTTGAATATATTGGAGCCAAAAACTTCCACAGCAGCACAGGAACAGTAGGTCTATACTTTCGGGATCATAATTTCAACTACGTTACAAGAGAAAGATATAACTATGGCCTATAGATAACTTCTCCGCCTTATTTGTCCTGCAATAACACTGCGCTTTGTATACACAACAGAAGTGTTCATTTGTAAGAGGTTAAAGAAATCAATGTCCAAATATATGTCCCAGCACTGCATTTAGATCACAAACCTCGAAATGGAAACGTGTTATCCATGTCAAGAGTTGTCACCGCCAAGCACTTAATCCTTATAGCTTTAACCCTCTTCAATGGTTATGGATGACTTCCAGCATATTGTGAGTAACTCCACCACCTGTAACTGGTCGAGTCTGAACTAAATTCATCAATATATATTTTTCTAAATAAACCATCTCTTAAAAAAAGTAAGGATCGAATAGCAAATGTGCATGTTTCCAAAAATTTTATCAATGTATACGGCTAAACGAGAATGAGTACATAAAAAGAAAACTTACAAGACAAATTACTGAGCAACTTTTGGCCATAAGGATTAATGATAAGTCACATATATCGTAGCGGCGGAGAACAGTTGATAACCAAGTAAATCCTGGATGAAAGGACTAACAATTAATTTATCCTGGAGCAGCAATATTTAAAGAAATCAATCTAAAAAGTGAGTGTTTTCTGCCAACGGGCACATCTGTTCGTAAGCAGTGTCTTGGTCCTTTATGTCAAAAAAGACTCATTATCCAAACTATTTTGTCAAATACCCACAAGTTTTAAATCTTTTGTCAAATACCCACTTAATTCCACCTCACCACCAATTTTTTCAACTTAACAATTTCAGCCCCAACCTTTATAATAATTCACTTTAACCCAATACTTCCAACTTAATAAATTCACCCACAAGTGTCTACTAATACACTTCAACCCACTCCATCATCCACCACTATATATATAAAAATAATATCTAGGTTTCCAAAAATATTAAAAAAAATAATTCCAAAGGCTAAAAATAGAAAGTGGTTATTTTTCCCACCAAAAAGCTCCGATTCTGGCCACTTTTCCGGCGTTATTTTCCGGCGATCAGCTGTAAATTAGTCCACAAACATCATAAGCTTGTCCATTGCATCCATTGTTACCCCATTTGTTTCCTATCTTCTCAAACACACTTTCCACCATTGTTAAAAAGCTTTAAATCACTCACATTACTCAAAACCACTTTAGAAAGTGCATTACAGCAGCTCAGGCTACTCCAAGTTCATTTCTTTATTCCATAAACCCAACAATCATTGATTACAAGCAATATTTGCAATTTCAAGTATTTGTACGAAAATCTGCACAGTCATCGACCCGTCCTCGCCAGTCATCGACCGTGCATACAACACGACATAGACCATAAGCATAATCTACCATCGACCGAAGCTTAATTCTAGGATGTCTATTGCAGAATTTGTTCTGATTTCTGGTGATTTCATGGGAGAATGGGTGGAGACTTCGAAATGTTGGAAATTGAGATCATTTACCAAGGTGACAATTTCCATTCCTGTTTGCCGCAACAATTCATACGACAAATTTGTTGCAAGCGTAATGCAGAGCGGGGATCTAGATTGCGCGCCGAGCGACGTGGTGATTAGTTATGTAATACATTTGAGGGAAAAGGTGAATCTTACGATCATAAATAGCGATGTACGTGTGATGACCTACATAATGGATGCTGATGCAAATGACTTTAGGCCAATTTTGAGGATAAATGTGGTTGAGAGGTCCTTTGAAGGACCGCTGAATTCATCAGCACCCCCACCGCGGGGCCCGACAATTGACGATGATTTGATCGATGACGATTTGAATGATTACGAGAACGATGTTAATGGTACAATTAATATGGAAGATAATTCTATGTATATGGAAGACTTTTCATCGGACTCGCAAGATGATGAAGAAGACCGTGAAATGGAATCACAAGCAGGACACTTCTTCACCGCCGAAACCAATTTTTGTTGTGGTTAAACATTCACCGATAAAAAAGAGCTGAAAATGCAACTAGATGCAGCAGCGGCGAGGCAGTCTTTTGATTATTATATGGAGAAGAGCTGCACGAAATTGATGAAGGCGCAATGCTTATCTCGTGGTTGTGGCTGGCTGTTGCGGGTAAAAAAGTACGACACCTCGGACAGATTTTGCATATAGAAGTATGTCAGGATGCACACGTGCGGCGTTGAAAATGCCACCTGCAGGCACAAAAAAGTCTCATCCGAATTGATTGCTTCAGTATGCGTAGTTGTACCTACTGTTTTGAAGGATTAGAAAAATTGATTTCGATTTTTAAAACTATTTCAAAACTTTAAAGAAAATTTTGAAACAAACAGAGTCGCCACTTAATTAATTTGAAAAGAAATTAAGAAAATTCTTAAGAAAAATCCTAAGTCGTAAAATAGAAAAAAGATTTAGGCTTTTAAAAAAATTATGGGGTAAGAGATTGTTATTAATATCTTAGGAAGATTTTTAATGCATTTAATATCTATTTTACGTGTTTATACGTGCTATGTTGAATCGAATCAAAGGCAAATTGATCCAAGCTCACTTTCCAAAGAGCACCTTTAAGTAGAAATATATCCCACTATATAAAAGTCCGACCAAACATATTCCAGATCTTCCAAATCTCTCAAAAAAGTTCGCAATCATTTTCAAAACTTCCTAAATGCTTGTTACCATTTCAAGAAGGTTGACTATGGACTCAGAAGAAGCCGTTGTATGTTTGAACTACGTAGGGCATGATTTTTCCTCCGTCAGATACGTAGGCAGCCTTTTGGCTCGGTCTCTATCTTCAAAAACTCTGTTGTCCTCCGCTTTCTTGAAAGAAGAAATCAGGTCAAAAATAAGAAGAATTGAACCTTCCTGATAAATTTCACTTATTCATATCATTGAGCAAAAGCTTGTTCATTGAAATTCTTGAATCATCATTACTCCATGGATCAATTTGCATGAGATTAAACACAACTATATGTGTTTACTTTCTGCCTTATTATCTTGATTTGCTTATTGCTAACAGAATCTGACACATCAGTCTTTGAGTTATTTTTACTTTTCAAATAATACAAACTACTCTATGTTGGCATAAAATGACCCAACTTCATTAGATCAAAGTGAATAAAAATTCCTACCTTGACTATAGCTTTGTTACAGGAAAGGAAAAATGATTATTAGTAAGTAGCCTTTATTTTAAAAACTAGTATCAAAAATTTTTGTAAAAGCTTTTAGAAAATTTCTGTCAATCATGTCATATACTAGCTCAACGAAAGTCTTTCTCTTGGTTCTGACTATATCTGACGTTTGACGGAGAATTTCCAGGAATTCATTGTCGCTGAGGCTTTCTATCAGAAGTTCTGTCATACTCAAAAATTTTGTCTACCTAGACTTTATCACAATTGGGCATTTTCAAAGCTTAACTTTGACGTTTGGGGTTGGGAGATTTGTTATATATTAGTGGAAATTTAAAGGACTCCCTCAAAATTTTTGCCCCAATTTAATACTATTTGAGATGAACTTGGATTGAGAGGATCTGAAGTCTTCGCGGGTCTTCATCTTCTTTATTGAATGATGATCTTCCTCTTATGAATTTTCGAGATTCTTTCTGAAATTTTTTGCCTACTTTTCATTTTCTGGGGTTATATGACCGAGCCGTTGAGGCATCTACGTATCTCGTTGAAGCAGGAATCAGGTCAAACATAGTTCTAGACTACGCTAGGAGTATATAGAAAAAATCTAAAGGGTTGATCGAAGCCTACATAGGCCGCCTACGTATTCCTTTCTTGGAAATTCAAGTCATCATGTAGTTCATACCTAAATGAAAAGGATAAATTCTCTTAAGGAGTTGACTAAAGCCAACATAGGCCGCCTACGTATTTCTTTCTTAGAAATTCAGGTCAAACGTAATTCGTACATTTAGGAAAGGGATTCTAGACAATTACATATCATGAGACAAATACTATCATAAAGGCGATTACAAATAAACCAAGGAAACAAAACTAAGACATTCTTCAAACATAGTATCTCTTTACCGCATCAGAATTGATTGGTTTGGTCCACTGTTGATCGTCCATCTCAGATAGGATCAGGGCTCCTCCATATAGTACCTTGCGAACTATGTATGGTCCTTGCCAATTTGGACCAAACTTGCCTTTTTACTCTTCTTGATGAGGAAATATGCATTTGAGGATCAATTGCCCAACTTTGAATGTTTGAGCTCTTACTTTCTTGTTGAAGGCACAGATCATCCTATATTGATACAACTGACCATGACACACAACAACCATTCTCTTCTCATCAATCAACATGAGTTGTTCAAAGAGAGCGTGAGCCCATTCCCTGTTACTTAATTTGGCTTTCTGAATAATTCTTATGGAAGGTATTACAACTTCGGTGGGTATCACAGCTTCAATCCCATAAGCATGTACATAAGAGGTTGCCCCATATGAGGTTCGAACTATTATGTGATACCCTAGCAGAGCATAAGGCAACATCTTATTCTATGATTTATCATTTTCGACCATCTTCCTCAAGATCTTCTTAATGTTCTTATTGGCGGCTTCCATGGCTTCATTCATTTGTGGACGATATGCGGTCGATTTGCGATGAACAATCTTGAACTAATCACAAATCTCATTCATCAAGTGATTGTTCAAGTTACCCCTATTATCAGTAATGATCGATTCTGGCACTCCAAATCGGCAAACTAAATTATTTCTAACAAAATTTGTAACTTCCTTCTTGGTGACAGCTTTATATGAAACAACTTCGACCCACTTAGTAAAGTAATCAATAGAAACCAAAATGAATCTATTCTCATTTGACGTCAGTAGCTCTATTAATCCGATAACATTCATACACAAAGCTACAAAAGGTCAAGGTGAACTCATCGTATATAGCTCATGTGGGGGCATTCGGATCAAATATTTGTGTATTTGGCATTTTGGACACTTTTACACATACTTGCTACAATTATTTTCATAGTCATCCATAAGTAACCAGTTCTCAGAATCTCTCTAGCAAGGACAAATTCGTTTACTTTCATAATTCCGTGGCTTCCCGTCTATGTGGGGCCCGCAGACACCGACGTGCACATACGCTTGTGGCATTCTACATAAAAAATAACCAATAACAATGGATCCCTCATAAAGGAGTCCATTATTAAGTTGTTCTATTAGATATTTTCCATAATTATATTAGATAAGATTATATTTTTTGACACATGAATTCTCTTTCAATTTAAATTTTTCAGTAGTTACTCATATTAAAGATATTTATACATCACATTTAGATGAGTAATTTTAAAAAGTCATGATACATTAGTATATCTTCAAATCAATGCTCCAATTTCAACCATCCTATTATTCGTTGTTCCATTTTTTTATTTTTTTTTTGACTATTTACATTAAATAAATTTGGCTAAAACTTTTTAACTCTTTGCTCCATTTTTCTAATATAGTCAAACTTTTTTATAGTATCAACGTTTGTCTGAAAATTTCATGATGGCTATAAAGAGATGATGTTATATATGTATACTGATAGTGAGAAGTCAGAGTTTTCATTAAGGGATTCAAGAAAAATATCTTAATAGTACTGACAAATAAGCATGTCAATTCTGAAGGTGGGATAAAAATAATATTATAATTACGGAAGAATAGTTGAATAATTTATCGAAAAACATTTAGATCACTTCATTACGGAACATAAAACTTTTGTTTTCATGAAAAAACATCTTTTGATACATAATGTACATGGCACAAGAGAAAAGTATATTATCAGCAAAAAAGTAAAATAAACAAATAACAACTTGATCAATGTGATGGCCATCTCCTGAATCCTTGGTTTAGAGCTTTACCTTAGTCGGACTTCAGTAAGTATCGGACTTGGCTCCTCTCTATTTTCACTCTCTTTATTTTTCTCAAGTCCCCCTTTCGATTAATGACATATGGCTTAATTAAAATGAATGGCTAAGATTTAATTTATTTTAAACTAAACTCTCAAGCATGGTTAATATAATGATTTATTAAATCAACTAAAATAGATTACTTATCCAATATTCCCTCCTAATTATTCCTCTTTAACTTCTTCTCATTCCCTCCAAATTTATCAATTCTAAAAAGCTCATAAATTACATAAGAAATAAAATGAGGGTCGTACGACTGGTGAAAATATTATATATTTTTGTAAGACGTTAATTAGCATTAGTCCCTATAAGAAACAAGAGTAAAAGTAGCCTCAACACTACAAATATGTTCCATAACTTCTTGCAATAAACTATTAGCACTCAACTAAAACTGAAAAATAATGAGATATGCACTTCAAGATCCATTACTTTATTTGTCGTTGGAATTGAGCGTGTAACTTTCTTTGTTATTCCTCATTTGACTTTCTTAGTATAGATAGAACATTGTATTTTACTACTTAAAAAAAACTTTGACATTTAAATTAATCATTTACTAGTTACTACCTTTTATGTTAAGACATGTTAATTTCAAGACCAGAGAATAAGAGAAATCATGACTGTCTACAAGTTATGAATTTTAAGGAGTTGGGGTGGAAGTAACTAGAGTTTGAATTAATGGACAAAAATAATTTGCAATTGATGATTAAGCACTATTATTTGTAAATAGAATACACATTAAATCAAATAAGCTAACCCGCAGGAGTTGGTTGAGTTGGTTGTTGGACTTGGAGTATATATTATTAACCATGCATTTAGATGTATGCTCTAGTCTAACAATTAATTATTATGGTTAAAAGTTTGAGTGGGAGATTGATAGGATATATACTAGTAATCACGTATTTGAATATACTATTTATTATAGAAAAATTATTTATTTAATTTTAATAAAGAATTAAATAGATCATAATCTATTTATTAGTAATCACGGTTTATTTGTTTTCTTTCTATAGATTTTTTGAAAAAAATAATTTTAGTGATAAAAATATAAAACGGTTTAGTTATATCCATAATCTTAGGTGGGTTGCCAAATTAGAATTGATAAATTTTAAGGGAATGAGAAAAAGTTAAGAGCAATAATTGGGAGGGAACATTGGATAAACAATCTATTTTAGTTGATATAATAGTATTTATAATATTAACCATGGTTGGAGGTTTAATTTAAAATAAACTAAATCTTAGTTGTTTATTTTAATTAAGCCACGTGTCATTAATCAATAGGGGGACTTAAAGAAAATGGAGAGGAGCAAAGTCCATAAGTATCACACATAGGATGAGAAATAAAAAAGATCTTGAATCATTACATTGGAAGAGAAATTAAAAATGAATCATTAACTAGGAACCAATTACCAAATAATAACTACTAGAAGCGCAAGTACGTTCGCAAAAAGCATGCAATTATTGCAACATAGTGAAGAAAAATAAACTAGTAGTCTAATGTTGTGTGCCCTTTCCATTTTCATATCCCATTGATTCTCAATTATACTACTATAAATAATAAAACAAAATTAAAATAAATGTAGCTAGCTATAAGCCATTTATTAACGGCTTCTTCAAATTTTGAAGTTACTAGTTTTCATGCTAGCTACTAGCACATAAACTTAATGTGTTAATTTCATAATCTTCACGAACAACATCCCAACATCGCCGTAAGTAGGCAGCTCAAGTCAAGATATGTTATTGCCTTGACGTGATAAGCAAGTTGGTATCCCTGCAAAAAAAGAAATTAAATTTTTTTTTTGGGAAAAATAGAAAACATACACACCAATTGAGTTATCTTTATAAATTTAAAAAATGATAGTTACCTCAACTCAACCACGGTGACATCATTAACATTTCTTCGTGATGTACTTGAAAAGAAATAGTTTCAGTAAAAATCATTCACTCACTCCGATACTAAAATAAAACAGTATTTCACCCCTAATCAAAATAAATTTCATGTATAATTGAAAATGATTATCATACCAGTATTTGTTCCATCCAACCACAATCACTCGAGAATTCTTAATATGATCCTTAACAGAGTTACGCCACTATGAAAAAAAGAAAGGAAAGGATTAATTCTTATTATAATAATTAAAATACGACTAAAAAATATAATTATTACTTACTATATCTCTCATGGCATTATAGCTTGCCCTGCCCTATCAAGTACTGAAAAATGCAGTATAACAAAATCAACCGCCGGGAAATACCAAGGCGTCGCTGCATCAGTGACATTTCTATCGGCCTGTGGCTGCCTCATTTCCATCATCGTGAAATGAAATGCATGGTTGGCCCAGATGTCGCCCGGAAATCAGTACTCCATATGTCGAATGTTCTCGAAGCTCTCAGAGTCTATATAAATTAAAAACAAATTATATTAAATATATATATATATATAGTAATACTATGATTTATCAAGACACAAAAATACATCATACCGACCATCTGCGGTCTAGCCATGCAACCTCTCCATAAATCAGAACTTGGATTCGGAACATTAATGCCTTCTCTTTGAAAATTTCCCACAAACAACAGACTAATTCTATCCCGAGAAGCGAAGGATCGAATTTTCGGAAGATTCTTTTTGATAAAGAAAGAACAGCGAGAACAAGCGGGACTGTGTGTTGATATACCATTTTCAAGTATTGTGCAGACATTCACTTTACACAAATGCCTTGACACCAATTCAGCTAAACGAAGTAAGAATACTATGATACTTGCAGCAATCCTAGCTCGATCCTCCCACGAGCTGTTCCTAACAGTTTTTAAAGCAATTCTTAAACCTTCAATTCAACGACATACTTTTCAAACCCATTTTGATTGGGTTCAGCAAGAATTGCTTGATTATTTCCCCTCTCAATTAGCATTTTCTTTCCCTGCATAGTGATATTGTTTCTTATACTAAAATAAACATCAAAGAATGTTACATAAACAATAGCAGCTGCAGCAGAAAAAGCCCAATAAGCAAGGGCTAGCTTGAGTTGAGGAGAAGTGTTAAATTGCCATTGCTCTCGGGTAGTAATGACAGCTTCCGCGACGATATTGTACAAGAACATCAAGTTGAGAGCAGCGTTACCCGCCCCGTAGTAGTAGCTCCCTCCTAAGCTGAAAAAGAGTGCAACAGTTGGCACTAACCTTAACATAACCGGTGTAAACCATCCAGGCACCATTTTCTTTCTCTGCAACTATTCACCTTCTTTCTCTAATAGTGTGGTGAATAACTGAATATTTGCTTTATATAGGCAAATGCAATGCATGGGATGGGCTTTCCAAAAAAAAATAAAAAAATTATTACGTGTAAGGGATAGAGAGTGTAGTTGTAGGACCCCTTTCAATGCTTGACAAGTGTCTATTGTGGGACACAAAATTTCCCATTTTTCTTTTCTTCTTTTTTGTTGCTCAAATTATTTCAAAAATTCTTTTTCATTTTTAAGTACACATTTTGACAATGACTTATGAGTATTATTTATTCAAAAGATAGCTCATCTCATAGAATATTTATAAGATATTTTATGGTGCCATTGCACTCAATATACTAAATACATACTCTCTCTCTCTCTCCATATATAACCAATTATCTTGTCATGCGCCCACCCACCTTTCTGAATAACAGAATAACCACTAATTGGACACCTTATCCTTAACCCCCCCCCCCCCAACCTTTCTGAATAACAGAATAACCACTAATTGGACACCTCATCCTTAACCCCCCCCAACCTTTCTGAATAACAGAATAACCACTAATTGGACACCTCATCCTTAACCCCCCCCCCCCCAACCTTTCTGAATAACAGAATAACCACTAATTGGACACCTCACCCTTAACCCCCCCCCCCCCCCCAACCTTTCTGAATAACAGAATAACCACTAATTGGACACCTCATCCTTAACCCCCTCCCCCCCAACCTTTCTGAATAACAGAATAACCACTAATTGGACACCTCATCCTTAACCCCCCCCCCCCAAATCCCCCGTGCCCAACACACCCCAAGTCACATTTTTTCAATCCCATACCTCAAATTTGTTTGATGCTCTCCATTTTTTGACAAATCTCCACTCTAAAAAGTAACTATAAAAATTTTAATTAATTATATATCGTTCTTAGATGTATCGGGGACTTAATTATGTATCTCGATAGGCTCAAAATCAAATAAAATATATCAGGAGCTAATTATGTATTTTTAAAAGAAAAAAATATATCTTCGGTGGATGAGTTATGTTTCTCAATAGACTCAAAATTGAAAAAAAAATATATCGAGAGCTAATTATTTATCTTTACTAAGAAAAAAAAAATATCTTTGTTGGATATATCGGGAGTTAATTATGCATCTCGATGGACCTAAAATCAAGATTTTTTATGTAAACTATCAAAATTTTATGTAATTAAACTCCAAACTGCCATGATTTATGTTGTTTGTCCTTTTTTAATTTAATCTTACGGATTTTGTTTTTGTTGCTCCTACGTAATTTGTGTTTTCTTCCCGTTTCTAACCCCATCGTCTTCTTTTCAATATTTCTTTTCACGAATAATATTATACCTTGGTATGTAAAAATAATATAATTGTATTTGAAGATATTTTTAAAAGAATATTTGAAAATAAGAACTATATTTGAATATGTATTAAATTTAATTAAAAATAAAATACTATGAGAGAAAAAATTGTCACTATAAAAAATGCAGTCATTTACAGCTAGGAACTTTGGTGGTGTCTAGAAAATTCTCTTAAAGGTTTCTTGTTACAAAATACTAGGTTTATTTAGTTGATGGGACAAAAATAATAATTTGGTGATAAAATGTATGATTTGTTTTATTTTAAGTTTGATTATGACTAATGGATATTATTTATTCAAAAGATAGCTCAACTCATAGTGTATTTTTGTTTATAAGCAACAACAACAACATATACATATAGTATTCCCACATCGTGGATCTGGGGAGAATAGAGTATATGCAGATCATACAACTACCTCAGATGAAGTAGAGAGGTTGTTTTCGATAGATTCCCCGCTTAGGACCGATAGCAATATAACAAACACAAATCATAAATGCATATAGACTAGTACAGTCTCCAAAATAATACTATAACCACAAGATAATATTAAAAATCATGCACAAGAAACTTTAGACCCAAATAAAGAACGTTCTCCTATTATTACCGACGCACTCTCCCCCTACCCCTCTACCCTAATCCGCGCTCTCCACACCTTCCTATCAAGGGTTATGTCTTCCGTAAGCTGTAACTGCTCCATATCATGCCTAATCACCTCTCTCCAATATTTCTTCGGCCTACCTCTATCCCACCTAAAATTATCTATAGCCACTTCTCACGCCTTATTTCTCGCACCTTATTCTCCACTCCCTCCTTCTTCCGAATAATCTTATTCCTCACCCTATCTTATAAACATTTTTGTTTATAAGTGGATTTATAAAATGTTTTATGGTGCCATTGAACTCATGATCATTTCATTATATAAAGTATTATATGTATTTTTTTGAATTATTCTAATATTATTTGTTGACACTAATACTTCAAATATATATATATATATATGCACGTGATTGAATCTTATGTTATTTGCTCGACACATTCTTCTTTTTCTTTATTGATCCACTTACTTATAAACTTTCAAATTTGCTTTTATACCCGAAAATCGAAATGTATATTAAGGTTTCATTTGGACATGCATATATAGGATCATAGTTTGAAATCATTTTGATTAGAAGTTGAAAATAATAGATGTAGTTCGTTTCAAATAAATTCAACAATTAATGTCTTTTATTCTTATTGTCAATAATGTGTCTCATTTTGTTGATGTTTAATTCTTGATTAATGTACATCAAATATTCTCTTGTCATCTTAAAAAAATTGTCAAATTTATTTTTTCGAGAGTAACTTTAATTAGTTTGGAGCTAAATTGTAAATTTTTCATATTAATAATTTAATATGATGAAACATTAAGATGTTAGGATCAAATTTTATGTAATTTATCTTTAAAACTAAAATATATAATTATTTGAAGACAAGATGGAGTATTTGATCATTAGTGCATAGAAAAACCCGCCCAAAAAGGTGTTAGAATATTGTATGATAGTTGGCGGAAATTCTTTTATATGATTCATGATGGTATATATGTCTTTTTCTTTTTTTCACCTTTATGAAGAATAACTAAATAAAACATTGATAAATTATAGAAAAATATATATGAAGTAAAAAATTTAAATATAAAATAGTTAATCAGTGACTTGATATAAATACATCACTTGGTCAAGAGTAAGGGTGTCTAACGGGCCGGGCCGGGCCAACCCGAAACCAGCCCTCCCATTTTACCCGGGTTACGGGCCGGGTTTGGCGTTAACCGGGCCGGGCCGGGCCAAACAGAAAAAATTAAAATCCACCCGAACCCGGCCCACTTAACTCAATTCGGTCAAACCCACCAAGACCCGGTCAAACTCGGTCAAACCCGGTTAAAAACCGGTCAAACCCATTTAAAAAATAAATAAAAAATTCAATATACACTATATTCACTCCAATATACACTATATACACTCCAATATACAACATATATTTTTAAAAAAATATATAAAGTATAAACAATTACACATATATACGTACCATTCAATATATAATTATATATGACTATACGTACTACTTTAAATAAAACATATGCTATAATAGTATAATATATATATATACTAATTTATAAAACATATACACATGTATACGTTAAATATATACTACTTTAGAAGATATATACACATATATATGCACCATTCAATATATATGTACTACTTTAAATAAAATATATACTACAATATAGTGATATACATATATATATATACAACAATATGTATATATATATAGTTACATACTAATTTATAAAACATATACACTTGTATACTTTAAAGATATACGTCTATAGAAGATATATACACATATATACGCACCATTCAATATATATGTACTACTTTAAAAAAAGTATATACTACAATATATATACTAATTTATAAAACATAAAGTAATGTATACGTTAAATATACATGTCTATAGAAGATCTATTCACATATATACAATCTATTCTATGTATATGTAATACTTTAAATGAGATATATACAATATATATACATTACAATATATATTTGTATAGTTATATACTAATTTATAAAATATATACACATGTATATGTTAAATATACACGTCTATAGAAGATCCATTCACTCTATTCTATATATATGTAATACTTTAAATGAAATATACTATAATGTATATACATTACAATATATATTTGTATAGTTATATACTAATTTATAAAACATATACACATGTATACATTAAATATACACTTCTATAGAAGATATATACAATCTCTCTATATATATATGCCACATGTTTCTAATGAATCAAATATCTCCCAATCAAGTATATGTAATATGCCATTAAAATTTCTTGTTTTCGTTTTCTCGAGTCGACTACACTACATGCATGTTATCGAGTTAATTGACATATATTATGTATCAAGGGTGAATTTCTTGGAACGAAACATGAATTAAGAACCACAAGTTGGAAGACTTTTCATGGTTATTCATATTTATGGAACGTATTTTGTTAACCAAACGTCCAAGTTACATTTCATTTCATTTTGCATTTTACAATAGTTGAATAATTTATCGCAAAACATTTAGATCACTTAATTACGGAATATAAAACTTTTGCTTTCATGAAAAAACATCTTTTGATACATAATATTGATGGCACAAGAGAAAAATATATATATATATAGTCAGCAAAAACGTAAAACAAACAAATAACAACTAGATCGATGTGATGGCCATCTCATAAATCCTTGGTTTAGAGCTTTACCTTTAAATGTGCCCTAAGTGATATATATTTGAATTAGTCGAATTTTAATATAAATATAAAAAATCGGATGAGAAATAAAATAAATCACTTGAATCATTTATTAGGAACTAAGTACCAAATAATCTATATCTATAATCTATAATCTATAATATATTTCTTTAGACAAAATCGTATTTTCACTATTTTTTCTACTAATATTTATGAGTTAACAATTAATTAAATATATTTATGATAAAACCTTTCTTATTAAAAGTTATCAGAATTTCAATATTTTTTCCTAATTTTAGAGTTGAAAATTAATTAAATATATTTATGGTAAAATCTTTTCTTATCAAAAGTGATCAAAATTACTGACAACTGATACCTTTTTAGTAGTTTAAGAATCCTAAATCAACTAAATTTGATTTTAAAAAGATTTGAAAAATCTAGAATTAAATATAAAACTATTAGAATAAGAAAAACTTAAGAAATACTAGATTTTTAAAAGTTTTAAGTACGTAATTAAAATGTAATCAATGGTTTTATAAATATTTGACTTTAAAATAAGGAAAGATTTTAAATATATAAAAAAATAATCGTAAGATAAATATAGTTCGAATTGATGCTTCTCTCTTAGCCCGTGGCAACAAGAAAAAGATGTACAATATGCCAAACGCAAAAGTAATGGTCCATCAATCCATTGAAACTTCTGGTGGTAAAATATATATGTGTATATGTTTATGTTTACATTATTATATTAAAGTGTGAAATATTTTTGAAAAGTGATTTGAACTTTTACATTTTATTAAAAATCTCCGCAATAGGCAAAATCGTTTACTTTTAAATAATCAAACGTTACACGTGCAAGGCAATAAATAAAATCATTTAATTTTAAATAATCAAACGTTATACATGCGACACACGTACTATTAAACTAGTAACTACTAAAAGCGCAAGTACATTTGCAAAAAGCATGCAATTCAACATATAAATTAAGTAGATAAGTGTTTGGATAGAAGTGCTGAAAATGAAAAAAAAATTGTTAATGTGTTTGGTAAACAAGTGAAGTTAAACACTTTTTTTGTTGTCAAAATGACTTAAATGTCTTTAAAATTGTTAACACCATAAATAACGTGAATTATTTATAATTTATAATTCTAATAATTAAAAATACTTCTATTTAAATACACTTTCAACGTAAAGTGATTATGTGAGGTAAATTTATAACTATAATTTACTTTATTTTTATTTTTAAATATTAAAAAATAAAAATTTAAGACACTTTTCATATAAAAATAGTATTATATATAGAGAGAGAGTGTTTCAAGTATTTTGATGTGATTCGTTTCAAATAAATTCAACAATTAATATCAATTATTCTTAATGCCAATAATCCCCCGTGCCCAGCACACCCCAATTAAGTCATATTTTTCCAGCTCCATAACAGATTTCACATCAAACAATAACCCCATATATATTATATTCTCACACACTCATAATACACTCAACACACACATACGTACTCCTCCATTTTTTCCATTCACACGCCATAGACTATTACGATTAATTCTCTTTGTAATTTTAAAAGTTTCAATAAAATAACTTACTTATGATTTATTAACGAGCGTGAGGAAAATGGTCAATTAATCTGCATGCATGGAATTTATTATTGACCAATCATTCTTCATCCCAATTTATGTGTTTATCTTCTTTCTTTCTTTTAAAAAATAAGGGAAAATGAATCGTTTCCACCCCCAAATTATAGTCGAAAAGTCGAATTCACACCTAAACTATATAAGTGACCTATTACACACCTTAACTATAAGAAAGTGATATTTTTTACACCCTGTCTGTCATTACACCACTTGTGTGGTGTTTTACACGCGCTGCCACATCAGCTATAATCCGAAAAAATAATATTTTTTTTCTTTTTAATTTAATTTTTTCCCCTTCTTCTTCAATGTCTAAAACCTCCATTGTTGTCAATGTCCAAAAGCTTCATTACCTTCATTATCTCCATTACACCATATTGACCACCATAAACTTTATCCCACAAACAAAATTACTATAACAATTAATTTCTTCTAACATTTTTCTTCATCCGTAACCCATCGTCTTTTCTTAAAAAAAATAAAAATATATTCTCAGCTATAATGGTCATTATTGTTTCAAAAAATGGCCACTTGACTGTTGGCCTTTGTGTTTTAAATGGTAATGACCAACACATTTTCGTACTTTTTCTATTTGTTTTTCAGCTGTAATGTAAAAAAAAAAAACTAATATGGTAGCAAGCTACATTTTTGGATGGATTAATAATTATCAGACAGAGAGAAGAAAGACGACGATGAATCCGAGATTTTCGACGAGAATTCACCGGAAAACATCCTTGCTACAAAATTTTTTATATATATTTTTTTATAAAATTTGATTTTGCCCGTTTAAACATCAAATGCAATTTGATTTTTTTCATTGTGAAATTAACATTGATTCGATGAAGGTGGAGGATGAATTGTGTTATTTGGGGATGGGGTTGGAATTTGGAGGTGGGGTGCTGAAGAAACTATGTTGGTTGGAGTGGGAGTGATGAAGAAGAATATGGTTTGGGGTTGGAGTTTCGGGGTGGGGGGTGATGAAGAAGATGATGGTTTGAGGGTGTGGGGTGATGAAGAAGATGATTGTTTGGGGGTGGGGAAATGGATGCTGGGGGTTGGGGGAGGAGTATTTTAATTTTTTTTGCATTAATTTTTAATTTAAACGCGCCAATTTTTATTTAAATAATTATGTATTTTCCACGTCAGATCTAGGGAGTAAAAAGTATCACTATTTTTATAGTTAAGGTGTATAATGTAGACACGTAATTTTTCCCCCTTAGAAGTCGATTTTATTCATCTTCTACCTTAGCATATCATGTACCCTCCACGATGTCATTTTTACCCACTCTCATTTTATCCTACCGTGTACCCTCTCCCATGTCATTATACCCCGCAAAATACAAAAAAAAAACAATAAACAAATAATAAAATAACTAACCCTATCTTATCCTAACCACCTACCCAATAAAAAATAACATCTCACCACTACCCCACTACCCCACGTTACCCCACCCCCCCTCTCTTTTTTTTGTCAAGAAAGAAAGCCTCAAAACAATATATATACACACCCACATACACCAAAAAAAAGGAGGGGAACAGTAACAAGAAACAAATCCAAAAAAAGAAAGAGCATCAGCACTTCCTCTCTCTCTAAAAAAACTCTATTCTCTCTCTTCCTCTCTCAAACATCCGTTCGCCGCTACCTCACCTCCGGCCGACGATACCACCATTTGACCAACGACGATAACACAGCTCCGGCCGCAGCTTCCTCCTCTCTCCCTCTCCGGCGATAACGCCGTCAAACCACCGCAGTTCACTCGTCCGATGAAACAGCCGCCGCAGGCGAACTCCGTTCGTCGACCGGACCGGACCCGATCTTCTAACCCAAGAATCCGACCAGCTCGTCACCGCCCAGATCTCCTCCGCCGTCACGACCAAACCCGCCAGATCTCCGCCACCATCCGATAACACCGTCGACGCCAAACCCCAAACGACAGCCCATCATAACCGGTCAACCGTTGCCGTTCTCTTCGTCATCGGAGCTCCCCGGAACTCGATCTGCATTGGTTTTTGGTTTTCTGTTGTCTTTGGTTGATTTTGGTTTTGTCTATTTCATATTTCGACGTTGATAGTGGGTTTCGAGTCGCCTTTATCGAATCTCGTCGTCGTTCTTGGTTGAGTTTTGTATAGTAAAGTTTTATTCACGGGTTTTGGAGCTGTTCGGTTATTATTTTAATACCGAGTTTGGTTTGCTCATTGTGAGGTTCTCCGATCGAGTATTTTGGTCTTCGAATTTCTTTATTATCGACAAGGATTAGTTTCGTCAAGGTCCATTTCTTCTAACCGAATCTTTAATTTATTTTGACTTTTTATTGATGTTGTTGTTGTTGTGGATGATTTATTTGTTGTGTGTGTTAGTTTGAATCTTCGTTGTTTATGTTTTGTTTGATATTGGTTTCAGATTATGAGATGTTATTGGAAAATCGAAGCATGCATTAATCATGTGGTTTAAAGGGAACTTGGCGCGCGATTTAAAAAATTGTTAAAGTGAATTAGGATTAATTTTGATTTGTTGTTGTTTCGATTCGTCGTTATTGTTACTTTCACGTCTAATTATCAATTTCGTGATAGTATCATGGTAAGTCAAGCGGGTAGACAATCGTAGGTTCGGGTACGCGAAATATAGGAATAAGTGTTTCGTTGGATGTTGGAATGTGCGTGTGAATGTTTCTTTTAGTTTATCGTGTTTAACTTAGATGTATTTATTTAGCCGGGGAATGCCCCGAGATCACTTGTATTTATTCACCGGGGAATGTCCCGACGTATCATGTTGGCGGAAAATGATCGTGATGAAGGCCCGCGGCGTCGGGTAAGGCATTTGAGCGTAGTTTAGGTTTAGTTTAGACTAGGATTTATATTTTCGTATTTTTTTTTCTATTTTCGGACTGTATAATTGGACTGGACTTTTACGTTTTTGGACTGTTTTTTTTATTTATTGTTTGATTATTTTGTATTCTTTTGTGTGGTTTATACATTTCATAATGCCAAAATAGTCGATACACTCCACCAAGCGATCGTGGTCGAACCACGGGATCGAGGGGTGCCTAACACCTTCCCCTCGGTCAACAGAATTCCTTAGCCGGAATCTCTGTTCGCAAACCGGTTTAAGAGTCAAATGGTTTCGAAAAGGATTTTTCAAAGGTGACTTGGCACACCGGATTATGCTAAGTGGCGACTCTGAATAAAAAATGCAAATAATCCTTTTCCGAAACAAATTTTCATTTCTTGTCACTTAAATAATAAAACCCTTTCGAACTTTAAAATATATCCATTTTTTGGAGTACGCATAAGAAAGGGGTGTGACAGCTTCTGGCGACTCTGCTGGGGACTTTTCAGAATCCGAGCTTTTTTTGGAGTCGTATCGGCTTTGTTTGACATTACGAGTGTATAAGCGTTGTTTGTAATTTTTTTTCGTAATTTTTGTTTGTGTTTTCACTTTTGTGTATTTTCGTACTCTTTGTTTACAGTATTTATCCTATGTGTTACCGCTTTTAT
The DNA here is from genome assembly GCA_030864215.1 of Capsicum pubescens. NCBI lineage: Eukaryota > Viridiplantae > Streptophyta > Magnoliopsida > Solanales > Solanaceae > Capsicum > Capsicum pubescens. Next base: position 5,940,306 of record CM061541.1, on the reverse strand, counting down.
ATCTGTCATCATGTGCATAACCCGAGTCATTCTTTCTGCAACAAGTCTCGGAGCGCACGTCGTGCGCACGAACTCTAGTTGAGTCACCTTTATTTTAGGGGGGGAGCCGTTGGATGTATGAAGTAGGTGGAAAGCAAAGCAGCCACTATCGACCATATGCTCCCCAAACAGCCTTGTTAGTAAACCACAACGTAGGTCAACCTTTAGGTCATGTTTATGTGGATCATATTGAGACCTAGCGGGGCCTACACGGCGTTTTGTTGGAGACTCCCCTCTAAAGCATCCCTACGTGTTAATTGTTGCATTTTTAAGGGTAACGTGGTCATTTGACGGACTGATTTTTGAAGAAAAAAAAATTGTTAGGAGTAAGGTGCGTAGGCAAAAAAGAAAAAAAAAAGAAAAAATGAGGCGGAAAGAATGAAAAAAAAAAGAGAGGAATGTCGTAGTTTATTTTAGAGTTCTTTATGGCTTTTGTTCTTCGCCTTTTCTACTTATTTGTCAAAAATAAAAATATCAAAAAGATTTTTCTTCACAATTGGTGGTGTCAGTCTTAGTTGAAATGTCTAGTTGAAAATCCAAAAAGTTTTATTCGTTTGTTTTGATTGTGTCTCTTAAGTTAGGATTCATTTAGTAGTTAATCGTTAATTGTCCAATCTGGATGAACTACGCACCCCTGATTCTCCTCTTTCGGGAGTGAGATACGTAGGCAACCTATTGTTGGTTCGGGGATCTTATTTAAAAAATTCAAAAAAAGATTTTCTTCACTCTTTATTTAGAGTAGGTGTTTCATACATATCTTGAAAAGAAAAAAAAAGAAGAAAAAATAAAAATTCCTCAATAGTCGTAGGGTTCATTTTTGGTTGATCTTATTTCAAAAATTCAAAAAGATTTTCTTCACTCTTCATTTAGAGTAGGTGTTTCATGTACATCTTTAAAAGAAAACAACACAAAAAAAATATATTTCCCTTTAATAGGTTCAGGTTTCATTTTTCGCATGAAATTCAAAATAAAAAAAATCCAAAAAATACTTTTTCGGTAATCATAGATTTCATTTTGTACAGAAATCTGAAAATTCAAAAAGATTTTCTCCACTCTTCATTTAGAGTAGGTGTTTCATATACATCTCTAAAAGAAAACTACAAAAAGATTTTTCTTTAATAGTTTCAGGTTTCATTTTCCTATGAAATTCAAAATAAAAAAAACAAAAAGATTTTTCTTTGTTAATCATAGTTTTCATTTTGTATAAGGATGTTAAGCCTAAAAATGCAAAAAAGGATTTTCGTCAGTTCTTCTGACAATTTGTTATTTTCTTTTCTTCTTAAAGTATCAAAAAGAAAAAGAAAAAGGAGAAAAAGAGTTCAATTGGCCATTTTGGCACGACTTCACGAACTATGCACGCCTGATTCCCCCCTTTTGGGGGTGAGATACGTAGGCGCCTTTCTTGGGTTCGTTGATCTTTTCAAAAAAAATAAAAATAAAAATAGAGAGTTTTTGACAAACTGTTGAACTCTAACCTTTTGCTATCTCTTGTCCAGTTAGTTTAAGGTGGTTAGTTTGTGGCATTTTGACTGGTCCTCCATATTGCTCCAAGTCAAAGAGGAAGTTATGGCCAACAAGGATACCGAGTTAGTTGTCACTAATCAGATAGGGAGTTCGGGGAATGAGAATGTGGAAATGCATCTGCCATTGCAGTTGGACAACAGGCATGGGCAAGAGGACCACACCATCGTTACCCACGGGCTCAAACCCAAGTTTATGCCCAAGCTCCACAGAATCTTTACCAAAATCCATTATATCTCATTCCCCTACCTCCATATCAAGTGTATAATGCGCAACCTTATGTTCAACCTCCATCTTACCTACACTGGCCTGCGCCAACTCTGCCGAGTCATCCTCCAACTCCACATATATACCGAAGCCCTTCTAGGCCTGGTTTTCAATTTAAGCCAAATACTAAAATGAGACAGAAGTCGAGAGATAACTTCACACCCATTGGAGAGTCGTATGCAAGTTTATTCCAGAGATTGGTACAGCAGGACATGATCACTCCTCTCCTCAAATATAATCTCGACCCACATTCAAGAAGTTTTGATCCTAATGTACGATGTGCATATCATTCTGATGTTCAGGGTCACAGTATTGAAGATTTTTGTGCTTTGAAAAGAGAAATTGAAAAGATGATTCAAGATAAATCAATCATGGTACAGAACACTGACAGTGAGGAAAGCTCTAGTCATGCTGATATTCAAACCAGTGGCTAAGATGTTAGGCTGAGAAATTAAGAAGTCACCCCTCTCCTTACTAGGAAAGGGTCCGGTAGCTTGTTTTGTTTTATTTTCTGTTCTCCGAATTATTTCAGGATTGTAGTTCGGGATCTGTCTTGTTTTGTCCTTTTGTTGTTTATGTTCAAACCCTTCTATCTTTTGTTTTGACTAAATGAAGTGTCTCATTTTCCTTTGTGTTTTAAATATGTGTTGTTTGTTTGTTTTCTTTCTTTACATAGTACATTTTGTGTTAACTCTAGTGATATGACATGCAATGAAATTTTCAGCCAGATCTTAAAATCCAATTTAAGCATGAACTTTGAATCAGAGGGTTAAAGTTAAAAAAAAAAAGCATATGAGAAAATAGGTAGAGTGCTGAGACATTTGGTAATAGGTTAAGACAATTATTTTGGGAATCACAAGAATAACTTGGCTATTGATCGAAAGACAGGTACCAATTAGGTCAAATAGTGGACGTGTGATCCCTATATCAAGGTTAACAAGAAGATAATCAGCTCCACAGAAGCATGAATCACTCGATGTGAGGGATGCATAACAAAGGTAGAGTTGTATCTTTGACAAGTATATAAAAAGAGGTGAAACACATGTTCGAGGCAAGTTAGTGTTGTAAAACATGTCATAAGTGATATTGGCCATGTACTTTCACATTGCATGCTATATACTTGCATTCTCAAGGATTGATATGATGAAGGCATTTCATTCTGCTATCCAAACATTGTGTCATCCTTTGTTTACCCCATTTGAGCCTTAGTGTTATTTTCTTTCATACCCCTCTTTTGGAATCAAGATAGAGTAAGCAAAGTTCAAAGAATAATGTCAAGTAAGAAGATAAAGTCAAAAGTTTTTTTTTTTAAAAAAAAGAAAAGAGACAAAAATGTTACCAAAAAAGAGTGTCAAGAAAAATAGAGGTAGAAAAAAGAATAGCAAAGTGAAAGAGCGAATAAAAGAAAAAAACAGAGAGAAAAATCAGATCAAAGAAAAAGGACAAGCTGCCAGAACTACGCATGACCTGATTCTCCTCTCTCGGGGGTGAGATACGTAGGCTGCCCTACTAAGGGCTCGGTCCAACCAAATAAATAATTTAGAATCACCTAGTCAAAAGAAACTGGGGCATGAATTAATCCTCATTGTTTGAGTCGATTCCAAAAGTTGTAAGTCCTAACCCACTTCAAGTGTCATTTGGGCCTCACGCCATCCTTTCTTTCTAACCCTATCCAAAAGCCAAGTTACAACCAAAGAAAAGGCCTTCAGATCAATCTTTGGAGATGTTAAGGCAAAGCATGCAAGGGATATGCTGATGTATTTGGGAACTACCTGTCTTTCTCTGCCCAAGTAATCAAGAGAGAAATAAAAATGAGAGAGTCTTATTGGTGAAAACCCTCACGGGCACCGTGAGACGATTGTGAGTTGAGAGAAAAGAGAATACGAGAGTCTCATTTGTAAAAACCCTCACAGACACCATAAGACAAGGGTGAGCTGAGGGAAAGACCCTTCAAAACGTCACTAGCCGAATAAGGTCTGAATGCAATTGGCCTAAGGAAACAACTCAGTTTCAAGTCCATTAACTCAACAATAATTGGTAGAAAGGTTGGATGGAAAGATTAGGTAGCTTAATCCAAAAGGCATGACATAATCATTAGAGTTGACTGTCATTTTTAGAAAATTTGTCATTTCTTTGTTTCAAATGGGGACACTCATTGTCTTTTCTTTCTTCTCTTTATTTTATCTTGTTTTCTTGAGTTAGTGGTCCAAATAAAAGTCATTGTCATTTTTCTCTTGTTTTTGAGTCAAGTCCATATCAAAATAAGTGAGAAAAGATTTCAAAACTGGCCACCAACTTCTTCAATTTCACAATGCAAGATAAAGTCAGCATATGAAAGAGACATAATTGTGAACTTATGAAACACCAAGGTTTGAAGGATTTATCTGAGAAGCATGACAAAGCAGAGATACTGTGGTTATTTTGGAGTCACCCCTAATGATCTGAGTTTGGGTCAATGACATGACAAAGCAGGGGCAAATGTCAGCAATCTGAAATAAAAAGAAGGGAATGAACACTAGAGCAAATGCCTGGAAAGCCAAGTGCTACAAACTACCACTAATTTTTTAACTGACAAATTTTCTTTGTTGAAATAGGGGCGGATTCGCTTTACTTAATTCAGCTACCATTGGAAATGCACATCCGTGGGATTTTACCTTATATTCAGGACCCTCTTGAAAAATGGGATTTTACTTTCTGTTCAGGACCCTCCTGAAAAATGGGATTTTACTTTTTGTTCAGGACCCTCCTGAAAATGGGAATTTACTTTCTGTTCAGGACCCTCCTGAAAAATGGGATTTTACTTTATGTTCAGGACCCTCCTGAAAAATGGGATTTTATTTGATGTTCAGGACCCTCCTGAAAAATGGGATTTTACTTTATGTTCAGGACACTCCTGAAAAATGGGATTTTACTTTCTGTTCAGGACCCTTCTGAAAAATGGGATTTTACTTTATGCTCAGGACCCTCCTGAAAAATGGGATTTTACTTTATGTTCAGGACCCTCCTGAAAAATGGGATTTACTTTAAGTTCAGGACCCTCCTGAAAAATGGAAATTTACTTTCTGTTCAGGACCCTCCTGAAAAATGAGAATTTACATTCTGTTCAGGACCCTCCTGGAAAATGGGATTTTACTTTCTGTTCAGGACCCTCCTGGAAAATGGGAATTTACTTTCTGTTCAGGACCCTCCTGGAAAATGGGATTTTACTTTATGTTCAGGACCCTCCTGAAAAATGGGATTTTACTTTCTGTTCAGGTCCCTCCTGGAAAATGGGATTTTATTTTCTGTTCAGGACCCTCCTGAAAAATGGGAATTTACTTTATGTTCAGGACCCTCCTGAAAAATGGGAATTTACTTTCAGTTCAGGACACTCCTGAAAAATGAGATTTTACTTTTTGTTCAGGACCCTCCTGAAAAATGGGATTTTACTTTCTGCTCAGGACCCTCCTGAAGAATGAGATTTTACTTTATGCTCAGGACCCTTCTGAAGAATGGGATTTTACTTTCTGTTTAGGACCCTCCTGAAGAATGGGAATTTGCTTTCAATTGAGGACCTTCCTGAAAAATGGGATTTTGCTTTATGTTCAGGACCCTCCTGAAAAATGAGAATTTTACTTTCTGCTTAGGACCCTCCTGAAAAATGGGATTTTACTTTCTGTTCAGGACCCTCCTGAAAATGGGACTTTACTTTATGTTCAAGACCCTCCTGAAAAATGGGAGTTACTTTCTGATCAGGACCCTCCTGAAAAATGAGATTTTACTTTCTATTCGGGTAATCCCAACAACATTGGTAATGAGACGCACTTCCTGGTTTGGGCAATTCAAGCGGCATTGGTAAGGAAACACACTTCTTTCTTTTGATAATTCAAGCAACATTGGTAAGGAGATGCACTTCCTTGATTGGGTAATTCGAATTTTGCTTTTTAGGTGATGCACTTCCTAACGTAAATCTTGATTCCTAGAAGATGCACTTTCTAGTCAAGTTATCGCACTTAACCCTAGGGAGATGCACTTCCTTGTTAGTTTTCATTTGTCAGGTGGCACACTTTTTAACTTAAACTTGTATCTCTAGAAGACACACTTTCTAGTTAGAATCCCTCACTTTAATTCTTAGGAGATGCACTTCCTAGTCTTGGTTATTTAATTTTACTCTTAAGAGATGCATTTCTTAGTCAGAGTCTTGATTCATCATTGCAACATGCAAGTAGGTATGATGTGATTTTTCCAAAAGTCTTCTGATGATAAACTGGGGCAAAAATTCAATTTCTATATTTGAAACTTTACTTTTCTGGCAAATAAAACCTCTTTATAATAATATTTGTTTGGGATAATTTTTTTTTTTAGTTTTGATGTGATTTCAGGAGCCTGCCCGAAGCACATGGCGAATAAATGGAAAACCAAGCAACAAGATGAAGAAATTGAAAGTTAAACAGATTGAAAAATAGCCAGTCAGGAGACCGCCTACAGAACAGGGTGAAGAAGTTGAAAGCATGGAAATAAGTTAATGAAATAACAAGTCAGGAGCCCGCCTGAAGAACAGGGTGATGAAATAACAAGTCAGGAGCCCGCCTGGAGAATAGGGTGAAGAAACGAAAGTCAAGCAACAAGTTGGAAAAATTGCAAGTCAGGAGCCCGCCTGAAGAATAGGGTGATAAAAGTCGAGTCAAGAACCAACAAAGGCTGTATAGATAGGATTTTTGTAATTTCCTTTATGTTTTAGCTTTTAATTTTTATTTTTGATGTAATAACAGAGCCGCGGACCGAAACCTCGATGGAACCTCACTCGACTCTCCAACTCGGTACAGTCCTTCTCTTTCCAGTCCTTTGAAATACTCGTGACTTGGTTCCCTCATAACTTGGGTGGGTAGGTTGTCCTAATTCAAAACCCGATAGTCCTTCTTTCTTCTGTTTCTCCCTTTGAATAATGGTCAGGACAAAATTCTGTCTCGTTGTCTACTTCTTTGTCTGAAAACACTGCGTGTTTACATTCAAAGGGGGCATGATGTAGACACATAATTTTTCCCCCTTAGAAGTCGATTATATTCATCTTCTACCTTAGCATATCATGTACCCTCCACGATGTCATTTTTACCCACTCTCATTTTATCCTACCATGTACCCTCACCCATGTCATTATACCCCACAAAATACAAAAAAAAAACAATAAACAAATCATAAAATAACTAACCCTATTTTATCCTAACCACCTACCCAATAAAAAATAACATCTCACCACTACCCCACTACCCCACGTTACCCCACCCTCCTCTCTTTTTCTTGTCAAGAAAGAAAGCCTCAAAACAATATATATACACACACCCACATACACCAAAAAAAGGAGGGGAACAATAACAAGAAACAAATCCAAAAAAAGAAAGAGCATCAGCACTTCCTCTCTCTCTATAAAAAAAAACTCTATTCTCTCTCTTCCTCTCTCTAACATCCGTTCGCCGCCACCTCATTGCCGGCCGACGACACCACCGTCTGACCAACGACGGTGACGATAACACAGCTCCGGTCGCAGCTTCCTCCTCTCTCCCTCTCCAGCGATAATGCCGTCAAACCACCGCAGTTCACTCGTCCGACGAAACAGCCGCCACAGGCGAACTCCGTTCGCCGACCGGACCAGACCCGATCTTCCAACCCGAGAATTCGACCAGCTCGTCACCGCCCAGATCTCCGCCGCCGTCACGACCAAACCCGCCAGATCTCCGCCACCATCCGATAACACCGTCGACGCCAAACCCCGAACGGCAGCCTATCATAACCGGTCAACCGCCGCCGTTCTCTCCGTCATCGGAGCTCCCCAAAACTCGATCTACGTTGTTTTTTGGTTTCCTGTTGTCTTTGGTTGATTTTGGTTTCGTCTATTTCATGTTTCGACGTCGATAGTGGGTTTCGAGTCGCCTTTATCGAATCTCGTCGTCGTTCTTGGTTGAGTTTTGTATAGTAAAGTTTTATTCACGGGTTTTGGAGCTTTCCGGTTATTATTTTAATACCGAGTTTGGTTTGCTCGTTGTGAGGTTCTCCGGTCGAGTATTTTGGTTTTTGGATTTCTTTATTATCGACAAGGATTAGTTTCGTCAAGGTCCATTTCTTCTAACCGAATCTTTAATTTATTTTGACTTTTTATTGATGTTGTTGTTGTTGTGGATGATTTATTTGTTGTGTGTTTAGTTTGAATCTTCGTTGTTTATGTTTTGTTTGATGTTGGTTTCAGATTATGAGATGTGATTGGAAAATCGAAGCATGCATTAATCATGTGGTTTAAAGGAAACTTGGGGCGCGATTTAAAAAATTGTTAAAGTGAATTAGGATTAATTTTGATTTGTTGTTGTTTCGATTCGTCGTTATTGTTACTTTCACGTCTAATTATCAATTTTGTGATAGTATCATGGTAAGTCAAGTGGGTAGGCAATCGTAGGTTCGGGTACGCGAAATATAGGAATAAGTGTTTCGTTGGATGTTGGAATGTGCGTGTGAATGTTTCTTTTAGTTTATCGTGTTTAACTTAGATGTATTTATTTAGCCGGGGAATGCTCCGAGATCACTTGTATTTATTCACCGGGGAATGTCCCGACGTATCATGTTGGCGAAAAATGATCGTGATGAAGGCCCGCGGCGTCGGGTAAGGCATTGGAGCGTAGTCTAGATTTAGTTTAGACTAGGATTTATATTTTCATTTTTTTTTCTATTTTCGGACTGTATAATTGGACTGGACTTTTACGTTTTTGGACTGTTTTGTTTTGTTTATTGTTTGATCATTTTGTGTTCTTTTGTGTGGTTTATACATTTCATAATGCCAAAATAGTCGATACACTCCACCAAGCGATCGTGGTCGAACCACGGGATTGAGGGGTGACTAACACCTTCCCCTCGGTCAACAGAATTCCTTAGCCGGAATCTCTGTTCGCAAACCTGTTTAAGAGTCAAATGGTTTCGAAAAGGATTTTTCAAAGGTGACTTGGCACACCGGATTATGCTAAGTGGCTACTCTGAATAAAAAATGCACATAATCCTTTTCCGAAACAAATTTTCATTTCTTGTCACTTAAATAATAAAACTCTTTCAAACTTTAAAATATATCCATTTTTTGGAGTACGCGTAAAAAAGGGGTGTGACATATAATAGGTCACTTATATAGTTTAGGTGTGGATTCGACTTTTCGACTATAGTTTGGGGTGGAAATGATGCCTTTTCCCTTAATGTTTTTAGCCGTTTACTTTTGTTATTTAATAGTCTGGACACGCCTAAAATAAGTGTAACACACGCGCCTTAGAATGGGGGTCGCGGGGAGGTAATAACATCACTTTTATATAGTTAAGGTGTGTAATAGGTCACTTATATAGTTTAGGTGTGACTTCGATTTTTCTTGTATAGAATGGAGTGGAAATGATGCCTTTTCCCAAAAAATAACATAAATACACACTTTAACTTGTTACATTTACACAAATCGCCACCCTAATAATGTAATTACAAAAATTTCAACTAATTATGTATCTTTCTTGGATGTATCGGGGACTTAATTATGTATCTCGACAGATTCAAAATCAAATAAAATGTATCAGGAGCTAATTATATATCTTTAAAAGAAAAACATGTATCTTTGGTGGATGTGTTATGTTTCTCGACAAACTCAAAATTTTAAAAAAATATCGGGAGCTAATTATGTATCTTTACTAAGAAAAAAATATACCTTCGTTGGATGTATCGGGAGTTAATTATACATCTCGATGGACCTAAAATCAAGATTTTCAGTAACTGTGTAAACTATCAAAATTTTATGTAATTAACCTTCAAACTGCCATGATTTATGTTGTTTGTCCTTTTTTATTTAATCTTACGGATTTTGTTATTGCTCCTACGTAATTTGTTTTTTTTCTTCCAGTTTCTAACCCCATCGTCTTCTTTTCAATATTTCTTTTCACGGATAATATTATACATTGGTATGTAAAAATAATATAGTAATTGTATTTGAAGATATTTTCAAAAGTATATTTGAAAATAAGAACTATATTTGAATATGTATTTAATTTAATTAAAAATAATAAACTATGAGAGAAAAAATTGTCACTATCAAAAATGCAGTCATTTACGGTTAGAAACTTTGGTGTCTGGAAAATTCTCTTAAAAGGTTTCTTGTTACAAAATACTAGGTTTATTTAGTTGATGGGAAAAAAGTAATAATTTGGTGATAAAATGTATGATTTGTTTTGTTTTAAGTTCGATTATGACTAATGGATATTATTTTGTAACACCCCGTATTTAAGTACATGTATTGGCGTATTCAAGTACGTGATTGGTCTTATTTATATGGAATTAATTTTTTATTTTATTTATACCGGAATTTGCCTGTCGATGGTTCCATACGAAGGTTATTTAGCTTTCCAACGATATAAAGATTTCCAAAAATGGATAAGTTTCGGATATAATCGAGCACGTTCGAAACTATAAAACGGTGGCCGGGATATGGTGAATAGTAAATGTGCAGGAAAATTTCCTGCACACAAACTACTGAGGCCTGCCAGTTTTTTGGGTCGACTTTGAACGATCATAACTCCCTTAATATAATGAAATGGGAGAGCTACCACTTATCAAAAGAAAGATCTTTGAGTCTTCTTTCCAATGCAATTGGTTTCATCCAAATCCAACTTCTGAGTAAGGAGTTATACTCGTTTTACTTCAGCCTCTCAAAATAGTTTTTTAGGGTCAACTTCAAACGATCATAACTCCTTGTACAGGACGAACTGGGTGGCCTACTTTATATGAAATGAAATCCCTTTGAGTTATCTATCCAACGATACCCATTTCACCCAAATCCAATATTGGAGAAAAGAGTTATGGCCGATTTACTTTAGCCTGCCAAAACAGTCCACCATGAACAGATTCGGATTTACTTAAATTTTTAAGGGCAATATGGTCATTTTCCATCACCCCATGGACGAAAATTGGTCATTATATACATATAATTAGTCTCATATCCATCAATTATCATCAAATTATTGAAAATAAGAAACCCTAGCCTAATTTCAACTCCAATTATCTTGTGATTCAACCGTAGAAAATCCAAATTGATTCCGTAGTTGTGTTCACCGTCTCGAGGGCTTCGAGAAGCACCCCTTATTTGTGCCAACAGGACTTCGAAACCAAAAGGGCCATTTTATGGTAAGGATGTAAATTATGTTAGTGTTATTTATATGGATATGTATATATATGCATGTGAGCATAAGAAGTATGTTATTTGATTGTTGTTGAAAGATGATTGGGAAATGATGTTGGATTATTCTTGTGCATGGTTGGATTATGTTGAATTGTGAAGGGATTTGGTATTGATGATGTGGTATTGAAATGATGATTATATATATATATATATATATATATATATATATATATATATATATATATATATATATATATATATATATACACACATAAACCTATTGTTCAAGTTGGTTTTTGGAATGTTTTGCAAATATTGGTTGTATGGAATTATGGAAGAGAATTGTGGTGTTGGGTTGCTAATACTAGATGCCAAACATTTCATTGTAGATAAGTGATTTGTAAAGGTGGGAAGTTGTGTTGAATTGGTATCCGAATCTACAACGAGGTATGTAAAGCATACTCTAGCAATGTTCTTTGGCATGAAAACACCAATGTTCCATCAAATAAGATTCCGAGGTTGTCCAAAAATATGTATTGTTCTACATTACCAACAAAGTTGTTTCCATTCTATAAAGTGTAAAAATGTTTCATTGATATACCAAAAGGCTCCTATTTCATTGTTGTGATATTGATGATTCTGAAACACATTGTTGATGTACCAATGAGTCTTTATAACATCGTTATTGTATAGAAGGTCTATTACTTGATTCCCATTGATGTATCATTGTTCCAAAGGTACTATATTGGCATGAACACTAATGTAATAATCTCAAAAGCTTTTGAACTAAGTTATTGGAAAGATCTCTTATGTGTGTTACTTGATATACGTGTGGGTGGTATCCCAGGGGCATAATCCTAGCATGGGTCGATCCCTATTTATGTGTTTATGGGTGGTATCCCAGGGGCATAAGCCTAGCATGGGTCGATCCCAGTTGATATGTACTGGCGGCAGCCTAATGGTTACAGTACGGTACAGTATTGATTATTGTTAGGTGGTTGGAGGTTCGGGAGGAGGAGGTAATGGCGAATGATAATGGTAAAGAATGAAATGAACGAATGTATATCGTTCCACAAATGTGTTTGAATTCAAGAACCCAATTCAGATTAATGATAATGTACATGATCCTAAAAGTGTTTATGAAGTGTGGTTCACTTCTATTATGATTTATTTACTTGCGTCTGATTTTCTTAATTCCCCATATCACATATGATTATTTACAGCTTTACATACTCAGTACATATTTCGTACTGACGTCCCTTACGGGGGACCCGCATTTCATGCTGCAGGCACAGGTGCTTCAGCTCACTCATAGCATAGATAGGAGCCAGGTCATACAGCTATTGTTGGTGAGCTCCAGTTTGCTTCGGAGCTTTCCGAGTCGGTTCCTTATATTTTGTCATTGTACAGGAGTCGTGTGTGGGCGGGGGTTTATCCCGACCCTAGTTATGTCATGTATATCCTAGAGGCTTTGTAGACATAAGGAAGGGTAAAGTCATGAAAGTTTATATAGTCATGTTATATTTGTATATGTGGTGGCCCCGACGGCCAAGTGTTATATATATATATTTGTGTGTGTTGTGCTGATACAGGTAATTAGATTCTTTTATATGCATCAAAGTGCTGTCCAAATTTTTGGTGACATGTAAGTGAAAGTACAGGTATTTGAACGGGTTCTCCCGGGCCTTCTCGGCTTCGAGTGCCAGTCCGGCCCGATGAGATTTTGGGGCGTGACAAAAGTGGTATCAGAGAGGTTCGTCCTAGTGAGTCTACAAAGTCGTGTCTACGTAGAGTCTTGTTTATCGGTGTGTTGTGCACCACATCTATAAACAGGAGGCTATGGACATTTAGGAATTGTTTCTTTTCTTCATGTCTTAGATCGTGCGATAGAGCTTATATTGTATATGAAGTCATAGTTGACCACTGAATCAGTTTGTTTCTCTTATTATAGTAATGATGCCGGTTACCAGAAGCAAGAATACCGGTAAGCAAGTAGATGTGGCTGCCGGAGAGGGGACTAGTAAGTCACCCACTATACCAGCTAATCAAAGTGAGGCTCCAGCTGAGCATGCATCAGAAACTTCCCCCAGTCCGAATGAAATAAGGGGGAGGAGAACTATATCCCCAGAGCCACCTATTAATGCTGTTGATCAAGATCTTAGAAATGCAGTGCAACTTTTGACTCGTATAGTTGCTGGGCAAGCTCAAGGGCAAGCTATTCCTACTGCAGGTCCTAGTGGTATAGATAGGGCGGCTAGTCTTCGAACACAGGATTTTCTTAAGATGGATCCGCCTACTTTTACTGGATTCGATCTTAACGAAGATCCGCAGGACTTTATTGATCAGATCCAAAGGGCCCTAGAGGTGATGCATGTATCGGGCAGAGAGACAGTGGAGTTAGCCGCGTATAGATTCAAAGGTGAGGCTATATATTGGTATGAAGACTGGAAACGGTCAAGGGGCATTGATGCACCCCCAGCTACTTGGAAAGAGTTCAAAGAGGCATTTATTGATCATTATCTTCCATATGAGACTCGTCAGGCCCGTGCGGATCAGTACTTAAATCTTAGACAGGGTCATACAAGTGTGAGGGAGTATAGTCTTTGATTTAATTCCTTGTCAAGATATGCTCCTAATGTTATAGCTACTATGGATGACAGAGTTCATCGGTATGTGAATGGATTGGATCCGTATTTGGTTAGGGATTGTACTATTGCTGCACTGAATAAAGACATGGATATAGCTAGGATCCATGCATTTGCACAAAAAATGGAAGATCAGAGGCAAAGAAGAAGAACAAAGGAATTTAAAAGCGGATCTTCTAAGAGGGCCAGATCTACAGGGCAGTTTATGGCGCCATAGGGAGGTTTTAGACCTCAATTTTCTGCTAGACCACCTAGGCCATTATTTTCTTATTCTGCAGCTAGTGCTCCACCACAGCATCAGGGGTTCAGAGGCAGTCAATTTGGGCAAAGAAGTGAGGGTCGTAGTTCGCGATCAGTGGGTTACCAAGGGCAAGGGAATATGAGCCAATCGAGACCTCCTCAAGAGCCATGCAATAAATGTGGAAGGTATCATTTGGGAGCATGTCGGCTGGGGACCAATGTTTGCTTTTGGTGCGGTATGTCGGGGCATATGATGAGGGAATGCCCACGAAGGGACATAGGGGGTATGGCACGACCTACGGGGTCATTTGTTACATCATCATCATCGATTCCTTATTCAGGAAGGGGTGCACAACCAATGGGTCGTGTTAGAGGTGATAGAGGATCCACGAGTTCTAGCGGGGCTCATAATCGTACGTATGCTCTAGCGGATCGACAAAATTTAGAGGCTTCCCCAGATGTGGTTACAGGTACGTTGTCTATATTTTCATTCGATTTATATGCCTTAATTGATCCCGGTTCTACATTATCTTATGTTACTCCATTGGTTGCTGGAAAGTTCGAAAGAATACCCGAACTGTTAATTAAGCCATTTGAAGTGTCCACACCGGTCGGGGAATCTATTATAGCTAGAAGGGTTTATCGAAACTGCATAGTAACTGTTTGTGGTCGTGATACGATGGCTGATCTTGTAGAGTTAGAAATGGTAGACTTTGATGTTATAATTGGTATGGACTGGTTGGCGTCTTGTTATGCCACAATTGATTGCTGCACGAAAAAGGTATATTTCCATTTTCCAAATGAATCAGTCCTTGAATGGAAAGGTGAAATTAGCGTGCCAAGAGGTAGATTTATTTCTTATTTTAAGGCAAGAAGAATGATTTCCAAGGGATACATATATCATTTAGTTGGAGTAAGGGATACAGAAGCGGAGCCACCAACTCTTCACGCTGTTCCGGTGGTAAATGAATTTCCTGATGTATTTCCTGAAGATCTTCCAGGTTTGCCTCCTGAACGAGAAGTAGAGTTTGGTATTGATGTAATACTAGTCACCCAACCAATCTCCATTCCTCCGTATAGAATGGCCCCAGCAGAATTACGAGAATTGAAAGAGCAATTGAAAGACTACGATGTTGATATCTTGTACCATCCAGGGAAAGCAAATGTGGTAGCTGATGCGTTAAGTCGTAAGGCTATGATGGCGCCTATAGAAAGGCAAGGGATGGTTAAAGATCTTCACCAGTTAGCTAGTTTGGGAGTTCGCCTTCTTGAAACTCCGAATAAAGAGCTTATCGTACATAATGCTGCGGAATCTTCATTAGTAGCTGAAGTGAAAGAGAAGCAATATGCAGATCCTATTTTATTACAGCTTAAGGAGAACGTTCAGAGTTGTGCGACGAAGGCATTTGAGCTTACGCGAGAAGGAGTACTTCAGTGCCAAAACCGATTGTGTGTGCCGGATGTAGACGGGCTAAGAAAGAAGATTATGACAGAGGCACATTTTTCAAGGTATTCCATTCATCCAGGATCAACCAAAATGTATCAAGATTTGAAAGATATGTATTGGTGGAATGACATGAAGAAGAGCATTGCAGAATTTGTAGCTGAATGTCCAAATTTTCAAAGAGTTAAAGTTAAGCACCAAAAACCCGGAGGCTATATGCAATGCATAGATCTTCCAATTAGGAAGTGGGACATGATCAACATGGATTTTGTTACAGGTTTGCCTCGTACAGATCGGAAATTTGATTCTATATGGGTGATTGTGGATAGGCTTACTAAATCCGCACATTTCTTACCCGTTAAGACCACTTACACAGTTGAAGAATATTCGAAGCTGTATGTTAAAGAAATAGTCCGATTACATGGAGTGCCAACTTCTATTATATCGGATCGGGGAACTCAATTTACCGCAAACTTTTTGAAGTCTTTCCAACGGAGTTTGGGAACACAAGTGAATTTGAGTACAACTTTTCACCCTCAGACGGATGGACAAGCAGAGCGCACCATTCAGACACTTGAAGATATGCTACGAGCATGTGTTATAGATTTTAAAGGCAGCTGGGATGATCATTTACCTCTTATTGAGTTTGCCTACAATAATAGCTATCATTCAAGTATCAAAATGGCACCATATGAAGCTTTATATGGGAGGAAGTGTAGATCACCAATAGGATGGTTCGAAGCGGGTGAAACTCTTATGTTCGGACCGGATCTTGTGTATCACGCCATAGAAAAAGTCAAGGTGATTCAGCAACGGTTGAAAACAGCCCAAAGTCGACACAAGTCATATGCGGATAGTAGAAGGAGAGGGCTAGAATTTTCGTTAGACGATTGGGCATTTTTGAAGGTATCGCCAATGAAAGGGGTGATGAGATTTGGCAAGAAAGGAAAGTTGAGTCCACGATATATAGGCCCGTATAAGATTATTCGAAGATGTGGGCAAGTTGCTTATGAATTAGAGCTACCCCAGGAACTCTCATCAGTGCATCCAGTATTTCATGTATCGATGCTTCGAAAGTGCATTGGAGATCCGTCCCTTATTACTTCTACTGAAGATGTGCAAGTAACAGAAGATCTTACCTATGAGGAGATGCCTATTGCTATATTAGATCGTCAAGTTAAGAAGATGAGAAATAAAGAAGTAGCATCGGTAAAAGTACTTTGGAGAAATCAACAAAGGGAAGAGATTACATGGGAAGCTGAGGAAGCAATGAAATCTAAGTACCCTGATTTGTTCAAAGATGAAGAGGAAGTTTAAGAAACGGAGTTAGAACATTAACAAGTAAGTTTTTGTTTATATATGCATAGTATTTATATGATGATGTGAATGTTAATGGTGGACTTTGGTTGAATAACTACGCTAACATTCGAGGACGAATGTCCTAAAGGGGGGAAGGATGTAACACCCCGTATTTAAGTACATGTATTGGCGTATTCAAGTACGTGATTGGTCTTATTTATATGGAATTAATTTTTTATTTTATTTATACCGGAATTTGCCCGTCGATGGTTCCATACGAAGGTTATTGAATAAGCTTTCCAACGATATAAAGATTTCCAAAAACGGATAAGTTTCGGATATAATCGAGCACGTTCGAAACTATAAAATGGTGGCCGGGATATGGTGAATAGTAAATGTGCAGGAAAATTTCCTGCACACAAACTACTGAGGCCTGCCAGTTTTTTGGGTCGACTTTGAACGATCATAACTCCCTTAATATAATGAACTGGGAGAGCTACCACTTATCAAAAGAAATATCTTTGAGTCTTCTTTCCAATGAAATTGGTTTCATCCAAATCCAACGTCTGAGTAAGGAGTTATACTCGTTTTACTTCAGCCTCTCAAAACAGTTTTTTAGGGTCAACTTCAAACGATCATTACTCCTTGTACAGGACGAACTGGGTGGCCTACTTTATATAAAATGAAAGCCCTTTGAATTATCTATCCAACGATACCCATTTCACCCAAGTACGATATTGGAGCAAAAAGTTATGGCCGATTTACTTTAGCCTGTCAAAACAGTCCACCATGGACAGATTCGGATTTACTTAAATTTTTAAGGGCAATATGATCATTTTCCATCACCTCATGGACGAAAATTGGTCATTATATACATATAATTAGTCTCATATCCATCAATTATTATCAAATTATTGAAAATAAGAAACCCTAGCCTAATTTCAACTCCAATTATCTTGTGATTCAACCGTAGAAAATCCAAATTGATTCTGTAGTTGTGTTCACCGTCTCGAGGGCTTCGAGAAGCACCCCTTATTTGTGCCAACAGGACTTCGAAACCAAAAGGGCCATTTTATGGTAAGGATGTAAATTATGTTGGTGTTATTTATATGGATATGTATATATATATATATATATATGCATGTGAGCATAAGAAGTATGTTATTTGATTGTTGTTAAAAGATGATTGGGAAATGATGTTGGATTATTCTTGTGCATGGTTGGATTATGTTGAATTGTGAAGGGATTTGGTATTGATGATGTGGTATTGAAATGATGATTATATATATATATACACTAAGGGTGTCAAACGGGCCGGCCTGGCCCGATTAGCTAACCCGGCCCGGTAAGCCCTAGGGCTTTAGGGTTCCGGGTCCCGGGCCAGTTTTTTTGTTAAAATAGGCTCGGTTAACCCGGCCCGGATCAAGCCCGGTCCAGGCCCGCCGGTTAACCGGCCCGGCCCGATTTTTATTTTTTTTTTGGATTTTGGGCCAAACTAGCCGTTGGCCCAACGGCTATATAGCCGTTTTTGGGTCCAAACGGCTAGTTTGGGCCCATTTAATAATAAAAAAAAAACTTTAAAAAATATTTTTTAATCCCCAAAAAAAATCTATAAATACCCTACAACTTCAAATCATTTTTCCCTCTCTCAAATCTCATTCTCTCTCAAATCTCAATTCTCAATTCTCTAATATTCAATATATTTAATTTCTTAAAGTGTTCACTTTAATTTTTTAATTTTCGTTTACAAAGTACGAGCGGAAGTTTCTAAAGTCGCAATCTTCGGATACTTCCAATATTTGGTATTGTCGTTCCATCTTTTACTTTTAATTTTTATTTATTGTATTAATTGTTTAATATTTAATTTTATTATATTTGTGTATTTTGAATATTTTTAGTTTAATTTAATTTATATTATGGATAAATTAAAAAACCTCGCTGCTAAAGGTGTTAAAATTTTTTGTCCCGAAAGCGGTAGTGGTAGTAAAAAGCGAATTACTAGCGGTAGAGGTAGTTCAAGTAATAGATATACCCGTGTGCCTTCGCCTCCGGTACCGCTTGGTACACCTTTTGAGGAAGAAATAGGTGTAGGTGTTCACGATATGGATTATGTAGAAGCTCAGGAAAATTACGGTATAGAAGAAGAAAATGAAGTAGATGCAGTTAATTTAGACGAAGATAATGAAAATATTGCTGAAACACCCGCAGTAGGAGATGCTAAAGTTAGATATGAATCAGTTAATCTCCCTTCCCGTCCTCCCAGTGCCCCAAAACCTCGTAAAAGAACTAGTATTGCATGACAATTTTTTGAACGTATATCAGATATTGAGATGCAGTGCAATATTTGTCAACAAATATATACGCATAGAAGTGGAGGCAAGCAAGGGGGTACGGGTACGTTAACGAGACATATAGCTGAAGATCACAAAAGAGAGTTAAATATTGCAAAAGGTGGTGGGGATGTTGGTGGGTCAACGCAAACTAGAATGGACCCAACAACCGATCAAATATTGAAAAAGTATAATAAATTGAGGGACAGGGAAGAAATAGCTAAAATGGTAGCTGTGGGTTGTTTGCCTTTTAGTTTTCCTTCTTCTGATGCTTTTATTCGTTATATACAAGCAATTTATAATCCTATGTTTAATGGTATTCCTAGAACTACTTGTCGGTCTGATATTTTTAGACTCCATTCACAATATTGTTTTTATTTATCAACATTGTTAAAAAATATTCAATGTAGATTGTCCCTAACTTCTGATCTTGGTCGTGCTGTAAATAAAAATGATTATTTAACCGTTACTTGTCATTGGATGGATAGTAATTTCGTGATGCAAAAACGTATTCTTGCTTTTTTATATGATGAAGATCGTAAACATACTGGACAATTTATTGCTGATTCTATTGTTAAAATTGTCGGATATTATGGTATAGAAAATAAAATTTTATGTATTGCTTTTGATAATGCTTCTAACAACAAGACTGCTATAACAAAAAAAAATCTACGCTATCTCCACCCTTGCCTGAAATTTTTCATATTAAGTGTGCATGTCATATATATAATTTAATTGTAAAAGATGGTCTTGAGTTTTTTGAGCTTTATATTGAAAAAATTCGTCTTGCCGTTGGTTTTATTCAAGGAAATAATCGTAGATCGATAATTAGAGAATTTAAACTTAAATCTCAAGAAAATGGACTTACACCGATTTTGATGCCTGAGGAAATTGATACTAGATGGAATTCTACGTATGAATTTCTAAAAACTTGTTATAAATATAGAATTCATATTACACTAGCTTTTAACCAACATTGCGGTTCATTTGCTGATTCTGCTGATTGCATGCTACATAATTCTGATTGGGTTGTAATTAATGATCTTGTTAAGTTTTTAGAAAAATTTTATGTAGCTACGGTTGAATTTTCCGGTGCTTACTATCCTACTGTTTGTAATATTTTGGCATATATAGCCGATATTTCTGGTTTGCTCCAACAATATAAAAATAAAGAAGGTTATAAAGAAGTTGTTGGCGCCATGTTTACGAAATTTAAAAAATATTTTTTCCCGATTCCCCCTATTTACTTGGTTGCTGCTATGTTAAATCCGTGCATGAAATATAATCATATGTGTCACTTTAGTACTCTTATTTATACTAACTTAGAAATAAATACTAACCATGATTCTGAACAAGTACAGCCTGATTTGTGGACGGCTACGGCTGATGCAAAGGATTATATAGAAAAATTATATAATCACTATGCTGATTTATTTGATTCAGCCTTACCTACAAATATCACTCCAACTGTCGCTCCTCATCCTCCCGAGGAGCTATCATCTTCTAAAAGGCCGACACATAGTGGTTTTTCTGATTCGTTTTATGATTTAAATTGTTGGAACAGTGTTGATGAGAGAACTTACACATCAACTTATCGGGAAGAGCTGAAATATTATCTTCGGACGGCACCAGAGGATCGCAGACGACGGATCAACACGCTGGATTGGTGGAGGAATAATGAATCACAATATCCTGTGCTTTCAAGATTAGCTAGAGATATCTTGAATGTTCCAATGTCAACCGTTGCATCAGAGAGCGCCTTCAGTCAGGGACGACAGCAGCTTGGAGACAACCGACACTCATTGGGAAGCAATGCAATGAATGTTCTAGTTTGCCTCAGAGATTGGATTAGAGCGGAAAGAAGAAACCAAGGAATGGAACCGGAGCCGAGCGACGAGCTGAAACTTGAAGAAATTATGACTTCACGGGAGAACTCCGCAGAATCAAGTCCAATGCATGGTTTTGCCCCCGTTGACTTCGACTATCCTATGCAAGTTCCCATTAATATTAACATGAATGAGTTGGAAAAAATGATGCATAATTTATAGATTTTTCATTCATGTAAATTATAAATTTTGGATCATTTTGCAATCAATAAAATTCCCCAAATTCATTCACTCCTTAGTCGTTTTTTTTTTTTTTTTTTATTTAACGATTTAAAATTTTAAATTGAATTTCTAGTTTTCTACTTTAAATTAAAAACTTACTTCTAATATATTATTAATTTACTACCAAATATTATTAATTTATTATATTAAGTAGCATATGTTTTGTATATTTGTGCATATATCTTCTATAGAAGTATATATTTAACGTATACATGTGTATATATTTTATAAATTAGTATATAAGTATATCTATACATATTGTAATGTATATATAATGTAGTATATTTTATAAGTAGTAGTATATATACATTTAATGGTGCGTATACACGTGTATATATCTTCTATAGAAGTGTATATTTAATGTATACATGTGTATATGTTTTATAAATTAGTATTTAACTATACAAATATATATTGTAATGTATATACATTATAGTATATTTCATTTAAAGTATTACATATACATAGAATAGAGTGTATAGATGTGAATGGATCTTCTATAGACGTGTATATTTAACGTATACATGTGTATATATTTTATAAATTAGTATATAATTATACAAATATATATTTTAATGTATATATATTGTATATATCTCATTTAAAGTATTACATATACATAGAATAGAGTGTATATATGTGAATAGATCTTCTATAGACGTGTATATTTAACGTATACATTACTTTATGTTTTATAAATTAGTATATATATTGTAGTATATACTTTTTTTAAAGTAGTACATATATATTGAATGGTGCGTATATATGTGTATATATCTTCTATAGACATATATCTTTAAAGTATACAAGTGTATATGTTTTATAAATTAGTATGTAACTATATATATATACATATTGTTGTATATATATATATATATATGTATATCACTATATTGTAGTATATATTTTATTTAAAGTAGTACATATATATTGAATGGTGTGTATACATGTGTATATATCTTCTATAGAAGTGTATATTTAATGTATACATGTGTATATGTTTTATAAATTAGTATATAACTATACAAATATATATTGTAATGTATATACATTATAGTATATTTCATTTAAAGTATTACATATACATAGAATAGAGTGAATGGATCTTCTATAGACGTGTATATTTAACATATACATGTGTATATATTTTATAAATTAGTATATAACTATACAAATATATATTGTAATGTATATATATTGTATATATCTCATTTAAAGTATTACATATACATAGAATAGAGTGTATATATGTGAATAGATCTTCTATAGACGTGTATATTTAACGTATACATTACTTTATGTTTTATAAATTAGTATATATATTGTAGTATATACTTTTTTTAAAGTAGTACATATATATTGAATGGTGCGTATATATGTGTATATATCTTCTATAGACGTATATCTTTAAAGTATACAAGTGTATATGTTTTATAAATTAGTATGTAACTATATATATATACATATTGTTGTATATATATATATATGTATATCACTATACTGTAGTATATATTTTATTTAAAGTAGTACATATATATTGAATGGTGCATATATATGTGTATATATCTTCTAAAGTAGTATATATTTAACGTATACATGTGTATATGTTTTATAAATTAGTATATATAGATATTGTAGTGTATATATATATATATTATACTATTATAGCATATGTTTTATTTAAAGTAGTACGTATAGTCATATATAATTATATATTGAATGGTACGTATATATGTGTAATTTTTTATACTTTATATATTTTTTAAAAAATATATATTGTATATTGGAGTGTATATAGTGTATATTGGATTTTTTATTTATTTTTTAAACGGGTTTGACCGGTTTTTAACCGGGTTTGACCGGGTTTGACCAGGTCTTGGTGGGTTTGACCGGATTGGGTTAAGTGGGCTGGGTTCGGGTGGGTTTTAATTTTTTTACTGTTTGGCCCGGCCCGGCCCGGCCCGGTTAACTCCAAACCCGGCCCGTAACCGGGCCGGTTCCGGGTTGGCCCGGCCTGGCCCGTTAGACACCCTTAATATACACACATAAACCTATTGTTCAAGTTGGTTTTTGGAATGTTTTGCAAATATTGGTTGTATGGAATTATGGAAGAGAATAGTGGTGTTGGGTTGCTAATACTAGATGCCAAACATTTCATTGTAGATAAGTGATTTGTAAAGGCGGGAAGTTGTGTTGAATTGGTATCCGAATCTACAACGAGGTATGTAAAGCATACTCTAACAATGTTCTTTGGCATGAAAACACCAATGTTCCATCAAATAAGATTTCGAGGTTGTCCAAAAACATGTATTGTTCTACATTACCAACGAAGTTGTTTCCATTCTATAAAGTGTAAAAATGTTTCATTGATATACCAAAAGGCTCCTATTTCATTGTTGTGATATTGATGATTCTGAAACACATTGTTGATGTACCAATGAGTCTTTATAACATCGTTATTGTATAGAAGGTCTATTACTTAATTCCTATTGATGTATCATTGTTCCAAAGGTACTATATTGGCATGAACACTAATGTAATAATCTCAAAAGCTTTTGAACTAAGTTATTGGAAAGATCTCTTATGTGTGTTACTTGATATACGTGTGGGCGGTATCCCAGGGGCATAAGCCTAGCATGGGTCGATCCCTATTTATGTGTTTATGGGTGGTATCCCAGGGGCATAAGCCTAGCATGGGTCGATCCCAGTTGATATGTACTGGAGGCAGCCTAATGGTTACAGTACGGTACAGTATTGATTATTGTTAGGTGGTTGGAGGTTCGGGAGGAGGAGGTAATGTCGAATGATAATTGTAAAGAATGAAATGAACGAATGTATACCGTTCCACAAATGTGTTTGAATTCAAGAACCCAATTCAGATTAATGATAATGTACATGATCCTAAAAGTGTTTATGAAGTGTGGTTCACTTCTATTATGATTTATTCACTTGCGTCTGATTTTCTTGATTCCCCATATCACATATGATTATTTACAGCTTTACATACTCAGTACATATTTCGTACTGACGTCCCTTACGGGGGACCTGCATTTCATGCTGCAGGCACAGGTGCTTCAGCTCACTCACAGCATAGATAAGAGCCAGGTCATACAGCTATTGTTGGTGAGCTCCAGTTTGCTTCGGAGCTTTCCAAGTCGGTTCCTTATGTTTTGTCATTGTACAGGAGTCGTGTGTGGGCGGGGGTTTGTCCCGACCCTAGTTATGTCATGTATATCCTAGAGGCTTTGTAGACATAAGGAAGGGTAAAGTCATGGAAGTTTATATAGTCATGTTATATTTGTATATGTGGTGGCCCCGACGGCCAAGTGTTATATATATATATTTGTGCGTGTTGTGCTGATATAGGTAATTAGATTCTTCGATATGCAACGAAGTGCTGTCCAAATTTTTGGTGACATGTAAGTGAAAGTACAGGTATTTGAACGGGTTCTCCCGGGCCTTCTCGGCTTCGGGTACCAGTCTGGCCCGATGGGATTTTGGGGCGTGACATATTTATACGCAGACCATATCATTCTTTCAGTTGAAGTAGATAGGCTGTTTTCAATAAATTCTCGACTTAGGACTGATAGCAGTATAACAAACACAAATCATAAATGCATATAGACTAGTACAGTCTCCAAAATAATACTATGACCACAAGATAATACTAAAAATCACGCACAAGAAACTTCAGACCCAAATAAAGAACGTTCTTCTATTGTTACCGATGCACTCTCCCCCTACCCCTCTACCCTAATCCGTGCTCTCCACACCTTCCTATCAAGGGTCATGTCTTCCGTAAGCTATAGCTACTCCATATCATGCCTAATGACCTCCCTCCGATATTTCTTCGGCCCACCTCTACCCCACCTAAAATCATCCATAGCCAGTGTCTCATGCCTCCGCACTGGAGCTTCAGAGCCCCTCCTCATCACATGCCCGAACCAACATAACCTTATTTCTCGCATCTTATTCTTCACCAAAGCCACTCCCTCCTTCTCCCGGATAATCTCATTCCCCACCCTATCTCATAAATATTTTTGTTTATAAGGGGATTTATAAAATGTTTTATGGTGCCATTGAACTCACGATTATTTCATTGTATAAAGTATTTTATGTATATTTTTGAATTATTCTAATATTATTTGTTGACACTCATACTTAAAAAAAATAAAAATATATGCACTTGATTGAATCTTATGTTATTTACTCGATACATTGTTCTTTGTTTTTGTTTTTTATTATTTCCTTATAAACTTTCGAATTTGCTTTTACTTTTTTCTGTTTCATCCCATCAACTAAATGACCGCAATTTAGATTTCTTAAGTTAAGACATGCAGTCGAGTCCCCCCCCCCCCACACCACTCTTGAGACACCCTCGCCTTTATAATTTTTTCCTAGATTACATATAAATGCTTTTGAGTTAATAGTAATTTTTTTATTTACTCATCAAATACTAGAAAATAAGTTAGAAATCAATTTGTTTTTCAAGAAATTACTTTTCACGAAAAATATATTTTACTTTATTTCCTCTTTTGTCGTATTAGTTTGGATAAAAATTTTGGAAAACATATTTTCTCTGAGAAAACAAGTTCATTCAAAATGCTAATTTATTTGTTTGACAGCTTGCATGTTTATATAGTTCAAATTATATCATGAACTACGCTTAGAGCCTGACCAGAAGTCAGATCGATATTATTAAGGGTTGAATTATTTTTCATTAAAATTAAAATTAACGAATTTGAATACATACATAGTTGAATAGTATTAAAATATTAGTAGTAATATATTTAAATTTGAAAATTACGCAACAATTAACCCCCTCCTTCTCATATTTGATTGGCTTAAATGTTTTGAAAAAAAAAAATTCAAAGAATTTATTTTTCTCAAATTTAAAAAAAAAAAAAGACTTTTCTTCAAAAAAAAAATATATATATTTTTCACAACTCAACCTCAAACCCTAACTTTCCACCTTAATAGTCTTTTGAACTCTTTTGTCGTGACACTTTTTTTTTTAGCTCTTTAGAAAATAGTGATAAGTTCTAATAGTCTTCTAATACACAATAAGCTCTGGATATATCTAACGAAAATATATAATTAGTTATTTTTTTTATAATTACTTTGTAAGAATGGAGATTTATGTAAATATAATAAGTTAAGATGCATATTTGTGTTATTTCTCCTTTTTCTGAATTAATTGTTTCATTCCTTTCGTTTTAATGCGAGTTAGATTTGAGATAGAATTAGGGATTGAACCAGAGAGGGAGTTATATGACATGTCTAAGATCACAAGATTTCTCTACAAATTCAAGCATCCTAGATCCATTTCATCAAGATTCAAGAACAAGTTCAAAGGTCCTTGGATTCAAGTACAAGTCAAGATTAAGTTCATCAAATCCACAAATTAAGATCTCGTAATGTCCCACCTGTTCAGACGCTTAAATCGAGCTGGAAAGAGCCTACATGACCCCTAGATCGAGTATAAATCACTTTGGGATGAGTTTAGAGGTGTTAGGGATGATTTTAGGCTTGAAAAAGGGTCATACGTCACAAGGAGAAACCCGTGCGCTAACCCCGTGCCACGTGGACCACTGCGGCGGGCTACCGCCTCACGGACGCGTTGGACCCGTGCCGTGCGGTGGGCAGCCTGCATTTGGGCTCGCGTTGTGAGGGGGAAGCCACGCTTCCAAGCGTGCGCCACAACCCCCCTCCCCCCTCCTTCTTTCATTGATGGGATGTCGTTTTAACCCGTTTTAGGGGTGTTTAAGTCTTTTTAAACTGTTAAAACATTTCTCCATTCACCCAAAAACGTTCCTAAGTCACTGAAAATTAAGCACTCAAATCGCATTCTAACTTTTTTTAATTAATTCACAAAAGGGGAGAACTATCTAGGGTTCAAGGCTCTTAAGACTAGACCGAATGTATAACTACATATTCACTCTTTTTTTTTTTTTAACAAAAAATCTCAAATTTTCTAATTTCTAAAATAACCTCATTTAAATTATATATCATTTTTAAATCATATTTTATATATTTATCTTTAAAAAATGCATTTAAATTCTAAATATTTATTATAAAAGGTATGATAAATACTACTCTACAATGAAAAACTGCTTTTGAATTATTGAACTTAAAAAAAAAAAAAAAGAAGAAGAAAGAAAGGAAGTGTATTGACTAAATTCTATGTCCAAACAATGGAATTTGCCAAGCATAGAAAGGGGTCATCTATGCCTCCTCACACAGAGAACAAATTTAATTTCCACACACCCCAACAGAAAAGAAAGAGAAAGATAAGAAAAGGGGAGAATATTTACACCTGCACACACAGTTAGTTACACTTCTCTCATATACATACACTCATCACTCCTCCGGTTAAAAATTAATAAGCTATTGCTATTCCAACATCAAATATCTCCCGATCAAGTATATGTAATATGTCATTAAAATTTCTTGTTTTCGTTTTCTCGACTACACTACATGCATGTTATCGAGTTAATTGACATATATTATGAATCAAGGGTGAATTTCTTGGAACGAAACATGAGTTAAGAATCACAAGTTGGAAGAATTTTCATGTTTATCTACATTTATGGGACGTATTTAATTTTTTGCTATGACGAATCTGTGCACATACATCCAACAACAAATCCGATCCGCAGCTACTTAATGACTCCGTATTTATATATTGATGTTTGTTTTAATCCTATGTAGTACTCATATCATTTTCTTAAATTGCATGCAATATTTAGTGTATTTCTTTATCTTGATACGAGTATATACTTGAAATTTTAATTTTATGCCATATATATTCGTTGTTTCCATTGTTCATTTCTCTGGACTACTCTGGAGTATGTAGTCGTGCTTTAATAATTTCTTTCAAAAGCTTTTTCTTAGTGCAATTATCGCAATCGGTGTAATTAGCATTTAGCACTTATATTTCACCATTAATTTAAAATTTTAAATATTTCACGATTGTAGTTGGAGTTACACTGTTTTCTCCATCTTCAAAATTTAATGTGATACGTAGTTTATTAAATTAATTAATTTTGTTAACCAAACGTCCAAGTTTCATTTGCGTTTTTAGCTAGTAAATATATTTGACTTGTATATATATACACTAGTTTAATCGCACGTATCTCGGACGTGTAACATTTGGTTGTTTAAAATTAAATAATTTTATCTATTGCCGAGATTTTTAATAAAGTGTAAAAATTCAAATCACTTTTTAAAAAATTTTCATACTTAAACATATACACATATATGTTTTCCAATTCCAATTGGTTGATGGATCATCACTTTTGCGTTTGCGTACCTCTTTCCCTTGTTGCCACAGGCTAAGAGAGACGCACTAATTTAAACCATATTTGTATTACGATTATTTTTATATGTATATTTAAAATCGTTCGTTATTTTTAAAGTCAAATCTTTACAAATTTATTGATTACATTCTATTACGTACTCAAAACATTTAAAAATCTGGAACTTCATAATTTTTTCTTATTCCAACAGTTTTATATTTATTTTTAGATTTTTCAAATCTTCTTAAAATCAAATTTAGTTGATTTAAAATTCTTAAAATATAAAAAGTATCAGTTGTCATTAATTTTGATGACTTCTAATAAAGAAAGGTTTTACCATAAATATATTTAATTAATTTTCAATTCTTAAATTAGAAAAAGATATAAAAATTGTGATGTCTTTTAATAAGGAAAAGTTTTTACCATAAATACATTTAATTAATTTTCAAATCTTAAATATTAAGAATAAATAGTGAAAAAGATGATTTTGTCCAATTCACTTTTCTAAGGTCTATATATATATATTAGATTATAGATATAGAATTATAGGTATAGATAAATAAATGATCAATTTGTCTCTTAAGCTAAATGTACATTTGTTTGTTCAAATATGTCTATAACTTTCTTTTTGCCTACTCTCAACCTGATCACAAACTAGTACGTAAGCAATATATATTTTAAATCACTTAGATGAACTAGTTTTGGACCAGAAATTTGTTATCGTGAATTTAATTTCCTTGTCTCAAATCTGCATAAATGTTAATCGTGAACTTAATTTAGTATATTGTGTCCTTTTTGGATTAAAATACTTGTAAAGAATCCAAATAAGACAAGAAATCAAACAAACCCTAACAATATATATACCCCTGATGTCCTTTTTAAAATAGTAGTTTCTCGACACACGCTTTGCGCGTGTACCTCATATAGACCTTCTCCTATATATTATCTAACTAATTGCCTATATTAACTATAATTATTTATATGATAATATTGTTTGGCTACGTATCAAATACAAAATATAACTAATTAGAGATCTATTTATTTTTCTTAAACATTTTCATGAAAAATATTCTCTTTCCTACCAAACACACCCAAATTCTCTAAACTTTTTTCAAGCGAAATGAAAGGCTTGCAATTAAAAGACGAAAACTTAACTGTCATTACTAAATGGGAGTACTGATTGTGTTGATGCAGTCCACTCATTTCAGAAATTGAATTTAAGGGTCATATTTCAAGATTTATCATTTTATTATGTTGTACAAAACTTATCCATCTATTAGTCTCGGAACCTATATTTTGCTTGAGCCTTCAATCAACACCCTAAATCTGCTGACTTATTACGAGTGGTTACATATTAATATACGTTAAAATTAAACTAATTCACTTTAAAGTTAAACTCTCTGACTAATTTCTTTTCCAAAAAAAAGTTCTACAATACAAAACTTAATTGATAACCTTCTTCTCTTAGTCTCTTTAGAAAAATCATA
The DNA here is from genome assembly GCA_030864215.1 of Capsicum pubescens. Classification (NCBI taxonomy): domain Eukaryota; kingdom Viridiplantae; phylum Streptophyta; class Magnoliopsida; order Solanales; family Solanaceae; genus Capsicum; species Capsicum pubescens. The sequence continues at coordinate 5,910,468 of CM061541.1, read as the reverse complement.
TTTGATCTTTTTGCAGGAAACACTAATGAATAAAAGAAAAAAAGTAGTAATATGTTTAGGATTCTTGATTTCTTGGACAAATTTGAATTTGTAGCAAAATTTCAAATACCACCCACTCAATCCAACTACGAAAAATATAAAAGCTGGAATTTTGATTACAATCTTCCCAGACAACTCTTTGCTCACCCAAATTTAACAAGTTCATTGCAAGAATTTAAAAAAGGACAACTCTTTTTAGTGATTGTATTTTTTCTTCAAGTTCCAAACATATTTTACATAGTGCTATTTGACCTAAAATAAACGGATTAGCGAGATTGAAATGAAAAGTGAGTGAATTTAACTTCTATATTACATACTACATATGGTCAATCATCATAAGTCATGTGATCTTTTAAAAAGGGCAGCCCGCTGCACTGAAGCTCCGGCTATGCACATGGTCGGGTTCGGGGAAGGGCTCCACCAGAAGGGTGTATTGTATGCAGACTTACCTTGCATTTCTGCCAGAGACTGTTTCCAAGGCTTGAACCCGTGGCCTTTTAGTCAGTCATGTAATCTTGGAAAAAAACTATGAGGTTTAGGATTGGTTTGTGGGGCGTTCTTGAGCCCAAAAAAAAAAAAATAGGTTAAAGATATTTTAATACCAATAGGTTAAGAAATGGTACGGCTTCAGGATCATTCAATTTAATGATAATCTATTCCATATCATGTTGTCATGAATTTATGAAATGATCTTAATTCTAATACCCAAGTATTAAAGTTTAACAAATAAGTAGGTTCCATGGAAAACTACAACTATCTTATAACATACGTCGTACAACAAAACTTAAGAGCTTGGGCTGTATATGATGACTGCTATAGAAGCATTCAGACTGTCACAAAATCAAACTGTAACTGCTAGGACACAACAATGTAAGGGAAAAAAACAATTTATGAGCTTGGAAACCATTTATATTCACAACCAAATTCGAAAACTGTCAACTTTAATACTTAAATTTCCAATAGATAATGTCATAATTAATTCAGAAGAAATATACATGGAGAAAGTTCAACAGATACACACCAACTCAGTATCAAATCTCATAAGAAATATCAAAACTTCAACAACTTGTCTTAAATCCTCATTCTCGTTTATTCCTCGTAGGTCTTTAAACCATCCTTCCCAAAGACCAAAATGAAAATAAGAAAAAAGAAAACAAAAGCCTTTCTAGGAAGAGTAAGTGATGCAAACAAAGCATGAAAATGTTAGCTAGCCGGCAATTGCTTATGGAAACGCAACCCACCTCATCATATATACCATTCACTTAATTGGAAGGCATTGTTTTTTCATTAATTCTTAATGGATAAATACATTACAAAAGAATGAAAAGGTTGATTCTTTTTTTAAAAAAAAAAAAAAAAAGGAACCTGGTGCACTAATGCTCCCGCTATGCAGGGTCCGGGGAATGGCCGGCCAACGATCAAATAATTAATCGTTATAAACAGGAAATAAGGTACTTATATCAACTAAATTGCTAGCAGTTGTTTAAAGATCTTACCTTGACATGGAAATGTATTTCGATGACCTTTCTCTCACAATATCTGACACACTCTCTACATATAATTAGATTAAACTTGTTTTTCGAGTAAAACCACAAAATTTTATAAGAATAAAATCGGGACACGAAATCTCAATACTACAACTATGTGTTTATAAATAAAGTGAGGACTAAAGTGCAAATCACTTTTTGGGAATACATGTATATATATGTTGTTGTTATCTTCTTAATTCATTGCTTTGATGTTGAATGTTTTGCCAACAAATACAGAAGTTGTATTGCCTCGTGTTGAAGAGCGGTGAGCCCTTTCCTCATTGCCTGTGTTTCTTCAAATGTCATGCCATCAGCAACATTTGTCACAAGTTTTGAATATATTGGAGCCAAAAACTTCCACAGCAGCACAGGAACAGTAGGTCTATACTTTCGGGATCATAATTTCAACTACGTTACAAGAGAAAGATATAACTATGGCCTATAGATAACTTCTCCGCCTTATTTGTCCTGCAATAACACTGCGCTTTGTATACACAACAGAAGTGTTCATTTGTAAGAGGTTAAAGAAATCAATGTCCAAATATATGTCCCAGCACTGCATTTAGATCACAAACCTCGAAATGGAAACGTGTTATCCATGTCAAGAGTTGTCACCGCCAAGCACTTAATCCTTATAGCTTTAACCCTCTTCAATGGTTATGGATGACTTCCAGCATATTGTGAGTAACTCCACCACCTGTAACTGGTCGAGTCTGAACTAAATTCATCAATATATATTTTTCTAAATAAACCATCTCTTAAAAAAAGTAAGGATCGAATAACAAATGTGCATGTTTCCAAAATTTTTATCAATGTATACGGCTAAACGAGAATGAGTACATAAAAAGAAAACTTACAAGACAGATTACTGAGCAACTTTTGGCCATAAGGATTAATGATAAGTCACATATATCGTAGCGGCGGAGAACAGTTGATAACCAAGTAAATCCTGGATGAAAGGACTAACAATTAATTTATCCTGGAGCAGCAATATTTAAAGAAATCAATCTAAAAAGTGAGTGTTTTCTGCCAACGGGCACATCTGTTCGTAAGCAGTGTCTTGGTCCTTTATGTCAAAAAAGACTCATTATCCAAACTATTTTGTCAAATACCCACAAGTTTTAAATCTTTTGTCAAATACCCACTTAATTCCACCTCACCACCAATTTTTTCAACTTAACAATTTCAGCCCCAACCTTTATAATAATTCACTTTAACCCAATACTTCCAACTTAATAAATTCACCCACAAGTTTCTACTAATACACTTCAACCCACTCCATCATCCACCACTATATATATAAAAATAATATCTAGGTTTCCAAAAATATTAAAAAAAAATAAAATTCCAAAGGCTAAAAATAGAAAGTGGTTATTTTTCCCACCAAAAAGCTCCGATTCTGGCCACTTTTCCGGCGTTATTTTCCGGCGATCAACTGTAAATTAGTCCACAAACATCATAAGCTTGTCCATTGCATCCATTGTTACCCCATTTGTTTCCTATCTTCTCAAACACACTTTCCACCATTGTTAAAAAGCTTTAAATCACTCACATTACTCAAAACCACTTTAGAAAGTGCATTACAGCAGCTCAGGCGACTCCAAGTTCATTTCTTTATTCCATAAACCCAACAATCATTGATTACAAGCAATATTTGCAATTTCAAGTATTTGTACGAAAATCTGCACAGTCATCGACCCGTCCTCGCCAGTCATCGACCGTGCATACAACACGACATAGTCCATAAGCATAATCTACCATCGACCGAAGCTTAATTCTAGGATGTCTATTGCAAAATTTGTTCTGGTTTCTGGTGATTTCATGGGAGAATGGGTGGAGACTTCGAAATGTTGGAAATTGAGATCATTTACCAAGGTGACAATTTCCATTCCTGTTTGCCGCAACAATTCATACGACAAATTTGTTGCAAGCGTAATGCAGAGCGGGGATCTAGATTGCGCGCCGAGCGACGTGGTGATTAGTTATGTAATACATTTGAGGGAAAAGGTGAATCTTACGATCATAAATAGCGATGTACGTGTGATGACCTACATAATGGATGCTGATGCAAATGACTTTAGGCCAATTTTGAGGATAAATGTGGTTGAGAGGTCCTTTGAAGGACCGCTGAATTCATCAGCACCCCCACCGCGGGGCCCGACAATTGACGATGATTTGATCGATGATGATTTGAATGATTACGAGAACGATGTTAATGGTACAATTAATATGGAAGATAATTCTATGTATATGGAAGACTTTTCATCGGACTCGCAAGATGATGAAGAAGACCGTGAAATGGAATCACAAGCAGGACACTTCTTCACCGCCGAAACTAATTTTTGTTGTGGTTAAACATTCACCGATAAAAAAGAGCTGAAAATGCAACTAGACGCAGCAGCGGCGAGGCAGTCTTTTGATTATTATATGGAGAAGAGCTGCACGAAATTGATGAAGGCGCAATGCTTATCTCGTGGTTGTGGCTGGCTGTTGCGGATAAAAAAGTACGACACCTCGGACAGATTTTGCATATAGAAGTATGTCAGGATGCACACGTGCGGCGTTGAAAATGCCACCCGCAGGCACAAAAAAGTCTCATCCGAATTGATTGCTTCAGTATGCGTAGTTGTACCTACTGTTTTGAAGGATTAGAAAAATTGATTTCGATTTTTAAAACTATTTCAAAACTTTAAAGAAAATTTTGAAACAAACAGAGTCGCCACTTAATTAATTTGAAAAGAAATTAAGAAAATTCTTAAGAAAAATCCTAAGTCGTAAAATAGAAAAAAGATTTAGGCTTTTAAAAAAATTATGGGGTAAGAGATTGTTATTAATATCTTAGGAAGGTTTTTAATGCATTTAATATCTATTTTACGTGTTTATACGTGCTATGTTGAGTCGAATCAAAGGCAAATTGATCCAAGCTCACTTTCCAAAGAGCACCTTTAAGTAGAAATATATCCCACTATATAAAAGTCCGACCAAACATATTCCAGATCTTCCAAATCTCTCAAAAAAGTTCGCAATCATTTTCAAAACTTCCTAAATGCTTGTTACCATTTCAAGAAGGTTGACTATGGACTCAGAAGAAACCGTTGTATGTTTGAACTACGTAGGGCATGATTTTTCCTCCGTCAGATACGTAGGCAGCCTTTTGGCTCGGTCTCTATCTTCAAAAACTCTGTTGTCCTCCGCTTTCTTGAAAGAAGAAATCAGGTCAAAAATAAGAAGAATTGAACCTTCCTGATAAATTTCACTTATTCATATCATTGAGCAAAAGCTTGTTCATTGAAATTCTTGAGTCATCATTACTCCATGGATCAATTTGCATGAGATTAAACACAACTATATGTGTTTACTTCCTGCCTTATTATCTTGATTTGATTATTGCTAACGGAATCTGACACATCAGTCTTTGAGTTATTTTTACTTTTCAAATAATACAAACTACTCTATGTTGGCATAAAATGACCCAACTTCATTAGATCAAAGTGAATAAAAATTCCTACCTTGACTATAGCTTTGTTACAGGAAAGGAAAAATGATTATTAGTAAGTAGCCTTTATTTTAAAAACTAGTATCAAAAATTTTTGTAAAAGCTTTTAGAAAATTTCTGTCAATCATGTCATATACTAGCTCAACGAAAGTCTTTCTCTTGGTTCTGACTATATCTGATGTTTAACGGAGAATTTCCAGGAATTCATTGTCGCTGAGGCTTTCTATCAGAAGTTCTGTCATAGTCAAAAATTTTGTCTACCTAGACTTTATCACAATTGGGGATTTTCAAAGCTTGACTTTGACGTTTGGGGTTGGGAGATTTGTTATATATTAGTGGAAATTTAAAGGACTCCCTCAAAATTTTTGCCCCAATTTAATACTATTTGAGATGAACTTGGATTGAGAGGATCTGAAGTCTTCGCGGGTCTTCATCTTCTTTATTGAATGATGATCTTCCTCTTATGAATTTTCGAGATTCTTTCTGAATTTTTTTGCCTACTTTTCATTTTCTGGGGTTATATGACCGAGCCGTTGAGGCATCTACGTATCTCGTTGAAGCAGGAATCAGGTCAAACATAGTTCTAGACTACGCTAGGAGTATATAGAAAAAATCTAAAGGGTTGATCGAAGCCTACATAGGCCGCCTACGTATTCCTTTCTTGGAAATTCAAGTCATCATGTAGTTCATACCTAAATGAAAAGGATAAATTCTCTTAAGGAGTTGACTAAAGCCAACATAGGCCGCCTACGTATTTCTTTCTTAGAAATTCAGGTCAAACGTAATTCGTACATTTAGGAAAGGGATTCTAGACAATTACATATCATGAGACAAATACTATCATAAAGGCGATTACAAATAAACCAAGGAAACAAAACTAAGACATTCTTCAAACATAGTATCTCTTTACCGCATCAGAATTGATTGGTTTGGTCCACTGTTGATCGTCCATCTCAGATAGGATCAGGGCTCCTCCATATAGTACCTTGCGAACTATGTATGGTCCTTGCCAATTTGGACCAAACTTGCCTTTTTACTCTTCTTGATGAGGAAATATGCATTTGAGGATCAATTGCCCAACTTTGAATGTTTGAGCTCTTACTTTCTTGTTGAAGGCACAAATCATCCTATATTGATACAACTGACCATGACACACAACAACCATTCTCTTCTCATCAATCAACATGAGTTGTTCAAAGAGAGCGTGAGCCCATTCCCTGTTACTTAATTTGGCTTTCTGAATAATTCTTATGGAAGGTATTACAACTTCGGTGGGTATCACAGCTTCAATCCCATAAGCATGTACATAAGAGGTTGCCCCATATGAGGTTCGAACTATTATGTGATACCCTAGCAGAGCATAAGGCAACATCTTATTCCATGATTTATCATTTTCGACCATCTTCCTCAAGATCTTCTTAATGTTCTTATTGGCGGCTTCCATGGCTTCATTCATTTGTGGACGATATGCGGTCGAGTTGCGATGAACAATCTTGAACTAATCACAAATCTCATTCATCAAGTGATTGTTCAAGTTACCCCTATTATCAGTAATGATCGATTCTGGCACTCCAAATCGGCAAACTAAATTATTTCTAACAAAATTTGTAACTTCCTTCTTGGTGACAGCTTTATATGAAACAACTTCGACCCACTTAGTAAAGTAATCAATAGAAACCAAAATGAATCTATTCCCATTTGACGTCAGTAGCTCTATTAGTCCGATAACATTCATACACAAAGCTACAAAAGGTCAAGGTGAACTCATCGTATATAGCTCATGTGGGGGCATTCGGATCAAATATTTGTGTATTTGGCATTTTGGACACTTTTACGCATACTTGCTACAATTATTTTCATAGTCATCCATAAGTAACCAGTTCTCAGAATCTCTCTAGCAAGGACAAATTCGTTTACTTTCATAATTCCGTGGCTTCCCGTCTATGTGGGGCCCGCGGACACCGACGTGCACATACGCTTGTGGCATTCTACATAAAAAATAACCAATAACAATGAATCCCTCATAAAGGAGTCCATTATTAAGTTGTTCTATTAGATATTTTCCATAATTATATTAGATAGGATTATATTTTTTGATACATGAATTCTCTTTCAATTTAAATTTTTCAGTAGTTACTCATATTAAAGATATTTATACATCACATTTAGATGAGTAATTTTAAAAAGTCATGATACATTAGTATATCTTCAAATCAATGCTCCAATTTCAACCATCCTATTATTCGTTGTTCCATTTTATTTTATTTTTTGACTATTTACATTAAATAAATTTGGCTAAAACTTTTTAACTCTTTGCTCCATTTTTCTAATATAGTCAAACTTTTTTATAGTATCAACGTTTGTCTGAAAATTTCATGATGGCTATAAAGAGATGATGTTATATATGTATACTGACAGTGAGAAGTCAGAGTTTTCATTAAGGGATTCAAGAAAAATATCTTAATAGTACTGACAAATAAGCATGTCAATTCTGAAGGTGGGATAAAAATAATATTATAATTACGGAAGAATAGTTGAATAATTTATCGAAAAACATTTAGATCACTTCATTACGGAACATAAAACTTTTGTTTTCATGAAAAAACATCTTTTGATACATAATGTACATGGCACAAGAGAAAAGTATATTATCAGCAAAAAAGTAAAATAAACAAATAACAACTTGATCAATGTGATGGCCATCTCCTGAATCCTTGGTTTAGAGCTTTACCTTAGTCGGACTTCAGTAAGTATCGGACTTGGCTCCTCTCTATTTTCACTCTCTTTATTTTTTCCAAGTCCCCCTTTCGATTAATGACATATGGCTTAATTAAAATGAATGGCTAAGATTTAATTTATTTTAAACTAAACTCTCAAGCATGGTTAATATAATGATTTATTAAATCAACTAAAATAGATTACTTATCCAATATTCCCTCCTAATTATTCCTCTTTAACTTCTTCTCATTCCCTCCAAATTTATCAATTCTAAAAAGCTCATAAATTACATAAGAAATAAAATGAGGGTCGTACGACTGGTGAAAATATTATATATTTTTGTAAGACGTTAATTAGCATTAGTCCCTATAAGAAACAAGAGTAAAAGTAGCCTCAACACTACAAATATGTTCCATAACTTCTTGCAATAAACTATTAGCACTCAACTAAAACTGAAAAATAATGAGATATGCACTTCAAGATCCATTACTTTATTTGTCGTTGGAATTGAGTATGTAACTTTCTTTGTTATTCCTCATTTGACTTTCTTAGTATAGATAGAACATTGTATTTTACTACTTAAAAAAAACATTGACATTTAAATTAATCATTTACTAGTTACTACCTTTTATGTTAAGACATGTTAATTTCAAGACCAGAGAATAAGAGAAATCATGACTGTCTACAAGTTATTAATTTTAAGGAGTTGGGGTGGAAGTAACTAGAGTTTGAATTAATGGACAAAAATAATTTGCAATTGATGATTAAGCACTATTATTTGTAAATAGAATACACATTAAATCAAATAAGCTAACCCGCAGGAGTTGGCTGAGTTAGTTGTTGGACTTGGAGTATATATTATTAACCATGCATTTAGATGTATGCTCTATTCTAACAATTAATTATTATGGTTAAAAGTTTGAGTGGGAGATTGATAGGATATATACTAGTAATCACGTATTTGAATATAATATTTATTATAGAAAAATTATTTATTTAATTTTAATAAAGAATTAAATAGATCATAATCTATTTATTAGTAATCACGGTTTATTTGTTTTCTTTCTATCGATTTTTTGAAAAAAATAATTTTAGTGGTAAAAATATAAAACGGTTTAATTATATCCATAATCTTAGGTGGGTTGCCAAATTAGAATTGATAAATTTTGAGGGAATGAGAAAAAGTTAAGAGCAATAATTGGGAGGGAACATTGGATAAACAATCTATTTTAGTTGATATAATAGTATTTATAATATTAACCATGGTTGCTGGTTTAATTTAAAATAAACTAAATCTTAGTTGTTTATTTTAATTAAGCCACGTGTCATTAATCAATAGGGGGACTTGAAGAAAATGGAGAGGAGCAAAGTCCATAAGTATCACACATAGGATGAGAAATAAAAAAGATCTTGAATCATTACATTGGAAGAGAAATTAAAAATGAATCATTAACTAGGAACCAATTACCAAATAATAACTACTAGAAGCGCAAGTACGTTCGCAAAAAGCATGCAATTATTGCAACATAGTGAAGAAAAATAAACTAGTAGTCTAATGTTGTGTGCCCTTTCCATTTTCATATCCCATTGATTCTCAATTATACTACTATAAATAATAAAACAAAATTAAAATGAATGTAGCTAGCTATAAGCCATTTATTAACGGCTTCTTCAAATTTTGAAGTTACTAGTTTTCATGCTAGCTACTAGCACATAAACTTAATGTGTTAATTTCATAATCTTCACGAACAACATCCCAACATCGCCGTAAGTTGGCAGCTCAAGTCAAGATATGTTATTGCCTTGACGTGATAAGCAAGTTGGTATCCCTGCAAAAAAAAGAAATTAAAATTTTTTTTTGGGAAAAATAGAAAACATACACACCAATTGAGTTATCTTTATAAATTTAAAAAATGATAGTTACCTCAACTCAACCACGGTGACATCATTAACATTTCTTCGTGATGTACTTGAAAAGAAATAGTTTCAGTAAAAATCACTCACTCACTTCGATACTAAAATAAAACAGTATTTCACCCCTAATCAAAATAAATTTCATGTATAATTGAAAATGATTATCATACCAGTATTTGTTCCATCCAACCACAATCACTCGAGAATTCTTAATATGATCCTTAACAGAGTTACGCCACTATGAAAAAAAGAAAGGAAAGGATTAATTCTTATTATAATAATTAAAATACGACTAAAAAATATAATTATTACTTACTATATCTCTCATGGCATTATAGCTTGCCCTGCCCTATCAAGTACTGAAAAATGCAGTATAACAAAATCAACCGCCGGGAAATACCAAGGCGTCGCTGCATCAGTGACATTTCTATCGGCCTGTGGCTGCCTCATTTCCATCATCGTGAAATGAAATGCATGGTTGGCCCAGATGTCGCCCGGAAATCAGTACTCCATATGTCGAATGTTCTCGAAGCTCTCAGAGTCTATATAAATTAAAAACAAATTATATTAAATATATATATATATATAGTAATACTATGATTTATCAAGACACAAAAATACATCATACCGACCATCTGCGGTCTAGCCATGCAACCTCTCCATAAATCAGAACTTGGATTCGGAACATTAATGCCTTCTCTTTGAAAATTTCCCACAAACAACAGACTAATTCTATCCCGAGAAGCGAAGGATCGAATTTTCGGAAGATTCTTTTTGATAAAGAAAGAACAGCGAGAACAAGCGGGACTGTGTGTTGATATACCATTTTCAAGTATTGTGCAGACATTCACTTTACACAAATGCCTTGACACCAATTCAGCTAAACGAAGTAAGAATACTATGATACTTGCAGCAATCCTAGCTCGATCCTCCCACGAGCTGTTCCTAACAGTTTTTAAAGCAATTCTTAAACCTTCAATTCAACGACATACTTTTCAAACCCATTTTGATTGGGTTCAGCAAGAATTGCTTGATTATTTCCCCTCTCAATTAGCATTTTCTTTCCCTGCATAGTGATATTGTTTCTTATACTAAAATAAACATCAAAGAATGTTACATAAACAATAGCAGCTGCAGCAGAAAAAGCCCAATAAGCAAGGGCTAGCTTGAGTTGAGGAGAAGTGTTAAATTGCCATTGCTCTCGGGTAGTAATGACAGCTTCCGCGACGATATTGTACAAGAACATCAAGTTGAGAGCAGCGTTACCCGCCCCGTAGTAGTAGCTCCCTCCTAAGCTGAAAAAGAGTGCAACAGTTGGCACTAACATTAACATAACCGGTGTAAACCATCCAGGCACCATTTTCTTTCTCTGCAACTATTCACCTTCTTTCTCTAATAGTGTGGTGAATAACTGAATATTTGCTTTATATAGGCAAATGCAATGCATGGGATGGGCTTTCCAAAAAAAAATAAAAAAATTATTACGTGTAAGGGATAGAGAGTGTAGTTGTAGGACCCCTTTCAATGCTTGACAAGTGTCTATTGTGGGACACAAAATTTCCCATTTTTCTTTTCTTCTTTTTTGTTGCTCAAATTATTTCAAAAATTCTTTTTCATTTTTAAGTACACATTTTGACAATGACTTATGAGTATTATTTATTCAAAAGATAGCTCATCTCATAGAATATTTATAAGATATTTTATGGTGCCATTGCACTCAATATACTAAATACATACTCTCTCTCTCTCCATATATAACCAATTATCTTGTCATGCGCCCACCCACCTTTCTGAATAACAGAATAATCACTAATTGGACACCTCATCCTTAACCCCCCCCCCCCCCTCAACCTTTCTGAATAACAGAATAACCACTAATTGAACACCTCATCCTTAACCCCCCCAACCTTTTTGAATAACAGAATAACCACTAATTGAATACCTCATTCTTAACCCCCCCCCCCCCCCCAACCTTTCTGAATAACAGAATAACCACTAATTGGACACCTCATCCTTAACCCCCCCCCCCCCCCAACCTTTCTGAATAACAGAATAACCACTAATTGGACACCTCATCCTTAACCCTCCCCCCAACCTTTCTGAATAACAGAATAACCACTAATTGGACACCTCATCCTTTAATATGATGAAACATTAAGATGTTAGGATCAAATTTTATGTAATTTATCTTTAAAACTAAAATATATAATTATTTGAAGACAAGATGGAGTATTTGATCATTAGTGCATAGAAAAAACCGCCCAAAAAGGTGTTAGAATATTGTATGATAGTTGGCGGAAATTCTTTTATATGATTCATGATGGTATATATGTCTTTTTCTTTTTTTTACCTTTATGAAGAATAACTAAATAAAACATTGATAAATTATAGAAAAATATATATGAAGAAAAAAATTTAAATATAAAATAGTTAATCAGTGACTTGATATAAATACATCACCTGGTCAAGAGTAAGGGTGTCTAACGGGCCGGGCCGGGCCAACCCGGAACCGACCCCCCCCATTTTACCCGGGTTACGGGCCGGTTACGGGCCGGGTTTGGCGTTAACCGGGCCGGGCCAACACAGAAAAAATTAAAACTCACCCGAACCAGGCCCACTTAACCCAATCCGGTCAAACCCACCAAGACCCGGTCAAACCCGATTAAAAATCGGTCAAACCCATTTAAAAAATAAATAAATAATCCAATATACACTATATACACTCCAATATACACTATATACACTATATACACTCCAATATACAATATATATTTTTTAAAAAATATATAAAGTATAAACAATTACACATATATACGTACCATTCAATATATAATTATATATGACTATACGTACTACTTTAAATAAAACATATGCTATAATAGTATAATATATATATATATACACTACAATATATATATATACTAATTTATAAAACATATACACATGTATACGTTAAATATATACTACTTTAGAAGATATACACACATATATATGCACCATTCAATATATATGTACTACTTTAAATAAAATATATACTACAATATAGTGATATACATATATATATATACAACAATATGTATATATATATAGTTACATACTAATTTATAAAACATATACACTTGTATACTTTAAAGATATACGTCTATAGAAGATATATACACATATATACGAACCATTCAATATATATGTACTACTTTAAAAAAAGTATATACTACAATATATATACTAATTTATAAAACATAAAGTAATGTATACGTTAAATATACACGTCTATAGAAGATCTATTCACATATATACAATCTATTCTATGTATATGTAATACTTTAAATGAGATATATACAATATATATACATTACAATATATATTTGTATAGTTATATACTAATTTATAAAATATATACACATGTATACGTTAAATATACACGTCTATAGAAGATCCATTCACATATATACACTCTATTCTATGTATATGTAATACTTTAAATGAAATATACTATAATGTATATACATTACAATATATATTTGTATAGTTATATACTAATTTATAAAACATATACATATGTATACATTAAATATACACTTCTACAGAAGATATATACACGTGTATATGCACCATTCAATATATATGTACTACTTTAAATAAAATATATACTACAATATAGTGATATACATATATATATATACAACAATATGTATATATATATAGTTACATACTAATTTATAAAACATATACACTTGTATACTTTAAAGATATACGTCTATAGAAGATATATACACATATATACGCACCATTCAATATATATGTACTACTTTAAAAAAAGTATATACTACAACATATATACTAATTTATAAAACATAAAGTAATGTATACGTTAAATATACACGTCTATAGAAGATCTATTCACATATATACAATCTATTCTATGTATATGTAATACTTTAAATGAGATATATACAATATATATACATTACAATATATATTTGTATAGTTATATACTAATTTATAAAATAAATACACATGTATACGTTAAATGTACACGTCTATAGAAGATCCATTCACTCTACTCTATGTATATGTAATACTTTAAATGAAATATACTATAATGTATATACATTACAATATATATTTGTATAGTTATAAACTAATTTATAAAACATATACACATGTATGCATTAAATATACATTTATATAGAAGATATATACACGTGTATACGCACCATTCAATATATATGTACTACTTTAAATAAAATATATACTACAATATAGTGATATACATATATATATATATAGTTACATACTAATTTATAAGACATATACACTTGTATACTTTAAAGATATACGTCTATAGAAGATATATACACATATATACGGACCATTCAATATATATGTACTACTTTAAAAAAAGTATATACTACAACATATATACTAATTTATAAAACATAAAGTAATGTATACGTTAAATATACACGTCTATAGAAGATCTATTCACATATATACACTCTATTCTATGTATATGTAATACTTTAAATGAGATATATACAATATATATACATTAAAATATATATTTGTATAGTTATATACTAATTTATAAAATATATACACATGTATACGTTAAATGTACACGTCTATAGAAGATCCATTCACTCTATTCTATGTATATGTAATACTTTAAATGAAATATACTATAATGTATATACATTACAATATATATTTGTATAGTTATATACTAATTTATAAAACATATACACATGTATACATTAAATATACACTTCTATAGAAGATATATACACGTGTATACACACCATTCAATATATATGTACTACTTTAAATAAAATATATACTACAATATAGTGATATACATATATATATATACAACAATATGTATATATATATATAGTTACATACTAATTTATAAAATATATACACTTGTATACTTTAAAGATATACATCTATAGAAGATATATACACATATATACGCACCATTCAATATATATGTACTACTTTAAAAAAAGTATATACTACAACATATATACTAATTTATAAAACATAAAGTAATGTATACGTTAAATATACACGTCTATAGAAGATCTATTCACATATATACACTCTATTCTATGTATATGTAATACTTTAAATGAGATATATACAATATATATACATTACAATATATATTTGTATAGTAATATACTAATTTATTAAATATATACACATGTATACGTTAAATATACACGTCTATAGAAGATCCATTCACATATATACACTCTATTCTATGTATATGTAATACTTTAAATGAAATATACTATAATGTATATACATTACAATATATATTTGTATAGTTATATACTAATTTATAAAACATATACATATGTATACATTAAATATACACTTCTATAGAATATATATACACGCGTATATGCACCATTCAATATATATGTACTACTTTAAATAAAATATATACTACAATATAGTGATATACATATATATATATACAACAATATGTATATATATATAGTTACATACTAATTTATAAAACATATACACTTGTATACTTTAAAGATATACGTCTATAGAAGATATATACACATATATACGCATCATTCAATATATATGTACTACTTTAAAAAAAAGTATATACTACAATATATATACTAATTTATAAAACATAAAGTAATGTATACGTTAAATATACACGTCTATAGAAGATCTATTCACATATATACACTCTATTCTATGTATATGTAATACTTTAAATGAGATATATGCAATATATATACATTACAATATATATTTGTATAGTTATATACTAATTTATAAAATATATACACATGTATACGTTAAATATACACGTCTATATACACATGTATGCATGTGTATATATTTTATAAATTAGTATATAACTATACAAATATATATTGTAATGTATATATATTGTATATATCTCATTTAAAGTATTACATATACATAGAATAGAGTGTATATATGTGAATAGATCTTCTATAGACGTGTATATTTAACGTATACATTACTTTATGTTTTATAAATTAGTATATATCTTGTAGTATATACTTTTTTTAAAGTAGTACATATATATTGAATGGTGAGTATATATGTGTATATATCTTCTATAGACGTATATCTTTAAAGTATACAAGTGTATATGTTTTATAAATTAGTATGTAACTATATATATATACATATTGTTGTATATATATATATATGTATATCACTATACTGTAGTATATATTTTATTTAAAGTAGTACATATATATTGAATGGTGCATATATATGTGTATATATCTTCTAAAGTAGTATATATTTAACGTATACATGTGTATATGTTTTATAAATTAGTATATATATATATCGTAGTGTATATATATATATATTATACTATTATAGCATATGTTTTATTTAAAGTAGTACGTATAGTCATATATAATTATATATTGAATGGTACGTATATATGTGTAATTTTTTATACTTTATATATTTTTTTAAAAATATATATTGTATATTGGAGTGTATATAGTGTATATTGGAGTGTATATAGTGTATATTGGATTTTTTATTTATTTTTTAAACGGGTTTGACCAGTTTTTAACCGGGTTTGACCGGGTCTTGGTGGGTTTGACCGTATTGGGTTAAGTGGGCCGGGTTCGGGTGGTTTTTAATTTTTTTACTGTTTGGCCCGGCCCGGCCCGGCCCGGTTAACCCCAAACCCGGCCCGTAACCGGGCCGGTTCCGGGTTGGCCCGGCCTGGCCCGTTAGACACCCTTAATATACACACATAAACCTATTGTTCTAGTTGGTTTTTGGAATGTTTTGCAAATATTGGTTGTATGGAATGATGGAAGAGAATTGTGGTGTTGGGTTGCTAATACTAGATGCCAAACATTTCATTGTAGATAAGTGATTTGTAAAGGCGGGAAGTTGTGTTGAATTGGTATCCGAATCTACAACGAGGTATGTAAAGCATACTCTAACAATGTTCTTTTGCATGAAAACACCAATGTTCCATCAAATAAGATTTCGAGGTTGTCCAAAAACATGTATTGTTCTACATTACCAACGAAGTTGTTTCCATTCTATAAAGTGTAAAAATGTTTCATTGATATACCAAAAGGCTCCTATTTCATTGTTGTGATATTGATGATTCTGAAACACATTGTTGATGTACCAATAAGTCTTTATAACATCGTTATTGTATAGAAGGTCTATTACTTAATTCCTATTGATGTATCATTGTTCCAAAGGTACTATATTGGCATGAACACTAATGTAATAATCTCAAAAGCTTTTGAACTAAGTTATTGGAAAGATCTCTTATGTGTGTTACTTGATATACGTGTGGGTGGTATCCCAGGGGCATAAGCCTAGCATGGGTCGATCCCTATTTATGTGTTTATGGGTGGTATCCCAGGGGCATAAGCCTAGCATGGGTCGATCCCAGTTGATATGTACTGGAGGCAGCCTAATGGTTACAGTACGGTACAGTATTGATTATTGTTAGGTGGTTGGAAGTTCGGGAGGAGGAGGTAATGGCGAATGATAATTGTAAAGAATGAAATGAACGAATGTATACCGTTCCACAAATGTGTTTGAATTCAAGAACCCAATTCAGATTAATGATAATGTACATGATCCTAAAAGTGTTTATGATGTGTGGTTCACTTCTATTATGATTTATTCACTTGCGTCTGATTTTCTTGATTCCCCATATCACATATGATTATTTACAGCTTTACATACTCAGTACATATTTCGTACTGACGTCCCTTACGGGGGACCTGCATTTCATGTTGCAGGCACAGGTGCTTCAGCTCACTCACAGCATAGATAGGAGCCAGGTCATACAGCTATTGTTGGTGAGCTCCAGTTTGCTTCGGAGCTTTCCGAGTCGGTTCCTTATGTTTTGTCATTGTACAGGAGTCGTGTGTGGGCGGGGGTTTGTCCCGACCCTAGTTATGTCATGTATATCCTAGAGGCTTTGTAGACATAAGGAAGGGTAAAGTCATGGAAGTTTATATAGTCATGTTATATTTGTATATGTGGTGGCCCCGACGGCCAAGTGTTATATATATATATTTGTGTGTGTTGTGCTGATATAGGTAATTAGATTCTTCTATATGCAACGAAGTGCTGTCCAAATTTTTGGTGACATGTAAGTGAAAGTACAGGTATTTGAACGGATTCTCCCGGGCCTTCTCGGCTTCGGGTGCCAGTCCGGCCCGATGGAATTTTGGGGCGTGACATATTTATACGCAGACCATATCATTCTTTCAGTTGAAGTAGATAGGCTGTTTTCAATAAATTCTCGACTTAGGACTGATAGCAGTATAACAAACACAAATCATAAATGCATATAGACTAGTACAGTCTCCAAAATAATACTATGACCACAAGATAATACTAAAAATCACGCACAAGAAACTTCAGACCCAAATAAAGAACGTTCTTCTATTATTACCGATGCACTCTCCCCCTACCCCTCTACCCTAATCCGTGCTCTCCACACCTTCCTATCAAGGGTCATGTCTTCCGTAAGCTATAGCTACTCCATATCATGCCTAATCACCTCCCTCCGATATTTCTTCGGCCCACCTCTACCCCACCTAAAATCATCCATAGCCAGTGTCTCATGCCTCCGCACTGGAGCTTCAGAGCCCCTCCTCATCACATGCTCGAACCAACGTAACCTTATTTCTCGCATCTTATTCTTCACCAAAGCCACTCCCTCCTTCTCCCGGATAATCTCATTCCCCACCCTATCTCATAAATATTTTTGTTTATAAGGGGATTTATAAAATGTTTTATGGTGCCATTGAACTCACGATTATTTCATTGTATAAAGTATTTTATGTATATTTTTGAATTATTCTAATATTATTTGTTGACACTCATACTTAAAAAAAATAAAAATATATGCACTTGATTGAATCTTATGTTATTTACTCGATACATTGTTCTTTGTTTTTATTTTTTATTATTTCCTTATAAACTTTCGAATTTGCTTTTACTTTTTTCTGTTTCATCCCATCAACTAAATGACCGCAATTTAGATTTCTTAAGTTAAGACATGCAGTCGAGTCCCCCCCCCCCTCACTGTTGAGACAAAGGGTGTCAAACGGGCGGGTCCGACCCGGCCCGACCCGGCCCTATTAGCTAACCCGGCCCGGTTTGACCCGGCCCGGTTTGACCCGGCCCGGTAAGCCCTAGGGCTTAAGGGTTCCGGGTCCCGGGCCGTTTTTTTTTTTAAAATGGGCCCGGTTAACCCGGCCCGGACCAAGCCCGGTCCAGGCCCGCCGGTTAACCGGCCCGGCCCGGAATATAAAAAAAAAATTAATTTTGGGCCAACTAGCCGTTGGCCCAACGGCTATATAGCCGTTTTTGGGTCCAAACGGCTAGTTTGAGCCCATTTAATTAAAAGAAAAAAAAAAACTTTAAAAAATATTTTTTAATCCCCAAAAAAAATCTATAAATACCCTACAACTTCAAATCATTTTTCACACAATTTTTCACTCTCTCAAATCTCATACTCTCTCAAATCTCAATTCTCAATTCTCTAATATTCAATATATTTAATTTCTTAAAGTGTTCACTTTAATTTTTTAATTTTCGTTTACAAAGTACGAGCGGAAGTTTCCAAAGTCGCAATCTTCGGATACTTCCAAAATTTGGTATTGTCGTTCCATCTCTTACGTTTAATTTTTATTTATTGTATTAATTGTTTATTATTTAATTTTATTATATTTGTGTATTTTGAATATTTTTAGTTTAATTTAATTTATATTATGGATAAATTAAAAAACCTCGCTGCTAAAGGTGTTAAAATTTTTTGTCCCGGAAGCGGTAGTGGTAGTAAAAAGCGAATTACTAGTGGTAGAGGTAGTTCAAGTAATAGATATACCCGTGTGCCTTCGCCTCCGGTACCGCTTGGTACACCTTTTGAGGAAGAAATAGGTGTAGGTGCTCACGATATGGATTATGTAGAAGCTCAGGAAAATTATGGTATAGAAGAAGAAAATGAAGTAGATGCAGTTAATTTAGACGAAGATAATGAAAATATTGCTGAAACACCCGCAGTAGGAGATGCTAACGTTAGATCTGAATCAGTTAATCTCCCTTCCCGTCCTCCCAGTGCCCCAAAACCTCGTAAAAGAACTAGTATTGCATGGCAATTTTTTGAACGTATATCAGATATTGAGGTGCAGTGCAATATTTGTCAACAAATATATAAGCATAGAAGTGGAGGCAAACAAGGGGGTACGGGTACGTTAATGAGACATATAGATGAAGATCACAAAAGAGAGTTAAATATTGCAAAAGGTGGTGGGGATGTTGGTGGGTCAACGCAAACTAGAATGGACCCAACAACCGGTCAAGTAGCGAAAAAGTATAATAAATTGAGGGACAGGGAAGAAATAGCTAAAATGGTAGCTGTGGGTTGTTTGCCTTTTAGTTTTCCTTCTTCTGATGCTTTTATTCGTTATATACAAGCAATTTATAATCCTATGTTTAATGGTATTCCTAGAACTACTTGTCGGTCTGATATTTTTAGACTCCATTCACAATATTGTTTTTATTTATCAACATTGTTAAAAAATATTCAATGTAGATTGTCCCTAACTTCTGATCTTGGTCGTGCTGTAAATAAAAATGATTATTTAACCGTTACTTGTCATTGGATGGATAGTAATTTCGTGATGCAAAAACGTATTCTTGCTTTTTTATATGATGAAGATCGTAAACATACTGGATAATTTATTGCTGATTCTATTGTTAAAATTGTCGGATACTATGGTATAGAAAATAAAATTTTATGTATTGCTTTTGATAATGCTTCTAACAACAAGACTGCTATAACAAAAATAAAATCTACGCTATCTCCGTCCTTGCCTGAAATTTTTCATATTAAGTGTGCATGTCATATATATAATTTAATTGTAAAAGATGGTCTTGAGTTTTTTGAGCTTTATATTGAAAAAATTCGTCTTGCCGTTGGTTTTATTCAAGGAAATAATCGTAGATCGAGAATTAGAGAATTTAAAGTTAAATGTCAAGAAAATGGACTTACACCGATTTTGATGCCTGAGGAAATTGATACTAGATGGAATTCTACGTATGAGTTTTTAAAAACTTGTTATAAATATAGAATTCCTATTACACTAGCTTTTAACCAACATTGCGGTTCATTTGCTGATTCTGCTGATTGCATGCTACATAATTCTGATTGGGTTGTAATTAATGATCTTGTTATGTTTTTAGAAAATTTTTATGTAGCTACGGTTGAATTTTCCGGTGCTTACTATCCTACTGTTTGTAATATTTTGGCATATATAGCCGATATTTCTGGTTTGCTCCAACAATATAAAAATAAAGAAGGTTATAAAGAAGCTGTTGGCGCCATGTTTACGAAATTTAAAAAATATTTTTTCCCGATTCCCCCTATTTACTTGGTTGGTGCTATGCTAAATCCGTGCATGAAATATAATAATATGTGTCACTTTAGTACTCTTATTTATACTAACTTAGAAATAAATACTAACCATGATTCTGAACAACTACAGCCTGATTTGTGGACGGCTACGGCTGATGCAAAAGATTATATAGAAAAATTATATAATCACTATGCTGATTTATTTGATTCAGCCGTACCTACAAATATCACTCCAACTGTCGCTCTTTATCCTCCCGAGGAGCCATCATCTTCTAAAAGGCCGGCACATAGTGGTTTTTCTGATTCGTTTTATGATTTAAATTGTTGGAACAGTGTTGATGAGAGAACTTACACATCAACTTATCGGGAAGAGCTGAAATATTATCTTCGGACGGCACCAGAGGATCGCAGACGACGGATCAACACGCTGGATTGGTGGAGGAATAATGAATCACAATATCCTGTGCTTTCAAGATTAGCTAGAGATATCTTGAATGTTCCAATGTCAACCGTTGCATCAGAGAGCGCCTTCAGTCAGGGACGACAGCAGCTTGGAGACAACCGACACTCATTGGGAAGCAATGCAATGAATGTTCTAGTTTGCCTCAGAGATTGGATTAGAGCGGAAAGAAGAAACCAAGGAATGGAACCGGAGCCGAGCGACGAGCTGAAACTAGAAGAAATTATGACTTCACGGGAGAACTCAGCAGAATCAAGTCCAATGCATGGTTTTGCCCCCGTTGACTTTGATTATCCTATGCAAGTTCCCATTAATATTAACATGAATGAGTTGGAAAAAATGATGCATAATTTATAGATTTTTCATTCATGTAAATTATAAATTTTGGATCATTTTGCAATCTATAAAATTCCCCAAATTCATTCAGTCCTTAGTCGTTCTTTTTTATTTTTTTTTGAATAAATTTTGAATATTTGTGCATATATCTTCTATAGAAGTGTATATTTAACGTATACATGTGTATATGTTTTATAAATTTGTATATAAGTATATCTATACATATTGTAATGTATATATAATGTAGTATATTTTATAAGTAGTAGTATATATACATTTAATGGTGCGTATACACGTGTATATATCTTCTATAGAAGTGTATATTTAATGTATACATGCGTATATGTTTTATATATTAGTATATAACTATACAAATATATATTGTAATGTATATACATTATAGTATATTTCATTTAAAGTATTACATATACATAGAATAGAGTGTATATATGTGAATGGATCTTCTATAGACGTGTATATTTAACGTATACATGTGTATATATTTTATAAATTAGTATATAACTATACAAATATATATTGTAATGTATATATATTGCATATATCTCATTTAAAGTATTACATATACATAGAATAGAGTGTATATATGTGAATAGATCTTCTATAGACGTGTATATTTAACGTATACATTACTTTATGTTTTATAAATTAGTATATATATTGTAGTATATACTTTTTTTAAAGTAGTACATATATATTGAATGGTGCGTATATATGTGTATATATCTTCTATAGACGTATATCTTTAAAGTATACAAGTGTATATGTTTTATAAATTAGTATGTAACTATATATATATACATATTATTGTATATATATATATGTATATCACTATATTGTAGTATATATTTTATTTAAAGTAGTACATATATATTGAATGGTGCATATATATGTGTATATATCTTCTAAAGTAGTATATATTTAACGTATACATGTGTATATGTTTTATAAATTAGTATATAAGTATATCTATACATATTGTAATGTATATATAATGTAGTATATTTTATAAGTAGTAGTATATATACATTTAATGGTGCGTATACACGTGTATATATCTTCTATAGAAGTGTATATTTAATGTATACATGCGTATATGTTTTATAAATTAGTATATAACTATACAAATATATATTGTAATGTATATACATTATAGTATATTTCATTTAAAGTATTACATATACATAGAATAGAGTGTATATATGTGGATGGATCTTCTATAGACGTGTATATTTAACGTATACATGTGTATATATTTTATAAATTAGTATATAACTATACAAATATATATTGTAATGTATATATATTGCATATATCTCATTTAAAGTATTACATATACATAGAATAGAGTGTATATATGTGAATAGATCTTCTATAGACGTGTATATTTAACGTATACATTACTTTATGTTTTATAAATTAGTATATATATTGTAGTATATACTTTTTTTAAAGTAGTACATATCTTTTGAATGGTGCGTATATATGTGTATATATCTTCTATAGACGTATATCTTTAAAGTATACAAGTGTATATGTTTTATAAATTAGTATGTAACTATATATATATACATATTATTGTATATATATATATGTATATCACTATATTGTTGTATATATTTTATTTAAAGTAGTACATATATATTGAATGGTGCATATATATGTGTATATATCTTCTAAAGTAGTATATATTTAACGTATACATGTGTATATGTTTTATAAATTAGTATATATATATATATATTGTAGTGTATATATATATATATTATACTATTATAGCAAATGTTTTATTTAAAGTAGTACGTATAGTCATATATAATTATATATTGAATGGTACGTATATATGTGTAATTGTTTATACTTTATATATTTTTTTAAAAATATATGTTGTATATTGGAGTGTATATAGTGTATATTGGATTTTTTATTTATTTTTTAAACGGGTTTGACCGGTTTTTAACCGGGTTTGACCGGGTCTTGGTGGGTTTGACCGGATTGGGTTTAGTGGGCCGGGTCCGGGTGGGTTTTAATTTTTTTACTGTTTGGCCCGGCCTGGCCCGGCCCGGTTAACGCCAAACCCGGTCCGGAACCGGCCCGGAACCCGGGTAAAATGGGAGGGCCGGTTCCGGGTTGGCCCGGCCTGGCCCGTTAGACACCCCTAGTTGAGACACCCTCGCCTTTATAATTTTTTCCTAGATTACATATAAATGCTTTTGAGTTAATAGTAATTTTTTTATTTACTCATCAAATACTAGAAAATAAGTTAGAAACCAATTTGTTTTTCAAGAAATTACTTTTCACGAAAAATATATTTTACTTTATTTCCTCTTTTCTCGTATTAGTTTGGATAAAAATTTTGGAAAACATATTTTCTCTGAGAAAACAAATTCATTCAAAATGCTAATTTATTTGTTTGACAGCTTGCATGTTTATATAGTTCAAATTATATCATGAACTACGCTTAGAGCCTGACCAGAAGTCAGATCGATATTATTAAGGGTTGAATTATTTTTCATTAAAATTAAAATTAACGAATTTGAATACATACATAGTTGAATAGTATTAAAATATTAGTAGTAATATAATTAAATTTGAAAATTACGCAACAATTAACCCCCTCCTTCTCATATTTGATTGGCTTAAATGTTTTGAAAAAAAAAATTTCAAACAATTTATTTTTCTCAAATTTAAAAAAAAAAAAGACTTTTCTTCAAAAAAAATATATATATATTTTTCACAACTCAACCTCAAACCCTAACTTTCCACCTTAATAGTCTTTTGAACTCTTTTGTCGTGACACTTTTTTTTTATCTCTTTAGAAAATAGTGATAAGTTCTAATAGTCTTCTAATACACAATAAACTCTGGATATATCTAACGAAAATATATAATTAGTTATTTTTTTTATAATTACTTTGTAAGAATGGAGATTTGTGTAAATATAATAAGTTAAGATGCATATTTGTGTTATTTCTCCTTTTTCTGAATTGATTGTTTCATTCCTTTCGTTTTAATGCGAGTTAGATTTGAGATAGAATTAGGAATTGAACCAGAGAGGGAGTTATATGACATGTCTAAGATCACAAGATTTCTCTACAAATTCAAGCATCCTAGATCCATTTCATCAAGATTCAAGAACAAGTTCAAAGGCCCTTGGATTCAAGTACAAGTCAAGATTAAGTTCATCAAATCCACAAATTAAGATCTCGTAATGTCCCACCTGTTCAGACGCTTAAATCGAGCTGGAAAGAGCCTACATGACCCCTAGATCGAGTATAAATCACTTTGGGATGAGTTTAGAGGTGTTAGGGATGATTTTAGGCTTGAAAAAGGGTCATACGTCACAAGGAGAAACCCGTGCGCTAACCCCGTGCCACGTGGACCACTGCGGCGGGCTACCGCCTCACGGACGCGTTGGACCCGTGCCGTGCGGTGGGCAGCCTGCATTTGGGCTCGCGTTGTGAGGGGGAAGCCACGCTTCCAAGCGTGCGCCACAACCCCCCTCCCCCCTCCTTCTTTCATTGATGGGATGTCGTTTTAACCCGTTTTAGGGGTGTTTAAGTCTTTTTAAACTGTTAAAACATTTCTCCATTCACCCAAAAACGTTCCTAAGTCACTGAAAATTAAGCACTCAAATCGCATTCTAACTTTTTTTAATTAATTCACAAAAGGGGAGAACTATCTAGGGTTCAAGGCTCTTAAGACTAGACCGAATGTATAACTACATATTCACTCTTTTTTTTTTTTTAACAAAAAATCTCAAATTTTCTAATTTCTAAAATAACCTCATTTAAATTATATATCATTTTTAAATCATATTTTATATATTTATCTTTAAAAAATGCATTTAAATTCTAAATATTTATTATAAAAGGTATGATAAATACTACTCTACAATGAAAAACTGCTTTTGAATTATTGAACTTAAAAAAA
The DNA here is from genome assembly GCA_030864215.1 of Capsicum pubescens. Taxonomy (NCBI): domain Eukaryota; kingdom Viridiplantae; phylum Streptophyta; class Magnoliopsida; order Solanales; family Solanaceae; genus Capsicum; species Capsicum pubescens. The sequence continues at coordinate 5,884,589 of CM061541.1, read as the reverse complement.
AAAAAAAAAAAGAAGAAAGAAAGGAAGTGTATTGACTAAATTCTATGTCCAAACAATGGAATTTGCCAAGCATAGAAAGGGGTCATCTATGCCTCCTCACACAGAGAACAAATTTAATTTCCACACACCCCAACAGAAAAGAAAGAGAAAGATAAGAAAAGGGGAGAATATTTACACCTGCACACACAGTTAGTTACACTTCTCTCATGACTCATATACATACACTCATCACTCCTCCGGTTAAAAATTAATAAGCTATTGCTATTCCAACATCAAATATCTCCCGATCAAGTATATGTAATATGTCATTAAAATTTCTTGTTTTCGTTTTCTCGACTACACTACATGCATGTTATCGAGTTAATTGACATATATTATGAATCAAGGGTGAATTTCTTGGAACGAAACATGAGTTAAGAACCACAAGTTGGAAGAATTTTCATGTTTATCTACATTTATGGGACGTATTTAATTTTTTGCTATGACGAATCTGTGCACATACATCCAACAACAAATCCGATCCGCAGCTACTTAATGACTCCGTATTTATATATTGATGTTTGTTTTAATCCTATGTAGTACTCATATCATTTTCTTAAATTGCATGCAATATTTAGTGTATTTCTTTATCTTGATACGAGTATATACTTGAAATTTTAATTTTATGCCATATATATTCGTTGTTTCCATTGTTCATTTCTCTGGACTACTCTGGAGTATGTAGTCGTGCTTTAATAATTTCTTTCAAAAGCTTTTTCTTAGTGCAATTATCGCAATCGGTGTAATTAGCATTTAGCACTTATATTTCACTCACCATTAATTTAAAATTTTAAATATTTCACGATTGTAGTTGGAGTTATACTGTTTTCTCCATCTTTACAAATTTATTGATTATATTCTATTACGTACTCAAAACATTTAAAAATCTGGAACTTCATAATTTTTTCTTATTCCAACAGTTTTATATTTATTTTTAGATTTTTCAAATCTTCTTAAAATCAAATTTAGTTGATTTAAAATTCTTAAAATATAAAAAGTATCAGTTGTCATTAATTTTGATGACTTCTAATAAGGAAAGGTTTTACCATAAATATATTTAATTAATTTTCAATTCTTAAATTAGAAAAAAATATAAAAATTGTGATGTCTTTTAATAAGGAAAAGTTTTTACCATAAATACATTTAATTAATTTTCAACTCTTAAATATTAGGAATAAATAGTGAAAAAGACGATTTTGCCAATTCACTTTTCTAAGGTCTATATATATATTATAGATTATAGATATAGAATTATAGATATAGATTGATTATAGATATAGATTATAGATATAGATAAATAAATGATCAATTTATCTTTTAAGCTAAATGTACATTTGTTTGTTCAAATATTTCTATAACTTTCTTTTTGCCTACTCTCAACCTGATCACAAACAAGTACGTAAGCAATATATATTTTAAATCACTTAGATGAACTAGTTTTGGACCAGAAATTTGTTATCGTGAATTTAATTTCCTTGTCTCAAATCTGCATAAATGTTAATCGTGAAGTTAATTTAGTATATTGTGTCCTTTTTGGATTAAAATACTTGTAAAGAATCCAAATAAGACAAGAAATCAAACAAACCCTAACAATATATATACCCCTGATGTCATCCTTTTTAAAACAGTAGTTTCTCGACACACGCTTTGCGCGTGTACCTCATATAGACCTTCTCCTATATATTATCTAACTAATTGCCTATATTAACTATAATTATTTATATGATAATATTGTTTGGCTACGTATCAAATACAAAATATAACTAATTAGAGATCTATTTATTTTTCTTAAACATTTTCATGAAAAATATTTTCTTTCCTACCAAACACACCCAAATTCTCTAAACTTTTTTCAAGCGAAATGAAAGGCTTGCAATTAAAAGACGAAAACTTAACTGTCATTACTAAATGAGAGTACTGATTGTGTTGATGCAGTCCACTCATTTCAGAAATTGAATTTAAGGGTCATATTTCAAGATTTATCATTTTATTATATTGTACAAAACTTATCCATCTATTATTCTCGGAACCTATATTTTGCTTGAGCCTTCAATCAACACCCTAAATCTGCTGACTTATTACGAGTGGTTACATATTAATATACGTTAAAATTAAACTAATTCACTTTAAAGTTAAACTCTCTAACTAATTTCTTTTCCAAAAAAAAGTTCTACAATACAAAACTTAATTGATAACCTTCTTCTCTTAGTCTCTTTAGAAAAATCATATTTGATCTTTTTGCAGGAAACACTAATGAATAAAAGAAAAAAAGTAGTAATATGTTTAGGGTTCTTGATTTCTTGGACAAATTTGAATTTGTAGCAAAATTTCAAATACCACCCACTCAATCTAACTACGAAAAATATAAAAACTGGAATTTTGATTACAATCTTCCCAGACAACTCTTTGCTCACCCAAATTTAACAACACGAAGCAGTTCATTGCAAGAATTTTAAAAAGGACAACTATTTTTAGTGACTGTATTTTTTCTTCAAGTTCCAAACATATTTTACATAGTGCTATTTGACCTAAAATAAACGGATTAGCGAGATTGAAATGAAAAGTGAGTGAATTTAACTTTTATATTACATACTATATATGGTCAATCATAATAAGTCATGTGATCTTTTAAAAAGGGCAGCCCGCTGCACTGAAGCTCCGGCTATGCATAGGGTCTGGGGAAGGGCTCCACCAGAAGGGTGTATTGTACGCAGACTTACCTTGCATTTCTGCCAGAGACTGTTTCCAAGGCTTGAACCCGTGGCCTTCTAGTCAATCATGTAATCTTTAAAATTGGAAAAAACTATGAGGTTTAGGATATTGGTTTGTGGGGCGTTCTTGAGCCCAAAAAAAAAAATTTAGGTTAAAGGTATTTTAATACCAATAGGTTAAGAAATGGTACGGCTACAAGATCATTCAATTTAATGATAATCTATTCCATATCGTGTTGTCATGAATTTATGAAATGATCTTAATTCTAATACCCAAGTATTAAAGTTTAACAAATAAGTAGGTTCCATGGAAAACTACAACTATCTTATAACATACGTCGTACAACAAAACTTAAGAGCTTGGGCTGTATATGATGACTGCTATAGAAGCATTCAGACTGTCACAAAATCAAACTGTAACTGCTAGGACACAACAATGTAAGGGAAAAAAACAATTTATGAGCTTGGAAACCATTTATATTCACAACCAAATTCGAAAACTGTCAACTTTAATACTTAAATTTCCAATAGATAATGTCATAATTAATTCAGAAGAAATATACATGGAGAAAGTTCAACAGATACACACCAACTCAGTATCAAATCTCATAAGAAATATCAAAACTTCAACAACTTGTCTTAAATCCTCATTCTCGTTTATTCCTCGTAGGTCTTTAAACCATCCTTCCCAAAGACCAAAATGAAAATAAGAAAAAAGAAAACAAAAGCCTTTCTAGGAAGAGTAAGTGATGCAAACAAAGCATGAAAATGTTAGCTAGCCGGCAATTGCTTATGGAAACGCAACCCACCTCATCATATATACCATTCACTTAATTGGAAGGCATTGTTTTTTCATTAATTCTTAATGGATAAATACATTACAAAAGAATGAAAAGGTTGATTCTTTTTTTTTTTTTTTTAAAAAAAAAAAGCAACCTGGTGCACTAATGCTCCCGCTATGCAGGGTCCGGGGAATGGCCGGCCAAAGATCAAATAATTAATCGTTATAAACAGGAAATAAGGTACTTATATCAACTAAATTGCTAGCAGTTGTTTAAAGATCTTACCTTGACATGAAAATGTATTTCGATGACCTTTCTCTCACAATATCTGACACACGCTCTACATATAATTAGATTAAACTTGTTTTTCGAGTAAAACCACAAAATTTTATAAGAATAAAATCGGGACACGAAATCTCAATACTACAACAATGTGTTTATAAATAAAGTGAGGACTAAAGTGCAAATCACTTTTTGGGAATACATGCATATATATGTTGTTGTTATCTTCTTAATTCATTGCTTTGATGTTGAATGTTTTGCCAACAAATACAGAAGTTGTATTGCCTCGTGTTGAAGAGCGGTGAGCCCTTTCCTCATTGCCTGTGTTTCTTTAAATGTCATGCCATCAACAACATTTGTCACAAGTTTTGAATATATTGGAGCCAAAAACTTCCACAGCAGCACAGGAACAGTAGGTCTATACTTTCGGGATCATAATTTCAACTACGTTACAAGAGAAAGATATAAATATGGCCTATAGATAACTTCTCCGCCTTATTTGTCCTGCAATAACACTGCGCTTTGTATACACAGCAGAAGTGTTCATTTGTAAGAGGTTAAAGAAATCAATGTCCAAATATATGTCCCAGCACTGCATTTAGATCACAAACCTCGAAATGGAAACGTGTTATCCATGTCAAGAGTTGTCACCGCCAAGCACTTAATCCTTATAGCTTTAACCCTCTTCAATGGTTATGGATGACTTCCAGCATATTGTGAGTAACTCCACCACCTGTAACTGGTCGAGTCTGAACTAAATTCATCAATATATATTTTTCTAAATAAACCATCTCTTAAAAAAAGTAAGGATCGAATAACAAATGTGCATGTTTCCAAAATTTTTATCAATGTATACGGCTAAACGAGAATGAGTACAAAAAAGAAAACTTACAAGACAAATTACTGAGCAACTTTTGGCCATAAGGATTAATGATAAGTCACATATATCGTAGCGGCGGAGAACAGTTGATAACCAAGTAAATCCTGGATGAAAGGACTAACAATTAATTTATCCTGGAGCAGCAATATTTAAAGAAATCAATCTAAAAAGTGAGTGTTTTCTGCCAACGGGCACATCTGTTCGTAAGCAGTGTCTTGGTCCTTTATGTCAAAAAAGACTCATTATCCAAACTATTTTGTCAAATACCCACAAGTTTTAAATCTTTTGTCAAATACCCACTTAATTCCACCTCACCACCAATTTTTTCAACTTAACAATTTCAGCCCCAACCTTTATAATAATTCACTTTAACCCAATACTTCCAACTTAATAAACTCACCCACAAGTTTCTACTAATACACTTCAACCCACTCCATCATCCACCACTATATATATAAAAATAATATCTAGGTTTCCAAAAATATTAAAAAATAATAATTTCAAAGGCTAAAAATAGAAAGTGGTTATTTTTCCCACCAAAAAGCTCCGATTCTGGCCACTTTTCCGGCGATCAGCTGTAAATTAGTCCACAAACATCATAAGCTTGTCCATTGCATCCATTGTTACCCCATTTGTTTCCTATCTTCTCAAACACACTTTCCACCATTGTTAAAAAGCTTTAAATCACTCACATTACTCAAAACCACTTTAGAAAGTGCATTACAGCAGCTCAGGCGACTCCAAATTCATTTCTTTATTCCATAAACCCAACAATCATTGATTACAAGCAATATTTGCAATTTCAAGTATTTGTACGAAAATCTGCACAGTCATCGACCCGTCCTCGCCAGTCATCGACCGTGCATACAACACGACATAGACCATAAGCATAATCTACCATCGACCGAAGCTTAATTCTAGGATGTCTATTGCAGAATTTGTTCTGGTTTCTGGTGATTTCATGGGAGAATGGGTGGAGACTTCGAAATGTTGGAAATTGAGATCATTTACCAAGGTGACAATTTCCATTCTTGTTTGCCGCAACAATTCATACGACAAATTTGTTGCAAGCGTAATGCAGAGAGGGGATCTAGATTGCGCGCCGAGCGACGTGGTGATTAGTTATGTAATACATTTGAGGGAAAAGGTGAATCTTACGATCATAAATAGCGATGTACGTGTGATGACCTACATAATGGATGCTGATGCAAATGACTTTAGGCCAATTTTGAGGATAAATGTGGTTGAGAGGTCCTTTGAAGGACCGCTGAATTCATCAGCACCCCCACCGCGGGGCCCGACAATTGACGATGATTTGATCGATGATGATTTGAATGATTACGAGAACGATGTTAATGGTACAATTAATATGGAAGATAATTCTATGTATATGGAAGACTTTTCATCGGACTCGCAAGATGATGAAGAAGACCGTGAAATGGAATCACAAGTAGGACACTTCTTCACCGCCGAAACCAATTTTTGTTGTGGTTAAACATTCACCGATAAAAAAGAGCTGAAAATGCAACTAGACGCAGCAGCGGTGAGGCAGTCTTTTGATTATTATATGGAGAAGAGCTGCACGAAATTGATGAAGGCGCAATGCTTATCTCGTGGTTGTGGCTGGCTGTTGCGGGTAAAAAAGTACGACACCTCGGACAGATTTTGCATATAGAAGTATGTCAGGATGCACACGTGCGGCGTTGAAAATTCCACCCGCAGGCACAAAAAAGTCTCATCCGAATTGATTGCTTCAGTATGCGTAGTTGTACCTACTGTTTTGAAGGATTAGAAAAATTGATTTCGATTTTTAAAACTATTTCAAAACTTTAAAGAAAATTTCGAAACAAACAGAGTCGCCACTTAATTAATTTAAAAAGAAATTAAGAAAATTCTTAAGAAAAATCCTAAGTCGTAAAATAGAAAAAAGATTTAAGCTTTTAAAAAAATTATGGGGTAAGAGATTGTTATTAATATCTTAGGAAGGTTTTTAATGCATTTAATATCTATTTTACGTGTTTATACGTGCTATGTTGAATCGAATCAAAGGCAAATTGATCCAAGCTCACTTTCCAAAGAGCACCTTTAAGTAGAAATATATCCCACTATATAAAAGTCCGACCAAACATATTCCAGATCTTCCAAATCTCCCAAAAAAGTTCGCAATCATTTTCAAAACTTCCTAAATGCTTGTTACCATTTCAAGAAGGTTGACTATGGACTCAGAAGAAGCCGTTGTATGTTTGAACTACGTAGGGCATGATTTTTCCTCCGTCAGATACGTAGGCAGCCTTTTGGCTCGGTCTCTATCTTCAAAAACTCTGTTGTCCTCCGCTTTCTTGAAAGAAGAAATCAGGTCAAAAATAAGAAGAATTGAACCTTCCTGATAAATTTCACTTATTCATATCATTGATCAAAAGCTTGTTCATTGAAATTCTTGAGTCATCATTATTCCATGGATCAATTTTCATGAGATTAAACACAACTATATGTGTTTACTTCCTGCCTTATTATCTTGATTTGCTTATTGCTAACAGAATCTGACACATCAGTCTTTGAGTTATTTTTACTTTTCAAATAATACGAACTACTCTATGTTGGCATAAAATGACCCAACTTCATTAGATCAAAGTGAATAAAAATTCCTACCTTGACTATAGCTTTGTTACAGGAAAGGAAAAATGATTATTAGTAAGTAGCCTTTATTTTAAAAACTAGTATCAAAATTTTTTGTAAAAGCTTTTAGAAAATTTCTGTCAATCATGTCATATACTAGCTCAACGAAAGTCTTTCTCTTGGTTCTGACTATATCTGACGTTTGACGGAGAATTTCCAGGAATTCATTGTCGCTGAGGCTTTCTATCAGAAGTTCTGTCATAGTCAAAAATTTTGTCTACCTAGACTTTATCACAATTGGGGATTTTCAAAGCGTGACTTTGACGTTTGGGGTTGGGAGATTTGTTATATATTAGTGGAAATTTAAAGGACTCCCTCAAAATTTTTGCCCCAATTTAATACTATTTGAGATGAACTTGGATTGAGAGGATCTGAAGTCTTCGCGGGTCTTCATCTTCTTTATTGAATGATGATCTTCCTCTTATGAATTTTTGAGATTCTTTCTGAAAATTTTTGCCTACTTTTCATTTTCTGGGGTTATATGACCGAGCCGTTGAGGCATCTACGTATCTCGTTGAAGCAGGAATCAGGTCAAACATAGTTCTAGACTACGCTAGGAGTATATAGAAAAAATCTAAAGGGTTGATCGAAGCCTACATAGGCCGCCTACGTATTCCTTTCTTGGAAATTCAAGTCATCATGTAGTTCATACCTAAATGAAAAGGATAAATTCTCTTAAGGAGTTGACTAAAGCCAACATAGGCCGCCTACGTATTTCTTTCTTAGAAATTCAGGTCAAACGTAATTCGTACATTTAGGAAAGGGATTCTAGACAATTACATATCATGAGACAAATACTATCATAAAGGCGATTACAAATAAACCAAGGAAACAAAACTAAGACATTCTTCAAACATAGTATCTCTTTACCGCATCAGAATTGATTGGTTTGGTCCACTGTTGATCGTCCATCTCAGATAGGATCAGGGCTCCTCCAGATAGTACCTTGCGAACTATGTATGGTCCTTGCCAATTTGGACCAAACTTGCCTTTTTACTCTTCTTGATGAGGAAATATGCATTTGAGGATCAATTGCCCAACTTTGAATGTTTGAGCTCTTACTTTCTTGTTGAAGGCACAGATCATCCTATATTGATACAACTGACCATGACACACAACAACCATTCTCTTCTCATCAATCAACATGAGTTGTTCAAAGAGAGCGTGAGCCCATTCCCTGTTACTTAATTTGGCTTTCTGAATAATTCTTATGGAAGGTATTACAACTTCGGTGGGTATCACAGCTTCAATCCCATAAGCATGTACATAAGAGGTTGCCCCATATGAGGTTCGAACTATTATGTGATACCCTAGCAGAGCATAAGGCAACATCTTATTCCATGATTTATCATTTTCGACCATCTTCCTCAAGATCTTCTTAATGTTCTTATTGGCGGCTTCCATGGCTTCATTCATTTGTGGACGATATGCGGTCGAGTTGCGATGAACAATCTTGAACTAATCACAAATCTCATTCATCAAGTGATTGTTCAAGTTACCCCTATTATCAGTAATGATCGATTCTGGCACTCCAAATCGGCAAACTAAATTATTTCTAACAAAATTTGTAACTTCCTTCTTGGTGACAGCTTTATATGAAACAACTTCGACCCACTTAGTAAAGTAATCAATAGAAACCAAAATGAATCTATTCCCATTTGACGTCAGTAGCTCTATTAGTCCGATAACATTCATACACAAAGCTACAAAAGGTCAAGGTGAACTCATCGTATATAGCTCATGTGGGGGCATTCGGATCAAATATTTGTGTATTTGGCATTTTGGACACTTTTACACATACTTGCTACAATTATTTTCATAGTCATCCATAAGTAACCAGTTCTCAGAATCTCTCTAGCAAGGACAAATTCGTTTACTTTCATAATTCTGTGGCTTCCCGTCTATGTGGGGCCCGCAGACACCGACGTGCACATACGCTTGTGGCATTCTACATAAAAAATAACCAATAACAATGGATCCCTCATAAAGGAGTCCATTATTAAGTTGTTCTATTAGATATTTTCCATAATTATATTAGATAGGATTATATTTTTTGACACATGAATTCTCTTTCAATTTAAATTTTTCAGTAGTTACTCATATTAAAGATATTTATACATCACATTTAGATGAGTAATTTTAAAAAGTCATGATACATTAGTATATCTTCAAATCAATGCTCCAATTTCAACCATCCTATTATTCGTTGTTCCATTTTTTATTTTTTTTTTGACTATTTACATTAAATAAATTTGGCTAAAACTTTTTAACTCTTTGCTCCATTTTTCTAATATAGTCAAACTTTTTTATAGTATCAACGTTTGTCTGAAAATTTCATGATGGCTATAAAGAGATGATGTTATATATGTATACTGACAGTGAGAAATCAGAGTTTTCATTAAGGGATTCAAGAAAAATATCTTAATAGTACTGACAAATAAGCATGTCAATTCTGAAGGTGGGATAAAAATAATATTATAATTACGGAAGAATAAATCTATGGATGAATTAATTATCCCATGCATTTTATTTCTATCAAATATGGGATGAACTCATCCTAAAATTAACTCCAAGATTTATCCTAAAATTAATTCCACGATTAGTTATTCCTTATCCCTTATACCAAACGAGCCCTAAAAGAGTTGAAGCTAAAACACTGAAAAATTGATGCTAGCAAGATTCGAACTCACGCGTGTCTTCAAAACTTTAAACCCCTTGTCCTCTAAACCAAGCCCTTAAATTTTCTAAATAATATATATCTCTTACAAAATATTATTACATAATATTAGAATATGACTGTTATAGAAAGATATTTTTACAAACATTGTATGACTATAATGTACGTCATTGTTATTTTCGATGAAATACTATTATACAGGAGAAGAATATAACATGAAAAATTGATTTTGAAAAAAAAATCAATTAGTTACAATAAAATGTTGTCATGACAAAAAAAAATTATACTGACTTTTCACCTAAAAGTATATGTTGTCAGCTTTTGGACGATCATTTACCTAGTGATATATTTATTAAAGACTCCCAAGGATGGGTCCTTTGCTCTACTTATCATATGGATTCGGAGAATTTTTATACAAAAAGAAAAATAAAAAAAATTGAGGTTGAGTTAAATTCAGGTGATATTTTTATGATGATCTCAATTTTTGTGGTTTAATCTTCTTATATATTAACTTTCTTTTGAACTCTTTCGAAAATAGTGATAAGTTCTAATAGTCTTATAGATAAGCACATATTAAAGTATAGTAGGAATAAAATTAGGATCAGTTGTAGTCCTAATAGGACTACAAGTCCTTTTTAATCTCCCACTGGATTCTATATATTGGTTACAATCATATTGGAGCTACAATTCCATAGAACTGTATTTATGACAGTTATATAATTAGAAAAGACACTGATATATATATATATATTGTTCTTCATTTTCGCATCTTTATATTACGAGTTGGATCCACATCATGGCAGAGGACAAAGACGAGGCTACATCAGTTCAATGTTGTGTTTATAATCCAAGTGAAGATATTGATGATGACTGTTTTCTTCTTTTTTGTGGTTGTTCTGGCCTTGGTTTCACAATCTTTGGGGTACTCATGTTGGTACTATTTATCATCCTACGTTTTTGTAATGTCCAAAAGGTTCCTCTTAAGGATGATATATTTTTTTTATTCTCTGTGGTTTATTTTTGTAGTGGATTATTTTCTTATCTAGTATTATTTGTTTGTCAACATGACTTCCCATGGTTATCCAGATTTATAAGACGTATTTTTTGCTATGACGAATCAGCGCAGATACATCCAGCAGCAACAAATCCCCAGCTACCTAATGATTACTCACTTCCATAATTTGGAGTATTTATATTTTGATGTTTGTTTCAAGTCTATGTACTCATCATTTTATTAAATTGCAATATTTAGTGTATTTTTTTTTATCTTGATACTAGTATATTCTTGAAATTTTAAGTTTATGCCAGTTTTATTCGTTGTTTCCATTGTTCATTCGTCCGGAGAAGTTATATATATATATATATATATATATGCTATTTAATATGATTGTAGTAGTAGTAGACTTAACATTGCTATTTACATGCATTTAAAACTTATATTCCACCATTAATTTCCTCAGGCATCAAAATCGGTGTAAGTCCATTTTCTTGACATTTAAGTTTAAATTCTCTAATTCTCGATCTACGATTATTTCCTTGAATAAAACCAACGGCAAGACTAATTTTTTCAATATAAAGTTCAAAAAACTCAAGACCATCTTTTACAATTAAATTATATATATGACATGCACACTTAATATGAAAAATTTTAGGCAAGGGAGGAGATAGCGTAGATTTTATTTTTGTTATAGCAGTCTTGTTGTTAGAAGCATTATCAAAAGCAATACATAAAATTTTATTTTCTATACCATAATATCCGGCAATTTTAACAATAGAATCAACAATAAATTGTCTAGTATGTTTACGATCTTCATCATATAAAAAAGCAAGAATACGTTTTTGCATCACGAAATTACTATCCATCCAATGACAAGTAACGGTTAAATAATCATTTTTATTTACAGCACGACCAAGATCAGAAGTTAGGGACAATCTACATTGAATATTTTTTAACAATGTTGATAAATAAAAACAATATTGTGAATGGAGTCTAAAAATATCAGACCGACAAGTAGTTCTAGGAATACCATTAAACATAGGATTATAAATTGCTTGTATATAACGAATAAAACCATCAAAAGAAGGAAAACTAAAAGGCAAACAACCAACAGCTACCATTTTAGTTATTTCTTCCATGTCCCTCAATTTATTATACTTTTTCGCTACTTGACCGGTTGTTGGGTCCATTCTAGTTTGCGTTGACCCACCAACATCCCCACCACCTTTTGCAATATTTAACTCTCTTTTGTGATCTTCAGCTATATGTCTCGTTAACGTACCCGTACCCCCTTGCTTGCCTCCACTTCTATGTTTATATATTTGTTGACAAATATTGCACTGCACCTCAATATCTGATATACGTTCAAAAAATTGCCATGCAATACTAGTTCTTTTACGAGGTTTTGGGGCACTGGGAGGACGGGAAGGGAGATTAACTGATTCAGATCTAACGTTAGCATCTCCTACTGTGGGTGTTTCAACAATATTTTCATTATCTTCGTCTAAATTAACTGCATCTACTTCATTTTCTTCTTCTATACCGTAATTTTCCTGAGCTTCTACATAATCCATATCGTGAGCACCTACACCTATTTCTTCCTCAAAAGGTGTACCAAGCGGTACCGGAGGTGAAGGCACACGGGTATATCTATTACTTGAACTACCTCTACCGCTAGTAATTCGCTTTTTACTACCACTACCGCTTCCGGGACAAAAAATTTTAACACCTTTAGCAGCGAGGTTTTTAAATTTATCCATAATATAAATTAAATTAAACTGAAAATATTCAAAATACACAAATATAATAAAATTAAATATTGAACAATTAATACAATAAATAAAAATTAAACGTAAGAGATGGAACGACAATACCAAATTTTTGAAGTATCCGAAGATTGCGACTTTAGAAACTTCCGCTCGTACTTTGTAAACGAAAATTAAAAAATTAAAGTGAACACTTTAAGAAATTAAATATATTGAATATTAGAGAATTGAGAATTGAGATTTGAGAGAGAATGAGATTTGAGAGAGTGAAAAATTGTGTGAAAAATGATTTGAAGTTGTAGGGTATTTATAGATTTTTTTTGGGGATTAAAAAATATTTTTTAAAGTTTTTTTTTTTATTAAATGGGCCCAAACTAGCCGTTTGGACCCAAAAACGGCTATATAGCCATTGGGCCAACGACTAGTTTGGCCCAAAATCCATTTTTTTTTTATTTTCTGGGCCAGGCCGGGTTAATTGGGCCCATTTTAACAAAAAAACCGGCCCGGGACCCGGAACCCTAAAGCCCTAGGGCTTACCGGCCGGGTCAAACTGGGTCGGGTTAGCTAATCGGGCCGGGTCGGCCCGGGTCGGCCCGACCCTTTTGACACCCTTATATTGGAGCTACAATTCCATAGAACTGTATTTATGACAGTTATATAATTAGAAAAGACACTGATATATATATATATATATTGTTCTTCGTTTTCGCATCTTTATATTACGAGTTGGATCCACATCATGGCAGAGGACAAAGACGAGGCTACATCAGTTCAATGTTGTGTTTTAATCCAAGTGAAGATATTGATGATGACTGTTTTCTTCTTTTTTGTGGTTGTTCTGGCCTTGGTTTCACAATCTTTGGGGTACTCATGTTGGTACTATTTATCATCCTACGTTTTTGTAATGTCCAAAAGGTTCCTCTTAAGGATGATATATTTTTTTTATTCTCTGTGGTTTATTTTTGTAGTGGATTATTTTCTTATCTAGTATTATTTGTTTGTCAACATGACTTCCCATGGTTATCCAGATTTATAAGACGTATTTTTTGCTATGACGAATCAGCGCAGATACATCCAGCAGCAACAAATCCCCAGCTACCTAATGATTACTCACTTCCATAATTTGGAGTATTTATATTTTGATGTTTGTTTCAAGTCTATGTACTCATCATTTTATTAAATTGCAATATTTAGTGTATTTTTTTTTATCTTGATACTAGTATATTCTTGAAATTTTAAGTTTATGCCAGTTTTATTCGTTGTTTCCATTGTTCATTCGTCCGGAGAAGTTATATATATATATATATATATATATATATGCTATTTAATATGATTGTAGTAGTAGTAGACTTAACATTGCTATTTACATGCATTTAAAACTTATATTCCACCATTAATTCTGGCGATTGTAGTTGGTGTTTTACTATTTTCAACATCATGAAATTTTAATGTGATATATATAGTTTATTAAATTAGTTAATTTTGTGAACCAAACGTCCAAGTTACATTTGATTTCATTTAGCATTTTACTATAGTTGAATAATTTATCGAAAAACATTTAGATCACTTCATTACGGAACATAAAACTTTTGTTTTCATGAAAAAACATCTTTTGATTAGGGGTGTCAAGTGGGCCGGGTCGACCCGACCCTCGTACCTAACCCGGCCTGGTTTGACCCGGCTCGGTAAGCCCTAGGGCTTTAGGGTTCCGGGTCCCTGTAACACCCCGTACTTAATTACGTGCATTAGCCATTGTTATATGTGCTGGAGTATATGTATTGATCCTAAGTTAGGTATATATGAGTTTAAGTATGAGTATTGATTATTTTGAGATGGTTTCAAGTGTATAGTTTGATTATATGTGTATAGGAATCGACTTTATTTATACCGGAATTTGCCCGTCGATGGTTCCATACGAAGGTTATTGAATAAGCTTTCCAACGATATAAATATTTCAAAAAACGGATAAGTTTCGGATATAATCGAGCACGTTCGAAACTATAAAACGGTGGCCGAGATGTTGTAAACAGTAAATGTGCAGGAAATTTCCTGCACACAAACTACTGAGGCCTGCCAGTTTTTTGGGTCGACTTTGAACGATCATAACTCCCTTAATATAATGAACTGGGAGAGATACGACATATCAAAAGAAATATCTTTGAGTCTTCTTTCCAATGCAATTGGTTTCATCCAAATCCAACATCTGAGTAAGGAGTTATACTCGTTTTACTTCAGCCTCTCAAAAAAGATTTTTAGGGTCAACTTCAAACGATCATAACTCCTTGTACAGGACAAACTGGGTGGCCTACTTTATATGAAATGAAATCCCTTTGAATTATCTTTCCAACGATACCAATTTCACCCAAATCCGATATTAGAGAAAAGAGTTATGGCCGATTTACTTTAGCCTGTCAAAACAGTCCACCATGGACAGATTCGGATTTACTTAAATTTTTAAGGGCAATATGGTCATTTTCCATCACCTCATGGACGAAAATTGGTCATTATATACATATAATTAGTCTCATATCCATCAATTATCATCAAATTATTGAAAATAAGAAACCCTAGCCTAATTTCAACTCCAATTATCTTGTGATTCAACCGTAGAAAATCCAAATTGATTCCGTAGTTGTGTTCACCGTCTCGAGGGCTTCGAGAAGCACCCCTTATTTGTGCCAACAGGACTTCGAAATCAAAAGGGCCATTTTATGGTAAGGATGTAAATTATGTTGGTGTTATTTATATGGATATGTATATATATATATATGCATGTGAGCATAAGAAGTATGTTATTTGATTGTTGTTGAAAGATGATTGGGAAATGATGTTGGATTATGTTGAATTGTGAAGGAATTTGGTGTGATGATGTGGTATTGAAATGATGATTATATATATATATATACACATAAACCTATTGTTCAAGTTGGTTTTTGGAATGCTATGCAAATATTGGTTGTATGGAATTATGGAAGAGAATTGTGGTGTTGGGTTGCTAATACTAGATGCCAAACATTTCATTGTAGATAAGTGATTTGTAAAGGCGGTAGGTTGTGTTGAATTGATATCCGAATCTACGACGAGGTATGTAAAGCATACTCTAACAATGTTCTTTGGCATGAAAACACCAATGTTCCATCAAGTAAGATTCCGAGGTTGTCCAAAAACATGTATTGTTCTACGTTACCAATGAAGTTGTTTCCATCCTATAAAGTGTCAAAATATTTCATTGATATACCAAAAGGCTCCTATTTCATTGTTGTGATATTGATGATTCTGAAACACATTGTTGATGTACCAATGAGTCTTTATTACATCGTTATTGTATAGAAGGTCTATTACTTGGTTCCTATTGATGTATCATTGTTTCAAAGTATCAAAAATGTGGTGGCGACCGAAATAACAATCTCAAAGATTAATTGAACTAAGTGATGGAAGTTCTCTCTTATCGGGTGGTATCCCAGGGGCATAAGCCTAGCATGGGTCGATCCCTATTTATGTGTTTATGGGTGGTATCCCAGGGGCATAAGCCTAGCATGGGTCGATCCCAGTTGATATGTACTGAAGGCAGCCTAATGGTCACAGTACAGTACAGTAATGATTACAAAGACGATAAGAACGAAGGTAAAGTGATTGAATAAATACAATGTACAGGTTGTCACAAGTTCTAGTAAGTGTGGTCCACTCCTATTATGATTTATTCACTTGTTTCTGATTTCTATTGAGCTCCTATATCATATGTGATTATCTACAGCTTTACATACTCAGTACATATTTCGTACTGACGTCCCCCACGGGGACCTGCATTTCATGCTGCAGGCACAGATACCTCAGCTCATACACCGCACAAGTAGGAGCCAGGCCATACAGCTATTGTTGGTGAGCTCCAGTTTGCTTCGGAGCTTTTCGAGTCGGCTCCTTATGTTTTGTTATTGTACAGGAGTCATGTGTGGGCGGGGGTTTTTCCCGACCCTAGTTATGTCATGTATATCCTAGAGGCTTTGTAGACATAAGGAAGGGTAAAGTCATGGAAGTTTATATAGTGATGTTATATCTGTATATGTGGTGGCCCCGACGGCCAAGTATTATATATATATATATTTGTGCGTGTTGTGCTGATACAGGTAATTAGATCTTTCTATATGCAACGAAGTGCTGTTCAAATTTTTTTTGTGACATGTAAGTGAAAGTACGGTATTTGAACGGGTTCTCCTGGGCCTTCTCGGCTTCGGGTGTCAGCCGGCCCGATGGGATTTTGGGGCGTGACAGTCCCGGGCTGGTTATTTTGTTAAAATGGGCTCGGCTAGCCATTGGACCAACGGCTATATAGCCGTTTTTGGGTCCAAACGGCTAGTTTGGGCTCATTTATTAAAAAAATTAAAAAATATTTTTTAATCCCAAAAAAAAATCTATAAATACCCTACAACTTCAAATCATTTTTCACACAATTTTTCACTCTCTCAAATCTCATTCTCTCTCAACTCTCAAATCTCAATTCTCAATTCTCAAATATTCAATATATTTAATTTCTTAAAGTGTTCACTTTAAGTTTTTAATTTTTCGTTTACAAAGTACGAGCGGAAGTTTCTAAAGTCGCAATCTTCGGATACTTCCAAAATTTGGTATTGTCGTTCCATCTCTTACGTTTAATTTTTATTTATTGTATTAATTGTTTAATATTTAATTTCATTATATTTGTGTGTTTTGAATATTTTTAGTTTAATTTAATTTATATTATGGATAAATTAAGAAACCTCGCTACTAAAGGTGTTAAAATTTTTTGTCCCGGAAGCGGTAGTGGTAGTAAAAAGCGAATTACTAGCGGTAGAGGTAGTTCAAGTAGTAGATATACCCGTGTATCTTCGCCTCCGGTACCGCTTGGTACACCTTTTGAGGAAGAAATAGGTGTAGGTGCTCACGATATGGATTATGGAGAAGCTCAGGAAAATTACGGTATAGAAGAAGAAAATGAAGTAGATGCGGTTAATTTAGACGAAGATAATGAAAATATTGCTGAGACACCCGCAGTAGGAGATGCTAACGTTAGATCTGAATCAGTTAATCTCCCATCCCGTCCTCCCAGTGCCCCAAAACCTCGTAAAAGAACTAGTATTGCATGACAATTTTTTGAACGTATATCAGATATTGAGGTGCAATGCAATATTTGTCAACAAATATATAAGCATAGAAGTGGAGGCAAGCAAGGGGGTACGGGTACGTTCATGAGACATGTAGCTGAAGATCACAAAAGAGAGTTAAATATTGCAAAAGGTGGTGGGGATGTTGGTGGGTCAACGCAAACTAGAATGGACCCAACAACCGGTCACGTAGCGAAGAAGTATAATAAACTGAGGGACAGGGAAGAAATAGCTAAAATGGTAGCTGTGAGTTGTTTGCCTTTTAGTTTTCCTTCTTCTGATGCCTTTATTCGTTATATACAAGCAATTTATAATCCTATGTTTAATGGTATTCCTAGAACTACTTGTCGGTCTGATATTTTTAGACTCCATTCACAATATTGTTTTTATTTTTCAACATTGTTAAAAAATATTCAATGTAGATTGTCCCTAACTTCTGATCTTGGTCGTGCTATAAATAAAAATGATTATTTAACCGTTATTTGTCATTGGATGGATAGTAATTTTGTGATGCAAAAACGTATTCTTGCTTTTTTATATGATGAAGATCGTAAACATACTGGACAATTTACTGTAATTGTTAAAATTGCCAGATATTATGGTATCGAAAATAAAATTTTATGTATTGCTTTTGATAATGCTTCTAACAACAAGACTGTTATAACAAAAATAAAATCTACGCTATCTCCGCCCTTGCCTGAAATTTTTCATATTAAGTGTGCATGTCATATATATAATTTAATTGTAAAAGATGGTCTTGAGTTTTTTGAGCTTTATATTGAAAAAATTTGTCTTGCCGTTGGTTTTATTCAAGGAAATAATCGTAGATCGAGAATTAGAGAATTTAAAGTTAAATGTCAAGAAAATGGACTTACACCGATTTTGATGCCTGACGAAATTGATACTAGATGGAATTCTACGTATGAACTTTTAAAAACTTGTTATAAATATAGAATTCCTATTACACTAGCTTTTAACCAACATTGCGGTTCATTTGCTGATTCTGCTGATTGCATGCTACATAATTCTGATTGGGTTGTAATTAATGATCTTGTTAAGTTTTTAGAAAAAATTTATGTAGCTACGGTTGAATTTTTCGGTGCTTATTATCCTACTGTTTGTAATATTTTCGCATATATAGCCGATATTTCTGGTTTGCTCAAAGAATATAAAAATAAAGAAGGTTATAAAGAAGTTGTTGGCGCCATGTTTACGAAATTTAAAAAATATTTTTTTCCGATTCCCCCTATTTACTTGGTTGGTGCTATGCTAAATCCGTGCATGAAATATAATAATATGTGTCACTTTAGTACTCTTATTTATACTAACTTAGAAATAAATACTAACCATGATTCTGAACAAGTACAGCCTGATTTGTGGACGGCTACGGCTGATGCAAAGGATTACATAGAAAAATTATATAATCACTATGCTGATTTATTTGATTTAGCCGTACCTACAAATATCACTCCAACTGTCGCTCCTCATCCTCCCGAGGAGCCATCATCTTCTAAAAGGCCGTCACATAGTGGTTTTTCTGATTCGTTTTATGATTTAAATTGTTGGAATAGTGTTGATGAGAGAACTTACACATCAACTTATCGGGAAGAGCTGAAATATTATCTTCGGACGGCACCAGAGGATCGCAGACGACGGATCAACACGTTGAATTGGTGGAGGAGTAATGAAACACAATATCCTGTGCTTTCAAGATTAGCTAGAGATATCTTGAATGTTCCAATGTCAACCGTTGCATCAGAGAGCGCCTTTAGTCAGGGTCGACAGCAGCTTGGAGACAACCGACACTCATTGGGAAGCAATGCAATGAATGTTCTAGTTTGCCTTAAAGATTGGATTAGAGCAGAAAGAAGAAACCAAGGAATGGAACCGGAGCCGAGTGACGAGCTGAAACTTGAAGAAATTATGACTTCACGGGAAAACTCAGCAGAATCAAGTCCAATGCATGGTTTTGCCCCCGTTGACTTCGACTATCCTATGCAAGTTCCCATTAATATTAACATGAATGAGTTGGAAAAAATGATGCATAATTTATAGATTTTTCATTCATGTAAATTATAAATTTTGGATCATTTTGCAATCAATAAAATTCCCCAAATTCATTCACTCCTTAGTCCTTGCTTTTTATTTTTTTTCATTTAACGATTTAAAATTTTAAATTGAATTTCTAGTTTTCTATGTTAAATTAAAAACTTACTTCTAATATATAATTAATTTACTACCAAATATTATTAATTTATTATATTAAGTAGCATATGTTTTGTATATTTGTGCATATATCCTCTATAGAAGTGTATATTTAACGTATACATGTGTATATGTTTTATAAATTAGTATATAAGTATATCTATATATATTTTAATGTATATATAATGTAGTATATTTTATAAGTAGTAGTATATATACATTGAATGGTGCGTATACACGTGTATATATCTTCTACAGAAGTATATATTTAATGTATACATGTGTATATGTTTTATAAATTAGTATATAAGTATATCTATATATATTGTAATGTATATATAATGTAGTATATTTTATACGTAGTAGTATATATACATTTAATGGTGCGTATACATAGAATAGAGTGTATATATGTGAATAGATCTTCTATAGACGTGTATATTTAACGTATACATGTGTATATGTTTTATAAATTAGTATATAACTATACAAATATATATTGTAATGTTTATACATTATAGTATATTTCATTTAAAGTATTACATATACATAGAATAGAGTGTATATATGTGAATGGATCTTCTATAGACGTGTATATTTAACGTATACATGTGTATATATTTTATAAATTAGTATATAACTATACAAATATATATTGTAATGTATATATGTTGTAGTATATCTCATTTAAACTATTACATATACATAGAATAGAGTGTATATATGTGAATAGATCTTCTATAGACGTGTATATTTAATATATACATGTGTATATATTTTATAAATTAGTATATAACTATATATTGTAATGTATACATATTGTAGTATATCTCATTTAAAGTATTACATATACATAGAATAGAGTGTATATATGTGAATAGATCTTCTATAGACGTGTATATTTAATGTATACATTACTTTATGTTTTATAAATTAGTATATATATTGTAGTATATATTTTATTTAAAGCAGTACATATATATTGAATGGTGTGTATATATGTGTATATATCTTCTATAGATGTATATCTTTAAAGTATACAAGTGTATATGTTTTATAAATTAGTATGTAACTATATATATATATATACATATTGTTGTATATATATATATATATATATGTATATTTTACTATATATTTGATTTAAAGCAGTACATATATATTGAATGGTGCATATATATATGTATATATCTTCTAAGGTAGTATATATTTAACGTATACATGTGTATATGTTTTATAAATTGGTATATATATATATATATATATATATATATTGTAGTGTATATATATATATATATTATACTATTATAGCATATGTTTTATTTAAAGTAGTACGTATAGTCATATATAATTATATATTGAATGGTACGTATATATGTGTAATTGTTTATATATTTTTTAAAAAATATTTATTGTATATTGGAGTGTATATAGTGTATATTGGACTGTATATAGTGTATATTGGATTTTTTATTTATTTTTTAAACGGGTTTGATCAATTTTTAACCGGATTTGACCGGGTTTTTGTGGGTTTGACCGGGTTGGGTTAAGTGGGCCGGGTTAGGGTGGGTTCTAATTTTTTTACTGTTTGGCCCGGCCCGACCCAGCCCTGTTAACGTCAAACCCGACCCTTAACCGGCCCGCAACCCGATTAAAATGGAAGGGCCGGTTCCGGGTTGGCCCGGCCCGTTTGACACCTCTACTCTCATATACATACACTCATCACTCCTTCGGTTAAAAATTAATAACGTTATTCCAACAATGTGTTTCATATTAGGATTGAATTTTCAGATTCCCAGTCAATATTATGTTATTTAAATTTCTTGTTCTGGTTTTCGAGTATAAAAATTGACTCGAATATAGTTAACGGTGGTCCAGCTGCACAGGCCAATAGCATATACATAACATGGAGGCCGATTTCCACTTATTTTTACATTGTATTTTTATTTTCATTAATGTTGAAAAATATAAATGGACAAGAGGTCCTTCTAGACCCTTCAGTTGAATGAAAAAGATATTTTCTCTCTCTTCTCGTCTCTATGTTTGTTAGGATTTTGTGTTATATTTCAATGGCGATCTCAAGCAGTAATGCTCTAACATGGTATCAGAGCTCAGATCTGTGATCCTTATGATTTTGGTGTTTTTTTGAAATTGGTTTATACAAGGCCTTACTTCTTCAGGTTGCGAAGAAGGGCGGTAATCGATCAATTTTTTCTTTGAATCTTACTCATATACTGTGATTTGTCAGTTTTTTTGGTATAATTTTGCGATATTTGATGAAAATTTAGTGTGTATGCTCTTAGATTTGTTGTAATTTTCTCGATCTAGTGTGTATGCTCTTACGTTTGGTGTAATTTTCTGAAATCGAGTTGTGCACTCTTAGTTTTGTTGTAATTTTTCTGGTCTTTACCTAGACTAAGTGTTGTTAGACTCTTTGACGGTGGTGATCTGTTGAAAGTTGATTAACATGACTACCTCTACAGAACGTGTGAGTAGTTCCTCTGGTTTTGATGAGTTTACTGTCTCCCTGACTCATCCATTATACTTGCATCCCTCCGGCAATCACTACTAGAAAATATTAAATTTCCAACGGTCAGTGTAGTCGGAAAGTGATCAGAAATTAAGGTAGTTCCGACTACTTTCCAACTGCTCGGATATTTTAAATATTTATTTGATAATTGTAAATATTTCGACTACTATAGTTGAAAATTTAATAAATAATTATTTAAAAATTATAAATATTTCGACTACAGTAGTCGAAAATTTAATAAATAATTATTTAATAATTTTAATTATTTTGACTACTGTATTCAAAAAATTAATAAATAATTATTTAATAATTATAATTGTTCTGACTACTGTAGTCAGACAATTAATAAATAAATATTTAATAATTATAATTATTCCGACTACTGTAGTCAAAAATTTAATAAATAAATATTTAATTATTATAATTATGCCTACTACTATAGTCGAAAATTTAATAAATAATTATAATTATTCCGACCATTGTAGTCGGAAATTTAATAAATAATTAATTAATAATTAATTAATAATTATTATTATTCGGACCACTGTAGTCGAAAAATTAGTAAATAATTATTTAATAATTATTATTATTTAATAAATATTTATTTAATAATTATTATATTGCATTATCTTACACTGCTTTCTGATTATAAACGACATAACTAATGTATTTTTCACAACAGGATCAAATACGACAAAAAATTATAAATACAACCACTTTAAACCGTTCAAAACAAACATCAAATCAAATATTTTAAATATCTAAATGTCACAACCAAAAACAAGAACAATAACTACATTCTAATTATCATCAGATTCATTCTTCCTCGTCATGAAATACTTGTGGCATGTGCTTCTTAACCAACTCCTCCAATTTATCAAATTTAGCAAACTTAGCATCGCTAGCTTCACATTTCTACGTCAATTCCACAATTTGCTTTTTCATCGCTTTCATTTCTTCCATAGTTTGCAAAGTAAAAAAGGAATTAGAAAACAACGAAGGACTACTCGAGGATTTGAGATCCCCTGTCCCGTAGGTTCTACCTTTTTTTGGACCACCTACCACAGTTGTCCACATATTATTCAGCTCTGCAGGTGATGGTTGGACCATGGTACTATCCTCTGAAGTAGGTTGGGTTTGACACCACTCTTCTATGTTTTTTTGAAATTCTTCTTGAAAGAAAACTTATTTGTCAGTAAGATTGAAAAAGAAAACAGAGCTGGTCCACATCATGCTGCCTTTTTTCAATCACTGGGCATAACCTTTTGAACAAATTCTTCACAGTGCCATGCCATTGGGCAGTTGTGTGGCATTGGATATCATTTTTGTAATACCCCACACTTCTCCTAGTTCAAATTCGTCTCTAGAACATCAAAGATCTTGCTTCAAATATGAATATATTTTATTCCATGTGAAATTTTTAAGATTTTGAATTTTTATCACGTGAAAAATTAAATAAGATTTCCATCGATATCAAATTTGCCCAAATCCAACACTCCGGCGAAGAGTTAGAGCCATTTTAGTGAGACAGTGTACCATCTGGTACTTTGGCGCATCGCGGATCAACCAAAATGGCAATCGTCAAAATCCAGTGAGACTCCGTGATTATGGCGCATCGCGCCAAGGCCCAGTTTTTCAATTGTCTAGTTTCCAGTGAGCTGGGGCGATTTCATTGCGTCGCGTCAGCATGAAAAATCGGGATTTTTAGATTCCGTTATTTAATTCCAAGGGTATCTTAGACTTTTCAATGACCCCTATCAGCCCTAAACACGAAATAAAACGCCCAATAAACCTAATTTCATTATTTTCTTCACTTTTCTCTCAAGAACATTATATTTTCTCTCAAAAGGGAAAGAATCCTAGCCAAGAAATCAAGAACAAGACTAAGGATTTCCTTCAAGAACCCTCAAGAAAGAATCTTCTAAGGTATGCAGCTGTTGATTCTTGGGTTCCTTCCACTCAAGAAGTTCAAGAATCCTTTTCAAAATTATAAAGTTTATGTTTTTATGAGATTTCATGATTTATATGTATAGAAGTTCATGATCATGTGTTGTTAAGTTTTAATTCATGATTTAGATAAAAAGTTCTAAGCTTCGATCCTAGTATGTGATAATTATATGATGTTCATGAAAAAGCCCCTTCAAGTTGCATATTGATTGATGAAATTATGATACTTAGGTGTAGTATTGGTTGTATAACAAAAGTATGCTCTCCATATGTTTGATAAAATGCTTGTGTGAAGAAAATAGAGTCATTATAGTATGTTGACAAGAAATCCCCAATTATGTATAGGCCTATGCATGCCAAGAGTTTATTGAAAAGCCTTAGTGAATGAATTGTGACATGTTAGCATAAAATTCCCCAATTATGTGTTCTTTAATGCATGTTAAGTGTTTGATGCAAGACCCTGTTGAATGGATATGAGCTAATAGCATGTCTCCCTATACTGTCACATGCTTAGGATTTTCAAGTGCCTGAAATGATGCTTTAATGATTGTAATGGTGAATGAAAGTCCATGGTCATGATTATTCAAGAATGGTTATGTTTTACTTTTATGTTATCGAGTCCTGGGGGTATTTATACCTGGCAAATTAGCTACAAGTCTAGAGCCAGTGTCAATTTCAAGATACTCTAAATCAAGCCACAATTAGTAGAACTCAGTCAGTTACGGAACTTAAGAAATCTCAGTAATCTAAGTATCATTATCATTCTAGCTTCAGTTCAGTACTCAACTCAGATCTTAGTAGTATTCAAGAATTCAGTTTCATACCTTAGTAGCATTCAAGTAATCAATTCAGAAATTAGTATCATTCAGTCAGATAACGAAATTCAGTAGTATTCCGTCAGTCTTCGGAATCAAATGAACTCAGCGTAACTGAGTTACTCAGTATGATCAGTAACAGATTCAGCTTACTCTAGGTTCAGTTAAGAATCGGTTCAGATTCCTTCAGTTGGGAGTAGTAACTAGCACCGAGCGAGTGCATAGATGACGACTTCCCCGTTAGAGAGGCAGAGTTGTTAGTAACAGTCCCTGAACTCCAGAACTGTATAGACAGTGCAAAACTAGGAGTCACCCGTTAAATTAAGGCTTGACTATCATACTTCCTTAGGCTTGACTTCCTGTTCAGGGTCACCCGTTAGAGAGACTTGACCATAGCAGAGGTTTTTATCCGTGGCACGGTATTGACACCCTTCCAGCTGGGATTACAGATTGGAAACCACTAGATCAGATTCGGAGCATATCGGTTAAGTGAGAACTCCCATAATTTCAGTTTCAGTATCAGTCTTCAGAGTATAACTCAGAAATCTGGATTGTCAGATATAGTCACCCATATCAGTAAAGAACTTATATTGTTCCATAGATTCATAGACCACCCGCTAAATAGGCCTAGTATCACATAAAGTTAATCAGTATCAGTACTAATAGATCCAGAGATCACCTGTTAGATAGGCCTGATCTCAAACTCAGTCCATCATTAATATTATTAAAAGATTCAAAAATCTTTCGCTAGATAGGTCTGATCTTAAATATAACCATTCCTTATCATTATTAGTAGATTCAGAGATCATCCGTTAAAGAGGTTTGATCTTAGATTTCATCAATCGATAGTAACAAGCTCAGAAGTCAGTTATTGATGTGAGTAGATTCAGCTATTCAGTATTTTAGTATTAGTAGTGAGTTCAGACGTCAGTAAAGCAATATTTAAGGCTCAGTATTCAATGTAATTGTGATTTCAATCATGGTTTGTGCATTCATGTATATGTACTCACTCAGTACTCTCATGTTATTCAGTTAAGTAATTGTTCATGCATAAGCCCTTGCATTTAGCCTTACCTCATCTTGCATACTCAGTACAGTCCTACGTACTGACGCATTTACACTATAGTATTTTACTTTACACCATAGGTTCAGAAGCGCGAGATCCACACCCCTAGCAGCTTAGTTTCAGGCAGTAACAGTAGACCTAGCAGTGAGTCCTCATCATTCGAGGATGGTTCTTATTTCATTTTATTACCAGTTTCAGTATTTCAGTAGTTGAAGTTAGTTGGGGACATGTCCAATCAACTCCTTATCTAGACAGTTTAGAGGCTTTCAGACTACAGAGTTTTCAGACTAGTTATTCAGACAGATGTTGTAGTTTTGATGTTGATAGATTTTATCCAGTTTTATTTCAGTTTTACTTTAAGTATTTGAACCTTATGGTAAGTTTTAGCCAGTTTTTTGCATTTATTTCAGTATATTATGCAGTACTCAGTTATAGATATCAGAAAGGGTTAGCTTGTGGTCCCTCGGGGTCATGAGCACCATGTAGCGTTCAGGGTTCAGGGTTCAGAATCCGGGGCGTTACAATTTTTATCATGTCATTGAGATGACACGGATATTTATTTTTCTGCAGATGATGAAATATTTGATAGCACCTATCAAGTTGGAGTATCAAATGAATACTTCAGATAATTCATCTACCAAGCTGGCAACTGGCCTGAAAAGACCTGCTCCTGTAACTGGAGGATGCCGAATAGAAGGTTTTGTACGTGTTAAGCAGGTAGACAAGTTATTGATGGGATTCAGTAAAGAATAAATGGATATTTGTTTGTTTAAACAATTATTCTGGTGTGTTAGTACTGAGAAAAGGACATGATGATGTTGTAGATATAGATTATGAAAGATATGATGTGGTTTAAGTTGTTTGACATAAATGTCTGGGCATTAAGAATGTTGAAGTGATGATGCGTTATTATCTTGCTAATCTTAAATTATTCGACAAACTAATATATCAGTTTATGTTATGTACTGTTCAGGTTCCTGGCAACCTCGTCATATCAACTCGTTCAGAAGTTCATTCATTTGATGCTTCTCAGATGAACATGTCACATGTAACTTCCAGTTTTTCATTTGGTGAGACAATAACTCCGAAGGTTATGAGGGATATCAAGTTAGTGAGGAATGTTAGTGAAACATTTCCTATATGAAATTATAAAGTGATACATATTAAAAAATTTAATACTTTTATATGATTCATATTAACCGTTTGTTAAAGATATGTGAGTCATATCACTATTTAATCTCAACATGTTAATTGTTGATACATTTTAAACATGTTATTTTTAATTGATATATATATATATATAATTAATATTGTTATATGATTCATATAAATTGTTAGTGAAAAATTATTTGATTCATAATAGTAATTAAACTTAACGTGTTAATTGGTGATACCTTTTCAACATATTGGTTAAAGTTTATTAAGTTTTAATATTTTTTAACTAGTGATTCATTTGAATCATTTGATAAATGGTGATTCATATAATCTGTGATTCATTTAACTGGTTATTCATGCAACTGGAGATTCATATGATAACAGATTAACATGTTAAGTGGTATTTGGTGAATCATATAAAAGTTGGTTAATAATATAAATGGTGATTCATATAAAAACAAATTAACATAACTTCATATTGGTGATACATATTAGATCACTTGTGATTGTTAACAAAATAATGATACTACATATCAATAGATAAAACTAAAAATTAGTGATAGATTATGTAAGTTAAACTGCCCACAAAAGTACTAATACCAGAACTGTTTCTAAGATAAAATGTCATGACATTAAAAACAAAAAAAAAAAACACATTGTCATGATATATCCAGAAATTACCTAACATTAAAAAAAACAGAAATTCACAAACATAAGAAATCAATGTCCTTTTGTCACACAATAAATACTACACAACTACGGTTCAACATCAATCATCTCCGTATCCTCAGATTGAATGGAGGTGCGTTTAGGCCTAGGAAGATCCTGGTTGTCACTAATATATCCAGTGCATGCCTTGTTCACACCATAGTCCCATAACAAGGATGTGTATCTTGTATGATGCTTTTTCGGATCAAACTCTAAAGATGGTATTTGATGTCGGTAACTTAAAAATTCAGCATATGCTACAACAGAGAAGCCACAATCCCTGGAAATCAGAAAAGTAGGTATTTTATGTGTTGTCGTGAGCTCTTATTTAAAATAATATATTCAAAAGAACAAATGATACTTATAATGTACTACTTGATTGTTACACAATTCCATCAATAATGTGAACATCGAATGCATACTGGTCCGTGTTTTCCTTGTATGCATCTAGAAGTGACCAGTCTGTGCACTTTTTTTCTTAAGAAAATCAGATATTGTCAAATAAGTTGACAACATTTCAGCAAGCTCCTTTATCTCATCAGCATGACCTCTATGACATTTCAACGAGTCGTACACACGAATGCATCTTTCCTTGAGTACCAAGTAACCAGTTAATCTGTTGCTCTGCAATTATATGAATCACCCATATGAATCACCAGTTATATGGAACACCAGTTATATTCATTACCAATATAAATCACCAGTTATATTAATCACCAGTTATATGAATCAACGGATATATGAATCACCAATTAATTATACTTACATAAATCCCTCAATCTTTGTGCATTGTATGCAGAATTAGATTTCAAGTAGAGACATATTTGTGCAGATGTATCATAGTGATACATCTGGGTTCCAAATGTATCACTATGATACATCTGTTATCAAATAGTTAAAAAAAGTCTGCAAATCAACTTACCACCATATGTATGACTTTGCCTTTGCGATAATAATACATGCTCCGACGAAAATTTGGGGATATGTTCAATTTCATCTTGATCTACAATTTGCATGTCGGAAATTTAATTTTTAGCAGCAAAAGCTTCTCTTCAAATTTTAATTTTTCAGGGTAGCTCCGCTGCTCTGATTGATTTTAACTAAAACCTAATTTGGTGGAATCAGATTCTCCCTGAGTAAAACACAAGACTTGAGTACTATCATGAACACCTTTTTTATGTTTCAATTTGAGAAATCCCCAAACTGAATGAGGGTGAATCTTCATTAGCCATTGAAGATAAAATAAATTAACACAAAAGAATTTTAAAGCATAAACCAAAAGCTAACCTCGTTTAAGAAGATGTCAATTTTTGAAATTAAAGGATGAACGATTACGGTTGAAATCAGTTGAAGTATTGGAGAATGAAGTTGACTCAGAATCTACTATAATGGGAGAGATTTTAGGGGAGTAATTTATGGGAAAAGGAAAAAAAAGAAAAATGCGTAACCTGTAGAGAGAGATGGCCTGAAAAGGGGAGATAAAATAGGGTGTGCAAGTTATAGCATATGTATCACTAGTAAATATGTAATAAGGGATTTATGTAATTTTTAAAATATTAAGGGATATTAGGTAATATGGTGCCTTAAATATGAGATTTATGTATTTTTTTCTTTATTTAAAAAACTAGTAGCATTTGGCCGTGCTAAGCCCAGACCCAAAATTAATATTAAAATTTATGTTTGTAAACTTTTTTTTTTAATCTTATTGCTATTCTTGTTTTTAATTTAATTTTATTTTTCTTACAGGTAATTTGAATATCTCAATATTTCTAATATTAATCAAATTATTTATTTTTTTGGGTAAATTGAAAGAATATTTTTTTCGCAGAGTTTATTTTAGATTTTCGCTTTAGTTTCAAACACACGCACGCACCAACACTATTTTCCTTTTTATTTTAATGGTAGTTTTGGAGATTAAAGTCTTTAATGATCCAAATCGAGTTTTATCTTATGTTGAATTAACTTCATCATTTTTTTCTCAATTTCTTTTTCATTAAGTTTTTCCTAATTAAACTTATATTAATTAAATCATTTATTACAAAAAAAAACTCTACATTCAAAGTAATATAATAAATATTTAATACTATAAATTGTTGTAGGATCATATCAATAAAGTTAACTTATAAATAATGATAGAATTTAATTCAAATAAATAAAAAAGTTGATTCAACAAAATACTTTCGTAGATGTTCCTTCATATCAAAAATAGATGTTTCATTCTGCTGGTCCACTTTAACAAATTAGGAGAGTATTATAGTACTTTTTTATCCATATTATTCTTGGTATTAGATAACTATAAAAGTAATCGTAATTAAATTTACGATTTTAAAGAGTCATTGATAAAATTAGTTCACTAAAATACATTTTTAATCAAAAAAAATAATTCTTCAACCATTCATAAATAAATGCTCCTTTTGGTTTGGACACACCTTTTAATAAATTTTTCACTTTTAAAAAATTATAATTATTTAGGAACAAAATTACAATTGAAAAAACACCTATAAAGAAATGGACTAAATAAGAATTGTACTAGGATATGAATGTAATAGTAAATGGTGGAGGATCAAGAAAACAGAACAAAATCATGTAAAATATTAATAGGATACACCAATTAGAAATATTCACTTACAAATAAATTAAAAATAAAAATAATGTAAAATGAGAATAGGCCACCTATAACAATTTATATCGATATAAAAAATTTAATATTATTATATTCATTGTGAGACTACCAAATTTGGTCATCCTAACATATATATATTATAGTAATTGTAATTAATAAATTTTAAAATTATTTATTTAGCATTTATATATAATGATGAAATAAGTTATCTACACACATAGTGTGAGTAACTAATTTGAATAAATTATCTCGGCCAACCCAACGACCCCATGGGTTTTTAGGGTTTTAGCATACAAAAAAATCTTCTTCCTACACAAACTCATCGACAAGAAAAAAGCAGCTACGCTTCATTATTCGCCCGTGATTCATCGGATCCGGGTCAACCGGCGCCGACAGAGTATTCGTTAGAGTCGACAACAATACCTCGTATTCTGTCGACGCTTTTCACGACGACCCGAATTCGATATTCGCGGATGCTCCGGATGATGAAGAGGACTATGATTATCGGGTCGGGTATTCGGTTACTGAAAATCAAACCGGGTTGTTACCGGATGATGGTAAGGAAGGAGATATTGGAGCTAGGGTTTCCTGATGATGGGTATAATTTCTTGGAGCATTTGAGGGAGATTAAGAATACTGGTGGTGATTCTGCTTACTATGAAAATCCTAAAGCTAAGGTTGATGAGTTTCCTAATGATGTTAAGACTCGTTAATTTTCTTTATTATTGTATAAACATAGTTGATTGTGTTAATAATTACTTTTTCTTCATAAAAATCTTAGCTTTGGTTGAATTAGTATCATCTTTTTCTATTATAGATGCATGCATAGTTGGTTGTGGGAGATAGTAGTTATCCCGTGGATTTAGTCGAGGTTCACAAAAGCCGGCTCAGACACCAAAAAATTTATAATTACTAATTTTTGGATTATATATTAGTTTAAATGGAGCAACATGATTAGTGACGATTGATGTATAGTTGACCTCGACTTGTTTAAATGAAGTAACATGATTAGTGAGGATTGATATTTAGTAGACCCCAACTTGTTTAAATGGAGTAACATGGTTAGTGAGGATTGATATATAGTTGAGCCCGACTTGTTTGAACCTAAAGTCTACTTGTTGTAGACTTTTAGTAGTAGTATATGGATTTAGTATTAAGATGTCAACTTTGGTCTAATTAGTATTATTCTGTATTATAATTATATAGAATTAGTAATATTTGTGTTATGTATATATGAGGTTAGATGGAGTAAAATGGCTAGTGAGTATTAATGTATAGTCAATGTAGACACCTAATTTCGTCCCTCCCTGATGTCGTTTTACCTATTTTTATCTTATCCTACCATGTACCCTCACCCGTGTGATGATCCCTCCACAAATAACAAAAATAACAATCCCCTAACTAATTTTGTTTTATCCTAATATTCTAACAACCCACCCAATTAAAAAACAACACCTACCTACCCTATCCTAACAAACTCTACCCCACCTCACCACTACCCCACCCTCACCTAATATAGACACCACACCTCACAACAAGAGAGAGGACGGTCGAAAAAGAAAGGGGGGGGGGGGGATTTCTCCATTGAAAATCTCTGCATACACAGTCATCTTCCTCTCCACATAACTCACAGCACACCCAAGAAATTCAAATTTTTCTTACAAAATACACCGTATACGCGCCACCACTGAATTCAACCACAAACCAGCAACAATAGCAGCCAACGATGCCGGAGTTCGGTGAACTCAACAACCATCCCCCTCTCTCCCTCTCTCCCTCTCTCTACCCTCTCTCTTTCTCCAAAACTGAAAGGAGAAGCGACGCCGCCTCTTCGTTCGGCCAACGACGGCAGCAATAACGTCGTTATCACCATCTTCCTCCCTTCTAAACCAACGTCTCCGCCCCAACGAAACAGTAAATCCAATCGCCACTTGAACCGCCGCCATCTCCCTCCGTTCGTCCTCTCCGTCGTAGCCACCATCGGCAACCTCACCAGCGCCGTCACCTGCTCTGATCGAACCGGAGAGAGTGATATCTGAGGTTGAGAGTTAAAAGCAGAGAAGAAATTTGGACTGAGTTTTCACCGGAAAACGTTGTCGCTACAGATCGCATCTCCGTTTCCAGTTGCTGCCCAACTTACCGGAGCTCAGGCGTAGCAAAGGGTCCTCGTTTTTCAGTTCAAATTCCACCGGAAAACACACAGTCATTGTTCCTGTTACTGTTCCGACGGGTCCATCGGATTTTCAAATTCGTTGACTCTCTTATTGCGATTTCCGTTTTGGTTCATCGAGCTCGGTACTAGTTTTTGAAATTTAAGTTCGATTTCAGTTTTGGGTTTGGATTTCTCCCAATTCAAGTTGGTTTTGTTCGTTATGGGATTCCTTGTTCGAGGCTTTTCGGTTTTCGGACTTCTTTATTATCGACAAAAGCAAGTGTCAGTGAGGTCCATTTCCTTAACCCGCTCTCTTTTATTTATCTTGGTATATTGAATTGTTTGTGATTATGTGTGTTGTGATTATGTTTTGTTGGACTTTGTTGATGTCGATTGTTATGATCATGATGTTTGGTGGGTCGATTTTTGGTGGTTTGAAGAATGCATTTGATCATGTTTTAATGGATTGATAAGGGAATTTAGGGAAGGAATGGAGAAATTGATAAAAAGTTGAACGTAGATTGATGTTGGTTTGTTGTCTTTTGTTCCATTCGGTACAAGTGAATGTGATAGATTTATGCCATAATGAAATGGATAGGCAATATAGGGTCGGGTAGGCAAGAATTTAAGATTGATGTTTTGGTTGGATGTTGGAACGTGCATGTGAATGTTTCTTTCTAGTTTATCATATTTAATTCAATTGTATAATTTGGCCGGGAAATGCCCCGAAGTATTTGTATAATTTGGCTGGAGAATGCCCCGAGGTATCATGTACCCGGAGGACGTTCGTGGTGAAGGCCCGAGGCGTTAGGTAGAGCTTTAATTTAGGATTAGCGTAGGTTTACTTTCAGTCCCTTTTTAATTCGGGTTGTAATAATTGGATTGGACTTTACATTTCGGATTGTTTTGTTTTTGGTTTGATTATTTTGCATGCTTTTTTGTGCGGTTTATACATCTCTTAGTGCCAAAAATAGTCGATACACTCTATCAAGCGACCGGGGTTGAACCACGGGATCGAGAGGTGCCTAACACCTTCCCCTCGGTCAACAGAATTCCTTAGCCGAAATCTCTGTTCGCAAACCAGTTTAAAGAGTCAAACGGTTTTGAAAAGTATTTTCGAATGGTGACTTGGCACACCAGACTATGCCAAGTGGCGACTCTGATTTCAAAAAAACATAAAATAATCTTTCTTCGAAACAAATAATTTCTTTCATTTTTGTCACCTAAATAATAAAACCCTTTCGAACTTTAAACAATAATATTTTTGGAGTACGTAGAAAGGGGGTGTGACAGCTCTAGCGACTCTGCTGGGGAGTCAATGACAAGTTTTCAGAATTCGAGCTATTTTTGAAGTCGTATCGATTTTGTTTGGCATTACGAGTATAAGCATTGTTTGTGATTATTGTTGGTGTTATTTTCACTTTTGTGCATTTTCGTGCTTTTTGTTTATAGTATTTATCCTATGTGTTACCGTTTTATATCTGTCATCATGAGTCCACCCCCCGGCCTTCTTTCTCCAACAAGTCCGTAGTACACGTGTTATACATAACCTCTAGTTGAGTCATCCTTATTTTAGGGGGGGAGCCGTCGGTGTTATGGAGTAGGTGAAAAGCAAAGAAGCCACTATCGACCATACGCTCCCCCGAACAGCCTTGTTAATGAACCACAACGTAGGTCAGCCTTTAGGTCATGCTTATGTGCATCATACGGAGACCTAGCGGGACCCACATGGCCCTTTGTAGAAGACTCCCCTCTAAAACATCCCTACGTGCTAACTATTGCATTTTTAAGGATAACATGGTCATTTGACGGACTGATTTTTGAAAAAAAAAAAATATTTTTTAGGAGTAAGGTGCGTAGGCAAAAACGAAAAAGAAAAATAGAAAAAGTGAGTCGAAAAGAATGAAAAAAAAAAAGAGGAATGTCATAGTTTATTTTAGAATTCTTTATGGCTTTTGTTCCTCACGATCCGAAAAACTCAAAAAGATTTTTTTTACGTTTTACATTTGTCTTCTCAAAGTACCGTAATTTAAAAAAAAAAGTGTGTGTTTGCCTTTTCTACTTATTTGTCAAAAACAAAAATATCAAAAAGATTTTTTCATAATTGGTGGTGTCAGTCTTAGTTGAAATGTCTAGTTGAAAATCCAAAAAGTTTTTATTCGCTTATTTTTTATTGTGTCTCTTAAGTTTGGGTCAATTTAGTAGTTAATCGTTAATTGTCCAATGTGGATGATCTATGAATACCTGAATCCCTTCCCTTGGGTTGGGATACGTAGGCAACCCTCGGTGGGTCCGGTAATTCTTTGTGTTGGCCTTTGTCTTAGCATTAGCCTAGGTCTCTCGCCCCGTAATCTAGAGTTGTTTGCCAATTAGACTGATTTCACTCAGTACTTCTGTTCGGCAAATTCGAGTCATGGAGGTGGTCTGTCCCATCGACATATGTTTGCGTCAAAAATCCCAAGGGTTGGGAATCTTCTACTCCTGTCGAATTTTTTTTGAGATAACGTCTTGTGTGTTATTACAGGATGGATTGGTCCACCAAGTCTAGAGTTCTGATGGTTTTCAAGGTGCCCAAAAAGTTAATCAAGTGGTGGGAAATGTTTAACTATGTTGATCAGCAGAAACTGATTAAAATATTAGGTGATCTTACGGAACTTCTGCATATTACCCCTCGTCCAGATTTAATAGAGGCTTTGTTGACCTTTTGGGATCCAAGTAGTTTGGTGTTCAGGTTTGGGGAATGTGAAATGACTCCTACTTTGGCAGAAATATCCGGTTTGTTGCATTTGCCCTTTATCGAGAAGGATATGATCCGAGCACGAAATCATACTGGCGTGAGATCTTTGCAGTCTTGTGGTTTAAAAAGTAAGGGTATCCGTTTGGGTTGTTTAAGTGATTCGTGGGTTTTCTTAGATTTTTTGTTCACTAGATTCGGGCCCTCAGAAGGTTTTGATTGTTTTTGGGATGAATTTCATATGACTAAGGAGAAGTGGGAGAGAAAGCGTCTTGAAGTATTCACCCTCGCTTTATTAGGCATTTTAGTGTTTCCACTAGAAGAAAGAAGTATTAATACCCGTTTTCAATCTATAGTGATGGCTCTATTTCATAAGGATCAAAGCGAGAAGGGCATTAATCAAAAGGGCAGGTTCACTCTCATACCCATGATCTTAACAGAAATATATAAGGCTTTAACCGAAGTGAAGGGGGGGATGAGATTTTTTTAGGGCAGTAACCTGATATTGCAGTTATGGATGATGGAGCATTTGCATGCGCCTTCTTTAGTTAGACCAGACGTGTTAGA
Source organism: Capsicum pubescens (assembly GCA_030864215.1). Taxonomy (NCBI): domain Eukaryota; kingdom Viridiplantae; phylum Streptophyta; class Magnoliopsida; order Solanales; family Solanaceae; genus Capsicum; species Capsicum pubescens. The sequence goes on along the minus strand of CM061541.1, from coordinate 5,848,139 downwards.
TCGTTGTATTCCCAATCGAGTGAAAGCCATGGACTCCAGGTTGCGTTTGGATAAATTCTCGTTACCCGTGGGAGTCGAGGCTTGGATTGAATTTCTTGAATCAAGAACCAGGGATCACATTTTGTGGACTTATCTGTGGCTTCGACCGAAGATAATCTTGTTGGGCTGGCAGACGCAGCTCCCTTTAGTTATGTTAGGGCTCAATTGCACCAGACCATACAGTCCTTCTAGGGTAATGCGCCAGTTGGGTAGGCTGCAGGACGTGCCACCAGCAGTGGATCTTCTGAAGGAAATTGAGTACTTCAAGGACCAAGCCCTAGGTGAGAGCAAGTATGAGCAGTTTTGGAAGCATGCAACAAAGCTAGGTGTGGACACACTCAAAGAAAGTTTGGATAATTCGGGGTACACTCAGGGATATGGGGTCTGGCTTCAATCTATCCCTCGGGGTATCAGTCAACCCTTACCAGCGCAGCTTAGAGGGAGAATACAGGAAGAATGCATAGTAGACGACCATCAGGATGAAAGTGTAGGGTCCAAAGTGGAAACATTGAGGGTTCAGTTAGCAGATTTGTTCAAGACGGTAGAAAGGTGTCAGAATAATCTTTCCAAGTGCACTCCTCATGAAGCAAGAATACAGGCCCGAAGATTCTTCCCGGGTATCAGGGCGTCTTTACAGGATATGCTACAAAGTTTAAATGGGAGAAAGAGAACTTCACAGGCAGGTCCATCTTAGCCAGGGTTATCACGCAGAGCACCAGTCTGAAAGACCAATTCTTATCTTATTTCAGTTTGAGTCTTTTATGTGTCTGTCATTGTAGGGTGGTGTCTACTTTAAGTCGAAGTCAAGTTGTTTTTGGTACTAGGGTCTTTATTAGTAATTCACCTATGTCGTCTTAGGGGTCTAGAATGTTGTTTCGTATTTGTTGTTTAGTTTTAAAGTGGTCTCGAACTTTTGTACGTTTTTGTTGTTTTCTTTCTTCAAAAATGTTATGATGTTACGCCTTTCCTTTGTTTGTTTATTTTCGTTTTCGCAAAAAAAAATAAAAAAATGATTGGTCCGAACTACGCAAGATCTGATTCATGTACAACATAATACGTAGGCAACCTACTTTTGGGTTCAATCTAATTATTTTGTTTCGTTGTTTTTCGTTATTTTTCCTCTTTTAAAGAAAAACAAAAGCCATAAAGAATGATAAAATAAAGGTAGATAATGAGAGAAAAGAAAAGAACAGAGATGGATACGAAAAAATAATAATAATATGGAGAGTAGAAAAAAGTGTAGAAAAAAATCAGGATGATGTTAAAATGACCTCGCTACCCACCAAAGCTGGTAGAAATGAACATGAATTTAGGACAATTTTACCAATGTGATTCTCATGTTTGTTGTGTGCCCTAATCCTAACAGATGTCGTCTTTGATGAGCACGTTCTTTCAGATAACAGTGGTAGGTTTGCAGCACTCTGGCTAGTCACCCATACTTCACTAGATCCAAAGCAAAGCTCTCCATGGCTAGTAGGGAGATTGAAAATTCGCTCATTGACCCGGATCAGGATCACAGGGAAGAAAGTTCTGAACAAAATGATGAGGTAGTAAGGCTCAGGCAACAATTGATAGATTTACACCGGGCATAGGCCAGTGGAATGCCTCCTCCTCCGCTCCCTGAAGGTCTTGGAAATATCTCTAACTGCCCACCGCTCTCTCAGGCACAATTCTCTGCTCCTACTGAGTCACCTGAGCACGCGCCAGGATTCACTCCGCGACATTGTTATCCTGGCAGTTCTAGTGTGCCCTTGGCAGCTCCCCAATCAAGACCATCTGCTCAGCCATCGCCACCGATCACACCGGTATTCGTGGCTCCGCCACCACATAAAACTCCCATATATGCTGTGCGTCCCACAATGAGGCTTCCTAGGTCTGCCTGTGAGCCAGTACTGAAGGTTCCAGATAGTCAGTATTATGCCCCTGAGCCTACTTTGCAAATGAATGAACCGTATGGGTACACTCAGCCGCCCGTATTTCCATTTGATGCGGAGAAACCTATCGCAGCAGAGGAACAAGATATCATAGCCTGGAAATTAAAAAGTTTAGAACAAGCTATGAGGAATTTGCAAGGAATCGGAGATTATAGGAGTGTTTCCTATAAAGATCTTTCATGTTCCCAGACATCAACCTTCCCCCTGGTTTTAAGATGCCTAAGTTCGAGAAGTATGCAGGACACGGTGATCCCGTGGCACACTTAAGATGTTATTGCAACCAGTTGAGGGCTGCAGGAGGAAAGGAAAAACTGCTCATGGCCTTCTTTGGCGAGAGTCTTCCAGATCTGGCCTCGGAATGGTTTATCGATCGAGACATCGATAAATGGAACAGCTGGGATGATTTGTCTTCTGAATTTGTTCAACATTTTTAGTACAACATCGACCTGATTCTAGACGAAAAATTCTTGGTCAACATGAAGAAAAAGAGCACTGAAGGTTTTAGGGAATACGCGATAAGGTGGCGTGAATAGGCCGCCAGGGTAAAGCCTCCAATGAAAGAAAGTAAGTTGGTAGAAGTTTTCATTCAGGCGCCGGATGAGACCTATTTTTAGCATTTACTTCCGGCAATGGGAAAATCTTTTATGGAAGTCCTCAAAATAGGGGAGATGATAGAGAACGGAATTAATACCGGCCAAATAGTGAGTTTTGCCGCATTAAAAGCTACCACACAAGCGATTCAAGGTGGATCTGGCGCATTTGGAGGTAAAAAGAAGAAAGAGAATGTAGCGACTATCGTAGTTGGAACCCATTCCTATCCCAAAAGACCACCTCGCCCCTATCCCCAAGCCCAAGTCTACGCCCAAGCTCCATATATTCCTTCCCACCCTTACTACCCTCCATAAAACCTTTTATATTCCATTCCACCACCCCCGTACCTAGTATATAGCGCATAGCCATATGCCCAAACCCCTTCTTACCCGCAGTGGCGCACGCAAGCTCCACAAAATCGCCCATTCGCTCCACCAAATTACCAAAACCCCTCTAGACCCAGTTTTTAGCCTAGGCCCGAGTATAAGAAGGAGAAGGCGGTCAAAAATCAATTCACACCTCTTGGGGAGTCATATGATAGCTTGTTTGATAGGTTGAGAAAGTCGAAGGTTTTCAGCCCAATTCAAGGAAGGCTTTCAAATCCACCGCCGAGGAATCTCGATTATTCTTTAAGGTGTGCGTACTGTTCTGATATGCCAGGCCATGATATCGAGAAATGCTGGCATTTAAAGAGAGTTGTCCAAGATTTAATTAACACAAATCAGATGTTGGTCCAGGCCCCGGAGGGTCCAAACATTAACCAGAATCCGCTGCCAACCCATGCTGAAGCCAATATGTTAGAATTGATATATGATGGGAAAGAGTCTTCGAGGGGTTATAAGCCTATTGTCAAGATACAGACCATTGAGGAAAAATTTGTAAATGTAGCGGAGTCTTTGAAAGCAATGTCATTGATCCAGGAAAGAATGAGAGGAGATAAAGCCCAAGAAAGCACAAAGAAACCCCTGATCACAGTACAAGGCGCCAGAAGGTATGTTGATTCAAGTCAGGATAAACTTAAGTTGACAGTGGTGGAAGCTCTGAGTCAGCCCATCTTGACGGTGAAAGGAGCACTAGCAGCGCCTATTGTCCTTAAACCGGTGACCCAACCTCCGATAGTTGATACAAAAATGGTTCCCTAGAATTATGGGCGGACTGTGATGACCTATCACGAGAAAGAAGTAGTGGAAGATGTAGATGAGGTAGGGGGTTTGACTAGGTCAGGAAGATGCTTCGTGCCTGAAAGCTTAAGAAAGTCCAAGCCAACGGTGAGTGAACCGTCATCTATCAAAAAGCCTATCACCGAAGAAGAAGCCGAAGAATATTTTAAAAAGATGAAATTGCCAGAGTATTCAATATTAGACCAGTTGAAGAAAACCCCTGCTCAAATTTCCCTTTTATCTTTGCTATTGCACTCCAAGGAGCATCGTGATGTTTTACTGAAGGTATTAAATAAAGCATATGTTCCTAGGGAGGTTACAATCAACCAACTTGAGAAAATGGTTTGAAAAATCTTTGAAGTCAATCGGATCAGCTTTTCTGACGATGAATTGCCTGTTGAAGGTACAGAGCATAACCGGGGCCTTTACATTACAGTGAAGTGTGAAGATTTCTACGTCACTCATGTTATGATTGATGGAGGTTCAGGTGAAAATATTTGCCCTATTTCTACTTTGCAAAAGTTGAATATTGGTGCTGACAAGATCAGGCCCAACAATGTATGTGTTAGGGCTTTCGATGGTGCAAAATCAAATTTCATTGGTGAAATAGAACTAATATTGATCATAGGGCCTGTCGAGTTCGCCATAGATTTTCAAGTATTGAATGTAGACTCCTCTTACAATCTGTTGTTGGGAAGGCCTTGGATCCTCAAGGCCAAGGCGGTTGCATCTACGCTGCACCAAATGATTAAGTTTGAGCATGACAGGCAAGAAGTAGTTATTCACGGTGAAGGAGATTTGTCCGCCTACGAAGATTCTCCCTTGTCTCTTATTGAAGCAAATAATGTAGAGGAGACATTTGTATATCAAATTTTTGATACAGTGCCAGTGAATCGTATCCTTGAATGGCAGGTTATACCGGGACCGCAATTGTCTTCTGCTTCTATCATGATGGTGAGTGAACTTTGGAAATACGGATTTGAGCCAAGAAAGGGTTTGGGAGCATCTTTGCACGGTATAGTTCATCCCATATGTCCGAGTGAGAACGTGGGCACGTTTGGTCTGGGATTTGAGCCTACGGATGAAGATCGGAAGAAAGCCAAGGGAAGGAAAAAGGAAACATGGTCACTCCCTCGCCCAATGCCACTACTCAGTGAATCATTTGTTAAGAGCGGTGTCACGAAGCATGTGGAATTTGAAGTTGAATTGATTGATGACTTCCAGAACCTTTTTATTGAAGTTGATATGGTCGAAGCAGGAGAAGGTACCAGTATGGCAGACGTGCAATTCATAGGTCCAGCTGTCCGGCTCAATAATTGGGAAGTCACTCCTCTCCCCGTCAGGAGGGAGTTTTGGTAGTTTATTTTGTTTTTCTTTCTGTTTATCCGAGTTATTTTAGGGTTGTAATTCGGATTTTAGTTTGTTTATGTTATGTTGGCAGCTGTGTTTAAACCCTTCTATCTTTTATTTAATGAAATGCAATGTCCCTTTTGTTTTGTGTCTAATATATTTTGTTTTTCTTTTCTTACACAGTTCTCTTTATGCTGATTCTAATGACATGACATGCATGCGGAATTTTCAGCCTGATCTTAAAATCCAAACTAATCAGGATGTAATGAAGCGGGATGGGGAATATGATGAAGAAGAAGCACTAGAAGAAATAAGCAAAGAGTTGGAACAGTTTGAAGACAAACCGAATTCTAATTTAAATGAGACTGAGCCAATAAATCTAGGGGATCAAGAAGATGTTAGGGAAACTAAAATCAGTGTACATGTTTTGCCACAACTAAAAGATGGAATGATTCAAGCATTAATTGATTATAAGGATGTTTTTGCATGGTCTTATGATGATATGCCTGGTTTAAGCACTGAATTAGTGGCTCACAAATTGCCAACTGATCCCGCGTTCCCTCCTGTCAAACAGAAGTTGAGGAAGTTTAAAACGGATGTAAGTATTAAAATTAAAGAGGAAATCATGAAACAACTTAAAGCCAAAGTAATTCGAGTAGCTCGCTATCCCATGTGGTTATCCAATGTTCTTCCCGTACCAAAGAAAGATGGCAAAATTCCAGTGTGTGTTGATTACCGTGATTTGAACAGAGCAAGTCCGAAAGATGATTTTCCACTGCCCAACATTCACATTTTGTTAGACAACTGTGCTAAACATGAGGTTCCCTCTTTTGTGGGTTGCTATGCCGGATATCACCAGATCATTATGGATGATGACGACGTAGAGAAGACATTTTTTATCACACGGTGGGGGACTTATTGTTATCGAGTGATGCCGTTCGGTTTGAAGAATGCTGGAGCAACATACATGAGAGCCATGACCACTATGTTTCATGATATGATGAATAAGGAGATTGAGGTCTACGTGGATGATGTGATTATTAAGTCAAAAAGTCAGGCCGACCATGTTAAAAATTTAAGAAAGTTCTTTGAAAGTCTTCGCAGGTATAATCTCAAACTCAACCCAGAAAAATGTTTATTTGGAGCTCCATCTGTAAAGCTGTTGGGGTTTGTAGTCAGCCGTTGGGGAATTGAATTGGATCCCTCAAAAATCAAAGTCATTCAGGATTTGCCCCCACCCAAAAATAGAACGGAGGTGATGAGTTTCCTTGGTAGACTGAACTACATTAGCAGGTTTATTGCTTAACTCACAACCACTTGTGAGCCCATATTCAAGTTGCTGAAAAGGAGTGTTGCGGTAAAATGAACTGAAGAATGTCAGGAAGCGTTCGATCGAATCAAAAGATATTTATCAAATCCGCCCATGCTGGTACCCTCGGAGCTTGGTAGGCCCTTGATCTTATATTTATCAGTCATGGATAATTCTTTCGATTGTGTCCTGGGTCAACATGATGTCACAGGCAAAAAGGAGCAGGCTATTTATTATCTTAGCAAGAAGTTCACCGCATATGAGGCCAGGTATACTCTTCTTGAAAAGACGTGTTATGCCCTAACTTGGGTAGCACAGAAGTTGAAGCATTATCTCTCATCCTATACTACTTATCTCATCTCCCGCATGGATCCTTTGAAGTATATCTTTCAGAAGCCTATGCCAACGGGTCGATTGGCAAAGTGGCAACTATTGCTTACCGAGTTCGACATTGTATATGTGACTCGAACCACCATGAAAGCCCAAGCCTTGGCAGATCATCTTGCTGAGATTCCCATCGATGAAGAGTACGAGCCATTAAAAACATATTTTCCTGACGAAGAAGTGTCGTGTGTCGATGAAGTCGTTATAGATGCTGATCCAGGTTGGAGGTTATTTTTTTATGGAGCTGTCAATATGAAAGGAGTCGGAATAGGTGCGGTTCTTATCTCTGAATCGAGACAACATTTCCCAGTAACAACACAACTTCGATTCTACTATACTAACAATATGGCAGAGTACGAAGCCTGGATTCTTGGTTTGAGGTTAGCTGTTGATATGGGAGTCCAAGAATTATTGGTGTTGGGAGATTCGGATTCGCTCGTCCATCAGATTCAAGGCGATTGGGAGACACGAGATTTGAAGCTCATCCCGTATCGACAATGCTTGCAGGAGCTATGTCAACGGTTTGTGTTAGTAAAATTTAGGCATATTCCAAGGATTCATAAGGAAATTGTTGATGCTTTAGCCACTCTGTCTTCAATGCTCCAACATCCTGATAAAGCCTACATCGATCCAGTGTATATACAGAGTCGTGATTAGCATGCTTACTGTAATGCAGTTGAAGAAGAGCTCGATGGAGAACCTTGGTTCTTGGATATCAAGCGGTACATTCAGTCAGGAGAATACCCATCATATGCCACCAACGATCAAAGGAAGACTATTAGGCGTTTGGCGAGTGGATTTTTCTTAAGTGGGGGAATCTTGTATAAGAGGACCCCAGATCTGGGACTTTTAAGGTGTGTAGATGCAAAAGAAGCCTCGACAATCATGGTTGAAATACACTCTGGAGCATGTGGGTCGCATATGAATGGTCATGTCTTGTCAAAGAAGATTCTTCGAGCAGGTGATTACTGGCTTACTATGGAAAGGGATTCTATTCAATTTGTTCGGAAGTGTCATCAATGTCAGGTACACGGTGATCTGATACATTCTCCTCCTATTAAGTTGCATGCAATGGACGCTCCATGGCCATTCGTGGCTTAGGGAATGGATGTGATTGGACCGATTGAGCCGAAGGCATCAAACGGACATAGATTCATTTTGGTAGCCATTGACCACTTCACGAAGTAGGTAGAAGCAGTAACTTTCAAGTCAGTGACAAAGAAGGTTGTGGTAGATTTTGTCCATGTCAATATCATTTGTAGATTTGGAATTCCTAAGATGATCATTACAGATAATGCTGCCAATCTCAATAGTCATTTGATGCAAGAAGTATGTCAACAGTTTAAGATCGCACATCAAAATTCTACTCCATATCGCCCAAAGGCCAATGGTGCTGTAGAATCCGCCAATAAGAATATAAAAAAAATACTGCGAAAAATGGTACAAAGGTCTAGACAGTGGCATGAAAAGTTGTCGTTTGCATTGCTAGGTTATCGCACCACTATTCGCACTTCAACAGGGGCAACTCTATATTTATTGGTGTATGGGACAGAAGCAGTCATCCCTGCAGAAGTTGAAATTCCCTCTCTTCGAGTCATTGTGGAAACAGAGATTGATGATGACGAATGGGTAAAAACCCGACTGGAACATTTGAGTTTGATTGAGGAAAAAAGGCTAGCGTCTGTGTGTCATGGCCAGTTGTATCAGAGGAGGATGGCTCGAGCGTATAACAAAAAGGTCCGTCCCAGGAATTTTGAAGTTGGTCAGTTGGTATTGAGACGTTTCCTTCCTCACTAGGTTGAAGCGAAAGGCAAGTTCTCCCCTAACTGGCAAGGTCCCTTTGTTGTGAAGAAAGTGTTGCCCAATGGAGCCTTATATTTGACAGATATTGAAGGCAAAATGGCAGAAATGGCTATTAATGCTGATGCGGTCAAAAGATACTATGTATGATATGTGATCCTTTGTTGAGTTTATTGCATGTTTAGTGCTTGCATTTTTTAAGATTGATATGATGAAGGCATTTTATTCTTCTATCCAAACATTGTGTCATCCTTTGTTTACCCGTTTGAGCTTCGTTTTAATTTTCTTTTATATCCCTCTTTTGGAATCAAAATGGAGTCAAAGATAAATGTCGAGGAAATAAGAATAAAAGAAAGAGTTCAAAAAAAAATCAAAATCAAATCAAAATAAAGAACAAGCTGATGGAACTACGTGCGACCTGATTCTCCTCTATCGGGGGTTGAGATACGTAGGTTGCCCTATTTCGGGCTCGGTCCAACCAAATAAAGATTTAAGATTCACCCGGTCAACAAAAATGGAGCATGAGTTAATGTGTTGTTTGAGTCGATTCCAAAAGTTGTAAGTCTCACCCCCACTTCAAGTATCGTTTGAGCCTCTTACCATCTTTTCTAACCTTAACCAAAAGCCAAGTTATAACCAAAGAAAGTCCTTCAGATCAATTTTTGATAATGTTAAGGCTAAGCATGCAATGGATATGATGATACATTATGAAGTACCGCTTGTCTCCCTCAGCATAAGAAATCAAGAAAGAAATACAAAAATGAGAGTCTTATTGGTGAAAACCCCCGTGGGCATCATAAGGCGATGGTGAGTTGAGAGAAATGAAAATGAGAGAGTCTTATCGGTGAAAACCCTTGCAGGCACCATAAGGCGATGGCGAGTAGAGAGAAATAAAAATGAGAGAGTCTTATTGGTGAAAACCCTCACGGGCACCGTAAGGCGATGGAGAGTTCAAGAGAAAAGTGAAAAGTAAAAAGAAAGATTTGTTGGCGAAAGTCTTTTAAAATGTCGTCAATCGGATGTGATGTATGAGTCCAATGGATTTGAAGAAGCGGCTCAGCGACAAAGGCACGAACTCAACAAAAAATGGGGAGTTTGGATAGGAAGATCAGGCAGCTCAATCCAAAATGCATATCATACTCATTGGAGTTGGTTGTCGTATTCAGATAAGTTTTCTGTTTGAATATGGGACATTGCCCTTTTCTTTCATTTACATATTCATGCTTTTTGTCTTTTTATGTCAGTTATCAAAATAAAAGTCACCATCATTTCTTTACATTTTAAGTCAAGTCTGTGTCAAAACAAGCGAGAAAGGATTTCAAAATTTACTACCAGTCTTTCTAATTATACGAGGAAAAGTCGAGGAACAGCACAGAAAAGAAATATGATCGTAATTCAACACGAAACAAAGGAAGTCTATCAACCGACAGGCTATTGGATTCGTGGAAACATTCAGATTTTGGGAAAAGGGTGCACCTCAAAGGCGTGGTAAAATGGAAGCCCATTGTTCGAGTCAGAACTCACTTCCCTCAATATGGATCCGGGTCGATGATGCGGCAAGACAGGGCAAATGTTAGCGATTTAGAACAAAGATGAAAGGAACGAGTGCTGGGCAGATACCTGAGAAGCCAAGATCTGCAAGCCACCACTAAGTTTTTAACTGACAAATTTTCTTTGTTGAAATAGGGGCAAATTCGCTTCACTTAATTCAGCTACCATTGGAAAGGCACATCCGTGGGATTTTACTTTCTGTGCAGGACCCTCCTGAAAAATGGGATTTTTACTTTCTGTTCAGGACCCTCATGAAAAATGAGATTTTACTTTCTCTTCAGGACCCTCCTGAAAAATGGGATTTTACTTTATGCGCAGGACCCTCCTGAAAAATGGGATTTTACTTTTTGTTCAGGACCCTCCTGAAAAATGGGATTTTACTTTCTATTCAGGACTCTCCTGAAAAATAGGATTTTACTTTCTGTTCAAGACCCTCCTGAAAAATGGGATTTTACTTTAAGTTCAGGACCCTCCTGAAAAATGAGATTTTACTTTCTGTTCAGGACCCTCCTGGAAAATGGGATTTTACTTTATGCGCAGGACCCTCCTGAAAAATGGGATTTTACTTTTTGTTCAGGACCCTCCTGAAAAATGGGATTTTACCTTATGTTCAGGACCCTCATGAAAAATGAGATTTTACTTTCTCTTCAGGACCCTCCTGAAAAATGAGATTTTACTTTATGCGCAGGACCCTCCTGAAAAATGGGATTTTACTTTTTGTTCAGGACTCTCCTGAAAAATGGGATTTTACTTTCTGTTCAGGACCCTCCTAAAAAATGAGATTTTACTTTATGTTTTGGACCCTCCTGAAAAATGGGATTTTACTTTCTGTTCAGGACCCTCCTGAAAAATGGGATTTTACCTTATGTTCAGGACCCTCCTGAAAAATGGGATTTTACCTTATGTTCAGGACCCTCATGAAAAATGAGATTTTACTTTATGCGCAGGACCCTCCTGAAAAATGGGATTTTACTTTCTGTTCAGGACCCTCCTGAAAAATGGGATTTTACTTTCTGTTCAGGACCCTCCTGGAAAATGGGAATTTTACTTTCTGTTCAGGACCCTCCTGAAAAATGGGAATTTACTTTATGTTCAGGACTCTCCTGAAAAATGGGAATTTATTTTCTGTTCAGGATCTCCTGAAAAATGGGAATTTACTTTCTGTCCAGGACCCTCCTGAAAAATGGGATTTTACTTTCTGCTCAGGACCCTCCTAGAAAATGGGACAACGCTTTCAAAAAAATGAAATACTATTTTACTATAATTTTTGTTTGGGATAATTTTCGTTCTAGTTTTAATTTTGGATTTCAGCAGCCCGCCTGAAGAACAGGGTGATGAAATAGCAAGTCAGGAGCCCGCCTGAAGAACAGGGTGATGAAATAGCAAGTCCGGAGCCCGCCTGGAGAACAAAGTGAAGAAAATGAAAAGTCAAGCAACAAAGTGATGGAATAGCAAGTCAGGAGCCCGCCTGGAGAATAGGGTAAAGAAACGAAAAGTCAAGCAACAAAGCGAAGTAATTGAAAGCCAAGCAACAAGTTGAAAAAAATGGCAAATCAGGAGCCCACATGAAGAATAGGGTGATAAAAGTCGACTCAAGAGCCAACAAAAGCTGTATAGATAGGATTTGTAATTTCATTTATGTTTTAACTTGTAATTTTTATTTTTGATGTAATAACAGAGCCGCGGACCGGAACATCGATGGAACCTCACTCGACTCTCCAACTCGGTATAGTCCATCTCCTTCCAAAAGTTAAGATACTTGTCATTCGATCCTCTCATAATGTGAGTAGGTGGGACGTCTTAAGTCAAAACCCGGTTGTCCTTCTTCCTTCTGTTTCTTTCTTTGGATAATGGTCGGGTCAAAATTTGGTCTCGCTGTCTACTTTTTTATCTGAAAACACTTCATGTTTACATTCAAAGAGGGCATGATGTAGACACCTAATTTCGTCCCTCCCCGATGTCATTTTACCCATTTTTACCTTATCCTACCATGTACCCTCACCCGTGTGATGATCCCTCCACAAATAACAAAATAATAATTCCCTAACTAATTTTATTTTATCCTAATATTCTAACAACCCACCCAATTAAAAATCAACACCTACCCACCCTATCCTAACAAACTCTACCCCACCTCACCACTACCCCACCCTCACCTAATATAGACACCACACCTCACAACAAGAGAGAGGACGGACGAAAAAAAAAAGGGGGGATTTCTCCATTGAAAATCTCTGCATACACAGTCGTCTTCCTCTCCACATAACTCACAGCACACCCAAGAAATTCAAATTTTTCTTACAAAATACACCGTATACGCGCCACCACTAACTTCAACCACAAACCAGCAACAGTAGAAGCCAACGATGCCGGAGTCCGGTGAACTCAACAACCAGCCCCCTCTCTCCCTCTCTCTACCCTCTCTCTCTCCAAAACTGAAAGGAGAAGCGGTGCCACCTCTCCGTTCGGCCAACGACGGCAGCAATAACGTCGTCATCACCGTCTTTCTCCCTTCGAAACCAACATCTCTGCCCCAACGAAACAGTAAAGCCAATCGCCACTTGAACCGCCGCCATCTCCCTCCGTTCATCCTCTCCGTCGTAGCTATCATCGGCAACCTCACCAGCGTCGTCGCCTGCTCTGATCGAACCGAAGAGAGTGAGATCTGAGGTTGAGAGTTAAAAGCAGAGAAGAAAATTGGACTGAGTTTTCACCGAAAAACGTTGTCGCTACAGATCGCATCTCCGTTTCCAGTTGCTGCCGAACTTACCGGAGCTCAGGCGTAGCAAAGGGTCCTCGTTTTTCAGTTCAAAATCCACCGGAAAACACACAGTCATTGTTCCTGTTATTGTTCCGACGGGTCCACCGGATTTTCGAATTCGTTGACTCTCTTATTGCGATTTCCGTTTCGGTTCATCGAGCTCGGTACTAGTTTTTGAAATTTAAGTTCGATTTCAGTTTTGGGTTTGGATTTCTCCCAATTCGAGTTGGTTTTGTTCGTTGTGGGATTCCTTGTTCGAGGTTTTTCGATTTTCGGATTTCTTTATTATCGACAAAAGCAAGTGTCAGTGAGATTCATTTCCTTAACCCGCTCTCTTTTATTTATCTTGGTATATTGAATTGTTTGTGATTATGTGTGTTGTGATTATGTTTTGTTGGACTTTGTTGATGTCGATTGTTATGATCATGATGTTTGGTGGGTCGATTTTTGGTGGTTTGAAGAATGCATTTGATCATGTTTTAATGGATTGATAAGGGGATTTAGGGAACGAATGGAGAAATTGATAAAAAGTTGAACGTAGATTGATGTTGGTTTGTTGTCTTTTGTTCCATTCGGTACAAGTGAATGTGATAAATTTATGCCATAATGAAATGGATAGGCAATATAGGGTCGGGTAGGTAAGAATTTAAGATTGATGTTTTGGTTGGATGTTGGAACGTGCATGTGAATGTTTCTTTCTAGTTTATCGTATTTAATTCAATTGTATAATTTGGTCGGGGAATGCCCCGAAGTATTTGTATAATTTGGCCGGGGAATGCCCCGAGGTATCATGTACCCGGAGGACGTTCGTGGTGAAGGCCTGAGGCGTTGGGTAGAGCTTTAATTTAGGATTAGCGTAGGTTTACTTTCAGTCCCTTTTTATTTCGGGTTGTAATAATTGGATTGGACTTTACATTTTGGATTGTTTTGTTTTTGGTTTGATTATTTTGCATGCTTTTTTGTGCGGTTTATACATCTCTTAGTGCCAAAAATAGTCGATACACTCTATCAAGCGACCATGGTTGAACCACGGGATTGAGAGGTGCCTAACACCTTCCCCTCGGTCAACAGAATTCCTTAGCCGGAATCTCTGTTCGCAAACCAGTTTAAAGAGTCAAACGGTTTTGAAAAGGATTTTCTAATGGTGACTTGGCACACCAGACTATGCCAAGTGGCGACTCTGATTTCAAAAAAACGTAAAATAATCCTTCTTCAAAACAAATAATTTCTTTTATTTTTGTCACCTAAATAATAAAACTCTTTCGAACTTTAAACAATAATATTTTTGGAGTACGTAGAAAGGGGGTGTGACAGTCGATCCTAACTTGTTTGGACTGAGGTCTAATTGTTGTAGATTTTTAGTAGTATTATATGGAATTAGTATTAAGATGTAATCTTTGGTTAAATTAGTATAGTTATACAATCAACGACGCCTCAATTCGTTTAGTTGGTGCCTGGCTATATAAATCCTTTACATGGCCTAGTGGTCGATGAAGTGGGTTGAGCACCTCGAGGTCTGAAGTTCAATTCCGAGCCAAGACTAACTTTGGTGGATAGAGTTACCTGACACCTGTTGTTGGTGGGAGGTGGGAGGTATTCCATGAAATTAGTTGAGCTACAGGCAAGCAGTCTCAGACACCATGGTTATCAAAAAACTTAAAAATCCTTCAGAAATATCAATTCTGTTCTATTTTTTTTTTACTTGCACAGGGTGTCTGAGACTCTTAGAGTCCCGACTAATCCGGGGGTGCACAGGCCCTCGGCAAGGAGTTTCCCGCAAGTGCACCACGGTTAGTTCAGGGTTTCACCCAGTCCGATGGCCCTCAGAAATTGTTTACACCCAGTGGGAATCGAACTTGAGACCTTGAAAGGGAGCACCCCAAAGCTCAAGCCAAATACTCATCATAATGATTACCTGGTTCAGCCTTTTGGCTCAGATTTGGTGTACTATATGTTCTTATCAGTATACCTATTGAAAGGAAGGGAAAATAATGAACTGATTAATAGTTGTTAAAGACAGTAGATTTATGGTTCATCTTTTCTAGTTAACGAATTTGTGGTTTTGGTTAGGCATATGATGCTTCAAGAGTCGAGGTTGTGAAAGTAAACGATGATTCATATGAGAAGTATGTATACAATGTGGCAGCAAAGACGGTAGGGGTAAGAGTACAGAAGGCAGTGGATCCTGAAGTTGCTGCTTTGCTAGATGACAGTGATTTGTCACGTTTTGGGTCTGAGGATGAGGATTTAGAGTTAGAAGAAGATTTTGTTATTAAGGCAAACTTACCTGACGGAGCAGTTAATGTGGAACTTGACAAGAATTTAAGCTTGCCCGATAAATCGGATGTTGACAACGTAGGAAGCAGCGATACAGCTGGGAATGTGCTGAGAAATGAGGCTAAGTTTGCAAGTTTTGAAGAGAAGCCAAGAGCATGCCGCTTGCTGGATGAACAGTTTGATCTGGTATATAGTTTGTTCCTGTATATTTTCTATTTTAATTGTGCAAATCTAAAAGTATCTTCACGTGAGGTTTGTTCTTTCTTCTAACCCAATTTACCAGTCACTATTTGTAAGAGAAAAATTGCTGCAAAGAGAAATTAGCTAATGAAACCATAAGTATGGCATAAGAGAACCTCAGCCCGTGTTAAAATGAATTGGTAGAATTTGACTTTTGCTGATAATGTGGGTGCGATCCACCTGGTGGTCGCCTCAGTCAATTCATTGGGTTACTTTCTAGTTTCTACCTTGCCCTAGCATAAGTATTGAGCAGCTCTTCCTCTAAAAGAAGTAGGTACAATTTAACTATTCATGGTGGGAGGATGCAGGGTATCGTAGAATAGTGGAGGTGTGTACAAGCGGCTTGGCACCAAGGAAAAAGAAAAAATGAATTTACCTGGTATTGCCTCTGATGGGGTTCTCAAGGTTCAAATCCCAACTCTTTGACTGCTAAGTCACCCATTAGGTGTAAATTTGCAGTATCTGCCTTAAAAACAACTTTCCAAGACATTGTCTTTTCAAAGTTCTTTTTCTCCTATGTTGTTTTTGCTTGCACGTTGAGGCAGTCAATGCCACCTTTTCTGATTTTAATAGTAATTGCTTGTAGAAAGATCTCAGCATCAACTGATACAAACTCAGGTACATGTACAAATGGCATATTTTCAGCTGAGATTGAATTTATGTATTTATTTTTCCAAAAAGGTAGAGGTTAGTTGAGATTTGTGTTCCTATTAGCCTTTGTGTTTGTATGAATTAAATATTTCAACAAGGTCTTACGTTTTTCCCTCAAAAATGACTTCTAATTAGTACATCCTGTTAAAAACTATTACTATTAGAAAGACTATTGGGATTCTCCTACTTTCTTAGACTTGATTTTACTATTATCTGGCATTTTCTTTCCTTCGGTTTTCATATTGATTGATGTTGCTACTAGTATTCTTCAATGTATTTTCTTTTCCTACTTGCTTCTTATCTATTTTACTTGAGTGGAGAGTATCAGAAACAGCGTCTCTATCCTTATAAGATAAGGGTAAGGATGTGTACTCTCCACCCTTCCCAGACCCAACTTGTGGGGTTTCGCTGGGTATGTTTTAGTGGTTGTTCTTGCAGTTTATGTTTGTTTAACACTATTGTTTTTCATCAAGCTGTTAGACTCATTCCTTGACATCACTGGACTAGAAATAATTTATAAATCGTGATGGCTGAAAGAGGAATATAAGAGAAAATATTTTGTTTTACATAATTGAGTCCATAAGCATGTGTTAATTTTTAGGCTTAGGTTTATTTTTTACTTCAGTTCTAAGTTACATCTTGGTTTTAGGGCATTTGGTTAAGCATATAATGTGTATAGCAGTTTGCTAATTTTCTGTTGCTGTAGTAATTTTAGCACTTTGCTTCATTCGGTCATTAATTCATATGGCGTTTCCTTGTTTAAATTTGGAGTCTACTTACCTTTAGGTAGAAGAATAAGATAGTCCGCTTGGAGTAGCTTTCCTGGTAAATTTAACACTAGTCTTGAGAGTCCTTACGGCTTCTGTAAGTTTTCTATTCACCAGAGAGTTGATACTTTGACATTGTTTATTGTTTCTTCATGATAATGTCTGCCTATTTTAAGATAAAATTTGTGCTTCTTTTCTGGTATTTTTGGTTGATAGTTTTGTCATTTCTTGCATCCTTTCTTTTCAGCTTGAACTTGAAGAGTATGGCTCGGAAACCAAAGATGAATATGATGAAAGATATGTTGGAGGGAAGTGAGCGTCATGAATCCCTGGCAGAAAAGCTTGATCATGCATTTAAGGAGTGTGCCATTGATAATAATGGACCAGATGATGGGGAATTGCTTGAACCTGCAGCTGATGTCATAAGCCGGTGCAGAGAATGTGCTGAGAAGTATGAAAATGAAAATCCAGATGAAGAGACTGCCCTTTTTGAGGAAAGCAGCAGTGACTCAGAAGTATGGGATTGTGAAACTATAGTGTCAACGTATTCAAATCTTGATAACCACCCTGGAAAATTGTACCTCCTGAGTCTAGGAGAAGAAAGTTGCTCCCTGCTATTTCTGAAGCCTCGCCTATAATATCCCTAAAAGGAAAAGAGAAGCTTCTTTTTGACTATTTGCCGACCAAGGGAAAGCATTCTGTGCAAAAGGAGGATAAGAGAAAGCGAGGTTCAGAAAAGGAGGAAAAGGATAACTCAAAGACAGAACAACTCAAAAGAAAGCAAAATGGTCAAGAGTCGAGGGACGAAAAGAAAGAAAGAAAGTTCTATTGTTGTATATTAATGTTAATTTTTTGGAATCCCTTTGCTCAATATAGATTGCACATAGTTGGATATCTCTCTGTTGAGCTAGTCCTTCACCTTGCCTGCGCCATTTGATTTTCTTTTTTCTTCTCTTTTGTGCTTAACACATCTAATATACTGTTAACATTAAGGTTCTACCATTGCAGGCTGTTGTGAAGGAAGAACGGCGCGAGGCACGTCGTATGAAAAAAGAGACAAAGGAACTATATAAGTGTGAAGCACAGCGTGCAAAGAAGGTTGCTGCTTTTACTGGACCATCTGTCATACATCTTATGTGAGTATCCCTTCAGAATTTGTGTTTCACATTCTGGTTATGTAACATACCTTTATGCCCTTGTAATCGGAATTCAAAGGAAGTCATGTGCCTGCATAGTTTTGAAATTATGGAACAGAATCAGTAGATTACTAGGGCTTTGGGTGATATTTCCTCTACTTCATTGCTGAAATTATTTCTTTCTGATAGCATGTGTTCCTCCTGAGTTGGTATTTGCAAACCCCGTTCGTATCAGGGTTATATTTCTGAAATATTGTTTGGTTTAAAGCTCATTGTTTTTTCCTCAACGGGGAAAGGTGCTAAATCAAGTACTCCAAATACTCCAACTTCCCTGTTTTTACTGGTTCTAAACTAGTGAGGCTTTCGACTCTTCTACAGCATTGTTGTTCCTCTGCAGACAAAAAAGAAAAGATCATAAAATTTGAATTGCTTACTTGATTTTAAGAACCACAGCTCGCTAAATGTTAATATTTAGTCTAGTAATCCAATTCGCAGTGGGAGTCGCCAACTTTATTATGTTTCATTGATGGTGTTATTCCTCTCTTCCCTCAAAGAAATAATTGACGACTCAAGGAGGAAACGAATGTAATTTATAATCGGCTTCATACTCTTTAACTTTGATGATGACAATTTACATCGCGAATATTTAATTATGTTTCAAATATAGCAGTGTAGTAGTTTGTGGGTCGAAAAAGAGAACTGATGGAATCTTTGGTCTGTATATGCTCCCGCAGGTAATATTGTTTTGGTTGTGTACACCTTCAAGTCAAGCCTTAGCAGCTGAAGTTGATCTTCTGTTGTGTCCATAATTTGGAGCATTTGGTTGACATGTCCTCTTCCATTAGCAAGACGATGCTGTTCAAAAGCTTTTCTCCTTTTAGTTAGAATATAGTACATGATAGATCCTCGAAACAGTTCTCAGCGACGCATGGATGTGCATGGTCAAGTAGAGTTGCAATTTTGATGTATATTTTTATTTAATTGGTGGAACATGACATTCTATTTAACATGTTTGCAGTTTATGATGTCACTGGAGTTTTAATGTTCTCATTAACTTTAACTGTTATGCAAAATTCACTCTATGCATTTTATTTTAAAATGTGCTTCATTCCTCTAAAGTTTATCATTGTGGATTTCAATTGGATCCTTGGAATTCTCTGTTCTTCTGGTGCTTAGCTGTATTTGCAATATGGTTTCATTATAAAATTTGGAAGTATCTGCTCACAAATGAAACTTTTGCACCAGATCATCTCGTTTATGTTTTTTTGTTGAATCCTTTTCTGTTGCATCCTAAGTAAGTTGTGTGGACTCTTCACTTTCAGTGCCATCGGATTCTCCAAAATGCACTACTTTAGGAGAGTCTGATATGCACTTGTTGACATTTTTGAAGAGTCCAAGCAACATAGGTTGCAACTGATAATTTGTTCATAAGATAATGTCACCATAAACTAGTATGCATTTATTTGTTCATAAGATAATGCCACCATAAACTAGTATGCATTTATTTGGTATAATTACAAAGCGCGTAATCTGAATTCAGCAGATTACAGCTAATATCATGGCCTCATATATATACTATGCTTTATAACCTTAGTAAGGTGACATGGATGTAAATGTACCTAAACAATGACTACTGTTACTGAGTACTTGTATGATCACTTTGCCTTGTGGCCTCTTTGGTGAGGAATGGGAGTTAGGTTGCCTCTGTCTAAGTATGGTGCTGAATTTCAGAAACCATAATCTTGAAACTCATGTTCTGTCTGAAATTGAGCTCCTTTTGGTTGCAATTTTGTTCCTAAATAAATGTATGCTTAGAATTTCAAGAATACTTTGATCATAATTTTTTAATATGCCAGTTTATATATAATAATCGATGTCAACTTGCATAAAATAAAATTTAATTAGTGTAAATTAGTAAAATTATTTTAAATTTTCTATATGTGAATTATAGTTTATTAAAGGGTGTGGTCATTGATAGTTTATTAAAGGGTGTGGTCATTGAGTTTATATATAATAATCGATGTCAACTTGCATAAAATAAAATTTAATTAGTGTAAATTAGTAAAATTATTTTTAATTTTCTATATGTGAATAACAGTTTATTAAGGGTGTGTAGGAATCAACAAAAACTCAATTAATAGTTAGCAAATCTCCAAGTTAAATCTGTTTGCAATAAAACTCAACCAAGTATAATTAAAGAAAATACTTGAGACTAATTCAATTATAATTACTCAAATGTACGTTTTCACTTAGCTTCGATTTTTTATTTTGTCTATACACGAAGTTGAGGCCGTGTAATCCTCTGATACTCATTCAATTCATAGCTAAGTCTTTTTTTCTTCTTCAATTTTTGGTCCTTTTTAATGGATTGTTTTCTCTTTTCTAACTCTCTTTTATTTGTTCTTTTTTTTTTTTTTTTTGGATTCTCTCCTTTTTACTTTGGGGCTGGAAAATACCCTATTTTCAAGTCTGAATTTGAAGCCAAAGTTTAGTAAAAATGCAAGAATCGAGAGAAGAAATTCGGATTTCAAATTTGAATCTCCAAAATCTTCAACTTTCAAAGTTTTTTCCAGGATCATAATGATAGATTTGATCAAAATTTTTGTTTTACATTGATTTGAGTCTGATTTTCTCTGTTAAGGATGAAGTCACGGGATGAAGCAGTGCGAAATAGAGGGGAATCCTACATCCTTGCGGAGAAGATGCGATAGCTATGGCCGGTAGGGTTTCTCGTTTTGGAGGATGGGAAAAGAGGAAGAAAGAAAGAGGGAAAAAGGATAATGTTTTTTACTGTTGTTTTGGGCATTGAGGGAGATGACACATTATTTTTTTGGGAAAGGGATAGGTCACGTTCATTCGAAGAAAATAACGTGTAATTAATAAGAAAACAACATATATTTTGTCGTATTGTTGCCTAATTTTGAAGGGTATGTAGAAATCAACAAAAGCTCAATTTATAGTAAGCAAACCCCTAAGTTAAATTTGTTAGCAATAAAACTCAATTAAGTACAATTAAGAAAAAAATAATTGAGACTAATTCAATTATAATTACTCAAATGTACATTTTCACTCAGCTTCGATTTTTTTCTTTTTCTATACACGAAGTTGAGGCCTTGTACTTCTCTAATACTCATTCAATTCACAACCAAACCTTTTTTTTTCTTCAATTTTCAGTCTTTTTTAGCGAATTTTCTTCTCTTTTCTAACTTTCTTTTATCTGTTCTTTTCTTATTTTTTTCGGATTCTCTCCTTTTTACTTTGGGGCTGAAAATACCCTATTTTAAAGTCTAGATTTGAAGTCAAAGTTTAGGAAAAATGCAAAAATTGAAAGAAAGAATTCGGATTTCAAATTCGAATCTCCAAAATCTTCAACTTTCAACACTTTTCCCAGGATCATAATAATGATTTGATCAAAAAAAATTTTTACGCCGATTTGTGTCTGATTTTCTTTGTTAAAGATGGAGTCACGGATTGAAACAATGCGAAATAGGGGGGAATCTTGCATCCCTGCGGCGGAGGTGCGATAGCTATGGCCGCTAGGGTTTCTCGTTTTGGAGGATGAGAAAAGAGGAAGAAAGAAAGAGGGAAAAAAGATAATGATTTTTACTGTTGTTTTGGGCATTGAGGGAGATGACACACTGTTTTTTGGGAAAGGAATAGGTCACGTACATTCGAAGAAAATAGCGTGTATTTAATAAGAAAACAACGTATATTTTGTCGTATTGTTGCCTAATTTTGAAGGGTGTATAGAAATCAACAAAAACTCAATTAATAGTTAGCAAACCCCCAAGTTAAATTTGTTTGCAATAAAACTCAATTAAGTACAATTAAGAAAAATACTTGAGACTAATTCAATTATAATTACTCAAATGTACGTTTTTCACTCAGCTTCGATTTTTTCTTGTTTCTATACACGGAGTTGAGGCCTTGTACTCCTTTGATACTCATTCAATTCATAGCCAAGCCTTTTTTTTTCCTTCTTCAATTTTTTATCCTTTTTAGCGGATTTTCTTCTCTTTTCTATCTCTCTTTTATTTGTTCTTTTCTTATTTTTTTCGGATTCTCTCCTCTTTACTTTGGGGCTAAAAAACACCCTATTTTCAAGTCTGAATTTGAAGTCAAAGTTTAGAAAAAATGCAAGAATCGAGAGAAGAAATTCGAATTTCAAATTTGAATCTTCAAAATCTTCAACTTTCAAAGTTTTTTCCAGGATCATAATGATAGATTTGATCAAAATTTTTGTTTTACATTGATTTGAGTCTGATTTTCTCTGTTAAGGATGAAGTCACGGGATGAAACAGTGCGAAATAGAGGGGAATCCTGCATCCTTGCAGAGGAGATGCGATAGCTATGACCGCTAGGGTTTCTCGTTTTGGAGGATGGGAAAAGAGGAAGAAAGAAAGAGGGAAAAAGGATAATGTTTTTTACTGTTGTATTGGGCATTGAGGGAGATGACACATTATTTTTTTGGGAAAGGGATAGGTCACGTGCATTCGAAGAAAATAGCGTGTAATTAATAAGAAAACAACATATATTTTGTCGTATTGTTGCCTAATTTTGAAGGGTGTGTAGAAATCAACAAAAACTCAATTAATAGTTAGCAAACCCCTAAGTTAAATTTGTTTGCAATAAAACTCAATTACGTACAATTAAGAAAAAAATAATTGAGACTAATTCAATTATAATTACTCAAATGTACATTTTCACTCAGCTTCGATTTTTTTCTTTTTCTATACACGGAGTTGAGGCCTTGTACTCCTCTGATACTCATTCAATTCACAACCAAGCCTTTTTTTTTTCTTCAATTTTCGGTCCTTTTTAGCGAATTTTCTTCTCTTTTCTAACTTTCTTTTATCTGTTCTTTTCTTATTTTTTTCGGATTCTCTCCTTTTTACTTTGCGCTAAAAATACCCTATTTTAATGTCTAGATTTGAAGTCAAAGTTTAGAAAAATGCAAAAATTGAAAGAAAGAATTCGGATTTCAAATTCGAATCTCCAAAATCTTCAACTTTCAACACTTTTCCCAGGATCATAATAATGATTTGATCAAAAAAATTTTCTTACACCGATTTGAGTCTAATTTTCTTTGTTAAAGATGGAGTCACGGATTGAAACAGTGCGAAATAGAGGGGAATCCTGCATCCTTGCGGAGGAGGTGCGATAGCTATGACCGCTAGGATTTCTCGTTTTGGAGGATGGGAAAAGAGGAAGAAAGAAAAAGGAAAAAAAAATAATGTTTTTTACTGTTGTTTTGGGCATTGAGGGAGATGACACATGTTTTTTTTGGGAAAGGAATAGGTCACGTGCATTCGAAGAAAATAGCGTGTAATTAATAAGAAAACAACGTATATTTTGTCATATTGTTGCATAATTTTGAAGGGTGTGTAGAAATCAACAAAAGCTCAATTAATAGTTAGCAAACCCCGAAGTAAAATTTGTTTGCAATAAAACTCAATTAAGTACAATTAAGAAAAATACTTGAGACTAATTCAATTATAATTACTCAAATGTACGTTTTTCACTCAGCTTCGATTTTTTCTTTTTTCTATACACGGAGTTGAGACCTTGTACTCCTTTGATACTCATTCAATTCATAGCCAAGACTTTTTTTTTCTTTTTCTTCAATTTTTGATCCTTTTTAGCGGATTTTCTTCTCTTTTCTATCTCTCTTTTATTTGTTCTTTTCTTATTTTTTTCGGATTCTCTCCTCTTTACTTTGGGCTAAAAAACACCCTATTTTCAATTCTGAATTTGAAGCCAAAGTTTAGGAAAAATGCAAGAATCGAGAGAAGAAATTCGAATTTTAAATTTGAATCTCCAAAATCTTCAACTTTCAAAGTTTTTTCCAGGATCATAATAATGATTTGATCAAAATTTTTGTTTTACATTGATTTGAGTCTGATTTTCTCTGTTAAGGATGAAGTCACGGGATGAAACAGTGCGAAATAGAGGTGAATCCTGCATCCTTGCGAAGGAGATGCGATAGCTATGGCCGCTAGGGTTTCTCGTTTTGGAGAATGGGAAAAAGGGAGGAAAGAAAGAGGGAAAAAAATAATGTTTTTTACTGTTGTTTTGGCATTGAGGGAGATGACACATTATTTTTTTGGGAAAGGGATAGGTCACGTGCATTCGAAGAAAATAGCGTGTAATTAATAAGAAAACAACGTATATTTTGTCGTATTGTTGCCTAATTTTGAAGAGTGTGTAGAAATCAACAAAAGCTCAATTAATAGTTAGCAAACCACTAAGTTAAATTTGTTTGCAATAAAACTCAATTAAGTACAATTAAGAAAAAAATAATTGAGACTAATTCAATTATAATTACTCAAATGTACATTTTCACTCAGCTTTAATTTTTTTCTTTTTCTATACACGGAGTTGAGGCCTTGTACTCCTTTGATACTCATTCAATTCACAACCAAGCCTTTTTTTTTCTTCAATTTTGGGTCTTTTTTAGCGAATTTTCTTCTCTTTTCTAACTTTCTTTTATCTGTTCTTTTCTTATTTTTTTCGGATTCTCTCCTTTTTACTTTGGGGCTGAAAATACCCTATTTTAATGTCTAGATTTGAAGTAAAAGTTTAGGAAAAATGCAAAAATTGAAAGAATGAATTCGGATTTCAAATTCGAATCTCCAAAATCTTCAACTTTCAACACTTTTCCCAGGATCATAATAATGATTTGATCAAAAAAAAATTTTACACCGATTTGTGTCTGATTTTCTTTGTTAAAGATGGAGTCACGGATTGAAACAGTGCGAAATAGAGGGGAATCTTGCATCCCTGCGGCGGAGGTGCGATAGCTATGGCCGCTAGGATTTCTCGTTTTGGAGGATGGGAAAAGAGGAAGAAAGAAGGAGGGAAAAAAATAATGGTTTTTACTGTTGTTTTGGGCATTGAGGGAGATGACACACTGTTTTTTGGGAAAGGAATAGGTCACGTGCATTCGAAGAAAATAGCGTGTATTTAATAAGAAAACAACGTATATTTTGTCGTATTGTTGCCTAATTTTGAAGGGTGTATAGAAATCAACAAAAGCTCAATTAATATTTAGCAAACCCTGAAGTTAAATGTGTTTGCAATAAAACTCAATTAAGTACAATTAAGAAAAATACTTGAGACTAATTCAATTATAATTACTCAAATGTACGTTTTTCACTCAGCTTCGATTTTTTCTTGTTTCTATACACGGAGTTGAGGCCTTGTACTCCTTTAATACTCATTCAATTCATAGCCAAGCCTTTTTTATTCTTTTTCTTCAATTTTTGATCTTTTTTAGCAGATTTTCTTCTCTTTTCTATCTCTCTTTTATTTATTCTTTTCTTATTTTTTTCGGATTCTCTCCTCTTTACTTTGGGGCTAAAAAACACCCTATTTTCAAGTCTGAATTTGAAGTCAAAGTTTAGAAAAAATGCAAGAATCGAGAGAATAAATTCGGATTTCAAATTTGAATCTCCAAAATCTTCAACTTTCAAAGTTTTTTCCAGGATCATAATGATAGATTTGATCAAAATTTTTGTTTTACATTGATTTGAGTTTGATTTTCTCTGTTAAGGATGAAGTCACGGGATGAAACAGTGCGAAATAGAGGGGAATCCTGCATCTTTACGAAGGAGATGCGATAGCTATGGCCGCTAGGGTTTCTTGTTTTGGAGGATGGGAAAAGAGGAAGAAAGAAAGAGGGAAAAAGAATAATGTTTTTTACTGTTGTTTTGGGCATTGAGGGAGATGACACATTATTTTTTTGGGAAAGGGATAAGTCACGTGCATTCGAAGAAAATAGCGTGTAATTAATAAGAAAACAACGTATATTTTGTCGTATTGTTGCCTAATTTTGAAGGGTGTGTAGAAATCAACAAAAGCTCAATTAATAGTTAGCAAACCCCTAAGTTAAATTTGTTTGCAATAAAACTCAATTAAGTATAATTAAGAAAAATACTTGAGTCTAATTCAATTATAATGACTCAAATGTACATTTGCACTCATCTTCGATTTTTTTCTTTTTCTATACATGGAGTTGAGCCCTTGTACTCCTCTGATACTCATTCAATTCATAGCCAAACTTTTTTTTTTCTTCAATTTTCGATCCTTTTTAGCGAATTTTCTTCTCTTTTCTAACTCTCTTTTATCTGTTCTTTTCTTATTTTTTTTTGGATTCTCTCCTTTTTACTTTGGGCTAAAAATCACCCTATTTTAAAGTCTAGCTTTAAAGCCAAAGTTTAGGAAATATGCAAGAATCGAGAGAAGGAATTTAGATTTCAAATTCGAATCTTCAAAATCTTCAACTTTCAAATCTTTTTCTAGTATCATAATGACAGATTTGATCAAAATTTTTGTTTTATATCAATTTGAGTCTGATTTACTTTGTTAAAGATTGAGTTACGGGCTGAAACAGTGCGAAATAGAGGAAATTTACCATGCCGTGGCGAAGCTGCGATAGCTATGGATGCTAGGGTTTCTCGTCTTGGTGGATGGAAAGAAAGGAAGAAAGAAAGAAGGAAAAAGGAAAATAGATTTTACTGTTGTTTTGGGCATTGGGAGAGATGTCACACTGTTTTTTGGGAAAGGGATAGGTCACGCGTATTCGAAGAAAATAAAGTGTATTTAATAAGAAAACAACGTATATTTTGTCGTATTGTTGCATAATTTTGAAGGGTGTGTAGAAATCAACAAAAGCTTAATTAATAGTTAGCAAACCCCCAAGTTAAATTTGTTTGCAATAAAACTCAATTAAGTACAATTAAGAAAAATACTTGAGACTAATTCAATTATAATTACTCAAATGTACGTTTTTCACGCAGCTTTGATTTTTTGTTTTTTTATACACGGAGTTGAGGCCTTGTACTCCTCTGATACTCATTCAATTCATAGCCAAGCCTTTTTTTTTCTTTTTCTTCAATTTTTGGTCCTTTTTAGCGGATTTTCTTCTCTTTTCTAACTCTCTTATATTTGTTCTTTTCTTATTTTTTTCGGATTCTCTCCTTTTTACTTTGGGCCTGAAAAACACCCTATTTTCAATTCTGGATTTGAAATCAAAGTTTTGGAAAAATGTAAAAATTAAAGAAGGAATTAGAATTTCAAATTCGAATCTCCAAAATCTTTAATTTTCAAAGATTTTCCCAGGATTATAATAACGGATTTGATCAAAATTTTTGTTTTACACCGATTAGAGTCTGATTTTCTCTGTTAAAGACGGAGTCACGAATTAAAACAGTGCAAAATAGAGGGGAATCCTGCATCCTTGCGGCGGAGATGCGATAGCTATGACCGCTAGGCTTTCTCGTTTTGGAGGATGAGAAAAAAGGAAGAAAGATAGAGGGAAAAAGATAATGGTTTTTATTGTTGTTTTGGGTATTGAGGGAGATGACACACTGTTTTTGGGGAAAGGGATAGGTCACGCGCATTCGAAGAAAATAGCGTATAATTAATAAGAAAACAACGTATATTTTGTTGTATTGTTGCCTAATTTTGAAGGGTGTGTAGAAATCAACAAAAGCTCAATTAATAGTTAGCAAACCCCCAAGTTAAATATGTTTGCAATAAAACTCAATTAAGTACAATTAAGAAAAATACTTGAGACTAATTCAATTATAATTACTCAAATGTACGTTTCTCACTTAGCTTCGATTTTTTTTCAATATACGGAGGTGAGGCCTTGTACTCCTCTGATACTCATTCAATTCATAGCCAAGCCTTTTTTTTTTCTTAGATTTTTGGTCTTTTTTAGCGGATTTTCTTCTCTTTTCTAACTCTCATTTATCTGTTCTTTTCTTATTTATTTTTTCGGATTCTCTCTTTTTTACTTTGGGGATGAAAAACACCCTATTGTCAAGTCTGGATTTGAATCCAAAGTTTTGGGAAAATGCAAAAAATTAAAGAAGGAATTCGAATTTCAAATTCGAATCTCCAAAACTTCAACTTTCAAAGCTTTTCCTAGGATTATAATAACGGATTTAATCAAAATTTTTGTTTACACCGATTTGAGTCTGATTTTCTCTGTTAAAGACGGAGTCACAAATTAAAAAAGTGCTAAATAGAGGGGAATCCTGCATCCTTGCGGCGGAGATGTGAGAGCTATGGCCGCTAGGGTTTCTCGTTTTGGAGGATGGGAAAAAAGGAAGAAAGAAAGAGGGAAAAAGGATAATGGTTTTTACTGTTGTTTTGGGCATTGAGGGAGATGTCACACTGTTTTTTGGGAAAGGAATAGGTCACGTTCATTCGAAGAAAATAGCGTATAATTAATAAGAAAACAACGTATATTTTGTAGTATTGTTGCCTAATTTTGAAGGGTGTGTAGAAATCAACAAAAGCTCAATTAATAGTTAGTATATCCCCAAATTAAATATGTTTGCAATAAAACTCAATCAAGTACAATTAAGAAAAATACTTGAGACTAATTCAATTATAATTAGGGGTGGACGTTCGGTCGGTTCGGTCTGATTGTTTAATATCGATTCGATTTATCGGTTTTTGGATTGACAAAAATGACATCCGTAACCAAACCGAAATAAATTCGGTTTGATTCGGTTTTTACAAATTCGGTTCGATTATTTTGAATTTTTATTTCGGTTTAAAATATTAAAGTAGTTAGCCTCTCTTTCTCATAACTGAACATTTAAAATTGATTGATTTTTTTAGAAAAATTATTTTTTTCAAACCTTTTTTTCATTTTCAAATATAAATAATTATAAATAACTCAACATGGATGAAACGAAATGAAATAATCATAAGCTTAACATAATACATAACGTCATTAATCATTACATATAATATAACCTTGCATAAATAGTTTACAAAACAACACAAAACTCGAAAAAAATAGTTCATGAAACAACATACTTTCTGCATAAATAGTCCATTAAACAGTCCAAAGTCACCAAAATAGTCCATAAAATATTTGAGTCACTAATACAATCCATAAACAGCCTGCGGCGTATGCGAATTTGCTGTTAAATGTTAATTGTGAATGTGAATTACTAAATATTATATATATATATATATATTATATAATATCTATATATATAATATATATATATATTATTTATTTAATAAATTTTTGGTTTTTCGGTTTAACTGAATTTTTTTTTAAACTGAAAACCAAACCAAAAAACCAAAATTCTAAAATTACAAACCGAATTCGATCTGAAAAATTGAAAAATCGAAAAACGAAACCAGAATCAAATTTCGGTTTGGTTTTTCATTTTTTTCGGTTTAAACCAAAATATGTCCACCCCTAATTTTAATTACTCAAATATAATTTCATTCAGCTTCAATTTTTTTTCTATACAAGGAGTTTAGGCCTTGTACTTGCCTGATACTCATTCAATTCATAGTAAAGCCTTTTTTTTTCTTCAATTTTTGGCCTTTTTGTCAGATTTTCTTCTCTTTTCTAACCCTCTTTTATTTGTTCTTTTCTTATTTTTTTCATATTCTCTCCTTTTTACTTTGGGGATGGAAAACACTCTATTTTTAAGTCTGAATTTGAAGCCAAAGTTTAGGATAAACTCAAAAATCAAGGGAAGGAATTCAAATTTCAAACTCGAATCTCCAAAATCTTCAACTTTCAATGTTTTTCCCAGGATCATAATGACGGATTTGATCAAAATTTTTCTTTTACACCGTTTTAAGTCTGATTTTCTCTGTTAAAGATGGAGTCACGGGCAGAAATAGTGCGAAATAGAGAGGAATCTTGCATGCATGCAGCGGAGCTGTGATAGCTATGGCCACTAGGGTTTCTCGTTTTGACGAATGGGATGAGAGGAAGAAAGAAAGAGGGAAAAAGGGTAATGATTTTTACTATTGTTTTAGGCATTAAGGGAGATTACACATTATTTTTCGGGAAAGGGGTAGGTCACGCGCATTTGAAGAAAATAACATGTAATTGATAAGAAAAGGACGTACATTTTGTCGTATTGTTTCCTATTTTTTAAAGGTGTGTAGGAATCAACAAAAGCTCAATTAATAGTTAGAAAACCCTCAAGTTAAATCTGTTTGCAATAATAAAACTCGATTAAGTACAATTAAGGAAAATACTTGAGACTAATCCAATTGTAATTACTCAAATGTACTTTCACTCAGCTTCGATTTTTTTCTATACACGGAGTTGAGGCATTGTACTCCTCTGATACTCATTCAATTCATTGTCAAACCTTTTTTTCTTTTCTTTAATTTCCAGCCCTTTTTGACGAATTTTCATCTCTTTTCTACCTCTCGATCTTTTATCTGTTCTTTTCTTATTTTTTCGTATTCTCTCCTTTTTACTTTGGGACTGAAAATCACCCTATTTTCAAGTCTGGATTTGAAGTCAAAGTTTAGAAAAAAAATGCAAGAATCGAAAGAAGAAATTCGAATTTCAAATCCGAATCTCCAAAATCTTCAAGTTTCAAAGCCTTTTCCAAAATCATAATGAAGGATTTGATCAAAATTTTATTTTACACTGATTTGAGTCTGATTTTCTCTGTTAAAGATGGAGTCACGGGATGAACAGTGCAAAATAGAGGAGAAACTTGCATGCCTGCGGCTGAACTGCGATAGCTATGGCTGCTAGGATTTTTCGTTTTGGTGGATAAAAAGAGAGGAAGAAAGAATAAGGGAAAAAGGATAATGATTTTTACTATTGTTTTGGGCATTGTGGGAGATAGCACATTGTTTTTGGGGGAAGTGCTAGGTCACGCCATTCGAAGAAAATAACATGTAATTTCTAAGAAAAGAACCTATATTTTGTTGTATTGTTGACTAATTTTAATCCGTCCGATTTTTGACCGGATGGCTAAAAATAAGTACTTTAAAAATAATAATGGTAAAAAATAAGTCTCTCTCTCTCTCTCTCTATCTATCTATATATATATATATATATGGATAAATATAAAAAGGTTGATTTAAAGTGACTATTTTTATTTTGATCGGATGGTTCAAATTTAGTTTAAGGAAAGAAAAGGGAGAGAATAAATACATATATAAATAAATAAATAGTCTAATAGATAAACAAAATTTTATAGATATATATGTAAAATAATTGAAAATTTTGGAATTCTCGGATTATATATATATATATATATATATATATATATATATATATATATAATACAATTCTTTGGAAAGCCGTGCATTTGGCTATATTTATGAGGCAATATTCACCAATACTCAGAGAAAGAACTCATTTACAAAGAAAGAAGGGGAAAAATGGCAAAAGGACACTTTTCAAAATTATTTAGTTAAATACCCATTAATTTTTTTTTTGATTTAATTTTTAGGGTTAGGTAGTAAAAAGTGAGAAAAAGTTGCAAAAAGTGGGGCCCACACGTTGTCCTAGGAACCATTTCATCATTTTTACAACTCAAAAAATTTAATATAATACATCTAACCCCCTCCACTTATTTCAATATAAAAAAAAAAATCTTTTCTCTCCTCTTCAATTCTCTCCCAACTCCCTTTTTTGAAATCTCTTGCTCCCAAAAACGTCATTTTTGTTTCTTCTTTTTCTCCAGCTTCTAAGGGCTCGTTGTTGCTTCGCAAGGTTAATTAAAATCAAGTTTCGATCATTTCTAGATCCATTTAAATGGTTTTCTTTGCTAATCGATTCGTAGTGAAGAAGGAAATTTATTTTTTTCGAATTTAGTTGATTAAGTAGTTAAAAAATGAGAATTTTATAGGTAATGAGTTTGATTTTGAAGCAATGATTGAGGTTTTATGCAGTATTTTTAACAGATTTTTTCGTCGATCACGGTGTTGAATTTTGAAACTTTTGTTTACGAGTTTTGGTTTAGTTCTTTTTTTTTAGCAAGAAAGTGTTGAATGGTGGGACAATTGCTATTTGAATAATTATTTTGGCATTTTGATCTGAACAGTAACCTGTTTCTGTCCGTAGACCCGTGGTCTATGAAATGAGAATGCCCTAAATTGAAATCAATTTTTAGACCTATGAAATTCTTTTAAACTATGATTGTTGAAATAGTTAAAATTGAAAGATTAATAGTCAATTAGTTTGATTAGATGCACTAGTTTGATTTTTAGCAACTGTTGTGTTTTGATACTGCATGTTGAATTTTGGTTCAGTTATTGTATGTTTGTGTAGTGAACTATTTAATGGTGGGGTATTTTTTAATTTTTTGGAAGGTTTTTCATTTGCGCATTGAGTTATTTCTGTTGATAGACTTATGGTCTATGAACTGAAATGGGAGATTTGTTCTGTGGGTGTACATTGTGTTGAAAATGGCTAAAAAAAGCATCCTTCCTGAACACAAAGATGACACTGCTTCTGATTCTGCTGGTAGCAGTACAAAAAGAAAAGCTGAGGCAGTTAAAAATATCTCATAAAGGAAGAAAATTGAAGAGGCACTAGAAAAAAGAAAAGCCGAGGCAGTTGAATGCTAATATTGTTAATGTGTTGTTGAATGATGAATAGTTAGGATATGCAACTTTTTTTTTACAAATATGAAGGTTGAAGGATCTGGTGGTAGGATATGACAAATACTCTTTTATTTTATGAAATTTGTTACGATTCTGCACTGAATCTATTTCTATCAAACTGATTTATGGCATGGAATTTGAACATGCAGGGTGTTGTCATAGTTAGTACAATGTATCCTTGATATCATAGAACGCTTACTTAATCTTTCGTATACTGCATACATAGTCTATCATTACCATGTTGCTCGAATTTTAGTTGACGTGTTGTTAGATCGACTATGATTCTATCAAAAATAGTATTAACATTATAGAAAATAGAAGTATTATTATTTATTCAATATCAGCACATCCATGTTACACTTTTTCAAAGAACGAATAGTAGCATTATAGCATGTAACATCATTTTTAGGCTATTCTCTCTTTCTTCGGTCAAAATCAATTTTTGTTTCAGTTGATCCCTCTCTATTTGCGTGTCATGTAGCAATACTTTAAAGTGATCCCTTTGTTCTTCGACTTCTTTGAACAAAGTCATGAGATTTTTTTTTCTTCGCATTGTTTGAACCTTTGTAGTAGATTAAATTTTTCCAAGCCTTGAAAATTTGATGTCTCGGGTCCCGGACTCAAAGTTGATGGACTGGATGGAGGTGATAGCTCATCAAGCCATTTAAAAAATGAGCATGTGCCATTATCCTAGAAAAAAATTATAATTACATAACGATTAATTTAACTTTATAAAAAAGACACACACAACTAACCTTCGCAATTGTACAATTATAAAATTTACGCCTTGAATTTGAATATGTGTCTGACGTCCTCAGGACAACCGCATTCCCACAATGATAAATTAGAGTATTTTTAGAATTGGATGTTTGAGATGCACGAGACATTGTAGAATTTTTAAAAACAAAACAAAGTGAATGAAATAAATAATGAGGGATGGACACCTTATATATGAAGTAAAAACAAAGTGTTAACACTGATGGATCACGAAAGTAGTCGTTTATTATCATTGAAACAATAATTTTTTTTTTGGAATTGGTGGTTACACTTGTAGACACCTAATTTTGTCCCTCCCGAAGCTTTATTTTATTCATTTTTGTTATCTCACCTTACCACGTACCCTCACCCGTTCTATAATTCTTTTTCAAAAAATGACAAAAATAACAAACCCCTAACAAATCCAATCCCCAATATTCTCTTAATAACAAAATTAACAACCCTCCCTATCAAATGAGGACACCTCACTACCTCCCCCTACCTACCCCTACACCTACCTCAGCCCCCCTCCCTTCACGTTTTTTCCCCCTTTGTTTTCCATAACAGAACCAAAAAAGGGACCCAGGGGGATATAGAACTTAGCAACATTTTCATCTTGGATTCCACATTTTCATAGAAGGCTCCATTTCGTTTTCAATGCACAGACAATGATGACACCACTCCATATTCTCTTCTCCACAGATCACTCTCATCACAGACACACTATAACAAATACACACAACCAATTGAGAGAGAAAGTGAGATCAGAGAGGAGAAACAGTGAGAAATTATGGGAAGACGCACACACACAACTCATCGAAAACTTACACACGCACAGCTGATCGGAAATTCATACGCACGTCGGTGATTAGAAAATTGAGAGAGAGAGAGTGAGGGTTTCAGATCATTGGTCATTGTTCCGGCGACATGGCTCGCCGGAATTAGTCTTTCATTCATCGTTCGATCGATCCAATTTTAAAACTTCGAAATCCTTTCATTTTCTTTCAATTTTTAAGCAGAACCGGTTGGGATAACATTAAGACTCACCGAAAATCGACCGAGAAATGTCTCCTGGGCATTGTTGTTACTGTTACGGCAAAAACCTCACCAGAATCGTCTCCAGTTGTTGAAATCGATCGACCCAGTCCAAAAATTCCCTATAATTCCCATTGTTTTTCTTGATTGTTCAGGCGGAATGCCATCGAAAAACATATTCCAGCAACCAAGTCACTAAACACAACTGTTCGAGTTGATCCCGGCGACGTCTAGCCGAAAATCACCATACGGGTATTGCGTCTCGTAGTTTCTATCTTAGGTACCACCTCATTTCTCGATTTTGCTTTGGGTTGGCGAAAACATAGGAAAATGGTGTAAACCGAAGCTGGTTTGGTCTTATTGTCGAGGTTCCGTTCGAGGCTCCGATTGCGATTCTAGTCAGAAGGAGCAATTTCAATTGAAAAGCATTGAGGTCTATTTCACATCTCATTCTCTATTCTATTTTTGGAATTTTGGTTGTTTGTTATGGGTGTGAATAACTTGTTTGTTTAGCGTATTTGAATCTTTGTTGTGTGTACGTGGTTGATGTTGGATTTGATAGTCGAAGAATTGGTTAATTAGTTTGACAATGAAATTGGGGAAGACGGGAATTGAAAGTTGATAAAAATGAATATTGTTGTTTTTTATTCATTGTTGATGTTGAACGTGATATTTCGTCGAGCGGGTAGGCAAACAGTAGGCTCGAGTAGGAAAATTTAGAATTATTGGATTGTTGGAATGCTTGGAATAGTCGTTGAATGTTTTGTTTATCGTATTTGAAAAGTGTATTCATTTAGCCGGGGAATGCCCCGAGGTCATTTGTATTTACTCACCGGAAAATGCCCCGAAGAATTTTATACGCGAAGGATATTCGTGATCAAGGTCCGAGGCATTGGGTAAAGCATAGTTTAGGACTAGTGTAGGTTATTTCAGTATTTTTTTATGTCGGTTTGTGATAAATTGGACTGGATGCTAAATTTTGGATTGTTTTGTTTTGTTTGCTTGCTTGATTGTTTTGCGTGCTTTATGTGGTTTATGCATTTTATAATATTAAATTAGTCGATACGCTCCACCAAGCGACCGTGGTCAAACTACGGGATCGAGGGGTGCCTAACACCTTCCCTTCGGTCAACAAAATTCCTTAGCCGGAATCTCTGTTCGCAAACCAGTTTAAAGAGTCAAAAATTATTTTGAAAAGGATCTTTCAAAGGTGACTTGGCACACCGGATTATGTTAAGTGGCGACTCTGAATAAAAAATGTAAATAATCTTTTTCCGAAACAAACTTTCATATTTTATCACTTTAATAATAAAAACCCTTTCAAACTTAAAACCATATCTTTCGGAGTTAAAAAAGGGGTGTGACAGCTCTGGCGACTCTGCTAGGGATTTTTCAGAATTCGAGCTTATTTTTTGAGTTGTATCGATTTAATTTGAGTTTATGGGTATATAAACATTGTTTGTTTTATCGTTTGTTGTTTATTTTATCATTGCTGAGTGCTACGTGTTTACAGTTTTTCTCTTGTGTGTTACCGCTTTATATCTGGCATCATGTGCTTAACCTGAGTCAATTCTTTCTGCAATAAGTCCCGGAGTGCACGTCATGCGCACGAACTCCCATTGAGTCACCCTTATTTTAGGAGGGGGAGCCGTTGGATGTATGGAGTAAGTGAAAATCAAAGCAGCCACTATCGATCATATGCTCCCCCGAACGACCTTCTTAGTAAACCCCAACGTAGGTCAGCCTTTAGGTCATACTTATGTGCATCATATTGAAACCTAGCGGGGCCCACTTAGTCCTTTGTAGGAGACTCTCCTGTAAAGCATCCCTACGTGCTAATTGTTGCATTTTTTAGGGTAACAAGGTCATTTGACGAATTGATTTGGGGAAAGCATGTGCTAGAATTAAAGAAGGGTGTGTAGGCATGAAAAAAATGGGGGAAAAAAAGAAAAGGTGAATCAAAAAAAAGTTTCGTAGTTTTAGGTTCTTTATGGCTTTTGTTTTCCACGATTCAAAAATTACAAAAAAAAAGAATTTTTTACTTTTTGCACTCATATTTCAAAAATAAAATAAAAACATCAAAAAGATTTTCCTTTTGCTTCCTTTAACAAGCATTCACAATTCGAAAACTCCAAAAAGATTTTTTTAGGAGATTTTTATAAAAGAAAAATTCAAAAAAAGGATGGTAGAAGTTTTGTACATTTGATATAACGAAAATACCAAAAAGATTTTCTTTCATAGTTGTTGGTGTCATTTTTTATGTGAAGTGTCAAATTGAAAACTTAAAAAAAGATTTTGTTATGTTGTTTATCGTGTGTCGTTGGTCTTGTCTCAAGTCAGGGTGCAATCTGTTATTTAATCATTAATTGTCTAATCTAGACGAACTACGCACCCCTGATTCTCCTCTCTCGGGAGTGAGATACGTAGGCAGCCTATTGTTGGTTCGGGGATCTTATTTCAAAAAAATCCAAAAGATTTTCTTCACTCTTCACTTAGAGTAGATGTTTCATATACATCTTTAAAAGAAAACTACAAAAAGATTTTTCTTTAATAGTTTCAAGTTTCATTTTCACATGAAATTCAGATTCGAAAACCCAAAAAGATTTTTCTTTGACCATAGGTTTCATTTTGTATATGGATGTTAAACCTAAAAAATGCAAGAAAGATTTTCGTCAATTCTTTTGACAATTTGTTATTTTCTTTTTTCTTCTTAAAGTTTCAAGAAAAAAAGAGGAAAAAGAGTTTGATTGGCCATTTTGGCAAAACTTCACGAACTACGCACACCTGATTCTCCTCTTTCAGGGGTGAGATACGTAGGATCCCTTCTTGGGTTCGGTGATCTTTTCTAAAAGAAAAAAAGGTTTTGAAGAAAAAATATTGAATTCTAACATATTTGTTGCCTCTTGTTCAGTTAGTTTAAGGTGGTTGGTTTGTGGCTTCCTGGTTGGTCCTCCATATCTCACCAAATCCAAGGAAGGGTTAGTTGTGTCCAATAAAGATATAGAGAGAGGCATCATGGATGAAACAAAGAGTCAGGAAATTGAGAGTTTCAAGGAAGAGAATTTGAGACTGAGACAACAAATGATGGAAATGTACCGAGCTTGGGCCAGTGGGCTGCCTCCACCTCTGTTCCCTACTTTTGACCCTGCAAATACCTTGAGTCTTCCACCAAAATCGCAAAGT
Organism: Capsicum pubescens; assembly: GCA_030864215.1. NCBI lineage: Eukaryota > Viridiplantae > Streptophyta > Magnoliopsida > Solanales > Solanaceae > Capsicum > Capsicum pubescens. Next base: position 5,810,809 of record CM061541.1, on the reverse strand, counting down.
CAGTTTTCTATTGTTGTTGATGCACCAAAGCATGCCTCAGAATCCATTCCATGTGAAATGCACCTCAATACTTCCACCACTCTTTCTTTATCTCCTCAGTATAAGTCTACCACATTCACAGCACCACATACTGTCTGTGCTTTTGTTGCTCAACCTTCTACTAAGGGTTTTACTTTGGCTATCAATCCAATGATTGTGCTTCCCTAGTCCACTAGTGAATCCACGTTCAATACTCTTGATGATCATTGTTATACTCTTGAGTCTACTGTTAGATTAAGTGGACCGCCAAAATATCTTACTAAGAAGCCTAGCATGCTAGAAAAGCCAGAGAAAATAGTTGGGAAAGTTAAGGGTGTAGAAAATGATATGAAAAATTCTTTGGGACTTGTAGGCTATGAAGATGTTTCATACAAAAACTGGGGCATGTGTGTTAATCTTCCTCCAAGCTTTGAGACATCAAAATTTGAGGAGCTTGGTAGACAACATGATTCTGTGAAATATTTAGGACGATATTGCAATCAATCAAGGGAAACTAAAGGAAAGAAGAATGAAAACGCACCTATTGTCATGCCAGGACTAAAGCAGAGTTTAAGAGGTCCAACTCACCAATACTGTCAGCCTCACTCTCGAGTTTTCATATCGAATCTACTTACTCATCTGCAACAAGGTTCCTCTTTTCAAAATTCAAAGAGTTTCATTCCACTTCCTCAATGTCCTTTGAACAATGCACAATTGTGTACCCATCCATCTTCTTATCCACAATGGCATGCACCTATCCCTCAACATCATTCTCGTCCTTCACAAATTTACCAAGGAACCTCTAAATCTAAGTTTCATCCGAGGCCAGAGTTCACAAGGAGGGAGAAGGAAAAGGATAATTTCACTCCTAATGGGGAATCCTATGCCAGTTTGTTCTAGATATTGAGATGGAGGGGCATGATTACTCCTCTCCTTGGGCACACTCCTAATCGGTGTTCAAAAAATTTTGATCCTAATGCACGATGTGTGTATCATTCTGATGCTCAGGGTCATAGTATTAAAGATTGTCGAGATTTGAAAAGAGAAATTGAAAAGATAATTCAAGATGGATCAATTATGGCGCAGAACATTGATAGTGAGGGAAGCTCCAGTCATGTTGATATGCAAACCAGTGGCTAAGTTGTCAGGATGACCAATTAAGAAGTCACCCCTCTCCCTAGTAGAAAGAGGTCTGGTAGTTTGTTTTATTTTCTTTTTTGTTTTCCAGAGTATTTCAGGTTTGTAGTTCGGGAACTATTTTTTTTCTCCTTTGGTCATTTGTGTTCAAACCCTTCTATCTTTATTTTGAACTAAATGAAGTGCCCCTTTTTCTTTATGTTTTAAATATGTGTTGTTTGTTTGTTTTCTTTATACAGTATATTTTATGTTGACTCTAGTGATATGATATTCTTGCGGAATTTTCAGCCAGATCTTAAAATTCAATTTAACCATGAAACATGGAATCAGAGGGCTAAGGTTAGAAAAAGTATCTGAGAAAATAGGTAGAGTGCTGACACATTTGGTGACAAATTGAAGCCTTCTTTGAAAATTAAGACAATTGTTTTGAGAGTCACAAGAATAACTTGGACATCAGTTGAAAGACATGTCTCAATTAGGTCAAACAGTGAATGTGTAATCCTACATCAAAAGGAATAGAAAAATTAGCTCCACGAAAGCATGAGGAATGTACAAAAAAGGTGGAGTTTGCAGAAGAAGTAGCGACGCGCAGTCTCAATTAAAAATTAGTGTTGTAAAAATATCACAAATGATCTTCATCTTTCACTCTCATATTGCATGACATGTACTTGCGTTTTCAAGGATTGATATGAAGAAGGCATTTTATTTTGCTATCGGAACATTGTGCCATCCTTTGTTTACCCTATTTGAGCCTTAGTTTTATTTTCTTTCATACCCCTCTTTTGGAATCAAGATACAGTCAACAAAACTCAAAAGATAAGTGTCGAGCAAAAGAATAGAGTCAAAAAGTTTTAAAAACACACAAAAATGTTTCCAAAAACAAAAAAAAGTGTCAAGAAAATAGAGTTAGAAAAAAAAGAATCGCAAAGTGAAAAGAGAGAATAAAAGAAAAAAAAGAAGAGTGTCAAGAAAAATAGTGTTAGAAAATTTCAAAGAGAAAAAAAGTCAACAAAACAAAAATTCAGAATCAAGCAAAAGAACAAGCTGCCAGAACTACACATGACCTGATTCTCCTCTCTCAGAGGTGAGATATGTAGGCTTCCCAACTACGGGCTCGGTCCAACCAAATAAACAATTTAGAATTGCCCAGTCAAAAGAAACTGGGGCATGATTTAATCCTCATTGTTTGAGTCGATTCCAAAAGTTGTAAGTCCCACCCCACTTCAAGCGTCGTTTGGGTCTCATGTCATCTTTTTTTTCTAACCTTATTCAAAAGCCAAGCTATAACCAAAGAAAGATCTTCAGATCAATCTTTGAGAATGTTAAGGCTAAGCATGCAATGAATGTGATGACACATTTTGGGAACTACTTGTCTACCTCAGCAATAAGAATCGGGAAAGAAATAAAAATGAGATAGTCTTATTGATGAAAACCCTCACGGGCACTGTAAGGTGATGGTAAGTTGAGAGAAATAAAAATGCGAGAGTCTTATTGGTGAAAACCCTCATGGGCACCATAAAATGATTGTGAGTTGAGAGAAATAAAAATAAGAGAGTCTCATTGGTGAAAAATCCTCACGGACATAAAGGCAAGGGTGAGTTGAGAGAAAGGAAGAGGTTTGTTGGCGAAAACCCTTCAAGGCGCCACTAGCCGAATAAGGTCTAAATGCAATTGTCCTAAGGAAGCAACTCAATTTCGAGGTCATTAACTCAACAATAATTGGTAGAAAGTTTGGATGAAAAGATCAAGCAGCTTAATCCAAAATGCATGGCATATTCATTAGAGTTGACTGGCATTTTTAGATGAATTTTTCGTTTCTTTGATTTAAAGAGGGACATTAATTGTCTTTTCTTTCTTCTCTTTATTTTTGTTTTATCTTTCTTGATTCAGTTATCCAAATAAAAAATTGCCATTCTTTTTTTTTCTTCTTTTCTTGTCTTTGAGTCAAGTCCATGTCAAAACAAGTGAGAAAAGATTTCAAAACTAGCTACCAGCTTCTTCAATTGCACAAAGCAAGACAAAAGTTAGCACATGAAAGAGACATGATTGTGAGACAAAATAAGGCATACAAAAAGTTTTGTCAACAAACAAGTCTGGGAACTCATTGAAATACCAAGATTCAAAGGGTTTATCGAGGAGCATGACAAAGTAGAGATACTGTGTTTGTTTCAGAATCATTCTTAATAATCTGAGTTTGGGTCAATGATGCAGTAAGCCAATGACATATGCTAATGGTTGGAAGCAAGGTTAAATGTGACCAGGGCAAGGGCGATTACCTTGAAAGCCAAAGCCACAAATCAGCCACCATGTGTTTAAACTCATAAGTTTTCTTTGTATGAAACAGGAACAGGTTACCTTCAAATCAAAGATTCCTAAGCCTAAACATCAAAGTCCGTAATTTCTCACTTCTATAAATGCAAGAGACAATATTGCTGCACCGGTTTGGTAATCAAAACCATGGTAAAACTCATAATTCAAGATCTCTAGGAGACACAATTCTTTGTCAAGGAGACGCATTTCCTTGGAAAATTCAAGCAACATTTGTAAGGAGACGCACTTCCTTGTTTGGGTAATTCAAGCAACATTTGTAAGGAGACGCACTTCCTTATTTGGTAATTCAAGAAATATTTGTAAGGAGATGCACTTCCTTGTTCAGGTAATTCAAGCAATATTTGTAAGGAGACACGCTTCCTTGTTTGGATAATTCAAGCAACATTTGTAAGGAGACGAACTTCCTTGTTTGGGTAATTCAAGCAACATTTGTAAGGAGACGAATTTCCTTGTTTGGGCAATTCAAGCAACATTTGTAAGGAGACGCACTTCCTTGTTTGGATAATTCAAGCAACATTTGTAAGGAGACGCGCTTCCTTGTTTGGGTAATTCAAGCAATATTTGTAAGGAGACGCACTTCCTTGTTTAGGTAATTCAAGCGGCATTTGTAAAGAGATGCACTACCTTATTGGGTAATTCAAGTGACATCTGTAAGGAGACACATTTTCTTGTTTGGGTAATTCAAGCAACATTTGTGAGGAGACGCACTTCCTTGTTTGGATAATTCAAGCAACATTTGTAAGGAGACACACATCCTTGTCTGAATAATTCAAGCAACATTTGTAAGGAGACGCACTTTCTTGTTTTGATAATTCAAGCAGCATTGGTAAGGAGACGCACTTCCTTGTTTTGATAATTCAAGCAACATTGGTAAAGAGACACACTTTCTTGATTGGGTAATTCGAATTTTGCTTTTTAGGTGATACACTTCCCAACTTAAGTCTTGATTCCTAGTAGAAGTACCTCCTAGTTGAGTCAGTCCCCATGATTCCTAGTAGATGTTCTTCCTAGTGGAGTCAGTCCTCTTGATTCCTAGTAGATGTGTTTCCTATTTAAGTCAGTCCCCTTGATTCCTAGTAGATCTGCTTCCTAGTTGAGTCAGTCCCCTTGATTCCTAGTAGATATACTTCCTAATCGAGTCAATCCCATTGTTTTCTAGAAAATGCACTTTCTAGTCGAGTCATTGAACTTAACCCTTAAGAGACGCACTTCCTTGCTAGATTTTATTTGTCAGGTGGAACACTTTTTAACTTAAACTTGTATCTCTAGAAGACACACTTTCTAGTCAGAATTCCTCATTTTAATTCTTAGGAGACGCACTTCCTAGTCTTGTCCATTCAATTTTATTCTCACGAGATGCATTTCTTGGTCAGAGTCTTGATTTATCATTGCAAAATGTAAGTAGGTATGATGTGACTTTCCCAAAAGTCTTCTGATGATAAATTGGGGCAAAATTTTAACTTTTGTTTTTAGAACTTCACTGTTTTGGCAAACGGAATTTCTCTTTATAATAATTTTGTTTGGGATAGTTTTCTTTCTAGTTTTGATGTGATTTCAGGAGCCCTCCTGGAGAACAGGGTGAAGAAATTGAAAGTCAAGCAACAGGGTGAAGAAATTGCAAGTCAGGAGCCCGCCTGAAGAATAGGGTGATGAAACTCAAGTCAAGAGTCCAAAAGAAGCTGCATAGATAGAACTTTTGTAATTTTATTTATGTTTTAATGTGTAATTTTCATTTTGATGTAATGACAGAGCCGCGGATCGGAACCTCGATGGAACCTCACTCGACTCTCCAACTCGGTATTGTCCTTCTCTTTCAAATCCTTTGAAATACCCGTGATTTGATTCCCTCATAACTTGGGTAGGTAGGATGCCCTAAGTTAAGACCCGGTTGCTCTTCTTCATTCTGTTTCTCTGAATAATGGTCGGGTCAAAATTTTGTCTCGTTGTCTACTTTTTTTTCTGAAAACACTTTGTGTTTACACCCAAAAAGGGGCATAATGTAGACACCTAATTTTGTCCCTCCCGAAGATTTATTTTATTCATTTTTGTTATCTCACCTTACCATGTACCCTCACCCGTTCTATAATTCTTTTTCACAAAATGACAAAAATAACAAACCCCTAACAAACCCAATCCCCAATATTCTCTTAATAACAAAATTAACAACCCTCCCTATCAAATGAGGACACCTAACTACCTCACCCTACCTACCTCTACACCCACCTCAGCCCCCCTCACCTTCACATTTTTTTCATTATTTTCCCATAACAGAACCAAAAAAAGGGACCCAGGGGGATATAGAACTTAGCAACATTTTCATCTTGGATTCCACATTTTCATAGAAGGCTCCATTTTATTTTCAATGCACAGACAGTGATGACACCACTCTATATTCTCTTCTCCATAGATCACTCTCATCACACACACACTCACAAATAAGCACAGCCAATTGAGAGAGAAAGTGAGATCGAAGAGGAGAAACAGTGAGAAATTGTGGGGAAACGCACACACGCAACTCATCAAAAATGTACACACGCACAGCTGACCGAAAATTCATACGCACGTCGGTGATTAGAAAATTGAGAGAGATAGAGTGAGGGTTTCAAGTCGTTGGTCACTGTTCCGGTGACATGGCTCGCCGGAATAAGTCTTCCATTTATCATTTGATCGATCTAATTTTAAAACTTTGAAAACCCTTCATTTTCTTTCGATTTTTAAGTAGAACTGGTTGGGATAACATTAAGACTCACCGAAAATCAATCGAGAAATGTCTCCTGGGCATTTTTGTTACTGTTACGATAAAAACCTCACCGAAATCAGCTCCAGTTGTTGAAATCGATCGACCCAGTCCCAAAATTCCCCAAAATTCCCGTCATTTTTATTGATTGTTCAAGCGAAATGCCATCGTACAACATATTCCAGTAACCAAGTCACTATAAAAAACTGTTCGAGCTGATCCCGGCGACGTCTAGCCGAAAATGACAATACGGGTATTGCGTCTCGTAGTTTCTGTCTTGGGTACCTCCTCATTTCTTGATTTTGCTTTGGGTTGGCGAAAATAGAGGAAAATGGTGTAAACCAAAGATGGTTTGGTCTTATTATCGAGGCTCCCATTGCGGTTCTAGTCGGAAGGAGCAATTTCAATTAAAAAGCATTGAGGTCCATTTCTCATCTCATTCTCTATTCTATTTTTGGAATTTTGGTTGTTTGTTATAGGTGTGAATAACTTGTTTGTTTAGCGTATTTGAATCTTTGTTGTGTGTACATGGTTGATGTTGGATTTGATAGTCGAAGAATTGGTTAATTAGTTTGACAATGGAATTGGGGAAGACGGGAATTGAAAGTTGATAAAAATGAATATTGTTGTTTTTTATTCATTGTTGATGTTGAACGTGATATGTCGTGGAGCGGATAGGCAAACAGCAGGCTCGGGTAGGAAAATTTAGAATTGTTGGAGTGTTGGAATGCTTCGAATATTTGTTGAATGTTTTGTTTATCGTATTTGAAAAGTGTATTCATTTAGCCGGGGAATGCCCCGGGATCATTTGTATTTACTCACCAGAGAATTCCCCGAAGAATTTTGTACGTGAAGGATGTTTGTGATCAAGGCCCGAGGCATCGGGTAAAACATAGTTTAGGACTAGTGTAGGTTATTTTAGTATTTTTTTATTTCGCTTTATAATAAATTGGACTAGACGCTAAATTTTGAATTATTTTGTTTTGTTTGCTTGCTTTATTGTTTTGCGTGCTTTATGTGGTTTATGCATTTTATAATGTCAAATTAGCTGATACGCTTCACCAAGCAACCGTGGTCAAACTACGGGATCGGGGGGTGCCTAACACCTTCCTCTCGGTCAACAGAATTCCTTAGCCGGAATCTCTGTTCACAAACCAGTTTAAAGAGTCAAAAATCATTTTGAAAAGGATCTTTCAAAGGTGACTTGGCACACCGGATTATGTGAAGTGGCGACTCTGAATAAAAAATGTAAATAATCCTTTTTCGAAACAAACTTTCATCTTTTGTCACTTTAATAATAAAAACCCTTTCAAACTTAAAATCATATCTTTTGGAGTTAAAAAAAGGGTATGACAACACTTAATAGACTGTCGTAGATCATGACCTATGTCATCCATCAACAAGATACCAAAGTCTACCGTAGACACTCGTAATCGATGGACCATCAATAATATGTTAAATAAAAATATTTTAGTAAAAAATATATCTGTGCTTTGAGGGTCCATCGATTTTGTTGGTCTATCATAGACTTATGCCTTAAGGAATGCATCGATTGATCTCCTGATTATGCGTAGATCTCTACTATAGACCAACACTTGGATGTTGTTTAAAAATAAATAAATTAATTAAAAATAAACATGGTGTGGGTTTGTCGCACATATGAAGGAGTGTAAATAAGTTACATAAACATATAAGAGCTTATACAAATTAGGGGTGGTGAATTAAGAAGTTTGTGGATGAGTATTGGTTGAACAAACAATATCCTAAGAGTAATGGTTGTCAAAGAACAAGTATGTTTTGAGGATGATGATTGTTCAACCACTATTCATTCCACATACTCTTTTAATTTGAGGGTGGTGATTGAAGGAGTATGTGGAATGGGTAGTCATCAACTACAATCAAAATCCTCAAAACATACTTGTGCTTCGACAAGCATTACTCTTAGGATATTTGTAAGACCCCGCAAATTTTTCTCGTCGTCTAAGCCTTTAAAGCATGTCAAGAAAGGCTCATACTTAGAAATTTGGCTAAGTGTTGGGACTTAGTCATTTTTAGAACCTCCAAACTTTGAGAAATTATTTCATGACCTTTTCGACCTCCGTTTGTTGATTTTTTTATTGATTCACGATGGGGCAAGTCAAGAGTACATCCCGGGGGAGTTTCAAAATTTTTGGACGAGCATAAGGGGATGTTTGGGGTTGCAAAACAGCGAGCCTCCATGATTAGCCCGCGGCGCCTTGCTTATCGTGGTACCTGGGGGCACTGCGATGGGTAAGGCGGCGCCCTGTCCAGTCCGAGGGACTAACCCCCGCGGCGCCCTGGCTAGTCCGGCTGGGCCAATTTTTCAGTATTCCAATCCGATTCATTAAGGGCAAAAGGGATATTTTACACTCCCTATTCATCCATAACACGGGATTAAACTCCTAAAGCACCAAATTATAGTTACTTTTCTCAAATTCTCTTAAGAACACATTCTAGGGTTTCAACCCAAAGTCTAAGAAAACTCAAGATTTCACCGTTACTTTTTGAAATTGATTCAAGAATTAAAATCCCCAAACCAAGAGCTTCAAGAATCTCCATTCAAAATCACAAATAGAATCTCAAAAGAAAGCGTTCATCCAAAGTTCATAATCTAAGGTATGTGGGGTTTGAACAAGGATAATTTTTTCGTCCTTGTGCCCAGAACTTGTATTAGTTTACAAAAGATATATGATTTTACATGTTTTCCTATGAATTTGAAGTATGGATTTATACCCTATGTTTCTATTCATGAGATTATGAGATTTTTAATGTTTTAGAAGTTGAATTACATGAGTATGTTGATATTATTATGCATAAAGCTGAAATTTCCAGATTTTAAGATAATTTATGCATGTTTATGTTATCAAGTATGAATTTTGAGATGTCTTATCATGATATTGATATATGGGTCATTAAGCCCTCCTTAAGATTGTTATTTCAAGATTTTTTGTGCTACATGCACCTCATGATTAGACTATTTTGAAATAATTTAGAAAGGTTTGACCTTCGGTCAAATAGAGTTGAAATCCACTTATAGAATGAGATAACAGATTTTATAGTTGGTTTTGTTATGAATCATGAGATTACTTTTAAAGTAGATTTTCTTGAGATTTTGAGCATAAGATTGGGAGTAATATTTAGCACCGAGTTGGGTAGGTTACTACGGTTTCATACAACAGCACTACGTGCCACCGTAGGTTGAGATATTTATTCTCACTTCTATGTGGATGACTGAGATTGTGATAACTGAGATAGATTGTTCTATTCTGATGGCAAGGGTAGAACAATCCTAATCTTACGGGGGCTAATCGTGGGACACTATGGATGCTCACATGGTGTACATGTCGGTTAGAAGAACCTCCCAAATAGAAATCCCCCACTCTTTAAAAAATTTATTGAGATAAACTATTTACTATGCAGAGTGAGTTTCAGATTTCATCTTGCTTACATGATTTGTGTAATACCCCGCATTTTCGGGCTAGTTTATGAACCATCGTTCTTACGTGTATAAGCTATAATCCAAGTAATTTCCATGTGAATACAAGTTTCAAAATATTTATCCTCATGTTTGATTTGCTTTTGATGTTAAAAATGTTCATAGGAATCACTTAGAGCCAAGTTGAGCTAAGATCTTTTGATTTGTGCAAAGTTTGATATTCGATTCTACAAGGTCCTACTTTAAATGTGTATAAATTTTTATATACATGGAATTTTTCAGCTCAAGAACCACCAAATTGTAGATAATTAAATTATCTTTCCAACAATACCAATTTCGCCAAAATCTGATACCCGAGCGAAAAGTTACGTCCATTTTCGTGAGAGAGGCAGTAACTGCACGCGATTAGCGTGCGACGCGCGCTCTGTCGCACGCACCTGATTTTCAGGTTCTGTTTTTGTGTTTTTAAGGGCAAAAGGGTCCTTTCCTTCACCCTAACTCTTCTATAACAGATAATTAAAGCCTTAGGGATCATTATTTGCTCCTTTATTCATAATTTCTCTCCAAGACTCCCTCAAGAACAAACCCTAATCCCCATTCAAGAAGTTCAAGACTTCATTACAATACCTCCAAGAAAAACCAAGAATTTGGTTCCCTAATCCAAGAATCTCAAGAAAATCTTTCAAGATCATCTCCAAAGGTTTCAAAGTCAAGTTTTATATATCAAATCAAGCCAATTAAGGTATGTGGGAGTTCATCCATGGGTTCTCTTTCACCCATGGAACCCAAAACACAAATTTCAAGTTTAAAGTTATAATCTTTACATGTTCCCATGAATTTTGTTTATAAATTTTCATGAATCCCAAGCTTATATCATGTTTCCATGAAATTGGGGGTGATATTAAACCTCACATGTTTGAATGGTATTGTTTGCTAAATTTATACTCTAATTGGTGATTTGGAATCATGCTATTACTACTATTTTTAACTATTCTCATGCTTAGCCTAAACCATGAATTACAAGTGTGTGATGAAATGCTTACAAGATGATTTTTGAACAAAGGCTTACATATCATGATTTAACTAGTTTCAAGATGAATCCCCAAGTTATGAATTTTTCCATGTAAATTTATTATTCCCTCTTGATTAAGACTTTCTTATGTTCAAGTAATGAACTTTATATGTTTTGATGAAAAACCCATGTCCTATTTCAAGTGAATTTCATGTAAGTTTCCCCCAATTCACGATTTTGGTTGAGTAATCATGCTATGCTTCCATGCTTAAGATATTTTTATGTCCAAGTATTAATCTCCGCGTGCTAGATAGAATGCCCATGTGAATTCAATAGGGTAATCATGACACATTATCATATATTCTCATACATGTACAAGTCCATAACCTCCAAGTGTTTGATAAAATGTCTCAGTGAATTAATTGTGAACAATTGACTATTGTTATGCTATTATGACCATGCCATGCTTTACTTTCATGCTATCGAGCCCTGGGAGTATTTAATACTCGATAATTTAGTTGTTTACCTAGAGCCAGTGTCAGTTACAGAATAGTATCTGTCACGTCACGATCAGTAGAATTCTTAGTCAGTTACAAAACTCAATAGAGCTCAGCCATTTACAGAACTCAGGAAAACTCAGTATTAGTCCAGTTCAGTATTCAGTTCAGACCTCAGTATTATTCAGTATTCAGTTCAGACCTTAGTAGTATTCATTATTCAGTTCAAACCTCAGTAATATTTAGTATTCACTTCAGACCTCAGTAGTATTCAGTATTCAGTTCAGACCTCGGTAGTATTCATTATTCATTTCAGACTTCTGTAGTATTCAGTCAGTTAATAGAAGTCAGTAATAGTTTCGTCAGTCAACAAAACTTAGTGAACTCAGTTCAGTTCAGTTAAACAGTACTATCAGTAATAGTTCAGTCCACCCTAGTATGAAATAGGAAATCAGTTCAGAGTAACAGTTCAGTTTAGTATAGTCAGTTCAGTGTTTATTCAGATGGGAGTAGGATTCAGCACCGAGTAAGCCCAAGGATGGGAACTCACCTGTTAGTAGAGGGTGTGATTCTTAGGAGCAATCCTTGCATTCCAGAACTACGTAGCCAACGTAGGTTGAGACATTAAACCTGCTAGATGAAGGTTGATGAGGTGGCTTAATATGTTAGATGAGGGTCCCGTCATTCTCCTTAGAGTACCTGTTAGATGAGGGATCACTCATAGCTTGTCCTTACCAGTGGCGCGGTATTGACACCCTTCCAATTGGGGTTACAGATTGGATCCCAACTCAGTTATATTATCTTATTTGGGGCATATCGGTTTAATGATTACTTCCCACAGTTTCAGTTTCAGATTCAGCACTGCCAGATACAATCACTCAGCTTAGTAAAGAACTCAAATAGTTCTTCAGATTCAGGACTGTCAGATGCATTCACTCAGCTCAGTAAAGAACTCAGATAGTTTTTCAAATTCAGGACTGTCAGACACAGTCCCTCAGTTATCAGTTCTTAATAATATAGTATCAGTAGACTCAGCTACCAGTATTACAATATCAGTAAACTTAAATATCAGTTATCAGAACCTATCATTTAGTTCCAGTAAGAGTCTTAGTTACAGTCCCAGTTATAGTCTCAGTTATAGTCTTAGTCACAGACTTAGTCCCGTAATCATATTAGTAACTCAGTTTAGTTTCAGGTTTGCTTGACCATAGCGTATAGTTATCAAATATTCAGTTATCAGTATTTCAGTACCTCAGTTTACAAACTATTCTAGAATCATGTTAAACGCTTGGACCTGCATTCTCAAGTAATACAAATTTTCATGAATTTATGCTCAGTTACCTCATGTTACTCAGTCAGTCCTTACCATATATGTATAATACTCTACAGTTTCAGTCCAATTATTCAGACTAAGTACAGTCCAATTTTACATATCCAGTGTTCAGCTTCAGTTATACTTATATCATTAAAGTATAGTTTTACAGAAACTAAGTGTAGAGATTCACCATCTTATAAGAGAATGTTTTTCTCTCATGCTTTAAGATATTTTTAGTTTTCAGTTTATTCCAGCCTATTGGTGAGTCTACTTACACTTAGCATGCATGTTTTACGATTACGTATGAAATTAGTTTTACTTATTGCATTCACCCCTGCATACTCATTACATTCCAGAAGTACTGATCCACATATACGTCTGTGTGGCTATAATTTTTCATAATGTAGGTACCAGTTGTAGCCCGCATATCACGATCAGACATTTCAACATTCCAACTAGCAGGTGATGAGGTCTCCTACTTTGGGAACTCCTGACAGCTTTAAGTTCATGTACAGTTCACTTACTTTCATGTGTATTGATTAGTGGTAGTTGGAGGTATGTCCCAACTATCTATAGTCAGTATAGTAAAGGCTTCATAAATGTCAGTCAGAGTGAGTCATGTAATTTTAGTTTCACCCTTTAGATTTATCAGATGTAAATCTTTATCAGCGTTGTATCTATTTTACATATTCAGTTTGATTATGTTTCGCACAGTAGAACAGTTATTTATTATATTATAATTCAGTTGCTTAACAGTATGCCAGCTCATGGGTTTGCTTGGGATCACTTGTGGTTCCAAGCACCGTGTGACGTCTCGGGACTGATTTTCGAAGTGTTATAATTTGAGAACAAGAATTGAGCACAGACTTTAGAACTAAGTGTTCATGAAATTCAGATTATATGTTTTACTATTCATTATTTACATCTTCATATTTCAGATTACTCAAGCTATGTGAGCCATTTCAATTTAGCATACATGATTTTATAAACTATGATGATATTGTTTGACATATTGCATGCACCCCCATATACTCAGTAAATTCCCAAAGTGTTGATCCACATATACGTCTGTATGCTACATTGTCTCATAATGTAGGTTCAGGTGCTCAGTCTCAACAGTGAGAGTGACTTTCGAGGACCTCATCTACATCCCTGTAGTTGATAAGTCCTCATATTTTGGGGACTTATGCTATTCAGCTTTCTAGTTTCATTAGTAGATGGTTTTATCATTCAGTTATGTCAGACAGTTAAGTCAGCTGGGGCATGTCCCAGTGACCTCTATATTTAGTCATTAGAGGTTTGTCGGACTACTAGATTCAAACGTTGACTTCAGATGTCATATTCATATATTTTCAGTAATTGTTTTATCAGACTATTGAGTTTGCACTTTGAGACATGTTCAAATAATTCGGGTAGATTTCCGCACTCATTATGATTTTATGCTTATATTTACCCCTTCATGAGACTCTGATTTGTAGAAAGCAGTCAGGGTTAGCTCAGGACTACTTGTAGTTTCAGGAACCGTGTGGCATCCCGGGAACTAAATTTTGGGGCGCTACAATATTGTTTGTTTCGACCAATACCCACCCATACACTTCTTAATTCACTATTCCTAATTTGTATAAGCTCTAATATGATTATGTAACTTGTTTAAACTCCTTTATATGTGAACAAACCCACAATATATTTATTTTTAATTTATTTATTTATTTTTAAACAATATCCAAGTCTTGGTTTATAGAAGTGTACATAGAACCATGTGGTCTACGAATAATCAGGAGATCAATCTATGCACTCCTGAAGGTGTAAGCCTACGGTAGACCAAGTGGATCGATGGACCCTTAAAACACAAGTATTTTTTTACATGAATTTGGGTCAACATCGATGACAGTCTATTAAGTGTCACCAACATTTCTAAATTGTTTGTTTAACCAACCCCAAATCATGTGATTATGTGTTTAAATATTTTTTAATTTAATTATTTTTCTTTCAACACCCCAAATTATGTGATTATGTTTTTAAAATTTTTAAAATTAACTTATTTTCTTTAACCAACCCCAAAACACACGATTTATCAATTTAAATCTTTTTAAATTTATTTATTTCTTTTCACCAACCCCAAAACATGTTATTATCTTTTTAAATTTAATTATATTCTTTCAACAACCCCAAATCATGTGATTATTTTTGAAAATCATTTTTAATTTAATTATTTTCTTTCAAACTACAAGCTACTCATGGGCCATCGATTCATATAGTCTACCTTCGACTACTATGTTTGGTCTATATGAGACTGAGTCTAAGATCGATGATAGACTATTTATGTGATCTATATTTACAGATGCATTCACTACAGATGCAAACACAAAAAATAACAATAACCAAAAAGAGGGAAACAAAATTTGAAAATAGAAATACTTATATAAAAAATTGTTCATTGCACAATGATAGAAATTTTATATGAAAAACATTGGCACAGTGGCCGACACAACCAAAATAAGCAAAAAATGAAAAAGTTTATTTCTAACAATAATTCTACCAAGAAAGCTTCTTCTACAAGGTGTCGTACTTTTTTTCTCGCAACAATCAGCCACAACCACGAGATAAGTACTTTGCCTTCATGAATCTGGTGCAGATCTTCTCCATACAATAATCAAAAGATTGTCTCGCCGCTGCTGCATTTAGTAGTAACATTTTCAGCTCTTTCTTATTGGTGAATATTTGACCACAATAGAAATTGATTCCGTCGGTGAAGGAGTGTCCTAGTTGTGATCCCGTTCTACGGTATTCTTCATCATCTTGCGAGTCCGATGAAAAGTATTCCATATGCATAGAATCATCTTCCATATTAATTGGATGATCGCCATCGTTATAGTAATCATTCAAATTGTCGTCGACTGCCAGAAGCTGAGGTGAGGGTGGTGATGAATTCAGCGGTCCTTCAAAGAACCTCTCAAGCACATTTATCCTCAAAATAGGCCTAAAGTCGTCTGCATCGGTATCCATTATGTACGTCAGCATACGTACATTGTTATTTATGATCGTAGGATTCACTTTTTTCCTCGAATGCATTAGATAACTACTCGATCACCACGTCGCTGGGCGCGCAATATAGATCCCCGCTTTGCAGTATGCTTGCAACAAATTCGGCGTACGAACTGTTGCGGTTAACAGGAATGGAAATTGTCACCTTGATAAATGATCTCTATTTTCAACATTTGAGAGTCTCCACCCATACTCTCATAAAATCACCAGAAACCATAACAAATTCTGCAATAGACATCCTAGAATTATGCTTTGGTCGATGGTCGACTATGTTTATGGTCTAGATTGGGTTATATGCACGATCGATGAATGACAATGAGTGGTCGATGACTGGGCAGATATCCATACGAAAACCTTGAAATTTCAAATATTGCTTCTAATCAACGATTGTTTTTAAGTTTATAGAATAGAGAAATGAACTTGGAGTCGCCTGAGCTGCTGTAATGTACTTTCTAAAGTGGTTTTGAGTAACGTGAGTGATTTAAATCTTTTTAACAATGGTGAAAAGTGTATTTGAGAAGATAGAAAACAAATTCGGTAACAATGGATGCAATGGACAAGCTTATGATGTTTGTGGACTGATTTACAGCTGATCGACAGAAAATAACGCGGGAAAAGTGGCCGGAATAGGAGCTTTTTGGAGGAAAAAATAACCACCTTTTATTATTAGCTTTTGAATTTTTTTAATATTTTTGAAAAACTTAGATATTTTTGTATATATAATGGTAGATGATGGAGTGGGTTGAATTATATTATTAGAAACTTGTGGGTGAATTTATTAAATTGGAAGTATCGGGTTAAAATGAATTATTATAAAACTTGTGGCTGAAATTGTTAAGTTGAAAAGTTGGTGGTGATGTAGAACTAAGTGGGTATATGACCAATTTTTTTAAACTTTTGTCTATTTGGCAAAATAGTTTTGAAGACTATCCTTTTTGGCAAACTTGCCCAAGAAAGAAGATGGTTCACTTCGCTAGTTGGTTGACATAGCTTGTCATATTAAGAGGGGCAACTTTTTTGCTCTTTTTCGGCTTAGCAATGGCAAGCCGCCTCTCGGGTAGAACCGCTGCTCTCATCGTGATTTTCTTATACAATATCATCATGGAAGCTGTCGTTACTACCCGAGGTCAATTTAGCATTTCTGCTAGAGAAAATAATACAAGATCGACAAAGAGGACACAAAACAAACACCAAAACAGTCCACTAGTTCACGGGAACCGAGGACCCTCTGGGTGACCACTCTCGGATTCAGGATTATAAGACAAGAACAACAAGATATCTAGGTGTATTGACACCTATTTCAAAGAGCCAACAAACTAACAAGTAGTTAACAAGATTAACAACAACAATATGATAACAACAATAACTCACGGTTTCCACACAAACCCAAAGACAAGATGTTGACAACAATAATATGTATAGATAGATAGGTAACTTGACATACAAATGTATAAACACTATGAACCTAAGTGTATATTGAACACAAAGACCCAAGAATTCATACAAGTAACACCAAGCTCTACGGTGACCTCAAGAGAACGGATTCCAAGCAACCAACGTTTCAAAACAAGCAACCAACACAAGTGATTCCACACTTGTTTACAAGTGATATCCACACTTGTATGAAACTCTCAAGAGCTCTCAAAATATCCCATCAAAGTTATGAGAAAATGACCTAATATGTTCTATTTATAGCCTAGGTTACAACTTATTACAAAATGACTAAAATGCCCTTAATGAACCAACACTCCAAAGCTTGTTCCATTAGTTGGTCAATCACCCGAGCATGAATTCTTTACGTATTGATCCAAAATCACGATCGTACTCGTATCAGAAAAGCTAGCCCTTGCTTCTTGGGCTTTTACTGTTGCATTCGCTATTGTTATTGTAACAGTCAGTGATACTTATCTAAGTATGAAAAACTATGTAGGGAAAGAGAAACACTACAACATAAAACTTGTATAGCTACAAAATACCTTGTAGCTAAATGTGAAAATTTTCATGGCTAAATACTTTAGCCACAATTTTTTTTTCGTAGCTTTCATAGCAAGAAGCGGCATAACTAAAAAGTAGCTATAGACTTTACATGATCTGCGGCTAAGAATTACTACTTACAGCTATAAAAAAAATTATTGTAGCTGTGATGGTAACAAAAATTCTTGCTACGAAATATATTTTTATAGCTAATAGTTTACTCTGTTGCCACGACAAATTAAATTTATAGTAATTTTTGTAATGTAGCCACAATTTTATTATGACAAAAAACTCGATTTTTTTGCTAAGAAAATTTAAAATTTGTGGCTATTTTATATTTTAATTTCATTGTAACAATACTTCTATTTAGCTACAAGTTAGAAAATCTATAGCTACAAGAAGTAATAATTGCCACAAACATTTTTATGCATGGCTAAGAATTCATTCTTTTTATCAAAAAATACATAAATTGTAGCTAATAATTTGCTATGAAAATGTATAGCCAAATTTTTGATAATTACATATAGGTTTGACCACAAATATAAAAATGCATTGCTACAACTTAAAAAATATTGTCATAAATATTATTAATCACAAAAATTTCTATAATATAACTTCAAAAAATTCAAAAAATATTCCTACAATTCTATTACAATAAAGTCACAAAAGTTACATAATGTAGCCAGGAATCTATTCTTGAGATTCCAAAACAAGTATTAAGTTATATATAATTGCATTTTACAATTTTAAAAATTATAATTAGTCCAAAATAATATAGTCTTTTTCTATCTCTCCTTCCTCGATCTTCAACTACAAACAACTTGTTGTCTTTCATGCTTCTATTCCACCAATGACTCTGTCAATAATACGAACTAATTATATATCCAGAAGTATGTATATATAACATTTCGAGGAGGATAAAAAATAAGAAAAAGAGCAAACCAACCAAGAAAGTAAATAAACCTATAAATATAGATCTCAAATTTTAATATCAATTCTAAAATTCACACAAATAAAAAATGACTTTTACATCAAAATATATATATACACACACTTCAATGCAATGCTTTTATTGTAAAAACTTATCTCATGTAGTTGAAGAATTCCATGTTACGAAGCCTACAAAAAGTAAAGAAGTTAATTTATAAAACATCATAAATAAAAATTTCAAAATCGAGGGATGAAGGTGAAGTAAAAGGTGGTGGGACGCAGGAGTCGGGGGTGTGAGTGGGGGGTGGGGTGGGCGGTGACGGACAAGAAAGGAACGGAGAAAGGGGAAAGAGATTTGAGGTATTTTTTTTAACAAGGAAGGAGAAGTATGTTATTTTATTGGATTTTAAAATTTTGGAGGAAGTTTTAGTATTTTAAAAAATTTAATTTTGGAGAGAGATCTTTTGGGGAGAAATTTTTGGCCAATTGGCCTTTGTGTTTCCTTTTTTATTTTGGGTAAAATTTATTGTTTCCTTTACGTATGACTCTACTACTAGAAAAAAAGATGATTTGCTTTATTAATCAATAATTAATTTCATCAAATTAGCGTGTTCCTTTCGATGAGATTCTCGCAGCAATTTTTGGCTTGCCCTTTTGAAACACGGCGGAGTCACAGCCAATGAAGGATGGTCAGATGAACACCCTTCGTCGAATTTTTTTTTCGAGTATATAGGTTAAATATAAATATTTATAGTTATATACATGTTGTTGCACACCCTTGACAAGCTAGAGAAGCATAGTCCAGTGGTCAAGAGTGTGCATTTCAGCATCAACAACCCAGGTTTGAGCCTTGTCAAGTGCAGCAGTGCTTTGTTTTCTTTATTTTTTAAACAGTTGTTTGTCCAAGAAAAAATATAAACACTCTTAATCAAAAGTATGACTCCGCCACTGTTGAAACACACATATTGTTTACCATATACCATAATCAATCTTTGAAGCAGACATGCCAAGGAACTTTGTTTAATTAATACTGTTGAAATGGAAGTAAACAATGTAATAATGATTATAAAAAAATGAGAAGTGACAATGGTGGAACAATATTCGTCCGATGGAATATATATACACACTAGATATCGAGGGACTCGTGTCAATATATATTTTTTTGTCTCAGTTTACGTACACAAATATAATTTAGATAATCAATCATATTCTTAATATAATTTTAGATATTTTAAATTGTTAACTATTGTAATTTATAATATTTTTATATAATTTTTAAATAATATATGTTACCCTCCTTGTCTAAATTTTTGTCGTGTTGATAGTCAATTATGTTTTCAAAATAATTTAAGTTTTCAACTGTTGTGATTTATAATACTTTTTCATTTATTTCAATTTAAGTGGCACTAATATAATTTTGAGATTCATCCAAATATTTTATATCTTTTAAATATTTCTAATTGTTAATTATTGTGATTTATAGTATTTTTTACGTATTTTTTAGAATATAAAATAGATTAATTTATTTTTTAGATATTTTAAGTTGTTAACAATTGTAATTTATAATACTTTTTATGTAATTTTTAAATAATATATGCTACTCTCCTTGTCCAAACTTTTGTGGCATTGATGGTTAATTATATTTAAAAAAAAAATTTAAGCTTTTAATTATTGTGATTTATAATACTTTTTTTTCTATATCAATTTAATTGGCACAGTGTTTAGATGACCATAATAATTAATTAGGGGTGATATAGTAAAATCCCTGTTGAAGCAGTGTAACAGACATATCTTAAATAACTTATAAGAACTAATTAAAAGTTATATAGCAAAATTACTATAAAAAATACTTGTGAAAAAAATTTAAGTGATCCTCATATAAGTCATCAAGTTAATTTAAATATCAAGAGTTAATTTATCATTTTATGTCTATTTTTTCATTTTTATTAAATATTAGCAATTTTTAATACTTAAATGACTTATAATAATTAATTAGGGGTGATCTAATAAATTACGGTTAAAGCAGTTGAAGCAAATATGTCATAAATGTATATTCTATTTCTTATTAAATTTTATTAATTTTCTTATATGTTGTTGACTTATAATAGTTAATTACGGGTGATATAAAAAAATTACGGTCGAAGCAGACGTGTCATAAATGTCTATTTTTTAATTAAATATTATTAATTTTTTAATAAGTAATGACTTATAATAATTAATTAAGGATGAATAGTAAATTCGTCTGGAAGGAGGCACGACGAAAAAAAGGTGTTTACTTCTTCACACTTATATATGGTAGTAATATATATATATCGAAAAAGGGTCAGAAATGCCCTTCAACTACTAGAAATGGTTCTAAAATATCCTTCATCTATGTTTTGACTCTAAAATGTCCTTCCATCCATCTATAGAGCTCAAAAATACCCTTACACTTAACAGACATCTGATTAGGCTTTAATTTTACACATGACAGCTTGTCATTGATTAAAAATTTAATTAATTAAAATTTACTTATTTTTAAAACCCAACTTAATTCCCACCTAAACTACCCACCCATCTGCCCAACCCAATGACCCGACCCAAACATAACAACTAAAGGGGAACTATTCTGAACATTAGTTTCATCTTCTCAAAAAAAAATTACGGGTTCTCTAAGCTGCCAGACGCCGATGCCGAAGCTCCGGCGACCTTGACGACGGAGGACCAGTGCCAAAACGTGCGCCAAGCCTCCGCGAACCTAACCCAACAAAAATCCCCAAAAATAATGCCTCAAACGCCGGGAATTTGCATTTGAACGCAGCACCACCGTTTGTGATTCTCGGCAGTGGCGGCGCCGCCGTAGCTTACCGTCAAACAGGGCGCCTCCTTCGGCCGACCAAACCCCAGCAAGAAGATCCAAAAAATACGACGTCAATCGACGCCAATTTGAGATCAAATTTTTTGCCGGCGGAGGCAATTTTCGGCCTGCGGCGTCAGATCTCGAAATCCAACAATTTCAACGCCAAATGAATCCAAACGAGGTCAGGAACACAAATTTCACAAAAGTCTCTTCGATTTCTTCACAGAACGTGTCCAATATTTTAAATTAGTTTTCCTACTGTTTGTTTGTGTTTACTCATATAGTTGTCTGACAAGTTTTATTTTTTAATTATTTTTCATGTGAATTTATTGAAGAATGGTTGATACAGTGGATGTAGTTTTTAATTATGTGGACTTTGTGGTGCAACAGGCCACAATCAAAGAAAATGTCCTTTGGTAAGTAATTTTTCTGTACTTGTTTAATATTCGCATTACTCAATCGTCTATCTAACTACTTTGTCAACTCTTGTAGCTTAACAGATCAATACAATCAGTCCAAGATGTACCACTGTCAGCACCCCAAGATAGCCAAGAATATGGTGTCGTCATGCCTACTCTTGATTGTGTTGCACCTTTATGTGCAGTTGCTGATACAGATGGAGACGAATCTGAAGAGGATGAGCAGCCAACTATACCGCCTAAAAGAATCTCCGAAGCTAAGACTAGGCTTGAAGCTAAAAAGGTTCCCGTCGACCAACTGGTACTAGAAAGATTGGCTTCAAGGGAGATGAAAATGGTGTGAGTATACCTACAAATCTACCATATTCACCAAAACAGTTGACTTACAAAGGCAACACAGCCATGACTTCAAATCAGTTGAATGTTGAAAAGGAAAAAAAAAAAAAAAAAAAAAAAAGGCAAACTGAAGACAAAGAGGGGTGATAAGAAATAGGGAAGTAGTTGCTTTTTTTAGTTGAATGTTTTTGTCTTGTGATAACTTCTAGATTGTAATATATTTAAGGTTTTGGACCATCTCTGGTTAAGAGCTTTGTAATATCAAATTAATGTCATATGTATGGCTTATAATATTCATCACTGAGCTCCTCTTGGATTGATTGGCCGATTTGGAGCCTATTCTAGCTCAAATCCCAGAAAAATGGTAAGTTAGTATAGTATATAATGTTCTTCTTAAGTTGCTTTCGGACTGGCCAACTGCAGAGAATTATGATTACATTTACTGACTATGAATTCAAGCAAAGTGATAAGGGCTTTGATAAATCTGAAGCTTCATGTATCAATGATTTCAGCTCTGTGCAGGTTCTATTTTGCACCAAAACTAAAAGTAATTCACAAATACTTGCACTATCAGCAGTGACACAAAGTCAGACAACACTTTCATACGTAGAATGTCATTGTTCAATAACCACAAAACATTGGTCATTTGTTCCCAGATACAACTTTCAAGTCTAATTAACATTAAAAAAATCAAATATAAAGTTTCATTGTGCCATTACATAACAATAAACAAACTCTAAAAACTACATCATATATTCAGTCACTTCTTTTCTATTGCTTTCCACCCATCCTTGTCTTTATTAGACTTTAAAATTAATTGGTAATCCTTTTCAAATTCATCAGAATCTTCATCAGGAACTATACTTGACGAGGCAACAAGTTGCTAAGATCCAAATAGTTGGTTGGCATTTCTCTTTGACCTTGAAGCTCCAGTGAAAAATAGTAACCTAAATGATAAAACTAAGTGAAAAATAACCAAAATAGTGATCTATCAAACTGAAGAGTTTTGCTTAAAAAAGAGTTTACCAACCTTCTCATGGAAGCGTATGAGAACCACATAAAAACAGTGATCTATCAAACTGAACAATTTAGTAGGCGGAATGTCATCAAGTGTATTCTGTAAGCAGATAATGCAAACATATTTAGTAAGAATTGGTAACGAAAGAACCATCAGAAACTCCACAACTGTTAATTCCAACTTAGGGTGAAAAAAACAGTGTTTGTAGATACTATTCTTATTCATTTTTGAGAAAGAATGCTACACAGGAATGTGTTTGAATCAAGGTCGGCTCTTGATTTATTTTGATAAAGACGTGACCAAAAATTACAACTATATATTACTATAGATTATCTACAAAAAATATATTTGAAACAGGATGAAAAAAAACGAAAGAAAGGAAACATCTACAGCACCAAACCAGTAAAACGTCAACCAGAAAGACAAAGATTCAGCAGCATAACTGAAGTAGAAACAGACTGCAGACAAGAATCAAAGCTCTAGCTAAACATTTATGACCATAACAAATCACAAGTTCAAACCAAAAAGAGTGACATGCCAACTTGTAAAATGAACGATTAAAAAGACAAGGCTTTGCAGCTGTTGTCAACAAAATATCTGGACTGATTACAATCCGCTAAGCAAGATCTGAAGGGAGATAATTTAGCAGTACACATTGGAAATCTGAAAATGTATGCTGGAAAAGCCTCGACCTAGCCTCCGTAGGAAGTATCATAATGCAAAAAATCTCTATGGCTAGAAGAAACTCACACTCATGTAGACACACATTGCACTAAAGCAAAACAGTATCCAAACATGTATGTATTTTACTCATCAACACTACTAAGAGCACAAATGATCCAACTCAAGACATAGAATAAACAAACAAATAATCGAAACACTACCTAAGCATTACTGGATCAAAGCATTACTGGAACAATGCACATACATTATTTAATTAGCATACACTGCTAATTGTTGGATCAAAGATTATTTTGATGAAAATAAACATTAATTACACACCTTGAAATAAACTCGGAGACTTGAACCCCTGGCTTTGCAAGCTAAACCAAAATCAAACTCGAATTAGATTAAAAAAAATATAATTAAAGAAACGTCCACTAACTCGGATCTACACATATGAAGAAATACAAGCTCAAAAATTAATTGCAAAGCAAATTAGGTACTCACATCTGTCGCCGCCAGCGAAAATTTCGATCTCAAATTGGCGTCAATTGACGCCGTATTTTTTGGATCTTCTTGCTGGGGTTTGGTCGCCCGAAGGAGACGCCCCCGTTTGGTGTTGAGTTTTCCCCGTTTGATGATGATCTACGGCGGCGCCGCTACTACCGGAAATCGCAAACGGTGGCGCTGCATTCAAATGCAAATTTTCGGCGTTTGAGACATTATTTTTTGGGGATTTTTGTTGGGTTAGGTTCACGGAGGGTTGGCGAATGTTTTGGCAAAAATATCTAATAGAAAATAATATTAATAATAAAAATAAATATATACTCTACTCTAAATTAATGGCAAAGTCAAATATTTATGAAACAAATAATATTTTAAAATGTATATTCCTTTTCAACTATTTTGGTCCTCTAAAATATTATTAATTTTGTTAATAATACATATATGTTCTACTTAAGTTAATGGAAAAATTTATCTATTTATGTGAAATAAATATCATTCTAAATATTATGACTATTCTTAATGTTGAATTATTGTTATTTAAATTGAAATTAAAAATATAAAATTATATTAATTTAAAATAATTTATATGAATTAAAATATCATATTTAAAAGATTTTAAAATAAAATATTCAATATCAAAAAATCTATCTAGTCTATCCATATAGAATCAGAGAAACAAAACAATATTGTGATGACAAGTGGTAATTATCATAAATTTAAGTTTGAAAATTATTTAAATTGGATATATTTTTTTTAAAATGTCAATTTAATTTTTCTTTTTAGAATTAACAACGTCAATTCAAATTCATGCTATGATATCCTATTATGGTGGAATCATACTTTCACAGTATTCGATTATTTCAATTCCAATTTCAAAATAAAATCTATGAATTTTGAATTATAATTTTTTTGTTTGAATTAAAAATATAAAAATTATATAAATTTAATATGAATTATGTCAATTAAAATTGCAAATATAAAATAGATGTCTAAAATAAATAAAATAAATTGTCAATGTTAGAACTGCTATCTAGTTTGTCCAAATAGAATAGAAGAAGCGAAAATAACATTATAACGGCAAGCGTCATCACCATAAAATTTAGTTTGGACAATAATTTACTATAAAACTTTTCAAAGAATGTTAATTTAATTTTCATTTTTATTATCAAAAATATGAATTAAAATAAGGTGTCCTATTATGGTGGAATCATATTTCACAAAATTCGATTACTTCAATTTTACTTTTTCAAAAGAAAAGATTAAAATTTGAATTATAATTTTTATTTTTTGAATTGAAATGTAAAATTATATGAATTATATATCAAGTTTAAAATAAAAATCCAAAAATAAAATAAAATAAAATTGTCAATGTTAGAAATTCTATTTAATATGGTCATTTAGAATAGGAGAAACGAAATAATATTATAATGACAAGTGTCATCATCATAAATTTTAAGTTTGGATATTATTTTACGATAGAACTTTCAAAATATGTCAAATAATAATTGTGAAAACACTTGGTCAGGATGAAGTTGAATAGAAGTATTGCTAAAATTTGATATGATTAGTCAATTGAAATAAATATAATTAGATATTTACTTAAGTTATATTTAGGACTTAAAATTTATAAAATTGAATTAAATCGAATGATTAATGCCTCCAATCATATTAGATCGATAAATATATTAATTTAATGAAATTAGTTTTGAACCAATTAATAGTTTTGGAAGCATTTGATTAAGTTGTGAGCTTAGTAAAGTTATGTTTAAGCTCAGTATAATTAACTAATTAAATTAATTGGATATAATTATCTATTACTGAAATTATATTTGAAATTTACAAGTAGACATGTGTATTACTAAATTGAATTGAACAGTTAATATCTCTAATCACTCTAGATTAGTATTGCTAAAGCATTAGCTTGTGGTAAAAATAATTACTATTCATAAAATTTAATCACAATAATATATTTATGGCTAAATCATTTTGTCATGACAACTATTGCTATACTATTTTGTTTAAGTAACCTTTTATAACGGCTAAAATGTCATTAATTACTACAAAATTTTAGCACGTGACAAAAAATTAATAATTAGCTATAAGATTTTACTGTACGAAAATTCTATGTCTATATAGTTTGATTTTTGTAATAATGTTTTATAACTTGAAGTAACAATATTTTATTTTAAATACTTATTATAGCTGAAAGGTTACTATTACTATAATAAGTTTTAACCTGTGGAAAAAAAAATAATTAGCTACAAGATTTTACTATAGCAAAAAATACGTAGCTATATTATTTAACTATTGCCACAATTTTTTTGCCACTTGAAGCAAAAAATATTATTTAGTAACAATTTTTAATTTAAATAGTTTGTTTTTACAAAAAGATTACTATTGTCAAGGTTTTTTACAACTTGAAGCAAAAATAAAATTATTTAGCTACAATATTTTGCTTCAAATAATTTATCGTGGCTAAAAAACTACTATAGCTACAATAATTTTTATCGCATGGCAAAAATTTATGATCAGCTACAGAATTTTATCGTAACAATCAATTTGTAGCTATTTAGCTAATTATTGTCACGAATGTTAGTAATTGTAGCAAAAATAAAAAATTAGCTTTGTCAATTTAATATCCGTAGCTAAGAAATTTTATGAATTTATAAATAGCTACAAATTAATTTTTTATGGCTGTTATTTACTAATAGCTGCGATTTTTGAATTCATAGCTTAGGTTTGGTAGCTATAGATACACTTTCTTCTAGTGAAAGCTGATTCGGAGGCGAAATAATCAACTAATTTTCGCCGAATCAAATCAAAATGGGTTTGAAAAGTATTTACTTAAACGATTAAGAATTGCTTTTCGAACTATAAGACAAGGCTCTAGGGAGGATAGAGTTAGGATTGATGTGAGTGTTGCAGTACTCTTACTTCGTGTAGCTGAATTAGTGTCAAGGAGTCTTTGTAAAGTGAATATATGTACCATACTTCAAAGACAAAGCGTTGATGTTCCAGTTCCCAGTTCTGATTTATGGAGAGGTTGCATGCCTAGACCGCAGATGGTATGATGTTTTTTTATGTCTTGACAAATCATATTACTATATATATCATTGTAATTATTCTAATCAATATAAAACTTTAGTTTTTAATTTTTAGAGTGTGAGAGCTTCAAGAACATTCGACATATGGAGTACTGCTTTCGAGGCGACCTCTCGATAAACTATGCATTTTACTATTGTCAAGATAGAAATACAACTCAGTTAACAGAATTGACTAGCATTAGTATTTATTGTATGTGGTTAATTAGTGGAAAATGGTATTCAGTGGTTAGTTAGTTTACAGCTGTACACAACTACAGTTGTCATTAGAGAGTATGTGATATATATATATAGTACAATTTACATAGAATAAGATAGTTTTTCAGTTCCCAACTTTTTCCCCAATCTTAGCTTTGTTTTCTCTCAGAGAGTTCAAGCTCTTATTTCTCATCAATGGAGATTTTCATTCTTAGTTGTTGAGCTTGATATGATTCTCAACATGGTATCAGAGACAGGTTCTCTCAGAAATCGCTCATTCTATAGATATTTCTAGTTTCTTTTGTGCTTGCGATTTTGCGATTTGTGCTCACGATTCTCTTCTCAGTTGAACGCTTTCGCTCAATTCCTTCAATCGACCTTTCATTGAATTTTATCGTATCAATTTATTTTTTTTGTAATTCTCACTGAATTTCTTTCAATTTCTACTCGATATTGCTGATTCAATGGCGGAGGAACAAACATGTCAAACTATGGCATGGGAAAACATCGTTGACACAACGAATCCCCTGTATGTACATCCATCTGAAACTGCAGGAACTGCTCTCATTCCATCGATTTTCGATGGCATTGGATATAGATCCTGGAGACGAGGAGTGCTTAGGGCACTTTCAGTGAAGAACAAGACTGGATTTATCAATGGAAAATATGGAAGGCCAGCCGAAAATTCACCCACACTCGCACACTGGGAGAGATGTGACAATATGGTGACCTCATGGTTGTTGAACTCACTCTCCAAAGACCTAGCGGATAGCTTACAATATGTCAATAGTGCACAGGAACTCTGGCAAGAGCTGAGGGATCGATACGATCAGACGAATGGTGCTAAAATTTATCAATTGCAGCAGGAAATCAATAATCTGTTGCAGGAAACACTTGACATCACTAGATATTATACTAAGATGAAGAGACTTTGGGAAGAACTCAATACTATCGATGCGAATACAACCTGTACATACCAGTGTACTAGTGGAGGAAAAACTGGAATGCACAAGGCTGAAATGGATCGAAAAATCATTCAATTTCTGATGGGCCTGAACGAAGTGTACACAATTGTTAAAGGAAGTATTTTGATGATGAATCCACTACCAAGCATTGCGCAAGCTTTCTCAATTCTCATTCAGGAAGAAAAACAACGAGAGGTCGGACCTCAGAGTCAACTATCTCTTGAGTCTACGTCTCTTCACAATCGGGAAAGTGCAAATGAAGGTTTTAAAACAAGTTATCAAGCAGCTAGGCAGGGAAGTAATCAATATGTTAGAGGAAGCCAATATGGAAATCATTTTGGGACTAGTGAATCAGGACTATACAGAGGAAATTCAAGCAAGTCTAACTTGTTCTGCGATTATTGTAAGAAGCCTGGTCACATCAAGGATAAATGCTATAGACTACATGGCTTTCCCTAGAATTTTAAGTTTACAAAAGGGAAAAACAATGCATCTACAGCCAACGCTCATGGTGATCTTGAAAGCACAATTGACCCAAACCACAATGATGGAAGTCACAAATGCACTGTGAATCAAGGAACTCCGAACTTAAGTCAAGAACAATATGCACAGTTGATAACTCTGTTGAGCAATTTCCATGTAAATGCAAAGTCAGGATGTGATCCAACCGTGTACACCAGTGGAGCAGTGAATCTCGCATGTATAATAGCTTGTCACTCTTCTATGACTAAGATTGGTAATCTCTCATGCGAATGTGAAACTTTATCTGCTGACTCTTGGATATTGGACTCTGGAGCCTTACATCATATGACATATAAGAAAACCTTACTAACCAACATCACAATATTACATTATTCCTTTCTTGTGACATTACCTAATGGGTACAAAGTGAAAGTAACAGAAATTGGTGATGTTTTGTTTGGTCCATCATTAACTTTGTGTAGAGTCTCGTTCATACCTAGTTTCAAATTTAACCTCATTTCAGTCCACTTTTTAACTCTTTATCTGCAAAGTGTTTTCAGTTTCAATAAAGTTTCATGTGTCATGCAGGCCCCTTCACTGAAGAGGCCTCTGGTGATTGGTAGAGCAAGGAATGGGCTATTCTATTTTTGCCCAAAATGTCACCAATATAACTCACCAAGTCATTCCTCCGCTTGCACTTCATCTTCTACTTCCAATTTACTTTCTTCATATCAATCTGTATGTGATAAGAATGTAAGCAATAGTCAGGTTTCAACATCTCCTTCATTTGATATTGTAGATACCTCATTGCATGCTAATAAAGGTACCTGTTTTGATATGAAATCTTGTATATTTTCTACATCTCATGTAAATAATGTTGATCTCTTGT
Organism: Capsicum pubescens; assembly: GCA_030864215.1. Classification (NCBI taxonomy): domain Eukaryota; kingdom Viridiplantae; phylum Streptophyta; class Magnoliopsida; order Solanales; family Solanaceae; genus Capsicum; species Capsicum pubescens. The sequence continues at coordinate 5,780,959 of CM061541.1, read as the reverse complement.
GTCACCAAAGGCTAGGACATGTACCTTTTATGAAAATGAAGGGGATATCTTCTTTACCAAAATCTTTATCCTCCAAGCAATCCTTCATGTGCCCAGTGTGTCCAATGGCTAGGCAAAACAGATTGCCATTCCCTATTAAGACCAAATCCACCACCAAGTTGTTTGAACTTTTACACATTGAAATGTGGGGACCATACAATGTCTCTACTCATGATAATTACAAGTATTTCCTCACCCTGGTAGATGACTTTAGTAGATCCACCTGGACACATTTATTGAGATGTAAAAGTAATGTCCTACAAATCATCAAAGGCTTTGTCTCTCTCTCATAGAAAACCAATTTTCTGCCAAAATTAAAGTTGTAAGGTCTGATAATGGGTTAGAATTTGTCAATAATGAGACCATGACTTTCTTCCAAGAAAAAGGTATCATACACCAAAAGACCTGCCCATATACACCACAACAAAATGGTATAGTTGAAAGAAAACACAAGTATCTTCTTGAAACAGCAAGAGTTGTTCTATATCAATCCAAACTACCCCTTAAGTATTGGGGTAAGTGTATACTCACAGCCACATACTTGATAAATAGACTGCCATCTTCAATTTTGAAAGGCAAATTTCCATATGAAATGCTACACCAGAAGAAACCAAATTACAATCATTTGAAAGCTTTTGGATGTCTTTGCTTCCCTACTACAGTCAAAACACACAAAGACAAGTTTGAACCAAGAGCTACTCCACATGTTTTCCTGGGATACCCTTTTGGTGTAAAAGGTTACAAAGTTCTTGATCTTGATACCAAGAGATTACATGTTTCTAGGGATGTACAGTTTTATGAGCATATATTCCCTTTTTCTTTGTCTTGTAAACATTCAAGTTTCCCTTCCATTTCAATTTTGTCTGAAAATAATATAGATACAAATCAAGCACTTCATATTGATCATGTTACTGATACTGAAGTACCTGTAGTACAAACCTCAAATTCACCAGTTGAATAGAGAAATGATACACCCACTGATGTTGCAGCTTCCACTATACCTTGTACTGATGATGTACCATCACAACCTACTGTTGCATACAGGAGGTCATCTAGATCACATACTATGCCAACTTATTTACAAGACTACAACTACATACTACCTAACCTGCAGTTCACACCAAAGCCCATCTCAGACACACCAATCACCTCTCTTATTGCTGGAACATCTTTTCCTTCCTTATTCCATCATGATTATATTACTTCTTTTAGTCTAAATAGTCAGCAGTTAATGAAGACCATTTTACTTGAAAGTGAACCATCTTGTTATGAGGAAGCAGCATTACACCCTGCTTGGCAATCTGCAATGACACAGGAAATTGAAGCACTTTATGCCAATCACACTTGGGAATTAGTTCATCTGCCCAGTGGTAAGAGAGCAATAGGTTGTAAGTGGGTTTATAAAATCAAACATAAGGCGGACGAAAGTGTTGAGAGATTTAAAGCAAGGTTGGTAGTGAAAGGATACACTCAGCAATATGGCATTGACTATACTGAAACCTTTTCACCCGTGGTCAAGATGACCACTGTCAGGACTTTACTTAGCCTAGCAATCAAGAATGGTTGGACTCTATTCCAATTAGATGTAAACAATGCCTTTCTCCATGGAGACTTGCATGAGGAAGTATAGATGGAACCTCCACAGGGTTTACTTCTAGAAGAGACTAATCTGGTTTGTAGGTTGAAGAAATATCTTTACGGCTTGAAACAGGCCAGTAGACAGTGGTATGATAAACTTGCTGAATCACTATGCTCAAGAGGTTTTACTCATTCTGTACATGATTACTCGTTATTTTTAAGAAACATGGAAAGTCTATGGTATTTTTTGTTGTGTATGTTGATGACATAATCCTCACTGGGAATGATTTGAATGAAATCCAACAACTCAAGTAGTTTCTAGACAACAAATATAAGATCAAGGACCTTGGACAGTTGCACTATTTTCTGGGGCTGGAGGTTCTGTCTAAGGACACATGCATACTTATCTCACGAAGAAAGTTTGCTACTGATCTTCTCAAGGAATATGATTGCTTGAACTATACTACTGCAGCATCCCCACTTGATTCAACTGTCAAGCTCAAGGCAACATAAGGCAGGTTGTTAGATGATCCTACTGTATACAGGAAATTAGTGGGCAAACTAAACTATCTTGTTAATACAAGAATAGACATAGCTTACAGTGTACAACACTTAAGCCAGTTCCTGCAAACACCAAGAGAACCACACTATAAAGCTGTCTTACATGTGCTCAGGTATTTGAAGAATGATCCTACTTTGGGTGTATATCTCTCAAACAACCCAAGTCATGCCATTATTGCATATTGCGACTCAGATTGGGCTGCATGCCCGGATTCAAGAAGATCAGTGAGTGGTTTTATTGTTTTCCTTGGAGATAGTCCTATTAGCTGGAAGTCGAAAAAACAACCAACAGTATCTTTGTCATCAGCTGAAGCCGAGTATAGATCAATCAGAAAGGTGGTTGGTGAAATAGTTTGGTTGGAAAGACTACTTACCGAGTTTGATGTGGCACTACCTAAACCTATCAATGTTTTCTGTGACAGTCAGACCGCGATCCACATTGCTCACAATCCTGTTTTTCATGAGAAGACAAAACATATAGAGATGGATTGTCATTTTGTTCGAGATAAATTGAAGGAAGGGCTCATTCAATTACAACATATGTCCATTAATGCACAACTTGCTGATATCCTGACAAAATCCTTATCTGGAGTTAAGCACCATGATGTCCTTAGCAAGTTGGCAGTGTCCTACCCACTTCCAGTTTGAGGGGGGGTGTCAAGATAGATATATAACTCAGTCAACAGAATTGACTAGCATTAGTATTTATTGTATGTGGTTAATTAGTGGAAAATGGTACTCAGCGGTTAGTTAGTTTATAGCTGTACACAACTACAGCTGTCATTAGAGTATGTGATGTATATATATATATATATAGTACAATTTACATAGAATAAGATAGCTTTTCGGTTCCCAACTTTTTTCCCAATCTTAGCTTCGTTTTCTCTGAGAGAGTTCAAGCTCTTATTTCTCATCAATGGAGATTTTCATTCTTAGTTGTTGAGCTTGATATGATTCTCAACAACTATAATGGAAAAGAGGCAGCCAGCGGGCAGTAATGCAGATAATACCCCTTGGTATTTTCCGGCGGCTGATTTCGTCATAATGCATTTTTCAGTACTTAATCGGCAAAGCTATAATGCGGTCAGAGATATGGTAAGTAATGATTATATTTTTAATCTTGTTTTAGTTATTATAATAAGAATTAATATTTTTCTTTTTTTTCACAGTGGCTTGATTCTGTTGAGGGTCATATTAAGAATTCTCGAGTGATTTTGGTCGGAACAGATATCGGTATTATAATCATTTTCAATTATATATTTCTAAAACTTATTTTCATTAGGGGTGAAATAGTGGATCGTTTTAGTGTCAAGAGTGATTTTTACTGAAACTATTTCTTTTCAACTACAGCAGAAAGGAATGCCATAAATCTCAATCATGTCACCGTGACTATCATTTTTTAAGTTTATAAAGATAACACAATTGGTGTGTTTTGTATTTTTACTATTTTTTTTTATTTTTTTTTGCAGGGATACCAACTTGTGTATCATGTCAATGCAATAGCATATCTTGAGATCCGAGAATATGGGGATGTTGGGAATCTGTTCGTGGAGATTATAAAGTTAACCCATTAAGTTTAAGTGTTCCTTATTATCAAGTTAACTTAAGTTTTAAAACAATAATGCTATTTCGGGCGTTGTAATATTATTTGGTTTTGTATCAAGGACCAATTATTGACTCTGTGAGCGCATGGTGCATGCTAGTAGATAGCATGAAAACTAGTACTCATTATTTGTTAGTATTATTGTGTTTATGTTTTATCTGCTATATACAAGTAGTAAAAGAATATATATGTCCCTGTATTTTGGTGTGTTTTTTGTTTGTTTTTCCTAAGCAGGTTAAAACCAACTTTTCAAAGAAATTAAAGAATCAATTTGCAGCTGCATGGGAGCAACATGTGGGCGACCACTGATCATATTCAAAAGATGGGAATGTCTTCTCTTCTAATTTTATTTTTGGTTGCATGCAGATTGCAGATTGCAGAACCATAAAGCTAGCTAGGGAAAGACAAAACGTGGTCGTAGCTCTTTGGTCGACAAACAAATAAACGTGAAGACAATTCAAGAATATCTCTTCAACTTAAACGTACGTAAGTCAGCAAAGTATACAACTCCTAATTTAATTTCTTTCCTTCGATATGTTTTCTTACAGCATGATTGATTAGTTTTATAATATTATGAACAGATTAATTTTCCAGCAATAACTACTAATCAAGAGGCGGATCGATCAGGCAGAAAGAATAATATATATAAGAGAGCCTTTGCAGCTATTTCTATTTAATTTTCAGACGAAGAAGACAAGTTATTTTGGTAGAGGAATAGATGGAGAACATGACATTTTCATGTAGAAGTACTCTTGGGGCTGACGACTAAATAATCTCTTATAGTTGAAAACTTTTAATTTTCAAAGTTACCCTATTAATGACAGTGAATGATCTCTATTCCCTTTTTTCTTTTTATTTTTCTTAGTGTTATTATGTATATTGAAATGGATATGAAAAGTAAAGTACACAACAACATTAAACTATTAAGTTTCTGTTTTCTTCACTATGTTTCATCACACGCTTCTTGCAAACGCACTTGCTTCTAGTAGTTATTATTTGAGTAATTATTAGTTTTTAGTAAATAAATTTTGGACAAAATACATCCTAGAGTAAAAGTTTAACTGTAAAAATATAATATAAGGATTATTCAATAAAATTTGTCAGCAGAAATTCCTATTATAATTACTTTACTTTTGAGCTAGATGGTATTTTCGATATTTCTCTTACACCATGAACTATATGGGTTCGACTTCAACTCGACGGTCAAGCACCCAATCCAAATTTTTCGTAAGGAGTGGAGTTTTTACATTCTATTCTAGTATACCAAAGCACGAAGCAAGTATACAATGATTATCCGTATTTCAGGATAGAATCTCCATGTCAACAAAACACAGTTCAGGCTATAAGCTTTTCAACTCATTCTTCTCGGATAATCATCTAACTCTCTTAAAACCCCATATTTTAGCCTCTTTAAAACATTCATCTTTCTAAAAACTCATTCTAATTTTAAATGGCATATAATGGTATCGTCATATACATATCAAAACTTGCAAGTTACATAAATCATCTCATATATTATGTTTCATCTCTATCATGCAATAAATCACTGATCACCATAAAGTAATTCAATGATCGAATAATGATGATGTAATGGTTTAACCAAGGATATTTCTCATTCAAGATTTCTATAAAATTCTACGGTAAAATCATTTATTACAAGTATTCAAATAATTGCCACGAAAAAGGAAGCAGCCTTAACATGCAAACTAAAATAGCCTTCAAAATCATTTACATAAATAACGAATGATTCGGTAACAGAAAACATTCAAAAAATCAAACTTTTTAGTAAATCATAAAATAATCCATGTAGTTAGCAAAATCTCAAGGTTCTTGAAATTTTTTTGGAATCATGCTCTTGAAATTAGATGAAAATTCATACTCTATACGTATTTTAGATATTTAGAAAGCATACTTTCAAATGCGATATAAGTAGGGTTGTTCCACATACCTTCTAGTGACGAAAATTTGATGAACAACCTACCCTTAGTGAACCCTAGATAGTTCACTCTTTTGTGAATTGGGGAAAGTTAGAATGTGATTTGAGTGGTTAGGAGTCGTTTTTAGTGACTTAGGAATGTTTTGAGGTGAATGGGGAATGTTTATTTAAGTGTAAAAAGGCATAAACACCCCTGCAACGGGTTAAAATGACGTCCCGTCGATGAAAGGAGGGGGGAGGAGGGTTGCAGCGCACACTTGAAAGTGTGGCCTCCCCCTCGCGGTACGAGCCTAAATGCGGGGTACCCCCATCGCGGCGCGGGGCAACCGCGTGGGTGAGGCAGTAGCCCTCCGCGGAGTTCCACACAGCGCAAGGGTAGCTCACGGGCCTCCCTTCGACGTATGGCCCTTTTTCAAGCCTATAATCGTCTCTAACACCTCTGAACTCATCCCAAAGTGATTTATACTAAGTCTAGGGGTCAAGTAGGCTCATTTCTAACTCTATTTATCGTCTAAACACGCGAGGCAATACAGGATCTTGATTTATAGATTTGATGAACTTGATCTTGACTTGTACTTGAATTCAAGAGATCTTTAATTTGAGTTTGTTCTTGAATCTTGATGAAATGGATCTTAGATGCTTGAATTTGTAGAAAAATCTCGTGATCTTAGACATATCATATAACTCCCTCTCACGTTCAATCCCTTATTCAATATCAAACCTAACTCGTCTTGGATGATTTAGTCTTTCTAAAAACTCATTTACAGGTCAAATAGCTGCTTCGATTGGAACTTAATTCGTTACGTTTACAAGAGCTATATCTCGATAACAATAAACACACATATTTGATAACGCCTTGTGCTTCGACAAAACAATATTTCAGGAGATTTACCTGATTTGACTCTACTCAAAAACTTGATATTCGTAGACTTGAGTGATAACAGACTCTCTGGAAATTTATTAGTAGTTTTTTTTCTTCACTATGTTTCATTGCATGCTTTTCGCAAACCTACTTGCTTCTACTGCTTATTATTTGGTAACTGATCGATTCCTAGTTAATGATTCCAGAGATCTTTTATTTTTCTTCCGCTGTAATGATTCAACATCTTTTTTGTTTCTCTTCCGATGTCCTGATACTTATTGATGTCCGACTTAGGTAAAGATCTAAGGTCTAAACTATGGGTGTCAAACGGGCGGGGACGGGCCAATCCGGAACCGGCCCTTCCTTTTTAACCGGGTTGAGGGCCGGTTTGGACGCTATCCGGGCCGGGCCGGGCCAAACAGTAAAAAAAATTAAAACCCACCCTAACTCGGCCCACTTAACCCAACCCGTTCAAACCCACCAAAACCCGGTTAAAAACCGGTCAAACCCGTTTAAAAAATAAATAAAAAATCCAATATACACTATATACACTCCAATATACAATATATACACTCCAATATACAATATATATTTTTTAAAAAATATATAAACAATTACACATATATACGTACCATTCAATATATAATTATATATGACTATACGTACTACTTTAAATAAAACATTTGCTATAATAGTATAATATATATATATATATACACTACAATATATATATATACTAATTTATAAAACATATACACATGTATACGTTAAATATATACTAATATAGAAGATATATACACATATATACGCACCATTCAATATATATGTACTACTTTAAATAAAGTATATACTACAATATATATATATACTTACATACTGATTTATAAAACATATACACTTATATACGTTAAATGTATACTACTTTAGAAGATATATACACATATATACGCACCATTCAATATATATGTACTACTTTAAATAAAATATATACTACAATATACATATATATATACAACAATATATATATATATATATAGTTACATACTAATTTATAGAACATATACACATGTATACGTTAAAGATATACGTCTATAGAAGATATATACACATATATACACACCATTCAATATATATGTACTATTTTAAATAAAATATATACTACAATATACATATATATATACTACAATATGTATATATATATAGTTATATACTTATTTGTAAAACATACAGACTTGGCTACTGTCACACCCCTTTTTCTCTCGAGGAATCGAGGTCGAAGTGTTTTCCTAATTAAAGTGACGATTTTGAATAGGGATTAATTTATTACAGAGTCACCACTTGGAATTGAGTTATGGTATTCCAAGTCACCTTTTTGAATCCCTAGTCAAAAGAAAATGACTCTTTTATTTGATCTGCGAAAACAGAGGATCGGGTAAGGAATTCTGTTGACCGAGGGAAAGGTGTGAGGCAACCCTCGAGTCCCATGGTTCAAGTACGGTCGCTTTCATTGACTTATCTTAACTAAAATTATTTCGATAAATTGTATGAAGGCCTAAATTCGCTCATTTTATTATACCGAAAACTCGTCTATTATTTTATATTAAATATATCGATGAAAAGTTAAATTTTAGAAAAATATTTATCAAGGTGCATTATTGCATTCTTGAATTTTAAATATCTCAAAAAGATGTGTACACCGCATTCTTCTATTGAGACGAACATTTTAAACATGCCTAAAATTTGTTTAAGGCGTTGGTTTGACACTTAAAATAATTTTTTATTTATTCAAAACACTATTTAATTTTAAATAAAATCTTTGAGCAAAATTTCAATCAAAGCGGTTAATTAATTTAACAAATGATTATTAAACTTTATTAACGATAACAAAATAAAATTAAATAAAATAATAATAATAATAATAATAATAATAATAACAATAATAAAATAATATAAATCCACAAAGCTAACCGTACTATTACTAATTTTATTATAATTCCCAAAATATATATATCAATTGTGGGATCAGGAAATTGTATATATAAAAATAATATTATTCTTCTAATGCAAATCACCGATTAAAGGACCTAATAGTGTAGTCAATCTTTTATCTCTTAACAAACTATTTTATTTTAATTAAGAAAATATTTATCCCAGTTGAAGTAATATTAATTAATGTTTTCTTTTTTAAAAATATTGGCCTATTACCTAAATATTTTACCATAATAGAACTTTTAGAGTTTCAATAGAAAACAAATTCAACAGAATTTTTTTTTTTACATCTTTTCACACCTCATGTTAATGAAATTTTTTATTAAACACTCACATATTAAGAGCCTAATAATTTTATGTGAAGAGGCTAGTGATTCCCTATTTAAGAATATACTTAATTAGTATAAGTTATCACACGTAATATTATATTCATACAAATGCAGAAACTCACAAAATATATATATTTTTTTGATCCGAATACTGATGCAATTCATCATGAATACCATATTTTTCTACATATCAAATTCACACTTCTAGAATAATAATACAATACAATACAATAACAACTATCCGAACAAACTATCACAATAAAACACACACTTATAACACAACAATATAATACAATAAAAATCATCCAAACAACGACGGTAGTAATAACGTACACAACACACTAAGTACTCAGACAACCTACAAGAGTAAAAAAATAAAAAAATAAAATTGAAACGTAAATTCAAAATTGGAGAACAACTGTTACATTTTATCTTTTTTTTTTTAATTATTTTTTTTTCTCTAAAACTCTAAACATATACATTTACGAAGATATACTCAAAACAATATCAAGACGAAGCAGTAGTATTCACTAATCCCACTTTCTTGGAAATAATTTGACAATTATATGCCAACCTAAAAAAAATATGAACACATCCATGATTCTAACTCCATACCTATGTATAAATATAAACAATTTGGTAACTTAATCGTATAACATGTAACGATAGAAAATTCACATAATTAATTCATTACACATATTAAATAATGTAAGAAACTACTTGAACATTTTTATACATTTTTTCACAGTAAAATTTATAACGAAAATAGTACAGGATTAAAGAAGAACCTGTAAGGAATTAAATTCAATAATGCAGCAAGAAGCCTTCACCGGAAACTTCAAATGGAACCCGAATTCACTTACACCCTTTTCTCTCTTTTGACTGATGATTTTCTCTGACTAACTTTTTTTTTATCTGTTTTTTATCTGCTTTTTGATGTTTCTGACACAGTGTCTGATGAATTTTTTTTCAGTGTCTGAGTTTGTGTAGAATAGTACGTAGTTTTTGTTCTGAGGTGGGAGAGTCCTTAAGTAGTAGGAGTTTTTGGGGGGGAAAGTTGAGGGGAGGGAACAGTTAACATCTGATAAGGGAACTTTTGAATTTCAATTTTTTTTTTGTTTAATATAAGATAATAATAATAATAATAATAATAATAAATAATAAATAAATAAAATAATAATCATAAATATAATAATAACTAATTAATTTTTATATTTAAGTAAAATACAATAAAATTTACAATAACTAAAATAAATATAATAGAATAGTATTAAAATTACTAACTTATTTATATATAAAAATTTAGGAAAGGAAAACATTTTTAATTTTTGTATTATCTTTAAAATTAGAATAAAATAAAAATAAAATATCTTAAAATTAACTTTATTTAGCTATTGATTTTTTAGCTAAAAATTTATTAAAAATAAAATAATACCGGATCAAATATAAATATTTAATATAAAAAAAATATATATATATATATATTACAGTCGGGGAGGGTCAAAATAATGTGTCTACAGATACATTAAATATATACATCTGTAGAAGATATACACATATATACACACCTTTCAAAATCTATGTACTACTTCAAATAAAATATATACTACAATATACATATATATATACTACAATATGTATATATATTTAGTTATATACTAATTTGTAAAACATATACACTTGTATACGTTAAATATATACGTCTAGAGAAGATATATACACATATATACACACCATTCAATATATATGTACTACTTTAAATAAAATATATACTACAATATACATATATATATACTACAATATGTATATATATATAGTTATATACTAATTTGTAAAAATATACACTTGTATACATTAAATATACACATCTGTAGAAGATATATACACATATATACACACCATTCAATATATATGTACTACTTTAAATAAAATATATACTACAATATACATATATATATACTACAATATGTATATATATATATAGTTATATACTAATTTGTAAAACATATACACTTGTATATGTTAAATATATACATCTGTAGAAGATATATACACATATATACACACCTTTCAAAATATATGTACTACTTCAAATAAAATATATACTACAATATACATATATATATACTACAATATGTATATATATATATATAGTTATATACTAATTTGTAAAACATATACACTTGTATACATTAAATATATGCATCTGTAGAAGATATATACACATATATACACACCATTCAATATATATTTACTATTTTAAATAAAATATATACTACAATATACATATATATATACTGCAATATGTATATATATATATATAGTTATATACTAATTTGTAAAACATATACACTTGTATATGTTAAATATATACATCTGTAGAAGATATATACACATATATACACACCATTCAATATATATGTACTATTTTAAATAAAATATATACTACAATATACATATATATATACTACAATATGTATATATATATAGTTATATACTAATTTGTAAAACATATACACTTGTATACATTAAATATACACATCTGTAGAAGATATATACACATATATATACACTTCTATAGAAGATATCCAATTTATAAAACATATACACATGTATACGTTAAATATACACTTCTATAGAAGATATATACACGTGTATACACACCATTCCATGTATATACACTACTACTTATAAAATATACTACATTATATATACATTACAATATATATAGATATACTTATATACTAATTTATAAAACATATACACATGTATACGTTAAATATACACTTCTATAGAAGATATATACACAAATATACAAAACATATGCTACTTAATATAATAAATTAATAATATTTGGTAGTAAATTAATAACATATTAGAAGTAAGTTTTTAATTTAAAGTAGAAAACTAGAAATTCAATTTAAAATTTTAAATCGTTAAATGAAAAAATATAAAAAGCAAGGACTAAGGAGTGAATGAATTTGGGGAATTTTATTGATTGCAAAATGATCCAAAATTTATAATTTACATGAATGAAAAATTTATAAATTATGCATCATTTTTTCCAACTCATTCATGTTAATATTAATGGGAACTTGCAAAGGATAGTTGAAGTCAACGGGGGCAAAATCATGCATTGGACTTGATTCTGCTGAGTTCTCCCGTGAAGTCATAATTTCTTCAAGTTTCAGCTCGTCGCTCGGCTCCGGTTCCATTCCTTGATTTCTTCTTTCCGCTCTAATCCAATCTCTGAGGCAAACTAGAACATTCATTGCATTGCTTCCCAATGAGTGTCGGTTGTCTCCAAGCTGCTGTCGTCCCTGACTAAAGGCGCTCTCTGATGCAACGGTTGACATTGGAACATTCAAGATATCTCTAGCTAATCTTGAAAGCACAGGATATTGTGTTTCATTACTCCTCCACCAATCCAACGTGTTGATTCGTCGTCTGCGATCCTCTGGTGCCGTCCGAAGATAATTTCAGCTCTTCCCGATAAGTTGATGTGTAAGTTCTCTCATCAACACTGTTCCAACAATTTAAATCATAAAACGAATCAGAAAAACCACTATGTGCCGGCCTTTTAGAAGATGATGGCTCCTCGGGAGGATGAGGAGCGACAGTTGGAGTGATATTTGTAGGTACGACTAAATCAAATAAATCAGCATAGTGATTATATAATTTTTCTATGTAATCCTTTGCATAAGCCGTAGCCGTCCACAAATTAGGTTGTACTTGTTCAGAATCATGGTTAGTATTTATTTCTAAGTTAGTATAAATAAGAGTACTAAAGTGACACATATTATTATATTTCATGCACGGATTTAGCATAGCACCAACCAAGTAAATAGGGGGAATCGGAAAAAAATATTTTTTAAATTTCGTAAACATGGCGCCAACAGCTTCTTTATAACCTTCTTTATTTTTATATTCTTTGAGCAAACCAGAAATATCGGTTATTTATGCCAAAATATTACAAACAGTAGGATAATAAGCATCGGAAAATTCAACCGTAGCTACATTAATTTTTTCTAAAAACATAACAAGATCAATAATTACAACCCAATCAGAATTATGTAGCATGCAATCAGCAGAATCAACAAATGAACCGCAATGTTGGTTAAAAGTTAGTGTAATAGGAATTCTATATTTATAACAAGTTTTTAAAAATTCATACGTAGAATTCCATCTAGTATCAATTTCCTCAGGCATCAAAATCGATGTAAGTCCATTTTCTAGACATTTAACTTTAAATTCTCTAATTCTCGATCTACGATTATTTCCTTGAATAAAACCAACAGCAAGGCGAATTTTTTCAATATAAAACTCAAAAAACTCAAGACCATCTTTTACAATTAAATTATATATATGACATGCACACTTAATATGAAAAATTTCAGGCAAGGGCGGAGATAGCGTAAATTTTAATTTTTTAATAGCAGTGTTGTTGTTAGAAGCATTATCAAAAGCAATACATAAAATTTTATTTTCGATACCATAATATCCGGCAATTTTAACAATAGAATCAACAATAAATTGTCCAGTATGTTTACGATCTTCATCATATAAAAAAGCAAGAATACGTTTTTGCATCACGAAATTACAATCCATCCAATGACAAGTAACGGTTAAATAAGCATTTTTATTTACAGCACGACCAAGATCAGAAGTTAGGGACAATCTACATTGAATATTTTTTAACAATGTTGATAAATAAAAATAATATTGTGAATGAAGTCTAAAAATATCAGACCGACAAGTAGTTCTAGGAATACCGTTAAACATAGGATTATAAATTGCTTGTATATAACGAATAAAGACATCAGAAGAAGGAAAATTAAAAGGCAAACAACCCACAGCTACCATTTTAGCTATTTCTTCCCGGTCCCTCAATTTATTATACTTCTTCGCTACGTGACCGGTTGCTGGGTCCATTCTAGTTTGCGTTGGCCCACCAACATCCCCACCATATTTTGCAATATTTAACTCTCTTTTGTGATCTTCAGCTATATGTCTCATTAACGTACCCGTACCCCCTTGCTTGCCTCCACTTCTATGCTTATATATTTGTTGACAAATATTGCATTGCACCTCAATATCTGATATACGTTCAAAAAATTGTCATGCAATACTAGTTCTTTTACGAGGTCTTGGGGAACTGGGAGGACGGGGAGGGAGATTAACCGATTCAGATCTAACGTTAGCATCTCCTACTGCGGGTGTCTCAGCAATATTTTCATTATCTTCGTCTAAATTAACCACATCTACTTCATTTTCTTCTTCTATACCGTAATTTTCCTGAGCTTCTACATAATCCATATCGTGAGCACCTACACCTATTTCTTCCTCAAAAAGTGTACCAAGCGGTACCGGAGGCGAAGGCACACGGGTATATCTACTACTTGAACTACCTCTACCGCTAGTAATTCGCTTTTTACTACCACTACCGCTTCCGGGACAAAAAATTTTAACACCTTTAGTAGCGAAGTTTCTTAATTTATCCATAATATAAATTAAATTAAACTAAAAATATTCAAAATACACAAATATAATAAAATTAAATATTAAACAATTAATACAATAAATAAAAATTAAACGTAAGAGATGGAACGACAATACCAAATTTTGGAAGTATTCGAAGATTGCGACTTTAGAAACTTCCGCTCGTACTTTGTAAACGAAAATTAAAAAATTAAAGTGAACACTTTAAGAAATTAAATATATTGAATATTAGAGAATTGAGAATTGAGATTTGAGAGAGAATGAGATTTGAGAGAGTGAAAAATTGTGTGAAAAATGATTTGAAGTTGTAGGGTATTTATAGAATTTTTTTTGGGATTAAAAAATATTTTTTAAAGTTTTTTTTTTTTCTAAAATAAATGGGCCCAAACTAGCCGTTTGGACCCAAAAACGGCTATATAGCCGTTGGGCCAACGGCTAGTTTGGCCCAAAAACTTTTTTTTTTTTAAAATAAAAATAAAATGGTATTCGGGCCGAGCCGGGCCGGTTAACCGGCGGGCCTGGACCGGGCTTGGTCCGGGCTGGGTTAGCCGGTCCCATTTTAAAAAAATAACCGGCCCGGGTTAGTTACTAGGGCCGGGCCGGGCCGGGCCGACCCACTTGACACCCATAGTCTAAACAAAAGATTTAGGAGATGTCCATCACATCGATCAATTAAAATATTTAATTGGCCCTCTTTATAAAAATATTTGTTTCAATTTAGTTGTCCCTTTGATGAAATCAAGAGTATTTTATTATATTCTTCCAATATTTCCCTCAACATTAAATGATTAAACAAATTGTATTTACTCAAATTCATATTTTCAATGCATGATTAATAGGGTTATTTTAGTAAAATAAGCCTCTATTAAATAATTTCTTTAGGGGTGTGCCAAGTCAATAACGATCAACTAAAATGAAACGGAGGGAGTATTTATTTATTTTACTTTTTTGCTGATTATATATTTTTCTCTTGTGCCATCTATACTATGTATCAAAAGATGGTTTTTCATGAAAACAAATGTTTTATGTTCCGTAATTAAGTGATCTAAATGTTTTGTGATAAATTATTCAACGATAGTAAGATGCTAAATGAAATCAAATTTAACTTGGACATTTGGTTCACAAAATTAACCAAATTAATAAACTATATATCACATTAAAATTTCATGAGGTAGAAAATAGTAAAACTCTTAAAATAGGTCTTGGGCATAATTCACACCCCAAAAGTTTGTTCAAGAGGTAAGGATTATCCAAGTCCATAAAAGAAAGTATAAATAACATAGATATCAACCCTTTTAAAAGTAATTACACTCTCTCCCACTTTTTTAATTACTTTACTCTCTCTATTAATATAGACTAGTTTAGCCGCACGTGCTTTGCATGTGTAACTTTTAATTATTTAAAATTAGATAATTTTTTAATGAAGTATAAAAAGTTTGTAAGGAAAATTTAAATAAAGAGACGATAAAACTAACAAAAAAAAAAATTAACTACCCACTCTATTTCGTGTAGGCTTTAACAATTCAATCACCACACAAAATTACTATTTTAATAAAAAATATTTATAAATTAAAAAGGATTTGATTTTAGATTTCTATATGATTTGTATTAGAACATAAGAGGACTCCTGTGTTATAATGAAAAAGGACTCACCATAATTTTTTATTTCGCCAAAAAGATGTATACTCCTACGTGAGTATTAGGACTCCTAGGAAATAAACATATAGAAGTCTTTTTTGTAAATAAAACTTTTATTGTTTTCCTTTTAAGAAATAAAGTTGCTACTACTCTAATTTTGCTGGAAATCATTGATTTTTTTTTTTCCCTTCTACACTATACTCTTACTAACATTAATTTTTCTCATATAATTTGATACAAGTACGATCACGAGGATGGACGTGAATGAGTGCGTAATAAATCCGTCCAAGAAAGTGCACAAGTGAAGTGTAAAGGAGGGCCTAAACACACTAAAATCAGCCCACTTCTTGCACTTGATGGGCACCTCACTCTTGAGGGGTATTATGGACATTTCACACTATTTTTGTAATATCTATAAATAGAACCTTTTAGGGTTTCATTCATTAGACTTTGATGATAATGAATGTTGTATAACATTGAAAGACAAGTCCTCTTTCCTTGAGGCACAAATCTGAAACTTGTAACTAGGGTGGAATCACTAGTGTTACATTCTTGCTTAGAACGTTGGGTGCTAGAGGAGGTTGAGGTCTCTCTTGTGCTCACCGAAGAGAGTAGGTGTTCCTATTATTATTGTATTAAGGGTCTAGGTGCTTGAATACACTTAGGTTCTTAGTTCATGAGATAGTGTATGTCACTCTATCTATCCTTTCTATTTTTGCAATCTTGTAATGTTTGTATCTCGTATTGTACCCGTTTGTGTTGTTGTTGTTATTCCCATTGTTAAGTTCATCTTGTTCTTCATTCTCATATTGTTAATGTAGTTTGTTATTTTCTTAAAATAGGTGTTAATCACCTCATTACATTGTGTTCTTGTTGTAGATCTTGAATCCGAGAGGGGTCAATCAAAGGGTCCTCGGTTCTCTTGAACTTGTGGACTGTTTTGCGTGTGTGTTTTGTGTGTTCTTGGTCAATCCCGTATCATTTGGTATCAGAGCATGGCTTGATCTTGTTCCTACAAGATCAAATCTTGGGCTAGCTCACTTGAAAATTCAAAAAAAAATAAAAAAATTGAAATCTGTAAATTCCAGAAAAAGAACAATCTGTCCATTTTGTGTTCTTGGCCAAAAATTATGTTTTTGTTGTGTCTTGACCGAGATTTTTATTTTTCTTTGTTGTCTCTAAGTGTTATTTTTGTTCCTCACTAACACATTGAGTCTATATCTTGATTTGAGCTTGTATTTTGATGTTGTTATTGTGAACATAAGCTTGGCCCATTGTTGTTGAACATTGTCGTGGTAGACATTGTTGTTGAGAAACTTGATTGGCCGTGTATTTGGTTGTTGTTGTTGAAAGGAGTGTTGTTGTTATTCTTGGTGAATGTTGTTGTTCTTGAAGTTCTTCACAACCTTCATCTCTTGTTAAAACCGAAGACACAACACTAAAGAGACTTGGTCGTTTGTTGTTGTGGATTGGAGTTGGCCGTTGGAATTGTTGTTGTTCTTGAAGATTGTTGTTATTGTTCTTGGTGTGGTTGTTGTTGTTCTTTAAGTTCTTCACCTTCCTTCATATATTGTTAGAACATAAAGTGAATGATAGATCCTAAAAGGTGAAGGAAAGAAGTGTAAGTAATTGTTAGTCTTGAAAGACCCCCAACCACCAAAAGACTTTACATCACTTCTTAACCACTTTTCCATGAAACAAGGGTCCATGTTTTAAGAAAAAGTACTACAAAAGTCAAGTCTTGAAATTTGAAACTTGAAAAAAAGGCTCCAAGACTTATTCTTCCCTCCTTAAAACAAATTCCACCCATCCAAATTAAAATTGGTCCTGACTTGGACTTTGGAAAATAAAAATTGTAGAAACCGCAACCAATACGTGACTGCCACATCATCAAGTACTATTCACGCATCAAATTTTGGCTCAAATTTTAGATTTTTTAGTTTCCTTTTGTTGTTCCTTAGTTTCAATTTCGTTGGTTCCACTACTAATTTGCAAACTAGTACTCATCTACTGGATTGTTAGTTAGTCTTTGTGTTCGTTCATTCGTGTTAAGCATTTGTTGTGTGCTTTTATCTTTTGTGAATTCGTTGTGTCTTGTTGGTTCAAGTCCGTAAACAAATTTTCTTTTGAGTCAACTCAAACGAAAATCTATTCCGGGCAAAGATAGACTCATTCCTCAATCACTCACGAAGTACAAGCCGGCTTTCAACACTTGTGAAACCAAGTGTGAGGTAAAAATCGAGAGTGAGAGTGTGGTGAGACATTTTTGAGCTAACAAGTTTGTTTGTTTTGTTGTTCGTTGTTGTCTTTTCTTTAGGTACCATGGCTGCCACCAATCTCGATACCACGTTTGACCGCATCACCGACTATGTTAAAGAAATGAAATGGCACGTGGAAAGGCTATGCCAATTGTTACCTAAACTTATCCCATAAAATCCAACTTCCCTTGTCCAAACACCTTGTGACGAGAGCTTCCCGAAGGAAGAGGTGGTCTACCCCGACCCACACCAAGGTAAAGAGGAGATTGAAACATCTTTGGTACGAGATAGTGAACTTATAGAGAGCGAAGCACTTGCTAGTTCCAAATCTGTCTGTGAGATAGATCATGCTCTATTTACGTTTAATATTCTGTTTGAAGATGATATAAACACTCCTAATGAACCTAGTGGTGAAAATGATGGTATAGCTTGCCTTGAAGGCTATAGCCGATATGCTAACCCACTATGGTGTGACAACATTCCTCCTAAAGATGGAAATCTTTTCTTGGAAGATGAGAGTACTCTTATGGGCAAGAAATATGTAGTCTCGGAAATGAGTACTCTTGGTGTGCATGATGATCAATTTACTCTTAAATGTAGTTCACTACTTGAGCATGTGAATAGTGTGCTTAAAAATTCTCAAGTTAGTGATGATGTCTGTAGAATTGATCTTGATAATGCACATGACTCTTTGAACATCTTGTGTGGTAAAAGAATTGCAATTAGTTTTGTTCATAGAGACTATGTGTATGAAAATATTTTTGTGTGTGAATGTGGGAGTGACATTCTAGGGGAAGGAAGGGATAGCCTCGGCTTAGGCCCTTGGCTAATTTTTCCATTTGATCCTGACACCCTCTTGGAATATGGAAATCTCTACACTCCCCACTTAATGCTTGGTCAAGATGACAAGCAATGTTTGGTCGTGGGTGCTAATGAAGGAAGACAATGTTTTTCCTTATCTCTTTTTATGGATGATGACCACTTCTTTTGTGTCTTTTGTACTAAGCTTTGTATGTTCAACACAAAGGACCCGAGGATATACTCCAAGTTTGTCCACCCCTAGGCATGGAATGTGATGTGTGTGTTTTTCTAACCCTAACCCCTTATATCTTGAGGATGTGTACTTGTTATCTTCTCTTAATTTTGTGAGGTACGGATTCAAGGTCGAATCCTTTTCAAGAAGGGGAGGATGATACAAGTACAACCACGAGGATGGACGTGAATGAGTGCGTAATAAAACCATCCAAGGAAGTGCACAAGTGAAGTGTAAAGGAGGGCCTAAACACACTAAAATCAGCCCACTTCTTGCACTTGATGGGCACCTCACTCTTGAGGGGTATTATGGATAGTTCACACTATTTTTATAATATCTATAAATAGAACGTTTTAG
The DNA here is from genome assembly GCA_030864215.1 of Capsicum pubescens. NCBI lineage: Eukaryota > Viridiplantae > Streptophyta > Magnoliopsida > Solanales > Solanaceae > Capsicum > Capsicum pubescens. The sequence goes on along the minus strand of CM061541.1, from coordinate 5,761,277 downwards.
GGTTTCATTCATTAGAATTTGATGATAATGAATGTTGTATAACATGATAGATAAGTCCTCTTTCCTTGAGGCACAAATCCGAAACTTGTAACTAGGGTGGAATCATTAGTGTTGCATTCTTGCTTAGAACGTTGGGTGCTAGAAAAGTTTGAGGTCTCTCTTGTGCTCACCGAAGAGAGTAGGTGTTCCTATTATTATTCTATTAAGGGTCTAGGTGCTTGAATACACTTAGGTTCTTAGTTCATGATATAGTGTATGTCACTCTATCTATCCTTTCTATTCTTGCAATCTTGTAATGTTTGGATCTCGTATTGTACCCGTTTGTGTTTTTGTTGTTTTTATTACCATTGTTAAGTTCATCTTGTTCTTCATTCTCATGTTGTTAATCTAGTTTGTTATTTGCTTAAAATAGTTGTTAATCACCTCATTACATTGTGTTCTTGTTGTAGATCTTGAATCCGAGAGGGGTCACTCAAAGGGTCCTCAGTTCTCTTGAACTTATGGATTGTTTTGAGTGTGTTTTTTGTGTGTTCTTGGTCAATCCCATATCATTAATGATACAAGAACGATCATGAAGATGAACATTTTTGAGTATTTTGGATGTAACCTCGGAGGTGTACGAGTTGAAGTGTTAAAAAGGGCTCCAAACCGCCCCTAAAAACACTCCATAGGTGCCTATTTGCCTACTTGGTCATTAAAGGGCCTTTTTGTTCATTTTTATCTTTTTATTTGTAAAGTACTATAAATAGAACAATATAGGGTTTTAGTTCATTAGTTTGTTGGATATTGTTGAAAGAACACATCTCTTGAGAGAAAGGGTCTCTAGGCCTAAACTAGGACATGCACAAGTGTGGATTAACTTGTGATTGTGTATTGCTTGGAAACATTGGTGCTTGAGCGGTGGAATCCCTCTTGTGTCACGTAAGAGTGTGGTGTTGCTATTGTAAGTCTTAGGGTTCCTTAGATTTAATACATTTTTGGGTTCTTAACCTTGTAATAGTGTATGTCTCACTTCCTATCTTTACATATCATGTACTAGTTGTGTAGTCTAGTGAACCGTTTGGTTCTTGTTCTTCTTGTAATCTTGTAACCGTTGGATTGTTGTTATTGTAGTGTTGTTCCTCCCGTTATTGTTTATCTCTTGCTGTTGTTAGTGCTTTTGGTGTCATTTACACCTTGTTTCTTGATGTTGTTGGAATCGAGATTTGGTGTTTGTTGAGCTCTCGGGTTTCCCTTTGTTTGTGGACTATTTTTGGCTTGTTTTTTATACATACCAAATTTGTATCATATCATTTGGTATCAAAGCTTGTGGTTGATTTTGTTCCAACAAAATCAATCTTGGGCTTGCTAGAAAAATCAAAAAATAAAAAGAGAAAGAAGTGTTCTTGTTCTTGTTTTTGTTCTTGTTCATGACCGAGAAACTTGTAGTGTTCTTGTTGTAGTCTTGGCTGAAATTTGTGGAGTCTAGGTCTTGGATTTCTTTGTTGTTATTGTTGTTTCTTGATTCACTAACACTAAAGGTATCTGGATCTATATTTGAGCTTAAAAACTTGTTAAAGTTGTGTTGTGAACAAAGACCTAGACTAAAATTTGTGGACTTATTGTGGAGGTTGGAGTGGGCGTTGAAGGTGTTGTTCTTGTTGTTCTTGAAAAGTTGTTGTGTTCTTGTTGTTCTTCATCATTTCTCTTATCTTGACCAACTTAAAGTAGTTAATAGATCTAGAAAAGGTGAAGACAAAATTGGAAGACTTGTTGGTGAAAGAACTAGCTCACATCACTCTTGACTTGACAACAACTTTTTCAACTACTTTCCTTGTTTCTAGGAGCCTTGTTTTGTGGAAATTAGTACAAGTCTAATCTCACTTTTTTTGGTTGAATTTGAAAAGAGTTACAAGACTTGTGTTTTTTCCCTCAAAATACTAATTGTCTTCCATTCCAAAAGTATAAGGACTAAAAATTCCAAGAATGGTGATTAAAATTTTTGTGGGCCCGTGACCAATTAGGGGGTGACACGTCACCAATTACTGTTCACACGACAAATTTTAAGCTCAAATTTGATCTTCTAGTTTCATTTTGTTGTTTCTTTTGTTGATTCCAATACTAACTTACAAGCTAGTAACCACTTACTAGATTGTGAGTTGGTTTGAAACCGTTCTTTGTGTTTACGTCCTTGTGTATTTTTTTTCATTTTGGAGTCGTTATAAATAATGAAATTCACCTCTCAAGACCTCACGGAGTACAAGCAATCATACAACACTTGTGAGATTAAGTGTGAGGAATCCGAGAACAAAGAAATAAAGAGAGAGTGTGAGGACCTTTCTTTTACAACTAACCCGTTTGTTGTTTTGTAGTGAAACTTCTTGGCTAAACTCAATTGAGCCGGATGAGATTGAAGGCAAATCTCAAGATGGAGAGGAAGCCAAGGTGCAAAATGAAGACGTTGGCCGAAACTTGAAATTGTTGTGTTCTCGGTTTTTTCTTATTTTGTGGACTGTTTTGGAGCTATTTTCATTTAGCTAGTACCATGAATTTGAGGTCAAATTCCTCTCAAGATGGAGAGGATGATACAAGCACGATCATGAAGATGAACGTTTTTGAGTATTTTAGATGTAACCTCGGAGGTGTACGAGTTGAAGTGTTAAAAAGGGCTCCAAACCACCCCTAAAAACACTTCATGGATGCCTATTTGCCTACTTGGTCATTAAAGGGCCTTTTTGTTCATTTTTATCTTTTTATTTGTAAAGTACTATAAATAGAACAATATAGGATTTTAGTTCATTAGTTTGTTGGATATTGTTGAAAGAACACATCTCTAGAGAGAGAGGGTCTCTAGGCCTAAACTAGGACATGAACAAGTGTGGATTAACTTGTGATTGTGTATTGCTTGGAAACGTTGGTGCTTGAGCGGTGGAATCCCTCTTGTGTCACGTAAGAGTGTGGTGTTTCTATTGTAAGTCTTAGGGGTCCTTAGATTTAATACATCTTTGGGTTCTTAACCTTGTAATAGTGTATGTCTCACTTCCTATCTTTACATATCATGTACTAGTTGTGTAGTCTAGTGAACCGTTTGGTTCTTGTTCTTCTTGTAATCTTGTAACCGTTGGATTGTTGTTATTGTAGTGTTGTTCCTCCCGTTATTGTTGTTTATCTCTTGTTGTTGTTAGTGCTTTTGGTGTCATTTACCCCTTGTTTCTTGATGTTGTTGGAACCGAGATTTGGTGTTTGTTGAGCTCTCGGGTTTCCCTTGTTTGTGGACTATTTTTGGCTTATTTTTGATACGTACCAAATTTGTATCGTATCGTAATTTTAGCCATAATTTTACGGCTCCTAAAGTTAAATTAGATTAGATTAATTCGATAATTTAAAATTAATATTTAAATATTTAAAAACTATATGAAAAGAACTATAATTTAGATACATCTTAAAATGTTGGTATTGTTTTACTCTTAAAAAAACTATTTTTAGAGTATATGATATAGGAAGCCTAAACCTTAATTTTAATGATGGCTTTATTGTGACATAATTGAAGGGATTCGCATTGCATAGATGACATTTGTAATCTAAGAACCTCAAAAAAAAAAAAAAAGCTTTTTACATGTAGAACACCTTATATGAACATTACCCTTTTCGGACAATGTTTTTGAAGCTTGTTCATTACATAATTTATGTGCATTCCTTTCAACTCGTTAACACAGTTTTTGTGCATTCCTTTCAACTCATTTTTGTTCCTTAATTTGCTTCGATTTCTCCAATTCTTTAGCCTACATTTATCTTGCTTTAGGTTTTAACTATCTAACTAACTTTATGCCTTAATCTAATTTCTTCGTAACCTTCTATCTAGGGTCATATCCTTCCTAAACTGAAATTGCATCATGTTCGTTCATACAATATAACCAATCTAACCATCATTTTCTAGAAGTAACCTTTAGCATTCTTAAATAAAAACTCCTACATGAAAAAAAGTTTCCAACTCTCAAAATAGACTTTGATAATCAGATAATCTTTTAGCATGTATTTGAGTGCTTAGGCAACACAAAATCACTAAGGAAAAAACATATTGCAAGACGACATAAAAATATTTAGCGGGTACTTGAATTTAGGATAAAGTGATCGTTGATCAAGAATTCGTGATGCTTCTATGTAAGAGCAAAGTACTGAAAATAAAATTGATAATTTGACCAAAAAAATAAAACAACTCATTAGTTACATATTCAAAAGAAACACAAAAAATCAATAGATTTTCATAAACTATAAATTTTCGAAAATGATTTAAGAGATTAAGTCATAATACCCAAACAAAATAGCTTTGATCGATTAAATCCATTAATAATTCAATCTGTAAGGGTTTTTTAATAACTAAATGGTAGGATAATATAGTGTATCAACTCTTGACATGTAGTATTCAAAAAGTAAGACTAAAATAAAATTTAACAAAAATATTGAAACACTGATCCAACTTATCCTAACTACAAACTCATTCTTTTTATTTTCCACCGAGGTCTGTCAGAAGAGCCACAATCTCCTCATAGTTTGGTACTCCGTATAATTGAGTCTGTTGGGTTAGAACCCTCACCTAGATTCTCTAGACTTTGAAGCAAGCATAACAAAATTTGTGGACTTTAGCAAAAGCAAAGTTTTCATTATTTATTTACTCTGCCAATTATGCGATCCTTAATTAATTTAACTCATTTTTGTCATATGGAAGAGGATTTAAGTAATAGTGGTGTGCTTTGACATGGAATGTCATACCAAGTTTGTATTTATTTACAGCTCTAATTATGATAATTATTATGATATCAAATAAAGAATTAGTTAAATAACTAAATGACAAATATTTAAGAAAAATATTAAATGACGTTTTTCATATAAAACAAACTTTATTTAAAATTCTAATTATGGTAATTATCAATGCTACCAAATAAAAAAAAAATAGTACTCCTAATTTAGAATTTCTTACCATGTATTAAAGTCCTGATCCCATATATTTTAGGATTCAATTTTATAAAAATAATTAAATTATAAATTATAAATTGGAAAAAAAAAGGTGAAAAGACGATTTTATCTATTGCGGAGACTTTTAATGAAGGGCAAAAAGTTCAAATCACTTTTCTAAGGTCTTCACATTTTTAATATATTATAGATAATATAGCCGACATATACATAGTATTATGTGTATATGTTGGGATTTTTGTAATATGTTTAGAGAGTTGGGATTTTTTGTAATATTGAAAACATAAGTTGTGTATTTGTGTAATTTTTAGTAAAAGAAAACTATAAGTCCATTCCCCAACCAATGTGAGACTTTTATCCACTCTAACACCCCCTCATGCCCAGGCCCAACTGGCATTGACGAGTGGACTGAGAATCTAAACAGTAATGGACCTGGCTCTGCCTCTGGTACTATCTTAAAATAGATCTTGAGCCTAAATCACACCCGAAAGGAATGGACCTCGCTCTGTCTCTGATACCATCTTAAAATAGGTCTTGAGTCTAACTCACACCCCAAGAAATTAGTTCCCAAACTCAACTGGTACTAGCACGTGGACCGAGAGCCTAAACAGGAATGGACCTGACTCTAGCTCTACTAGATCTTAAAATAGGTCTTGGGTCTAACTCACACCCCAAAAGCTAGCTCAAGAGGTGAGTATTACCCCAATATCAAGTTAAGAATTAGTCTTAATTCCTAAAAAAATCTTATCCCAAGTAGCCACACATAAAGGTGTAAATAAGAAAAATTCTCAATTAATAATAATGTTGTCTTTAATTTTTTCGAAATAAAAGTCTAGATCACTTTTGGATTTAAGTTATGAACTGACTCTATTAGTATCATAATTAGCCGTAATCCACTAATTTTGAATACTAGGATCAATTAGGATTCTTAGCATCTCATCTCAAAATTGGGGATTTATCCTCAAATTTCATCTATCTTTAATTTCTTGTGTGTAATCTTAGGATTTTTGCTTCCGCATTATTTTATTGTTTATTAAAATAACCCTATTCTATAGAAGCAAATTACCAGTCCATTCATTAACCAAGGTGGGACTTTTACCCACTCTAACAAAAACACCAACTACCATCTCCAAAACTAATGGTGATCGCCAAAACTAATGGTGATATATAAGTGCTAAATCCTAATTACACCAATTATGATAATTGCACTAAGAAAAAGCTTACTTCTCCAGACGAATGGACAATGGAAACAACGAATACATCTGACATAAAATTAAAATTTCAAGAATATACTAATATCAAGATAAAAGAAATACACTAAATATTGAAATCCGAAGCCAAAAGGGCTATTTTTTTTATTAAAAATAACAATGGGAACAACGAAATTTTAAAAATACCAAAACAGACAAATCGCTAGAAATCCAGCGACTTACAAGTCGCCGGGCCCACAGTGACTTATAAATCGCTGGGTAAGCCGCGACTTGTAAGTCGCTAGCACTGAAGCGATTTACTACATGCTAAATACTGTTCACATGTGTAACAAAAAATTGTCTGCATCCTTGAATTTTCACAAAATGTGTCTGCATCCTTGAAAAAATATTCGTGCAGCCTTTTAAAAAGAAAAGATTCCTCCACTATTTTGAATGAAAAGTATGATGTGATCCATGCAGACTCAAAATAGGTGTTGCATCTTTTAAAAAAAAAATACTGTTTGCACGTGAATATTTATCTGTTTGCATATGAATTTCATCTATATATTAGGAACGTAATTCATATCTTGGATACAAAAAATTTCTAAACTGAAAAAAGTTTACAAATATTTAATCAAAATATAAGTTAAGGAATCAATTATAAGGTACGTTAATATATAGTGTTTACATTATTTTTATTGTGAAGTATAAAAATATTACATCGAATTCTTAAACTTAAATTTTATATTCTTTAGATAATCTTTATTAATTTACTTTTGATCATAACAAATTAATTTATTTTATGTAGATATGAATCCATTGTTAAAATTACAAGCTAAACATCGATCCCAAAAAATTTGAGACATCGAGGGACAAGATATGTGTTTAAATACACATCGTGCCGATACTGAATTTTGGTTGCACATACAGGAGCGTCCATTTCATCATTGAATCCTTCAATATTAAAGTTTTTGTGGATTTAGAGGAATTGTAGAAGTAGGAAACATTCCTTACGATGTTGGACTTATAAGTGCGTTGGTTGAGAGGTGGCGCCCCGAAACTCACACATTTCACTTGCGAATTGGTGAGGCCACTATTACAGTACAGGATATTGAAATTATGTTTGGAATGGTTGTTGATGGGAGTCCTTATCACGCCCCAAAATCCCATCAGGCCAGACTGGCACCCGAAGCCGAGAAGGCCCGGGAGAACCCGTTCAAATATCTGTACTTTCACTTACATGTCACCAAAAATTTGGACAGCACTTCGTTGCATATAGAAGGGTCTAATTACCTGTATCAGCACAACACGCACAAATATATATATATATATAATACTTGGCCGTCGGGGCCACCACATATACAAATATAACATCACTATATAAACTTCCATGACTTTACCCTTCCTTATGTCTACAAAGCCTCTAGGATATACATGACATAACTAGGGTCGGGACAAACCTCCCGCCCACACATGACTCCTGTACAATAACAAAACATAAGGAACCGACTCGGAAAGCTCCGAAGCAAACTGGAGCTCACCAACAATAGTTGTATGACCTGGCTCCTATCTATGTTGTGTATGAGCTGAATCACCTGTGCCTGCAGCATGAAATGCAGGTCCCCCGTGAGGGACGTCAGTACGAAATATGTACTGAGTATGTAAAGCTGTAAATAATCATATGTGATATGGGGGATCAAGAAAATTAGACACAAGTGAATAAATCATAATAGAAGTGAACCACACTTCATAAACACTTTTAGGATCATGTACATTATCATTAATCTGAATTGGGTTCTTGAATTCAAACACATTTGTGGAACGGTATACCTTCGTTCATTTCATTCTTTACAATTATCATTCGCCATTACCTCCTCCTCCCGAACCTCCAATCACCTAACAATAATCAATACTGTACCGTACTGTGACCATTAGGCTGCCCCCAGTACATATCAACTATAATCATATCAAGTATCGGGATCGGCCCATGCTAGGCTTAAGCCCCTGAGCTACCACCCACACGTATATCAAGTAACACACATAAGAGATCTTTCCAATAACTTAGTTCAAAAGCTTTTAAGATTATTACATTAGTGTTCATGCCAATATAGTACCTTTGGAACAATGATACATCAATAGGAACCAAGTAATAGACCTTCTATACAATAACGATGTAATAAAGACTCACTGGTACATCAACAATGTGTTTCAGAATCATCAATATCGCAACAATGAAATAGGAGCCTTTTGGTATATCAATGAAACATTTTGACACTTTATAGAATGGAAACAACTTCGTTGGTAACGTAGAACAATACATGTTTTTTGGACAACCTCGGAATCTTACTTGATGGAACATTGGTGTTTTCATGCCAAAGAACGTCATTAGAGTATGCTTTACATACCTCGTTGTAGATTCGGATACCAATTCAACACAACTTCCCGCCTTTACAAATCACTTATCTACAATGAAATGTTTGGCATCTAGTATTAGCAACCCAACACCACAATTCTCTTCCATAATTCCATACAACCAATATTTGCAAAGCATTCCAAAAACCAACTTGAACAATAGGTTTATGTGTGTATATATATATATATAATCATCATTTCAATACCACATCATCACACCAAATCCCTTCACAATTCAACATAATCCAACCATGCACAAGAATAATCCAACATCATTTCCAATCATCTTTCAACAACAATCAAATAACATACTTCTTATGCTCACATGCATATATATACATATCCATATAAATAACACCAACATAATTTACATCCTTACCATAAAATGGCCCTTTTGATTTTGAAGTCCTGTTGGCACAAATAAGGGGTGCTTCTCGAATCCCTCGAGACGGTGAACACAACTACGGAATCAATTTAGATTTTCTACGGTTGAATCACAAGATAATTGGAGTTGAAATTAGGCTAGGGTTTCTTATTCTTCAATAATTTGGATGATAAATGATGGATATGAGGCTAAGTATATGCATATAATGACCAATTTTCGTCCATGAGGTGATGGAAAATGATCATATTGCCCTTAAAATTTAAGTAAATCCGAATCTGTCCATGGTGGACTGTTTTGTTAGGCTAAAGTAAATCGACCATAACTCTTTGCTCCGATAATGGATTTGGGTGAAACCAATTGCATTAGAAATAATACTCTCGGGGCTTCTCATCGATATATAGCAGATCACACAGTTCATTTTGTACAAGGATTTATGATCGTTTAAAGTCGACCCAAAAATCTGTTTGGCTGCAGTACTTTTGTGTGTAGAAAATTTCTGCACATTTACTATTCATTGTGTCCACCGTTTTCAAGTTTCGAACATGCTCGCTTATATCCGATACTCATCTGTTTTCAGAAATCTTTATATCGTTGGAAATCTAACTCGATAAACTTCGCATAAAAACTTCGACGAGCAAATTCCGGTATAAATAAAGTCGATTCCTATACACATATAATCAAACTATACACTTGAAACCATCTCAAAATAATCAATACTCTTACTTAAACTCATATATACCTAACTTATGATCAATACATATACTCCAACACATATAACCATGGATAATGCACGTAATTAAGTACGGGGTGTTACATCCTTCCCCCCTTAAGGACATTCGTCCTCGAATGTGAATGTAGTTATTTAGCCGAAACAAGTTCGAATTCATAATTGATATTCACGTCATCATATAGATATTATGCATATGTAAAAACTTACTTGTTAGTGTCCCAGTTCCACTCCTTGCACTTCTTTTTCACCTTTGAACAAATAAGGGTATTTGAATTTCATTGCTTCCTCCGCTTCCCATGTAATCTCTTCCCTTTGTTGATTTCTCCAAAGTACTTTCACCGATGCTACTTCTTTACTTCTCATCTTCTTAACTTGACGATCTAATATAGCAACAGGCATCTCCTCATAGGTAAGATCTTCTGTTACTTGCACATCTTCAGTAGAAGTAATAAGGGACGGATCTCCGATGCACTTTCGAAGCATCAATACATGAAATACTGGATGCACTGATGAGAGTTCCTGGGGTAGCTCTAATTCATAAGCAACTTGCCCACATCTTCGAATAATCTTATACGGGCCTATATATCGTGGACTCAACTTTCCTTTCTTGCCAAATCTCATCACCCCTTTCATTGGCGATACCTTCAAAAATACCCAATCGCCTAACGAAAACTCTAGACCTCTTCTTCTACTATCCGCATATGACTTGTGTCGACTTTGGGCTGTTTTCAACCGTTGCTGAATCACCTTGACTTTTTCTATGGCTTGATACACAAGATCCGGTCCGAACATAAGAGTTTCACCCGCTTCGAACCATCCTATTGGTGATGTACACTTCCTCTCATATAAAGCTTCATATGGTGCCATTTTGATACTTGAATGATAGCTATTATTGTAGGCAAACTCAATAAGAGGTAAATGATCATCCCAGCTGCCTTTAAAATCTATAACACATGCTCGTAGCATATCTTCAAGTGTTTGAATGGTGCGCTCTGCTTGTCCATCCGTCTGAGGGTGAAAAGTTGTACTCAGATTCACTTTTGTTCCCAAACTCCGTTGGAAAGACTTCCAAAAGTTTGCGGTAAATTGAGTTCCCCGATCCGATATAATAGAAGTTGGCACTCCATGTAATCGGACTATTTCTTTAACATACAGCTTCGAATATTCTTCAACTGTGTAAGTGGTCTTAACGGGTAAGAAATGTTTGGATTTAGTAAGCCTATCCACAATCACCCATATAGAATCAAATTTTCGAGTTGTACGAGGCAAACCTGTAACAAAATCCATGTTGATCATGTCCCACTTCCAAATTGGAAGATCTATGCATTGCATATAGCCTCCGGGCTTTTGATGTTCCACTTTAACTCGTTGGCAATTTGGACATTCAACTACAAATTCTGCGATGTTCCTTTTCATGTCATTCCACCAATATACATCCTTCAAATCTTGATACATTTTGGTTGACCCTGGATGAATAGAATACCTTGAGAAATGTGCCTCAGTCATAATTCTTTTTCTTAGCTCATCAACAATAGGCACACATAGTCGATTTTGGCATAGAAGTACTCCTTCTTGCGAAAGCTCAAATACCTTCGTCGCACCATTTTGAACATTCTCCTTGAGTTACAATAAAACAGGATCTGCATCTTGCTTCTCTTTCACCCCAACTACTAATGAGGATTCCGCGGCATTATGCACAATAAGCTCCTCGTCCGGAGTTTCGAGATGACGAACTCCTAGACTAGCTAATTGATGAAGATATTTAATCATCCCTTGCCTTTCTACAGGTGCCATCATAGCCTTACGACTCAACGCATCAGCTACTATATTCGCTTTCCCTGGGTGATACAAAATATCAACATCATAATCTTTTAATAGTTCCATCCACCTTCGCTGCCTCAGATTTAGATTCTTCTGACTGAAAATATATTGTAAGCTCTTGTGATCAGTATATATATCAACATGAACCCCATATAAATAGTGGCGCCATACTTTTAAAGCAAAGATAACCGCTGCCAGCTCAAGATCATGTGTGGGGTAATTTTTCTCATGTTGCCTCAATTGCCTTGAGGCATATGCTATCACCTTACCATGCTGCATTAATACACATCCTAAACCAATTCTCGAAGCATCACAATACACTGTATACCCTTCTGTACCTTCTGGAAGTACCAACAAAGGTGTAGAAGTCAACTTATTCTTCAATTCTTGGAAACTCTCCTCACACGCATCATTCCATTGGAACTTGGATGCTTTATGTGTTAGCTTAGTTAAGGGTGCTGAAATAGAAGAAAAACCCTCAACAAACTTTCTATAATAACCAGCCAACCTAAGAAAACTACGAATCTCTGTAGGCGTTGTGGGCCTTGGCCAATTCTTCACAGCTTCTATCTTTTGAGTATCAACCTGTATGCCTTCACTTGATACAATATGGCTCAGAAATGCCACTGACTTTAGCCAAAATTCACATTTAGAAAATTTTGCATACAGCTTGCAATCACGAAGAGTTTGCAACGCCTGTCGCAAATGATTAGCATGATCCTCTTCTGATCTAGAATAAACTAGAATATCATCAATGAAAACTATCACGGATACATCTAGAAATGGCTTAAACACCCTATTCATTAAATCCATGAAAGCTGTAGGTGCATTAGTTAGCCCAAATGACATATATAATCAAACTATACACTTGAAACCATCTCAAAATAATCAATACTCATACTTAAACTCATATATACCTAACTTATGATCAATACATATACTCCAACACATATAACCATGGCTAATGCACGTAATTAAGTATGGGGTGTTATAGTCCTATACTTCTAGAAGGTTCTACTGATTTTGGAATTGTAGCTAGACGGCAAATGTTGTGTGACTTAACAGGATGGGAACCTCCTCTAGATTGCTTTTCTGGAATTAGAAGAATACTTGTATCTAAATTAGCTGCATATGTACAAGAGTTAGATGATATTACTGATGATACTCTCGAAATTGAGGTGCAACAGAGAGTTAGGTTGTACCTTTTATGGTTGTGCGGAGGTATATTATTTCCAGACAAGTCCAATTCTAAAATATCTTTGGACTATTTATTCGACTTGCAAGACTTAAATGCAATGTCGACAAAGGCTTGGGGCGCAGCTGCATTGTCATTTTTATACTATTCTTTATGTCGTGCATCCATGTCTTCATCTAGCGATGTATGTGAATTTTTTGCCTTAGTTCAGGTACGTGAAACTTAATATTTGTGTTTTAAAATTTGTACTACTTAATTTTATTGTGTTATTAAAATTAGTTGATTTTATATTTTTATAGGTATGGGCATGGGAGCGTATTATTCCACTTCAGCCAGCACCACACCCTCTGGGGGCAAACCATCATGAGGCCTCGGCTCCACTTGCACGTAAGTGGAGACGAGGTATAGTTCATGAAAATGAGGCAAGAAATATACTTGTCATAATTGGAAATGTCCTAGATGACCTAACTATTGAGCAGGTACTTGAACTTTTAATACTATTGATTTGTCATATTGATTAAAAAAATTTATAATGTAAGAATTGAAAAGTACCACATTTGTTACTAATAGATTTTCTTATGTATAATTTTAAGTATAATATTATTTCTATTTGAAAAGAGAAATATAATTACTATTTTTTATAACGATCTATTTATTTTATAATTTATTTGGGAGCCCTATTCAGAAGAAATACGCAATGAATTACCCGTATGGTGCAAGAGGGGAGAACCTATTTGGATGGCTAGAGTGCCACTTATTTTTGGAATAGTCCGTGAGTGGCATATGGTTGATCGTGTTGTTAGATAATTTGGTTATCTCTAGCATGTACTTGGACCGTGTACTCACTTTCACGAACAACATTTTAAGCGTGATAACCGAAATAGAATAACACAAGAAGTTTTAAATATGTATAATGAAACAAAACATACGTGGGATACACATCGGGAACATATTTTTGAGCCCCATCATATAAACAATCAATTAGAGTACATTCATTGGTATTGTAACTATGCTCGCATGTTAATTGAAAATCCAGAGCATGTTGTTCAAAGAGGATATCAACACATGGCAGCCAGACATGAGGCCTTGATACGTATATTCAAAAAATCTTAATACACGTCAGTGGTCTTTTTAATACATGTCAATGACCATTTTTATATTGTATTTTTAGGCTATGGGACATGAAACCATTTATCGGATGGCTCAATTGGTTTTACATGATTCAAGAGCAACTAGCGAGATGTATGAATTTCCATCAGAGGTTGCCCGTATTTCTTCGAAATCAATGAATTCTATCTATCTAGGAACACGATTGAGCTTTGCTCCTAATTATGCACCACCGACTCAATCTGCGGAATCACCACCAGTACAAGTTTGCCGTCAGGGACGTCAATCTGCATCTAGAGCTAGTACGCGTCAGGGTAGAAGAGGTGGTCATAGAGAAGATAGTATGGCAGATCGTAGCGAAGAACCACATGATAATTTCGGCTTGTCTCTAGCTACTACTACCGAGGCCTATTATCCAACGTTTGAATTTGGTGAACCCTCGACAGCTGTCACTGATTTTTCACGTGAAGAAATTGTTGGTTTTGTAACGCCACCCGTTGTGCAATATGATTTTGCACAATTAAGTGAATTTCATCATGCTCCCCAACCCGGAATGCGTGAATTTTTCATGAATAACTCTCCATTTACTGAGGCGTTGAGCTTTTCTGATGTGGGTCGTTAATTCGTAAAATATATTTAATAATTTATGATTAATTAATTAATTATTATTTATTTAATTATATTTCATGTTATTACAGGCAACAATGTCCAATGCAGAAACTTCTCAACCACATGTATGATGTCATTTCTTGATTTACATACTTTATTTTATTTGTAGTCTTAAATAATCTTACCTTTAAAAATATTTTTTGTAGGTTGCCAGAGAAGATGATCGTCGAAGATCAACTAGGCCACACGTACCAACTTATTGTGGCATGGGTAGTGGTCATAATCACGTTGGGGGATAAAATTAATCAAAATTTTTGTTGGTAGTTTCAAAAGGCCAAATTTAGGTAGGCTAATTTTTTCTAGTGTAATTTAGGTAGGTTAATTTTGTTCTAGTGTTATTTAGGTAGGCTCATAATCCACTATGTAATTTTTATTATGTTTAGATGAATTTAAAATTACACGCACCGTCATAAAAATTTTATATTATTATGTTCAATTCCCTTGTCAAGTCAACAAACATAAATTAGCTAGCAGTAGAATATTTTTATTTTACTTTATTCATAAGATTAGATTATTATTTTCTCCTTATTCCAAAACCTAAACAGGTGCCTCCAAACACTTCACCCACAACCTTATGAATACTTCTTGTCACAAAATCTCACGTAGCTTTGTAATGCACGAATTTGAATGTAGTGTATTTAAAGCACATATCAAAATCGAAAATTTTCAAAAGACATATTACATCAAAAATACTACATATAGATCAATAACACAACATAAAATAAAACTACATGAAAGTCGCAAACTACTGAGCTTGTCTAGGACAACGTGCCTTAGTGTGACCTGTTTCTTTGCAAATACTACACTTTCTAACCAGGCGAGTTGGAGCAATATCCATATCATTCTTAAGTCGGATTCTTTCTTCAACACCAGATGTTCGCATATATTCAACGTTTGCAACTAAAGCAAATGGGGCTGGCGGCCAATATCATTCATCACCCACGGGGTAAAATTTATCACTATACGTTTGTTTGTATAGCTTGGTGTTGTAGTACTTGCTAACATATGTATTAGGTTCGATGCCACGAATGTCACAAAACTTAATACAATGTGAGCATGGCATGTGATAATTCTTCCATTTTTCACAAGAACATATTTTTCTCTTGGCATTAACTGTGTGGATATTTTCACCCTTACCATCATGTGCAAAAGTAAGAATCTTAAATACCCCATCACCAGTTTGATAAGTCATCATGTCAGTGTGCATTTGCGCTCTCTCCCAATAATCTAAGAATTTGTTTTCAACGGCAGGAGGCCATGACTTATTATTCTGTAATAAAGCATCAGTAAGATTGCTTCGTTCCACAAAACAGTCAACAAGAGCTTTAAAAGTATGCAAACCATAGCAGTCACTGGAGGCCCCTCGAGCTTTCTTCAACAACCCATTGTATGACTCAGATAAATTTGTCTTCATGGCGCCCCATCTACGACCATCATCCTTATACATTGTCCATTTATCCAGAGAAAATTTATCTAACCACATATATGTTGCAGGGGACAATATCTTAATTTTTTCCATTCTTTCAAAAAAAACTTCCTTTCTTGATGCTCCGTGGCGGCCGACCGCATTAAGTTCTCGAGCTCTCTATTCAAATTTTTTCTATTAAAATTGACTTTCAAGTGTCGAACACAAAATCTATGAAAAGTGTGTGGTGGACTCAACCAATCATAAGACTGAACACATTGTAATATTCCTTTATGATGGTCAGAAATGAGATCAATTTTTTTCTCTCACCGACAACATGCCTCCACAATAACTTAAGAAACCATGACCATGATTCAAAATTTTCACGTACAACAAGTGCATATGCAAGCGGAAGAACATTACCATTAGCATCAATCCCAACAGCAATTAATATTTTCAAATCGTACAAACCATAAAAATGGGTACCATCTATTGAAATGATGAGCCTGTAGTATTTGAAACCATCAATGCTCGATTTAAAAGTCCCAAATAAAAATTTAAATATTTTCTCACCCTGCATTGTTGAAGAATAATGCTCCCATTCAATAACAGTACCGGGATTGAAATATTGTAGTGTAGTCATGTAGCGAGATAATGCTTTGAAAGAACTTTTAAAATCTCCATATACCATCACAAATGCTTTTTTCGACCTCTTTGAGCTTTTCTATAACTGGGAGTAAAATGATGCTTTGACTTGATGACTTCTCAAACCGCTTTAATACTGATATTCGGGCTCTGCATAATATATGGTACCAACGTAACAACAATCATATTGCTGTTTAGATTGAAATGATCTTCCTTGTAGTTATCAGTCAGACAAGTATGTGGTTGTATCATTTTTCCTGCTTTTCACATACCACCTGAAATCTCTCGAAAGCGAATCATCCATTCTTATCCCAACATATGACGCTTGCACATAACCCTCCAACTCTTACTTTTGGATCTATCACAAATAAACTCCTTTCTTTTTTAAGACTATACATTCTCACAGCAGCTTTCATTTGTTTCTTGTTTGTGAATAACATACCTAATTTCATATAGATTCAAATAGGTATTAGTCGATAAAAAAATGAAATTAATTATTTTAAAAATTATAGTTAGCAAAAATCTAACCTGTTTGAATGAATTTGGGATTCTTGAAATTCCAAAGAGCAGCTTGATTGAAACTATCATCACATGTGTACGCAAAATCTTCTGTGTTTTCTTCGGTATTATCCAAATGCGGAATTTCTATTGATGGATGATATCCAATGATATTATCATCACCGGACGTTCCACCATCATCCATTGATTCATGTTTTGAAGGTTCATCACTGTCTGATCGACACACTTCATTATCAACTATGTCATCATTATTTTCCACAATTTGTGTAAGCCGAGTTAGTGTACCTTCAAAGTCATTACATCTATAAAATCAAAAAAAAAGTTAAACATAATTAGTATAAATTATAAATTAATTTAATTTAAAAACTTGTTATATTTACCCATCGATTGACTCCAGCGGAAAAGAATGTTGTTGACGATTAGAATTCAAATTTTGCATGTGCATATGAGCATTGCTAGGTCCCCCCAATATCAAAATTATGCACATTTCGATCAGAGTTATGATACTGCATATCAACCCAACCATCACATTGTGTATTAAAATTACTTATATCATTTGAGTGCCTGTCAAATTCTCCCACCGTTTGATGTTGGACTATGTCCCTTGAAGAATCAACATTTAAATTCGATAAATGTGACGTATCACAAAGATCAAATTCATTGTCGGTGAATTTTTGAACGATAGGACAACGTTCAATTGGCGCATATATATCAAGACTTGTTAAGTTAATGCGACTACCAAAAATCTTAATAGTACGGAGAAATATAGATAAAGAATCATCATTCCAAATACAAGTCTTACCGTACGTTATAACTCCATTTGGAGTAAAGACATTGGATATCATCCCGTGATAACCACTACATCTTCTGGATCAGGTATACCCATTTTATTTCTTAGTAAGCATTGCAACCGCTCATATTTAAGAGATAATGGAAATATTTGAACAACTATAGGCCGATTATATATTACAGAACCAGCTTCATATAAAACTTTACCACCCCAATATAAATTTACTCTTACTGTATCTTGATTTATTTTTTTAATACAAAAAATTATAAGTTGAATAAAAATAATATTTGAGAGAAATTGTATTGTAAGTTGAAATCGGAGTGTGGAAACTCTCCATGCAAACCCCAATATATAAGCTTTGGAACACGCCCATGCAAACTTTAAAATGCACTATTTCACTTCTCATGCATTATTGTCTAAAAGGCTGCCTAATTCTCACATCATGCCATAAAAATTCAAAACTTGCATGCACAATTCATGTCTCATGCATTTTTTAAACAAAAGGTTGTCTTTATTCCATCAGCCAAAAAATTCAAAGGCTACAGAACTGGTGCGTCAGCCATTCACATTAGCCATAAAAAAAATCAGAGGCAGCTGGCAGGTAGCAAATCGCGTCAATGCCAGCGACTTACAAGTCCTGAACTACGTTTGACCTGATTCTTGCTATGACAAGATACGTAGGCAACCGCCCTATTCTGGGGTTCGGTCCAACCAAAAGAAAATTCAAGTTACCCAGAATGAAATAAAACTGGGGCAAAAGTTTATTTCCTTAAAAGAGTCGATTCCAAAAGTTGTATATTTTACCTAATGTTGTGTAAATTTTGAGTTACATGCCGACCTTTTTTTCTATTCCATTCCAAAAGTTAAGTTACAACCAAAGAAAGACCTTCAGATCAATATTTGAGAATGTCAAGGCTAAACATGTTTTGGGTGCATGATATTTCATATTTTGAGTGTTATTTTCTAAAAAAAAATAAAAAAATAAAAAAAATGTGAGAGTCTTATTGATGAAAAACCTTTTGGGCATCATAAGTCGACCGTGAGTTGTGAGATCAATCAAATGAGAGTTTTATTGGTAAAAGTCTTCATGGGCACCATAAGACGACAATGAGTTGAAAAAGAAAAAAATGGGAGCGGCTTGTTGGCGAAAACCCATCGAGGTGTCACTAGCCTAAAGAGAATTATAATCCAGAGGGAACAAGTTCAAGAATGACTCCCTTTCAAATTCAATGAGTGGACAAAAAATGACAGTGATTAGTTTGGATAGATCAAGTTGTTTAATTCAAAATGCATGTCATAATCACTAAAATCAGCTGCCACACCCAGATAAAATTTTCATTTTGACATTTTTTTTTTAAAGAAAAGATGTCTATTGTCCTTTCCTATTCTTTTTGTTATTTTTATTTTTATTTTATTTCTATTTTTTTATTATTATTATTTTATTTTTGTGTCTTTGTGGTCAAAAGAAAGTCACTATCGTCATCTTTCATGTATTTTTGAGTCAAAATTTTGTCAAGATAAATGAGGAAGGACTTCAAAAATTGGTACCAACTCCTTTAGTTGTGCAAAACAAGACAAAAGACCAACACACAGAGATAACATGTTTCAAAATAATGTAAAGTACTCGAGAATGCTTGTCATCAGACAGTTTTTGGACTCATAGAAGTATAAAAAGTGTATTTGAATCTGAATCCCGAGGCATCATGCAAGAGAAATATGATTTGAATCAAAAGGTTTTAGTAGTCAGAATTTGGGGTCAATACTACAGCAAGTCAACAATACCTATCAACGATTTGCAATGGAGTTGAGTATGACAAGTGCAAGAGATTGCCTGGCCAAATGCCACAAATCAACCATTGTATTTTTAAATTAAAAAGTTTTCTTATATGAAACAAAAACATGTTACCGTCAATTCAAGGGCTTCAAAGCCTAAATATCAAAAGATGCAATTCCTCATTTTGCAAATGCAAGAGGCAATATTGCTACACCTGTTTAGTAATCACAATCATGGTGAAAACTCATCATCATTTACCCCTAGGAGACACACTTCCTTGTATGGGTATTTCAGTTTTCATTTGTTAGGTGACGCACTTCCTAACTTGAACCTTCACTACTAGAAGACGCACTTTCTAGTTGAGTCGTTTCATTCAACTCTTAGGAGACGCACTTCCTAATCCGAATAAGTCAGTTTTCATTTGTTAGGTGGCGCACTTCCTAATTTGAACCTTCACTCCTAGAAGACGCACTTTCTAGTCGAGTCATTTCATTCAACTCTTAGGAGACGCACTTCCTAGTCTGAATAAGTCAGTTTTCATTTGTTAGGTGACACACTTCCTAACTTGAACCTTCACTCCTAGAAGATGCACTTTCTAGTCGAGTCATTTCATTCAATCCTTAGAAGACGCACTTCCTAGTCTGAATAAGTCAGTTTTCATTTGTTAGGTGAAGCACTTCCTAACTTGAACCATCACTCCTAGAAGATGCACTTTCTATTTCGAGTCATTTTATTTAATCTCTAGAAGACGCACTTTCTTGTATGGGTAATTTAAGTTTCATGTATTAGGAGACGCATTTCCTAAGTCATTAGTTTTACTCTAAAAAGATACATTTCTTTAGAAAGGCCTTGATTCACTCCCTTTATTGTACTTTTCACAAGTTGTGACCTGATGACACTCACAAAATTTTCTAGTGTAAACTGGGGCAAAATTTTGTTCGTGTATCTTTATGCTCAGGACCCTCCTGAAGAATGGGACAGGACCCTCCTGAAGAATGGGAATTTATTTTTTGCTCAGGACCCTCCTGAAGAATGGGACAGGACATTCCTGAAGAATGGGAATTTATTTTATGCTCAGGACTCTCCTAAAGAATGGGACAGGACCCTCCTGAAGAATGACAATTTATTTTATGCTCAGGACCCTCCTGAAGAATGGGACAGGACCCTCCTGAAGAATGAGAATTTATTTTATGCTCAGGACCCTCCTGAAGAATGGAAATTTATTTTTTGCTCAGGACCCTCCTGAAGAATGGGACAGGACCCTCCTGAAGAATGGAAATTTATTTTTTGTTCAGGACCCTCCTGAAGAATGGGACAGGACCCTCCTGAAGAATGAAAATTTATTTTATGCTCAGGACCCTCCTGAAGAATGGGAATTTATATTTTGCTTAGGACCCTCCTGAAGAATGGGACAGGACCCTCCTGAAGAATGGGAATTTATTTTATGCTCAGGACTCTCCTGAAGAATGGGACATGACCCTCCTGAAGAATGAAAATTTATTTTATGCTCAGGACCCTCATGAAGAATGGGATAGAACCCTCTTGAAGAATGGAAATTTATTTTATGCTCAGGACCCTCCTGAAGAATCGGAATTTACTTATTGCTTAGGACCCTCCTAAAGAATGGGACAGGACCCTCCTGAAGAATGGGATGTTAGTTTTTTGTTTCACCTTTTATTTTGAGTTCAGGAACATATTTGAAAAATCAGAAATTGTAAGTTCAGGAGACCACCTGAAGAACAGGGTGAAGAAAGAAAGTCCAGGAGCCCGCCTGAAGAACAGGGTGAAGAAAAAAAAAAGTCCAGGAGCCCGCCTGAAGAATAGGGTGAACATTATCAGTTGCAAGTCAGGAGCCTACCTGGAGAATTGGGTGAGGATTTTCAAGTCCAAGCCAGAAGAAAATCTGAAGAATAAATCAATTGTCAAGTTCCCCTCTAATGCCAAAAGCCAACGAGGAGGAACATTTTGTGTATCAAGTTCAACTCAGAATAATGACTATCTCACCATTTGAGAAGTCATGAAGATTCAAGTCAAGATTCCAGAATAGCTGAATAGATAGGATCTTTCACTTGTATCTATAATTTTATTTTTGTTATTCATGTGAATGTAAAAGGAGAAGTCGTCAACCAGAAACTCGATGGAACCTCACTCGATCTCTAACTCACTGTCTCACCATTTTACCTCATTGAACTACATGTGACTTGATTCCCTTAAAACCCGGGATATGTACGCGGTCTAAAACCAGGACTCGGTCACATCTTTTATTTTTTTATATTTATTTTTTATTTACTTTTAGAATAATCGGAGGGTCAAAAATCATCTCTTCGTCTACTTCTTTGTATGAAAACTCTTTGAGATTTCAAACAAAGAGGGGCAAAATGTAGACACATGATTTTGACCCTCCCCGAGTTTAATATATATATATATATATTTGATATTAAATATTTATATTTGGTCTAATATTATTTAAATTCTTATTTTATTTTAATAAATTTTTAATTAAGAAATAAAGTTAATTTTGAGTTATTTTATTTTATTTTATTCTAATTTTTTAAAATAATACAAAAAATTTTAAAAAATAGATTTTTATTTTTTTTTAAAATTTTAAAAAATAAGTTAGTAGTTTTAGTACTATCTTAATTATATTTATTTTTAACTATTTTTAAACTTTTATTGTATTTTCTTAAATATAAAAATTAATTAATTATTATTATATTATTTTTATTATTATTATTATTTTATTTATTATTTTTATTTGACATTATCTTCTTTTGTTTTAAAAAAAAAGAATTTTTTTTTAAAAATTTAAAAATCTAATCCTATCCTAAACTACCCCAACCACCCCAACTTTCCCTCCAACTCCCTCAATTTCCCCCCTCCTACATATCTATATAACACAACACACACAACATATGACAAAGAAAAAAAACTCACGAAAAAAAAAACAAAAAAACTGGAGATAAACCAAAACCAAGACAAAAAAAATAGAAAAGAAAAACACTTAGAAAAAAAAAGGACCGAAAATAAGAAACAGTGAGTGAAAACAAGAAATAGTGAGAAAAACAAAAAAAGAAAGAAAAGAAAAGTGTTCCAAATAGTTGAGGCCGGGTCCCCGTTTGAGTTTCCGATGACGATTTTTTTTTTCCGATTTTAATTCATCACACAGGTTCATATCAAATTTTGTATTATTTATTTTATAAGTTTTTTTTATAAATCGAATTGTGAATGAATTTATTTCAATGGCTTCTTCTATTATTTAGTATGTTTAATTTATTTATTTTTTTGTAATTCATGCTTTATGTCTTTATTTGTAATTCGTATGTTGTTTTCGAAATAATGTTAGTTAGATTGATTTTGAATTTTAAATGAAATGATCTTTAAAGTTATTTGTGTTTTAATATGTAAAATTGTGTTAATTGACATGCATTTAGTATGTAGTTATGTCAAAGATCACAATTAGTGACTCATGAATGCATGCATGCAAGAACAAAAAAAAAAAAAAAAACATAACATGTTAAGAATAAAGGTTTTTTTTTCTTTCCTTTCATGGATTTAGAGTAATGATTTGTAGTTTTCTTTTTAAAGAAAAAAACAACAACCAAGAGAGTTAAAAAAATAAAAGAACGGAATTTTGAGAAATAAAAAAGTAGGCCAAAAACAAAAAAAAAAAACCAGTAATATAATTAAAAAAAAAAAAAAAAACTTGCATGATTATATATATATATATATATTCATGTTAGTTTAGTTATGGAAATTTTGTTAAATGTAACACGTGATCATTTTTTTTTCTTCTTTGTTGTTGTTGTTAATTTCGTTATGATAATTTTGTTAAATATAACTTTATTAATTAACTTTATCATGTGATTATGTTATTTTGCTTTTCATTAGTTCTGTTTAGCCTGTATATAATTTTGTTCACCAAGCATAAGATTAATCTGTTTAGAAAGATTTATTTATATAGATATATAATAGCCATAATTCATAAAGGAAAAGAAAAGAGAGGAAAAACCCATTTAGCAAGGGAGAAAGACGAGTTGCGGATTAGTTTCAAAACTCGTTGCAAAATAAAGAGTGAAAAAGGATCAAATGAATAAGATAAAATGATCTCGAATTTTCAAGAAATGAAGTAAATGCTTTTATATGCTAGATAAGTTTTCACGTTTAATAAATTTTGTCTTGATGAAGAATGCGGCGTACGCATCTTTTTGAGATGTTTAAAAATAATTCGAGGATGCAATATTGCACTTCGGCAAAGATAGTTTTAAAATTAATTTCCACTAGTTTAATACAAGAGTTACAAACAAATTTTAGATATTAAAAATGAGTGAACCTAGGCCCAAACATAATTCATAAAAATAGTTTAAGTCAAGATAAATCAATAAAAGCGACCGTGCTAGAACCACGGGACTCGAGGGGTGCCTCACACCTTCCCCTCGGTCAATAGAATTCCTTACCCGGTCTTCTGTTTTCGCAGACCAAATAAGAGTCATTTCCTTTTGATTAAGGATTCAAAAAAGTGACTTGGAACACCATAACTCAATTCCAAGTGGCGACTCTGAAAAATGACAAAAACTAATCCCTATTCAATACCGTCACTTTAATTGAAAAAATCCTTTGACTCGATTCCTCGAGCGAAAAAGTGGTGTGACAAACTATACACGAAATTACTGAGGCACACCCGAACTTTAGGAGGGTACTATTACCCTGGACTAATTAAAATCTTATTTTTGACAAACTTAGTGCTTACGTGGCACATCAGTGGAAACAATGCATTTTTTTTTTATTTTTCTTTTGGTAAACTTTATAAGAATTCTTATTTTTAACTTAAAGCTTTAAATCATAATTGCTAATTAAATATTAAGAAATCTCATCTATTCCACTGTGTATCCTTCCAAATCCCATGGTGTTGAATAGCGCTACGCTTAGTGTCTTCTTTTATCTTAGAAAAATAGGAAGTTACCTAACGATAACCTGGTAAACACTTTTATTCGCTTTTACAAAATCAAATTCATAAAAAAAGTTACTTCATTCGTTAACTTTTATATATAGAGTTTGAACTTTGCGCATCTCTATATTAAGTGACATTTAATCTTAGGTCTTGAAATCTGATTTGGGAGTGAAGACAAAATATTTTAAAAAATATACTTAATTTGTATCTTTCATATAGTAAAGAAATAAAATTAAAGACGCATAGTTGTAAATAGTTTTGGAGAAAAGTTCCAAATCTATCTTTGGTCAATTAATTCGACATTGGTTATATATGTTGGGAAAAAAAAAAAAGGTTGAAAATAAATGCCGACATGTCACGAGTGATTAGTCATCTTCCTCTTCCTCCATATTGGACTTATTTTATAGTTCTAATAATTTCACATAAAAGTAGGCAAAAATCTAGCTTAATCTTTGGACGAAAAAAAGTTTTATTTGTCTTTTTATGTGAGTTGTATTGCCAAACTTTTTGCATTATCTCCTAGTATAATCATAATTAATTAACTAAATACTTCTACTACCAATTGTCCAATCGTTTCTGAGCCATGGAATTATTAATACGTTTGAAATTTAAGTTTACATTTGTTTGAAATTAAAGTTTAGACTTATTAATAAGTTTGAAATTAAAGTTTAGACTTGTTAATATGTTTGAAATTTTAAAGTTTAGACGTATTAATAAGTATGAACTTTGAAGTGAATGATGTACATTAATTTAGAGTCCGTTTGGATAGGATTAAAATATGGTCAAATCAGCTTTTAATCTTTTTTTAGTTTTTTAGGTGTTTGGTAAAATTAAAAAGTAATTAAAAAAAAAAGAAAAAAGTGAGAATTACCAAAACTTTTATCTTTTTATCCCTTATACTTTTCTTCAATTTCAACAATATCCCGAACTCATAGTCCTTGAATATATGATTTTTCTTTCTTTTTCTCTTTGTCTCTTCTCTTCATCTTTGTCCGTTGTTTTCACTGAATCCATCATTACATCGGAGGTTTGCTCAAATTTTTTATTTTAGAATTAAAATATTTGTGGTGTTAATAACTTTAAAGACATTTAAGTCATTTTAACAACAAAAAAGTATTTAACATCACTTATTTACCAAACAAATCAGCAATTTTTTTTAGTTTCAACACTTCTATCCAAATACTTGTATGTTTAATTTATAAGCATTTATTTTAAGTTTTTAATCATTTAAGCT
Organism: Capsicum pubescens; assembly: GCA_030864215.1. Taxonomy (NCBI): domain Eukaryota; kingdom Viridiplantae; phylum Streptophyta; class Magnoliopsida; order Solanales; family Solanaceae; genus Capsicum; species Capsicum pubescens. Next base: position 5,735,503 of record CM061541.1, on the reverse strand, counting down.
AAAAAAATAAGAATTCAATCCTATCCAAACGGGATCTTAGTCCAACTTAATTATAAAATAATCAAATTAACTTCAAATAAGCAAAAAAGTGACATAAAATAATCTTACTTGCACGTTGTATGGGTTAAGAAAAGAGCTATTAGGGTTTATTATCCTTAAATAAATAAAAATAATTAAGGTGGCTGCTGAACTGTGTTTGTACTGAAGGAGAGAAACATGTTCGTACCCTACCAGGTGGTAAAACCAACAAGCCAAATAATAATTATACTAATAATAAAAATATCAATAATAATATTCTACTAGCCTAGTACTAGTGATTAACAAATATAAAATAATTGAAAGATGTAAGACGAAAGGATCTCCTACGTACTACTAATTATTATATTTATCGTTGAATATGTCATGCATGACATAATCACCTTATTTATAAAAAAAGATTATTCGACCCCATTACTAGGGTCTAGGAAACAATAACCGAGGATCCACATGGTGATACAAGTATAAGTTATTAATATTATTTAAGGAATAATATACAGCAAGATGGGGAAGATATAATTAAATAAAGTTTTCTGAGATTTCATTTCCATCTAAATCTATTTACTGCTGTATATTATTATATATAAGGTTTATAATAAGTAACTTTTCATAGCTAGAAAACCTTAGCAAGATAATCTGAAAATTAGAAGAATTATAGAACTTAGTAATAGTTGATACTACTTAGCTAGTTCAAAAAGTACTTTTAATATGTTGTAACATTGTGTCTTGTGATTCAATAAGTCAAATTGATATTTACAAAATGGTTTACATAGTTCGTTAAAAGTATTCCACATCTTATAAAAATAATATTTTTTTTTTTTGTCTCTTCTTCTCATCTAGTTTAGCATATAACTTAAATTTAAAAATGAAAAATACTTATGAACTTTATTGCTAATCTGTCACCAAATTAGTCGTAGCAAATAGAATTTCTTAATAATTCATCTCTAATTGATTACTAAGTAGGCATAAGAACGAATTTTATTGGCCAACTATAAAATCAATAACTCGTGTAATAAGGTCTGGGAGAAGAGAAATATTACTAAAAAAAAGTAAAAAGTAGTGACGATTTTTACTATTCAGCCACAAAATTTATCCATTAGTAATTTATCTTTTAGGGTGTGTTTGGTACGATGAAAAATATTTTTTGATTTTTTCTTGTTTGGTTGCAACAAAAGTTTAGAAAAATATTTTCTAAGATAAATTATTTTCCATCATTTGATGGAAAATGACTTCCCTCGTGGGCCAAGGGAAGTCATTTTTCAGAAAATGACAAATGTGACTTATGACCCCACCCCAACAACACTTATATTCACATGACTCAAAAAATTCACATTTCTCAAAAATTTATATTTCTCGAAAATATTTTTCACTGTGCTTTGCTTCAATTTTTATCACTGAACTTAACATTGTGTTTTTCACATAATGTATAAGAGAAATCAATAAAAATACTTTTGTAATATACTCTTATTCATATATATATATTTCTCGTCATAATGACAAACTCTAAACTCAAAACTCAAAACTCAAAAGTACCAAATTAAAAGTGGCACCAAGTGCATCTGAAAAAGGATGTTCATTGTATCAAAACACTCCGACATTTACTTTTCTAGAACTACTCATAATGACAGTTAATTAATTATATAGTTTATGCTTGTAAGTGTAACTGTGCTGCAACAGAAACCATTAGCTCAGTGGCTAAGATTAAGCAACGTTTAGCCAAGGAATCTACTAGCTAATTTAAGCTATAATTTTACTGTTTTAATTACTGGGAGGATTAGGCTTAATTATTGGCAACTACTGTTTGGCTACAAATATAGTAGTAATTCTTTAAACATAGTGGAGCTGGAGGCTGTCACTAAACACTAGTATTATATTAAGATATTTTTTTTTGGAGGGTCATAGCTTCAATAAATATCAAAAGGGATGTGTCATCTCCTGTCTTAATCAAAATAAAATTAAAATGCAATTTAACATTCCAGTCTCAATTTATGTGTTCTAGGAATTAGTTGTTGATTAATGTTAGATATTAGGGATATTAACCTACAAAACACGTTGTGCCACTAATTTTTATTTTTTATACGTTTGACATAGGATAGGATGTAAATATTTGTGTGATTCTCCATATAATTACTATAATATAGTATATCGTGAAAAGAGAGTCAGTAGGATGTATTTACGTTTTTCCTCTTATAAATAATTTTAGTATTAATATTTATATAACTCTAACTAGCAAACTAAACATCCTTATATGACTAATTTTATCGCATGTGTTTCCAATCATGTATAAAATTCTAGAGGTAGTTAGTTTGGTACGATGTTGAACTATACCCTCTAAAATTAGTTATTTCATTTTTATGTGAAATATCTAATTTCATTATTTTAATATAAAATCTGTCCAAAAACTAGCTTATTCCTACTATCAAACTCAAAATACATTTAATTTCAATTTTTATATTGAACCAACCCCCCACCCCTTTCTCCCCGGGGCCTCATGGAACACTTATTTTGAAGATAGAGAGGAGGAAAAAGTACACACGTTTAATAAAACAAAATCAACCTTTTTATTGTTGACGCACCTGAGCCATTTTTTCTACAGCGTACAAATTTCACAGTCAACATTTCGAGATTCATCATTTCTAATTATAGTACCATATATTATAATATAATAATCCCACCACCATCCTTCTCTATCTCTTTACCAATTTTCAACGCACCCCCCTATCCCTTCACCCACAATCTTTCTTCTTATAAACTTTCCTCCATTTCTCAACTTTTCCTATTCTCCACTTCTTCAATTTTTCAATCTTGATCCATACTAATAATATAGTTTAATAATAATATATAATGAAGATCCAGTGTGATGTGTGCAACACAAATGAAGCAACGTTTTTCTGCGTTGCTGATGAAGCTGCACTTTGTAATACTTGTGACCATCGTGTTCATCATGCCAATAAACTTGCTGGCAAACACCAACGTTTCTCTCTTATTCAGCCTTCCGCTAAACAAGTACCTCTTTGTGATATCTGTCAGGTAAGTCAGAGGCGGATTCAGAATTTAAACTACATATTCAAAATCTAATCTCTTTTGAATATTTATATCTATATTCCATGTTGAAAAGAAGTTTGGTCTAGAGTTTGTTTCTTGATTTTTCAAATTCTTGATTAGGGGATTAATTTTGTCAAAAATGTTAATTATGATACATAGGCTAAATTTAGAACTTGGGTCTAGAGTTTTTTTGCTTGATTTTTGAAATTGTTGATTAGGGGATTAATTTTTTTAATATTATTAGTATTTTTTTTTTACTTGCAGGAGAGGATGGCTTTTTTGTTTTGTCAACAAGACAGGGCAATTCTATGTAGAGAGTGTGATGTTTCAATACACAAAGCTAATGAACATACACAAAAGCATAACAGATTTCTACTAACTGGTGTTAAGATTTCAGCAAATTCTTCACTTTACACTTCATCAGAATCTCCATCAGTAACTTCATCTACTACAAATCAAGCTACAAATGTCAACAAGTCTCAAACTTGCAACAAAAAGCTTTTGCCTTTGCCTGTTTCTGCTTCTGTTTCTTCTAGTATTGTTGCTCAAGAAGTGTCAGTGGAAAATGGTTATACAAGTAGTATATCAGAGTACTTAGAGATGTTACCTGGATGGCATGTTGAAGAGTTTCTTAATTCCTCTACAATTCCTACTAATGGTTTCTGTAAGGTTTGCATTTTATGCTCATTTTCATCTTTTATTACTATTGTCAATTGGTTGTTTGAAAGGGGCGAGCCGTGAAAATAGTGTCTTCCAGAAATACAGTGTCTTCCAGAAATGTAGGATAAGACTCACACAATTGACCCTTATGGTCGGCCTTTCTTCGAACCTCACACATAGCGAGAGCTTAATGCACCGATTTATCTTTCTGTCAATTGGTTATGAAATGCAATTATATGATCTAATTGTGTCTCTCTTTTTATGTAGATTGGTGATAATGATGTGTTCCCAATTTGGGATACTGAAATTGAGAGCACATTGAATTCATTTTCGCCAGAAAGTATAGGAATTTGGGTCCCTCAAGCACCCCCAGCTCCACCACCTCAGAAGAATCAAAACCAATTTTTCCCTCAAAATATAAACTTTGGTGGACAAATTGAAATCAAGAATTCAAAGGAAGTTACAAGCAACAAGTCCAGTAGAAAATGGAGAGATGACAATTCTTTTGCTGTTCCACAAATTAGCCCATCTTCCATATCCTTCAAAAGATCAAGAACTCTTTGGTAGTTGGATCCAATCATCTTTTTTTTTTTTTTTTAAATTCCCTAGTTTGATTTTTTTTTTTTTTGGGGTGGGTAATTTTGCCTTTTCTTGATTTAGTTTTGAGCCAAAAAAAAAAAAAGAAGAGGAAAAAAAAAAGCACACCCCATCTCCTCTTTTGTTGCTGAATACAACTTGGTTTTGTTGTATTCTTGAAATTATTGTGTTATGTGTAAGGGCCTCTTTTGCTTTGTAAATATCTTTTATGTTTTGTTGAATCCCATAAAACTAGTAGTTTATGATATGTATTAACTCTGGACACAATCACATGTCACGTGTAGTTCAACGAAAAAATGATCTCCTACGATCAGTTATAAGCTACAAGATTTTCGATTTCATGTGTTATATCAACGAAAAAATGATCTCCTATGATCAGTTATAAGCTATAAAAATCTCAATTTTGCGTGATATATTTTATCGATCTCACTTAAAAAGTCATTTATACTGAACTATAAAATCTATCTCCACTATTTCATAGGACATTTATGAATTTCTTATATATGAAACAAAGAAGTGACAGTTAAGAAATGCACTCAAAAGGACTTTTAAGCTATCACTTTTGGTCTGGGAATAATACCAACAGGAGTGTGACAATGTACTACAAAGATGATTGTTATCAGATAAGAAGGCCAGTCTGGCAAATTCTGATGGATATATTATTATATTAGCAGCCATGTAGGGACTTTATTATCTTGAAATTCAGTAAAAATAGTAATTTTGGTCCCAAGTTTGTGATCCTTTTTTTCAACTTTGGACCCAATTCATCCTCATTATCGGACTTTTGTAGTCCAATTACTGGCTGCATTTTAATTGTGTGTATATATGTATAGCAACTTCAAAAATTGAAAATGCAATTTGTCAAATGTTAAAAATTGAAATCCAATCGGTTTTACTACTGCAATATCTTAAGCAATACAACTTGCATGACAAATTTTTATAAAGAGGTTGCAAATTCATCAAATACAATAACAACATACCCAATGGAATCAAGTGGGGTCTGGGGAGGACCCTTGGCTCAAGACAACAAATCATGGTTGCAAATTCAAGTATTATTCTAAATTCTAATCAAGAGTGTTATCTCAAATAAGATTCAACTTGAAAACTAAAAACTCAAAATGAGGCTGAGTCAGTATTATCTCAATATTGTAAGTGTGAACTAGAAGAGTTACATAAAATATGTCCTCAAGAAGATAATAGTGTGCCAACACACACACACACGTAACAATTCAAACTGTAGTATCACGATACAAATTCTAATGATTTCTCGACCACGATTGTCGATTAGATTTTCTTCTTTCTCCCCTCTTAACTATATCATCTCAATAAGAGCAAAGAACAGTTACAATGTAGAAAAATGGATAACAAGATGGGGCCAAAAGTGACTTCTCAATCAATTTTCAAGAACCAAATAATGGACCAAAATGAAAAGTTAATAACCACCCTGAGGACTCTGACCAGACATTTGAATTAGGCAAAAGGTGGAGCCCAAATCACAATTGGCAAAATTAGGACATATATAGAACAAATAGGGACCAAAAGCCAGCAAAAGTGCATCAAATGTTCAGCCAACATGGCCAAAACTTTATGGGGTAAACAAGAACATTAAAGGCCAAGCCACTAGATGAAATACTGCAACATAAGTTTATAGAGCAATGACCAATTATATTGTACTAGTAGTTGCTAGGACCATTTCAACTTGCATATTTCATTCTCAGTTATCATCACCATGTCCCTATCCTTCTTATTTGTCGAGTATGGCAATCACTCTCGTATTATTAATTACTAGGATCCAAAAGAAAAGCAATTTCTCTTTTTTTGGAAATGGTTCAAAGTTTTCCCCATAACAAGCGAAATTATTCAAGTCTATCTTCATATTCATCCTTTCCCTTCAGATAATGGTGTCGTATTACCCTTTTCATTGTAGAGCTCTAAGTGATTTGGCCCGAAAACTACTTTATCCCGCCGTTTCGTTTATTTGACCACCTAAATGGTCTCGCCGACCACGCCGGACCACCAGGGCCGCTCCACAGTCCGCCTGGGGCTGCATGTGAACTCTATGTATCAAAAAGAGAAAAGGTGACCCAGCTATTGATTTTCTAATAAAGTCGTTTTTTTTTTCACAACAATGTCACCCAACATATTAATATTTGGCTAACAAACTATGACATGACATTTTATTTAGTCCACATGGCAATAAACCACAGCCAACCCTTAGCCATATAGGGTTGAAAATGAGAATTTTTTTGTGGTTTTATAAAAAGAATATAGAGGTTGGGGTGCACATTGTAAAAAATTATAGGATAGGGTTCAAATTACAAAAGAGTATATACATAAGGGTGTAGTTTTTTAATAATTTTTTATACGATAAGGGTTATAATTAATTTTTTGTGATTCGTTTATGTATTTTGTTTTAATTTTATTCATCAATTGTCTATTATCTTATTTTACCGTGCTTAGGAATTTATTTGAGAATTGCATGGTGAAAAGATCAGCACCAAACTATACTACATGACTAGGCTAATGATGTTGTTGTTATGCAGCTTTTTGTAGAAAGGGCATTGCATTATTTCGAATTCGTATAGAAAAATTCAATAAATATTGAAGAATTGTGCTTCGGAAATCATAAGATTTAAGTTCGATTTCAATATTTAACCACAAAAAAGATTGTTGTGATTGGCTTATTTGATGATGAATCATCCAATAATTACGTAAATATGTGAAGTGTGGACATTACTTGTAATATACAAAGTATAGGTGTGTCAAATAGCCGAGTTTGATTGAATTTGGACAGGCCAAAATATATTGAGTTTATAAGTGGATGGATTGTTATCCCCACAATAATTACTTGGATAGAAATAGGCTATCGAGACACAACACAACCCCCAATTGGTACTCTCTAATGTTATGCCAATGTAGCAGTCTAATAAGATAGATTAGTAATTATTTGAAACAATAACTTGGTAGTAAATTTCGTTGAACTACCTTAACAACTGTCATACATCAACCATATATCATTGCAACAGGCAGAGAGGAGAGATTTGCGAATGTAGTTGATGAAAATCTTCTTGAATATGCAAATTTTGTGGAATTTGCTTTATCAATTGCAGAGATCATTAACTTGCTTGAGCCTAATAGCTGTAAAAAGAGCTATTTCTAGCTCGAAAGCAGATCGCTGGATTGGTGCTATGGGTGAAGAGATTGAGTCACTTCACAGAAATCGAACATGAAAGTTTGGTTCATTGCCAAGGGGGCAAAAAGTAGTAGGCTTCAAGGGGAATGTTGATGTGAAGAAAGTATCTACACATGATAATCAGGCAGATATGATGACCAAGGCAGTCCCGCGCATTGCCTAGACTTGATTGGTGTGTGTAGTGCTCCATGAGTTCTTTCAGGGGTTGGAAGCAACGCAGAGAGACATTGTTTCTATTTATGAAGAAAATTCAAGCCAAGAGGAAGATTTGTTAATTATGTCTTAAACTTTTCCCTCGTATATTTTAGGAAACTCATAATCCATAGTGGTTTAGGAGACTCTTTGTCCTAATAAGTTTGGGAAAGAAAAATATAGTCCTTGTAGAATCGGAAGAACCTTTTTGAAACTATTTTGGGATCTATATAGGGTATGTAATTGAAATTCTAAAGCATTGTACACTTCTTCTTTTTCTTTTCCTTTTCCTTTCATAGTGAAAAACTCACTCTATTTTTGTTTGGAGGATTAGGCCAGAATTAAGCCTAGTCGAACCTCGTTTAATTCTTGTGTTATTTTTTTCTCTATTTTCTTTGTTCGTAGCAGTGTGCTAATTGAACCTCGTTTAATTCTTGTGTTATTTATTTTTTTCTCTATTTTCTCTGTTCGTTGCTGCATGTTAATTAACCCACGATATTTCCTCAACTATATATTTGCTGAGTATGATGAAAAAAGCGGGAGTGTCTAGTTATGATTTCCAACCTTCATGCCACTTTTAATGTAGTGCAGTAGATCCTCTATTGCTCTATTGTGTATTGCTGGTTGTTTTAATTTGCACGTACATGTGTAAATTGCTAACTGTTGAGGGATGGGAGCAGTGGCGGAGCCAGGATATTCACGAAGAGAACATACGAACTAACCGAAAGGGGTTCAACGTCTAATATATATATATATATATATAAAATAATTTTAACCATGCATATATAGCATAATTTTTCGCCAAAGGCGGTCGGATGAACCTCTCGGCAAAGGGTAGATCCGCCACTGGATGGGAGTGTTAGTTTTCAATGTACATTGAACACAAACTAGTGCACGATGTTAGATGATTACTTTCATGAAGAAAATCATTGTTATGGATGCCAATATTACTTTTATGTAAAAGCTGGTAAAACTTTTTAATGGGGTCTTAAGTTTTTTCACTGTGATTAGGGTCAGTATATCGATGTATGTTTGGTTTTTGAGCTATTTCCCCAAGCTCTTCTTCAGATTTTGTGGCCTACAAAAGGAACTGGATCAATTTAGTGGGCTGAACCAATTGAAATTTGGGCCTGGACATGACTATTTTAAGACTAGGTGTCCATTCTGACCGACCCCTCTTATTACTGAAAATTACACAAACTCACGACTTAAGTTTCACTTAATCTCATCTCTCCAAACATATTACAAAATTTTCATTTTTCTCTAAAAATACATGTACATAGCTTTCTATGTATATGTCAGCTCTGTTATGTAAATGTCGACCTTGTTATGTATATGTCGGTCTTGTTATATACAAAGGTTTCTATGTATATGTCGGCCTTGTTATGTATATGAATCGGGAGAAATAGTAAAGTAATTAAGAAAGTGAGAGAGAGTGTAAATAATTCTAATAAGGTTTGGATTTATGGGTCAATTTTTAAGGCATTTGACCTTTAGTCCAAAGAGCATAATTTCGGACAAAAAAAAAAAAAACGTGTATAAATTTAAATTTTATGTTTAAAATATTGAGTTAATATAGTTTAATTTAGTTCTTAAATTACTCAAATTGACTTCCAAAAACAAGAAGTGACAAAATATTTTGGAAATGAGGTAGTATTCATTTGTAAGAGCACATTGAATTCCGTTGTGCAAGTGCAATTTTCATGAACAATATTTACAATCTTGTTTAAAATGCTTGTTGCTTATTCGTATACAAAATCGCATACGTACCGGTACCGGTGTTAAATAGATGGCTTGGGTTGAATTTGATGTAATTTAAATGTGTTGAGTTGATGGATGAATGAGTTTTGTTTGCATATACTTTTTCCATTTCTTTTAGCGTGTTCATAAAAAATATCATATTCTATATTTAGTAAGTCTTTTATTCTCAACATCAGACACTTACTCTTATTTTTCCCAAGGTAGCTAGAGAGAATATTTTTTGATATCATATACTGTCGACTCAAGGATAAAATATACACAGATCTAACTCTTACCTTTTTGAAATAGAAAGATTGTTTCGATATACGCTAGACTTAAATGCATGGAAAAAAATCACCCAAACTCTAAATACACTAGCCCAACAAATACATTACACATGTTTCTTTTTATGAAAAATAATTTGATTATATTTTAAATCATTAAAATAAATTTATTTAATATTGTAAATTTTAAATTTAGATATTCAAGAATTATATGAAAAACGTTATAAGTTGTAATATTCTTCATATTAATATGATTAAAATATATCTCAAATATTTTCAAAATTTATGCAATTTAGTGTTATTTTTATCCATGTTACCTTAAATATGGAATAATTAATCGTGAAATAACTAATCCCTAAATAACTTGTTTCTAATCATATGACCCCTAATAATTATGATTGTATTTGGAGTTTTGGACAAAGTTACTCTATCGGGGGTTATTTGGTGTGATGTATAAGGTATAATAGTGATCGAATGAAATACATGGTTATTTTAGCATTTTATTTGGAGAGTTAATTAGCTTTGAGATTATTTTTTTAAATATTTATATCTAATACAGAATGGGATAACTAAATCCGAATTAAGTATCCCGGACCAACCAAACGACCCCTTTTGGTTTTTAGGGTTTTAGCATACACAAAAATCTTCTTCCTATACAAACTCTTAGTGCCGAAAATTGATTTTTCCCATTAACAATGGGGAAGAAAAAATTCATCGACAAGAAAAAAGCAGCTACGTTTCAATTATTCGCCCGTGATTCATCGGATCCGGGTTTCGAATCCGGGTCAACCGGCGCCGACAGAGTATTCGTTAGAGTCGACAACAATACCTCGTACTCAGTCGACGCTTTTCACGACGACCCGAATTCGATATTCGCGGATGCTCCCGATGATGAACAGGAGTATGATTATCGGGTCGGGTATTCGGGTACTGAAAATCAAACCGGGTTGTTACCGGATGATGTAAGGAAGGAGATATTGGAGCTAGGGTTTCCTGATGATGGGTATAATTACTTGGAGCATTTGAGGGAGATTAAGAATACTGGTGGTGGTTCTGCTTATTATGAAAATCCTAAAGCTAAGCTTAATGAGCTTCCTCATGATGTTAAGGTTCGTTAATTTTATTAATTATTCGATAAACGCATTTGAATTATGTTAGCACTTACTTTTTATGCATAAAAATGTTAGCTTTGGTTGAATTAGTATTATTTATAGTTTTGTTATAGTTACATACATAGTTAGTTGGTATTTGTTGCTGCTGGGAGGTGTAGTTGTCACGTGGATTTAGTCGAGGTGCACAAAAGCTGGCCCGGACACCAATAATTTTATATATAATTATTAATTTTTTGGATTATATATGAGTTTAAGTGGAGTAACATGGTTAGTGAGGATTGATGTATAGTCAATTCAGACCTGTTTAAATGGAGTAACACGGTGTTAGTGAGGATTGAGGTATACTTGACCTCAACTTGTTTAAATGGAGTAACATGTTTAGTGAGGATTGATATTTAGTAGACCCCAACTTGTTTAAATGGAGTAACATTTTTAGTGAGGGTTGATATATAGTCGATCCCAACTTGTTTGAACCTGAGGTCTTTTTGTTGTAGACTTTTCGTAGTATTATATGGAATTAGTATTAAGATGTCAACTTTGGTCTAATTAGTATTATTCTGTATTATAATTATATAGGATTAGTAATATTTGTGTTATATATGAGGTTAGATGGAGTAACATGGCAAGTGAGGATTAATGTATAGTCGACCCTAACATGTTTGGACTGAGGTCTAGTTGTATTAAACTTTTAGAAGTATTATATGGTAGTATAATTATACAATCAACTACGCCTCAATTCGTTTAGTTGGTGCCTGGCTATAGAAATCCTTTACTAGTATCGCGCCCAAGGGTGTGGCCTAGTGGTCGATGAAGTGGTTGAGCACCTTGAGGTTTCAGGCTCAATTCCGAGCAGAGACTAGCCTTGGACCGAGTTACCTGGTACCTCTTGTTGGTGGGAGGTATTCTGTGGAATTAGTCGAGTTGCGTGCAAGCTGGCCCGGACACCACGGTATCAAAAAACTTAAAAAATCCTTTAGAAATATCAATTCTGTTCTATTTGACGTTCAATGAATGAAATGCCCATCATAATGATTACACCTTGATTCAACCTTTTGGCTTGGATTTGGTGTAGTATATGTTCTTATCAGTATACTTATTGAGAGGAAGGGAAAAAAATGAATTGATTAATAGTTGTTAAAGACAGTAGATTTATGGCTCATCTTTTCTAGTTAACGAATTTGTGGTTTTTGGTTAGGCGTATGATGCTTCAAGAGTCGAGGTTGCAAAAGTAAATGATGATTCCTATGAGAAGTACGTATACAATGTGGCAGCCAAGACGGTAGGGGTAAGAGTTCAGAAGGCAGTGGATCCTGAAGTTGCTGCTTTGCTAGATGACAGTGACTTGTCACGTTTTGGGTCTGATGATGAGGATTTAGAGTTAGAAGAAGATTTTGTTATTAAGGCAAACGTTCCCGACGGAGCAGTTAATGTGGAACTTGACAAGAATTTAAGCCTGCCCGAGAAATTGAATGTTGACAAAGCAGGAAGCAGCGATACAACTGGGCATGTGCAGAGAAATGAGGCTAAGTTTGCAACTTTTGAAGAGAAGCCAAGAGCACGTCGCTTGCTGGATGAACAGTTTGATCTGGTAAGTAGTTTGTTTTCCTATATTTTCTTTTTTAACTGTGCAAATCTAAAAGCATCTTCGCGTGAGGTTATTCTTTTTTCTAACCCGATGCACCAGTCACTACTTGCAAGAGAAAAATTACTGCCAAGATAAATTAGCTAAAGAGACCATAAGTATTGTATAAGAGGACCTCAGCCCGCGTTAAATGAATTGGTAGAATTTGTCTTTTGCTGATAATGGCTGTCCACCTGGTGCTCCCCTCAATCAATTCATTGGGTTACTTTCTTGTTTCTACCTTGCATTAGCATAAGTATTCAGCAGCTCTTCCCGTGATGTCTTAGAGAAATTGGAACAATTTACCTAGTCATGGTGGGAGGCTGCAGGGCGTTGTAGAATAGTGGAGGTGTGTACAAGCGGCTTGGCACCAAGAAAAAAGAAAAAGGAATTTACCTAGTATTGCCTCTGTTGGGGTTCTCAAGATTCAAATCCCAACTCTTTGACTGCTAGGTCACCCATTAGGTGTAAATTTGCGGTATCTGCCAATTAAACAACTTTCCAAGACATTGTCTTTTTAAAGTTCTTTTTCTCCTTTGTTGTTTTTGCTCGCATGTTGAGGAGTCTAAGCCACTTTTTTTGTTTTTTTAATGGTAATTGCTTGTAGAAAGATCTCAGCTTCAACTGATACAAACTCAGGTACATGTACGAATGGCATGTTTTCAGCTGAGATTGAGTTTATGTATTTATTTTTCCAATAAGGTAGAGGCTAGCTGAGATTTGTGCTCCTATTAGCCTTTGTGTTTGTATGTATTAAAAATTTCCACTAAAGCTCTTATGTTTTCCCCTCAAAATGACATCTAATTAGTACATCCTGTTAAGTTTAAGCTATTACTATTAGAAAGATTATTTGGATTTACCTACTTTCTTAGACTTGATTTTACTGTTATCTGGCATTTTCTTTCCTTCGGTTTTCAAAGTGATTGCTGTTGCTACTAGTATTCTTCAATGTGTTTTATTTTCCTACTTGTTTCTTTTGTGTTTTACTTGAGTGGAGAGTCTATTGGAAACAACCACTCTATCCTTATAAGATAAGGGTAAGGAACCCTTCCCAGACCCAACTTGTGAGGTTTCACTGGATATGTTGTAGTAGTTGTTCTTGCAGTTTATGTTTGTTTAACACTATTGTTTTTCATCAAGCTATTAGAATCATTCCTTGACATCATTGGGGTAGAAAAAATTTATTAATTGTTATGGGCTGAAAGAGGAATATAAGAGTTAATATTTTTTTTTACATAATTGAGTCCATAAGCATGTGTTGATTTGTAGTCTTAGGTTTATTTTTTATTTCAGTTCTAAGTTGCATCTTGTTTTTAGGGTATTTGGTTAAGCATATAATGGGGATAGCAGTTTGCTAATTTTCTGTTTCTGTAGTAATTTTAGCAGAGTTTGCTTCATTCAGTCATTAATTCATATGGCGTTTCCTTGTTTAAATTTGGAGTCTACTTGCCTTTAGGTAGAAGAATAAGATAGTCGCTTGGAGTAGCTTTCCTTGTAAATTTAACACTAGTTTTGAGAGTCCTTAAGTCTTTTGTAAGTTTTCTATTCACCAGAGAGTTGATACTTTGACATTGTTTATTGTTTCTTCATGATAATGTCTGCCTATTTTAAGATAAAATTTGTTCTTCTTTTCTGATATTTTTGGTTGATAGTTGTCTTGTCATTTCTTGCATCCTATCTTTTCAGCTTGAACTTGAAGAGTATTGCTCGGAAACTGAAGATGAATATGATGAAGATATGTTGGAGGAAAATGAGCATCATGAATCCCTTGCAGAAAAGCTTAATCATGCATTTAAGGAGTGTGCCATTGATAATAATGGACCAGATGATGGGGAATTGCTTGAACCTGCAGCTGATGTCATAAGCCGGTGCAGAGAATATGCTGAGAAGTATGAAAATGAAAATCCAGAGGAAGAGACTGCTCTTTTTGAGGAAAGCAGCAGTGACTCAGAAGTATGGGATTGCGAAACTATAGTGTCAACGTATTCAAATCTTGATAACCACCCTGGAAAAATTGTAGCTCCTGAGTCTAGGAGAAAAAAGCTGCTCCCTGCTATTTCTGAAGCCTCGCCTATAATATCCCTAAAAGGAAAAGAGAAGCTTCCTGTTGACTATTTGCCGAGCAAGGGAAAGCATTCAGTGCAAAAGGAGGATAAGAAAAAGCGAGGTTCAGAAAAGGAGGAAAAGGATGACTCAAAGACAGAACAACTTAAAAGAAAGCAACATGGCCAAGAGTCAAAGGAGGAAAAGAAAGAAAGAAAGGTCTATTGTTGTATATTAATGTTATTTTTTGGAATCCCTTTTCTCGATATAGATTGCACATAGTTGGATATCTCTCTGTTGAGCTTGTTCTTCACCTTGCCTGCGCCATTTGGGTTTCTTTTTTCTTGTCTTTTGTGCATAATACATCTGATTTATTGTTAACATTAAGGTTCTACCGTTGCAGGCTGCTGTGAAGGAAGAACGGCGCGAGGCACGTCGTATGAAAAAAGAGACAAAGGAACTATATAAGTGTGAAGCACAGCGCGCACAGAAGGTTGCTGCTTTTACTGGACCATCCGCCATACATCTTATGTGAGTATCCCTTCAGAATTTGTGTTTCACATTCTGATTATGTAACATGGCTTTATATCCTTGTAAGTCGGACTACAAAGGAAGTCATGTGCCTGCATAGTTTTGTAATTATGGAACAAAATCAGTAGATTACTAGGGCTTTGGGTGGTATTTCCTCTACTTCATCCTGAAATTATTTCTTTCTGATAGCATGTGTTCTCCCTGAATTGGTATTTACAACACCTTTCGTATCAGGCTTTATATTTCTGAAATTTTGTTTGGTTTAAAGCTCATTGTTTTTCCCCAACGGCAAAAAGGTGTTCCTCAGGCTAGCTCAAGAACTCCTAATATTGTAACTTCCCTGTTTACTAGTTCTAAGCAGTGAGACTTTTAACTAGACTTACAGCATTGTAGTTCCTCTGCAGACAAAAAAGAGAAGATCATGAAATTTGGATTGCTCACTTAATTTTAAGAATCACAGCTGGCTAGATGTTAATTTGTGGTGGGAGTCGCCAACTATATTATGTTTTAATCATGGCATTATTCCTCTCTTCCCTCAAAGAAATAATTGACAACTCAAGGAGGAAATAAATGTAATTTATATTTGGCTTCATACTTTAAATTTGATGATGACAATTTACATCGTGAATATTTTTTAATTGTGTTCCAAATATAGCAGTGGAGTAGCTTGTGGTTTGAAAAAGAAAACTGATAGAATCTTTGGTCTGTTTATGCTCTCGCAGGTGATATTGTTTTGGTTTTGTGTACCTTCAAGGCAAAACCTTGGGAGTTGAAGTTGATATTCTGTTGTGCCCATAATTGGGAGCATTTGGTTTACATGTCCTCTTCCATTAGCAAGACGATGTTCGAAAGCTTTTCTTCTTTTAGTTAAGAATATAGTACATGATAGATCCTCGAAACAGTTGACAGCAACCGCATGGATATGCGTGGTCTAGTAGAGTTGCTATTTTGATGTATATTTTTGTTTAATTGGTGGAATATGCAGGGTTGACATTCTATTTAGCATGTTTGCAGTTTATGATGTCATTGGAGTCTCGATGTTCTCATTACCTTTTTTTAACAGTTTGAAAAATTCACGTCATGCATTTTATTTTAAAATGAGCTTCATTCCTGTGAACTTTATCATTGTGGATTGGAATTGGATCCTTGAAATTCTTTATTCTTCCAGTGCTCAGCTATATTTGCGATATGGTTTCATTATAAAATTTGGAAGAATATGCTCACAACTGAAACTTCTGTACGAGATCATCTCATTTATGGCTTTTGTTGAATCCTTCTGTTGCATCCAAGTTGTGTGGACTCTTCACTTCCGACGCTGTCGGATTCTTCCAAAATGCACTATTTTAGGAGAGTCCAAGCAAACATAGGTCGCAACTGGTAATTTGTTCATAAGATAATGTCACCATAAACTTGTATGCATTTATTTCGTATTATTACAAAACGCGTAATCCGAATCAAGCAGATTACAGGTTACATCATGGCCTCATATATATACTGTGCTTTATAACCTTAGTATGGTGACATATATGTAAATGTACCTAAACAATGATTACTGCTACTGAGTACTTGTATGAATTAAAGATATTTATATATGTGATCCTGGTAGCATAGATGTGAATGTACCTAAACAATGATTACTGCTACTGGGTACATGTATGAATTAAAGATATATATATGATCCTAGAAATCATGTCCAGAATTCTTGATTATCAACTCTAATTAGGCACCATCGAATTAAATATATAGGTGAGACATAATTAGTATCGTATCAACCACTAACTCAGGCATTTCTTGATTACTGCTACTGAGAACTTGTAACTAATAACTGAGTCCAGATCACTTTGCCTTGCGCTCCTTCGGATTATGGCCTCTTAGGTGAGGGATGGGAGCTGGGTTGCCTCTGTCGAAGTAGGGTGCTGGACTCCAGAAACCATAATCTTGAAACTCATGTTCTGTCTGAAACTGAGATTCAACGTCTTTGAACTTATTAACTTCTTCCTGGATTGAAGCGTAGTTGTTGTTGTTGATCTGCTCTTCTTCTTGGAGTTGCAAGATCACAGGTGCTGGTGAAGGTGATGGTGGCGATGATGACGAAGATTTTGTAGCCATGGATAGTAGTATAATAATAATCAATATGCATAGAAAGTGCATGACTGACCTTACAGTAAAGATTGACATGCGGAACTGATGTATACATTGTTGTTATTGAGTTTTGTCAATCTATATAAAGGAGAAACAAGACTAGGTGATGTAACGCCTCTCGATGGCCTCCATTCGTTCACGTTTACTTTTTCTCCTTTTTTGTCATTTTCCTCCTTTTTTGTATTTCTGTTTTTTTTTGCATCAGTTTCTATTATAATCTAATGGATTACTCCCTCCATTTCTTTATAAGTGCTCTTTCTGAGTTATCGATTTTTTTCCTAAATAAGTACTCCCTCCGTTTTAAAAAGAATGATCTACTTTCCTTTTTGGTTCGTTTCAAAATGAATGACCTCTTTTCTTTTCTGATAATACTTTAATTTCAACTTTACAAGTGGCATGCTTAAGATCACGAGATTGAAGGACATTTTGGTACATTTGATACAACTTTAATTTAGGGCCACAAGAATCAAAAGTTTTTTTTACTTTCTTAAATTTCGTGTCAAGTCAAACTAGATCATTCCTTTTTATCATAATCTTTCTAATATGTCATTGAGTTTATATACACTCCCTCCGTCCCAAATACCCGTCCAAATTGTGATGACACATTGATTAAGAAAAATAATTAATTACATGACTATTTTACCATAGTATCCCTATTAAATGATGTTTACATTTTAATTTAAAGAAAAAGTAATTAATGCAAAGGGTAAAACATGAAAGAAAAATTTTGTCTCTTCTTAATTAATGAAAAAAGACAAGTAAAATGAGAAATTAAATTAGAAAATTTGGGTCGAATAATTTGGGGCTGAGGGAGTAGTAATCAATGTCAACTTGGAAAAAATAAAATTTTGTTAGAAGTAAGTTGGTAAAATTATCGTTAATTTTCTAGAAGTGGATGGCTTATTAAAGGGTTTGCCCAAGTCAAGAGCACTTATTTAGGAATAAAAGTTATATCAATAAAAAGCTCAATTAAATAATCGAATGTAATAAAGCAAAAAGAAAAAAAAAATTGAACCAAGCCATAATTAAGTACAATTAAGGAAAACACTTTATACTCATTCAATTATAATTACTCAAACATACGTTTACTTTCTTTTCATTTTATGTTACTAATTTTTTTATCTATAAATACCAAAAGCAAACGTTCTCTCCTGCAAAACATTCTGCCTTTTGCTCATTTTTCATTGAAAACTCTTTTAGCAAGAAATTAATTTCTTTCTTTTTTCCCTTTTCCCCATTATTGGTGTTTTTGACACAAGAGTTAACTTAAATATTATTTTGGCGCCTAATTTTTATTTGTTACTGATTAATTAAAGAACATTTTAATATTATTTATTTAATATTGAAGTGTATCTTTAAATCATGCCTTATTATTAATTTTGGAGTTAATTGCATATCTTTGTTGCATGTGCATATTCCTTCCACCAATGGCATTGTATTCCAATTGCTTTTATGGCTCATTTAAGGCTTAAATGGACGTGCATGCAAGTGTCTTTGGCTCTTGGATAATAGTGGCTGAATTTGACTTTTTTTTTTTTTTTAGATTTATGTTATTGAACTTTCCTCTTTTCTATTCATTTATTCATTGCATGGAAAAGCTTCTTCAGCTATAAATAGTGTAGTTTTGTATTATTTTCAAATACAAAAAAATAAAGATTTAAAGAAAGTTAGAAAAAAAAGAGTTTATTAGTGAAGTGATGTGTTCTTTTTGTGGAGCTTTAAACTCAATTTGTCCAGAATCGTTGAGTTATTCTTTGTGAGATAGTTGTTATATCTTCGAGGGGACAAGTCAAGAATATTATTATTGGACCGATGAAAATATTTGGTGCAGTAGGCTTGAATTTTTTTAAAGAGAGCGAGATATTCGCGACTCTGCCTAGGAGAAGATATTATTATATTTTCTTTATTTTTTATATTTTCAATTGTAATTTTTGTAACATTTCACCAACAGTTAGGAGGTGAAAGAAAGCTACATGTATATGACCTTATTTGTGACAAGTATTCATCAGATTCAAGCTTGAAGAATATGTCATTCTTAGTGATATATCAAACTTTATCTATATTTGTTGCAAACTTGTCTTCTTAAAAGTGAAAAGTCCTAAAATATAAAGTTAAATCACTAAAATATTTATTAAAAATTGATATACCTCTTTACCTTTCGAGAAATATAGTGATAACCTATATTCTACGTTAGAATTTTACAAAACAATATATATTTTTTTAAAAAAAGGGCTCATAACAACCAAAGTCTTTTGGCTTCTTCCACTTCTAAACTTAAACGTTTCCATGATATAGTGCTACTACAAAAACGTCTTAACTTAATTCTTTTTTAACTACCCCTATTAAAATCCCCTAGTTAGGTTTAATTTACAAAGAAGCAAATAAATATTGAGGCCTAAATCGTGGGTTAATTTAAATTTCTTTAGTTAAAAACTCAACGGTCTTTATTTTCATTACTTCCACACCGTTTTATTATCATAAGCTATAAAATAATTAGTAGCCATAGTCATACACTATTTGGTATTTCATTGTATGTAGTCCTATAAATAAATATTGTAAGACTTTGTAATTTGTAAAGATGATCACATAAGTTTTTAAAGTTGTTATGTATTTGGTGCTTATTGTATTCAAGTTTTAATTTCACTCTAAGAATAAGATGAAAGCTATTGAAAGATTGTACATTTATTTCGTATATTTTTCTATTTTTTAATGATAAAAACTGTAAGAATGATCTCCTATGAGGAAAGTTACTCTTTCCGATTCATGTCTGGCCCTTCCTGGGTCTGGATCACAGTATACCGGCGACTTTGTCCTTGAATTCATTCGTTACATTATTCATTTTTTTAATATGTTTTCTCTATTATTTATTTTTATCTTGTATTTTATATAAATTTTTAATTAATGTAAATTCATAATTTCTTCTGATTCAAAATAGTACTTATGACATTCAAAATATTCTAACCATCATCTTTTATAATCATGTGAAGCACGAACAAATTCACTAATTGATATTTAAGTTTACCTTGGGCTGGTATTTGTTGTGTTTCATGTATGAGGGATGACATAATCATGGTTCTTGCATGCACAACAATTTTGAGAAACAGCTCATGTCGTCACAGATCCAACTTCTTTCCAGTGCTAACTTTCCTCCTATTAATTTTGTATCCTAATCTTTAACTTTCATATCCTCCGTGAATCGGAGGTGGACCTAGGTGCACAGTTATGGTGCTTCAATATTCATTAAATTCGATGCTAATTAGGTATAATTATATAAAAAAATTGTATAATAATTGGTATTGGATTGAAACAAGCACCTTGAAACTCCTGAAGATGGAATGTTTTGGGTTTAGGCACAGAACCTTAAAGCTTTTTAGGTGTTAATGTGTATATTTGAACCTCTCAAACACCCACAATCTCTAAATTTTATGTCTGTCACTGTCGTGAATTGAAGGCATGTGTCACCTGGGTCTATTATATATTGTCAACCTTTTGCACCTTCTCACAAGGAAATTTGTGCTCTTATTTTCATACTTGAACCATTTCAGTCTCGCTTACGTGTTTATAGGTGCAAAGATTAACAATAACAATAACAACAATAACATATCCAATAAATCTCACAAGAAGATACTGTGTACGCTGACCTTATCCTACGTAGCACATACGTGTGCCTACGTGGACGTTCAGTGTGTTGATTCATTGATGTGCCATGTAGGCACTAAAGTTGCCCAAAAAACAATTTTAATTAGTCCAGTGGGTAATAGGGCCCTACGTAAGTTCGAGTGTGTCTCAACAATTTCGTTTATAGTTTAGGGTGGAAACAATGCATTTACTCAAGAAATAATAAAGAAAAGAAAAAGCTAACTAATTTTTATCAAAAATATTTTACGACACTGGATTAAACAATTCAAACTTTATATTAATAAATAAAGTTTTAACAACAACATCCAAGTTAATATATTACAAATAAATGTCTAACATCTTATTCACTAGAATTAATTCTTATTTTTATTAATAATTATATTAGTATGTGAAGTTAAAGATTATAATCCATATCTTGCGTTGTGAAATTTATGAAATGAAACTACATCATGACACTTCTACTTACAAGATATCAATGGTTTGTTGAGCAATTTCTTCAACATATTGTACATCAAATGGATTACTCATTTTATCCCGGTATGCTTCAATCGTCAACCAATTAGTACGAGCCTTTTGGTCCAAAAAGCCACTCATATCAAGGTAAGTAGGCAATATTTTGGCTAGCTTTTTTATCTCAGACGACGGCCCGAAACGTCTCCTTCGCGAAATCGAGTCATAAGTGCCTCTCTTTTAGAACGACGACAGTCAACACCCAATGAAATTCATCACAACAATTGATTGGGATGTACACTTCGTCGACCAAATGCCAAGGTAAGCCAACCAAAATGCTAAAAACTTTAATGATTTTGATTAAGTATTCCTCATTTCGGGAAACTTCTTGTTGACAATACCTATCGTAGGCATTATTGATGTAGACTTTGTACAAACAATTAACTGTCGTGTATATGTATTGTTCTTGTGTTTGCAACTCGGCCTTCTTTTTGCAACTTGGCCTTCTTTCAGAGGTAGTAAAAAATGACATCGATGTGCTGCACATATTATTAAATATTTCGGATTAAGTGACAAAAAATTAATACGCAGATGCAATTAGATAAAGTATTAATTAACAGTAATATGTATGGACCTCATCATTCTAGTAAGTTTGGGATTGCGAAAAGCACGTTGACCTGTGCAGCAGACTGTGCTTGACCTGTTAGCACGACAGGTATCAAGGTTATTTTCATTGAACTTATCTCTAAAAGGCCCATTATAACAGTCTTTGTTGAGGTATTAATTTTATCTTGTGCTCTTCTTTCTATTTTTGTTTTTGTGTAGGTTAGTTTTTTATTAGTTGTTTAATTAACTTAGGCACATTTAAAGCTAGCAGTTACATCGTGGGGTTTACAAATCATTGAAATGCGTGATGTTTTGGAATTGGTTGATGTTGTGAAGGATTGTGATGTGAAGGATTCTGTTGAGTCTGCCTCACTCTCAAAAATCAGATTGGGAATGAGAAATCTACTTTCATTGGCTTATATCTTTTACGAGCATGTCTTGAGTGTTAATGGAGGAGGTGGAGCTTTGACTCCAGGCAGTTCGTCATGTACAGAGAAACAACAATGAGTGTGAAACATGTTAGTCATTGTTTAGTATGCCCAAGCTTGACAATAGCTGTGGATATTTTGAGTCCCTCAAAACACTGTTTTCTTTTGTTCAATTGTTATGCGGATGTCCAAATAACTATCTTGCAGATCTTACGCCTGATACTTTTCTATTTGATTAGGAGTTGACCTAAGTTTTCAGTGCGGTGAATCGTAATGGTGTTCCAAAACAGTCCAAATCACTTTAAAAGGTTTATCAGCAACTTGTTTATTTTTGCAACACTCTGTGACGATCTTTTACACATTTATGTTGTTTGAATCCACACCTGAAGTTCATAGAGTACTCAATCTTGGTTTTAATAACCATGTGTCAAACACCTGAAGTTTATAGAGTACTCAATCTTGGTTTACAGTGTAGTAGTAACACACTTAAATAGTTTTTTTATTTCTTGGTTCATCTTTATTTCTTGGTTTATAGTTTTGTAGTACGGTCCTTGTTAACCATTACATGACTTGGAAGTGTGCATCTCTAATGAGGAACCTGGAGAAATTTTAGATTTGCCCTTTTCAATCTGGAGTGACAACTTGTTACACAATTAGATGCATTTTGTGCTCACTGGCATGTTGAATAACAGTATACTTAGGTATAATTAACAGGTCTACCTAAAATGCATGCAGACTTATTCTTACTTCACGAAGGTAAATCATGTGTTATCGGAAGACTCTCAATTCAAGTGCGGCAATAATGAAAGAGAAATATAATGAATAATAACAATGACGAGATAATATAATTTACTGCCACAAAAATATAGGATAAGGAAATAGTACAAATCATTCATAAAAATGAATAGTAACAACGACTCGATAATTTAGTAACCGAAATAAAATAAGCAACGGATGATAATAAATATCAAAAGACAATAATTATGATTGGCCATATGAGTAAAGACTAATACTAAGATAAACACGGTGCTCAGATTACTATATCACGCTCTTCCCCACAAAAAATGGGACAACACTCAACTAATACCTACTAATTGAAGCACCAAGGATAGTCATATTGCCTTTCTTTCACCTTTGTTACCCTAATAATGGATATGTATTTATGTCCTCAATAAGTGAAGATGCATTTTGTCCTGTTTAATCACTTTTTCTCAAAATTTCTTGAGTTTATCTCTACCTCTCATCATGTCTGTCACATGTAATCTCTCACACCTCCTTACTAGATATATGAGGATTTCCTCTCAGTCTTGCTTTCCTTATCTTGTTCATCGTGGAAGTCACTCCTACCTTGTCATAAATATTTTATTTCTAATCTTGTCTCTCATAGTATGCCACACATATATCTCAACATCCTCATTTCTGCAATTTGCATTTTCTGGTCATGAGTGTTCTTGACTAGTCAATACTTTACCCCATACAACAAGATCCATCTAACTGTCATCTACAGAACTTATTAAATTTAGAGTAAATACATAAAATACTCATTAAAGTTGTCTCAAATTTGCAAGTAGACACTTAAAATTTGCGGGTATCTTATTACCCCATTGAACAATTTAAAGGTAAAACAAGTATCCTATTTTTCAGTCAACATCAGTTGAAAATAAGAAGTGCAATTACTCACCAATGACTATTTGCCATGTGTCATTTCATTTCATTTTATCTTTTTTATTTGGAAATTTTTCTTACTTTATTTGTTTTACTTTTTCTTTTTCTTTTTTTTCCTCTCTCCTCCATGAACCTCCATTACTCTCTACATTTCACCATTGATAGATATTTAGCTTTGGCCACCTCCTTCTTAACCCCTTTTATTTTATTTTGTCTCTTCTAAATAGCTCTAATCTTTTTTATTAATTATTTTATTTTTTTGTTTAGATAGAAAGCTAAGATAAAGGTGGATTGAGAAATATGAGTTTGAAATTTGTTTTCTTTGTATCGATATTGCTCTAATCATCTCTGTCATTACAATTACTGCTAAATCATCATTAGATTATCATTGAATTAAAATTTGAAATCAAATATAATTATGTGGCATCGAAATTTTATTAAAATTAAATATTGTACTTTTCTTTAAAAAATCATAGTTTCGTAATAAAAATCAAAAGAAAAATAGTAGACCTACGGTAATGAATCGATTATAAACTCAAGGTGAAAGAACTTGAAAAATTATGAGAAGGAAATGAAAGGAAAAAGAGAAGCAAAAAGATATTGAAAAAATGAAGGAAAATGGTGAAGAGTTAGAATGTTAGATGAAGAAGATAAAAGAAAAAAAGAATTGAAAAATAATGTAAAATAAATAAAGCTATTAAAAAGCATTTTTAATCAAGCAAATGTTGATATTTTTTTTAAAAAAAAACTAAAGTTTTACTTGTTTCACGCTCTATTGAAGAGTGAAGTACACTCTCCACGTCATGTGGGGGTCAAAATGGGGTATTTATGATGATCTTTGTAAATTTTTTGGGGTAATTGAACCTTCGCAAATTTAAAGTGTCTTTTTAAAAATTTGAGACAACTTTAATGATATCTTTAGTTTTTTAATCTTAAATTTATTAGTACCTATTTATAGATTTGAGAGGTGAGCGTTCATTTCATCCATTTCACGGTAGTATGATGCATGACAATACTATTGATCTCCATATTGTCTTCGATTAATGTTCCTATGTAGCCTCACTTGAGTACCAATCCCATATGTGTTGCATCACTAAACATGCACTTTAAATATCTTCTTACCATGCTTAATTAAAATTCTTTAGACTCTACGATTCATCTTCATACCATCATCAATCTAGCGTTAGCACCATCACGATTCTCATCAATAAGTATCAAGTTGACGCTAAATAACATAAACTATGACGCCACACCTCAAATGTCCCATGTTAATTCATCCAACACCAAAGCACATAGAGACGAACTAAGAGTTAATATTTGGTGTTATCCCATCTTTATTAGCTTAAATATGTTGAACAGTTTTGAGTTTAAAAAGGGACAAATCGCAGTAATGTAGGAGCTTTCAAATCATAATTATAGGGTACAATATAGGTCTAAAAAATTATGACACTACCAGGTTGAAGATTTCCTAAGATATATCTGTTGAGATCCTGTATTTTTTATATACATATTCTGTTCTGAAAAAAGAATGTGTATATGAAGATACACGTATATTTGTTATGTTATTTAAAAAAACATGCATCTTAAGATACCCATGTATGGGTATTAGACAAGGTTTTATAATTATTTTAAGAGATAATGCATCAAAACCCCCCTGAACTTGTCTCGACAACTTACTTTAGCACTTAAAATTTACGAATAATTATTTACCCCTTAACATCTTTAAAGTGAATTAATTCCCCCCTTATGCTGACGTGGCATTTTAAAAAAAAAAAAGATAAAGAAAAAAAAGTTTCAGATGCCACGTCAGTATAAGGGGGAAAATTAATTCAGTTGAAAGTTATTAAGGGGGGTAAATAAACGAAAGTTAAGTGCTAAAGTAAGTTGGGAGGACAAGTTAAGGGGGATTTTGATGCATTTATCTCTTATTTTAAAGTTAGACGTGCTTATGTAAATATAGGGTTGTAAGTAAAGGGGTGTTGTTTGTCTAATAAATAACATAACCACAAACTTTAACCTATCATATTTACACAAATCTCCACCCTTATAAAGTAATTACAAAAATCTCAATTAATTATATATCTTCGTTGGATATATCAGGAGCTAATTATGTATCTTGATAGGCCCAAAATTCAAAAAAATATATCGAGAGCTAATCTGTTGGATGTATTATATATTTTGACAAATTCAGAATTGAAAAAAAAATGTAGCGGGAGCTAACTATGTATCTTTACAAAAGGAAAAAAATGTATCTTCGTTGGATGTATCGGGATAATTATGTATTTCGATAGACCAAAAGTTGAAATTTTCAATAATTATGCAAAATATCAAGATTTTTTGTAACTAAATTTTAAATTATCGGTATTTATGCAGTTTACCCTTATAAAATTCAATTCTATGTAAATTTTGTACGTAGACTAGATAGTTTTGCTCGTGCAAAGCATGGACCAAATATTTTCGATCTTTACATATTGTATTTGAATTCGTATTCTACTGATGTTCCTTTGTAGTTGAAACTGCTTGTCCATCTTCCCTTATATAATCCTTTATTTATAGTGCAAATTCATTATATGAAAATGCAAAATATCATGGATTAGATTGATGTTAACTGAATTAAGTCAGGGTGAAATTCCAGATCCTCTATGAATAAGAAGATCGGAATCAATCTGCTGAATACTTTTATCAAATAACAAAAGCAAAAACATAGACCATTAGGAGAATATCCATTTTTATCAAAAAAAATAAATAGTCAAAAGGTGCATTGATGTAATGAGTCTTTAATTTGCGAAAAAATGAACTCTTATTGTCTATCAGTTCAGAAAATGACAGTTTTTTTAAATTCTTGAATAATAAAATTTATATTGAAGGCGCATTGATGAAAAAAGTTTTTTTTTCAAAATGTAAATTCACAAAAGGGACCATAATGAATCTTTCTTTAAAATGTGAAAAACTCATTAAAGGCTTGTGAGATTAAAGCACCGTAATGTAAATATTACTTAACTATCCGTTTATTTTTTAACGTGAAAACTGCACATTGAAGGTGCTCTCCTACCATGCGTTTTCATCATTTTGGTAATGAAAAATCTAACAAACTCATTTATTGAAATTGTTCCTCATTCAACATCATTTTGATCCAAAATTCTTTATTTTTTCTACTTTCACTAGGAAAATTATTTTCTTCATTTTTTTTAAAAAAATATTTTCTTAGCGAACATATTTATTATAAATTATAACCAATTGAACATGAAAATTGAAAAAGATATATATATTTTTCTCCATTCCAATCATACTATAAGTGTACACATATTTATTAAATCGTGAATATCTATAGAATTTGCGACTTGGCTATCCAAATTCCAATCCCATCCATCTCATCATATTGATATATGCAAAAGGGCATACACCAAGTTTGGTTAGTTTAATCCCACAAGAATTTAGTGACAAAGCAAGTGAGTTATCTTTGGTTTGATCTTTTTAACTCCACCACCCCACGCCGCGCCCTTTCCCCCTACAAAAAACAAAATATAAAATAATTATAAACCATTATTGTTATAGCTTCTATATTTGTTTTTGAATTTGTGTTTTTACTGTCATGTTTTAAAGAACATCTTTTATGCTACTATATTTACATGAAGTATAAAAGTTATTAGTGATTAAAAAGCTTTTACAAATATTGATTCTAGAGTTGATGTAATATTGTATAAGAATTAAGAACGACGTGATATGTGTGATCGATCGAATGCTTAGGATATTATTTTCGTTCTATTTTAGTTTAATGTGTAAAATTTAAGAATTTCGAATCGATAGTATAAGTTAAAAATGATATGAAAGTAAAACAATTCAAACATCAATACACTCTCGATAGTATAAGTTAAAATAATATGAAATAAAAAACAATTCAAACATCAATATGCGCGTGATTATTAAATGATTGAATGCACAAATTAAATAATACGAAAATAATACAATTTTAAACTTAAGAGCATAAGATAAAAATACCAATCACGTCAACTAACATAGTAGGGTTGCAGAATTAATAAGATAAATTTGATATTAAAACTTATGAGGCCCGATAGTCGACAGATATTAATGTAAATGTGCAATCAAAACTCATAATACCAGCTAGAAACCATTTTGATTGAAGTTCAAGAATTAAAATTTCAGTATATATATAATCAGTAGATTCTATACATCAAATTTAGATGTTAATTTAACTCTTGGATAAATAAAATTAACAACTTATTCAGTACACCAAAATTAGATGTTAATTTAACTCTCGGAGAAATAATATTAACAATAATTTATTCGGTGTAATTTTATAAGTAAAGTTTGACAAGAGTAGTATGCATGTATATCGAAATCTTATATATGTGGAATAAAGAGGTTATTTTCTATTGATCTTAACCTCGAAAGAAATAAGTACAATAAGCGAGTTAACTTTATTTTTATTATATAAACTTTTCTTGATATTACTCATGGAATATGACTCAATTGACTACACACATTTATGTATTTAAAATTAAACCTTTATATCCTTGATTATGAAACCATTATTGCTATAGCTTTCTATATTTGTCTTAGAAAATTGTGTTTTTCGGTCATGTTTTAAAAAACATTTTTTATGCTAACATATAGTTATCAGTTTATCAGTATGTGATGCTACTATATTTACATGGATCGGAGTATAAAAATTATTGGTGAATAATCATTTAAAATGTTCATTTTCTAGATTTTGATTTAACATCCTATACAAATTAAGTGCGGCTAAATATTTGTAATTGCATGATTTATATTATTTTTATGCTATTTTAGTATAACATGTAAAATTTCCGATAGTATAAGTTAAAATAGTACGGAAGTTAAAATAACTAGTGAATTAGTAAGCATGATTATTAAAAGATTGATCGTACAAATTAAATAGTAAGGAAATAAACATATTTTTAAGCTTAAGAGCACGTGATAGAAATATCGGTCACGTGGACCAACATATAATGGGGTAATAAAGTAAGACAAAATTAACATATCCAGTATATATAATCCCATGAAATGAGGTATGGAGAGGTCGACAGAATATACACAGATCTTTTGCCTATCTCAAAGAGGAAGAGATTATTTCCGATAGACTATTGGCTCATAGAAAAAATTAGACTTTATCAGATCCAAAGTATATTAATGTAAATGTGCAACCAAATTCAACAATATTAGGAAGCCATTTTGGTTGATATTCACAATTAAAGTGTATGATTACTAAATTATATACACCAAATTTATATGATAATAAGTTTCAAACAAGTCAACTTTGCTTTATTATATAAAATTTTCTTGAGTTGAATTTCAATATATTTTTTTGGCCGAACTCGTTGCACGGGAGTTATCGGGTGTTGTCTTTCTTTTTCTTTTTTTTTTATACAGGATATTACATTAGTATCCTGCATTCAAAATATATGTAAATTCTTTAAGATTGTTAGTATCCTGTGCTCAAAATAGTAAATTCGAAAATAAAACTGAAAAAAGAAAAGCAGCAAACTTAATTAAAATATCTAAGTCCATAATTTTTTTTTGCATATACTTAAGGAATTTAATCCCCTTACTATATCTGAAGTTTTAGATTACTTTCTCCTAGTATAAAATAGATATGTTTATCGATGGAGTAGAAGTACCTCAAGCGCCAATAACTTCATCGACCACAAAGAAAGACAACAAATCACGCATGACTCTATAATTGTTTGTTACAAAATATATAGAAAAAGTTAAAAAATTTAATGCAGAAAACTTAGACTAGTCCTCTTATTTTATAGCCAATGAAAAGGTAGTATAAAGAAGTGCTTATTGTGCTTTCTCAGAAAAGTCACAAATTATAAAAAAAATCACAGTCCACAAATAAGGTCACAACCATTCAAAAAGAGAATGTGCCTAATCAAATTGCACTATTTCTCTTATGTCTTATTAAAGAAAAATATCTAGTCATTCTTCATTCACACCTCTTAAAAGCACCCCAACAATAGCAGGGGATTTCTTTGTCATAAAAAACATCTAAGATAAATTGTACAAATAGAATCTAGAAAAGGCAAAATGTACGCACGCCTCAAGGTTGACTCCAAACGTATTTCTCATGTGTGTCCAACTTCTAGCATGGCAACTTATTTGATCAATAAACAAAAAAGATTTTTCATTAACTATAACAACCAAGCATTAAGATAGCGCTGGGCAAAATAAAATTTCATCTCTTTGCAACAATCGTCAATTTTAAAATTTTAAATTGTTTAATTACTTTATTGAACATAGTTATGAAAGATCTGATATAGGTGCAATAGTATTTATGGAGAGTTTGAATTACCACAGTCCATAGTTTGAGTCTATATTTCCTTGACTAAGTATCATTTTTTTTTTTTCACAAAAAGAAGAAAGAAGAATATTAGCATCATGCAACTAATCTTCATGTATGTCCAGGTTCCAACATAATTATGAAATGATTAATGTTCACATATATGTATTAAATCATGTCTAAAATTCTTAGATTTGCTTATACTAGCCCATTTTGAGTTTTAAAATGTCGACTGGATCAACTGTATAACTCAAATGAATTTTTAAATATAAAAAGAAACAATGGTAGAGGGAAATAATTTTTGGACATGAAGAATATGATCCTAGATAGCGGTATCATTGCGTACATTTATCCTCCTCATACCTCATTTTGTGAAAATATAATGGGTATATTTGTTGGTGTCGTTGTTGCTGAGTATGCGGGTATTTGCTCCCTAATAGTATTTAAAATGAGTTTTTCTTAATTAAAAAAGTATTATAGTGTGTACACTTGCTTGAAGATAGCACGTGATATCAATCGATTTTATTTACATAGATAACAAAATATGATGCATTTTTAACTTGAGAGTTGAGATGGTTGAAACCTGTTGCATAAAATTGAGAAGAATTAGTATGTTGATGAGTAGTTTGTATATGAAATGTTACATATATAACTCAATAAGATACTTTATGGCTAAAAATATACATAAAAATTCTAAATGCCACTGTGTCAGAGGCTCATTTTAAAATATCGAAAATCCATGATAAATTCAAAGAAAATTGTCAAATAATCTCAACAATCAACAACATACATATTGAAGTATATAGTACTAACAACCTTTTAACTTCATGACATCGTTTTGAGATAATACATCAAAACCTTCTGAACTTATCTCGATAACTTACTTTAACACTTAAACTTTATAAATAATTATTTACCCCCTTAACATCTTTCAACTGAATTAATTTTTCCCCTTAATATATAATACCACTCTCATGAGAGAGAGTGCATCACACTCGCTGCCATATCAGCGCCAGATTACCGCCACGTCATAGCCACGTAAATAAAGTATTTTTTTAATACTTTTATATATAAATATATAAAATATCTATAAAAATATATATAAA
Organism: Capsicum pubescens; assembly: GCA_030864215.1. Classification (NCBI taxonomy): domain Eukaryota; kingdom Viridiplantae; phylum Streptophyta; class Magnoliopsida; order Solanales; family Solanaceae; genus Capsicum; species Capsicum pubescens. The sequence goes on along the minus strand of CM061541.1, from coordinate 5,704,088 downwards.
TATTATATATATATATACATATTTTAAAATATATAAAATATTTTAAATTAAAAAAATACCCCACCCCCCATTTTCCATCTTCTTCACAACCACCCACCCCTCTTTCCCCTCCCTCCGCCCCTCCCGTCTACCCCCACACCTGCACACACGCCCCACCCACCCTTGCACTGCCACACCTAAACATTCCCCCATTCCACCTTCGTCCACCCCTACACAACCATACTGCCGGGTTCTCCGGTGAAAATTTCGGCGAATTTTCGCCGGAAAACTCAATCCATTTCAAAAATTCAATTACCACCATCGAAAAATATCATAAAAGTGATAAAAAAACTCAACCCACATGAAAACTTCAATCAAATCAACACCAAATTCTCTAAAATCAACAACCAAACATTCAAATCATATAGATTTTTTAATTTTCAAATTTAATTTCATTCTTTTTTTATTAATTTAAGGGGTCGAAGGAGGATAAATTAATGGTGGGGGTGCAACTTTCGTAATTAGAGGAGAAGTGGGGTGAGGGTGTTGGCGGATTTGGTGGTGGGGTGTGTTGGGGGGGGGGCTGTTGGCAGGTATGGGGGATGGGTGAAGAAGAGGAGTTTTTTTTTCTTGATATATATATATATATATATATATATATACATATAGTTCACACGTTTTCTTTTCTTTTTTCTTTTTTCTTTAAGAAAAATACCACGTCAGCATAAGGGGGGAAATTAATTCACTATAAAAATGTCAAAAGGAATGAATAATTATTCGTAAAATTAAAGTGTTAAAGTAAATTGTCAAGACAAGTTTAGAGGGATTTTGATGTATTATCTCTTTCAAAAAAAAGATAAAAACACAATATTCATGATGGCATAAGCTACAACAGAGCACTAAGAAAGTAGGCATACAAAATAAGCAGTAGAAGAAAAATAATAAAAAACTATACCTTCTAAAGGGTAGCATGACATGACATACCCAAAAACTATGATTTAGAAGATTCTCACTGTTTGCACAAGATTATCATTTTTTTAAAGGCAAAATAATTTGATAGACCCTTGTACTATGTCGACTTTGTAAGTTGGACATTTCTACTTACATGTTTGTTATCTGGATTCCTGAACCCCCTAAAAAGTAATATTTTAAATCCTTTGACAGTTGACCTGGCTTATGTGGCATTAAAAGGGCTAACTAGGACACGGTGCCTTGTTAGTTATGCAGCTGCAGGTTATTTATCTGAACCACATAAAGCGAGATCTCAAGCAGGCTATGTGTTTACATAAGGAGGTACTGCTATGTCATGATGATATACAAAGCAGTCTATCGTCGCTACTTCTTCAAGTCATGCTGAGATAATAGTTATTCATGAGACAAGTAGAAAATGAATATGACTGAGATCAGTAATAAATTCCATCAAAGAGAAATGCATCCTGAAGCTCGATATCGAGGTTCCACAGTCATATTTGAAGACAATGCAACATGCATAACTCGATTAAAAGAAGACTTTATAAAGGGAGATAGAACAAAGCGCATCCCGCCAAAGTTCTTCACACATGATCTCCAGAAGAACGACGATAAAGTCGTTGATTAAAAGCAAAGTTGGCTTAATTAAAAGAATTTTCTATTTCCTTTCGTCATTGATTAGAATTTTAGATTCTGTTCTTCGTTTGTGTGTCACTTTGAATTATCAAATTAGATTTTGTTTATAATGCTTTAATCTATACTTTTTACGTCAATTTTGTTTTGATTTTTTATGTTATTATTCCCAGATCATAGATTTTACATGCTTTAATCTTTGGTATTATTTGTTTGGTCAATTTAGTTTTGGGAAAAAAACATGGTATAACTCTTTCTAAAAAAAAAATAGCCCAAGGTTGAGCGTATGATATAAAATATCCTGTCAGTTATATTAATGCCATATAATAGTCATTTCTTATTCTTTTTCAGTTTGGATCAAAATCTTATTTTTTCTTAATTTGAATCATTTTTACCCATGTAGTTCAGATACAGTTTATATATCATATTGATACAATCCATATACAATATTAATATAGTTTTCAACTTGGGTCATGCGGCTTTTTTTAAAAAATATTTTCATTTTTTTTGTTACAAATTTTTTAATTGAAAAATATTTTATTTTTTAGTTGTTTAAAAATAATTATATAAAAACGGTATAATTGTTATATAGAATATATATCTACATATATGTATATTCAAACATGGATATGTATAAAATATATATAAAAAATACATAAAAGTGTATAAAAATTATATAATTGCTATATAAAATGTGTTTAAAAATAATGTACATTTATTGTATAAGTTGTGTATCAAAACTATAAACTTTTCTTATAAAATATTTATATGTATAAGATATGTATAGAAACTGTATAGAAGGTGTGTAGAAATTATATAGAACAAACCAACAAATTGAAATAACTAGAAAGTGAAATTTAAATTCTATGACCATTTTTTATGAAATTAATTTTGGTTAAGTGGCTATTTGTGTTGTTTCCCCGTTAGTTTTTGGGTCTTTTTATTCCCATTTTGATTTATATTAGATCTATTCTTGCTTTAATCTTTTTTACTAAAAGATCTTTTAAAACTCTTTGACTTGGTTTTGGCAATGTAGTTTAAATTTTAGGTTTTTACCCCAATGTTTTCTTGTACTAGTCTATAATACGTGCGTTGCACGTGCATTTAATGTTAAAGAAGAAAGTTGCATGTATGCAAAGTCGAATTAATGAATATACGACTTAAAAAATATATATACGGTCAGACTTCTTTATAATAGCCCGTCATTATAATGGTATTTCACTATAGCGACCTGAGTTTCCCCGAAATCGATTTCATGTTATATATTACTTCTCTATAATGACATTCTACCTATAACAATAATGATATTTATTATAGTGGTATACTCTTTGTAAAATTACCTCTCTATAATAATATATTCAAATATTTATATTTTATAAGAATATATTATGTATTGTATAAAATAAAATATTAATGATAATCATCATTAAACTAAATCAATTGTAAGCTTTTTAAGTTCTTCAACCGTTGTACCTTAGGACAACATAAGTTCAATGCCTAAAATTTCCTTAGTTTTATGAGAAATCACTTGGGAGTAAGCCTGGCAACGGACCAGAATGTTACCGCTAGAACGGATTTACCAGAATCGGTACCGGATAAATATTCCAGAGTATTTTACCGGAACTGGTACCACCGAAAAATATGGTCCTTCTATCCCACCAGTGCGGTACCGGGTCGAATCGGTATGAAAATCGGTATTCCGGCGTTTTTGCATTTTTTTAATTTTTTTAAATTTTTTAAAAACAGTTGTTTAAGGACAATCAAGGAAATTGCCTCTTTTGAGGATTTTCCTTTAATGTAACGTTATTTTAATGATTTAAATTGTTTTAACTTTAACTTTAATAATTTAACTCATAACATTAACTTTAACTTTAACTTTAATAATTTAACTCATAACTTTAACTTTAACTCTAAATTTAAATTTAATTTTTTTTTCATAACTTTAAAATTATAAATGTAAACTATAATTGCATCAAACAAAACAAAATTTAAAATAAAATTAAGGCGAAAAACCTTTATATTTATTCAAATTTACTACGTTGTACATTTATTACAAATATTAAAAAGAGAACCTAATCTACGCAGTCACCTTCTAGGAAGGGTTCTGTTCGAATTAGATCTCTACTCTAGAATCTTATTAATATCTAAAACGTTCATAATATTCTAGACGTAAGTTATCTATTTCTAGGGGTGGGCGTTCAGTATTCGGTTCGGTATTTTTATAATTCGGGTTCGGTAATTCGATAATCGGTAAATGAAAGTAGATACCAAATACCATACCATTAAACTTCGGTTCGGTAATTCGATAATCGGTAAATTAAATTTTGGTTCGGTACAAAATTCGGTATTACCATATTAAAGTTGGACATGCTTATAGTGATCCTATTTGGTGATAATAGTGGTGATTTCCAACCAACGTTTTGAGAAAAATTTAATTTTGTTTGGTAGTTTTACACCTCTGAATACACAGTTTTAGACCAGAAAAAATTAATTTTGTTTGGTCTTGTTACACGTTGATATGTGTGGCTCAATTAATGAAACACCTTAAAACCTATGTTATTGTAGTTTGATCTAGCTCCAAGAAGGGGAGAACTGGATGTAACACGAATAACATTTACATCAAACTAGATATAACACGAACTGAATGTAACGAACTGGATATAAATGTGATGCAAAGTCATAATATTACTTCTTATAAATATGGAGAGCAATATATGTTATGTTGTCTGCCAAGTGCTGAGTTTTTTGATAATTTCCATCTGTTGTTGACATGTGAACACAAGGATTAAGAAGGCTTGACCAAGTCCACTTGGTTAAAGCCATATTCCGACCTATGTTAGGAATATTAGAGTTGGACAAGTGCAGCCAACAATGGTGTTATGTATCATGTCATGAAGACTTCTTTTCTGTTGTTCCCTTCCACGCCCTAATTTTCATTCCTAGCGTGATATTTTCGTCAAAAATTGTCATATGTTGGTTGCAAGGAAGTCTGTTGTGTAAAGTTAAGAGTCTACTTTATGTCTATGTTAAATAGTTCAAAGTTTGCTTGAGCAATATTCACACAAGTATGTGGCCTTTGGAGTGTGCACTAGGTATGTGGCCTATGGATCACTTAACTAATATTGGATATTCGAAAAATACCAAATACCAAACGGTAGTAATATTTTTTACCAATCCCGAACTCAAATACCGTAATTTTAAAATTTTACTCCCAAATACCATTCCAAATATCAATACCAATTACCAATTTTTTTGGTTCGGTACGGTAATTCAGTTTTTGGTATTTTATGTCCACCCCTATCTATTTCTATATTTTTCGAAATTGGTCTTTTTCCTTGTTCTTCCATTGCTTCCATTCCATCATCACTGTTTTCCTCATATATTTCATCTATTTTGTCTTCAATTTGGGGAGGTAATTTTGGGAGCCCTAAATTTCTTCGTTCGGCATTGATCCAATCTCTAAATAATACCGAAATCTTCAAACTATCTTTCGCCAACGAATATCGATGATCTCCAATTATAAATCTTTCTGCGCTAAAAGCTTGCTCCGAAGCAACTGAAGAAGCTTGACTCGCTAGTAAATCTTGAACCACCCTTGAAAGTTTTGGAAATTGTCTGATACGGGTCTTTCACCATACTAAAAGTTGTGGTTGTCCATTTGCATCTCTAATACATTCCCGGTCCTGAGAAATATACGAATCAAAATCATTACTGCTATAAAATTGAAGACCAAGTTCTTCACCCATCTCGTCATCTAAATCATCATATCTATTTCTAAAAGTAGGAGGTTCGACCGATGCAATATTTTGTTCCATCACTTAATACATGTTATATAAACTCCTGACTTTAGGTACTATGCTAGCACAACAAATTTCAACCGATGGCTTTTCATGAGATTCAATTTCTAAATTGGCGTAAATTTTTTGAACCATCATCATTACACCATGTTCTTTGTAAAATGGGTTAAATAAAGTAGCTGTCAAATAAATTTGTGGAATAGAAAATTTTTTTAAAATTTTTTTTGCAACCATAGCTTCAATTGCCTCTTTGTAAGGACATTTTTTTTTATATTTAACAAGTACTTTAGAAACAACATTAATATTTACTAAAACAGAAGAAATAGTTGGAGTATATTGTGCAGATACTGTGTTCGTAGTTTGATAAAAAGTTTTCAAAAGTTTACAAAGTTCTTCTACTTCAATCCAATCATCAGAACCTAGCCTTAAATCATTATTCGAATTAATCGAATTATAAACTAATTGTATAGGTTCACGATATACTGAAGCAATTTCAAGCATTTGATACAAAAAATTCCATCTAGTAGGAACTTCTCTTAGAACTTTTCTATATGGAAGATCACATTTTGTACATTGATATTTAAAATCATCTATTATAGCCTTTTTTTTATTTTTAAAAATAAAACTATAAGCAATTCGAACCTTATAACAACCATCTCCCAAAAATATAACACCATCATGTACTATCAAATTTAAAATATGTGCAGTACATCTAACATGAAAATAATCATCATCCACAGAACATAGTCTAGCACTTAAAAAATCAATGGCTTTCAAATTATTAGAAGCATTATCTAACGTATATGTCATAGTTTTATCAATGTCTAAAATATTTTAAGCAATCCGTTATTGTAGTAGATATAAATTGACCGATTTTAGTCTCGTCAACATATTTATAAGCAATAATTCTTTTTTGCATGTTCCAATGGTGATCAATCTAATGAACCATGACAGTAAATTATTAGGTTGTGATAAAGAAGTTTCACTAGTAGTAGCACTATTTTTTTTATTTCTACGAAAAAACTTATCAAAGATTGATCTTTTACCACTACTCTTATAGCCATCCATAATTAAATTTAAATATAATTAAAATATTAAAACAAGCAATATAAATATTATAAATCAAAAATTAATGTAAGTAAACAAATATAGAAACTAAAAATAAAAATATAGAGATTAAAGTTGGAACGAATAGACCGAACGTCTGTGTAAAAGCAGACGTATACCAAATGTCGGAATTGAAAGATGATAATTAAAGCTTGTAATATCTTCAAAAAAGCTCTCCAACTCCAATTAATACAATAACTATAAATATTGAGAGTGTGAGAATATTAAGATCTAAGAGAGAGTATGAGAAATTTGTGAGAAAAAAATAGATACAAAAAGGTATTTATAGTAGAAATTTAAAAGGGTAGTGGGGTAATTGGGAGGGGGAAGCACAAAATAGCTGTTGGTCCCCTCCAACGGCTATAATCAAACGGCCAACAACGGCTAAATACCAAAAAAAATAAAAATTGCATCGATCGGCGCCGGACCGGAACCGGCCAAACGACATCGGAACCGGTCAATCGGAAAAAACCATGCTCCGCACCGCTATTGGATTCTGGGTCGTTGGGTACCGGTATACCGGTACCAACCGGTACCGTATCGTTACCGGACCGAAACATCATCGGAACCGTATTAACTCCGGTCCGTTGCCAGACTTACTTGGGAGTAGAGATCCGGACAACCACAAGGTAAGAAGAAAAAAAAAACCTTTGAAATATATTTGGAACCTCCTTGTTTCGCTATTATTTTTGTTAAATTGGTTAATAATTTTTCATATTTTTATTAGTAACAATTAAATGAGATTTAAATATCAAGCGCTACTATATTTGCATAGCAACACCTCTCTATAGTAGCAATGAATTTTTCGGTGAAATATTGCAATTATAGAGAGGTTTGACTGTAAATACATTAAATAATATATTTAAATTAAAAATAAATACAAAAAAATATGAGCTCTTAAGAAATTAAAATACTTTTAAACTTTTAGAAGTTCCAAATAAAAATATTGATGTTTTTACTCTTGTCAATTACAATTTCCTCTCTCTCTCTGTCTCTCTCTTTCTATTTTTAAATGGTAAAAAATAAATCAATCAGTACAAAATACATAAAAGATGAATAAATTATTGAAAAATAGTAATTAATTTTAAATAAATTATAATATTTTATTCTTTAATTTTACTAATGAAAAATAAAATTTAATCTTTTGTTTGTAAATTCAATACCATATTTTAGAATTATAATGCAGCGATAATTTTTTTTTATGATGTGAGAAGCTTCTCATATTGTTTTCTTAATATGAATTTTTGAGTTTTTATATCTTTCACTCCCAAAAGTATAAATAATTCAGAATTCATATCTTCTTTTGTCAATTTAAAATTGTACCACTACTTACGTGTCATCAAAATGTAGTTAATTTAACTAACTTGAAAACATGATCTTTAGGAAATCGTAGATTTAATGCATCTTCAATCGTCCTGATTAAAATCGAGTTCATATCGAAAGGTCCACATCAGAAGAGAAAGACGCTCTTTAAGAAAAAAACTCTGTGTCTAAATAAATTCAAACCCAAAAATTCAAATTATACCAAATTGATTTAATGATCAATACGTCTTGATATATCAACATTTTGCAGTCATAAAGATTTTATATAGAAGATAAAATAACAATTTTCACATATGAGGAAATTAAAACTCTTAGATCATCACAAGTAGAACAAAAGATACAAAACAAACAAAATAAAACTAAAGATACAGACTTTACAAACCTGAGCAGTGACAACGAATAAATAATTAGTATATATCAAGATTATTTTGTCATAGGCCACCACCTTTAGTTCATTGTAATGTGTGCATGTAATTAATAATCATACACTAATTTTTTTAAAATTACATCAATTGTTTTAAAAATAGTTTTGATTTATAGAATAAAAAATAAATAAAAATGTGTAAATTCCTAAGCAATCGATAGAAGGAAAAAAGATGTCTCATTAAAGTAATTATTTAATTCACATGTAGGATTTTAAATTTAATTTCATTCAAATGATGATTCAATTTTCAGCTACACAAATTAACAAAAAAAAAAATGAATAAATTAAAACCAACGTCCCAAGAGCTTATAATTCATATGATTTTAATGCTAACACATATTTAACAGAAATCAAAGCATAATACCTAACATCTGTAACTTATCTTGTTGACAACATCTAGCAACCACTACTTCTTAATTCAAGTAATGTTAAATACATATGAGATGGAAAAATTTAGTCAAAAGAGAAGTTATTCCCATATAATAATGAGTATTCTCAATTCCACCCTTCAAAATATTATTACCAAGGAAAAACTAATCTCAAAAGGTGAGTTTAATTTAGCCAAACCTCGTGCTTCGTATGTCCTATCAAATAGACCCAAGAATTGTATTATACGTTAAATTTTTACTTCATTCATGAATACTTTTGAAGAAAAGCTTATCAACTCGTTCGTATCGTGAATACTTTTAACGAAACGTTTCCTCATTCTCTTCTTTGTCTCTTGATGTGTCTCTTTATCGCATTGTTATAAGGAGATGTCAATGTATTTCACAATAAAAGAATAAGAATGAATATCTATAATAATTTATATCATTCAAAACTAAAAATTATCACGCAAAATTAATCACCTTTTAAAATTCGAATCAGCAACTGTCTGTATATATTATCATCATCATCCATCTCAAAGATACCTACAAAATCAATGCACCTCAAAGTAAATTAAATATTATAAAATATGTTCTGACGTAAAAAATAATTCTAAAGCAAACAATAAAGAATGAACTAAGATCAAAAGTAAATAATTTTGTTTTATATGTTCATTGAAGATGCCATTGTATTATTGTAGAAGGATTGTCAATTTATAAGAATTCAAAAGCTTTTCAAATTATCTAAATATGGTAAATTTATATTCTCCACCACCATAAATAACTACCAGATTTAAAAGCGTAAGAATTCCAATAACAATAATTAATAAGTCTAATTTAGTAAAATAAATTTTTAATAAATATTTTTTTAAGGCAAATGTTAGACTAACTATTTTGAAACGGAGGAAATAGTTACAAGGAAAATACTCTTTTTTCTCTCTTATTTTTTCCCCTCGAACCACAGATGCATGGATGCTTTTGTTTCCTTAAAAGGAAAAGGAAAAAGGCATCGTCTCCACCCCAAACTATACCCGAAAAGTTGAAGCCACACCTAAACTATACTAGTGACCTATTACACACCTAAACTATAAAAAAGTGAAATTATTTACACCCTGTCAGGCTACCACCACTTGCATGTGGTGTAGTGTTTTACACGCGCTGCCACGTCAGCACCACGTCAGTAAAAACTATCACTTTTTTATAGTTAAGGTGTGTAATAGGTCACTTATATAGTTTAGGTGTGGATTCGACTTTTCGACTATAGTTTGGGGTGGAAACGATGCCTTTTTCCTTAATGTTTTTAGCCGTTTACTTTTGTTATTTAATAGGCTAGACGCGCCTAAAATAAGTGTAACATACGCGCCGCCACGTCAGTAAAAACTATCACTTTTTTATAGTTAAGGTGTGTAATAGGTCACTTATATAGTTTAGGTGTGGATTCGACTTTTCGACTATAGTTTGGGGTGGAAACGATGCCTTTTTCCTTAATGTTTTTAGCCGTTTACTTTTGTTATTTAATAGGCTAGACGCGCCTAAAATAAGTGTAACACACGCGTCTTACAAGGGGGGTCGCGGGGAGGTAATAATATCACTTTTATATAGTTAAGGTATGTAATAAGTCACTTATATAATTTAGGCATGCCTTAGACTTTTCTTGTATAGTATGGGGTGGAAATTACTATTTTGTTCCTTGTTTTTTTTTGTTAGTAATAAGGAAAATTACCTAGTTCTTCCTATTTCCTCTTTTATTTCTTTTCAAGAATTCAGTACTTGACTATTAGGACTCTTAATTTTTGCTTTCCATATATATATTTTAGGATTTAATGTTATAATTAATATTATTAAAATAATTAATTAATAATTTGAGAAAATAGCGAAAAGACTGTTTTGTCTATTATAGAGTGTTTTAATGAAGGACAAAAAGTTCAAATCACTTTTCTAAGGGACTTTTAATATACTATAGATTATAGATATAGATATAGATTATAGATTATAGATTATAGATTATAGATTATAGATATAGATATAGATATAAATATAGATTATAGATTATAGATATAGATTATAGATATAAATTAAAGCTTTGTTTGTTTTAGGCTTCGACATTTTTTCTTAATTTAGTTTTGACGATTGTTTTAATCCCAAAATTTTCCTTATAGTAGGCCTTATCATTCTTTAATCTTCGACTTTCTTTTGTCATCAATCTAGTCTGATTCTTTTTCTACCCAAGTCCGTGTTGTTATCACATCTGCCTAATCAATTTATTCTTTCTATTTTTTGTTTCAGTTTATCGTGAACCTCTTTCTAATCCATGTTAATTTACTATTGCCAGGTCATGCCTTTAAATTAAGTAATTTTGTTCTCTAAATAGTATATTAATACTAGTTTGTATATTGTTAGAGAAGAGACATGTTTTTTCCTAAAGTGGCAACGAAAATTCACTTTAGTCATTAAATTTAATTTGTAATTATTTATTCTAATTAGAAACTTTAAAATATATTATTTTGTTCCCTTAACAGTTGGTGTGGCTAAAAAAAATAAAATCCCATTTTAATGAAAAAAAGTATTAAAAAATTTAAGTGGGGCCTACTTTAAAATTTTCAAACATTATTTTTTTTTCCTTCTTCCTCACACCCCACCACCCCATGTTTCTCCTTCCTCACACCCCACCACCCCATGTTTCTCCTTCCTCACACCCCACCACCCCATGTCTTTTCCTTGGTCTATTTCTTTTCTTTTCACTCGTATCCAACAAAAATCTTCACTCCATTCTTTAAAGCAAGTTTTCAGAATTAATTTAACACACAACTAATCCTCAATATTGTTTTCCAAATTCAAATACCACCTAGTATCAACCATCATCACACTTCAAACCGAAAAAATGAAAATTTTATGTACAGTCCGTCCTCCATAAAGAGAAAAATAACATATGCAGTCCAAACATTAAAAAGAAAAAGGTAACACCAACCTCAAATATAATTTTTTATACCAATAAAAAAGTAGAAACCTTACAACTGTACCACTCAAACGAAACTGGCCCATCGTACATGGACACTTTACCAGCCGTTAGATCGATGCATATCTCGTCGAGAAATTTCTGAGTACCAATTTCTCCTCATCTTCTCCGTTATTGGCTGTCCCTTCATCGAAATTTAGTAACTCAAAGTATCATATTGGAATTTCGCATTTCTACTACTATCGCTTTTATTCCAATTAAATCGCCGGATAAAAGTCTTCCATCTAGGTTCGGCGATGATCTCCGATCATTCTCGAAGCTTCTTCAAAGCATTGATTCCTTTAGACCATTAACTGTGGTGCTACGGAGCTTATGCCATATAAGTGGGGGCCGTGGGGGGCGGGGGGGTCGGGGGAGGTTTTTTTTTTTTTAAATATAATACATACATATATATATATATATATATTATTCAATAAAATAATTTATTTATGTGGCTTTGACGTGGATCCGACGTGGCTATGACATGGCTCCAATATGGCGCGAGTGTGATTCACTCTCCATAGTGAGAGTGGTATAATTTTTTGAGAGTGGTAGAAAATTCATATAAAAGTTGTTTAAAGGGTAAATAATTACATATTAAGTTTAATGACTAAAGTGAATTTTCGTGAAAAATTTATGAAGATAAACATGTCTTTTCCTTATATTGTTGTCATAGTGATTCGGATATGTGTTTAGGAGGGCATGATAACCCATTGTGGAGGAGGGCCTATCCCTTATCTCTGTGGCCCATTTAACTATTCTGTCTGGGCCTTTTTCAGTGGCTCAATATAATGAAAAAATTAAAAATTATACAAATATTTAACTTATGTTTTTAATATTATAAAAATAAATTAATTAAAAAAATGGAAAAGAGTGTAGTTATTATTGTATTTACCTAATTTTTCCATGAAAAAAATGCCGCCTTAGCCTAAGACCGTCATTAAGGTTTGACGTTTTTCAGCAGCTCCAAACCTCTTGTAAATCCTTCTTCACTTTGAGCCCCCTTCCCTCACAATCCCTCACTTTCCCCTTTGTCAGAATGAGTTTGTTTTTCCGCCTTGCTAAAGGTTCTACTCGTAATATGTTATCTACGGCCGGACTAACTCCTCATTTTCATGGGTAATCTCTCAGATGTGATGTTTCGATCAATTTTGTTTCAAAATCTATTTGTTTATTCGTTTTTTTTTTTAATTGTTCTTTCAACTCATTGATTTGAACTTTTTAATTTCAGCGTAAATTGGTGTAAATCTTGGGGTTAACATTGTCCGAGAGTCTTAAGCGTTAATCATTGAACGCCGTGGGAAGTATTTCGAAACCTTGAACCCTGGTTTGCATGTTTTGGTTCCTTTTCTCGATCGCATTTCTTATGTTCATTCTTTCAAAGAAAAACATGTCTTCTTAGAGGATTTGCGAGCTAAATCTAAAGATAACAAGCTTTTTTTTTGTCAAAAGTACTTTATCTTACAAGGTAATTAGTTGTAAATTTCGAACTTTTATTGTATTTTATTATCAGATTGTTTATTTCGGCGGACATGGGAGGGTCATAGACCCCTACTTAGCGTCTTATGGTGTAACAAATCCTCACTACGCTATTAGGCAGACTGCGGCTAATATGTTGTCTCATCAATTATCAAAGATGAGTTTGATTGATGTTGTTTCTAAGAGGCCGACCGTGAACTTCTTTGTTGAGGTAATTCAAAATTTTCGTTTGTGCATTTTTATTTTTCGTACAAGTTTGATGTATTTGATAATTTGTTTTGTAATGTGGCCTTTCTTTGTTTTCTTTGATCATACAAAGTTGCTATCAAACACTTGGAAGATCATTTGTTTGGCTTTGTCAAATTTGGTTGGCTAGTCCAACGTTGAATGCAATTTGTTTTCTTGTCAAACTTGGTTGGCAAAGTAGTGTGTTGATGTCATTGATGACATCAACGTAGGTTTGTTTTCTGCCTATAAATAAAGGTAGCTCCACCTCTCTTCAACACACCATTTTGAAAAGAACTCACCATTTTGAGAAGAACACCAACATTTGAGAAGATCACTACAATATTTTTGGCCTACGACCACTCTTGTAAAGCGTGGCCTAAAATAGCAAAAAATGTGGCCTTTGATCAAAGGCTACACTTTTGGACTTTAGGCCACACTTTTAGGGGGTGGCCTAAAGAGGCTTAACCTTTGATCAAAGGCCAAGCTTTTCAAGTGTTGCCATATCAGCTACATTTAAAAAGTGTGACCATTAATGTTTAAAGACCACGTTTTGTAGCTTGTAATTGGCAACACTTTTATTTGATAAAGCTACGCTTACAAGTGTTGCCTTTGTTTTGCTATTGGTCACGCTTCACAAGTGTAGCCTTTTGTAGCACCTCTATAATAACACTTTAAAAACGTTGCCTTTGTTTAATTATTGGGCACGCTTCACAAGCGTAGCCTTTCGTAGCACCTCTATAATAACACTTAACAAACGTGGTCTTTTCTTTATTACTAACCACACATAAAAAACGTAGCCTTTTATATATCCTCTATGACAACACTTCTAAAGTGTAAGCATGTTTTAGCCACACTCTTAAAGTGTAGCAATATTACCTAAAAATTGAAGTGCATAAATCTCACGCATGTATCACTAAGCACATTACATAAACATAACAAATATATAATCTCACGCATGCACTAATAACCTAATAAATAATTGAAGTGCATAGATTTGATTTCAAAAAAATGTCATTTACATACTAATAAGAAAACAACATAATAAAAATTGTATCAAGTTCCACAAAACCAAATGTATATAATAACGTATATCAAAATATTTCAAAAATTCTTCATCATTCACTTCAATCTCGATCAAGCTGAGTTGTGGCGCCTACCATTCAAATTTGATCCCCCGCATAGATCCTACATATTCAAAATGAACAAACGAAGTAAATATAAATATTTTTTCAATCTTGATATGAGGAAGTATGTGAATCCAAAGTTTCTTTAATTCATTTCAATCAAGTTAAAAGTTCAAGATTTAAACTTCCTGTGAATTTCTAAGATAAAGTACCTTTTCATGAACCGAAGCATGAGCCGAGCCCGAAGAATTTGAAAGAATTTTTTCTCGTATAGATTGTGCATTACTCGCATCAGGTGAAGGAATGTTAGATCCATCACTCCCTAGTATATCTTGAAAATTCAATCCAGGATTGTTTTGCCCCAATTGACTAAAAAACTGTCGCATTTCTTGTCTCATTTCACTTATAATTTCTTCCTTCATAGAAGTGATTTCATTAGCATGCTTTTGTTTAAGCTCGTTCATTTCCTCATCTTTTTGCAGAGAAGTTCTTGTCACTGATCTACCATAGCCTCTAACTCGACCAGATTTCTCCTTTCCAAACACTGCCGTGAATGCATCATCTGGTGTTTTCCCAGCATTTTGATGATTCTCTAGTTCAGACTGTAACAAAAGTAAAACAATAGCTGTCAGGAGAAGAAATAATGCAGTATATATAAGATATATTTCAAACGAAGGCTCATCCGTCCCAGGTCAGAAATAATTAACTTTCTTAACAATAATACTCCTGAGAATGAAATCAGTCTCATAAAGACAAAGCAGATTATTTCAGCGCTCCTCAAGACTCAGGAATCCATTATAAAACAGATTATTTCAGTTCCTCAAGACTCAGGATCTGGTAAAGTTGGCAAAAGCACAACAACTAGTTCCAATCTGCTTTGGCTCATAATTCTGGTAAAGTTGTCAAAAGCTCAACATAGACCAAAAGAAGCAATATGTATTAGACGCAACTCTCAATAACTTGATAGATGCAGCTGTTGCTTAAAACACATCAACACTCTTAATCAGATATAAGGATAGTAAGGTTCAATCTGTCACCGGCCAATAGAAGATTAGCAATCAGCGAGAGTATACACAACTTATAATACAAAATTCAAGTTCAATATTGCAGTAGTGAATAGTAATTCGATTAGATTCTGAATGAAAAACAACATAGACAAATTTGAACCAAGAAAATGAAAGGAAAATCATACCTTGTGTTACTAGAAGGATGAAAGAGAAAACGTGTTGCTGCATCTGTTTAGGGATCGAGAAAAAGAAGCCGAGACGATCTTCCTAGAGTTCTATTTAATGGCTCATGTACAATTACTATTTTTCTTAGAAATAATATGAGGCTAAGTTAAGGTGTTTGTGTATGTAATATGCCTACCCTATTTGCACAACATGATTTTTTTGATGAAGGGGATTCATTGAAACCTTCAGCATCCACCTAGCTCAGCCAATGTATCTAGGACAAAACGTGATGTACAAAGTGTAGGCTGATGCTCATCAAACTGGTCGTTTGCCTACAGAGGTTGTTGCTGATCATCTTGCAAAGTCCAAATGATATCTTGAAGACTCGGTCTTACGCATTCAGTCAATATCTTATGATATTCTAATGTATCACCATTTGATTTTTAGAATTCCACCAAATGAAAAGCTTCAACAACCTCAAATATCTTCACGTCAACGCTCAAAGTTCCTTTTTTTCCTTCTCATGTTCCTTCGAATTTTAGTAATCCTGCATCCCTTTTGCTAGCTCCCAGCTTAAGATGTTTTGCAATATTTTTCAGCTTGGATATAATCACTGATGCAGTTTTCCAGGATGTGAATTTAGCTTATTTCTTTAAACAAGGTTCCTCAAATAATTTGGATAAATCAAACTTAGCATAAAGGGTAAGTTTTGAGTTTTCCGGACGAGGTTTGAGGCTTATTAGGTTGTTCAAAACAAGGAGTCAACACGATATGGCTGTGGCGCATTGCATATCGCATTGATAGGTAGCAACACGACGCGTCGCATATCGCATCGATAGAGTGACGTGACGCTTTGCTTATCTCGTCGATAGTCTAGTTCAGTTTAAGGCTATGTTATCATGTGATTGGGAATGCTTCACATCCCACAAAGATATACTCTAGTTAGAATGTTGTCTATACAAAGGAACAAATTAGGAAAAGGACCTTTGTCTGTAAGCAAGAGAAAGAGAAACATAAGCTCTTCAAAGAAAAAAAATAGTATAAAAAAAATCAACCAGTATCTATTAAAACCCGAATATGTACAGTATCTTCAAAATGGAGTTTACCCAAATTTGTCTGTGATTCAGAGTATGTACAGTTATACAGAGAAATAAGAATAAAAGGATTAAAGATGAACTTAGCTGCAGTCGAAATCGATTACTTACTATTGCAATTTGGGTATCTGCCTGAACTTCTTTTTCCGTCTTTGTACGAGTAGCAACAAACATTTTAGCCTTTAATGGTTCCTCATTATTTTCTTTTGTCCGACGCTATAAATGATATCAAATTACAGTGTAAAACCAAATATAAATATGTTATAACAAAGTAAAAAAGAAATTGAAAAATAGATTTTTTTAAAAGCGTCGACTAAATATTACCAATGCCACGCGTACTCTTCCAAAATTAATAGGTCCCATTCGATGTCTCCACTTTTATTTTTTCCTATTTTGAGAATTTACCTCGCTCAAGGCCTAAAAAAGAGAACATAAATTAAATATGAAAAATATGTCAAGAGTTATACGCATTATTTTAATCTTACTTCAACTTCTGGAAGCTTCCAATACTCGATCAACTGACGTAAGTGAACAGCTGGAACGCCAGCAGGACGTTTTTCTAGCATTTCTTCAACAGTAAGTCTTTTATCAAAACATCTCCGTTTAACTTCTCTCTTGAATCCCCTCCAAGCATCACGAAGACCATGCATCACCCACTTCTGTCCTTCCTTTGGAATAAAAAAATTTGACTATACAAAATAAATATATTAAGCTTTGGTTAGTACTAAACATAAAATATGTACAATCTCAAAAATTAATTTTTCTTACATTGACATAATCCCACATGGGTTTTTTAGTTTCATCTGGAACAGCATGCCAACTAGTGTACAACAAGTTGATAAATCTGGGATGCCTTGCAACTGTTCCTATGAAGTTGCTTAAATTAGAAACTGACTTGTCAGTTGGTCCCACTACTTGTCCTAAGTCAAATGTCACCACCTCTATTTCATCTAAAGTTCTCGCATGAATTTCCTTGCATGTTGTTGGTCCTCGAACATTTTTCTTCTGTGGCACTCCTAGATTGATGTAACAACCAAGAAATAAGAAACAAATACAATGAGCACTAAAATTATAGGATTCAAGACATACCATTTGTACCACAATCAACATCTATATCGTCATCACTATTTAACCACCTATCCTCACCAATTTCTTCTTTTTCTGCAGGATCATCTAATCGCTTATTATGTTCATCTATATCTTCAGTGGGCAGAATTTTAACACCATTTATTGTGTCAATATCATGTTCTTTTTCACCACTTATGTGTATCCCTTGTTTTTCTAGAAATTGATCCAAACTACTTGACGGTAGGACTGACTTTCTCTTCACCTGTTTGCAGTCTTCTAGCTCTTTAATAGTATGTTGTTTCTCTTGTTCAACTTGTGGTATTCCAATAACATCTGAAGTATTAACATCGACCTTTGAAAATCCTTGGAACATGAAGTTGTGCATAGGTGATTCGACTCCTCTCTTTTTAATGGGCTCTCCAGATTGTGGTTGAAATAATCGTTCTTTGATTTGTCCTTTTCCAGTGATCATATGTGAAGCATTAATCTCTTCCCTTGCAGAAGATTGGATCACTGACTTGTTAATAGGCAATATACTGTTTTCTTGTTGTGCAATGAACTCCTTAAGATTCTTTCTTTTATGAGTCATCGGTGCCTGAGATTTTCTAATTTTATCATTGTATTCTTTTGCAAGCTGTTCTCTCTTAATCTTATATTCCTTTACTAGTTCAGCACTTGAACGGTATTGAGTAACAAAATTCATATTCTTCAGAGGACTTCGAGCTTTGTTCGAATTCGAAATTTTTTTCTGTAGACTTGCTGCCTGTTTTATCCTTACTAACTGAAAATAGAGGCAAAGAATATTAGATTCACACAAATAATATAAACTTAGCCTTACCAACACAAGTACACAGAATAATAAGTGGAGGGACACTACCAGTTTTGAAGATGTGGCCTGTTTGATAGATGTATATAAAGAGATGCAAGAAAGAGTCCGAGCAATATAGACGGAAAGTACAGTATGAAAGTATCCCCAGTTATTAGCCAAATGACATGTCTAAGCTAAATATGATCAAACTTAATGAAAATATTGTTTATCTAAGCTCGTAACATACACACTGAATAGTCTCACGGAGGTTAATGAAGCAAATGCAGATATATACGTCTCAGTTGCACAACATTATGTATCTCTCTGTTTATTAATTTGTGATGAATTACAACATTATGTATCTCTCTATTTATTAATCTGTGATGAATGAGCCAACTGCTATTTCACAACCTGTGTACCCTAAGAATGTTCCAGCATTCACAGTAGCAAATTCATTTTTGTCCCTTTTTTGTCCAAGATGTATATGTGTGTATTGCAGGTAAGCCCACATGATTGTAATTTTCAGGTGCTTCAACTCAAAAAGAGCTTACAAATAACTTTAAATTGAGTGTATAAAAACACGCCCTGCATTCATTTAATTGGCATAAATACCACAGATTTAATATTGGTTGATGCTGATTGAGGAAACAGGCATCTTCTAGTATGTACTCAGAGTTAGCACTATGAATATAAGAAAATTTGTGAACCCATTTTTCCACTTCTCAATTACTTAATCATAGGGAGATCAGAACAGTGGGTTGACATTAAAGAAACCAACATTTGTTCATGTTGTTGAACAAAAAAGAGAAGAGACATTAATTAGCACAAGTTAATTATGAAGAAGAGTATACCAACAACAAGAAGTAATATTGTTAGTTATCCTAATTTGTTTGAACTACTATTGTTACGAACGCGGCTGCCGACACCTTATAAGTTAGATGATTTTTCTTCAACTTCCATTACTAATACATATGGTTTTGATAAACTACTTTTTATACTAACAGCTACTTTTGATGGTCTTTACCCATCAGTCCTGGGCATTATTACAAGCAAGTGCCATACTCACCAACTTAAACGAACTAGCAATTAACAACTTCCAGAACAGCAGGGAAAACAAAAATCTTAAGCTGTATCACCTCTTACATTATTCTATATAAGCTAACATACAAAGGGTAGAAGCTGCAAAAGATCAAATGCACCCGTAACACAGGATAGTTCTCTGTTTTCTGCGATAAAGAAAAATTGAAACACCCCATTTAAGCAATCCTTTATTATGTTCACTTAAACACGTCAAGAATGCACTGAACCCATTGAAAATCTAAATACACATATTGTCAGGTATTAAACAGTAAATACACACATATACACTGAGTCACAGGCTCACAGCAGATGTAAATCTGCATATCAACACAGCACATCCGATCAACACTCAACACAACTATTGTATCTAAGTAGCCTCCAGAGAAAAAAAATAAGTGAAGGATAACTGAACGTATACCTATTTCATACCACAGAGCTGCCTCAAATTTCGTTGGTTTGCTATCATTCAAATGACCACTACCTGATAATAATAAAATAAAATAGGCATTTATTAAACACAGTGTAGGTTACAAACAGAAAAGGTCATTAACTAACATATATAATTGCATCGTGCTAAGAATAAGCAAGCACTATAGGGTTATTAATAAAATAATGACCAGGCTCAGGAAAGAAGCCAACAAGATACTTAAAGATTGTCATAATATCATGTGTCTGCATAGTACATATCCCAAAAAAGACCAAAAAAAAATTAAGATTGTCAATCTCCTCAATGTTTCTGCATATTATATGTCTAAAAGGTTTTGTACCAGCCAACTGATAACGCTCAATCTACAGCTCTCGTTTGAGTGTAAAGCGGTCGTTAGCAAATATAGAACCCAACCTGGGTTGGGTGTCGATCCCACAGGGAATAGCTTGGCCAACAAGTAAGCAAGATTACTAAACTTTTGGTGCAAGTCTCGTAAAAAGGGGGGATTGTAATGTGTCACCAAAACAATTAAATAAAAGCTGAAAATAGCAAAGTAAAAGAGAAAGATTGTTACGTAAGTTGTAAACAATGAGAATTGAGGCGTTGGGGTTATGTCCACCTTCTGAGGTATACGTCTCTATTGGCTATGAGTGTGTAGAATTCTGTCATGCAATTGCTTATAGAGAATTGTAGTCGATGGTAAATCCAAGCGTCTCTCGACCTAAACAAGGACTATTTCACTTTAACTCTCTCGAGCTTAAAGCGTATCTAACGGTACGAATTCTCCAAGAGGTTAGTCCAGTTATGGCACTAGCTTTTTAATAGGAAAGGGTGTCCTACTACCTTGACATTATCTCTTTTTCAGACAAATAACTTTTCTCTCGAACAAGTTAAATGTTAGACTGGCGTATTCTTGCGTTTGCAACCGCAAAGAATGTAGATTAAGATGAAGAGAATAATGATATAAGCAATATACGTGCCTCGAACTCACAAACTCACAGCAATAGATAGTAACTCATTCGGCTTCCATAACCCCAACAGAGAAGTTTAGTTACCCATGAATGCGAAAGAAATC
Source organism: Capsicum pubescens (assembly GCA_030864215.1). Classification (NCBI taxonomy): domain Eukaryota; kingdom Viridiplantae; phylum Streptophyta; class Magnoliopsida; order Solanales; family Solanaceae; genus Capsicum; species Capsicum pubescens. Next base: position 5,682,941 of record CM061541.1, on the reverse strand, counting down.
ACGATTGACATTGTTATTATATCACGATATTGAGTAATGGCGTGTAGATCAAGTGATAGGCGTGAGGCGTGATTCCTTAGCAAGTAACGATTCTCTTGTTTCGGAAATTAAAAATAGAAGAAGAAAACTAGAATTAATGGAAAGATTAGAAGAGTTGTAGAATTGTTTGTAGTGTAGAATAAGAGAGGAGTAGAAGATGTGTGAAGATGAGAGGGATGGAAGGAAGTATTGTGTTCTCCCTCCTTCCTCCCTCCTTCTTTCTAAAATCTCAAGTATGATAGGGTATTTATAATACCCATATCCTAATCCTACTAAGCTAATGAAATAAATAACCAAATCCTATTAGACTAATGAAATCCTTAACCCAAATGTACTAGGTTAAGGTAACATTATCATAATCCAAATAAAATAATGAAATACATAACCTAATTGTACTAGGTTAATGTATCATTGTCAAAATCCAGCTTTGTGTCTGTAAGTCCCCAAAGTCTTCAGAATTGCTGTTTTAGCCCGGGACAGATTTTCCATGCAGCAGTTTTGGTCCCCCAAAGTCTTCAGAAATGCTGTTTTAGCCCGGGACAGATTTTCCATGCAGCAGTTTTGGTCCTTAGGCGTGTAAACTCCCTTCCCTTCCTTCGTGAGCTTTCTTTAGCGTCAAGTAAGCCATAAAATGCTGAATTATGCATCATTTATACCTGAAACTTTACTAATCATGTTCGTTAGCTCATTTACAGGAAAAAGGACTAAAAGTGCATGAAATATATAATTTGTTCTCAAAACTAGGCTAAAATATGGGCAAAATATATTGATATAGGCGCGTAAATTCGCCTATCATCACCAACAATCAAACAAAAGAAAGCTAACATTATGGGAGAAAAAAAAAAGTCATGGTTCATCCTCAAAATCAACATCGTCTCCAGGCTCTTCTTCAGAATCATCTGCAAATTCCTCTTCATACTCTTCTTCATACACATCTTTAGACTCACTGTCATGCTCAACTTCATGTTGTTCAGCAAGAAACCCTTCGGCGTCCACATCAATAATTGTTTCTGGAACATCATTCCTTATTAAGACAACTTCACCATTATCATTCGGTATAGATGGGCCCATAAACTGTTCAGAAGGCTCATTTTCATAACTTTCTGAGGTAGTAGACTCAACATGGTCACTAACGTTAAACAGATCTCCCGGAACATTTTTCATAACATAATGTCTATCTTGATCATATGGATCTTGCACATAGAAGCATTGGTGTACTTGAGATGCTAGCACAAAAGGTTCTTCCAAAGAGCATTTTTTGTTGAAGTAGACGTAAGTAAGGCCATAAGTATCTTTTTCAACCTTATACCAGTCACACTTGAATAAAACAACCTTAAAATGGCCATAATAGTCTAACTCCAGTATATCAACTATCCTACCATAATAAGTCAAATCTGCATGAACTGGATTTTTATCCTTTGAGCTTGCAAAGCTTGTGGTTGAGGCAACTAACGTAACACCACTATTTTGTGTTTTACGCCTTGCATCACGCTGCCTAATATGGAATCTATATCCATTAATGAGATACCCAGAATATCTTTTAGCAACTGCATTGGGTCTTCTAGAAAATTCTTTTATCAGATCAGGCACATCATCTTGCAAAGCACGAGTTTCAAACCATTCAGAGAAGTTTTGACTATGATTCTTAGCCTTGCTCCATTTCGATCTTCGTGGTTGTCTATTAAGCTCAAGTTCATGCTCTCTACACAACAAGTATTGTTATTCATTATAATAATAAATACAACAAGATAAAAACTATTCATAAAAAGAAAATACTATAAGTGATTAAAGTACCTAATATACTCTTGAACTTCATCACAATTGGCCAATAAGTATGCATGTGCCTAATTCAGTGACTTGTTATCTAAAATAATAGTTGTATTTTTCTTTGCTCCTAAAGAACAACCTTTGCAAGGGAACAAACTGAAAGAAGGTGCATCACCTGAGCCATACTCATCATCATTTCGATGTCTTTTATTAAATCTGGTACGTACGCCCACATGTAAATATCTAGAGCATAAAGTTTAACACTCTTCAAACAGATATGCCTCTGTTATAGATCCTTCTGGACAATTTTTATTGCGGACATATGATTTAAACGTACACATATCTCTTTCCGAGGGATACATCCATCGATTTTGAACTGGACCTCCTAATCTCACCTCATTAGCCAAATGAATAGGCAAATGAATCATTATATCAAAAAATGTAGGAGGAAAAATTTGCTCTAACCGATTTATTGTTTCTATGATCTCAGCTTCTAAGCAATCTATTTCCTCCATCGTGATAACTTTTTGACATAAACGACGAAAGAAGGAACTCAAACGAATGCAATAGCAACATGATCAGGAAAGATGCTTTTAATTGGTATTGGCAGCAAGTAATGTAACATGAAATGAGCATCATGAGTATTATAGCCAGATAATTTTCTTTCATCTAGTTGCACACACCTAGATATGTTGGAGGCACTTCCATCGGGTAGTTTTTCTTTCTTTAAAACTCCACAAAAAGTTGATTTTTCGCCATTAGTCATTGAGAAACTTGCTTTTGCAATCTTGATTCTCTTGCCATCCGTGGTATCTTTTGGATGAAGGCTCTTCCTAATTCCCATCTCTTTCAAATCATAGCGAGCCTTTGCATGATCTTTTGTTTTGCCAGAAATATCCAAAATAGTTCCAATCACAACATCAACTATGTTCTTTTCTACATGCATCACATCAAGGTTGTTGGGCAATGGATTGTGCTCCCAATAAGGTAATTCAAAAAAGATTGACCTTTTTTCCACGGCCCATCATTTGTTCTCTTTATCTTCTTTCCAAACACATTGTTCATGTTTTGTAAGCTATTGAGCACATCCGTTCCCTTTAACAAACGCGGAGGAGGTCTAAATTCATTTTTTCCATTAAAAGACTTTTTATTAGATCTCCACGGATGATCCATGGGTAGAAAAACACGATGATCCATATAGCACGTCTTTCTACTATGTTTAAGATAGCAAGAATTAGTGCCATAATTACAACACGGGAAAGCCAGCTTTCCTTTTGTACTCCAACCAGATAACATAGCATATGCAGAGAAGTCACTGATTGTCCACAGAATAATTGCTCTCATTTGAAAGGTTTGATTTCTTGAAGCATCATATGTTTCAACACTTATTTGCCACAAGAAATTCAACTCATCAATCAATGGCTGTAAATAAATGTCAATATCGTTTCCAGGCGAACGAGGCCCGGGAATGAGTAAGGAAAGCATAGAATACTCTGGTTTCATGCACATCCAAGGCGGCGAATTATACACCTTCATCATAACTAGACATGTGCTATGAGATATACTTATGCTCCGAAATGGATTGAATCCATCTGTTGATAAGCCAAGTCTTAGATTTCGACAATCTAGTGCAAAATATGGATACAAGCTATCAAAATGTTTCCATGCTTGTCCATCAGCGGGGTGCCTTAACTTTCCATCTTTAGAACGCTCCTCGTCATGCCACCTCAATGAATATGTTGTCTTTGAGCACATAAATAGTCTTTTGAGTCTAGGAACAAATGGAAAATATCTCAAAACTTTTGCTGGAACACGATGAGGTTTTTTAGAAGTTTCAACAACCTCACAATCTACTTCAGGAGGTTTAATATATCGAGAAGCTCCGCAAATATGACACGATTCATCATCCTTATGGTCATTTCTAAACAACATACAATCATTAGGACAAGCATGAATTTTCTCATAATCAAGATCGAGATCCTTGACCATAGACTTGGCTTTATTGTATGATGGAGGAATGTTCAACTCTGGCATTGCCTCTTTTAATAATTTTAAAAGAGAAGTGAATGATTCATTGCTCCATCCATGCAGACACTTCAATAAATATAAACGGACTGTGAATGATAATCTAGAAAATCCTTTAGAACCGGGATATAGCTCTTGGCTTGCCTCATCCATTAATTTATAAAACTTCTTGGCATTTTCATCTGGACCTTCATAAAGTCCTTCATCTTGTGCAACATGTTTAAATTGATCATTCAACAATCCATCAATATCATCATTCGATTTATCCATACGATCTTCACCATTCAAATCGATTTCCCATTCCCCGTGATTGATCCACCTTTTATAACCATCAACAAATCCACGGCCAATTAGATGATTATACACTACATCTCTTCGAGTCCAACGAACATTACAACATTTATCACATGGGAACTGAATTTCTTCGCCTTGAGGATATCCATAAGTGTAAGCAAAATCCAAGAAAGATTTAACACCCTTTTCATACTCAGCGCTATACCTAGGTAAATCCATCCAATCCTTAGACGGAACATTTGTATTCCTAAAGAAATTCAATATTAAAATTAGATCTCGTAACATACAAAAGCATTATTTACTTACTAGTAACTTCTAAAAGCCACGAGTAAGTTATCAAAATTATGCGTTGGTTGATGATAAAAATTTCTTACCTAGTCATGGCACTTCTGCTAAGCTGAACCAAAGTTTAAATCGGCCTCTTCAGATCTTTCTGAATGTCCTAACAAAAAGTAAGTAAAATTAATAAGTGACAGTAACAAAGACATTTCTAACCATCATAATACTGGTGGCTATTCGAAAAAAAAAAAACATTTCTAATATTGTGGTGATGAATGAACTAACTTTCTAACCTGTATTATATTGGGATACCTGTTTGGAAGTGGAGAGACTGCTAACAATTCCCAGACTACTCGTAATGTGGAAAAGGCTACAAGTAATGATCCTGCCCCCAAAGCCATCTGTTGTTTCAACACCTGTGGATAACACCAACAATGTTCCAGCAGGCATTCACAGTAGCAACACAAAAAACTATTTACAAATGATCCCAACGAAAGGCAGTTTCACAGTTTTAAAACAAGACAATCATTTTATTAAAGTGATCGAAAAATCCTGATAAACAAGTGAATACAAGAAAATGGATGACTTGCAGAAGGACAGGTTTGTTAAAGAATGACATTTGATAATCTAGACTAACAGGAACCTCATGGATGCACCAAGGTTCACTCAAAATCAAATATGAGCCCCCCCCCCCCCGGGTACAAATTCAGTTCTATTCATTTTTTTATCCAAGGGTAGTTCTGTAAAAGGTTTCAGAATATCACAGGGTAAGCTGAAGACATTAGACCTATCAAGGCACAAAACAAGAAACACTGATACCAAACAAAACATCCATAGTTCCATAGCATCATTTGGTCTTGACTAGGCTTTAATATATCTATCGTTCTACCTTTTTTCTTAGAGAGTGACACCAGGAAACATGAAATAGCATCCAACAGAGGAAAGAAAGAGCAGTTTGATCATATCAGCAATTTAATTTCTTAACTCATTTTAAGATGAAGACCATAATTTAACAACAGCCACATGTAACTGTTTTCCAAGATTCGAGTCCTGAAGACAGTAACAGCTTTCAGAACAGCAGGGAAAAAAATAAATTAAGCCCTAGCACCTTTAACAATCATCTGTACATGTAAAGATTGCTTCTTTGAAGCAGTTTAAGCGTACTTCGGACCGAAGAGTATTGTGTTTCTAAGGTTCACTCAAGCCATGTAATTCGAGTTTGTTTTCAATTTTTTTTTTGAATTGGATCATGAGATCCTGGAAATGAAAAATCAAAACAAAAAACCAAGAGAAACAACTGAGACAAATATGAAAAACTGCAGCGAAATCTTCAGTCCAACTACGCCTTGTTCGCCTCCTGATGACTCATTTCATCATATCAAGGCCATGACTTGTTACAGATTTTAAGAAGACAAAAAAAAAGAATATTGAGTTTAATAAAATCTTTGTACACTCAGTTCATAAAACTAGAATAATCTACACAAAATTCTTGAATCGATAAAAAACCAAATTCAAGAATCATAATTCAACACCTCACATTCTCTTCAATCGCATAAATTAGAATACCAACACACCCAAAATTGGCATTCCCAGAATCCAAGAAACCCAAAAGAACCAACAAATTCCCAAAACCAAGCTCAAAAATGGCAAAACAACGAAAAGGGTGTTCAAATTCACTGATTGAGAAAAAAAACACCAAAAGGAGAGATTGACTATAACCTTTAGGTTCTCGCCGGTGGTTTCTGCTCCTCGCCCCTCGCCAATGATCGCCCCTCTCCGGTTGTTCCCCTTTCGAGCCGACGGCGTCTTTGTCGCCAGTGTCGGTGTTATTCAACGATGAAGAGACCTGATTTCGTACTATGCGACCTAAGCTTAATACCTGTGTTAATTTAGCGTAGGGTTTTTCATTTTTAATAGCCTCAACTCTTTTTGGTTAATTATGTTGGAGGGAAATTAAAATAATTTGGGAGGGAGATTGAGAAAATTTTAATGAAAATTTTAGACCACAATTATAAAATGTTGTCTTTTAAATTATAATAAAATTACACTTAAATGTAGCCATATATGTGAATAAGTGTTGTCAATTATATCATTATTTGACAACATTTGTAAAGTGTGGTCTACATTATTAAAAACCATGCTTTCAAAGCGTTGTCAAACGTAATGTGGCCACAAGTTAACAATTAAGATTACGCTTTAAAAGTGTGGTCTTTAATGGTATAGGCCACACTTATAAAATGTGGCTCAGATTTAGTGTGGCCTTAGGCCAAAAATGTTGTAGTGGATGTAGTTGTGTTTGTTTTCTTTTTTGTAGAGAGTATTTGTGAGAGAATTATGTTGGGAAATACTTTGAGTGAACGTCTTCTTTGGAGTGATATTTTTTAGGTTATTCTTTTGGGTATTTGGAATATTAGAGTATTTAATTACTCTAATTTGTACTCTTTTTTTTTGTTCCGTTGGTGTTTAGTAAAGTTGCTCCTCCTTTTGGTTGTGGACGTAGGTCAAGTTGATCGAACCACGTTAAATTTGTGCCTCCTTTATTTTCTCAACTTATTGTTATTATCATCTTTGTTATCGTCTTCAAACGATTACCTTATTTAATTCCGCACTATCTGTGATTCTCGATCCTAACAAATTGGTATCAGAGAGAGGTTAATCTCGATTTTATCTTAGTAGTCACCATGACGATTACAAAGATTTATGTTGAGAAATTTGACCGAAGTGCAAACTTTGGTATGTGGCAATTGAAAATGGAAGCTATCCTAGTTCAAGATGGTTCAGATATCGCACTACAAGAAAAGAAGAAAATTTCAAAAAAAAATGACAGTCGAGGAATTTGATAGCCTTGATGAAAAGGCGAGATCTAGTATTATACTAAATCTCTCTGATGATGTATTACGTGAAGTAGCTTCGGAAACCACTATCAAAGACATGTGGAAAAAATTGAAAAGCCTGTATATTACAGGTGTTGCTACTGTTTTGTAACACCCCGAAATCAGGTCCCGAGACGTCACACGGTGCTTAGGGTCACAAGTGACCCCAAGCTAACCCTTCTACTGGCATAACTCATAAGCAACTGAATAAAAATACAAATCCATACAAATCAACAGAAATTAACTCTTTTCTGAATCTGATCGATACAAAAATGGAATTTTACAAGATTACAATTCCGCCTTTACAACCAGAATTGAAACAAAATACATCAACTTCTACTGACTGTCTATGAAGCCTCTACTAGTACTGACTGTAGGTAGCCGGGTCATGACTCCCGACTACCCCAACTCAATACGACTGAATAAAGAAAATACAACACTATAAACTCTGCATAACTAACCCAAGCCCTTGAATAAAAAAGACTCATCACCTGCTGACTGGATACCACGAACTGACTGGATCCGAAGGTGCAACTATACCTTGTACCTACATTCCGAGAAAATGTAGCCCACATACGAATATGTGGGTCAGTACCATGGAAAAATACCGAGCATATGGGGGTGTATGCAGTTGTATAAACATCATCATCATAAATATTTATAAGAAATATGCAGGATGTATGAAAGACTCACATAGCCCGAAGAAAATCATCATAATCATGAGAGGATGAAATAAGTATAATAGCACATGTGAGTCATCATATAATTTGTCAATCATTTTCAGTTCATCAAGAATATCAATTCTCATAATGTAAATATCATTTAAATCTTTCGAAAGAATAACTTTCACGATTCCACTTTCAAATTACTTCACCGTTCACCATAGACACAAGGAAACACATACACACTTTGGGAGATCCTATAACCGACATAAACCATGTGAGCTACATGGAGTCCAACGTACAACCCACGTTGGGGAGAGTCGTCCTATCCTTGCCATCGGAGTAGGACTATTGATATCAAATCCACACAAACTAGTGATCACTATATAAATCAGCCTCAGGCTCACTCCTACGGGGGCACGTAGTTCTAGGGAAGTAAGGTCGCTTTATACCTCCCACTCGGTGCTAAAGATTTCTTCCGTACTTAGCTCAGATCATTTCAAAGACAATCCACAACAAAACAATTTCAGTAATATATAAATATACATCGGGAGCCATCATGCTTCCCATCTATCAAAATCAACCACGTTGTGGATTTCTTTCACACTCGAGTTCAAAACAACTCCATTAAGACCAAAAGGTCAAATCATTGAAAATATCTCAAATATTCAACATCAACGTGCTTATAACACACACTTTCTCAAAAAAATACAATTTCCAATGGGGATTCACGACCCAAATATCAAAATCATGATAAATATCGTTCAAGATTCATGCTTTATATCACCACACATGTAAATTCATCTTTCAAAATCATAAACATCAAGATTTCATAATAATCATCATAAGATATGGGTTCATGCTTCAAATTCATAAAAATCAAATAAAAATCATGCCTTTGTAAAGAAAATTACTTTTGGGCACAAGAACGAAAGAGAGTTCTTGTTGAAAAACCCCACATACCTTGAATGATGAACTTTAGATCGATACTCATTTTTGAGATGTTAATCGTGCCTTTGAATGATGGTTCTTGGAGTTCTTGAACTAGGAACTTGGAATCTTGAATAAATTTGCAGAATTAATGGTGAACTTTGGAGGTTCTTGAAGTTGGATGTAGGAGCTTAGGGTTTTATTTTTGAGGGAATTTGATGAAATATAACATATAATGCTTCTAATAGGCTTTAATATAGGGTTTGGACGGATTTTGGGTGAGGGGGAATGACCAAAACGCCCCTAAAAATCAAATAATTCTCGAATCTGTCCTTTGGTGGACTGTTTTGATAGTCTGAAGTAGATCAACCATAACGTTTTACTACGATATCCAAATTGGATGAAACCAATTTCATTAGAAAGAGGACTCTCATATCTTTCCGTTGATATATGGTATCTCACCCAGATCATTGTGTACGATGAGTTATGATCGTTTGAAGTTGACCCAAAAATTCACTTTTGATAGGCTGAAGTAGATCGACCACAACTTTTTGCTCCGATAGACAAATTGGATGAAACCAATTTAATCGTAAAGAGGACTCGCAGATATTTCCGTTGATATATAGTAGATCAGCCAGATCATTATGTACAAGGAGTTATGATCGTTTAAAGTTGGAGGAAAAATACGCCATGCCTCAGTACTTTTTTCCTGCACGTTTTACTGTTCACTACTATTCACGGTTCGATCGGAATGTTCATAACTCGTCACTCAGGTGTCCGTTTTGGATGATCCACATATCGTTGGAAAGCTTATTCGATAATCTACGCAATGGTGGGTCATAATCTAAGACATTCCGCACGGAAAATTTATAATTCATTCTAGAAGATAGAACCCAACACGTTTATGCACAAAATTTCAACGAAAAATTTTCCGGGGTATTACATGTTTCAATTGCAGATGGAGACTCATCTGATTTTGACATCATGGAATTTTGAAAGCCCCTTGAGGCTTTGTGAAGAAGGTGAAGGAAAATTTACTATATTAACCAAATTTAGGCCAAGGTGGAGATTTGTAATTTGGCCTTTGTTTGTTTTCTTTGATTCACACTTGGTCATACAAAGTTGCTACCAAACACTTGGAGATCATTTGTTTGGCTTTGTCAAATTTGGTTTGCTAGTCCAACATTGCATGCAATTTGTTTTCTTGTTAAATTTGGTTGGCAAAGTAGTGTGTTGATGTCATTGATGACATCAATGTAGGTTTGTTTTCTGCCTATAAATAGAGATAACTCTACCTTTCTTCAACACATCATTTTGAGAAGAACACCAACATTTGAGAAGATGTAGTTGTGTTTGTTTTCTTCTTTATAGAGAGTATTTGTGAGAGAGTTGTGTTGGAAAATACTTTGAGTGAACCTCTTCTTTGGAGTGATATTTGTGAGGTTATTCTTTTGGCTATTTGGAATATTAGCATATTTAATTACTCTAATTTGTACTCTTTTTTATGTTCCATTGACATTTTTAGTAAAGTTGTTCGTCCTTTTGGTTGTGGACGTAGGTCAAGTTGATCGAACCACGTTAAATTTGTGCCTCCTTTATTTTCTCAACTTATCTTTATTATCGTCTTTGTTATCGTCTTCAAACGATTACTTTATTTAATTCCGCACTATCCAGGATTCTCGATCCTAACATGTTTAATCAATTTGGGGTATGGAAGTAATTGATAATTGGTTTAATCAATTTGGTGTAGGTAAATCTGAATGTTGCAGTTACCCCTTGGGGTCTTCGAGTTATTCGATTTCAAATACGTAAGCTATATTTTATGTTATTTTCATTATATTTGTCTACGTTTTGTTCTTGTATATTTTGGCATTTTTCTATGTAGGTGACATTTCTGAATCTCCATTTGGTAGCATGAGGCTTACGACCAAGTCAATGTTATTTTCATTATATTTGTCTACGTTTTATTCTTATATATAGAGTAGAGATAAATAGAGTAGTAATAAATAGAGATAATACATAAAAAAAATTCTAAACTTGTCCTCCCAACTCACTTTACCACTTAAATTTAACTTTCGTTTATTTACCCTCCTTAACAACTTTCAAGTGAATTATTTTCACACCTCAAAACTGAAGCCCACTCTCACAACAGAGAGTGGGTTACACACGCGTCATATCAGTGTCAAATCAGTGCCACATCAGTGCCAGGTCATTGCCACGTAAGAAATTAGGCTTTTTAAAAAAAAATATTCCACACATATACTATTTTTATGCATTTTTGTTTTAAAAAGCAAAAAATATATATATATATATATATATATATTAAAATAGTACATATATATATATATATTTAAATATACATAAAATATTTTAAATTTTAAAAATAACCCCACCCCCCATTTTCCATCTTCTTCATAACCCCCCATCCCCTCCCTCCCCCCCCCCCCCCGCTCCCGTCCACCGCCACACCTGCACACACCCTCATCCACCTCCGTCTATCCCCCACAGCCACACCTGCACACACACGTCATATTTTTCGATGAATTTTCGCCGGAAAACTCCATTACCACCATAAAAAAAAATCATAAAACACTACAACATTTTTGGCCTACGGCCACTCTTGTAAAGCGTGGCCTAAAATAGCAGAAAGTGTGGCCTTTGATCAAAGGCTACACTTTTGGACTTTAGGCAACACTTTTTGGGGGGTGGCCTAAAGAGGCGTAACCTTTGATCAAAGGCCACGCTTTTCAAGTGTTGCCATATCAGCTACACTTAAAAAGCGTGGCCATTAAGGTATAAAGGTCACGCTTTGTAGCTTATCATTGTCAACACTTTTATTTGATAAAGCTATACTTACAAGTGTTGCCTTTGTTTTGGTATTGGGCACACTTCACAAGCGTAGCCTTTTGTAGCACCTCTACAACAACAACACTTAAAAAATGTTCTTTGTTTTACTATTGGGCACGTTTCAGAAGCGTAGCCTTTTGTAGCATCTCTATAACAACACTTAAAAAGTATGGTCTTTACTTTCTTAAGGCCACACTTTTGAAGTGTAGCCATTAATACCTTCTCTAAAGCAACATCTACAAAGTGCTGCCTTTGCTAATTTGCACATACACATCTAAATAAGTCGCACAATATATATCTCTGCTCCCAATGACCACACGTTTAAAACATAGCATTCTTGTTTATTTTATATGATCATTATTTACTACAAATTTTGATTGAAAAATACAATTATATTCTCATACATCCACTAGTCATATTATTCTATTTAGATTGTCTCAAAACACTATGTTAGATAAAAATAACTCAAAAATTATAGTACACACAAATTTTCATCACCCTTCGAGAAATAGACTGACTCCATGCTTAATCTAGGCTTTCCAACGTCCTCGATCACAATATACATTATTATTCATATCCTTGATGATTTGTGAGTTGAACTATGATCTTCTCTAGTTGAATAACATACTATGTTGTTGTATATAACATAAACAGATCCACCTAATGTTTCCTTTAAAAACCACCTTTACCTGCATTTCATAAGAAAATAACTATAATTAAGTAAAGAATGGAAAAATGAACCAGAAAAGAAAAATTACTATATTTGAATAGAAAATGTGACCTGAAAAAATACCAAGTGTACTCCCATAAACTAGGGTCTGGGGAGGTCAGAGTGAACGCAGACCTTACCCCAACCCTCAAAGGTAGCGAGGTTGTTTTCGATAGACCTAAGATAAACTGATCCATATTCCCAAGCTATTGTTTCATTTTTGTTATGAACGTAACTTTAACATACTGCCACAAATAGAATTACTGCATTTAGAAGTCTCATCTCACCAATGTCTAACATGTGGGAACTCTAATATAAAAATATGCTAACCTTTAATGCCTAGTATAGACATGGAGTAACTCAAGTCCACTGACCTTTATATTGATGTCTCTTATCCGCACCAGCATTCTGCTTTGCCTGGAGTCTTGACTGCAAGAAAGAAAAACACTATTATGTAGAAAAAATCAACTGTTGGATTGTGGTCCAAACGCCGCATGATCAGAACTTAATTGGACCCAATTGCAGGCCACATATATTTAATTTTAAGAGTTTATTTAAGAATTTAAGTTGAGAGCAGGTGTTTAATTTCAAAAATAAGAGCAGGTGTTTTCGAGAGTTTATTTAAGTGTCTCAGTTCCTAGCAGAACAAGTTGTCTACGTTTTCTAGTAGCATATACCGATGATATGTGTCTAGAATACTTAGAATTTTGCACTAGAAAGCTATACATGCAACAATGAACTTAAAAAGTTCTTCTGTGAGCAGAATTTACCTGCTTCCTGAGAGCCTGTTGAACATAAAAGAAGCAGTTAACGACACTTCCACAACTAGCATAAACCTCAATCTAAAAAAGAGTGCAGTTTACCTCGACTAGAACAGTTTTATTTTCATTAACAGCTATTTTTCGTGCCTCCTGGACAGCGGTGAAAACAGCAAGAGCATCATTACCATCCACACAAATACTACGAATTCCATAGCCTGTCCTTTGGTAACAACACCATCACCTAAGTAATAACCATAAATAGATGTCATTGTCAGTAGCCAACTACATAATTATAAGGTTGTTTCCTAATATAAGATTTTAAGGTTAACCGATGGCCGTTAAGGTTATAAGGTTGTTTATTAAACGATGTCCGCTAATTTTTATGTATAGATTAGACTTTAAACTCCTAAAACAAATATATATCCTTGTAAGATGACCAGGTACAACTTTCAATACCTATCTGTTGTTCTTTAATAAGCATCCAAGTGGTTACTTAAAGATACAGAAAAACCAAAGTAGCTTTCACTTGACCAGCTACTACTTACATCCAAACCAATATAAACGGAGCTATAAAATCTATCAAGCTATCCATGTCATTTACATATAGCACATTTCCTTGTCAACTTTAAATTTAATCAGGAAAATAAAAAAAGTAATTGCAGTTCATCAAAAGAAATGACAAAGTACCCAGCGGTGTTTCTTCCAACTCATCTAAGCTACTAAGTACTAATAAGTTTTTAAAAGTTGATGACTGACCCAGCTAGGTGTGCCTTTACTATTTTAGCCTTCAAGGTATACATTCATCCTCTAAGGAGCAAGAAGTCTATGCAGACCTTACTCCTACAGCGTGGAGGTAGAGAGATTATTTTCCATATACCCCCCAGCTCAAGTAAATAAAATCTTCCAATAGTGAGATGACCATTTTTTCAGTAACAGATTATGCTCAACTATTGTAACCATTTTGTCATTGAACTTTCTAGAAACAAATCATCCCTTGACACATTTTTTCTCTACTTTAGCCTATTTTCATGGATTTCTCTTGACCTAGATTGTTTTTAGCTCAGTGAAAGGATCCACTGGAAATGGTAGGAGTGCTAATATTATAGCAAGGATGGAACTTGAATTTGTGAACTTGTAGAGACCATTGGAAACTTGAGAATACACAAAGTTTAAAACATATCTTTGTCAAACAATAATATTTGTTTGCATGGAGTGTGTGCGTGGGTCTATCCATATATTTTAAAAGTAAATACTTCTAATGATTATAGTGTGAGCTATATGGTCACAAACTCTGAAAAGTTAACCAAATCAAGAGTGAGAACATGTCAAACTCGACCAAATGAACAGATATTGTTTCCAAAACAAGTAAAAAGGAAAAAGATAACACATCAATTATAAGACAAACTTGCGCACACACAACAACTGCATTTTAGAAGTCATTAAATATATGCAGTTGTTAAGCTTCCACCAAAGTCTGAATAAAATTATATTTTGACAAAAAATGTTGATGTTATCCAAATGGCATATCATTGTTAGACAAAACTAGGTTGTTAACTAGTATTCAATTAGGTACAGTCCTCAATCAGCATTTAAGCCCATTAATCATGTCAATTAGATAAAAAAACTCAGAATAACTGCATATAATGGAGGAAAAGGAAAGTCATAAATGTTATCAAGATAATTCCAGTCATAACAGGAATGAGAGTCAGTAGGAAGTGACAAACCTTCTTTTCAAGTCTCTCTCTTTCGAATGCAAATTGCATAATTAGATCAGTTATCAATTTACTTCGGAAGTTAATATCTCAGGCAGTAACCTTCTTTGTTTCTTCAGCTTTGCGTAACAATGCCTCCAAACATGCCAACCTACTCCTTGCAAAAGTTAATTCTTCACTGAGATCTGCATTAGATTCTGACAAGATAATTCACTTATCTTCAGCACTCTCCATCAAACTTTCTGCTTTTGAAACTTTTAATTTTAGATCTTCAATCAAGTCTTCCATGTCTTTGGTTGTAGAATTCAACATGATCTACTTCTCTTGACTAGCTTCGGCAGATGCAACTGCATGCTGAAGTCGATGCTCAGAGTCCCTCATACTTTTGTTCGTAGATGCAATATAATTGGACAGCTGGAACTCAGAGTCCCCCAACAGTTTTTCAAGAGATTTAACTTAAATGTGCCATCTGGAGTTGACCCCAAGTAGTTCTTTTGAAATTCTTGAGAAGACTTCATCAGCATTCTCTCCCTCAAACAACCTTTGCCAAGAATCTTCAATTTCTTCCTCCATGCGGAGAGCTTCTTGCTGCAACCAGATTTATAATTCTTCTTCAACTTGTCAAGATTCATTAAGCTTCTTCTCAAGATATAACTCTCTTGCCAAAGACTTCTCCAGCATTCGCAGAATGTGTCTCTGCTGCTCAACAATCTGCATTTTTATCTGTCTTTAGAGTTAAAACTGCAGCACCGTTAAATTAGTCTGTTGCCTCGCCATCTTGCGAATTATAATCAGTACAAATTATGTATTTCAAATCAATAGTCTAAAATTTGTTACTAAACAGATTAAACTTATGAATATATCAAAACTCCCCCCACAAAGTGGCATCTAGGAAGGGTAGAGTGTACAAAGACCTTACACCTATCAAAGTAGAGAGTTTTTTTCCATAGACCCTCGTTTGAAGGAAAGATCATCCAATGCAGAAGAAATAACAAATGCACAAGAAAAATTAGTTTGATAAATTAAGGAACTTAGTGAAAACTAAACAACACCAACAGTATGTCCAATCATGATGCTTCAAAAAGACATAATGGTCAATAGCTGCAGAACCAAATGAGGACTTACTGGATGTCTACAATCAGCAGCGATAGCAAAAATTGTGTCATCTCTTTGTGCTTTTGGTTCTTAATTTCTTTGATCTCTGTCATAGAGGCTGTCAACCAGAACATGAAAAGTAATACTTGAGCTCCATTCTTCTAAGTTTCTAGGACTCTCCAAAAATATTGCCGCACCTGTGTCGGATCCTTCAAAAATACACTATTTTTGAAGGATCCGACAAGCACCCATAGACATGTGAAGAGTCGAGCAACTTAGCCTTTCTTTCAAACACAAGTGGCGTTTGGATAGAAACTGGTTAATTTTAGACGACATGGGAGTAAAAAGGCAGTTAACGTACAAAGCTCAAGAATAAAAGAGATATGGCACAACAATATCAGAACTAAATCTTTCTTATAGCATTGACTAAATTCACCAAGAACAGAAAACGTTCAACTCATACCAAAAAACCACCAATTTGATTTATACATCATAATAACTTTCTATAGAAGGATCAAGTGAAATGTTAGTCAAATGACCTACTTCTTAGTGCTCTTCTTCTTGGAATCGGAGTTAGCAGACACTGGTTTGGGATGCTTTTAAGTCAAATGTAATTGATACATCATTATAATTTTCTACAGAAGGACCAAGTGTAACGTTAGCAAATGACCTACTTCTTAGTGTTCTTCTTGGAACTGGAGTGAGAAGACACTGGTTTGGGATGCTTTTCAGCCAAACTTGGGTCCAACCAATTGAGAGGATTGTGATTTAACACAGGCTAGTTGGGTATGGTTACAAGGGCCATAAAGACAACACCACCAGCATACGTTTACAACATAGTTTGGAACGAGCCTAACACATAGCCTATGAGGAATACTACCACAGCAAAGCTCATAAGAAGTATATGCATCAATTGTTGCACTAGCTTTTATCCTTGCAAATCCATCTACAATAGACGACAAAAAGACAACAAAAAAAACTGCACATTATCGCAAAATAGATAGAATAGAAGTAATTTATATTTATACTGAATCAACCAATCCAATTAACTATCATGTAGTCCAAACTTTAGCGCCATTGGTCGGATCCTCAAAAATTCCCCCGGAGTCTGTCAGATCTTCCAAAAATTACACATTTTTTAAGATCAGAGCAACATAGCTCCAGCAGAACAAGAATTACTAAAACTCAAATCTATCTTCCATTAAAAAGCACTTATAATTAACCCACTAAAACTCCTACCTTCACTATATTATTGGTTGATATGCTAATAGAGTTGAGCTGAAGTTAAACGAACTTTGACGATTTTGGAAATAAATCTTCCATGGATTCGATGGATTTGAGGAGAAATTTGGGCAAAGAGCTGAGGGTTTTTGTGAGCTTTGAGATCTGTGAGATAATTGAAAAAAGAGATCAATATATTTTATTAAATATTTTCTTTACTCATTTATTTTTTGCTAATAATTAATTGGAGGGAGAGTGAAAAATTTGTAATGAAAATTTAGGCTACATTTTTAAAATGTTGTCTTTAGAATTATAATAATGCCACACTTAAAAGTGTAGTCATATGTGTAAATAAGAGTTGCCAATTCTATTAACATTTGACAACGCTTATAAAGTGTGGCCTATACCATTAAACACCACACTTTCTAAGCGTCGTAAAAATTAATGTGGCCAAAAGCTAAAAGTTTAGGCTACGCTTTAAAAGCGTGATCTTAAATAGTATAGGCCACACGTTACAAGTGTGGTCTAGATTTAGTGTGGCCAAAGACAAAAATGTTGTAGTGAAATAGTGATAAAAAAAACTCAACCACTTCGTAAATTTGATCAAATCAACACCAAATTCTCTAAAATCAACAATCAAACATTCAAAGCATATCAATTTTTTAATTTTCAAATTCAATTTCATTTTTCTTTTTATTGGGAATGAAGGAGGAGAAATTGGAGGTAGGGGTGTGATTTGGTAATTGGAGAAGTAATTGGGGTTAGATTTTGGAGGAGGGGGTGCTGGTGGTGGTGGCTGGCGGGTTTGGGAGGAGATTAAGATGGGGGATGGGGGGTTAAAAGAAGAAGGAGAGAAATTTTTTTTATTATTATTATATATATATATATATTAGTATATTTTTAAAAAAAATTATTGTTCACACATTACTTTATAAAAAAAAAAAATGCCGCGTCAACATAAGGGGGGGAAAAATAAATTAGATGAAAGATGTTAAGGGGGTTAAATAATTATTCGTAAAGTTTAAGTGGTAAAGTGAGTTGGAAGGACAAGTTTAGAGGGGTTTTGATGTATTATCTCTAATAAATACTTTCTCCGTCCCATTTTACTCGTCCCAAATTGGGATGACATAGCTATTAAGAAAAATAATAAATAACATGGCTAGTTTATCATAGTACCCTTATTAAATGATGTTTACATTTTAATTTTAAAAAATAATAATTAATGCAAAGGGTAAAATATGGAAAAAAAAAATTGTCTTGTCTTGATAAGTAAAAAAAGACAAGTAAAATGGGACACCAAATTAGGAAATTTGGGACGGGTAAAATGTGACGGAGGGAGTAAGTAGCTAGTGACTGGGTCAATACAATTTGCCATTTGTGCATTTGCTTCATCATTTATCTGATTGATTAATTATTGTTGCTTCAGAGACACCAATTCTTTAATGCCAAGATTCTCTTTTTCTTTTCTTCACATGATTTGTGTAGTCCAGACTGGCTATAAACACTCTTAACCAACATTCCCTTTTTAATTATTTACATTATGGCTTGCTAAATACACTTGTCAGACAGTTACAGAGACACATGGACCCAAAACTGATTAATTGAATCTCATTTTATCAAAAATTTAGATTCAGTGCTAGTGATTTTTACCTTGTTATATAAGTTGGTCATTGATTATGGCGAAGAAGTCTAACTAAAATGAAGAATATGTTATTCTTAGTGATATATCTAACTTTATCTATTTTTGTTGCACTTGTCTTCTTAAAAGTGGAAAGTCCTCAAATATAAAATTAAATCCCCAAAATATTCATTAAAAATTGATATACCTCTTTACCCTTCAAGAAATACAGTGATTAACTTATTAGAATTTTACAAAACTATATATTTTTTAAAAGAAGGGACTCATAACAACCAAAGTCTTTTCTTTTTTTTTTGCTTCAGAAGGAACTTTATTATTAAAACATTGAAATTTAAAAGTTATTACAGACAGAAATCGCCCGGGTAGAACCCAGGCTTTGAGTATCTTTGAAGAGTTCTTGCAAAATAAAAAGCGATGGAGAAATAAAAGTTATTCAACTATTATTCATGCATTGCAATTGAGTCTTGCCAACGCTGCCAACTTATCCGCTACACCATTTGCTTCTCTGTAGATATGGTGGATTTCAGGTTCTTTTAATATTTTAATGATGGACCTGCAATCAGAAATCATGTGTGAGTGGTCTTCATTTGTTGAGTTTAAAAGTTGAATGAGTACCGGGGATTCCGTTTCCACAATAAGAGGAGTCAAGTTCTTTTCAAAGGCTAAACGTAGGTCATTATACATAGCCAAAGTTTCCATTAATAAAGCCGATGTGGCCATATGTGCAAAAGTCGTTCCAGTTATACAAGTTCCATCGTGATTTCTGATAATCCCTCCTCCGCCCCCAAGGTTGTTTGTAGGATCATATGCACCATCAATGTTAAGCTTATAATAACCCGGCAGAGGCGCGATCCATTTGACATTTATGATGTGAGTGGTGCGTTGATTTTTTAAATTATTTTTCTTATGCCCAAGGTGGAAGTATTCAATAGCATCCAATTCAATTTTTTGGGTAGTTAGTTGGTTGGTCGTATTTTAAAAGAGTCAATCGTTTCTATTTTTCCAAATGGACCATAGGATTAAAGAGGTTAAAACTAAGAAAGATGTGGGGATGTTACCACAAAGTTTGATGGTATTATTTGAGTAACATAGATTCTTGATGTCGCGTATGAAATGGTTCTCAGGCGGAGAAAAACCGAAGTGGTTCCAAATTTCTTTGGCTTTGGGACAAGTTAGTAAAGCATGTATACGGTTCTCCGTTACAGTGGTGCATGAACGGCAAAAGCTTGTCGGGATTATATTTCGCTTACTAAGGATTTCCGCTGTTGGAAGCTTGTCTAAAGTAGTAAGCCACAAGAAGATTTTTATCTTGTTATGAGTGATTACTTTCCAAACCCAAGGGTTAGAAGGAGTGCTATTCGGAAGAGTTGTGGTTGATGATTTTAGAAAGAGCATATAAGTTGAAGAAGTGGTGAATGTACCTTGAAAGGAAAGATTCCTGAGAAATTTGTCCCTTTTTGGCTCTATTTGCTGGATATAAATATTAAGGATAAGTTTCAAAATATCCGGCGTTAATTGAAAAGATAACCAGATGTATCCCACGAACCATTAAAGATTATTTCTGAGAGAGTTTTTTTAATGTCGGATTGTGTTAGGGGTCCCTGGATGAGCTCACAAAGGTTAATATTGTTGTGGAACCATCTATCCTCCCACAGATTAATGTTATTACCATTTCCCACATTCCACGAGATACCCTTAGAGAAAACCTTTTGGTTTTTACTAAGACTCTTCCAAATATAGGAATCAGTAGTAATGTGTTGAATTTGGTTGCCAGCGATTCTGTTTTTATACTTATTTTGGAGGATTTTGACCCATAATTGGAAAGTATTTTTAAGAAATCTCCAGTTAAGGCTTGAAATCAGGGCTGAATTTTTTCCCTCGGAGAGTTATGAGGTTCCAATTTGCATGGTGAATTTTTTTTTATTTTGATCGGTTGTACCTCAAAGAAAATTTCGTTGGATACGGTCGATGTGGTGGGTTGTTTTGGAAGGAAGTAAGTTAACTTGCATTGCGTAAATGGGGATAGATGCGAGAACCGATTTTATAAGGGTTGTTCTTCCCGCCTTATTAAGCATTTTGGTCTTCCAACCCTTGAGTTTGTTATTCATCCTATCAATTATGAACTGATAAACTTTTGGCTTCTTCCACTTCTAAACTTAAACGTTCCCATGATATAGTGCAACTCCAAAACCTTCTTAACTTAATTCCTTTTTAACTACCCCTATTAAAGTCCCCTAGTTAGGTTTAATTTACAAAGAAGCAAATGAATGTTGAGGACTAAATAGTGGGTTAATTTAAATTCCTTTAATTAAAAACTCAATGGTCTTTATTTTCATTACTTCTGCAACATTTTATTATCTTAAGTTATAAAATAATTAGTAGTCATATTCATACATTATTTGGTATTTCATGTAGTCCTATAAATAAACATTATAAGATTTTGTATAGATGATCACATAAGTTTTTTAATGTATTTGTTGTTTATTATATTCATGTTCTAATTTCACTCTAAGACTAAGATGAGGGCTATTGTAAGGTGGCTTGTGGAGTGAATGTTCTCAAAGTTTGAATGATTGTATATTTATTTTGTATTTTTTTTTATTTTTAAATAATAAAGATTATAAAAATGATATTACATTATTTATTTATTTATTTATTTATTTTTATATGTTTTCTCTATTATTTATTTTTATCTTGTATTTATATGAATTTCGCTAATCATCGTAAATTCATAATTTCTTTAGATTCAAAATAATACTTATGATTTTGTTCAAAATATGCTAACCACCAACTTTTGTAATCGTGCAAAGCTAATTGATATTTTTAACTTGTGCTGGTAATGGTTGTGTTTCAGGCATGAGGGATGACATAATCATGATTCTTGCATGCACCACAGTTTTTTGAGAAACAGCTGATGTCGTCACCGATCCAAAGTTATTGTGATTCGAAACTCGTTAAATTTGATGCAGATTAAATATAATTATGAATTTATGGGATATTCAGGATGCCTGAAATATTTTGTTCTTTACATAGGCATTTTTAGGGTTGGGGTAGATTAGCCTCCAAGCTAGATTTAGGATAAAATAATCTTCAAAAACTCTAACAGAAATTATTTTTTTCGATTTCTACATGTGCCACTGTCGTGAATGGAAGGCGTGTCACCTTGGTCTATTATTGCCAATCTTTTGTACCTTCTCACCAGGAAATTTGTGCTCTTATTTTCATATTCAAATCATTTCAGTCTCGCTTTACGTGTCCAAAAGTTCAAACATTAATAATAATAACATACCCCGTAAATCTCACAAGAGGATCAGTGTATGCAGACCATACCTTTCCTTCACGATTTCCAAATCTTTCCCCCCCTTACTTCGAATTCTCACCCAAAATGATAAAATCAAAATTGAAGATAGAACAAATGCTTGATTTGAAATTCTAATACTAAAAAAACTTCGCGATCAGTTATAATTAACATTTATGCAGATTTGAGACAAGGAAATTAAATTCACCATCGCAAATTTCTGGTTCAAAACTAGTTCAACTAAGTGATTAAAAAAATATATTGCTTAGTAGTTTGTGATCAGGTTGAGATTAGGCGAAAAGAAAGTTACAATAGACATTTAAACAAACAAATGTAAATTTAGCTTAAAGACAAATTGCTCATTTAATTTATTTATATATAAAGAACCCCATGAACAAAGTATTCCGCGTTAGCAAAGTTTGAAAAAAAATACTATATATTCCTTTACTGGGACTTGGACCATGGTCTCACGGGCGAGAGCTGAGAATTCGAACCAACTATACTACAATGGATTTGCCCAAACCACTTGCAACATTATATTTATAGTAAGTACTATCTACAAATCAAAAAGGTCAAATTTCTTCGCTTTCGCTTGGAGCGGCTCACCCCCTTGTCACTTAAAAAATAGGTTTGGTTTGGGTATAGCAGAACTTGAACCTACGACCATTAGGTTAAACACCCAATGCTTTACTAATTGAGCTATACACCCAAAAAAAAAATGTAGTAGTAAATAAGGATTGAAACGGAAAAGAGGCCGGCCCTCCTTCCTCTCATCATATTAAAGGAGTGCGGATTTGTAAGAGGCTTGTACTGCAGAGCAAGCGAAAGAAAACGTAAAGCTGTAGGTTAGCACCCTGACAAGAAAAGGGATGCTCTAAGGCGCATCGATTCGCGCAGCTACTATGCCCATGCTTCTTGCCCCTTATTTCAAACTCAATGTACTATTCTCCATTACACTTTGGATCTATAATATTTTTCCAACTATTGGGAAAAAAGACTTGTAATAACCCTTACCATTAACGAAGGTCTCACCTGAGAGTAAATTTTAAATCATAATCAAAAGTTGGAAGGATAAATTAGGATCATTTTTCTCGAAGAATTTGGATACATGAAATTCATCCAGTTCGCATTATAGCTTTGCTAATTGCAAAGGAAAAACCGCAAGCCTTAAATTATAATGAAGGATAGAGTTAAATTGTTTTAAATAGTAAAAGAGCAATTTAGTCATTTTCCCCAGAAAGCCTTAAAAGTAAAAGCCTAATGACAAGAAGATCATCAACTATCATGTCTCATGAAGAGAGTTAGGAACTTATGTCCCTGCTTAGTTATATACTTATGTCAATATTATTTGTAATTATTCCACTATAATACACTAGATTTTCATGATCGGACTCAGAGTTTATACAAATCAATAATTAGGATATATATATATATATATATATATATATAATTGTAGGGGCCACACAGATACAGAACCTCGTATTACAATTTATGACATAGGCTCGATTAATTGAACTCACCTAGCCTTGATCACTCTCGAAAAGAGAAATGTGACAATTATTTTGGAACCACAAGAAAATATTTGTTGTACAGTATTCAATAATTAAACATCGATAAAATAAAACGCTAATTATTGGCAACAAGAATAATAGACTTTAATTGATGAATATATTTGAAACAAACCACATCAAAATACTTCAAACTCTAATTGTATACATACATATATATAGGAATTAATGTATGCACACACTCACCCTTTCCTAATCCTTGTGAAATCATACCACATCCATTATTGTTGAAGAATCATTATATTGAGGAGGATTTGGTGCCGGATGTATCTGCGTTGATTCTTGACATCGAAAAATACGTCTCATAAATCTTGATAACCATAAAAATTCACTCTGACTAACTATAAATACGAGGAAATAAAATACAGCAGCACACAAACAACACATAGATAGCAAGAAAAAGAAATCGTCCTTTAAAGGAATCCTTCTTCGACCACTAAAAAGAGAGGTCATCAACAAGACAATCCCATCTATTGCAAACAAGACGGCATTGAGCAGAAGAAAACCAGGGCCAATAACAGCATCATCATTATTGTCACTTGGATTGAAAACACAACATGGAATTGCAACCTCCTCTTCCATGAGAATACCGAATTTGAATTTTATGATTGATGAATACTAATGTTTTAAAAAGAATGACATCAGGGGTATATATATTGTTAGGGTTTGTTTGATTTCTTGTCTTATTTGGATTCTTTACAAGTATTTTAATCCAAAAAGGACACAATATACTAAATTAACTTCACGATTAACATTTATGCAGATTTGAGACAAGGAAATTAAATTCACGATAACAAATTTCTGGTCCAAAACTAGTTCATCTAAGTGATTAAAAATATATATTGCTTACGTACTAGTTTGTGATCAGGTTGAGAGTAGGCAAAAAGAAAGTTATAGACATATTTGAACAAACAAATGTACATTTAGCTTAAAAGATAAATTGATCATTTATTTATCTATATCTATATCTATAATATATCTCTCTCTCTCCATATATATATATATATATATTAAAAGTGTGAAGACCTTAGAAAAGTGAATTGGACAAAATCGTCCTTTTGACTATTTATTCCTAATATTTAAGAGTTGAAAATTAATTAAATGTATTTATGGTAAAAAAAATTCCTTATTAAAAGACATCACAATTTTTATATCTTTTTCTAATTTAAGAATTGAAAATTAATTAAATATATTTATAGTAAAACATTTCCTTATTAGAAGTCATCAAAATTAATGACAGCTGATACTTTTTATATTTTAAGAACTCTAAATCAACTAAATTTGATTTTAAGAAGATTTGAAAAATCTAAAAATAAATATAAAACTGTTAGAATAAGAAAAAAATTGAAGTTCCAGATTTTTAAATGTTGTAAGTACGTAATAGAATGTAATCAATAAATTTGTAAAGATTTATCTTTAAAAATAACAATGATTTTAAATATATATATATATATATATAAATAATCGTAACACAAATATGGTTTAAATTAGTGCATCTCTCTTAGCCTGTGGCAACAAGGAAAAGAGGTACGCAAACGCAAAAGTGATGATCCATCAACCAATTGGAATTGGAAAACATATATGTGTATATGTTTAGGTGTGAAAGATTTTTTTAAAAAGTGATTTGAATTTTTACACTTTATTAAAAATCTCGGCAATAGATAAAATTATTTAATTTCAAATAATCAAATATTACACGTGCGAGGCACGTGTGATTAAACTAGTATATATAGAGAGAGAGAACAAAGTATTCTGCATTAGCAGGGGAATTACTTGTTGGTGAGGGTTCGATTCCCCCACATTGTAATCCCCTCCCCCATTTTCCTTCTCCTACACCCAATTTCAAAAAAAAAAAAAAAAAAAGTATTCTGCATTAGCAAAGTTTCGAAAAAATGAGCTGAGTATCCTAAACAACTAGACTACAGTGGATTTGTCCATACCACTTGCAACATTATATTTATAGTAAGTATTATCTATAAATCAGAAAGGTCAAATTTCTTCGCTTTCGCTAGGAGCGGCTCACTCCCTTGTCACTTAAAAAGGGCAAAGTCGCCGAAGCAAGTCCGACAGTCCAAAGAGTCATCTTCGAAGACTACTATGCATAGTAGAGTGTAAGATAGGTTTGGATATAGCAGAACTTGACCCTACGATCATTAGGTTAAACGCCCAATACTTTACCAATTGAGCTATACACCAACCTAATATTCCATAACAGAAATGTAACAACAGAAGCGATCATCTACCAACTAAAGATAGAACTCTGCATTAGAGTCCATGGG
Source organism: Capsicum pubescens (assembly GCA_030864215.1). NCBI lineage: Eukaryota > Viridiplantae > Streptophyta > Magnoliopsida > Solanales > Solanaceae > Capsicum > Capsicum pubescens. Next base: position 5,656,943 of record CM061541.1, on the reverse strand, counting down.
AATAGGAAACTTGCAGACTACGTCGGAAAATTAATATAGCTGCAAAGTATTCTAAGAGATTGAGTTTGGATAGGAGTGTTATTGTATTAGAGCCTAGAGGTAGTTGTGAGAAGGGGAACAAAGGTTTTGACCCCTTAGCTTTGTAATGACCTTTCTTGGTAATTAATATAATTCTTTAATTGCCAAAAAAAACAAAAAAAACTAAGGATTTAACTTTAAAAATAAAGAAAGATTTTAAATATAGAAAAAGAAATAGTCTCACTACAAGCAAGGAAAACAGGTAGACGTACTGCATGATAAACGCAAAAGTGACGATCCATTAACCACTTGAAACTTTTGATGGTAAAATATATATGTGCTTACAATAAAATTTATGTTTTAAACTTTTTGCACTTTATTAAAAATCTTCGTAATAGACAAAATCGTCTAATTTTAAATAATCAACGTTACACGTGCGAGGCACGTGCGGTTAAACTAGTATATATATATTGATCCTAATATCTTAATGTTTTATCATATTAATATGAAAAATTTACAATTTAGCTCTAAGCTAATTAATTAAGTTACTCTCAAAAAAATAAATATGATAATTATTTAAGATGACAAGAGAATATTTGATGTACAGTAATCAAGAATTGAACGTCGACAAAATGAGACACTAATTATTGGCATTAAGAATAAGAGACATTAATTGCTGAATTTATTTGAAATGAACCACATCAAAATACTCGAAACTCTATCTATCTCTCTATTTATATATAAAAGAAACTAATGTATGCACACACTCACCTTTGCTAATCCTTGTGAAATCATACCACATCCATTATTGTTGAAGAATCGTTATATTGAGGAGGATTTGGTGCCGGATGTATCTTCGTAGCTTTTTGATATCGAAAAATACGCCTCACAAATCTAGATAACCATGAAAATTCGCTCTGAACAAGTATATATACGAGGAAATAAAATACAGCAGCACACAAACTCTTGATAGATAGCAAGAAAACGAAATCATCCTTTAAAGGAATAATCCTTGGACCACAAAAAAGAGAGATCATCAACGAGACAATCCCATCTATTGCAAACAAGACGGCAAAGAGCAGAAGAAAACCAGGACCAATAACATTATCATTATTGTCACTTGGATTGAAAACACAACATGGAGTTGCAACCTCCTCTTCCATGAGAATACCAACAGTCTAATTCAAAATTTGAATTTTATGAATTGATGAATACTAATCAATCAATATCAATATCAATATCAATACTATCCTAAAAGCATGAACTCCAAAACCTTAAAGTGAAATTACTAAAATACCCCAATTCATGAAATTACAAAAACACCCTTCATAAAAAATCCTAAATACCCTATTTATTTTATTGAAAGAAAAAAAAAACACCCGTACAAACTAAAGACATGGGGAATAATTGGCAAAGAAGAACTTTTGCAACATTATTTTGCCAAATACCCACTTAATTTCTTTTTGATTTATTTTTTAGGTTTAGGGTGTAAAAAGTGGAAAAAATGGGGCCCACACGTGGGCCAAGGGATCAATTCATCATTTATACAACTTTACAAATTTAATATAATACACCTAACCTCCTCCACTTATTCCAATATCCAAAAAAAAAAATCTCTCTCTCTCCTCTTCAATTTCCAACTCCCGCTCTCAAACAACTTCTCCCAAAAACGTCATTTTCGTACGTTCTTCGTCTGCAGCTGCTAAGGGGGCGTTGTTGCTTCGCAAGATTAGTTAAAATCGAGTTTCGATCATTTCTAGATCCATTTAAATGGTTTTTCTTTTTTCTAATCGATTGGTAGTGATGTAGGATTTTTCTTTTCGAATTTGGTGTTTTGATTTAATCGTGTTTTTTTAGCAACGAAGTGTTGAATGGTGGTATAATTGTTGTTTGAAGAGTTATTTTGACAATTTGATTTGAACAACGTCCTATTTCTGTCCGTAGACCTGCGGTCTATTCGTAGACCCGTGGTCTATGAAATGAGAATGCCCTACATATATTTTAGTTTTTAGACGTATGAAATTCTTTTAAAACATGATTGCTGAAATAGTGAAAATTGAAATATTAATAGTCAATTAGTTTGATTAGGTGCACTAGTTTGATTTTTAGCAATTGTTGTATTTTGATATTTTGCATGTTCGATTTTGATTCAATTATTGTATGTTTGTGTAGTGAACTGTTTAATGGTGGGGTGTTTGTTAATTTTTATTTTTTATTTTTTTTTGGGGGGGTGTAAGTTTCATTTGATCATTGAGTTATTTCTGCTGATAGACTTGTGGTCTATGAACTGAAAATGAGAGATTTGTTCTTTAGGTGTAGACTGTGTTGAAAATGGATAGAAAAAATGTTATTCCTAAACAGAAAGACGATACCGCTGGTAGTAGTAGAAAAAAAAGAGTTGCGGCAGTTGAAAAAGTATCAAAAAGAAAGAAAATTGATGAGTCGGTGTCCGAATCAGATTCGGAGTTAAAGGAGATAAGCGACTACGTCGATTCTAGTGAAGATGTTGTCAAGCGGAGTGTCAGTGGAGATAGTGAAGAGTGCGAGGGAAGTGGGAGTAATAGTGATGATAGGGATAATGATTCGTTGTCCGTGCCATATCTTTCAAGGTGCATTTCCGTGGAGCGGTATGACCTTCAAACAATAATTGACGAGGTCGGATATTTCCCGACAAAGATATCGGTCAGATTAAGAATGGCTGCTTATCGAGAATTTAAGCAAATTCTTGTCGACCAAGAATTGAAGAAAAGATTCAAGCGGTCCTGTTTTGGACACCTGGGAAACCTGTCGGAACATCTCAAGTTCAATGGGCAGTTGGTCCATTATTTGTTGTTGCAACGTGTTAAGAACGATAAGATGTGTCATGAGATGTGGTTCTGCATTAACAACAAGCCTGCCTGTTTTGGCTTGAAAGAGTTTTGTTTGATCACGGGGCTGAACTGCTCATCATACCCCAGTGAATCAAAAATGAAGAAGGTGTTAGCAAAGGTGGACAATTTTTATTTTAAGGTGACAAAAAATAAAAATATCACGGCGGCCAACTTGTTAAACCTGATCAGAGGGAATAAGCTGAACGAGGACCAGAAGTTCAAGTGTTATCTACTGTGGTTCTTGCACATCATGTTGCTTGCAAAAGATTCGACGAAGGTTGTCGACAAAAAACTAATTCGAATGGTCGACTCTTTAAGTTTCTTCGAGAAGTATCCGTGGGGGAAAGAGACATTTCAACTGACCATGGACTATCTGAAGAAGAAAAGTGACCTGAAGAAGCAAAAGGAAGTATTTGATGAGAAACAGAAGGCATCCTATGCTCTATTCGAATTTCCGTGGGCATTCATGGTATCTACCATAAACCCTTTAGTGAGTTTATCGTAGATTATCATTTTATTTATACTATGTCATAGACTCATAGTTATTTTTTTCACTGCTGTACTGCTTACAGATTTGGATCTATGAGGCCTTTCCTCATCTTGGAGAATTTGCTGGAATATCAATAGATGAGCCCTTACCCATCCCCCACATCCTCAGATGGCACACTTCAAAAAGCGACAAGATAATCGAAGGCGACCCATTTAAGTATAAAGGAAAAGTTACCGAGGTATGAACTTATTTTCTATAATGCAATAATAGTACCATTTTATCAAATGTTATATAATTGTTAATTGATATTTGGTAGAACGTGCACCGGTACATCATCCCTACTGTTCGTGAGACGAAGATGGATTACATGATTACGTTTGAGCCATATACGGACGAGGTGAAGAATAACGTCCTCGATGGCTTGAAGAAAGAGTTAGAAGGGGTGATTGTCCTCACTTCAAATGAGGACAGTGATGATGACGGGGATTTGGGTGGTACCCCCGTTGGAGTACACATTGGTGATGATGATTCTCCGAGCACCTCCAAAGATGCAGCGGGAACCTCATGCCCCGGGGATTTTCATAAGCGTGTGGTTGCGCTCGAAGAAGCGGTGTTGGATATTGCTGCCTATATCAAAGAGAAAAGAATGAAAAAAAAGGAAAATTATGAGCGAGGTAACTTCATTCATTAATTGATGTTGTTAATGAATATTCAGCTTTAAATATCAGTAGCACTTTGTAATATTATGAAATAGTGCATGTGCATGAATCAGAGAGGAATAAAGAAGGAGAAAAAAAGAGCAAAATAGATGAGTTGGCCGTTGTTGTGGCAGAAGAGGAAAAGAAGGATGATGAAGAAGATAAGAGCCAAGAAGAAGGTGGAAAAGTAGCAGCAGCAGCAGAAGAAGAAAAAAAAGCGGCAGCAGATGAACAAGGAGGCGCGGAAAAAGGAAAAACTATTGAAGAAGAAGCTGACAAAGAAGAAGTTGAGCAAGAAGCAGCAGGTGAACGAAAAGAAGAAGCTGAGGAAGAAACAAATGTTGAAGCTGAGGAAGAAACAGTTGTTGCAGGTGAAGTAAAGGAAACTGAAGAAGCAGCAGCTGATGCACATACTGAAAAAGAAGGAGAAGAAGGTGAGAATGAAGAAGCAGCTGTAATTGTTGAGAAAAAAAGAAGTTGAAGCTGTCCAAACAGATGTGGTCATGGACATTGTTGATGAAGTCAACAGTAACACTTGTGTTTATGAGGAACTTAGGGAAAGAGACATTTAAATGTTAAGATGTTTAATTTGTTGTTAAATGATGAGTTGTTAGGATATGACAATTTTTTTTTATTTCACAAATATGAAGTTTGAAGGATCTGGTGGTAGGATATGACAATTATTCTTTTATTTTATGAAACTTGTTATGATTCTGAGCTGAATCTGTTTCTATCAAACTGATTTGTGGCATGGAATTTGAATATGCAGAGTGTGTTCATAGTTGGTACATTGTATGCTTGATATCATAGAATGCATACTTAATATTTCATATACCGTATGCATAGTCTATCATTACCCTGCTGGTCGAATTTAAGTTGACGTGTTGTTTAATCGACTATGGTTCTATCAAAAATAGTATTTAACATTATACAAAAGTAGAACTATTATTATTTATTCAATATCACTACATCCATGTTACACTTTTCCAAAGAACGAATACTAGCATTATAGCACATAACATCATTTTTAGGACATTCTCTCTTTCTTCGACCAAAATCAATTTTTATTTTAGTTGATCCCTCTCTATTTGGGTGTCATGTAGCAATAGTTTAAAGTGATCCCTCTATTCTTCAACTTCTTTGAACAAAGTCATGAGAAAATCTTTATTTTCTTCGCATTGTTGGAGCCTTTGTAGTAGATTAAATTTTGTCAAGCCTTGAAAATTTGATGTCTCGAATCCCAGAATAAACGTTGATGGACTGGATGGAGGTGATAGCTCATCAAGCCATTTGAAAAACGAGTATGCGCCATTATCCTAGGAAAAAAAATAATTACATAACCATTAACTTAACTTTTTTAAAAAAAAACACGCACACCTCACCTTTGCAATTGCACAATTATAAAATTTTCGACCTGGATTTGAATCCGTGCGTGACGTCCTCAAGACAGCTGCATTCCCACAATGACAAATTAGAGTATTTTTAGAATTGGATGATTGAGAAGCTTGCGACATTATAGAATTTTTAAAAACAAAATAAAGTTGATGAAATAAAATAAGGAGGGATGTACACCTTATATATGAAGTAAAAAACAAAGTGTTCACACTGATGGCTTACAAAAGTAGCCGTTTTTTACCGTTGGAAAAGTAATTTTTCTCTTTTGAACTGGTGGTGACACTAAATAGACTGTCGTAAATCATGACCTATGTCAGCCATTGATTTGTATGGTTTATCATAGACTTACACCTTTATTAGTGCATCGACCGATATCCTGATTATGCGTAGACTACCGTGATCTATGTACACATCTATAGACCATCACGTGGAGGTAGTTAAAAAATGAATAATTAAATTGAAAAAAATTTAAATAGATAATAGTAACATGTTTTGGGGCTGGTGGAAGAAAATAATTAAATATAATATGATTTAAATAGATAATCACATGTTTTGGGGTCGGTGGAAGAAAACAATTACATTAAAAATGATTTAAATAGATGATCTTGGACTGGTGATGACACTTAATAGACCGTCGTAGATCATGAACTATGTCATTCATCGATCAGTATAGTCTATCGTAGACTTACACGTTTATTATCGCATTGACTGATATCATGATTAGGCGTAGACCACGATGATCTATGTACAAGGTTATAGACCATCACTTGGATGTAGTTAAAAAATAATTAAATAAATGTGGTGTGGATTTCTACACATGTAAAGGAGTGTAAACAAGTCACGTAATCATATTAGAGCTTAGACAAATTAGGGAGGGTGAATTAAGAAGTGTGTGGATGGGTAGTGGTTGAATGCTCAATATCGTAAGAGTAATGTTTAAACAAAGCATAAGTATGTATATAGGATATGTATTGTATTTGATGCCTACACATTCCACATATTTCTTTCATCACCACCCCTAAATCAAAAGAGTGTGTACAATTGATAGTGGTAAAACATTTATCATCCTCAATACATACTTGTGCTTTGAGAAACATTACTCTTACAATATTGAACATTCAACCACTATCCATCCACACACTTCTTAATTCACCCTCCCTAATTTGTCTAAGCTCTAATATGATTATGTGACTTGTTTACACTCCTTAACGTGTGTAGAAATCCACACCACATTTATTTATATTTTATTTAATCATTTTTTAACTACATCCAATTGATGGTCTATAACTGTGTACATAGATCACCATGGTCTACGCATAATAATGATATCAATCGATGCAATAATAAACGTGAAAGTCTACGATATACCAGACTGATCGATGGAGGACATAGTGCATGATATACGACGGTCTATTAAGTGTCACCACCAGTCCAACATCATCTATTTATATCCCTTTTAATTAAATTATTTTCTTCCACCAACCACAAAACATGTGATTATCCATTTAAATCATATTATATTTAATTATTTTCTTCCACCAGCCCAAAATACATGTTACTATTATTTATTTAATTATTTTTTTAATTTAATAATTGTCTTTCATAATTTTCAAAATGTGTGATTATCTATTTAAATTATTTTTAATTTAATTATTTTCTTCCACCAGCCACATAACAAGTGATAATCTGTTTAAATCTTTTAAAATTAAATTATTTTTTGAAAATCTGTTATTATTTGTTTTAATTTACCCAATGATCCATCGATTCATGTAGTCTACGATCGACTAATATGTACAGTCGACGAAATACTTTGTATAAAATCTAAACATTAGATTTTACTCTTCGGGAAATTGTCAAGCCACAATACTGTAACTTGAAAAGGCAGACATATTTGATTCGAGTTTTCAAACAAGGGATCAGAACAAAGATGGAAAACACACAATGTTAAAAGAAACTGACACATAGTTGTATTAAAATTGTTCATTACATTACATAATAAAATTTACATCAAAAAGGGGAAAATGGAAGAAGCTTTCTTCTAACAAGATCCTACAAAGAAAGCTTCTTCAGCAATGAACAAATCAAAAAAACTTAAAAACATATACTAAAATAAAATATTTAAACTAAATTATGGGGATGGTGGGGGAGTGATGTAGTCAGGGCCTTCCATTCCGAGCCTTTTTAGAATTGCCCTCAAGAAACGAGCAATTCGACGGAGCTCCCGCTCCAGGTAGATGCGGTCTTGACCCAGCCCGTAGAAAAGCTGGTCCAAATCATTCCTTAGGAGGAGGAGGTCATAGTGCCTCGGAGGAACACGTCTGATGGGGCGTAGGGGTATCCTTCTTGGAGGCATTTTTTTTATTTGGGTGAAGAAGAAGAAGAAGAAGAAGAGACAATTTCTGATATTTTCGGTTTAGGGAAAACTAAAGGGTTGCGTAGAAAGAGGGCCTGTACTTATAGACCTATAGATTGCGTCCGTTCATATATCCACCCAATGGTAGGTCGACGTGTCTGACAAGAGAAAACGTTTTGTATGCGTATACCAGCTGTTTTTCCTCATGAAGAGACGTTTTGTGCAGCTTTTTAATAAATGGAAATGGGAAACAAGGGAAATAATGATTCATTGCATCGATTGGAGAGATAAGACGAGAAAATGACTAACATAACGTGTTAGATCAGCAATAATATAATCAATACATAATATTTTATAGACCATATATTATATATACCGTAAACTATAGATAGTCTATCGTAGACAAAGCTTTAGGTCGATAATAACTGAACATTAAAATCTACAGAAATGCACATTCATCCTCCAAAACAGTAGCTTCACAACTGAATCTAAAAAAAGCCTATTTATGATTTGATGCCCATTTTACACGTGGTTCTTTTGTGTCAAGATTTCTTCCATATTGAACACCTATTCCTCCTTTTGGACTTGAATGTCTAGCCGACGCCCTTAATGCATTTGACTTTCTTCCTTCTGAGTTTGGTATCGTACGGGGGTGGAGATATTTTGGTGTCTACCAATTCCTGTGGCACAGTTCATTCAGCCTCCGGAGGGACCACGTTAATTGCTTCCGAGTATGCGAGGAGGTAACTTTCAGTTTTATAAATTGGCGAAGAGTAGTCATAGATGGAGTTACCATAATCTTCGCCATCGTCGTACTTTGCTCGCAAAGATGCCATCGCGTGTTCGCACGGCATTTTCACCAAGTCAAATTTCCGACAAGAACAACTCATTTCCAAGAGATTGACCTTGGCAGTAACGCCATTTCCGAACACCGTATACTTGTCGAGAACCCCGTTTGGATTACCCACATACAAAAAATCGCTCGCACTCTTATTATCCCTTAGGATCCTTTCAGCAGAAGGCACAAATATATTCTTTTTACCACCGACAAATGCATGCCGCTCCCTAAACTTTTTACCAAATTTTTTAGCAATTGAATTGAATATGTACGACATGGGGTAGTCTCGTTCATCCATCAAAATCGAGTTGAGCGACTCGGCGATGTTTGTGGTCATCACGTCGTACCTATTGCTCGGAAAGTGTGCTCTACTCCATTTTTCAAAACCAAGCACATTTTCAAGGACATGAGCTGCCTCGGGACATTGACTCTTCAATTCCACAAAATTATCACTAAACACATCAAAGGAATAAGCCTTTGTCGCGGCATAGAATAAATAAAGATGTTCTCCACAATGTTGATTTACGCGAAGATTTTCAGCGAGGTGCCTCATGCAAAGTCCGTGATGTGCACGACTGTATACAAGGGAGAAGGCATTAGCGATGCTAATGTGTCTGTCGGAGATGACGCATAGATCTGGTTCATCTTCTATGATAGACTTCAGCTTCTGGAAGAAGAAGGTCCAAGAAGCATCGTTCTCTTTATCGACGACACAAAAGGCAATCGAAAATATATAATTTTTGGTGTCATGTGCAACAGCGCTAGGCAGAACGCCCCCGTACTTGCCATACAAATGTGTGCATCGACGGCAATTACCTTTCTCATGTGGGCATATCCTCGTATGCAAGCTACGAATGCTAAGAAGTAGTAAACGAATGATCCATCCATTCGGTTTACCATGATAGAGTAAGAAGACCCGGGATTCAATAACTCCACCATGTGAGAAAAAGCCGACAAACAAGCATATCCGTGCTCCGGTGTCCCGCGAATGATGTTCTTCGCAATTTCACTTCCTTTCCAACACATCCAATAGCTTGCGTTGCAATGCAACTCCTTAAATACAATTCTTTGAATTTCTCTTATGGTTGGACCCTTACCATCCCGAAAAAGATTTACGCATACTGAAGCAATCAATTCGGATGAGACTTTTTGTGCCTGCGGGTGGCGTTTTCAATGCCGCACGTGTGCATCCCGACATACTTGTATATGCGAAATCTGTCCGAGGTGTCGTACTTTTTTACCCGCAACAGCCAGCCACAACCACGAGATAAGCATTGCGCCTTCATCAATTTCGTGCAGCTCTTCTCCATATAATAATCAAAAGACTGCCTCGCCGCTGTTGCGTCTAGTTGCATTTTCAGCTCTTTTTTATCGGTGAATGTTTAACCACAACAAAAATTGGTTTCGTCGGTGAAGAAGTGTCCTGCTTGTGATTCCGTTGCACGGTCTTCTTCATCATTTTGCGAGTCCGATGAAAAGTCTTCTATATACATAGAATAATCTTCCATATTAATTGTATCATCGACATCGTTCTCGTAATCATTCAAATCGTCATCGATCAAAGCATCGTCGATTGCCGAGCCCCGCGGTGGGGTGCTGATGAATTAAGCGGTCCTTCAAAGGACCTCTCAACCACATTTATCCTCAAAATTGGCCTAAAGCCATTTGCATCAGCATCCATTATGTACGTCAGCACACGTACATCGCTATTTATGATCGTAGGATTCACCTTTTCCCTCAAATGTATTACATAACTAATCACCACGTCGCTCGGCGCGCAATCTAGATCCCCGCTCTGCATTACGCTTGCAACAAATTTGTCGTATGAACTGTTGCGGCGAACAGAAATGTGAATTATCACATTGGTAAATGATCTCAATTTCCAACATTTCGAAGTCGAACAAATTCTGCAATAGACATCCTAGAATTAAGCTTCGATCGATGGTAGATTATGCTTATGGTTTATGTTGTGTTTTATGCACGGTCGATGACTGGCGAAGACGGGTCGATGACTGCGCAGATTTCCGTACAAATACTTGAAATTGCAAATATTGCTTGTAATCAATGATTGTTGGGTTTATGGAATAAAGAAATGAACTTGGAGTCACCTGAGCTGCTGTAATGCACTTTCTAAAGTGGTTTTGAGTAATGTGAGTGATTTAAAGCTTTTTAACAATGGTGGAAAGTGTGTTTGAGAAGATAGGAAACAAATGGGGTAACAATGGATGCAATGGACAAGTTTATGATGTTTGTGGACTAATTTACAGCTGATCGCCGGAAAATAACACCGAAAAAATGGCCGGAATCGGAGCTTTTTTGTGGGAAAAATAACCACTTTCTATTTTTAGCTTTTGGAATTATTTTTTTAATATTTTTGGAAACCTAGATATTATTTTTATATATATAGTGATGGATGATGGAGTGGGTTGAAGTGTATTAGTAGAAACTTGTGGGTGAATTTATTAAGTTGGAAGTATTGGATTAAAGTGAAGTATTATAAAGGTTGGGGCTGAAATTGTTAAGTTAGAAAAGTTGGTGGTGAGGTGGAATTAAGTGGGTATTTGGCAAAGAATTTAAAACTTATGGGTATTTGATAAAATAGTTTGGATAATGAGTCTTTTTGACATAAAGTCCCAAGACACTGCTTATGAACAGATGTGCTCGTTGGCAGAAAACACTCACTTTTTAGATTGATTTCTTTAAATATTGTTGCCCCAGGATAAATTAATTGTTAGTCCTTTCATCCAAGATTTACTTGGTTATCAACTGTTCTCCGCCGCTACGATATATGTGACTTATCATTAATCCTTATGGCCAAAAGTTGCTCAGTAATTTGTCTTGTAAGTTTTCTTTTTATGTACTCATTCCCGTTTAGCCATATACATTGATAAAAAAATGGGGAACATGCATATTTGCTATTCGATCCTTACTTTTTTTAAGAGATGGTTTATTTAGAAAAATATATATTGATGAATTTAGTTCAGACTCGACCAGTTACAGGTGGTGGAGTTACTCACAATATGCTGGAAGTCATCCATAACCATTGAAGAGGGTTAAAGCTGTAAGGATTAAGTGCTTGGCGGTGACAACTCTTGACATGGATAACACGTTTCCATTTCAAGGTTTGTGATCTAAATGCCAGTGCTGGGACATATATTTGGACATTGATTTCTTTAACCTCTTACAAATGAACACTTCTGTTGTGTATACAAAGCGCAGTGTTATTGCAGGACAAATAAGGTGAAGAAGTTATCTATAGCCATATTTATATCTTTCTCTTGTAACGTAGTTGAAATTATGATCCCAAAAGTATAGACCTACTGTTCCTGTGCTGCTGTGGAAGTTTTTGGCTCCAATATATTCAAAACTTATGACAAATGTTGTTGATGGCATGACATTTGAAGAAACACAAGCAATGAGGAACAAAGGGCTCACCGCTCTTCAACACGAGGCAATACAACTTCTGTATTTGTTGGCAAAACATTCAACATCAAAGCAATGAATTAAGAAGATAACAACAACATATGCAGTGTATTCTCAAAAAGTGGTTTGCACTTTAGTCCTCACTTTATTTATAAACATATTGTTGTAGTATTGAGATTTTGTGTCCCGATTTTATTCTTATAAAATTTTGTGTTTTTACTCGAAAAACAATTTTAATCTAATTATATGTAGAGCGTGTGTCAGATATTGTGAGAGAAAGGACATCGAAATACATTTTCATGTCAAGGTAAGATCTTTAAACAACTGCTAGCAATTTAGTTGATATAAGTACCTTATTTCCTGTTTATAACGATTAATTATTTGATCGTTGGCCGGCCATTCCCCGGACCCTGCATAGCGGGAGCATTAGTGCACCAGGTTGCTTTTAAAAAAAAAAGAAAAGAATCAACCTTTTCATTCTTTTGTAATGTATTTATCCATTAAGAATTAATGAAAAAACAATGCCTTCCAATTAAGTGAATGGTATATATGATGAGGTGGGTTGCGTTTGCATAAGCAATTGCCGACTAGCTAACATTATCATGCTTTGTTTGCATCACTTACTCTTCCTAGAAAGGCTTTTGTTTTGTTTGCATCACTTACTCTTCCTAGAAAGGCTTTTGTTTTGTTTGCATCACTTACTCTTCCTAGAAAGGCTTTTTTTTTTTTTTTTTCTTATTTTCATTTTGGTCTTTGGGAAGGGTGGTTTAAAGACCTACGAGGAATAAACGAGAATGAGGATTTAAGACAAGTTGTTGAAGTTTTGATGCTTCTTATGAGATTTGATACTTAGTTGGTGTGTATCTGTTGAACTTTCTCCATGTATATTTCTTCTGAATTAATTATGACATTATCTATTGGAAATTTAAGTATTAAAGTTGACAGTTTTCGAATTTGGTTGTGAATATAAATGGTTTCCAAGCTCATAAATTATTTTTTCCCTTACATTGTTGTGTCCTGGCAGTTACAGTTTGATTTTGTGACAGTTTGAATGCTTCTATAGCAGTCATCATATACAGCCCAAGCTCTTAAGTTTTGTTGTACGACGTATGTTATAAGATAGTTATAGTTTTCCATGGAACCTACTTATTTGTTAAACTTTAATACTTGGGTATTAGAATTAAGATCATTTCATAAATTCATGACAACACGATATGGAATAGATTATCATTAAATTGAATGATCTTGTAGCCGTACCATTTCTTAACCTATTGGTATTAAAATACCTTTAACCTAAATTATTTTTTTTGGGCTCAAGAACGCCCCACAAACCAATATCCTAAACCTCATAGTTTTTTCCAATTTTAAAGATTACATGACTGACTAGAAGGCCACGGGTTCAAGCCTTGGAAACAGTCTCTGGCAGAAATGCAAGGTAAGTCTGCGTACAATACACCCTTCTGGTGGAGCCCTTCCCCGGACCCTATGCATAGCCGGAGCTTCAGTGCAGCGGGCTGCCCTTTTTAAAAGATCACATGACTTATTATGATTGACCATATATAGTATGTAATATAAAAGTTAAATTCACTCACTTTTCATTTCAATCTCGCTAATCCGTTTATTTTAGGTCAAATAGCACTATGTAAAATATGTTTGGAACTTGAAGAAAAAATACAGTCACTAAAAATAGTTGTCCTTTTTAAAATTCTTGCAATGAACTGCTTCGTGTTGTTAAATTTGGGTGAGCAAAGAGTTGTCTGGGAAGATTGTAATCAAAATTCCAGCTTTTATATTTTTCGTAGTTGGATTGAGTGGGTGGTATTTGAAATTTTGCTACAAATTCAAATTTGTCCAAGAAATCAAGAACCCTAAACATATTACTTTTTTTCTTTTATTCATTAGTGTTTCCTGCAAAAAGATCAAATATAATTTTTCTAAAGAGACTAAGAGAAGAAGGTTATCAATTAAGTTTTGTATTGTAGAATTTTTTTTTGGAAAAGAAATTAGTCAGAGAGTTTAACTTTAAAAGTGAATTAGTTTAATTTTAACCTATATTAATATGTAACCACTCGTAATAAGTCATCAAATTTAGGGTGTTGATTGAAGGCTCAAGCAAAATATAGGCTCCGAGACTAATAGATGGATAAGTTTTGTACAATATAATAAAATGATAAATCTTGAAATATGACCCTTAAATTCAATTTCTGAAATGAGTCGCTCAACGGGACTGCATCAACACAATCAGTACTCCCATTTAGTAATGACAGTTAAGTTTTCGTCTTTTAATTGCAAGCCTTTCATTTCGCTTGAAAAAAAGTTTAGAGAATTTGGGTGTGGTTGGTAGGAAAGAAAATATTTTTCATGAAAATGTATTTTTGAAAAATGTTTAAGAAAATAAATAGATCTCTAATTAGTTATATTTTGTATTTGATACGTAGGCAAACAATATTATCATATAAATAATTATAGTTAATATAGACAATTAGTTAGATAATATATAGGAGAAGGTCTATATGAGGTACACGTGCAAAACGTGTGTCGAGAAACTAGTGTTTTAAAAAGGATGACATCAGGGGTATATATATTGTTAGGGTTTGTTTGATTTCTTGTCTTATTTGGATTCTTTACAAGTATTTTAATCCAAAAAGGACACAATATACTAAATTAACTTCACGATTAACATTTATGCAGATTTGAGACAAGGAAATTAAATTCACGATAACAAATTTCTGGTCCAAAACTAGTTCATCTAAGTGATTTAAAATATATATTGCTTACGTACTAGTTTGTGATCAGGTTGAGAGTAGGCAAAAAGAAAGTTATAGACATAGTTGAACAAACAAATGTACATTTAGCTTAAGAGACAAATTGATCATTTATTTATCTATACCTATAATTCTATATCAATAATCTAATATATATATATATATATATATATATAGACCTTAGAAAAGTGAATTGGACAAAATCGTCTTTTTCACTATTTATTCTTAATATTTAAGATTTGAAAATTAATTAAATGTATTTATGGTAAAAACTTTTCCTTATTAAAAGACATCACAATTTTTATATCTTTTTCTAATTTAAGAATTGAAAATTAATTAAATATATTTATGGTAAAACCTTTCTTTATTAGAAGTCATCAAAATTAATGACAACTGATACTTTTTATATTTTAAGAATTTTAAATCAACTAAATTTGATTTTAAGAAGATTTGAAAAATCTAAAAATAAATATAAAACTGTTGGAATAAGAAAAAATCATGAAGTTCCAGATTTTTAAATGTTTTGAGTACGTAATAGAATGTAATCAATAAATTTGTAAAGATTTGACTTTAAAAATAACGAACGATTTTAAATATACATATAAAAATAATCGTAATACAAATATGGTTTAAATTAGTGCGTCTCTCTTAGCCTGTGACAACAAGGGAAAGAGGTACGCAAACGCAAAAGTGATGATCCATCAACCAATTGGAATTGGAAAACATATATGTGTATATGTTTAAGTGTGAAAATTTTTTAAAAAGTGATTTGAATTTTTACACTTTATTAAAAATCTCGGCAATAGATAAAATTATTTAATTTTAAACAACCAAATGTTACACGTGCGAGATACGTGCGATTAAACTAGTGTATATATATACAAGTCAAATAAATTTACTAGCTAAAAACGCAAATGTAACTTGGACGTTTGGTTAACAAAATTAATTAATTTAATAAACTACGTATCACATTAAATTTTGAAGATGGAGAAAACAGTATAACTCCAACTACAATCGTGAAATATTTAAAATTTTAAATTAATGGTGAGTGAAATATAAGTGCTAAATGCTAATTACACCGATTGCGATAATTGCACTAAGAAAAAGCTTTTGAAAGAAATTATTAAAGCACGACTACATACTCCAGAGTAGTCCAGAGAAATGAACAATGGAAACAACGAATATATATGGCATAAAATTAAAATTTCAAGTATATACTCGTATCAAGATAAAGAAATACACTAAATATTGCATGCAATTTAAGAAAATGATATGAGTACTACATAGGATTAAAACAAACATCAATATATAAATACGGAGTCATTAAGTAGCTGCGGATCGGATTTGTTGTTGGATGTATGTGCACAGATTCGTCATAGCAAAAAATTAAATACGTCCCATAAATGTAGATAAACATGAAAATTCTTCCAACTTGTGGTTCTTAACTCATGTTTCGTTCCAAGAAATTCACCCTTGATTCATAATATATGTCAATTAACTCGATAACATGCATGTAGTGTAGTCGAGAAAACGAAAACAAGAAATTTTAATGACATATTACATATACTTGATCGGGAGATATTTGATGTTGGAATAGCAATAGCTTATTAATTTTTAACCGGAGAAGTGTAACTAACTGTGTGTGCAGGTGTAAATATTCTCCCCTTTTCTTATCTTTCTCTTTCTTTTCTGTTGGGGTGTGTGGAAATTAAATTTGTTCTCTGTGTGAGGAGGCATAGATGACCCCTTTCTATGCTTGGCAAATTCCATTGTTTGGACATAGAATTTAGTCAATACACTTCCTTTCTTTCTTCTTCTTCTTTTTTTTTTAAGTTCAATAATTCAAAAGCAGTTTTTCATTGTAGAGTAGTATTTATCATACCTTTTATAATAAATATTTAGAATTTAAATGCATTTTTTAAAGATAAATATATAAAATATGATTTAAAAATGATATATAATTTAAATGAGGTTATTTTAGAAATTAGAAAATTTGAGATTTTTTGTTTAAAAAAAAAAAAAAGAGTGAATATGTAGTTATACATTCGGTCTAGTCTTAGAGCCTTGAACCCCAGATAGTTCTCCCTTTTTGTGAATTAATTAAGAAAAGTTAGAATGCGATTTGAGTGCTTAATTTTCAGTGACTTTGGAACGTTTTTGGGAGAATGGAGAAATGTTTTAACAGTTTAAAAAGACTAAAACACCCTTAAAACGGGTTAAAACGACATCCCATCAATGAAAGAAGGAGGGGGGAGGGGGGTTGTGGCGCACGCTTGGAAGCGTGGCCTCCCCCTCACAACGCAAGCCCAAATGCAGGCTGCCCACCGCACGGTACGGGTCCAACGCGTCCGTGAGGCGGTAGCCCGCCGCAGTGGTCCACGTGGCACGGGGTTAGCGCACGGGTTTCTCCTTGTGACGTATGACCCTTTTTCAAGCCTAAAATCGCCCCTAACACCTCTAAACTCATCCCAAAGTGATTTATACTCGATCTAGGGGTCATGTAGGCTCTTTCTAGCTCGATTTAAGCGTCTGAACAGGTGGGACATTACGGGATCTTGATTTGTGGATTTGATGAACTTGATCTTGACTCAAAATTAAAAAAAAAAAAAAAAAAAAAAAAGAAGAAGAAGAATGTATCGAGTAAATAACATAAGATTCAATCAAGTGCATATATTTTTATTTTTTTTAAGTATGAGTATCAACAAATAATATTAGAATAATTCAAAAATATACATAAAATACTTTATATAATGAAATAATCGTGAGTTCAATGGCACCATAAAACATTTTATAAATCCGCTTATAAACAAAAATGTTTATGAGATAGGGTGGGAAATGAGATTATTCAGGAAAAGGAGGGAGTGGCTTCGGTGAAGAGTAAGATGCGAGAAATAAGGTTACGTTGGTTCGGGCATGTGATGAGGAGGGGCTCTGAAGCTCCAGTGCGGAGGCGTGAGACACTGGCTATGAATGATTTTATGTGGGGTAGAGGTGGGCCGAAGAAATATCGGAGGAGGTGATTAGGCATGATATGAAGTAGTTACAGCTTACGGAAGACACGACCCTTGATAGGAAGGTGTGGAGAGCGCGGATTAGGGTAGGGGGAGAGTGCGTCGGTAACAATAGGAAAACGTTCTTTATTTGGGTCTGAAGTTTCTTGTGCGTGATTTTTAGTATTATCTTGTGGTCATAGTATTATTTTGGAGACTGTACTAGTCTATATGCATTTATGATTTGTGTTTGTTATACTGCTATCGGTCCTAAGTCGGAAATTTATCGAAAACAGCCTCTCTACCTCATCTGAGGGAATGATATGATTTGCGTATACTCGATTTTTTGAATAAATAATATCCATTAGTCATAATCAAACTTAAAACAAAACAAATCATACATTTTATCACCAAATTATTACTTTTTTCCCATCAACTAAATAAACCTAGTATTTTGTAACAAGAAACCTTTTAAGAGAATTTTCCAGACACCAAAGTTTCTAACCGTAAATGACTGCATTTTTTATAGTGACAATTTTTTCTCTCATAGTTTATTATTTTTAATTAAATTAAATACATATTCAAATATAGTTCTAATTTTCAAATATACTTTTAAAAATATCTTCAAATACAATTACTATATTATTTTTACATACCAATGTATAATATTATCCGTGAAAACAAATATTGAAAAGAAGACGATGGGGTTAGAAACTGGAAGAAAAAAAACAAATTACGTAGGAGCAACAACAAAATCCGTAAGATTAAATAAAAAAGGACAAACAACATAAATCATGGCAGTTTGGAGGTTAATTACATAAAATTTTGATAGTTTACACAGTTACTGAAAATCTTGATTTTAGGTCCATCGAGATGTATAATTAACTCCCGATACATCCAACGAAGTTATATTTTTTCTTAGTAAAGATACATAATTAGCTCCCAATATTTTTTTTTCAATTTTGAGTTTGTCGAGAAACATAACACATCCACCGAAGATACATTTTTTTTTTTGAAAGATATATAATTAGCTCCTGATGCATTTTATTTGATTTTGAATCTGTCGAGAAACATAATTAAGTCCACGATACATCCAAGAAAGATACATAATCAGTTGAAATTTTTGTAATTACTTTATTAGGGTGGCGATTTGTGTCAATGTAATAAGTTAAAGTGTGTATTTATGTTATTTTTTGGGAAAAGACGTCATTTCCACCCCATACTATACAAGAAAAGTCGAAGTCACACCTAAACTATATAAGTGACCTACTACACACCTTAACTATATAAAAGTGATATTATTACCTCCCCGCGACCCCCATTCTAAGGCGCGTGTGTTACACTTATTTTAAGCGCGTCCAACCTATTAAATAATAAAAGTAAACGGTTAAAAATATTAAGGGAAAAGGCATCATTTCCACCCCAAACTATAGTCGAAAAGTCGAATTCACACCTAAACTATATAAGTGACTTATTACACACCTTAACTATAAAAAAGTGATACTTTTTACTCCCTAGATCTAACGTGGAAAATACATAATTATTTAAATAAAATTTGGCGCGTTTAAATTAAAAATTAATGCAAAATAAAATAAAATACTCCTCCCCCAACCCCCAACATCCATTTCCCCACCCCCACCCCCAAACAATCATCTTCTTCATCACCCCCCACCCCAAACCATCATCTTCTTCATCACCCCCCACCCTGAAACTCCAACCCCAAACCATATTCTTCTTCATCACCCCCACCCCAACCAACACAGTTTCTTCAGCACCCCACCTCCAAATTCCAACCCCATCCCCAAATAACAGAATTCATCCTCCACCTTCATCAAATCAATGTCAATTTCACAATGAACAAGATCAAATTGTATTTGATGTTTAAACGGGCAAAATCAAATTTTATAAAAAAATATATATATAAAATTTTGTAGCAAGGATGTTTTCCGGTAAATTCTCGTCGAAAAAGTCGTATTCATCGTCATCTTTCTCCTCTCTGTCTGATAATTATTAATCCATCCAAAAATGTAGCGTGCTACCATATTAGTTTTTTTTTTACATTACAGCTAAAAAACAAATAGTAAAAGTACGAAAATGTGTTGATCATTACCATTTAAAACACAGAGGCCAACAGTCGAGTGGCCATTTTTTGAAACAATAATGGCCATTATAGCTGAGAATATGTTTTTTTTTTTAAAGAAAAGACGATAGGTTACGGATGAAGAATAATGTTAGAAGAAATTAATTGTTATGGTAATTTTGTTGGTGGGATAAAGTTTATGGTGGTGAATATGGTGTAATGGAGGTAATGAAGGTAATGGAGGTTTTGGACATTGACAACAATGGAGGTTTTAGACATTGAAGAAGAAGGGAAAAAAATTAAATTAAAAAGAAAAAAGAAAAAATTATGAAAATAATAAATTTATTATTTTTCCGAATTATGTTGACGTGGCAGCGCGTGTAAAACACCACACAAGTGGTGTAATGCCTGACAGGGTGTAAAAAGTATCACTTTTTTATAGTTAAGGTGTGTAATAGGTCACTTAGGTGTGAATTTAATTTTTCGACTATAATTTAAGGGTGAAAACGATGCATTTTCTCTTATTTTTTAAAAGAAAGAAAGAAGATAAACACATAAATTGAGATGAAGAATGATTGGTCAATAATAAATTCCATGCATGCAGATTAGTTGACCATTTTTCTCACGCGCATTAATAAATCATAAGTAAGTTATTTTATTGAAACTTTTGAAATTACAAAGAGAATTAATCGTAATAGTCTATGGCGTATGAATGGAGAAAATGGAGGAGTACGTATGTGTGTTTTGAGTGTATTATGAGTGTGTGAGAATATAATATATATGGGGTTATTGTTTGATGTTGGGCTGGAAAAATATGACTTAATTGGGGTGTGTTGGGCACGGAGGATTATTGACATTAAGAATAAGAGATATTAATTGTTGAATTTATTTGAAACGAATCACATCAAAATATTTGAAACACTCCCTCTCTATATATAATATTATTTTTATATGAAAAGTGACTTAATTTTTTTATTTACTATTTAAAAATAAAAAAAGTAAATTATAGTTATAAATTTACCTCACATAATCACTTTACGTTGAAAGTGTATTTAAATAGAAGTATTTTTAATTATTAGAATTATAAATTATAAATAATTCACGTTATTTATGGTGTTAACAATTTTAAAGACATTTAAGTCATTTTGACAACAAAAAAAGTGTTTAACTTCACTTGTTTACCAAACACATTAACAATTTCTTTTTTCATTTTCAGCACTTCTATCCAAACACTTATCTACTTAATTTATATGTTGAATTGCATGCTTTTTGCAAATGTACTTGCGCTTTTAGTAGTTACTAGTTTAATAGTACGTGTCTCGCATGTATAACGTTTGATTATTTAAAATTAAATGATTTTATTTATTTCCTTGCACGTGTAACGTTTGATTATTTAAAAGTAAACGATTTTGCCTATTGCGGAGATTTTTAATAAAATGTAAAAGTTCAAATCACTTTTCAAAAATCTTTCACACTTTAATATAATAATGTAAACATAAACATATACACATATATATTTTACCACCAGAAGTTTCAACGGATCATTACTTTTGCGTTTGGCATATTGTACATCTTTTTCTTGTTGCCACAGGCTAAGAGAGATGCATCAATTCGAACTATATTTATCTTACGATTATTTTTTTATATATTTAAAATCTTTCCTTATTTTAAAGTCAAATATTTATAAAATCATTGATTACATTTTAATTACGTACTTAAAACTTTTAAAAATCTAGTATTTCTTAAGTTTTTCTTATTCTAATAGTTTTATATTTAATTGTAGATTTTTCAAATCTTTTTAAAATCAAATTTAGTTGATTTAGAATTCTTAAACTACTAAAAAAGGTATCAGTTGTCAGTAATTTTGATCACTTTTAATAAGAAAAGGTTTTACCATAAATATATTTAATTAATTTTCAACTCTAAAATTAAGAAAAAATATTGAAATTCTGATAACTTTTAATAAGGAAAGGTTTTATCATAAATATATTTAATTAATTGTTAACTCATAAATATTAGTAGAAAAAAATAGTGAAAATACGATTTTGTCTAAAGCAATAGATTATAGATTATAGATTATAGATTATTTGGTACTTGGTTCCAAATAAATGATTCAAGAGATTTATTTTATTTCTCATCCAATTTTTTATATTATGTATCAAAAGATGTTTTTTCATGAAAGCAAAAGTTTTATATTCTGTAATTAAGTGATCTAAATGTTTTGCGATAAATTATTCAACTATAGTAAAATGCAAAATGAAATGAAATGTAACTTGGACGTTTGGTTAACAAAATACGTTCCATGAATATGGATAACCATGAAAAGTCTTCCAACTTGTGGTTCTTAATTCATCTTTGGTTCCAAGAAATTTTCCTTAAAACGGGTTGATACATAATATATGTCAATTAACTCGATAACATGCATGTAGTGTAGTCGAGAAAACGAAAACAAGAAATTTTAATGACATATTACATATACTTGATCGGGAGATATTTGATGCATTAGAAACATGTGGCATATATATATATAGATAGATAGATTGATAGATATCTACGAGTCAATTTGATACTCGAAAACCAAAACTAGAAATTTAAATAACATAATATTGATTGGGAATATGAAAATTCAATTTTTTCATATTTTTTTGTTCCGTAAACAATCCTAATTCTCTAGCCTAACTCGTCCTATTTTTTTACCTTCAACCGTTGAAATCTAACACAATTAAATTATTTTGTTCGTCTATTCTTGTCTAAGCAATTTCAATATCTTTTAAAGGCATAAATTCATCACTATCCAAACAAAAATCATAAATATATATAGAGAGAGAGAAGAAAATCATTGTCAGAACGCCTCCTTAAAATGAAAAAGAACTTTGGAAATGATTTGAACCAAATATGCAGAAAATTAAATTTTTGGGTTTTGTCTGACAAAGATATCACCATGTTGATTGATTTGAACCCTATATTACATAAATTAAATTAATTGAGTTTTGGTTAGCATATGCTCCTACCTTTCATTTCGATTCTAAGACTTCTTATAAAAGAATTGCTTTGATTCTCGAAATTGAATCACATTAATCGTCATATATCATTGGATTTTGAAAGTGAACTCAATTATTTTTTTGAATAGAGTGAACAACATTGCTTTTCGTAAAATGTTTTTATTATTAGTAAAATGATTCAGCTTGAGGTGTGCTGGCACGGGGGATTGGGTGATGAGGTGTCAAGAAGGTGGTTATTTTTGTTGTGGGGGGAGGGATAATCATATGGCTGTTGGGTGCGTGATAATCTTGATTTTAGGTCCGTCGAGATGTATAATTAACTCTCAATACATTCAATAAAGATATATTTTTTTCTTAGTAAAGATACATAATTAGCTCTCGATATTTTTTCTTTTCAATTTTGAGTCTGTCGAGAAACATAACACATCTACCGAAGATGCATTTTTTCTTTTAAAGATACATAATTAGCTCCTGATACATTTTACATATTTGATTTTGAGCCTGTCGAGATACGTAATTAAGTCCCCGGTACATCCAAGAAAGATACATAATTAGTTGGAATTTTTGTAATTACTTTATTAAGGTGGAGATTTGTGTAAATATAATAAGTTAAAGTTTATATTCATGTTATTTTTTCAATTAAAAAAAAAAAAGAAAGAAAGAAGATAAACGCATAAACTGGAAAGAATTATTATTGGTCAATAATAAATTCCATGCATGCAAATGTGTGAGTGTATTGTGAGTGTGTGAGAGTATGCATCAAACAAATTTGAGGTGAAATCTGTTATGGGATTGGAAAAATGTCACTTAATTAGGCAAGGGAATTGGGTGATGAGGTGTCTAATTGGTGGTTATTTTGTTATTCCTTTTTGGAGAAAGAAGGTGGTTATTTTTGTTGGGAGTGGGGGTGGGGGAGGGAATAATCATATGGGTGTTGGGTGCGTGACAACAGGCTATATATAGAGAGATAGATAGAGTGTGTGCATGCATTTAGTGTCGAAAAAAAAAAAAATCCTTTTCTCTCTACTTCGGGGAAACGGAGTTCCAATCTCCACGCCAATCTTACTACTACGCTGATGAACCTGCATGGGTTTTCTTTGCTGCCATTGCTGTTCCAGTATCCTTTTATTTCCTGATGTACTATGCGGTGCACTTAAGTAGGAAATGGAAACGACACATGGTGGAGTTTCTTTTCGTCGAGCGGAATTATATGTGACCATGCGGTTCACAGTTTAAAATTTCCAACAACGGAATGATGATCCATGCTGCTGTTACTTGTTTTACATCTTTTATCTCGTTATACTGTATCGTGACAGATATAGATCTCAATGAGCGTTCCAGGTTACCCATGAGAGGGGAAAGGGAGGTTTTGGTCGTTCCAGAAGGAGAGCAGCAGCTGCATTTCCTCCAACGTATCTGGAACTGGTTATGCAATTTTGCCACCAAATGGTGGATTACCATGACGGTTTTACCCGCTGTATCGCGCATTCGTGTTTCAGCTGCCTTATTGCAGTTCATGGTGCGCTTAATAGAGTTGGCTGCCAGGCTCATGTGTTTCCATAACGGGTGCAAGGGAAATATTTTTCGATACGATTTTTCCATAGTTCCGCTGGTCCTATCTATCGCCTGTTTTGCTAAAAGGATCTTTCGGCAACTTGAAGACGACGCGAAGCCTGTTATTAGCTGTATCTTTTTGGGTGATTTCGAGAGAAGGAAGGACGATGATCCTTTCCCGCGACCTTCAACTGACTTGCTACAGAAACTTATTGAACTTCCTGACTTGGTAAGTTGGTATTTGTTTGATATATCTTGCTACTTTGCAGTTTATTTTCTTATAATCGTGTATATCTAACAACTTTTCTTTTGAGTTGCGAATTTATCGAAAACAACTTTCTTACCTTATAAAAAAAAAAAGTAGGATAAATATCTTCTTATCTCCTAGACCTCACTTGTGGAATACGTTGTGTTCATTAAGTTACTGTTACACTTTGGTTTTTACCCTACTTTATTTTTTATGCTTTGCTCCTATTTGTGATGTAGTAGTAATTCATGCGTTAACTTGAGAATGAGATACGTGAAGGGAGGGCCGAGGGAGTAATAATAGGAAGCACACACGCTAAGTCCCACATCGCCCAAAGTGTAAACTATTTTGCATATTATAAACAATACAATTATCCATGAATATTTGGCCCTCAAGTGTTGAGAATATTGTTGATTCAGAAAATTGATTCAATCTCTCATGAATACCCAATTATCCATACTATTTGGCCCATTATTTTTCATTTTTATTCATATGATCAGTGTTGACCAAGTACTGTGGGGCTTACGCCTAATATTTGCCTAACGCTCAATGGTCGGGACGATCAAGCACTAGCACTGTGAGGCTTACGCCTTAAAAGTCCTATTATTTGTCTAACGCTCAATGATTGAGACTCGTGTGATATAAATATAGATTATTTCGTACTTGGTTCCTAATTAATGATTAAGAGTTACTAAAATATTTGGTGGTAGTCTTATCATAATTATGATTCTAACTACATTTTTCTTATCTTGCAGAAAGAACCATTTACTAGTAAAAAATTTGAGACGTGGAATGTCAAGTTGGCAACACGCAGGAGGACAGTCGATTTCAACTTCATTGAATTGAGAGATAGTATCAATTCTATTAACTATATTCCTCCCGCTGATTTTATCCTTCCTCTGTTTCTCTCTAATCAATGAATTTAGTTATCACGAGATAGAATTGAGAGCTAGTATGGTTTTTTAACTTGGTTGAAATTCCAATCTTTAACTTTGTTGCAGTGGTTGGATTATTTGAACAAGCCAGCTCCAAAAATTCCTATCATTTTGGTTGGGAGAGGAGTTGGTAAAATACTTACGTTCAAGTATTTTGGTTGAATGTGTAATTTTATTATAATTACTGCTGCTAAATATTTAGTTAAAAAATCTCTACTCGTTCGTGCAGACTGCAGATGAAAGGAATCATATGCTAGTTAATGAACCTAACGTGAAGGTACTTATCACTAGAGATGAGGTATAAATTTTTTAATTCTTTGCAAATTGATTTTTTTCTTTTTTATATATAAGTTAAATTTTTTTATTTTTTTTTAATTTGTTAGGGTTATGATCTTGGCTGGAGAATTAGAGCCCGTGCATACGTGGAGTGCAGCGCAGCAAAGATTGATTCACTAAATCAACTCCTTGAGAAGATTGAAGAAGCAACATACTAACGCCTTTCTGTCTAGTTTGTCTTTTCTTTCTTTATGTGTGATTGTGGCTCGCTTGTCTATTCTAAGTTTGTTACTTCATTCTGGAAAATTACATGACTTTATTCTAATATTTATTGTTTGATGATGAAAATTTTAGATACAATTTATATTTTATAGTTGTAGTGGAATTTAGAAAACAACTCATGATGAATTCTTGTCACTTCTAAGTTTTAATACATAAACTATTTTAATTACTATATCCTACAAAGCGTGTCCATAGTATATAGTTTCAAGTGAATGAAACCAACAATGCTGGGACTCATATCAATATCTCGGCCTCATAAAAAGAAAAAAATATTTACTGCAAATACTATGTAATACTATTAACACAACAAACTAAGGTTTTTTTTTTAAAGTATGAAAGATCTACTTATGTTATATCATGTCATAATTACATCATTCAAGGGAGCTATTAGTTAAACTACTGGGATACAATATATTAGCCACTATGGCTACAAGGATCCTGACAATTTCTGCTAGGGTCAAGATGAGAGCTATGTGTAGTGAGTTAGTGTTATATACTGGAGAATTACAAAAGTGTGTGTGTTGATTATAAAGAGTTTGAGCAAGTAGATTGCAAATCAAAACATCTATATCCAAGCTTGTAGTAGCTAGTGTGCGATGGTTGGGCAATGGGCACAAAAATAGTAGATGAGCAATTGTTTCCTCTTGACCAAGTGAACAAAGAGGACAATTCAAATGATGTATTTATATCAAGTCAATTGATTAACTATTTTATATTCAAATTTGTTACTTTGTATATATATATTCTTCTATAATTTATCAATGTTTTATTTAATTATTCTTCATAAAAGGTCGGAAAAAAGACATATATACCACCACGAATCGTACAAAAAGATTTCCGCCAACTATCATACAATATTCAACACCTTTTTGGGCGGGTTTTCCCATGCAGTTATGATCAAATACTCCTTCCTGTCTTCAAATAATTATATATTTTAGTTTTAAAAGATAAATTACATAAAATTTAATCCACCTAACATCTTGGGGTCGTTTGGTTGGGAATGTAGTTATGCTGGGATAAGTTATGATGGGATAAGTTATACTAGGATTAGTTATGCTGGGATTATTTTTTATTGAGTGTTTGGTTTGTTATTTTCAAAGTAATATGTATGGTATAATTTCTAAGAATAAAGTAATTGATTACCAAAATACCCCCATCTTGTTTAATTTCTTTTTTATTTATATATATTTATTTTCAAACTTTAAATATTTATTCTTAAAAATAAAACTTTCATCTTATTTAGCTTAATTTTTTTGTGTGTGCATTTTCATGATTATATTGTGTGTATTTTAAAAATAAAACTTTCATCTTATTTAGCTTTATTTTTTTTGCATGTGTCTTCCCATGATTATGTCGTGTGTGTTTTAAAAAAAAATCTTACTACATCTTATTTAGTTTGAATTAAAAACCTCCAACTTAGCTTTGTTAAAGTAAAAGAAGATTTGTTGTTTATGTCACTTCATTTAAACACATATTACTCATATAATATAGAATATTAAAATTCATTTTAATTGATATATACAATATCAATTTTCAAGTTATTAAAAAACTATTTAATTTAAAATAATTGATGAATAGAGTCGATTGTGAAACGATAATGTGTATTAAAACTAGGCAACGCCTTTGTAGTTGCTAAAATATTTTAAAGATTACTAGTGAATGGTAATTATTATTATAAAATCTACTTACTTTAATTAATCTTTTCATTGTGTAGTAAGAAGTTTTTGTGTTATCAATTCACAAAAAAAATACTTGGAAGGAAAAAGTTGATGTTGAATTCCATTTTTCTAGTACTTACATTTTGTTGGATATATAAAAAATTATATTACCTAGTTTTGATCCTTATTATGTATGAATCTAACATATTTTAATTTTTAATTTGTTAATTTTGCATTTTAATCCTTTATATAAGAAAATAGCGTATAAGTTTATAAAATTCACAGGCAATGGGATGAAAAAAAATATGCAAAGTTTAATTAATAAGAAGTTAATTTTTCTTAGTCATAAATTTTCGTCATTCCCAAATAAGATATTTTAGTCTTTTTAATTTGTCATAAATAACGCGCTTTAGATAATCAAGTAGATATCGATAATCTTTTTTCAATTTCAAAAGCAATAATTAGAGATGATGAAAAGATTGGAGAAATGTGTTTGTAATGGATTTGGGGGTATTTTTGTCATTTTATAATTTATCCCGGAATAAATTAAGGTGGGATAAATTATACCACCAAATATGTGGTATAACTTATCCCGGGACTATTATTAATCCCGGGATAAGTTATCCCAAATATTACCAAATCAAACGATATATTAAAAAGTTTATCCCGAGACTATTATTTTATCCCGGGATAATTTGTCTTAGTACCTCACACCAAACAACCCCTTAATGTTTCATCATATTAATATGAAAAATTTACAATTTAGCTCAAAACTAAGTGAAGTTACTCTCGAGAAAATAAAGATGACAACTATTTTAAGATGACAAGAGAATATTTGATGTACAATAATCAAGAATTGAACGTCGAAAAAATCAGACACTTATTATTGGCATTAAGAATAAGAGACATTAATTGCTGAATTTATTTGAAACGAACCACATCAAAATATTCGGAACTCTCTCTCTCTCTATATATATATAAAAGAAACTAATGTATGCACACAACTAGGGGTGGCAAAATGGATAAATTATATGGTTATCCGTCCGTTTTATCCATGTTAAATGGGTTGGGTATCCAACCCATTTAATAGTGGGTGAAATATGGGTCAATCCATATTATCCATTCTAAAATATGGATAACCCATGGGTATCCACTAATTATGCTCTCCTTAAAGTATGACATGTGTGAAGACGTAAGGGTGTGTTTGGAATAAATAATTTTTTTTTCAAAAATATTTTTTTACAAAAAATAGAAAATATTTTTCATTTTTTCAATTTTTATTTTCATAACTTTTTTTAAAAAAGTTGAACTTCTTTTTTTAAAAAAATTAAAGTATGACATGTGTGGAGATGTAGCAATGTTTAACGTATACTTATTAAGGGTGTGTTTGGAATGAAGAATTTTTTTTTCAAAAATATATTTTTTTTAAAAAATTAGAAAATATTTTCCATTTTTAGAATTTTTATTTTCATAACTTTTTTTAAAAAAAATTGAACTTTTTTTTTTTAAATTAACTTTTTCATTTAAATTATTTGAACCACCCTTTTCTCTCTCTTTTTTTTTCTATTTTTTCCTTTTTCGTTTCTTTCTTTTCATTTTTTCTCTCTTCTATCGGTAATTTCTATTTCTCTTTTTTCTTCTTTTTTTTTTTAAAAAAAAAAAATCGTTTTAGATTTTTTCTCCCCCCCCCCCCCCTCTTTTTTCTAATTTAATTTTTTTCTATTTTTATTTTTGTTTCTTTCTTTCACTTTTTTTTTCTCTCTCTTCTATCTCTAGCTTCTATTCCTCTTTATTCATTTTTTTTTTTGTATTTTTTTCTTTTCTAATTTTTTTGTTCTTTTGAAAAATATTACTACGTCGAGAATAAAAAATACCACAATCGCTTATTGTATTTTTATGTGCACCATCATTTATATTTTTATATTCATTGATACAATTGTGTTTGTATTTTATAGTTTGCACTTGTATGGGTATTTTTATTTTATAGTTCACGCTATTATTTATATTTTTATATTTATTGATATAATTGCATTTGTATTTTTATTTTATAGTCATGCTATCATTTATATTTTTATTGATATAATTGTATCAAATATAATACATGTTTATGCAACTTGAACTATACAAATACAAATGGTACTTGTTTATATATAAATACAAATGATAAATTTGACATACAAATACTGACGATACATTTGTATAAATGATACATGCATATTCGTATATTTTAGACTTTAACAAATACAATAAATTCATACACTTGTTTGTATAAATATTTATTTTAACTATTCAAATAATAAATTTATTTGAAGTATATAGTATGATACAAATAAATATAAAATACAACAACAAAAAAACAAGAGAAAAAAATGACAAAAAAAGAATAAACGAACAAAGAAAAATGAAAAAGAAAATAAATGACAAAAAAATGTAACAAAATGAAAAAAAATAAACAAAAAACAAAAAATGGAAAAAAATGAAAAAGAAAAAATGAGAACGAAAAAGAAAAAAAAGGAAAAGGAAAAAAGAAAAAAAGAGAAAAAAAATAGCTGGAAAAGAAAAAAAAAAAAGAAAGAGAAAAAGAGAAAGTTAAGGGAAAAATAAAAGAGAGAGGTTATGGAGTGTATTTAATAAGCAAGAGAGTCTATGGATTGTAATTAATCAAAACTTAGGCCAAATTAAATCATTCAAAATTTATGTTTCCTAAGTCATGTAATTTTTCTTGTAATATAAGAGTACTTTTGTCTTTACGTAATAAGAAGTAACAGATAATATGGATATTCATATTATCTATTGTGTTTATCCATTTTATCTATAATCAAATATGAGTTGGGTTGGATATTTTATCCATTTTCACAGGACCCACTTTTAACCCGCCCATATCCGACTCAACCCGCCCATTTGTCACCCCTACACACAACTCACCCTTTGCTAATCCTTGTGGAGTTATACCACACACACTCTTGTTGAAGAATCTTTAGATTGAGGATCTTCTACCGGATGTATCTTCGTTGCTTGTTGATATCGAAAAATACGCCTCAAAAATCTAGATAACCATGGAAATTCACTCTGAACAAGTATATATACGAGGAAATAAAATACAGCAGCACACAAATTCTTCATAGATAGATAGCAAGAAAACGAAATCTCCCTTCAAAGGAATAATCCTTGGACCACAAAAAAGAGAGATGATCAACGAGAGAACCCCTATGAACGCATACATGAAGACAAAGAGCAGAAGAAAACCAGGGCCAATATAAAGTTGAGTTGTTTAGTTCAAAGTTCTGAAATATTTCTTGTAAAAATGAGATAGCATTTTCTCCTATTTATTTTTTTTTAGATAATTTTTTAAAATGTATTTCATAATCTTCATTATTATTTCAAGTGAAGTTGAAATCATATAGTTTACTATTAAAAATTTTGAGGCCTCAAAATTTTAGGGGCTTATAAGCTCCTTATTAGAAGCCAATCCAAACACGACCATCTACTAAATTAACTTCACGATCACTTATGATTAACATTTATGCAGATTTGAGACAAGGAAATTAAATTCACGATGACAAATTTCTGGTCCAAAACTAGTTCATTAAGTAAACAAATGTACATTTAGCTTAAAAGACAAATTGCTCATTTATTTATATATAAATAGTTCGGCGAACAAAGTATTTTGCATTAGCAAAGTTTTGGAAAAAAAATTAGAAAAAAAATATACATTTCCGTTGCCGGGACTTGAACCCGGATCTCTCAAGTGAGAGCCGAGTATCCTAACCAACTAGACTACAACGGAAATGCGTAGTGGCATACAACATTTTCTATATATAGTAAAATAGTATCCAAGGTTATAGTAAGGAGTCATTTGATGTGAGGTATTTGTTATCATAGTCCCATAATAAAATGTAGAATTAATTTATCGCATGTTTGGTTGAAGGTATTAATTAGTCAAGGGATTATTTATCCCACTACTTATGTCTTAGTGATGAAATAAGTTATCACATATATATGATGGCATAACTAATTCTGGGATAACTTGTTCCCAATCAAACGACCCCTAAAATTACTATCAACAAATCAAAAAGGTCAAATTTCTTCATGTGTTATTCTCCATTACACTTTGGATCTATAATATTTTCCCAACTATTAGGAAAAAAAGACTTATAGGGTGTGTTTGGTATGAAGGAAAACAAAAATGTTTTCTAGTTTTCTCATATTTGATGGCTTAAAGATTTTGGAAAATCCAAATCAACTTATTTTCTTCGAATCTAAGAAAAATGACTTCTCTTCAAAAGGTAAGGAAAATATTTTTCAAAACTCTCTTTCAACTCACTCTTAAGTTGAAATATTCATACAATTCTCAAAATCACCAACCCCTACCAACCCCATCCAAAAAAATATTTAACTTACTTAAAAAATATTCAAACGTTTTTCTTTTCCTCCGCTGCCCCACCCCATCCTTACCAAAATCCCCCCTTTCTTCCCCCCTTCCAAAAAAAATTTAATTTTTTTCTTACCACATCCTTACTCTCCTACCCCGACCCCCACTCTTATTACCTAATTTGACAACCTCAACCCCCACCTACCAACCCTCCCCTCCCCCCCAAAAAAATAATTTTTTTAATTTGTTTTCTTAAAAAAAAAAAAATCAATTTTTTTTCTTCTTATCCCACCCTTCTTATCCTATTCGTTCTCATTGTTTTTGTTAAATATTAATAGATACTTTTAGAAAATATATACTTACCCAATTTGCATAGCGAACACAAAAATATACGAAAGAAATAACTTATTTTTCTAGAAAACGTTTTTCCTCCTTCGTATCGAACACACCCTAAAAAAAAGTATTTTTCAGTGTCAAAAGTTATTTTTCTAAAATATTTTTTTACTTTTAGCTAAACACTAAAATGTATTTTCTTAAAAGTATTTTTTTCATTTACCAACCAAACACTAGAAAAGATTTTTCGAAAAAGATTTTTCCATCCACCAACCAAACATAAGAAAACAAGTAAGAAACTAACTTATTTTACAGAAAATAAATAAATTCTAGGATAATATTTTCCATGGAAAACATTTTCCTTCATACCAAACACACCCGTAATGACTCTTACCATTAACAAAGATCTCACCTGAGAGTAATTAATTTTTAAATCATAATCAAAAGTTGAAGGATAACTTAGGATCATTTTTCTCGAAGATTTGGATATATGAAATTCATCCACTTCGTGTTATAGCTTTGCTAATAGGAAGGGAAAAATTGAAAGCCTTAAATTATAAGGAAGGATAGAATTAATTCTTTTTAAATAGTAAAAGAGCAAATTTAGTCATTTTCCCGATTTAGAAGACCTTTTGCATCAATAAGCCTTAAAGTAAAAGTCTAATGACA
Source organism: Capsicum pubescens (assembly GCA_030864215.1). Lineage (NCBI taxonomy): Eukaryota > Viridiplantae > Streptophyta > Magnoliopsida > Solanales > Solanaceae > Capsicum > Capsicum pubescens. The sequence goes on along the minus strand of CM061541.1, from coordinate 5,623,695 downwards.
AGAAGATCATGAACTATCATGATTAATGATGATAGTTGGGTACTTATGTCCCTGCTTAATTATATACTTATGTCAGTATTATTTGTAATTATTCCACTATAATACTAGATTTTCATTATAGCACTCAGTGTTTATACAAATCAAATAATTTAGTATTGATAGTTAAAAATTCAAATGGTAATATATATTCATTTATTTTAATGTGGCGACCGCACATATACAAAACCTCGTTATTACAAACTATGAAATAGACTCGATCAATTGAATATCTCAGACCTCAATTGGTGGGGATATACTTGATATGTTTTTGTTTTGTTGTTGTTGTTGTTGTTGTAGCTCTATCAATTGAACTGGCCTAGGTTCGATCACTCTCGAAAAAAGAAAGGTGACAATTATTTGAGACCACATGAAAGTATTTGTTGTACAGTACTCAAGAATCGAATGCTAATTATTGACAATAAGAATAATAAACACTAACTGATGTATATATTTGAAACAAACCACATCAAAATACTTCAAACTCTAAATTATATATACATATAAAAGGAATTAATGTATGCGCACAACTAGCCCTTTGCTAATCCTTGTGAAATTATACCACATGCGTTATTGTTGAATCATCGTTAGATTGAGGAGGATTTGGTGCCGGATGTATCTGCGTTGATTCTTGACATCGAAAAATACGTCTCATAAATCTTGATAACCATGAAAATTCACTCTGACTAACTATAAATACGAGGAAATAAAATACAGCAGCACACAAACAACACATAGATAGCAAGAAAAAGAAATCGTTCTTTAAAGGAATCCTTCTTCGACCACTAAAAAGAGAGATCATCAACAAGACAATCCCATCTATTGCAAACAAGACGGCATTGAGCAGAAGAAAACCAGGGCCAATAACAGCATCATCATTATTGTCACTTGAATTGAAAACACAACATGGAATTGCAACCTCCTCTTCCATGAGAATACCAAATTTGACTTTTATGAGTGGATGAATATTAATATTTTAAAAAGGATGACATACGGATATATATATATACATATACATATATTGTTAGGATTTGTTTAATTTCTTATTTTATTTGGATTCTATACAAGTATTTTAGTTCAAAAAGGTTTCTTGATGAAAAAGGACACAATAATACTAAATTAACTTCACGATCACTTATGATTAACATTTATGCAGATTTGAGACAAGGAAATTAAATTCAAACAATGTATTTTGCATTAACAAAGTTCCGGGAAAAAAAATTATAAAAAAAATATATATACATTTCCGTTGCCGGGACTTGAACCCGGGTCTCTCGGGTGAGAGCCGAGTATCCTAACCAACTAGACTACAACGGAGTTGCTTCATGTCATACAACATTTTCTATATATAGTAAACAAATAGTATCTACAAATCCAAAAGGTTATAGTAAGGGGTCGTTTGTTGTGGTGGGGTATCTGTTATCATAGTCTCCTAATAAAATATAGGATTATTTTATCCCATGTTTGGTTGGAGGTATTAATTAGTCAAGAATTTATTTATCGCACTACTTATGCCTTGGTGATGGAATAGGTTATCCCATATATTATAGGATTATTTTATCTCATGTTTGGTTGGAGGTATTAATTAGTCAAGGGTTTATTTATCGCACTACTTATGCCTTAGTGATGGAATAGGTTATCCCATATATGTGATGGCATAATTAATTCCGGGATAACTTCTTCCCAAGCAAACAACCCCTAAAATTACTATCTACAAATCAAAAAGGTCAAATTTCTTCATGTACTATTCTCCATTACACTTTGAATCTATAATATTTTCCCAACTATTAGGAAAAAAGACTTGTAATGATTCTTACCATTAACAAAGATTTCACCTGAGCGCAATTTTTAAATCATAATCAAAAGTTGAGGAATAAATTAGGATCATTTTTCTAGAAGATTTGGATATATGAAATTCATCCATTTTGTGTTATAGCTTTGCTAATAGGAACGGAAAAATTGTAAGCCTTAAATTAGAGAAAATGCCCCCCCCCTCTTACCGTATTATTAACTACACACTTATTCTTCACGGGAGTTCTATTACCCCTCTAAACTTACTAAAATTAAAAATTTTACACCCCTAAAAATCCACAACCAAAATTTTTCTTAAAAAAAATTTGGAAGGAAAGGGGGTAGGGGTTTAGGGGGTTGACGTAGGGGCTGGGTAAAGGAAAAAAAATGAGATGAAAGGGACGGGTGGAATTTTGAGAGTGATATCAGATAGGAAAAAATACATAAAAGTAGCATACTTAAGTATTAAATTACAAAAAACAACATTTTTATCAAATTACATTTTGTAGCATATGTATTTGTATTTTTATAGCAACAGTTTGCAAAAATACAAAATACATATCGATTATAAGGGCAGTAAGAATCATATGTATTTGTATAGCAACAGTTTGCAAAAATACAAAATACAACTTGCTATATTATGTAATTATGAAACTGTTGCTATGAAACACATAATTAAGGGGATTAGTATGCTATTTCTGAATTATGCCCCAAATATTGCCATTGAGAGTATTTCAAAACTTTTAGTCAAACGAGCACGATAAAATATATACTTGAGAAAATACCCAATTACCCCTTGAACTATACCCAAAAAGGCTATGACACACCTTAACTTAAAGGAGGTCCTATTACCCCTGAACTAATTAAAAGTGTAATTTTGATACCCTTAGTGCCTACGTGGCACATATGTGTGCCTACGTGGACACTTTTAATTAGGCACACGCGTCCTATTACACACGTGTGCCTATGACCCTTAGTGCCACGTATGTGTCACGTAGACATTAAGGGTGTCAAAATTACACTTTTAATTAGTTCAGGGGCTAATAGGACCCCCTTTAAATTGAGATGTGTCATAACCTTTTTGAGTATAATTCGGAGATAATTGGATATTATCTCTATATACTAATATCATAAACTATCACGATTCATCAACTATCACACCCTTAAAGTAAAAGGCTGACTAGAAGGAAGATCATGAACTATATATCATGATTCATGATGAGAGTTGGGTACTTAGGTCCCTCGTTAGTTACATACATATGTTTGTACTATTTGTAATTATTCTACTATAATCCTAGATTTTCATGATTTCACATTAGTATTGATCATTAAAAATCCAAATGATAATATATATCACTTTGTTTTCAATGTAGGGACCTGCTCAAATACAGAACCTCGTTGTCACAAATGATGACATAAGCTCAATCACCTGGATGATCTAGAGAAAACTCCAGTAAAGTGCAATGGAGCTCATCAGCCTAGACTATGAGCCTTCATGTAATAGTTGATATGTTAAACTTAGGGCTCATTTGGTTCATGGGAAAATAGATAACAAATCTCGGGATTAATTCAGGGCGGAGCTACCTTTCAAGTAGGGGGTTTGGATGGAAAATTATGCTATATATATATAATTAAAATTATTTTTTATGTATATATAATAGATGTTGAACCTCTTTTGATTAATTCGTATATTCATTAATGAACCTCTTAACAGAAATCCTGGCTATGCCACTGGATTAATCACAGGACGAGTTTATTTCATATTTGGTTGAGATAAAATAATGTGATAACTCATTCTGAGATTAGTTATACTGAAATTATAGTATTATTTAATTCCGAAATAACTTGTTCAAATAACCCCTAAATGTTACTAGCATTCAATATAAGATGGATTTTCCTCTCTTCTCCATTTTCCTTTAAATGAAAACAGCTCCGTCTCCGCTCGTCCTCCCTCCGTCGCCACTCCGCCTCTCTCCGTTCATCCCCCAACAGCAGCGGGCCAGTGCCGCCACCGGCGAAACAGCTCCAGCCACCACCAGCGAAACAGCTCCAGCTCCAGCTCCAGCCACCACCGGAGAACAAGCACCGCCGCCGCTCTCTCCGTCACCGGTAAGGTTTATCTCCGATATTAAGAATACGATATTAGGTCGGAAGTAGTTATGCGCTTCTCATCTTCTCATTGTGAATACTTGAATACTACTAGTATTTGAATCTTGAAGACCCAAAAAATATGATCTTGAAGACCAAGTAAATCACATTAATTAGTTTTCGCTAGAGAAAATTTTGAGTTTTTCTATTCTTTCAAGAAGGAATTTTTTTTTTTAGATAAGGAATTAAATAGTTTTTTTTTTTTTCAATTCCTTTTATACATCCGATATCATATTAAGAAATGATTAAATCTGAATTCACGCATTGCAATATCCATTATTTTAGGGTGGTGTTTCAAATAAAATTTCTTTCATTTTGAAGACTTGAAAATAGGTACTAATTGCTTCAATAGAACCTTATTGATTAAATAAATTTGGGAATTTTGGGCAATTCAATCACGGATAGAAAAAGAGTAAGTTAAACCAACTATCCAAGAATAAAGTAGACAAAATAGTCTTGATTGTATCTTTTAATTTTGTATCTCCAATCTTATGAATTGTTCATTAGTTATGAAAATATCAAAGGTATGTGGACATAGTGAAGCCGTGTGGGGCCTTGTGCGATTCACTATTGTTGTTATCTTTCTTTCATTGTTCACATTGGAGTCTAGTGAAGCCGTGTGTGGCCTTGTGCGATTCACTAGCATTGTTCTTGACATCTTGTTGATCTTGTTGTTGCTTGAAAATTGTATTGTGAACTTGGTCTTGAATGTGTAGGGATTTAGTTGCTTGAAAATGGTTAAGTATAGGGACTTTAAAAGGGATTTTTTTTGTTTTGAATGTAGTTTGGTAAGTGACTTTAAAAGTGAACTTTTGTTTAGAAGGTGATGTTGTTGGTTATTTTATTTGTTGAAAATGCTTAAATGGTGTCTTTAATAGTTAATTAGTGTTTAGAAGTTAGTTTCGTTGGTGCCTTTGTTAGTTGAAAAAGCTTAAGTTTTGGTGACTTTAAAAGTGAATTAGTGTTTAGAAGATGATGTTGTTGGTGACTTTATTAGTTGAAAATGCTTAAGTGCCGGTGACTTTAATAGTGAATTAGTTTTGGAAGTTAGTTTCGTTGGTGCCTTTGTAAGTTTAAAAAGCTTAAGTTTTGGTTACTTTAAAAGTGATTTTTTGTTTAGAAGGTGATATTGTTGGTGACTTTATTTGTTGAAAATGCTTAAGTGCCGGTGACTTTAATAGTGAATTAGTTTTAGAAGTTAGTTTTGTTGGTGCCTTTGTTAGTTTAAAAAGATTAAGTTTTGGTGACTTTAAAAGTGATTTTTTGTTTAGAAGGTGATGTTGTTGGTGACTTTATTTGTTGAAAATGCTCAAGTGTCGGTGACTTTAATAGTGAATTAGTTTTAGAAGTTAGTTTCGTTGGTGCTTTGTTAGTTGAAAAAGCTTAAGTTTTGGTGACTTTAATAGTGAATTAGTTTTAGAAGTTAGTTTCGTTGGTGCCTTTGTTAGTTGAAAAAGCTTAAGTTTTGGTGACTTTAAAAGTGAATTAGTGTTTAGACGGTGATGTTGTTGGTGACTTTGTTAGTTGAAAATGCTTAAGTGCCGGTGACTTTAATAGTGAATTAGTTTTATAAGTTAGTTTCGTTGGTGCCTTTGTTAGTTGAAAAGTGACTTTAAAACAAAATTAGTGTTTAGAAGACGATGTTGTTGGTGACTTTATTTGTTGAAAATGCTTAAGTGCCGGTGATTTTAATGGTGAATTAGTTTTAGAAGTTAGTTTCGTTGGTGCCTTTGTTAGTTGAAAAAGCTTAAGTTTTGGTGACTTTAAAAGTGATTTTTTGTTTGGAAGGTGATGTTGTTGGTGATTTTATTTGTTGAAAATGCTTAAGTGCCGGTGACTTTAATAGTGAATTAGTTTTAGAAGTTAGTTTCGTTGGTGCTTTGTTAGTCGAAAAAAGCTTAAGTTTTGGTGACTTTAATGGTGAATTAGTTTTAGAAGTTAGTTTCGTTGGTGCTTTGTTAGTTGAAAAAGCTTAAGTTTTGGTGACTTTAAAAGTGATTTTTTGTTTAGAAGGTGATGTTGTTGGTGACGTTATTTGTTGAAAATGCTTAAGTGCCAGTGACTTTAATAGTGAATTAGTTTTAGAAGTTAGTTTCGTTGGTGCCTTTGTTAGTTTAAAAAGCTTAAGTTTTGGTGACTTTAAAAGTGATTTTTTGTTTGGAAGGTGATGTTGTTGGTGACTTTATTTGTTGAAAATGCTTAAGTGCCGGTGACTTTAATAGTGAATTAGTTTTAGAAGTTAGTTTCGTTGGTGCTTTGTTAGTTGAAAAGGCTTAAATTTTGGTGACTTTAATAGTGAATTAGTTTTAGATGTTAGTTTCGTTGGTGTCTTTGTTAGTTGAAAAAGATTAAGTTATGTGACTTTAAAAGTGAATTAGTGTTTAGAAGGTGATGTTGTTGGTGACTTTATTTGTTGAAAATGCTTAAGTACCGGTGACTTTAATAGTGAATTAGTTTTAGAAGTTAGTTTCGTTGGTGCTTTGTTAGTTGAAAAAGCTTAAGTTTTGGTGACTTTAATATTGAATTAGTTTTAGAAGTTAGTTTCGTTGGTGCCTTTGTTAGTTGAAAAAGTTAAGTTTTGATGACTTTAAAAGTGAATTAGTGTTTAGAAGGTGATGTTGTTGGTAACTTTATTAGTTGAAAATGCTTAAGTACCGGTTACTTTAATAGTGAATTAGTTTTAGAAGTTAGTTTCATTGGTGCCTTTGTAAGTTTAAAAAGCTTAAGTTTTGGTGACTTTAAAAGTGATTTTTTGTTTAGAAGGTAATGTTGTTGGTGACTTTATTTGTTGAAAATGCTTAAGTGTCGGTGTAAGTTTAAAAAGCTTAAGTTTTGGTGACTTTAAAAGTGATTTTTTGTTTAGAAGGTAATGTTGTTGGTGACTTTATTTGTTGAAAATGCTTAAGTGTCGGTGACTTTAATAGTGAATTAGTTTTAGAAGTTAGTTTCGTTGGTGCTTTGTTAGTCGAAAAAAGCTTAAGTTTTGGTGACTTTAATAGTGAATTAGCTTTAGAAGTTAGTTTCGTTGGTGCTTTGTTAGTTGAAAAAGCTTAAGTTTTGGTGACTTTAAAAGTGATTTTTTGTTTAGAAGGTGATGTTGTTGGTGACGTTATTTGTTGAAAATGCTTAAGTGCCGGTGACTTTAATAGTGAATTAGTTTTAGAAGTTAGTTTCGTTGGTGCTTTGTTACTTGAAAAAGCTTAAGATTTGGTGACTTTAATAGTGAATTAGTTTTAGAAATTAGTTTCGTTGGTGCCTTTGTTAGTTGAAAAAGCTTAAGTTATGTGACTTTAAAAGTGAAATAGTGTTTAGCAGGTAATGTTGTTGGTGACTTTAATAGTGAATTAGTTTTAGAAGTTAGTTTCGTTGGTGCTTTGTTACTTGAAAAAGCTTAAGATTTGGTGACTTTAATAGTGAATTAGTTTTAGAAATTAGTTTCGTTGGTGCCTTTGTTAGTTGAAAAAGCTTAAGTTATGTGACTTTAAAAGTGAAATAGTGTTTAGCATGTAATGTTGTTGGTGACTTTAATAGTGAATTAGTTTTAGAAGTTAGTTTCGTTGGTGCCTTTGTTAGTTTAAAAAGCTTAAGTTTTGGTGACTTTAGAAGTGATTTTTTGTTTGGAAGGTGATGTTGTTGGTGACTTTATTTGTTGAAAATGCTTAAGTGCCGGTGACTTTAATAGTGAATTAGTTTTAGAAGCTAGTTTCTTGGTGCCTTTGTTAGTTTAAAAAGCTTAAGTTTTGGTGACTTTAAAAGTGATTTTTTGTTTAGAAGGTGATGTTGTTGGTGACTTTATTTCTTGAAAATGCTTAAGTGCCGGTGATTTTAATAGTGAATTAGTTTTAGAAGTTAGTTTCGTTGGTGCCTTTGTTAGTAGAGAAAGCTTAAGTTTTGGTGACTTTAAATGTGAATTAGTGTTTAGAAGGTGGTGTTGTTGGTGACTTTATTAGTTGAAAATGATTAAGTGCCGGTTACTTTAATAGTGAATTAGTTTTAGAAGTTAGTTTCGTTGGTTCCTTTGTTAGTTCTAAAAGCTCAAGTTTTGGTGACTTTAAAAGTGATTTTTTGTTTAGAAGGTGATGTTGTTGGTGACTTTATTTGTTGAAAATGCTTCAGTGCTGGTGACTTTAATAGTGAATTAGTTTTAAAATATAGTTTTGTTGGTGCTTCGTTACTTGAAAAAGCTTAAGTTTTGGTGACTTTATTAGTGAATTAGTTTTAGAAGTTAGTTTGGTTGGTGCCTTTGTTAGTTGAAAAAGCTTAAGTTTTGGTGACTTTAAATGTGAATTAGTGTTTAGAAGGTGGTGTTGTTGGTGACTTTATTAGTTGAAAATGCTTATGTGCCGGTTACTTTAATAGTGAATTAGTTTTAGTAGTTAGTTTCGTTGGTTCCTTTGTTAGTTTAAAAAGCTTAAGTTTTGGTGACTTTAAAAGTTTTTTTTTGTTTAGAAGGTGATGTTGCTGGTGACTTTATTTGTTGAAAATACTTAAGTGCCGGTGACTTTAATAGTGAATTAGTTTTAGAAGTTAGTTTCGTTGGTACTTTGTTTGTTGAAAAAGCTTAAGTTTTGGTGACTTTAATAGTGAATTTGTTTTAGAAGTTAGTTTCGTTGGTGTCTTTGTTAGTTGAAAAAGCTTTAGTTTAGGTGACTTTAAAAGTGAATTAGTGTTTAGAAGGTGATGTTGTTGGTGACTTTAATTGTTGAAAATGTTTAAGTGATGGTGACTTTAATTGTGAATTAGTTTTAGAAGTTAGTTTTTTGGTGCCTTGGTTAGTTTAAAAAGCTTAAGTTTTGGTGACTTTAAAAGTTATATTTTGTTTTGAAGGTGATGTTGTTGGTGACTTTTTTTGTTGAAAATGCTTAAGTGTCGGTGACTTTAATAGTGAATTAGTTTTTGAAGTTAGTTTCGTTTGTGCCTTAGTTAGTTGAAAAAGCTTTAGTTTTGGTGACTTTAAAAGCAAATTAGTGTTTAGAAGGTGATGTTGTTGGTGACTTTATTTGTTGAAAATGCTTAAGTACCGGTGACTTTAATAGTGAATTAGTTTTAGAAGTTAGTTTCGTTGGTGCTTTGTTAGTTGAAAAAGCTTAAGTTTTGGTGACTTTAATATTGAATTAGTTTTAGAAGTTAGTTTCGTTGGTGCCTTTGTTAGTTGAAAAAGTTAAGTTTTGATGACTTTAAAAGTGAATTAGTGTTTAGAAGGTGATGTTGTTGGTTACTTTATTAGTTGAAAATGCTTAAGAACCGGTTACTTTAATAGTGAATTAGTTTTAGAAGTTAGTTTCATTGGTGCCTTTGTAAGTTTAAAAAGCTTAAGTTTTGGTGACTTTAAAAGTGATTTTTTGTTTAGAAGGTAATGTTGTTGGTGACTTTATTTGTTGAAAATGCTTAAGTGTCGGTGACTTTAATAGTGAATTAGTTTTAGAAGTTAGTTTCGTTGGTGCTTTGTTAGTCGAAAAAAGCTTAAGTTTTGGTGACTTTAATAGTGAATTAGCTTTAGAAGTTAGTTTCGTTGGTGCTTTGTTAGTTGAAAAAGCTTAAGTTTTGGTGACTTTAAAAGTGATTTTTTGCTTAGAAGGTGATGTTGTTGGTGACGTTATTTGTTGAAAATGCTTAAGTGCCGGTGACTTTAATAGTGAATTAGTTTTAGAAGTTAGTTTCGTTGGTGCTTTGTTACTTGAAAAAGCTTAAGATTTGGTGACTTTAATAGTGAATTAGTTTTAGAAATTAGTTTCGTTGGTGCCTTTGTTAGTTGAAAAAGCTTAAGTTATGTGACTTTAAAAGTGAAATAGTGTTTAGCAGGTAATGTTGTTGGTGACTTTAATAGTGAATTAGTTTTAGAAGTTAGTTTCGTTGGTGCTTTGTTACTTGAAAAAGCTTAAGATTTGGTGACTTTAATAGTGAATTAGTTTTAGAAATTAGTTTCGTTGGTGCCTTTGTTAGTTGAAAAAGCTTAAGTTATGTGACTTTAAAAGTGAAATAGTGTTTAGCATGTAATGTTGTTGGTGACTTTAATAGTGAATTAGTTTTAGAAGTTAGTTTCGTTGGTGCCTTTGTTAGTTTAAAAAGCTTAAGTTTTGGTGACTTTAGAAGTGATTTTTTGTTTGGAAGGTGATGTTGTTGGTGACTTTATTTGTTGAAAATGTTTAAGTGCTGGTGACTTTAATTGTGAATTAGTTTTAGAAGTTAGTTTTTTGGTGCCTTGGTTAGTTTAAAAAGCTTAAGTTTTGGTGACTTTAAAAGTTATATTTTGTTTTGAAGGTGATGTTGTTGGTGACTTTTTTACTTGAAAATGCTTAAGTGTCGGTGACTTTAATAGTGAATTAGTTTTTGAAGTTAGTTTCGTTTGTGCCTTAGTTAGTTGAAAAAGCTTTAGTTTTGGTGACTTTAAAAGCAAATTAGTGTTTAGAAGGTGATGTTGTTGGTGACTTTATTTGTTTAAAATGCTTAAGTGCCGGTTACTTTAATAGTGAATTAGTTTTAGAAGTTAGTTTCGTTGGTGCGTTTGTTTGTTTAAAAGTCTTAAGTTTTGGTGACTTTAAAAGTGATTTTTTGTTTAGAAGGTGATGTTGTTGGTGACTTTATTTGTTGAAAATGTTTAAGTGTCGGTGTCTTTAATAGTGAATTTGTTTTAGATGTTAGTTTCGTTGGTGCTTTGTTAGTTGAAAAAGCTTAAGTTTTGGTGACTTTAATTGTGAATTAGTTTTAGAAGTTAGTTTCGTTGGTGCCTTTGTTAGTTGAGAAAGCTTAAGTTTTGGTGACTTTAAAAGTGAATTAGTGTTTAGAAGATGATGTTGTTGGTGATTTTATTTGTTGAAAATGCTTAAGTGCCGGTGACTTTAATAGTGAATTTGTTTTAGAAGTTAGTTTCGTTGGTGCCTTTGTTAGTTGAAAAAGCTTAAGTTTTGGTGACTTTAAAATTGATTTTTTGTTTGGAAGGTGATGTTGTTGGTGATTTTATTTGTTTAAAATGCTCAAGTGCCGGTGACTTTAATAGTGAATAAGTTTTAAAAGTTAGTTTCGTTGGTGCTTTGTTAGTTGAAAAAGCTTTAGTTTTGGCGACTTTAATAGTGAATTAGTTTTAGAAGTTAGTTTCGTTGGTGCCTTAGTTAGTTGAAAAATCTTTAGTTTTGGTGACTTTAAAAGTAAGTTAATGTTTAGAAGTTAGTTTCGTTGGTGCTTTGTTTGTTGAAAAAGCTCAAGTTTTGGTGACTTTAATAGTGAATGAGTTTTAGAAGTTAGTTTCGTTGGTGCTTTGTTTCTTGTAAAAGTTTAAGTTTTGGTGACTTTGATAGTGAATTAGTTTTAGAAGTTAGTTTCGTTGATGCCTTTTTTAGTTGAAAAAGCTTAAGTTATGTGACTTTAAAAGTGAATTAGCGTTTGGATGGTGATGTTGTTGGTGACTTTATTAGTTGAAAATGCTTAAGTGCCGGTGACTTTAATAGTGAATTAGTTTTAGAAGTTAGTTTCGTTGGTGCCTTTTTTAGTTGAAAAAGCTTAAGTTGTGGTGACTTTAAAAGTGAATTAGTGTTTAGAAGGTGATGTTGTTGGTGACTTTATTAGTTGAAAATGCTTAAGTGCCGGTGACTTTAATAGTGAATTTGTTTTAGAAGTTAGTTTCGTTGGTGCTTTTGTTAGTTTAAAAAGCTTAAGTTTTGGTGACTTTAAAAGTGATTTTTTGTTTAGAAGGTGATGTTGTTGGTGACTTTATTTGTTGAAAATGCTTAAGTTTTGGTGACTTTAATAGTGAATTAGTTTTTGAAGTTAGTTTCGTTGGTGCTTTGTTAGTTGAAAAAGCTTAAGTTTTGGTGACTTTAATAGTGAATTAGTTTTACAAGTTAGGCCTTTGTTAGTTGAAAAAGCTTATGTTTTGGTGACTTTAAAAGTGATTTTTGGTTTACAAGGTGATGTTGTTGGTGATTTTATTTGTCGAAAATGTTTAAGTGCCGGTGACTTTAATAGAGAATTAGTTTCGTTGGTGCTTTGTTAGTATAAAAAGTTTAAGTTTTGGTGACTTTTATAGTGAATTAGTTTTAGACGTTAGTTTCGTTGGTGTCTTTGTTAGTTGAAAAAGCTTTAGTTTAGGTGACTTTAAAAGTGAATTAGTGTTTAGAAGGTGATGTTGTTGGTGACTTTAATTGTTGAAAATGTTTAAGTGCCGGTGACTTTAATTGTGAATTAGTTTTAGAAGTTAGTTTTTTGGTGCCTCGGTTAGTTTAAAAAGCTTAAGTTTTGGTGACTTTAAAAGTTTTTTTTTTGTTTTGAAGTTGATGTTGTTGGTGACTTTTTTTGTTGAAAATGCTCAAGTGTCGGTGACTTTAATAGTGAATTAGTTTTTGAAGTTAGTTTCGTTGGTGCTTTGTTAGTTGAAAAAGCTTAAGTTTTGGTGACTTTAATAGTGAATTAGTTTTAGAAGTTAGGCCTTTGTTAGTTGAAAAAGCTTATGTTTTGGTGACTTTAAAAGTGATTTTCTGTTTAGAAGGTGAGGTTGTTGGTGATTTTATTTGTTGAAAATGATTAAGTGCCGGTGACTTTAATAGAGAATTAGTTTTAGAAGTTAGTTTCGTTGGTGCTTTGTTAGTTTAAAAAGTTTAAGTTTTGGTGACTTTTATAGTGAATTAGTTTTAGAAGTTAGTTTCGTTGGTGTGTTTGTTAGTTGAAAAAGCTTTAGTTTAGGTGACTTTAAAAGTGAATTAGTGTTTAGAAGGTGATGTTGTTGGTGACTTTAATTGTTGAAAATGTTTAAGTGCCGGTGACTTTAATTGTGAATTAGTTTTAGAAGTTAGTTTTTTGGTGCCTTGGTTAGTTTAAAAAGCTTAAGTTTTGGTGACTTTAAAAGTTATTTTTTGTTTTGAAGGTGATGTTGTTGGTGACTTTTTTTGTTGAAAATGCTTAAGTGTCGGTGACTTTAATAGTGAATTAGTTTTTGAAGTTATTTTCGTTTGTGCCTTAGTTGAAAAAGCTTTAGTTTTGGTGACTTTAAAAGCGAATTAGTGTTTAGAAGGTGATGTTGTTGGTGACTTTATTTGTTTAAAATGCTTAAGTGCCGGTGACTTTAATAGTGAATTAGTTTTAGAAGTTAGTTTCGTTGGTGCCTTTGTTTGTTTAAAAAGCTTAAGTTTTGGTGACTTTAAAAGTGATTTTTTGTTTAGAAGGTGATGTTGTTGGTGACTTTATTTGTTGAAATTGCTTAAGTGCCGGTGTCTTTAATAGTCAATTAGTTTTAGAAGTTAGTTTCGTTGGTGCTTTGTTAGTAGGAAAAGCTTAAGTTTTGGTGACTTTAATAGTGAATTAGTTTTAGAAGTTAGTTTCGTTGGAGCCTTTGTTAGTTGAAAAAGCTTTAGTTTTGGTGACTTTAAAGTTAATTAGTGTTTAGAAGGTGATGTTGTTGGTGACTTTATTTGTTCAAAATGTTTTAATGTCGGTGACTTTAATAGTGAATTAGTTTTAGAAGTTAGTTTCGTTGGTGCTTTTGTTAGTTTAAAAAGCTTAAGTTTTGGTGACTTTAAAAGGTATTTTTTGTTTTGAAGGTGATTTTGTTGGTGACTTTATTTGTTGAAAATGTTTAAGTGCCGGTGACTTTAATAGTGAATTAGCTTTAGAAGTTAGTTTCGTTGGTGCCTTGTTAGTTGAAAAAGCTTAATTTTTGGTGTCTTTAATAGTGAAGTAGTTTTATAAGTTTGTTTCATTGGTTCCTTTGTTAATTTTAAATCTTAAGTTTTGGTGACTTTAAAATTGAATTAGTGTTTAGAAGGTGATGTTGTTGGTGACTTTATTTGTTGAAAATGTTTAAGTGCCGTTTGTTAGTTTAAAAAGCTATGTTTTGGTGACTTTAAAAGTTATTTTTTGTTTAGAAGGTGATGTTGGTGGTGACTTTATTTGTTGAAAATGCTTAAGTGCCGGTGACTTTAATAGTGAATTAGTTTTAGAAGTTAGTTTCGTTGGTGCCTTTGTTAGTTGAAAAATGAGGACGAATTCGATGATGAGGATGGCTGTTAGTTTTTTGATTTCTGTATGTATTGTACGTTAAATTTAGACATTTTGTTGTTTGAAACTATTGTTGTAGTTTTTTCGTACTCAGCTTTCTTGGACATTTTGTATGTGTTTTACATTTTCGAAAATTTCCATTTTTTTTTTTTTGTTGATGTATTTTCATTTTGGATACTGCTGTATATTGTTGTTGTTGCATGCTGTATTTGTGTTTTGCAATTATTTTTTATTAAATTTCCCTGAAAAACCGACCACATGTGGTCGGTTTTTAGATATGCCATTAGAAGTTGTTCGGCTTTCAATTTTTCAACACGGAGTATGCTCGATTCCTTTTTTACTTTTAGTTTCGACTCGTTTTACTTTCATTGTCTGATAACAGATCTGCCTGAATTTGAATTTCTTTTCATAATTGGTGATTGATGAGTTATTAGGATCTGATGTATTTTGAATTGAACCATCTTCTTTTTTTGTTGATTGATGTATTTCTGTTTACTGCTAATTATGAAGAGGAGAAATCTAAATTGATGCGCAATAAGTGTTTGATAAAGTATCTGATTCTCTCCTTTTTCTTCTTCTTCTGCAGATCTCATCATTTTAGTTTCCTATTTCCAATTTCCAGTTTCCATTTTCATTAGTTTTGTAATCAAATTCTGTTTTCTATTCAATATAAACCCTGAAAAATTGTCCCAAAATTGTTTAGAGTCCATTTCGAATTTCATTTACACCAGCTCTGTTTTTCTCAAAACAAACGAGCAAAGAACTGTTCGTCCATGGCGGACTTGAGCCTAGCTTTTTTCTCCCTCGTCCTCCTCTTCCTCTCTCTATCCCTCCTTATTTTCCTAGCTTTCATTGTCCGACCACGTCCTGTCAAAGTTCCAATAAAGAATCGCCACGTGTTTATCACTGGCGGCTCAAGTGGCATCGGCTTAGCTCTAGCTCAACTGGCTGCTTCAGAGGGTGCACAAGTCTCAATACTAGCTCGTAATACTATAAGGTTGGAAGAAGCTAAGGAATCAATTCGGCTTTCTACTGGCCGTGATGTTGCTATTTTCAGCGCTGATGTGAGAGACTACGGGGCTGTGAAGAAGGCTATTGAAGAAGCTGGACCGATTGATGTGCTGGTGTGCAATCAGGGCATATTTGTACCTCAGGAATTGGAGACACAAGATATTGAGGAGATTAAATTCATGATTGATGTGAATTTGACGGGGACTTTTCATTTGATTAAAGCTGCTTTGCCTGGAATGAAGAATAGGGCCGATCGTGGACCGGGGTCCATTGCTATCATGTCGTCACAAGCTGGCCAGGTATGCTCTACCTTTAGTTCAAATCTCAAATTCAATGATCTAGCGAAGTTTCGTAGATAAATGTGATTTTGAAGGTTAAACTTACTTCGGAGTGATTAGAAATGGAGGAAAATGTTTTCCTTCAAACAAATTTACCTTGGGAATATGTTTAATTATTAGGTATAAAAGTAGATGACATTACAGTGGTACAAGGTGTATCATAAGGTATATTGAAAATGAGTCACTTTTCCAATATTGGTGGAAGTATTTGGGAGCAATATATTTTTGACATGTAAGATAACCAAAAACCAAAAAAGAATTCTTCACACATTTTTCGTTGTAATGAACAAATAGTAAAGTAATCTAGCATTGCCGTCAAATGGGTTGACGGGTGGACTTAATGCTAATCTGATATGTAGTTTGCACCAAACCAGGAGCATGCTTGACAGTAATTTAAATATGCTTGATTGCATTATATTCTTTTGGGTTAATTTGATACACAATTGAAGAAGATCAAAAGAATTAAGAAGAAGAAAACTAAGCAGCAAAAAAAGATAACAATTCTCATTCATAACTCTGGGAATAGCAATCCTTACATATAAGGAGGGTAAGACCTATGGGGCAAAGTGAAATAAAAGGAGCTTAGGGGAAACAAAATAACTCGCTCAAATAAATACAATGAGAAATTTGAATGTTTCTCCCAACATGAATGGAGTTGCTGGTTATTGGCATGCTTCATCCGAAACTTGTGAAACCCTCAAAATCTTATTCAAGTTGTTGCACATATTGCCACAGTTGTCATTAAGCTGAGAGTAGTGGAAATCGCTTCTGCAAATATAGCTGCCTCAGTAGCATAATTATCAGCTTAAGACCTGAAGCGTATCAAAGTTTTCTATACAGCAAATTGATGTCCAACTTAGCCATCCAGCTTCCATTATCTTGCATTTTCCTTGTGTGGTTTCACCTTTTTTTGACATCACAAGCTGCTTGGATAATGAGACAGCAGTAAGTTGATGGCCAAACAAGTGAGAGTTCTTCAGAATCAAATTTCTAGTCGATGAATCAATAGCATTACCTTGCCCAGGCATCCACTTCAGTAACTGGAGAAATAATTCCTTCTTTTCGGGTTTTGAATGTAGTGTGATATACTTTCTCAAAGAAAAAAAGTAGTGTGATATAGCCATATCAAATAATTCCTGAGAAGAGTGTTTCAAGAGATACGTGATGTAGCATCTTTGACAAGGCATGGTCCTACATTAAATGTTTTAAGTTATGTGTGCCTCGAATTACACAACAACAACAAAAAAAGCAAATTCTGTAAGTTACATAGATGTCTGACAAACAGGTGTAACCCAGTTCAATCCAAATTCAAGTTATAATTGATTCCTAGACAAAATCTGACTAGCAAGTAGTCCCTCTTGTAGATACTAGTACAATCTTTAATGGAAGATATGCTCTTTCTCTTTCTTTTTCCTTATAAAGTGCACCTTGTGGTCAATCAGGTTTCTTCTTTTCTCTCTTTCAGTGAAGGGGAAGGCTAAGAAACAAAGTTGACCATCTGTGGTAATCAAAAATCATAAAATAAAATTCCCTTCCTCACTTGGATAAGAAAGGAACCAATCGCCTGTCAATAGGAGTTATATGTAGTGCCCCAATATTTTGAACATATTTGAACTTAATTGACTATGACGTGTATTGGGGTTGTATTGGTAGTTGAATAGGACTTATCTACAAGTATATGGTTATGTTAAAGGCCTGTGAGCCAAGATATGATTTTCAAAAGATTATTTCAAGTGAACAACTTCCATGTACACTTCTGGAAACATTGATTACTACTGCCCACTTCTGTCCTATCCCTGAATCTTATCAGTACTCCCCATGTTAACAACACCCTTGTCCTCAAGGGTGAGGAATTTCACCCGTCCACGATCAAATGGTAAGTTAACAGTCTTCGTCTGTGAATTAATCTTGCCAGCAGTAAACAAGCTCATTTTCTAATTGAATCTTGTGTCCTTTATGCTGATACCCTTCTCTAGCAACTCTGACATCATTTGGTTAGACACAAGAACTTCACTCTTACCGATGTACCTTTCAATCAATATTATTGCACTCTTGGTGCCTGCTAATAACAAGTTAAGTTGTGAGTTTTCCATTTCCTGAATTCATTGGCTTCACAATGAACTTTTCACCATATGTTACCAGTTTCAAAAAAAACAGAAAAAACAAAAAACAAAGAATGAACTTGTCACCAATAAGACCAATTTGAATTCCTGCTCTGGTGCTTCTGACAAAGCTATAGCAATTTCTGCAACCGCAAGAATACTTGAAGGTAGAACATGGTTCCTAGTGTCTTTGGTTCATGTTGGAACAATCTTTGTGCTCCAATATTTTGTGGTTCAATTTCAAAAACTTCCTCATGGATTTATAGACAAGCCTACATATTCTAAGAGCTCCATATGCACCACCAGCTTCTACATCCAAGGTTTTCAAATAGCTTTCAGGTTCATGAAAGATGCTCTTGCAATTTCCCACAGTTCCACCTTTCTTGCAGCAATCTCAGTAATTATTTTACTGATAATGTAAGCTTTAGTCCAAGGCTATGAATGGATCTTCCCAAAGTAAGCACTGTCAGCAGTACACAATTAGTAAGCGTACCACAAACAATCCAGCAGGCTTAATACTTTCTAATCCAAGGTTATCAAATAGCTCTCAGGTTCATGAAAGATGCTCTTGTAATCTCCCAGAGTTCCACCTTTCTTGCATATATTAGCAAGTGCAATCTTAATAATTATTTTACTGATAATGTAAGCTTTTAGTCCAAGTCAGTACTACACAATTAGTAAGCATACCATAAAAAATTCAGTAGGCGTAATACTTTCTGAGATAAATGAAGTTGGATCCTCTCCTAATAGCAGGGCATGTTATGACAATCTTCTGTTTGTCATTCATGATCATTAGAGTAATAAATTCAGCTGAAAATGCAACAAGAACAACTCAGTAAATGGCATCAGTACGAGCACAAGCAAGCTTCACAATTTGAACAACTGCATCATCCTCAGAAACTCCAATTATGTTAGCAGATCATCACTATTATTTACAACATAGTTAGAATAAACAGTACCATACATCCTTAGCCTTTGAGGGAAAACTCATCCCCCATTGAAAAAACTCCAAGATCCGTCATATCTTTATCAAATAAGAATGACTGATAATGTACCTCATTTGCCAATAAATCGCAGCAACAGTTGAGCAAAAATGAGAAATTTCCGCTCAACATTGGAAACTCCATTCTCTTTTGTAATGAGCAGTTCCTAAGCAATGACTCTTGCAATACAGAAGATTCCCCGAGGAATTACTGATCAGTATTTCTGCAAAAAAGAAACCTCCCCATGTCATTAAGTGCTTCTTGAAAGCAGCTGTTAATTCCCCTGTACTAGTGATCACATCTAATGGATATAACAGGTGGAAATTTCAGTCTAGCTTGAAATTCAGCACACTTTTTCTGCAAGGGCTTCAACTATTTTTCCTTCTTCCTTGGAGAAACCAGCAATAGCAACAGATTCTCTGCTTTCCATGCAGTTTAACACATCATTGACCTTCGGCTCACTATTGCAGGTAACTAGTACTTCATCTGCAACATACAATTCAGTGCTTAAACTCATGTGGAAAGGAAAAGATAAGTCAGTGGAATAATATTCCTCTTCACTTTCAACATATTTTTTCCATGGTTCATCAACCTTTTCCTTGACCTTCACAGCAACGGAACAGGTATTGTCACTCCAGTGCTTCTCGGTTTCCACAAAATCTCCACAAACGTCATCTAGTCTGTTAAACACCTTGTGCCTTCTAGAATATCTAATTTGAGGTGAAGAACACATAAAAATTTTACTCTCTACCTTGTCATCTCCATTTTCCGCGAGTCCATCCACAATCGGTCTCCTCAACTAATATCCATAACTCCTTATCAAGAGGAGACTGGTGACAACAGTCGAATTTACTACTAGAATTCATGGAGTCAACGTGTAAATCAAGGTCATTATCATACCTTAAGCTCTCGTTTAATTTTGGTGTGGCTCAAGAGATGAACACTTTTCCTCTTTCAATAGCTCGGATTCTGCCAAGCGCTCTTTCTCTAGCGAAGCTTCCGAAGGTCGCAACAAGAATGTTCTTTAGTATTTTATCTGTATGAACGGAGGTGCTATTGTTGATAACCATGGGAATATCTTCTTTAATCGAATAACCAATTGGATAAGAATCAGCCGTGCTAATAATTGGAGGATATTGCTGCTGAAACGGCAACGTCGTATGGAAGTATTTAGATCTGTGTTTTTTTCCCACCATACTTGACTCTGGGTTGTTGTTATAGTAGTAATTCATTGCAGTCGCGCCTTCGGGAACCATGCTGGCTCTCTGAAAATTCAAGGATGCAAAGTCTTATGGTTGGTAGAGATGAAGGGATTGGAAGCTCGCAGTTTGCCAAGGGCGATGTGTGCTAAAATTAGAGGAGTATAAAGGGTATCTTTGATTGAAATGTTGCTGATACCCAGTATAGCAAGCTCCACATCCAGTGTTACCATAACCATAAGGATTTTTCTTAATTCCTCAACAGATTTTGGTGTTTATTTCAACTTTTCAATGGTATACATTATATCCTTATAAGCGATAGTATCAAGGTGACGTTGTACACAAATCTTAGTACTCCTGCTGCATATGATTTAATTGCTACAGGGGGCATGAGCAACTTCGTGACCTTGTGATGAAAGATGTAGGCACTGGTGTTGCTGTTTAGGAACCTTATGATGACCAACCTTGGTGCAAACCACTTGAGACTAATGGGTAATTATTCCTTGGATTTTTCTTGTTCGCACACTTGCCTTACGATATCAATATATCCGTGTATTTGTGCATACAAGTAAACTGGATAGAATAACATAGCAAATAAATAGTTCCTTTTCAATACTATTTCTGCCTCTGACAACCGGAGTGTTAACTGGAGCATGAAGGCAGATGTGTTAGTAATGATATTCAATTAATTGATGTGGCAGTTTTAGGGGATGGGATTGCAAACTGTTGTGCCAAACATGTATGTGGTCCTTTATTGACAATACTTGTTGAATACATAGATAAGAATGATGTTGTATTGTCTACGGAAGTTGATGAACAGGTCCTACCTGTAGCTAGCCCAGAAATTAACATTTCTAAGACGCTCACATTTTCAGTAGTAAAGTTCGATCCTAAGAAGTTACAGAAGAGGCACAACAAGGTTTCACTATCGGTAGTAACAGTCCTCCTTGCCATGTTTATCAGCATGAGTGTCGTTTATAAGATGCAGTACACTTTATAGAGAATTACTTCAGAACTTAGAGTCATTTGTCACCTTTTATGTACACACGTACTTGGTGGCACGTTGCACTTTCTTATCTGGAGAAAACATGGTGCAGCTCTCTTGCCTTTTTACTGATGCCTTCCTTTGGTTTCTTCTAAGGTAGTTGAGAAAGTGGCCGTTCCCTCGGAGTACTTCTTGATTGCAGATATCTTACATATGCCAAAGTCATCAATACACGATGTTTTAGAGAAGTTGCATCCAACAATTAGCAATGATCTCAACTCAAAGCTATGTAAGGTGTTAAATGTTGACCTTTTAGTTCTGCCATCTTCATCTCTCAAGAATCTTTTTGGTGTTAATCTTGTTGGGAATGCATCCTCTGGTTTGAAAAGAAAAATGGACCGGTGTCGGAAGTTGCTGGCTAATTAAGCTTCTGAAGAATTCCTTTAGGTTGTTTACACTGACGCAGAGGAACAAGACAACATTCTGGTCTCAGTATGACTCAAATTGAACCTTGAGAGCAAGGTTCATATTGAGGATGGGAGAATTGTTATGAACGTAACCAAGATGGAGGGCCCATGAGGGAAGATGTCAAATTATATTTGGGACCGCAGGAAGATGTCTATATAGGAGAGAGGAATAATCTATTAGGGTTCATGCTATGAAGTTCTCTTTATTTTCGTAGTTGCTTAGATTAGTTCTGTAACCTCCCTCCCATTTTCCTTTTATATTTCTTCTTCCCGTTGAAGATTTGGGTACTAGTTTGGAGTAACTGTAATAGCGTGAATATGTAATCTTACATTAATGTATGCTATTACAGTTCTCCCTATCAATACTGTTCCCCTTCATTTAGAGACACACTTTCACCAGAAGCTTTTTTCATCGTCTGTTCTGATTGATATCTAATCTCTATTGCAATTTTATTTGTTATTCCATCTAGGAGTTTACAATAACATACCCAGTGAAATTCCATAAAGTGGGTACCGGGTATTTCATCTAGGAGTTTAGGGGGAAAAAGAAAAAGTAAATTAGAGATGATCATCACATTTGTCCAATTTAACTAATTTTGTTTCCCCCTGTGCATTCACATTTACGTGTATTCATCATAAAAAATTCAACTGAAAGACCCACCACAGCAAATGCTTCCTTAGGTAGTATTTTAACTTGAAGGTCTGAAGCTTGGTCTGTGATGCTGACATGGTTAAGGGAGAATGTGTTTCTTTAGCTACCACTGAATTGTTTCCTCAGATAATAGTTTAACCTGGATGACAGGAGCTTGGTCTGTGATGCTAAAATATGGTAGAATCAATGGAATCTCTTTCCCCATACAATTGCATTAATGAATTAACCATGTTTCTGTTTGTACCTGGCTGATTTGGTTTATTTGACATTTTGTTGTCTTAGGTTGGCATATATGGTTATACAGCTTATTCAGCCAGTAAGTTTGGCCTCAAAGGACTGGCAGAAGCACTGCAGCAAGAAGTAATTGGTGAAAATATTCACGTGTCACTGATATTTCCCCCGGACACTGAAACTCCTGGATTTGCGGAAGGTTGGACCTGAACAGATCCTACTCTGTTTCTTCTGGTTGTTATTGCTGCATGTCACAATGCACAAACTAAGATACTATGCTACATGTTGTGTGCGTGTGTTTTGTTGGAGGAGGAGGGGAGGGGGGTTCGGGGGCAACAAACACACTGCTTTCTGCTTGCATCATGTTTATCTATGTAAAAAAGTTAGGTTATCAAAAGAAAAAATTATGTAAAAAAATTTAAAATGTAATATCACCATTCCCACTTGGAATCCACCAACTCTAAATGCTACGATCTACCTCTGATTCTAAGTTGATATGTCTGTTATCTATCCCTTTCCTTAGGCTTTTTTTATTTATCTTCCTTCATAGAGCACCAAAATGTATGGATCACGCCAGTTGACAATAAAAATGATGATAGCACTGATCTTTTAACCAATTATTGATAACGGTTAGTTGTAAGCATGGGATAGCACAAAATGTTTAGCCAATTTGTTCATGTTTGGAGGGACAAAGCCAGATAATGTTTGTTCCTTGATTAGCTCAGGATGTACTGCACATGTTAAATAGAATTATCCTTTATGGAAATTCAATGGGTTATGTAAAATCTGTTTCTGCCTTTATCTTCTTGAAATGGTATGATGATTCCCTATAACCTGACAGTTAAATGCTGCATTTCAGTGTCTTTTGGTCTATTTAGATAATACAAGTCTAGAACAAGTTGAAGCTTACTGTGATGGTCTCTGCTTCGTTTTACTATAAAAGAATGTGGTCAAGGGGTTGACATGCTTATCCGTGTTCCTTTTTCTATTTCATTTTGTATATTTAAGTTTCATTTTTTTCTCTGTTCTCATCTAATCTTGACATGTCGTTGCATTTTTTGTGTCAACTGCTTGGTGCTCTCTCTATCTTATATAATAGTGCACTATTTACCGATCCAAAAGAATAAAAAAGGGGCAGCCCGGTGCACTAAAGCTACCGCTATGTGTGGTGTCCGGGAAGGGCCCCACCACAAGGGTGTATTGTATGCAACCTTACCTTACATTTCTGCCAGAGACTGTTTCCAAGGCTTGAACCCGTGACCTCCGGGTCACATGACATCAACTTCAGCAGTTACTCCAAGGCTCCCCTTCCGATCCAAAAGAATAGAAAAGAAAAAAAATGTGATGAATGCACATTGAACCTTGGGAGGCATCAGCATCATAGTGTGCATTGTACCCAAAAATTCAAAGCACTTCAAATGTAATCTTAGAAACTCCTGGTTCCCTTACTTTGGAGGCATGTGCACAATGTCCAGTGTACCCGATAGGTGCTTGAATCTACCTGATTGATAGTTTACATTTACAATAATTTTATTATGACCATTTTTCTCCTGTATTTCACCTGTTTGAACAACAATTATGGAAGTTTAATCCTTATTGCAGAAAACAAGAGGAGGCCACAGTTGACTAGTATACTAGCAGCTTCTTCTGGTTCCATGCAAGCTGATGAAGTTGCTAAGAAAGCTTTGAATGGGCTTAAATCAGGAGACTTCATTGTCCCCTGCAACTTTGAGGGATTCTTTCTTTCCATAGCAACTACTGGTCTATCTCCTCAGAGATCATTCTGGATGGCATTTGTCGAAGTCATAGCTGCTGGAATACTACGTGTTGTTGGTCTATGTTTCCAGTGGAACTGGTATGGGAGCATTGAGAAATTCCTTGCAGAAAAGAAATAGGGAGTAGCCGGTTACTAAGCGCAGTCTTAACAAATAATTATTGGCACTTCCGTCAAGAATTGGTAGTTTGATCAAACAAATTGATTTCCATATCATAGTTATTACAGAAATTGAACTTTTTCATGATGTCTTATGCACCCCTAGGCTGTTGAATTTTCTATTGCTTTAGTGCTAGTGAAATAAAACTATGTAGTCTTTGTTCCTCTTTGATTTTTCAATTGATTTATCCATTACCAAGTGTTGCTAGCTAATTTGTCCAGTTAGTTGGGAAGTTTTTCTATCTACTGTGCTTGGAGATCATATAGATTTCTTGTTAACTGATAAAACTGAGCTAGAAGCTTTGCTGCTTGATGTACCAGTACCACTATCAGTTAATTATTAACTTTAATAGTGCAGCTAACTAGATAAGTTGTTTTTCTACTGACAGATGAATATTCCACTTCTCCCGAAGAGCTTGTTCATGCTTCCAACCTGTACAGTTGGTTTAAATACTACTCCATATCACCAAGTTACAGGTTAGTCCCAGTTCTTCAAAAGTTTGTCGTACTATCTGGAGGCTGGGTTATGAACAGGGCCACGGAGCATGTGATGAAAGTAAACAGAAAATGAGATGATATTCCATTAGGGCTATGTTAAGAGTTGTGTTGTTTTCCTTTTCATTAACTATTTTGTAATAGCAGAATCTCCCTTTTCCATTTCCTTTTTTAATCAATAAAAAGCTTGGTTTGTTCCATTGGTGCTTTTGTTGTTAAAAGATTAATAACATAGAAAAAGGAAACTTAACAACCATGGGGTTCGATCCCGGGTCACATATGTGGAAAACAACATTTAGAACCAACGCACCCAACGTGCTATTGTGTTCTCTAGGCGTGCACATAATTTATATAGCAGTTTCGTAACGTATATACATATACGTATGCACAACTTTTTTCGAACTTACCGGGTGCACGTGTACCCCCACCCAAACACGTGGGTTCGCCCCTGACCCCAAGGTCATCTTCTCAATACCCCAGCCCAAAATTAGTCGTTGCAATGCCCCTCCATCCCCACAGATTATCATCAACCTCAAATTTTCTCCAAAATTATTGTGCTGCAATGTCGACACGTACCCCTCCCCCACCAAAATCATCTTCTCCAATACCCTATCCCGGCCCCAAAATTATCCTCAGAGAAGAACGCTATCATGGACCTTCACTGAACACACACAACACTCTCTTTCTTTTCTTCTCTTTGTGATGATCCATGTGTAGAAAATGGATTCTTTAATCAAGTTGGGGCAAAATTCAGTTAGAAAAATAAAATTTTTAATCAAATTGAGGTACGATACACCCTTGTGGTGGGACCCTTCTCTGGACACCGCGTATAGCGGTAGCCTTAGTGCACCGGGCTGCACTTAATCAAATTGAGAGATACGCGCCATAAAAGCTGGAATCATCATCACCATCGTTATTGATGATATAATTGTTTAACCTTATTTACATAAATTCGCCCGTATCACTATTTTCTTCACTTTTTCATCGAAATTTTAGCTCTGACCAAACTCTGCAAATTTTTAAATTCAAATCCTTCAAGTAATGAGAATTTTTGGCCTATCCCAATTTCAAATTGAAATGCGAATTTCAGCAGCCACACATCTTTATATCTTGAAAAGTTGGATGAGACACTGAGAAATTTGTGCAATTTGGTTGGTTGTCTTGTTATGTATGGAATAATGCTTAAAATGATTTGTTAGAATCATTTTTCTCTTAATATTTTCTTCTATTAGTTTTCAGTCATTTTTGGCCTTTTTCTTTTCGTGTTTTTCTTATTTTCATGAGTTTTATGAAAAAAAAATTCGTGTTTATGTAGAGGTACTTTAACTAAAGAAAAAAAAAATGGTGAAAAATTATGAAGATTAAGAAGAGTATTGACTCTAATTTGAAGGGAAAAAATGGTGGAAGGCCATGGGAGAAAGAGTGGAGGAAGAGGAGAAAGAAAGATGAAAAAATTACGAAAGCATCCCTCAAACGCGCTCAAAATGCATGTAGCACACGTGTCATGGTGACTCAACAAAAAGTGTCAAAATGACACACTTACATACTAGTTGAGTTGCCAAAAATGAACGACAACTAATTTAGATGTCAAAGTGAAAGATCGTGCCAATTGTAGTTGCTTGTCAATGGATTCCGACAATATCTTATAAATCCGTTCATAAACAAAGATATTCTATGAGATGAACTATCTTTTGAATAAATAATACTCATAAGTCATAATTAAACTTAAAATAAAATAATCATACATTTTATCTCTAAATTATTATTTTTATCCGGTAAACTAAATAAACTAGTATTTTGTAACAAGAAACTTTATTTTTTATCAGAAATATTTTAGGATACTAAATTAAACAATTCGAACTTGTATTACTAATAAATATCTAACATCTTATTCCTTAGAATTAATCCTTACTTTTATTAAATAGTTATATATACATGGTATTTAGTATTATATGTGTATAACTAATACATAATAAGTTATTATATTATTAATCTCAACATTACTAATCTTTATATTAATATTGATTCAATACTACTCTTATAGACTCTATCAAACAACCCCAAGATAATTTAAAGAATGAAATCAACTTTTGACGAAAGAAATAAAAGGAAGAAGAAACGATGGCCACTCTTATAGTTGCTCCCGTTGTTTTTTATTCATTGATGAATTATGTTATTCATTTGAGCCGTTGATGGAGAAGACATTTATTGGTGGCTGAGCTGTATCTGACAATGCGCTCTCAATTTAAACATTTTATGCTAGTAAATATTTTGGTAACTTTGGCTCTCACTAAAATTAATGATCTAAAGTCAAATTTCAATATGAGGCCTTAAATATATACATATACATACAAAAATAATATTGTAACACTTTAATATTTTCTATTTTTTTTTGTTCTTCATATTAGTTGTTTGTGGCGTAGTATTTTTAAAAGACACATAACCATTAACTTTACATATTAACAAGATTATTAATAAAAGTAAGGATTAATTCTAGTGAATAAGATGTTAAAAATTTATTTGTAATACATTAACTTGGATGTTGTTATTAAAACTTTATTGGGAAAAGGCATCATTTCCACTCCATACTATACAAGAAAAGTCTAAGCCACACCTAAATTATATAAGTGACCTATTACACACCTTAACTATATAAAAGTGATATTATTACCTCCCCGCGACCCCCATTCTAAGGCGCGTGTGTTACACTTATTTTAGGCGCGTCCAGCCTGTTAAATAACTAAAGTAAACGGCTAAAAACATTAAGGGAAAAGACATCGTTTCCACCCAAAACTATAGTCGAAAAGTTGAATCCACACCTAAACTATATAAGTGACCTATTACACACCTTAACTATTAAAAAAGTGGTACTTTTTACTGACGTGGCAGCGCGTGTAAAACACTACACCACATGCAAGTGGTGGTAGCCTGACAGGGTGTAAATAGTTTCACTTTTTTATAGTTTAGGTGTGTAATAGGTCACTAGTATAGTTTAGGTGTGGTTTCGACTTTTCGGGTATAGTTTGGGGTGAAAACGATGCCTTATTAATATGAAGTTTGAGTTGTTTAATCTAGTGTCCTAAAATATTTTTTGTAAATATTAGTTAGCTTTTTCTTTTCTTTATTATTTCTTTTTTAAATACTTTTTTAAGATGTATTTCCTCAATCTTCATTGTTGTTTCAAGTGAAATTAAAATTATAAAACTTACTATTAAAATTTTTGAGGTCTAATATATTGGACACCTAAAACAAACGTTTTACTAGTTTTATGCCTGAGTCACCACTATCTAAAAGTGTGAAATTGAAATCTAGTATTTATACGGCCGATGCTCAATCCTAACGAATAAAAGGTGCTTCAATAGTTTTAATGATTTTTTTTGGAAAAAATTAAGGAACCTTTAATTTCCTAAATGATCATCCGAGTTATGAGAAATTCTACTAAACTCATTTTTGATATTTTGTTCCCCTATAAAATAGCTTTACCTTTATATGTTAGAGAGTAGGTTTGTCTTTTTTTAAAACAAAAAAAATAAATATTTATTGCTTTTTTAGTTTGTATATTTCAAAGAGTCTTTCACTTCATACACCAAAAAAAATAATGCAACAATAATTACGAAAACAAATACTCTCTCCGTTTTAATTTAGGAGATCTTTCAAAAATAGCATTATTTTAAAATAAAAACATCGTTCTATAGTCACATTTTACATAATTACCATTTATAACCGTTGTATTCTATTTATGCTCGCTGTATTCAATTTTACAGATTGTATGTATTCATATAAAATACGAATACAGTTCCTATTTAATTGTGCCAAAAATGGAATTCAATATTTTTAAAAAGAAAAAAATCTCAATCACACTTATCCCGTTGAACTGAATATTTTCTTGCTTAACACTACCATTATTTTTTTTTATTTTTTTTGTGTTTTTCCCATTTTTTCTTCTTCTTTTTTCTACTTTTATTTTTTTCGTTTCTTTCTTTTTGTTTTTTTCTCTCTTTATTCTCTAACTTCTATTTTTCTTTCTTCTTTTCTTTTCTTCTTTGATTTTTTTTTGTACTTATTTTCTTTATCATATTTTTGTTCTATTTTATATTTTTTGTATTTTCGAAAAATATGACTAGTCGAGCACAAGTCATGGATGATAACGTAGATGCCACAATTGTTTATCGTATTTGTAGTCACACCGCCGTTTATATTTTTGTATATATTGATACAACTGCATTTGTAGTTGTATTTTAAATTTCGCACTTGTATTTATATTTTATAGTTCGCATTTGTATTTGTATTTAATAGTTTGCACTTGTATTTATATTTGTTAGTTTGCGCCATCATTTATATTTAATATAATTCACACTTGTATTTTAAAGAACTATTTTGTATTTGTATTTTATAATTGATTGCATATTATATTGGATTA
This sequence comes from Capsicum pubescens, assembly GCA_030864215.1. Lineage (NCBI taxonomy): Eukaryota > Viridiplantae > Streptophyta > Magnoliopsida > Solanales > Solanaceae > Capsicum > Capsicum pubescens. The sequence continues at coordinate 5,594,917 of CM061541.1, read as the reverse complement.
TTTTTATATTATGCTTTTATTGTGTTTGTATATTTAGATTATATTTGGATTATACTTGTATTTGTATTCTATTTTCTTCATTAACTTTATATTTTTAATAAATTATTTTGTATTTGTATTTGTAAGTTGATTGCATATTATATTTAGTCGTGACTATGTACAATTTATCATTTGTATACAAATAAGTAAATGTATTAATTGTATTTTCGTGATTCTAAAATATATAAATATGTAATGTATCATTTGATACAAATGTACCGTTTTGTATTTGTATATCAAAATTATCATTCATATTTGTAAATAAACAAATATCACTTGATACAAATACAGTGACAAACAAATGAAACAAATGATTTTACAAATACAATATGTATTTGTATATATTGTATTTTGTATAAAAATTTGAGTTGTATTTATTTGTATAAATAAATACAACTAGTATCAATAAATACAAACAAGTATTCGTAGAAAGAAAATCAATCGTTCCTTTTCAATAATTAAAAAATGCAAATGATAGTTCACACTTGTATTTATATGTTATAGTTCGCAGCTGTATTTGTATTTTATAGTTCACACTTGTATTGGTATGTTATAGTTCGCATTTGTATTTGTAGTTTATAATTCGCACTTGTATGTGTATAATATCCCTTTCAAAATTTTGTCTTAAATATACGTACAGAATAACCCTTTCAGTAGGAGCTGCTAAATTGTCAATTTTATTTCTACACCCAAAATCATACGTACAGAATAACCCTCATATGTTATTTGCTAGTTATTACTACAATGAAACAGATTTATGTTATGTACATTCAAAATTCCTTGTCATTTGAAAGAAGCTGTACTAGTGACGTTCCATATCAAATCCAATTATTATGTACTCACCACATGTATATTGTTGCTATTTGACTGTTGAGTGTTGAAGTTGTGTTCCATACATTAAAATTTCTTCCTTTGCTTGAGAGCACGAGAAGAATTTGGAGTTAATTATCTAAACCGTCGTTTAGATTTCACTTGATTTTGAATACAGAAATATTTTTTTTCTGAAATAAATAATTAGCGGACAAGTTACCTTTTGGTGATTCAACAAGCTTACAACAACGACCTAAGTTCTTTTTTAGTATGAAAGATGTACTTTCTTACATTGTCATAATTAACATCATTAGTCAGTTATATATTGGAGAATTACAAAAAAGTGTATGTGCTGATTATATAAATCTTGAGCAAACTAGCTTGGTAATCAAAACATCTATATATCCAAGCTTCTAGTAGCTGCTAGTGTCAATTAAGATCCAGCAGTGACAAATGGTTGGGCACTTATTATGAATACATAGATAGACATAAGAAAGTTTTGATTCTAGTTAAAGGAAGGGGGCATGGGAGTTGGCAGAGAGATCCATAGCAAGAAATGTTACTTTATTAACTCACCCTTTCCTAGTCCTTGTGAAATTATACCACATCCATTATTGTTGAGGAATCGTTAGATTGAGGATTTGGTGTCGGACATATCTGCATTGATTCTTGACATGTCTCATAAATCTAGATAACCATGGAAATTCAAACTGACTAATTATAAATACGAGGAAAGAAAATACAGCAGCACACAAACAACACATAGATAGCAAGAAAACGAAATCGTCCTTTAAAGGAATCTTCGACCACAAAAAAGAGAGGTCATCAACAAGACAATCCCTTCAATTGCAAACAAGAAGGCATTGAGCAGAAGAAAACTAGGACCAATAATATTATCATTATTGTTACTTGAATTGAAAACACATGGAATTGCAACCTCGTCTTCCATGAGAATACCAACTCTTATAACCGAGTCGAAAGTCGAATTAAGAATTTGAATTTTATGAGTTGATGAATGTTAATATTTTAAAATGGTGACATCCGGATATATATACATATATTGTTAGGATTTGTTTAATTTCTTATTTTATTTGGACTCTATACAAGTATTTTAATTCATAAAGGTTTTTTAATGAAAAAGGACACAATATAATCTACAAGGACACAATATACTTCACGATCACTTATGATTTGCGATTTGAGACAAGGAAATTAAATTCACGATAGCAAATTTCTGGTCCAAAACTAGTTTATCTAAGTGATTAAAAAAATATATTGCTTACGTACTAGTTTGTATGGTTGAGAGTAGGCAAAAAGAAAGTTATAGACATATTTGAACAAACAAATGTACGTTTAGCTTAAAAGACAAATTGCTCATATATATATAACTCGTGAACAAAGTATTCCGCGTTAGCAAAGTTCCGGAGAAAATGAGCTGAGTATCCAAACCAACTATACTACAATGGATTTTCCCATACCACTTGCAACATTATATTTATAGTAAGTACTATCTACAAATCAAAAAGGTCAAATTTCTTCGCTTTCGCTTGGAGCGGCACCCCCCCTTTTCACTTAAAAAGAGCAAGTCGTCGAAGCGAGTCGATAGTCCAAAGAGTCATCTTTGAAGGCTACCATGCATCCTTATTCATAATAGAGTGTAAGATAGGTTTAGGTATAGCAGAACTTGACCCTACGACCATTAGGTTAAACGCCCAATGCTTTACCAATTGAGCTATACACCCAAAAAAAGATGTAGTAACTAAATTTATCATACAAGAATTTGATTTTTCAATTTCGATCAAGTCACCAATTAATATGGCTTCTCTTGGACTAGTAATGTTTATTTTATCTTGTGCAATATTCCAGGCCTTTCTAGTTTCCAGTACCAATTATGGTGGTCTTTTACCAGAGTTGTACCAATTCTCGTGTCCTCAAGCAACTGAAATTGTAATGTCTGTTTTGGAAGAGGCAATTGCTAAAGATCCAAGAATGGCTGCTTCTTTGCTAAGACTTCACTTCCATGACTGCTTTGTCCAGGTATAAAACTTTTAGACACATTTTTGTATACTCCGTTGTATTTTTGAGTCATTCATATCCGTATCGTTAGCAATTCGTCTCATATTTTCTCCTAATGCTAATCACTACTAAAAAATGTGAATTTCAGACACCCTGAAAAATATTAGATTTTATCATATTTCTAACAAGCCAATTTCTCACGAAGTCCATCAAAAAGTCACTTTTTTTTTTTTTTAAACTATTGCTTACAAGCCAATTTCTCACGAATTCCATGAAAAGTCACTTTTTTTTACCAGTGTAATGGAGCTCCAATTTGAAGTATACAAAGTAATTTTAAACCTTAGTCAAAAAATAGGGGTAAATTTTCATTAAGTATTTTGACACGTAAAATTCATCCAGTCCACACTAAACCTCTATTATGGTTAAAGACAAATACATGATCAGTTGTAAATGATTAGGTTATAAATAAGGGCAAACAACATAAATCTCAATAGTTGGAAGTTTAATTATAATCTTTTTCTGATATTTTGCATAATTACTGAAAATCTCGATTTTCGGTCGGTCGAGATACATAATTAGCTCCCGATATTTTTTTTTTTCAATTTTGCGTCCGTCGAGATATATAATTAGCTCCCAATACATCCAACGAAGATACAAAATTAGTTGGAATTTTTATAATTACTTTGTAAGGATGAGACTTATGTAAATATGGTAAGTTAAGGTGTATATTTATATTATTTTTCCATCCAAAACATATAGAATGAATGGTAAATTGAGATGTTTAAGATGGGTAAATTTGGACCTTTTTCCCTCAATAAATTCAATAATCTCATATATTTTTTCTTGCGTTATAGGGATGTGATGCATACATATTATTGGATAAGAGTAGTGCATTCAAAAGTGAAAAGGAAGCAGAACCAAACAAGAATTCTCTAAGGGGATTTGAGGTAATTGATGAGATTAAAGCTAAATTAGAACAAGTTTGTCCTCACACTGTCTCTTGTGCTGACATTCTAGCACTTGCTGCTCGAGACTCTGTTGTCCTAGTAAGCATCTAAACTTCAAATTTGCTTTCTCATTTCATCTCAAAATAGATGCATGAAAACGTTTTCAACCTATGTTACTCGGACTCTTTAAAAATGTCGATGTGTGTGATCATGAATCTTTTAAAGTTGATGCATGTTTGGAAGATCTTATACGGATGCAACAACAATTTCGGAAATCTAAGCAACATGTGTATGTTGGATCCTCCAAAGCTCGTGCATTCTTGGAGGACATTAGTGCCACAACATTTATGTCATGACCCAGACTAACGGACCGTGTGGGCACCTACGCTATTCTAAGTAGTTAGGAGAACCCTTATTACCCAACTAAAAATATGCGGAAGATTTCTGTTTTTAAGGAAATACTGAATTTAACATAATAAAGTAAATTAAATACTAATAAATAAACATTTTCAAAAACTTCTTACAAATGTCCTTCACTATCCCAAGACTTGGCCAGACATGTACAAAAACTACCCATTACAACATAGACTGGCAATAAAAAAATAATACAAGGACTCTTAACATTTGACAATAAGAAAGTGCAGAAGTTAGTGCTGAATATCGTCATCCATCTAGTAACTGCAAACTAACCTGCATTCAGTCTACATCCCAAGAAGGAATGTAGAAGTGTAGGGTCAGTACAACCACACGTACTGGTAGGAATCATCGGCCAACCGTGTTAGTCCATATAATCATAAAATAGAATTAAGGAAAATAAATCATGACATCTTAAATGGAATATAATTCAACTAAAATTGTAATAACATTATTAATTTACCTATATAACTTACATCATCCAACACCAACAATAGTATATTCACTACTAACATACTCTAGTCTCATTAATTCACACAATCAACCACAATCCAACGCTAATACATCACTATTCTCTTTATTCGCCTTATCTTTTTCATTACTCTTATTCATAGGAACAAACCCGTAATCATAGACAACCCACACTAAACTCTCGGACTAACAACCAAATGCTCTCTTATAATATTAAAGAATGAAAACTAGTCATTCTTGTAAGCTACGAATAAAACACGTTTAAATGAAGCAAGTCAACTAACATATAAGTAAGTACAAAGTTTCACTTTTTCAAAAACATATCACACAATCAAATACCCAATGAATCAACAACGCAACAATAACAAATCAAACAATGCTCACAAACAAGCCACATAATCATCAAGAGTATCAAACATATTGTAAATATCCACATACTTAACACAAATATGTACACACATGCTATGGGACTTATTTTTGCCAAAATAGTCATGACCTGCAGGGAACAATCTATGTTCATGCACCGTACCAGTGTGGTACCCGATCCGCCATATACATATCCGTACCGGCGTGGTACCCGATCCATCATATACATATCAGGCCCGGCGTGGAACCCGATCCAACATATACATATCCGTACCAGCGTGGTACCCGATCCAACATATACATATTCGTACCGGCGTGGTACCCGATCCATCATATACATATCCGTACCGGTGTAGTTCCCGATCCAATATATACATTTCCGTACAGGCATGGTACCCGATCCAACATATACATATCCGTACCGGCGTGGTACCCGATCCAACATATACCTATCATTATCGACCAACCAACATTTTATACTCAATCATTCTATCAAAACTTTTTAAAATACGAAGATGCGAAGCCAACTATTTACACACGAATCACTTATTCTCCTTTCAACGACCTAAGTATGAAACTTGAGTTTTACGAAAGCAAGATAAAGATGGTTAAAAAATTCACCTTGATGAAGACCAACATCCAAAAACACCTCTTTTTCACTATCAAAGCTCCAGAGTCCCGAATTCAATTCTGAAAAGTGTTATGAGATTCTACATGAATCTACTATTCGAATTTCAACACTAAGCAAATCACACCTAATCCACCCAAAATATAAGCTCTCTCTGAGACACCTGACTCAGTTTCTAGCCAAGACTATCCTAATGTCTGACGGGGAGGTAGGTCTAGGCCAATTCTTTACCGTTTTTGTCTTTTGGGGATCAACTCTAATGCCTTCGGCAGAAACAATATGACCAAGAAAAGAAACTGACCTTAGCTAAAACTCACATTTTCTAAATTTGGCGAATAATTGATGGTTTCTAAGAGTTTGCAAGACAATTCTAAGATGGTTGGCATGATCATCCTCACTTTGGGAATACACAAGAATATCGTCTACGAATACAATGACAAACATATCAAGGTACTTTTTGAACACTCGATTCATAAGGTCCATGAAGGCTGCTGGAGCATTGGTTAACCCAAAAGACATGACTAGAAACTCAAAGTAACCATAACGGGTTCGGAAGGCTGTCTTTGGAATATTACACTCTCTCACTTTAAGCTGATGATAGCCGGATCTAAGGTCTATCTTTGAGAAATAACTTGCACCTTGCAATTGATCAAACAAATCATCAATTCTAGGAAGAGGGTACTTATTCTTGACTGTGACTTAGTTAAGCTGACGATAATCAATGCACATACGCAAAGAACCATCTTTCTTCCGCACGAATAGAACAGGTGCACCCAAATGAGAGACACTGGGCCTTATGAAACCCTTATCTAAAAGATCTTTGAGTTGCTCTTTTAATTCCTTAAGCTCTGCGGGTGCCATACGGTATGGAGGAATAGAAATAGGTTGTGTATCGGGAAGAAGGTCAATCCCAAACTCTATCTCTCTATCGAGAGGTACCCCTGGGAGATCTTCCGAAAAAACATCAGGAAACTCATTAACTATGCTAACTGACGAAAGAGTTGGAGTTTCAGACTTAGTGCCTTTAACTCAGACTAAATGATAGATGCAACCTTTGAAAATAAGCTTTCTGGACCTAAGATAGGAAATAAAATGACTCTTGGGAGATACTGAACTCCCGGACCACTCGAAAACTGGTTTATCGGGAAACTGAAACTTGACTACACGGGTACGACAGTCTATAGATGCATAACAAGAGTGAAGCCAATCCATACCCAGAATAACATCAAAATCCACCATGTCTAACTCTATCAAGTCTGCAAGCATAACTCTATGAAGGACTGTAACAGGACACTTTTGTACACTTCCTTGGCAACAATTGACTCGCCTACGGGGGTAAAAACTAGAATGGGCTAGGAAATGTTTTCGGAACTCACTTTAAAATTCACAGCAACCAATGGTGTCACATAAGAGAAACTTGACCCAGGGTCCAACAACACATAAACATCAAAGTGAAATACACGGAGCATACCAGTGACAACATCGGGAGAATCCTCCTGCTCCTGGCGGGATGGTAGGGCATAAAATCTGTTCTGGCGCTGACCGCCATCAGTTCTAGATGAAGCACCCTGAGTAGGGGTTGCACGGTCCACGAGAGATGAAGCACTAGCAGTCTGAATTTGAGGGCGAACATCACGGTTCCCCTACCTGGCATGTGGGCAATCTCAAATTTTGTGGCCCATCTTTCCACAACCAAAACAACCTCTCTGTTCAGCCCAACACTCACCCGGATGAACCCTGTCATACTTAGCACACGGAGGATAGTTAGGACTATTACTCACTGTGTTCTGGGACCTGGACATCGAAGGCCTAAACCCTTGCTCCTGCCTACCTCTAGGCGCGGGAGCACTAGCAGATGAAGGTGCTGGCATGAACAAACGATTCTGAAACTGGGGGTGATTCCCTCCATGCGATCTGGCCTGTCCATATTCCTACTTCTCGGATCTGGCCCTCTTGTTCCCTCTCGCTCTCTCTCTCTCCCTTAACTTATCTGACTCGATATGCTGGCCATGCAATATCGGTCTAGAAAGATCCATCTCTCTATCAACATGGTTGTCCTGCACTCTTTCACTACTAAAGCGGATACTCCAGTCACGAACTTAGTTATACTGGACCTAGTGTCAACAATCAGACTAGGAGCATACTTGTCTAGCTGGTTAAACTTCAGACAATACTCCTTGAAAGTCATGGGGCCCTGTCTCAAGTTCATAAACTCCTCAATCTTTGCTTCCCTCATCTCCAACAGAAAGAACTTATCCAGGAATGCCTCCTGGAATACCTGCCAAGTCATAACAGCAGCACCTTACCTCTACCCTTCTTTCAGGAAACCACCCAGTCATATGCAATGTCTTTCAACCTGTACGAAGCCAGCTCAACACTTTTCTCTTCAAACACATGCATCACCTGCGTGATTTTTCTTATCTCCTCAAGATACAACAGAGGGTCCTCACTTTCCTTAGACCCATAAAACTCTGGTGGATTCATCTGCATGAAATCGCGAATCCTAGCAGCAGCTAAATCACCTCCCTATTGAGGTGGAACTGGGGCCTGTTTGGCCTGAACATTTGCAGTGACAGCTTGGTCTAGCACCTGGAAGGCTGCCTGGAATTCAGCATGGGACATATTTTAATTCACAGGGTCTGCGGGTTGAGGTGCCCAGTTATTGATTCTCCGCACATAAGCTCTGCGAGGAGGCATTATCTGTCATAAAAGAGCACGAGTTAATAGCAGAGAGGGGAAACTGTAAGCACGAAGGATTATGAAATAAAGAGATTACTTTTTCCTAAAACGTCTCGTAGCCTCTTGCTCATAGATGTGGCGCGCTGTACACCGATGATCAAGACTCTACGTAACGTGGCTTATCAGACTCTCTAGGTCTCTTTAAACCTTAGGCTTTGATACCAAGTCTGTAACGCCCCAAAAATGGGTCCCGAGGCGTCACACGGTGCTTAAGGATACAAGTAGCTCCAAGCTAACCCTTTGAGCCTACTACTGCACTTAGTACTCATTTTAAGAATTTAAATCAGATAATAAGATTAAATCTCATCCAAGTCACACTGTAAATATCATGTTCAAATCACAAGATACTGAAAGAAAGGCTGACAACATAACTGACAGTCTAGTCTGACAGAGCCTCTACAACTCAAGAATAAGGAGCCATTGGGACAGATCCCCAACTGACTCACACTCAAATAAAAGGGAATAAATACAACTGCTGATAATACTAAATATTTGGAAGTTGGGTCCTCGAACCGTGAGGACTCACCACTGCAGGAATATAGGCAAAGGCACTCGGAATCACTGACGCTGCTGGGACTGAGCACCTTAACCTACATTATGAAATAATGTAGCACATAGACGTATATGTGGGTCAGCACTTTGGAAATGTACTGAGTATATGGGGGTGTATGCATTTAAGTAAAAAATATTATTAATCTTTATAGAAATCATGTATGCTGACAATAATGACTCACAAAGCTTGAATAAAATCTGAAATATAAACGTCATAAATCATGAATAATGATACATGTATCGTAAATTTCGTGAGTCATTATACTTAACTCGAAAATCTGAATTTTCTCCTTTTATTCTCAAAACTCATAAGCTACAGAAATCTTTAACCAATACTTTCAAAATTCATACTTCTTTATCGAGGAGGATAGAACTTCTTGGAAACTAAAGGACTCAAATCTTTATAAACTTAAGACTTGGAATTGGGAAGCTTTGGACTTTTATGGATTTGGGAGTTTCTTACAACCGACATAAACCATGTGAGCTTACATAGAGTCCAACATCTTACCCACGCTGGGGAGAGTTGTTCTACCTTTGCCATCGGAATAGAACCTTAACTTTAATTTTAGTGATCACTATCTCGGTCTTGGGCTCACACATCTCATTTCTACGGTGGCACGTAGTTCTGGGGTATGAAACCTCGGAATCAAACCCAACTCGGTGCTAAATACTACTCCCATACTCAAGCTCAGAATTCTTTAGGAAATCCACCTTAAAATAACTCAAGGGTCTATAATAAAGACCAAATTATGCTTCTCATTTATTTCAATCATGAAAAGTGTGGATTCCTACTTAACTCAATATCAAAACTTCAATCTTGATTCAAATCTTGGTAAAAAAATTTGTTAAAGGAAGACTCAATATCATAACATCATCAAAACTCAACTTCAATTTTTGATATAAATATAATAGTTCAATCTTCCAAGAATATAGTCTCAAAATTTAATACTTGTCACATATCAACTCAAAATAATAATTCATACTCAAAATCATTCTTGAAATTTATTTAACAATATTAAAGGAAGCGTGCAAATCACAATATAAACTTTTAGATCAAGGCAAAATAAGTAGTAATATCATGAAATCAACAACTTGAATAACTCATAAGTTCATAATCTTCAAACAAGATAATTTGAACATAGCTTCACTTATAAATCATAAATACTTAAATAAAATTGACTTTTGGGCACAAGAACGGAAGAATTATTGTTGTTCAAACCCCACATACCTCAAATTTGTGACTTTGGATGAACTTGTGATTCCGGAACTCTACTCGTAAAAATAATAGGTGCTCCTTGAAGATCTCGTTCCAAGGATTATGATTTCTGAATTATTTTTGGAATTTAACGGATAAATTTTGGTGGATCTTAATTTTTGGGTTGGAAGCAGTTTGTTGGTTTCTGGAGAGAAACCTGATAAATGGTACTATACTGGCCAATTGAATCTCAAATCTCGTCTTAAAAAAGAAGAAGACTGAAAATTATTGGGACCAAAGGAGTGCCAGGGCGTCGCCCAGCCAAGAGCACCGTTGTACCCCAGGCGACGCCCTGGCTGGAGCGGTGGACATAGCAGGGCGGCGCCCGCCATATAGCGGTGGAGTACCTGGGTGTCGCCCCCTTATCGCGGAGACTCACTGGTTCAAAATCCAAACATGCCCTAAACGAGGTCCAAAAATTCTGAAACTCACCCGAGATGTAATATTGATTTTTCCCATCGTAACACAACTTGAAAATAAAAAAACGGATGTCGGAAAGGTCGCAAAATAATTCATCGAAGTTAAGGGCTCAAAAATAAACTAAGTGTTGGAACACTTAGCCAAAATTTCTAAGTGTAAGGCTTCTATTAATTCACTCGGAAGGCTTTAACAACGAGGGAACTTCACGGGGTCTTATATTTATCGACCTCAACTCCACATGCTTTATCCCATCATTTCTAAATTACAAAAATATAAAATAACACAATCTTCTACTCATTAAACCTAACCTACCTGGACGCCAAACTTTTGAATGAAATAAGCCGTAATAAGAATTTTATTTCTTTTTCCTTCATGTCTTGGAATAATCAACCATCTAAAAATCAAGCAATAATAAGAGTAATTAAACAATTAGTCTTTAAACAAATATCTTGAGGATTCAAACTCACTAGTTCTATCCTTAATTCAAGGTCTATATCATTCCATAATGTCAGTAAGCCATTAATTAGCTCTTTCAAGCTTAACCCATTTCCATTAATGGGGTTTTTATGCTAAAGGTCTTATCTTTACGGAATTCAAGGTTCCTGACCATCAAAATTCATAATCTAGTTTATGAAATTCATGTTAGGAATCTTCAATTTATAGTTTAGAATCGGCTCTAGATCATATTAAAACACCCATGAGTACTCCCCAAAAAAATTTCACCATTAAAGGTCTTTCTAAGGATTCTAAGATGTTAAAAGATTAAAAGACATAAGAAAATAATGGAAAACTTACCTCAACGAAACAATTTCACCTTAAACTTTGGAAAATCACCTCTATAGTGTAGGGAAATAAAATTTGGGGTTTTTAGATAAAAAATATGGCTGAAGCTGATTTAAATATCATAAGAATTTTTGCTACAGCGAAATCCCATTTCAGCCCGGACAGTGCTCAGTAAAACAATCATAACTTTTTACTTTGAATTCAGATTGAGGAACGGTTTATTGCGTTGGAAAGAGGACTCAGAGATATTTAATTTGATGGGTGTTGGGTTTCATAACACCTTATATTCTAAGAGATATGATCATTTGAATTTGGATCTAATAGAAATCCATATCAAAATTGTATCAGAAAGCAAGTTTTATGCTTAACTTTGTGTTAGGGATATTGTACGGCCTTAATTCATACCTATAGAAATTTCAAACTAAAGTATTGATATTATCACACTTATTAATAATTAAATTCATCGAGTTTGAGTCTATCTAGACACATCCGAAGGCTAAAATTTTCACCGGAAAGTTTGAGGTGACCTAATAAATAAAATTTTGGCTATTTTGGACACAAGTTAATATTGAGGAATAAAAATTAAAAAATTTCATGAATTCATTATGAATAATTTAGTAACGACAAAATGAATCATTACAATCAGATACTAATTTACCATTCGTTCATCCCCGAACTGACATTCAATGGAGAAAAGTACGAGGGCTTATACTGTACCCTATTCACTCACTCGATATCCTTTTTAAGATATACAGAGTCATTCTTATTTTTATCTAACAATATTTTTATTACGAGCTTTACTTAACTCGTAAATACCTGAAGAGTGGTTCTGTCATGACCCGAGCCAAGCCCTGGCGGCGACGGGCATTCTGAACCATCAAGGCTCGAGAGACCCCTATAACTCCTCAACCCACTAGTGATATTGTCCGCTCTGGGCCCATGCCCGCACGGCTTTAAAACACGTCACTAAAGAGTTAGGCTTGCTTACTTACATACCCAAAATCTCTCCTGTATTTTGCCGATGTGAAACTTCATATCCTAAGTTGGGGTGTTACAGGTTCCCACACCACTAATACATAAAAAGTTCATTCAAAATAAATCTATTATAGGTCTTTAAAAGTCTCATCACCAATATCACATTCCAGACAAGTTTTCGAATCGATCAAATTCTGTAGGTATCAACAACCTCTACTAATTTTTGTCACTTTTAGTTAAAACTCATTATTTTGTCAAGCATTAAGAATCTGTGCACATAAGGACCTCGAAAATAATGTCACTTAGCTAGTCCTTACAAGGAACCTATTATAATTTCAATAATAGAAAAGCACAAAAATTCTAACTATAGTCTCAATGATCGGTCCACACAAGGATCCCCATGTAATATCAAATAATTGAACCACACAAGGATTCTCATATAATATCAAATAATTGAACCACACAACGATCCATCCACAACGTCATTAACAAGAACCTCTCATTACAGAAAACACATATCACCTCAATCTTTTATTCATGTCACTTTTTCACCATCTTTTCTTGACATCATGTTCTCATATCATCATCTCGATTCTCATACCATCAATTTCATCAGTATAATAGTACAAAAAATAAGTAAGCACCATAGAACTTATCACGCCCCAAAATCCCATCAGGCCGTACTGGCACCCGAAGCCGAGAAGGCCCGGGAGAACCCGTTCAAATACCTGTACTTTCACTTACATGTCACCAAAAATTTGGACAGCACTTCGTTGCATATAGAAGGGTCTAATTACCTGTATCAGCACAACACGCACAAATATATATATATATATATATATATATATATATATAATACTTGACCGTCGGGGCCACCACATATACAAATATAACATCACTATTTAAACTTCCATGACTTTACCCTTCCTTATGTCTACAAAGCCTCTAGGATATACATGACATAACTAGGGTCGGGACAAATCTCCCGCCCACACATGACTCCTGTACAATAACAAAACATAAGGAACCGACTCGGAAAACTCCGAAGCAAACTGGAGCTCACCAACAATAGCTGTATGACCTGGCCCCTATCTATGTTGTGTGTGAGCTGAAGCACCTGTGCCTGCAGCATGAAATGCAGGTCCCCCGTGAGGGACGTCAGTACGAAATATGTACTGAGTATGTAAAGCTGTAAATAATCATATGTGATATGGGGGATCAAGAAAATCAGACACAAGTGAATAAATCATAATAGAAGTGAACCACACTTCATAAACACTTTTAGGATCATGTACATTATCATTAATCTGAATTGGGTTCTTGAATTCAAACACATTTGTGGAACGGTATACCTTCGTTCATTTCATTCTTTACAATTATCATTCGCCATTACCTCCTCCTCCCGAACCTCCAACCACCTAACAATAATCAATACTATACTGTACTGTGACCATTAGGCTGCCCCCAGTACATATCAACTGTAATCATATCAAGTATTGGGATCGGCCCATGCTAGGCTTAAGCCCCTGAGCTACCACCCACACGTATATCAAGTAACACACATAAGAGATCTTTTCAATAACTTAGTTCAAAAGCTTTTGAGATTATTGCATTAGTGTTCATGCCAATATAGTACCTTTGGAACAATGATACATCAATAGGAACCAAGTAATAGACCTTCTATACAATAACGATGTAATAAAGACTCATTGGTACATCAACAATGTGTTTCAGAATCATCAATATTACAACAATGAAATAGGAGCCTTTTGGTACATCAATGAAACATTTTGACACTTTATAGAATGGAAACAACTTCGTTGGTAACGTAGAACAATACATGTTTTTTGGACAACCTTGGAATCTTACTTGATGGAACATTGGTGTTTTCATGCCAAAGAACATCGTTAGAGTATGCTTTACATACCTCGTTGTAGATTCGGATACCAATTCAACACAACTTCTCGCCTTTACAAATCACTTATCTACAATGAAATGTTTGGCATCTAGTATTAGCAACCCAACACCACAATTCTCTTCCATAATTCCATACAACCAATATTTGCAAAGCATTCCAAAAACCAACTTGAACAATAGGTTTATGTGTATATATATATATAATCATCATTTCAATACCACATCATCACACCAAATCCCTTCACAATTCAACATAATCCAACCATGCACAAGAATAATCCAACATCATTTCCAATCATCTTTCAACAACAATCAAATAACATACTTCTTATGCTCACATGCATATATATACATATCCATATAAATAACACCAACATAATTTACATCCTTACCATAAAATGGCCCTTTTGATTTCTAAGTCCTGTTGGCACAAATAAGGGGTGCTTCTGGAAGCCCTCGAGACAGTGAACACAACTACGGAATCAATTTGGATTTTCTACGGTTGAATCACAAGATAATTGAAGTTGAAATTAGGCTAGGGTTTCTTATTCTTCAATAATTTGGATGATAAATGATGGATATGAGGCTAAGTACATGTATATAATGACCAATTTTCATCCATGAGGTGATGGAAAATGACCATATTGCCCTTAAAATTTAAGTAAATCCGAATCTGTCCATGGTGGACTGTTTTGGTAGGCTAAAGTAAATCGACCATAACTATTTGCTTTGATAATGGATTTGGGTGAAACTAATTGAATTAGAAAGAAGACTCTCGGGGCTTCTCATCGATATATAGCAGCTCACACAGTTCATTTTTTACAAGGAGTTATGATTGTTTAAAGTCGACCCAAAAATCTATTTGGCTGCAGTACTTTTGTGTGCAGAAAATTTCTGCACATTTACTGTTCATTGTGTCCACCGTTTTCAAGTTTCGAACATGCTCGCTTATCATCCTTGAACCTAGCTCTTGGGATCTCCAGTATGCTAGGTAGAGTTACCTCCATGCCAACTCGTCCTTGGACTTAAACCCATTCCCTTGGATGTCCTTTCCACTCCTTCTCTAGTTAGGGCCTTTTATAAGTAGATCCAACACATTATTCTTTGACTTCACATAGTCAACAATGATAATTCCACTAGAGAGAAGTTCTCTAACGGTATTGTGTCTCCGTCGTATGTGATGAGATTTATCATTGTACATCATACTCCCTGCCCTATCTATTGCCACTTGGCTATCACATTGTATACATATTGGTGCCACTGGTTTGGGCCAATAAGGAATATCTTTCAATAAATTCTGGAGCCATTGTGGAGCGAGCAATACAAGTCTGTTTGGATGATTTCCAAGAGACTGCTCCTCCACCGATAGTAAATACATATCCACTGGTGGATTTTACTTCGTTCGATCCGGTGATCCAATTTGCATCACTATATCCTTCAAGTACCGCAGGATATTTATTATAATGCAAGACATAGTATTGAGTGTATTTAACATACCCCAAAACTCTTTTCATTGCCATCCAATGAGTTTTGTTGGGATTACTTGTGTACCGGCTCAATTTACTAATAGCACATGCTATATATGGTCGTGTAAAGTTCATTATATACACTAAACATCCCAATACTCTTGCGTACTCCAATTGTGAGTCACTTTCACCTTCATTCTTTCTAAGTGCAAAGCTCATATCCAAAGGAGTTTTAGCAATACCGAATTCCATATACTTGAATTTGTCAAGTACCTTTTCGATATAATGAGACTGTGACAATGCCAACTTTTGTGGAGTTTTATGAATTCTTATACCTTAAATCACATCTACAACTCCAAGGTCTTTCATATCGAACTTGCTTTCGAGCATTCATTTCATTGCATTTATGTCTGAAATATCTCTACTGATGGTCAACATATCATCCACATATAAACAAACAATGACTTGGTGATTCAGAGTGTCTTTAATGTAAACACATTTATCACATTCATTTATCTTTAACCCGTTTGCCAACATGGTTCAGTCAAACTTCGCATGCCATTGTTTATGTGCTTGCTTTAGTTCATACGATGACTTAATAAGTTTACACACCTTATTCTCCTTTCCTGGAACCACAAAACCCTCAGGTTGTTCTATGTAAATTTCTTCCTCTAATTCTCCATTTAGGAATTAGGAATGCGATTTTCACAGCCATTATGGATTTCAAGACCATACACTGCTGCCAAGGCAATTAACAGTCGAATGGATGTTATCCTTGTTACTGGCGAGTATGTATCAAAGTAATCAAGACCTTCTTTTTGCTTGAAGTCTTTTACTACAAGTCTTGCCTTGTATTTTTCAACAGTACCATCCGCTTTTATTTTTCTTTTAAAGATCCATTTAGAACCTAAAGGTTTATTTCCTGGAGGAAGATCAACCAATTCCCACGTATGGTTGCTTAAGATTGAATCAATCTCACTATTGACTTCCTCTTTCCAAAAGGATGAGTCTGACGACGACATCGCTTCTTTAAATATTTGAGGCTAATTTTCTAAGAGAAATGTTACAAAACCTGATCCAAATGTAGTAGAAGTTCTTTGACGTGTACTACGTATTGGATTCTCTTCATTATATACATTCTCACTTGCTTCATCTCGAAGTCGTTTAGACCTCCCACTAGACTGTTCATGTCTAGTTTTATATGGATAAGAGTTTTCAAAGAATTCAGCATTATCTGATTCAATTATCGTATTTTCATTTATATCCGGATGTTCAGATTTATGAACCAAAAATTGACATGCTTTACTGCTTTTAGCATATCCTATGAACACACAGTCCACAGTCTTAGGTCCTATCTTAATCCTTTTAGGCATAGGAACTTGGACCTTTGCTAGACACCCCCATACTTTGAAATATATCTAGTTGGGTTTCCTTCCTTTCCTGTTTTTCATAAGGAATTCATTGTGTCTTACTATGGGGAACTCTATTGAGTATACGATTGGCTGTAAGGATAGCCTCCCCCCACAAGTTTTGCGGTAAACCGGAACTTATAAGTAAGACATTCATCATTTCCTTCAAAGTTCGATTTTTCCTTTCCGCAATTCCATTAGATTGAGGTGAATACGGGGCCGTAGTTTGATGGACAATTCCATTCTCTACACATACTTCGGCGAAAGGAGATTCATATTCTCCGCCTCTATCACTTCTTATCATTTTTATCTTTTTCTCTAACTGATTTTCTACTTCAGTTTGTATTGCCTAAACGTATCTATTGCTTCATCCTTACTATTTAATAAGTAGACATAACAATATCTAGTGCAATCGTCAATAAAAGTTATGAAATACTTTTTCCCACCACGGGATGGTGTTGACTTCATATCACAAATGTCTGTGTGTACTAAGTCTAAAGGATTGAAATTCCTTTCAACGGACTTATAAGGATGCTTTGTATACTTTGATTCCACACACGTTTGATATTTTGATTTATTGCACTCCAAGTTTGGCAAAACCTCTAAGTTAATCAGTTTTCGTAACGTTTTGTAATTAACATGGCCTAAAGGTTCATGCCACAAATTATAAGACTCAAGCAAGTAAGAATAATTTGAACTTTTATTGATTTCAACATTCATTACATTCATCTTATAAAGGCCCTCGGTGAGATAGTGTCACGCCCCAAAATCCCATCGGGCCAGACTGGCACCCGAAGCCGAGAAGGCCCGGGAGAACCCGTTCAAATACCTGTACTTTCACTTACATGTCACCAAAAATTTGGACAGCACTTCGTTGCATATAGAAGAATCTAATTACCTGTATCAGCACAACACGCACAAATATATATATATATATATATATATTTAACACTTGGCCGTCGGGGCCACCACATATACAAATATAACATGACTATATAAACTTTCATGACTTTATCCTTCCTTATGTCTACAAAGCCTCTAGGATATACATGACATAACTAGGGTCGGGACAAACCCCCGCCCACACACGACTCCTGTACAATGACAAAACATAAGGAACCGACTCGGAAAGCTCCGAAGCAAACTGGAGCTCACCAACAATAGCTGTATGACCTGGCTCCTATCTATGATGTGAGTGAGCTGAAGCACCTGTGCCTGCAGCATGAAATGCAGGTCCCCCGTGAGGGACGTCAGTACGAAATATGTACTGAGTATGTAAAGCTGTAAATAATTATATGTGATATGGGGGATCAAGAAAATCAGACGCAAGTGAATAAATCATAATAGAAGTGAACCACACTTCATAAACACTTTTAGGATCATGTACATTATCATTAATCTGAATTGGGTTCTTGAATTCAAACACATTTGTGGAACGGTATACATTCGTTCATTTCATTCTTTACAATTATCATTCGCCATTACCTCCTCCTCCCGAACCTCCAACCACCTAACAATAATCAATACTGTACCGTACTGTGACCATTAGGCTGCCTCCGGTACATATCAACTGGGATCGACCTATGCTAGGCTTATGCCCCTGGGATACCACCCATAAACACATAAATAGGGATCGACCCATGCTAGGCTTATGCCCCTGGGATACCACCCATAAACACATAAATAGGGATCGACCCATGCTAGGCTTATGCCCCTGGGATACCACCCACACGTATATCAAGTAACACACATAAGAGATCTTTCCAATAACTTAGTTCAAAAGCTTTTGAGATTATTACATTAGTGTTCATGCCAATATAGTACCTTTGGAACAATGATACATCAATAGGAATCAAGTAATAGACCTTCTATACAATAACGATGTTATAAAGACTCATTGGTACATCAACAATGTGTTTCAGAATCATCAATATCACAACAATGAAATAGGAGCCTTTTGGTATATCAATGAAACATTTTTACACTTTATAGAATGGAAACAACTTCGTTGGTAATGTAGAACAATACATAATTTTGGACAACCTCGGAATCTTATTTGATGGAACATTGGTGTTTTCATGCCAAAGAACATTGTTAGAGTATGCTTTACATACCTCGTTGTAGATTCGGATACCAATTCAACACAACTTCCCGCCTTTACAAATCATTTATCTACAATGAAATGTTTGGCATCTAGTATTAGCAACCCAACACCACAATTCTCTTCCATAATTCCATACAACCAATATTTGCAAAACATTCCAAAAACCAACTTGAACAATAGGTTTATGCGTATATATATATATATATATATATATATATATATATATATATATAATCATCATTTCAATACCACATCATCAATACCAAATCCCTTCACAATTCAACATAATCCAACCATGCACAAGAATAATCCAACATCATTTCCCAATCATCTTTCAACAACAATCAAATAACACACTTCTTATGCTCACATGCATATATATATATATATATATATATATATATATACATATCCATATAAATAACACCAACATAATTTACATCCTTACCATAAAATGGCCCTTTTGGTTTCGAAGTCCTGTTGGCACAAATAAGGGGTGCTTCTCGAAGCCCTCGAGACGGTGAACACAACTACGGAATCAATTTGGATTTTCTACGGTTGAATCACAAGATAATTGGAGTTGAAATTAGGCTAGGGTTTCTTATTTTCAATAATTTGATGATAATTGATGGATATGAGACTAATTATATGTATATAATGACCAATTTTCGTCCATGAGGTGATGGAAAATGACCATATTGCCCTTAAAAATTTAAGTAAATCCGAATCTGTCCATGGTGGACTGTTTTGACAGGCTAAAGTAAATCGGCCATAACTCTTTGATCCGATATCGGATTTGGGTGAAATTGGTATCGTTGGATAGATAATTCAAAGGTATTTCATTTAATATAAAGTATACCACCCAGTTCGTCCTGTAAAAGGAGTTATGATCGTTTGAAGTGGACCCTAAAAAACTGTTTTGAGAGGCTGAAGTAAAACGAGTATAACTCCTTACTCAGACGTTGGATTTGGATGAAACCAATTGAATTGGAAAGAAGAATCAAAGATATTTCTTTTTATATGTGGTATCTCTCCCAGTTCATTATATTAAGGGAGTTATGATCGTTCAAAGTCGACCCAAAAAACTGGCAGGCCTTAGTAGTTTGTGTGCAGGAAATTTTCCTGCACATTTACTATTCACCATATCCCGGCCACCGTTTTATAGTTTCGAACGTGCTCGATTATATCCTAAACTTATCCCTTTTTGGAAATCTTTATATCGTTGGAAATCTTATTCAATAACCTTCGTATGAAACCATCGATGGGCAAATTTCGGTATAAATAAAATAAAAAATTAATTCCATATAAATAAGACCAATCACGTACTTGAATACGCCAATACATGTACTTGAATATGGGTACTTGAATACGCCAATACATGTACTTGAATACGGGGTGTTACATCCTTCCCCCCTTAAGGACATTCGTCCTCGATGTGAAATGTAGTTATTTAGCCGAAACAAGTTCGAATTCATAATTGATATTCACGCCATCATATAGATATTATGCATATGTAAAAACTTACTTGTTAGTGTCCCAGTTCCACTCCTTGCACTTCTTTTTCACCTTTGAACAAATAAGGGTATTTTGATTTCATTGCTTCCTCCGCTTCCCATGTAATCTCTTCCCTTTGTTGATTTCTCCAAAGTACTTTCACCGATGCTACTTCTTTATTTCTCATCTTCTTAACTTGACGATCTAATATAGCAATAGGCATCTCCTCATAGGTAAGATCTTCTGTTACTTGCACATCTTCAGTAGAAGTAATAAGGGACGGATCTCCGATGCACTTTCGAAGCATCTACACATGAAATACTGGATGCACTGATGAGAGTTCCTGGGGTAGCTCTAATTTATAAGCAACTTGCCCACGTCTTCGAATAATCTTATACGGGCCTATATATCGTGGACTCAACTTTCCTTTCTTGCCAAATCTCATCACCCCTTTCATTGGTGATACCTTCAAAAATACCCAATCGCCTAACGAAAACTCTAGCTCTCTTCTTCTACTATCCGCATATGACTTGTGTCGACTTTGAGCTATTTTCAACCGTTGCTGAATCACCTTGACTTTTTCTATGGATTGATACACAAGATCCGGTCCGAACATAAGAGTTTCACCCGCTTCGAACCATCCTATTGGTGATCTACACTTCCTCCCATATAAAGCTTCATATGGTGCCATTTTGATACTTGAATGATAGCTATTATTGTAGGCAAACTCAATAAGAGGTAAATGATCATCCCAGCAGCCTTTAAAATCTATAACACATGCTCGTAGCATATCTTCAAGTGTTTGAATGGTGCGCTCTGCTTGTCCATCCGTCTGAGGGTGAAAAGCTGTACTCAGATTCACTTGTGTTCCCAAACTCCGTTGGAAAGACTTCCAAAAGTTTGCGGTAAATTGAGTTCCCCGATCCGATATAATAGAAGTTGGCACTCCATGTAATCGGACTATTTCTTTAACATACAGCTTCGAATATTCTTCAACTGTGTAAGTGGTCTTAACGGGTAAGAAATGTGCGGATTTAGTAAGCCTATCCACAATCACCCATATAGAATCAAATTTTCGAGCTGTACGAGGCAAACCTGTAACAAAATCCATGTTGATCATGTCCCACTTCCAAATTGGAAGATCTATGCATTGCATATAGCCTCCGGGCTTTTGATGTTCCACTTTAACTCGTTGGCAATTTGGACATTCAGCTACAAATTCTGCGATGTTCCTTTTTATGTCATTCCACCAATATACATCCTTCAAATCTTGATACATTTTGGTTGACCCTGGATGAATAGAATACCTTGAGAAATGTGCCTCAGTCATAATTCTTTTTCTTAGCTCATCAACAATAGGCACACATAGCCGATTTTGGCATAGAAGTACTCCTTCTTGCGAAAGCTCAAATAACTTCGTCGCACCATTTTGAACATTCTCCTTGAGTTGCAATAAAACAGGATCTGCATCTTGCTTCTCTTTCACCTCAGTTACTAATGAGGATTCCGCGGCATTATACACAATAAGATCCTCGCCCGGAGTTTCGAGAAGACGAACTCCTAGACTAGCTAATTGATAAAGATCTTTAATCATCCCTTGCCTTTCTACAGGTGCCATCATAGCCTTACGACTCAACGCATCAGCTACTATATTCGCTTTCCCTGGGTGATACAAAATATCAACATCATAATCTTTTAATAGTTCCATCCACCTTCGCTGCCTCAGATTTAGATACTTCTGAATGAAAATATATTGTAAGATCTTGTGATTAGTAGATATATCAACATGAACCCCATATAAATAGTGGCGCCATATTTTTAAAGCAAAGATAACCGCTGCCAGCTCAAGATCATGTGTGGGGTAATTTTTCTCATGTGGCCTCAATTGCCTTGAGGCATATGCTATCACCTTACCATGGTGCATTAATACACATCCTAAACTAATTCTCGAAGCATCACAATACACTGTATACCCTTCTGTACCTTCTGGAAGTACCAACACAGGTGTAGAAGTCAACTTATTCTTCAATTCTTGGAAACTCTCCTCACGCGCATCATTCCATTGGAACTTGGATGCTTTATGCGTTAGCTTAGTTAAGGGTGTTGAAATAGAAGAAAAACCCTCAACAAACTTTCTATAATAACCAGCCAACCCAAGAAAACTACGAATCTCCGTAGGCGTTGTGGGCCTTGGACAATTCGTCACAGCTTCTATCTTTTGAGTATCAACCTGTATGCCTTCATTTGATACAATATGGCCCAGAAATGCCACTGACTTTAGCCAAAATTCACATTTAGAAAATTTTGCATACAGCTTGCAATCACGAAGTGTTTGCAACTCCTGTCGCAAATGATTAACATGATCCTCTTCTGATCTAGAATAAACTAGAATATCATCAATGAAAACTATCATGGATACATCTAGAAATGGCTTAAACACCCTATTCATTAAATCCATGAAAGTTGCAGGTGCATTAGTTAGCCCAAATGACATAACTAGAAACTTATAATGACCATACCTTGTTCGGAAAGCTGTCTTGGGTATATCTTTTTCTTTGACTCTCACTTGATGATAACCTGACCTCAAATCAATCTTAGAAAAACATTTGGCACCCTGTAACTGATCAAATAAATCATCAATTCTTGGAAGAGGATATTTATTTTTAAGAGTCACTTTATTCAGCTGCCTATAATCAATACACATTCTCAATGTGCCATCTTTCTTGCGCACAAACAACACTGGTGCTCCCCAAGGGGAAATACTAGGCCTAATGAACCCCTTTTCTAGCAAATCTTTTAATTCCCCTTTCAATTCTCGTAATTCTGTTGGGGCCATTCTATACGGAGGAATTGAGATTGTCTTAGTGCCTGGTATCACATCAATACCAAATTCTACTTCTCGTTCAGGAGGTAAACCTGGAAGATCTTCAGGGAATACATCAAGAAATTCACTTACTACTGGTATAGTGTGAAGATCTGGTGATTCCGATTCCATATCCTTTACTCTAACTAAATGGCATATGTAGCCCTTGGAAATCATTTTTCTCGCTTTGAAATAAGAAATAAATCTACCTCTTGGTGCACCAATCTTACCTTGCCATTCAATAACTACTTCATTAGGAAAATGTAAATACATCTTTTTCGTACAACAGTCAATTTTGGCATAACAAGACGCCAACCAATCCATACCCATTATAACATCAAAATCTACCATTTCTAGTTCCACAAGATTGGCCATCGTGTCTCGACCACACACAGTTACTACACAATCTTTATAAACTCTTCTAGCAATAATAGATTCCCCAACCGGGGTAGACACTTCCAACGGCTTATCTAACAATTCGGGGGTTCTTTTGAACTTTCCAGCAACCAAAGGAGTAACATATGATAATGTAGAACCGGGATCAATTAGAGAATATACATCAAATGAAAATATGGACAACTTACCCGTGACCACATCTGGGGAAGCCTCTAGATTCTGTCGATCCGCTAAAGCATAAGTGCGATTCTGAGTCCTGCTGGAACTGGCGACTCTTTTTTCATTTCTAGCGTGACCCGCAGGTTGTACGCCCCTACCAGAATAAGATACCGGTGACGATGATGCAACAGCTGATCCCGAAGGTCGTGCTACGCCATCTGCGCCCCTTCGTGGGCATTCTCTCATCATATGTCCCGTCATACCGCACCAAAAACAAACATTTGTTCCCATTCGACATACGCCCATATGATGCTTTCCGCATCGATTACATAGCTCTCGAGAAGGTCTCGATTGGCTCATGTTCCCTTGCCCATGATAACCCACTGATCGCGAACTATGACCCTCACTTCTTTACCCAAATTGACTGCCTCTGAGCCCCTGATGCTGTGGTGGAGCACTAGCTGCAGAATAAGAAAATAATGTCCTAGGTGGTCTAGCAGAAAATTGAGGTCTAAAACCTCCCTGTGGCGCCATAAACTGCCCTGAAAATCTGACCCTCTTAGAAGATCCACTTTCAAATTCCTGTGTTTTTTTTCTTTGCCTCTGATCTTCCATTTTCTGTGCAAATGCTTGGATCCTAGCTATATCCATGTCTTTATTCAGTGCAGCAATAGTACAATCCCTAACCAAATACGGATCCAATCCATCCACATACCGATGAACTCTGTAATCCATAGTAGCTATAACATTAGGAGCATATCTGGACAAAGAATTAAATCGAAGACTATACTCCCTCACACTTGTATTACCCTGTCGAAGATTTAAGAACTGATCCGCACGAGCCTAACGAGTCTCATATGGAAGATAATGATCAATAAATGCCTCTTTGAACTCTTTCCAAGTAGCTGGGGGTGCATCAATTCCCCTTGATCGTTTCCAGTCTTCATACCAATATATAGCCTCACCTTTGAATCTATACGCGGCTAACTCCACTGTCTCTCTGCCCGATACATGCTTCACCTCTAGGGCCCTTTGGATCTGATCAATAAAGTCCTGCGGATCTTCATTAAGATCGGATCCGGTAAAAGTAGGCGGATCCATCTTAAGAAAATCTTGCGTCCGAAGACTAGCCGCCCTATCAGTACCGCTAGAACCCGCGGCAGGAATAGCTTGCCCTTGGACTTGACCGGCAACAATCCGGGTCAACAGTTGTACTGCATCCCTCATATCCTGATCAGCAGCATTAACAAGTGGTTCTGTGAATGTGGTTCGCCTCCCACTTATTTTATCTGGAGTGGAAGACATTTCAGATACCCGCTCAGCTTGAGCTTCACTCTGATTAACTTGTACAGGTGGTGACTTACTAGTCCCTTCTCCGGCAGCCACATCTACCCGCTCGCCGGTATTCTTACTTTCGGTATCCGGCATTCTTACTGTAATAAGAGAAACAAATGGATTCAGTGGTCAACTATTACTTCATTTTCTATATAAGCTCTATGGCACGATCTATGATCTGAAGGAAAGAAACAATTTCCTAAATGTCCATAGCCTCCTGTTTATAGATGTGGTGCACAACACACCGATAAATAAGACTCTACGTAGACACGGCTTTGTAGACTCACTAGGACGAACCTCTCTGATACCACTTTTATCACGCCCCAAAATCCCATCGGGCCGGACTGGTACCCGAAGCCGAGAAGGCCCGGGAGAACCCGTTCAAATACCTGTACTTTCACTTACATGTCACCAAAAATTTGGACAGCACTTCGTTGCATATAGAAGGGTCTAATTACCTGTATCAGCACAACACGCACAAATATATATATATATATATATATATATATATAATACTTGGCCGTCGGGGCCACCACATATACAAATATAACATCACTATATAAACTTCCATGACTTTACCCTTCCTTATGTCTACAAAGCCTCTAGGATATACATGACATAACTAGGGTCGGGACAAACCTCCCGCCCACACATGACTCCTGTACAATAACAAAACATAAGGAACCGACTCGGAAAGCTTCGAAGCAAACTGGATCTCACCAACAATAGTTGTATGACCTGGCTCCTATCTATGTTGTGTGTGAGCTGAAGCACCTGTGCCTGCAGCATGAAATGCAGGTCCCCCGTGAGGGACGTCAGTACGAAATATGTACTGAGTATGTAAAGTTGTAAATAATCATATGTGATATGGGGGATCAAGAAAATCAGACACAAGTGAATAAATCACAATAGAAGTGAACCACACTTCATAAACACTTTTAGGATCATGTACATTATCATTAATCTGAATTGGGTTCTTGAATTCAAACACATTTGTGGAACGGTATACCTTCGTTCATTTCATTCTTTACAATTATCATTCGCCATTACCTCCTCCTCCCGAACCTCTAACCACCTAACAATAATCAATATTGTATCGTACTGTGACCATTAGGCTGCCCCCAGTACATATCAACTGTAATCATATCAAGTATCGGGATCGGCCCATGCTAGGCTTAAGCCCCTGAGCTACCACCCACACATATATCAAGTAACACACATAAGAGATCTTTCCAATAACTTAGTTCAAAAGCTTTTGAGATTATTGCATTAGTGTTCATGCCAATATAGTACCTTTGGAACAATGATACATCAATAGGAACCAAGTAATAGACCTTTTATACAATAACGATGTAATAAAGACTCATTGGTACATCAATAATGTGTTTCAGAATCATCAATATCACAGCAATGAAATAGGAGCCTTTTGGTACATCAATGAAACATTTTGACACTTTATAGAATGGAAACAACTTCGTTGGTAACGTAGAACAATACATGTTTTTTGGACAACCTCGGATTCTTACTTGATGGAACATTGGTGTTTTCATGCCAAAGAACATCGTTAGAGTATGCTTTACATACCTCGTTGTAGATTCGGATACCAATTCAACACAACTTCCCGCCTTTACAAATCACTTATCTACAATGAAATGTTTGGCATCTAGTATTAGCAACCCAACACCACAATTCTCTTCCATAATTCCATACAACCAATATTTGCAAAGCATTCCAAAAACCAACTTGAACAATAGGTTTATGTGTATGTATATATATATAATCATCATTTCAATACCACATCATCACACCAAATTCCTTCACAATTCAACATAATCCAACCATGCACAAGAATAATCCAACATCATTTTCAATCATCTTTCAACAACAATCAAATAACATACTTCTTATGCTCACATGCATATATATACATATCCATATAAATAACACCAACATAATTTACATCCTTACCATAAAATGGAACTTTTGATTTCGAAGTCCTGTTGGCACAAATAACGGGTGCTTCTCGAAGCCCTCGAGACGGTGAACACAACTACGGAATCAATTTGGATTTTCTACGGTTGAATCACAAGATAATTGAAGTTGAAATTAGGCTAGGGTTTCTTATTCTTCAATAATTTGGATGATAAATGATGGATATGAGGTTAAGTATATGTATATAATGACCAATTTTCATCCATGAGGTGATGAAAAATGACCATATTGCCCTTAAAATTTAAGTAAATCCGAATCTGTCCATGGTGGACTGTTTTGGTAGGCTAAAGTAAATCGACCATAACTCTTTTCTCCAATAATGGATTTGGGTGAAACCAATTGAATTAGAAAGAAGACTCTCGGGGATTCTCATCGATATATAGCATCTCACACAGTTCATTTTGTACAAGGAGTTATGATTGTTTAAAGTCGACCCAAAAATCTGTTTGGCTGCAGTACTTTTGTGTGCAGAAAATTTCTGCACATTTATTGTTCATTGCGTCCACCGTTTTCAAGTTTCGAACATGCTCGCTTATATCCGATACTCATCTGTTTTCAGAAATCTTTATATCGTTGGAAAGCTAACTCGATAAACTTCGCATAGAAACTTCGACGAGCAAATTCCGGTATAAATAAAGTCGATTCCTATACACATATAATCAAACTATACCCTTGAAACCATCTCAAAATAATCAATACTCATACTTAAACTCATATATACCTAACTTATGATCAATACATATACTCCAACACATATAACCATGACTAATGCACATAATTAAGTACTGGGTGTTACAGAACTGCTAGTTTAGAATAACAAGAAATCAAATAATGCCATCACAATTATCAACAAAAACAACTTCGTTAATTTTCATCATTTAAATTCAAATAAAAATAATACACAATAATGAAAAAAATCTAGCAACAAAAGTTTAGCCAAATATCAAACACAAGAAATCAATAAGTTCACAACTTTCACAAGTCTTTACCTATTAACAATAACTTTTAGACCTTATTAACAGATACCAATTGAAATCTCCTAGATTTTTATTCAAAATTACTAAGATACCAATTGGAATCAACTACATTTCAATTAAGCACTATTAAGATACCAATTAAAAATGTCTAGATACCAATTGAATTCAATCAAGATTAGAACGGCACGATGGAGAGAAGAAAGGAAAATGACTTCTACATGCCTCATAGCCTTTCAAAGATTGGGTGTGGGGCCCTACACACCAATCTACAGAACTCTACTTGACATTGCTCTTCTACTTGTGGTACCGGTGAACCTAACGCTCTGATACCAACTGTCACGACTCAGACTAATGGACCAATATTTTTTTTTGGTAAAAAATATGAAAGATTACCATTAACAAACAACAAGGTATACAACCTAAAGAGTCTCCAGTGTTCTGGGAGAGAACAACTAGAGATCAAGGAATCACCACATCTAAGTACACAACTATTGTATCAAAGTGCTACACTTCTGTGCTCTCTTTGAGCCTCTAAGCATCTCTATTCTCTCCCTCACTTCTTGTTGTATCTGTATAGTAACAAATTCTGCATTAGTATTCACTTGTTGAAATATCTTTCTATTTCTATCCTGTCATGTGTGGTAAATCAGGGCTCTGTATACTGCAACAACTTATTTTCGAAATAATTTCATCTTTTTATTTTGATCCATTGAAAGGTTTCATAACATTCCTTCTTGTCGAATTTGATTGCAAGTCGTGCCTTTAAACGGTCCTTCATCTTTGTTGTCCATTTGCAACCCATAAAGAAATGTGTCTGTGTTTCGAGAATACTTTCACCACATAAACTACAGTTAGGATCATCTACATGTATTTTCATCTTGATTAATCTTCCCCTAATTAGCAATCTTTCCTTACAGGCTAGCCGGGCAATGAATCTTTGTCTTGGCAACATGACTGAGCTCCAGATTAGTTCAGCCTCCTTTAATCTTGGATGTAATCATTTGAGAGCTTGGTAACTACATGAGATTGAATATGACCCTGACCAAGTCAACATATATCTTTCATTTTGATACCACGCAACTATTTGTGCCTTGAGACCATTTAATTTCCTCAAGTACCAGCTGAAATCAACTGGGGGTGTGTGATCCCATATATTTGTTGTACCTCTCATATATATTCCATTCACCCATTTCACCCATAACACATCTACCTTTAAAGCCACTTGTCATAGTAGTTTCCCTACTAAAGCAATAGTCCAATTTTCACATCCTTTAATATTTAGGCCTCCATACTTCTTTGGTACACACAAATTTTCCTAGGAAACCAAAGCTATCTTTCTTTTTCCTTCTTTATTACTCGATAGGAAATCTTTGCATACCCTGTCTACCTCCTTCACCACACTTTGAGGTAAAATAAAAACTGCACACCAAAAGTTGTAAATAGAGAATAACACTGCCATCACTATCTGCAATCTGCCAGCATAGGATAAATACTTGGCATATGAATTTTGTATTCTTGTGGTAATTTTATCCACTAACTATTGACATTCTATCTTTGTCCATTTTTTGGATGCAAATGGGAGCCCTAAATAACTAATAGGTAGAGTGCCCAAAGAGAAATCAGTAGTGGAAAAGTATTTGTTGTTTCAGACCATCATCAACTCCTGCAATAAATATGTTTGATTTATCCAAATTTACATGTAATCCTATCACTTGAATAAAGTGATCCAAAGTCTCTTTTACTCTACACACTAATTTCATATCTCCTTTGCAAAAGATCATAAGATTATTTACAAAAACCAAGTGAGTTAACCTGATCGATTTGCACATTGGGTGAAAATAAAAATCTGGTAGGTCACTCATTTTGCTCAATAGTCTTGACAGGTACTCCATTACCAAAATAAACAATAGGGGTGGTATGGGATTCCTCTATCTTAATCCTCTCTTGCCTTCAAATTAGCCATAGCCCTCTTCATTTGTCTTTATAGAAAAAACTTGTTTGAGTCACACAAATCATTACCATATTGACAAAGGATTCTGGAAAGCCATATCCCCTTAAAGCTTCTTCAATAAATTTCCAGCTGACCATGTCATAAGCCTTCCTCAAGTCTATTTTCATTAGGCACCGAGGTATTGTCTTTATGTTATAGTGTCTCAACGAGTCATGACAGATTAGCACATTGTGGATTAGTGATCTCCCTTCCACAAAGGCTGCTTGTGAGATATTTACCAGACTAGGAAGTACTACTTTTAACCTCAAACAAAGCACCTTTGATATACAACTATACAACACATTACAATATGAGATTGGTCTATATTGACTGGCCAATTCTGGTACTTTCACCTTTGGAATTAAAGATATCATAGTAGAGTTTATTTGTTTAAGCAATTTACCATTTTCCAAGAATTGAAGTATTTCTCTTGTGATATCCTCACCAATCAAACTCCAAGCTTCTTTAAAAAACCCGTTGCCATAGCCATCAGGTCCCAAACTTTTGTTGATGTCTATTTTGAACATGGCATATTTGACCTCTACCTCTGTATATGTCTTTATCAATTCCATTTGTTGTGTCACGGTAATCTGAGGTCCATTCATCAAGATATTATCAGCTTTTCTAACTCTATTTACTGCTTCCTTTTCTAGCATGCTCTCATAGTATTCCACTATTATTTATGCTACCTTGTTAGGATCGGTGTGAAGGATTCCATGCTCACCCTTGATTTGTGTGATAGATTGTTGTAGCCTTCTCATCTTAATAATGGAATAGAAGTCTTTAGTGTTGTCATCTCCCAGTTGTATCCAATTTGCTTTACTTCTCTGCTGTAAGAAATTTTTTGCTATATAAGATGATCTCCTGAACCTCTGATTTTTTTCCTTTTCTTTCTGTTGTAGGCTAGCATTGTTTGGATCAATGTGTAGCTTATTTAGCACCTTTATTAATACAGCTCTATCCTCCTCAACTTCAACTAAAATATTACTACAATAGATTTTATTTAGTTGCTCCAATCCCTTCTTCAACAATTTTAATTTCTTCACTACCTGAAGCATTTTACATCCATATATGGGAGTTAACTAGACTTCCTTAACAATCTCCAGGAACTGTGGGTACTTTGCCCATAAATTGTGGTATTTGAATGCTCCTTTCTGTATGTTATTCCTTCCCTCTTTTGTAATCGTCAAGGGGCAATGATTACTTATTCCTTCCATTAGAAATTGCACCTTCATCACTGGTATAGTGTCCAGCCATTCATTATTGACAAATGCCCAGTCCAACTTGGAACAAATCTTGTTGCTTCCATGCTTGTCATTCCATGTATACCTGCTACCACTATATGGAAGTTCTATCAATTCACAAGTAGTCACACAATTTTTGAAGTCCAAAATTTCTCCTAGGCTTACTGGTTCCCACCAATTCTTTCCTCAGCCTCAAGCACAGAGTTAAAATCTTCAATTACAAGCCATGGTGTATTAATTATACCATTTAGATCATCTAAATGACTCCATAAGCCCCTTCTTTCTGCTTCTGTATTGAAAGCGTACACAATTGTCAACTGAAAACTAGCTTGTGCTATTATGTCTTCTACAACACTGGTAATACTCTGTCTAGCGCTTGCTATTACTTTGACTTTATAGTAATCAGGTCTTCAAACCATATAGAGTTCCTATGTATGATTGACACATGATTTATATCAGTGCAGTATAAATCAATCTTTACTGTTTTAACTTATGAAGTTTTATTTAAGCAAGACGTTTAAAAAAAATGAAGTGAAATAATTTAGATGACTATTCTTACGATTAAGCTGTTAAATGTGTTTTCATAAAATGTGCGAAAAATTCAAAAGACAAATACTACTACTTATATATATTCAATCTGTAATAGGTATTATACATGATTGACACAGATGATATATAGTTTTTTTAGGTATTGTAGAAGAAAACTCCCTCAACTCATAGGAGTTGATTAGTGCACATCACCAAAGAATGTACCTAAAATGAATGAAACACCATAATGCACAGATTTATATATTTAGAGTACGAGTGAAATTAAAATTAGATAATTTCAACCTAAAGAAGACATAAGCATTATTCTATAAATTGAAGCGTTGTATTTGAAGTAAAATAATATCATTGCAGCAGAGGCTATTACATTGCTATGAAAAGAATAGTCTTTTTTCAAGAAAAAAATGAGAAAGATAAAAGTATTCTTGCAGCAGGATCCTATTAGATTCTTGTTGGAGCATTTTCACATATTCTTTGATTGTGTCCTGTTTTTTCGCACCGCTCACATGAAATTTGTTGCTTAAAGTAGTTCATAATACCCTTTTCTCGATTGTTATTTTTTTATCTACCTGATCTTGATTTTCAGATTGGTGGCAGTACTATATTAGCTGATATCTTTGGTGGAATATGTCAAGTTGTTTCATTAGGAAGTGGTATAATTGGAAGTTCATATGCTTTCAAGAAATTTTCTTTTGTGTAATATAGAGCACAATAGCTTTATAAGTTCATATGCGTGTAAGTTAGCACCGCCATAGCATGTGGACAAGGTATATCATCTACTTGAAATTGTAGGCAGGAGCATTTTTCGCGCATGCAAACAATATTGTGTTTTCTAGTTTCATCAATCACTACATAAGAATAGTGAGTAGAACCTATCACCTGCAATGTACAAATATATTAGTAAATAGTGTGGCACATTAGATTATGTAAGCGTCTGTGAAGTAGAAATAAGAAGTTATACCTTCATTTTATCTGACAGAATGAGATTTTCCCTCATTATTATATTGTATTTGTTTTTCAATTCTGTAAATGTTGCTTATGAATGATGTCTATGTTCATTATTCCATCTAATGACCAGATTCATCATGAATTGTAGGAATTTTTTAATTGACAGGTCTCTTGCATCTCTATTTGATGAATTTAAGGACTTTGCTATGCTTGAAGTCATGAATATCAACCTGTTAACATGGGAATGAGCTATGGACCATTTTTCATAGCCTATATCAAACAGATACTTCTTCATCCTATTATCGATTTTCTTTATGTCTTTCATAAGTCGATCAAAGTTCGCCTTTATGTATGTTCTGGTCATTGTATAGAAGATCCCTTTTAATTATTTTTTATTCTTCTTAAACCTACTCTTGATGTTGTTCCATAGATGGTAGATGCATATACAGTGAGCCACATTTGGATATACAATTGCAACACCTTTTAATATGATATCATCCTTATCAAATACTATGTGCATGCCTTCTTTTTCACCAAAAGCAATGTTAAACATGCGAAAAAATTATTTTCATGAAGCGTCATTTTCAGAATTAACAACAACATGTTGTATGCAGAAAGTGTCTATCAGTGCATGCCATCATATACATAATTTTATCTAAAAAAAATTCATAAAACTCACCTGATGCATCCAGCACACTAGCAGACAACATTGTCCCCTTCCCTTGTATCCAGATTTAAAAAAAAAATCATCAGCAACAATAGTAGGCATACAATATCTGCAACCCCTAATTGATGTATTCAACGCGACAAAAGCATATAAAAAATGATTGTCCTCCGTTTTGTGTAGCCTTGTGAACGATCCTAGGTTTATTATGTTTATCATGTATAGGTAAGATGACAATTTAGCATAAGATTCACACTAGGAACCTCTGACCAGTTCAAGTACTTTTTCTTTGGCTCTATATACTTTTTTGTAGTTCATCCTAATTCTGTACAAGTTTCTCATTTCATCCGTGATCTTTGCTGGAGTGTATGTTGACTTTAGATTTAAATAGTTGTGTTTCACCATTTTAGCAATGGTTAATGAAATACCATGCCATTGTGAAAGCATTTTGTCCGCAATTGGACAGGTGTGATCATCGATAATTTTTTTCACCATGAAAACTTCTGAATTTTATTAACCTGAAGATTTAAAAGTCCAATTACATCTTTGATTGATACACTTAAGATAGTACCTAGATACATTTATATACAATAATGGTACATTTATATAATATGGATATATAGTAGGTACACAGTTCATATGTAGTACTTTACATACAGTAAATATACAGGTCCTACCGAGTAGTTACATAGTAGGTATACAGTTCATATGCAGTACTTTATATGTAGTATTTATACAAGTCCCATACAGTAGTTACACAATAGGTACACAGTTCATATGCAATACTTTATATGCAGCATATATAAAGGTCCCATACAATAGCTACACAGTAGGTACACAGTTTATATACATTATATATATAGGTCCTATACAGTAGTTACACAATTATATGCAGTTCTTAAGCAAGTTTATACCTATATTCCAACAAAATATAAATCTTATACATTGTTGATACAGGTTATATAAAGTAGTTATATAGCTTATACCTTGATGATGATGATCTTTTCACCTTAAATTGGAATCTCTCACGGATTGCATAATGTTTCATCACACTTGATATTGTTTTTTAATCCCAGTACAACTATCTTTCTTCAACATCTCTATGAAGTGGATCCTTTATTATAGATTCGGGCTCTTCTTTCATTTCTTTCACAGAAAAATTATCTTCAATTGTATAATCAGAAATAGGTATCGGATGAACTTGAATAGTAGTCAGAGATGTTTCGATCAAATTTTCAATTAAGGATTCTTCATTTTCAAATGTGTTTTGTAGTGTTATACACAATAGAAATTCATTTATATCCAAAAAAAATTTCTTCATCTCCATATAAAGTCTAACACTCATATCATTGTAAATTGTCATAGATCCACTCTTTACAATGTATTTTATCATTATTAAACTACAATTTCGTTGTAGATTCAACTGCTTATACAGTTCATCAACAAAATATTCATACCTGCAATCCGAATTTAAAAGTACTCCATTGATTGTAAATTTTTCAAACTGCACCTCACTTAACCACTCTCCTCCGTATTGTAGCATAATTGAAACTAAAACTAAACTTGAAGTCATAATTTTGTATCAATTTCAACTAATTGATGGAGTATTTTTATAGATTTATATACAATTTATGAAAGTATTTAAGGTAATGTGTTGTATCTGAAATAGGAATTGTGAGGTTTTATTGGAAAGGAAATCCTAAGATAAAATTGGAGAAGGAAAGTGTGAGTTTTAATCGAAAAGGAAAGATATTTATTAGGTCGAATTTTGTGGCTTTTTTAGTCGTGTTTACAATATGGTTAGAAGATGAAATTTGTTTAACGACTATTAAGAGGGAATTAAAATTAGGGGCTATTTTTGTGGAATTAGTTTTATACGAGGGGCTATTTTTGTCCTTCTTTTTTTTAATTAC
This sequence comes from Capsicum pubescens, assembly GCA_030864215.1. NCBI lineage: Eukaryota > Viridiplantae > Streptophyta > Magnoliopsida > Solanales > Solanaceae > Capsicum > Capsicum pubescens. The sequence continues at coordinate 5,559,085 of CM061541.1, read as the reverse complement.
TTTATTAGGGTGGAGATTTGTGTAAATATGATAAGTTAAAGTGTATATTTATGTTATTTTTTCAATAATAATAAAAAAAGATAAGCACATAAATTGGGAAGAAGAATATCAGTCAATAATAAATTCCATGCATACAGATTAGTTGACCATTTTCCTAAGGCTCGTTAATAAATTTATTAAAACTTTTGAAATTACAAAAAAAAAATAATCATAATAGTCTAAGGTGTGTGAATGGAAAAATGGAGGAGTATGTGTGTGTTGAGTGAAAATGTGTGTATGTATTGTGAGTGTGTGAGAATATGTGAGAGTATATGCATCAAAAGATTTGAGGTGAATCTGTTATAGGGTTGGAAAAATGTAACGGGGTGTGTTGGGCACGGGGATTGGGGTGAGGTAAAGATGAGGTGTTCATTTAGTTGGATGCTGGTGGTTATTTTGTTGTTCTTACTGGACAAGGAAGGTGGTTATTGTTGTTTTTTTGTGGGGAAATTATCATACGGGAGATGCATGATATAGATATAGATAAATAGAGAGAAAGAGTATTTAGTATTGAAAGACAAAGTTGCTTTCCCTCTCCTCGTTCATTTCCTCAACACATGAGTGAGACGTTTCCACAAGCGGATGTGGAACAAGTTAAGCAACTTTGGCAGCAAATGGTGGGTAACCGTCAAGATTTTACCCGCAGTGTCTCGCATTAGAGTTGGAGTTGGTGTCTTGCAATTTGTTGTGCGCCTCATAGAGTTAATTGCTAGACTTATATGTGCGCATAACGGCAGGGGCGTCTCAATAAAATTAATGGCCTAAAGCCGAGTTTTAATTAGAGGTACTTACATATATGTAAACATACATACAAAAAATACTACTATAATTATATAATTATTTAGAGTTGTCTTATTTGTTCTTGCATAGTAATTGTTTTGGTGTAGTATTTTTAAAAACATATAACCTTTAACTTCACATATTAATATAATTATTAATAAAGATGAGGATTAATTCTAGTTAATAAGATATTAGTCATTTGCTTGCAATGCATTAACTTGGATGTTGTAGTTAAAATTTTATTTATTAATATAAAGTTGAGTTGTTTAGTTCAAAGTTCTGAAATATTTCTTATAAAAATGAGATAGCATTTTCTCCTTTTTTTTTTTAGATAATTTTTTAAAATGTATTTCATAATCTTCATTATTATTTCAAGTGAAGTTGAAATCATATAGTTTACTATTAAAATTTTGAGGCCTCAAAATTTTAGGGGCTTATAAGCTCCTTATTAGAAGCCAATCCAAGCACGACCATCTACTAAATTAACTTCACGATCACTTATGATTAACATTTATGCAGATTTGAGACAAGAAAATTAAATTCACGATGACAAATTTCTGGTCCAAAACTAGTTCATTAAGTAAACAAATGTACATTTAGCTTAAAAGACAAATTGCTCATTTATTTATATATAAATAGTCCGGCGAACAAAGTATTATGCATTAGCAAAGTTTTGGAAAAAAAAATAGAAAAAAAATATACATTTCCGTTGCCGGGACTTGAACCCGGGTCTCTCAGGTGAGAGCCGAGTATCCTAACCAACTAGACTACAACGGAAATGCGTAGTGGCATACAACATTTTCTATATATAGTAAAATAGTATCCAAGGTTATAGTAAGGAGTCATTTGATGTGAGGTATTTGTTATCATAGTCCCATAATAAAATGTAGAATTAATTTATCGCATGTTTGGTTGAAGGTATTAATTAGTCAAGGGATTATTTATCCCACTACTTATGTCTTAGTGATGAAATAAGTTATCACATATATATGATGGCATAACTAATTCTGGGATAACTTGTTCCCAATCAAACGACCCCTAAAATTACTATCAACAAATCAAAAAGGTCAAATTTCTTCATGTGTTATTCTCCATTACACTTTGGATCTATAATATTTTCCCAACTATTAGGAAAAAAAGACTTATAGGGTGTGTTTGGTATGAAGGAAAACAGAAATGTTTTCTAGTTTTCTCATATTTGATGGCTTAAAGATTTTGGAAAATCCAAATCAACTTATTTTCCTCGAATCTAAGAAAAATGACTTCTCTTCGAAAGGTAAGGAAAATATTTTTCAAAACTCTCTTTCAACTCACTCTTAAGTTAAAATATTCATACAATTCTCAAAATCATCAACCCCTACTCCAACCCCCAATCCCCTACCCCACCCCACCCCCTACCAACCCCATCCAAAAAAATATTTAACTTACTTAAAAAAAATTCAAACGTTTTTCTTTCCCTCCGCTGCCCCACCCCATCCTTACCAAAATCCCCCCTTTCTTCCCCCCTTCCAAAAAAAATTTAATTTTTTTCTTACCCCATCCTTACTCTCCTACCCCGTCCCCCACTCTTATTACCTATTTTGACAACCTCAACCCCCACCTACCAACCCTCCCCTCCCCCCAAAAAAAATAATTTTTTTAATTTGTTTTCTTAAAAAAAAAAAAATTCAATTTTTTTTTTCTTATCCCACCCTTCTTATCCTATTCGTTTTCATTGTTTTTGTTAAATATTAACAGATACTTTTAGAAAATATATACTTACCCAATTTGCATAGCGAACACAAAAATATATGAAAGAAATAACTTATTTTTCTAGAAAACGTTTTTCCTCCTTCGTATCGAACACACCCTAAAAAAAAGTATTTTTCAGTGTCAAAAGTTATTTTTCTAAAATATTTTTTTACTTTTAGCTAAACACTAAAATGTATTTTCTTAAAAGTATTTTTTTCATTTACCAACCAAACACTAGAAAAGATTTTTCGAAAAAGATTTTTCCATCCACCAACCAAACATAAGAAAACAAGTAAGAAACTAACTTATTTTACAGAAAATAAATAAATTCTAGGATAATATTTTCCATGGAAAACATTTTCCTTCATACCAAACACACCCGTAATGACTCTTACCATTAACAAAGATCTCACCTGAGAGTAATTAATTTTTAAATCATAATCAAAAGTTGAAGGATAACTTAGGATCATTTTTCTCGAAGATTTGGATATATGAAATTCATCCACTTCGTGTTATAGCTTTGCTAATAGGAAGGGAAAAATTGAAAGCCTTAAATTATAAGGAAGGATAGAATTAATTCTTTTTAAATAGTAAAAGAGCAAATTTAGTCATTTTCCCGATTTAGAAGACCTTTTGCATCAATAAGCCTTAAAGTAAAAGTCTAATGACAAGAAGATCATGAACTATCATGATTAATGATGATAGTTGGGTACTTATGTCCCTGCTTAATTATATACTTATGTCAGTATTATTTGTAATTATTCCACTATAATACTAGATTTTCATTATAGCACTCAGTGTTTATACAAATCAAATAATTTAGTATTGATAGTTAAAAATTCAAATGGTAATATATATTCATTTATTTTAATGTGGCGACCGCACATATACAAAACCTCGTTATTACAAACTATGAAATAGACTCGATCAATTGAATATCTCAGACCTCAATTGGTGGGGATATACTTGATATGTTTTTGTTTTGTTGTTGTTGTTGTTGTTGTAGCTCTATCAATTGAACTGGCCTAGGTTCGATCACTCTCGAAAAAAGAAAGGTGACAATTATTTGAGACCACATGAAAGTATTTGTTGTACAGTACTCAAGAATCGAATGCGAATTATTGACAATAAGAATAATAAACACTAACTGATGTATATATTTGAAACAAACCACATCAAAATACTTCAAACTCTAAATTATATATACATATAAAAGGAATTAATGTATGCGCACAACTAGCCCTTTGCTAATCCTTGTGAAACTATACCACATGCGTTATTGTTGAATCATCGTTAGATTGAGGAGGATTTGGTGCCGGATGTATCTGCGTTGATTCTTGACATCGAAAAATACGTCTCATAAATCTTGATAACCATAAAAATTCACTCTGACTAACTATAAATACGAGGAAATAAAATACAGCAGCACACAAACAACACATAGATAGCAAGAAAAAGAAATCGTCCTTTAAAGGAATCCTTCTTCGACCACTAAAAAGAGAGGTCATCAACAAGACAATCCCATCTATTGCAAACAAGACGGCATTGAGCAGAAGAAAACCAGGGCCAATAACAGCATCATCATTATTGTCACTTGAATTGAAAACACAACATGGAATTGCAACCTCCTCTTCCATGAGAATACCAACTCTTATAACCGAGTCCAATTCAGAATTTGAATTTTATGAGTTAATGTATACTAATGTTTTAAAAAGGAAGACATCAGGGTATATATATATATATATATATATATATATATATATATATATATATATATATATATATATATATATATATTGTTAGGGTTTATTTAATTTCTTGTCTTATTTGAATTCTATACAAGTATTTTATTTCAAAAAGGTTTCTTGATGAAAAAGGACACAATATACGAAATTAACTTCGCGATCACTTATGATTAACATTTATGCAGATTTGAGACAAGGAAATTAAATTCACGATAACAAATTTCTGGTCCAAAACTAGTTCACTTAAGTGATTAAAAAATATACAACGGATGTGCCAAATTTGATACAACATTGACTTATATATAGTAAAAGTACCATCTACAAATCAAAAAGGTCAAATATCTTCGTGTACTATTCTCCATTACCACTTTGGATCTATAATATTTTCCCAACTATTAGGAAAAAAGATTTGTAATGACTCTTACCATTAACAAAGATCTGATTAGAGAGTAATTTTTAAATCATAGTAAAAAATTGAAGGATAAATTAGGATCATTTTTCTCGAAGAATTTGGATATATGAAATTCATCCATTTTGTGTTATAACTTTGCTAATAGCAAGGGAAAAATTGAAAGCCTTTAAATTATAACGAAGGATAGAATTAAGTCGTTTTAAATAGTAAAAGAGAAAATCTATTCATTTAACCTTTTGCATGTATGCTAAGCCTTAAAGTAAAAGTCTAATGACAAGAAGATCATGAACTATCATGATTAATGATGATAGTTGGGTACTTATGTCCCTGCTTAATTATATACTTATGTCAGTATTATTTGTAATTATTCCACTATAATACTAGATTTTCATGATGGTACTCAGTGTTTATATAAATCAAATAATTTAGTATTGATAGTTAGAAATTCAAATGGTAATATATATCACTTTAGTTTAATGTAGTGGCTGCAAAAATACAAAACCTCGTTATTACAAATTATGACATAGGCTCGATCAATTGAACTGGCCTAGGCTCGCTCGGAAAAAAAAAATATGACAATTATTTTGAGACCATAGGAAAGTATTTTCTGTACAGTATCCAAGAGTTAAACGTCGACAAAATGAACCACTATTGACAATAAGAATAATAGACATTAATTGATGAATATATTTGAAACAAACCACATCAAAATACTTCAAACTCTAAATTATATATACATATAAAAGGAATTAACGTCTGCGCGCGCAACTCACCCTCTCCTAATCTTTGTGAAATTATACCACATACTCCCTCCGTTTTATTTTAGCTGACCCTCTTTCTAAAAATATTTGTTTCAATATAGTTGTTCCTTTGAAGAAAACAAGAGAATTTTACTATGTTCTTCCAATAATACCCCTGTCATTAAATGACTAAACAAGTTATATATATTCAAATTTATATTTTCAAAGCATAATTAATAAAGTTAATTTGGTAAAATATACCCCTAATAAATAATTTTCTTAATGGGTGTGTCAAGTCTATAGAGGTCAACTAATACGAAACGGAGGGAGTACTTTAATGTTGAAGAATCGTTAGATTGAGCATTTGCTGCTGGATTCATTTTTGACATCGAAAAATACGTCTCATAAATCTAGATAACCATGAAAATTCACATTGACTAACTATAAATACGAGGAAATAAAATACAGCAAACACACAAATAACCAATAGATAGCAAGAAAACGATATCATCCTTTAAAGGAATCCCTGGACCACAAAAAAGAGAGATGATCAACAAGATAATCCCTACCATTGCATACAAGAAGCCAATGAACAGAAGACAATCAGCATCACCACTGTTATTATTATCACTTGGATAGAAAACACAACATGGAATTGCAACCTCCTCTTCCATGAGGATGAGAGTACCAACTCTTATAACCGAGTCCAATCCAGAACTTGAATTTTATGAATTGACAAATACTGATGATTTGTCTTCTTCTTTTTTTTTTTCTTTGGTCTTATTTGGATTCTATATAAGTATATTTAACTCAGAAAGGTTTCTTGATGTAAAAGGACACAATATAATCTACTATAGTCGTTAATTAAGGGGAAGTTATTTTCGTTATCTCCGATTTCCTGTTTCACCCTTAATTGTCAATTTGGACAAGTAAGAGTTAGGTCAAGGTCTGAGTGAGATAATATTTCTCTTCTTCTATGTATACATATTATTGTCGTGACGAAATCTCTGATATATATATGTACAAAAAGAAAGAAATTGAGAAGCCCTAGTCCTAGTTGAATTAAGCACGACTATTCAGAGGAAAAAGGAATTGGGTTGGGGACTTGGGGTGGGAGTAAGAAAAAGTTCTTCAACTTTTTTCTTAAAAAAAATTAACAGATTTTTTAAAAAAATAATTTGGGGGATGGGGATGGGTGTCTGGGTAGTAGGCAGTGGCGGAGCCACAATTTTCGCTAAGGGGGTTCATAAGTGAATATAAAAATTAATCGAAGAGGGTGCAACATCTAATATATATACATGAAAAATAATTTTAACCATGTATATATAACATAATTTTCCGCCGAAGGGGGTTCGAATGAACCCCTGACTATAGTGTAGATCCGCCACTGGTAGTAGGGCTACTAGGGTAGGGGTGGGGTGGACGTAAGGAAAAAAAACTTAAATGTTTCTTAAAAAAGAATAGTGTAGATCCGACACTGGTAGTAGGCTACTGGGGTAGGGTTGGGGTGGACGTAAGGAAAAAAAAAAACTGAAATTTTTCTTAAAAAGGAATTGGAAGAAGGGGTAGGGGGGTAGGGGTTGGCTAAAGAAAAGAAATTGATCAGATGGAGGGGACGGGTGGTATTTTGAGAGTGATATGAGATATTGCGACTGATAAATTTTAATTTCTTATTTTATAGGAATTTATTTTTGTAAAGAAAATATATTTCAAAACTTTTCGTCAAACAAATGATATATACTTAGATCATCAACTTCACACCCTTAAAGTAAAAGGCTAACTAGAAGGAAGATCATCAACTATCATGACTCATGATGAGAGTTAGGTACTTAGGTCCCTGCTTAGTTATATACTTATGTTTGTACCATTTGTAATTATTCCACTATAATACTAAATTTTCATGATCGCACTCAGCATTTACACAAATCCAAGTTAAAAATCCAAATGATTACAATTTACTAGTCACAAATTATGATATAGTTTCGATCACTTGGATCAATCCAGACGGATACCCCGCTAAAGTGTAATGGAGGTCATCAACTATTAGTCTTCATGATTAAGTGACAGTTCGTATATAAAACTTAGGGCTCTTTTGGTACAGGGGATAACGGGATGAACTTTAAAATGAGTTTATCCCATGTTTGGTTGGGATAAAATGCATGAGATAATTCATCCTGAGATTAGTTATCCCGTGATCATATTATTATTTTCATCTCATACTATGAATGAGATAATTAATTTTGAAATAACTTATTTCCCGTCAAACGACCCCCGAGTGTTTGCAATCATTAATACAAATATGGGACGGAGTAAAGACTTATCTTGGAGCCAAATGGATTTTCCAGCTATGATATATGAAATAATCAAAGCAATAATAAATGAATAAGGACATGAAAACAATCCATTTGCTTTTATATTTTAGTAATACATAAGTAGCTAGTGACTGGGTCAATACAATTCGTTTAGCCATTTGTGCATTTGCTTCATCATTTATCTGATTGATTAATTATTGTTGCTTCAGAGACACCAATTCTTTAATACCAAGATTCTCTTTTTCTTTTCTTCACATGATTTGTGTAGTCCAGACTGGCTATAAACACTCTTAACCAACATTCCCTTTTTAATTATTTACATTATGGCTTGCTAAATACCCTTGTCAGACAGTTACAGAGCCACATGGACCCAAAACTGATTAATTGAAACCCATATTTACCCAAAATTTTAGAGTATGTGCTGGTGATTAATTATGATGAAGATGTCAACGAAAATAAAGCAATGATAGCCGATTTCGATTTATGAGACAAAATGTCACATATATGGCCGACCCCGACTTAATTTGGGATGGAAACGTGAATATGTTTTACGTATGTTGGTCATTTATTCTCATCGATACAAGAAAAGCTTCCTGTACATGGCAACAAGTAAAATGCACGTCAAACACAAATATCAAAGACTCAAATTTTCAAGTTTCAACTTCAAAATTTATGGACAAATGGGAGCTTAGATATAGACGCTACAGAAATCAATGAACAAATATTCATTCTTGTGCTAATAACTGGAAATGTGGAATCCATTGTTGGATAAATAATGAACTCCATCCATAGCCACATACACAATACTACCAAATGAAAAATCAAATGAACACCATACAACTTTACACTGATGAACTTACATGAGATGCGGAGTCAGAAAAAGAGATAAAAAGGCAGGCACCCATAAAGAACTACAAGTTCCTACAAATACTGCCTTTAAACAAAGAATTGATGGTCGCAACTTGAAAGGATTATTGTACAAGAGCATGAAGCCCAGAGGAACGTGTTTCATAAGGTAGATATAAGTCACACCCTGAACATCTAAAAAACATGTAGGCGCTAGGAAGTGGCAGGCGTGGAGGAGCCTTTAGAATGGATTCCGAACCACATGCACTTATCTTTCATTGCCTCAGATTCATTAGCATATTCTTTAAATCTGTACTCTTCTAGCTTGCTGGTTGGAGGTACTTTTCCTTCACTGTAACACTGACTGCACAAACTAAAATGTGATTTTATCTCCTTAAAGCGAGATCCAATGATTGGGTAGCGACAGGTCGCACAGACATGGTTACCATGACGATTCCTATCTCCCAATTCAAGCTTCAGCAAAGTGGACATAATACCAAAACCCCAATCCGGATCATCAAACATTGCAGTGAATTCTGCTAAAGACACCAATGATGCGTCCATCTCTCCATGAATTTCCAGCATTTCACTTGCTCCTTGGGACGGAATGTAAATAGCTCTCAGCAGTTTGATGTACCTTTGAGCATCAGTTTTCCTTATCTGGTTGCTACCCTCATTAACAGGACGCCACAACAGCGCCTCATATGCAATGCGTTTTCTTTTGTCTGCTGATCCTCCACAGACAGGAGCAAGAACGGCAAAAAACATGCCAAGATCCAGCCGACCTGATTCTGACTCGTCTAAAATAGAGAGAACTTTCTGGTTAATGGCTTTAACAGCTCCTATAAAGGTTTCTGGCTTCAAGAATTTAAGCAATCTGCGCAGAATCTCCTCCAGCGAAGCCTTGCGTATAGACTTTTCTGGTACACCACCAGAATAAGACATTGGCACATCAGTTTCATTTATTTCCTTCTTTATTTGATCAACATCACACCGATTAAGACGAGTAATCCTCTGAAAACTTCTAATATCAAGAGCAGTGGATAAATCTGCTCTCAATGTGGTTTTCTCACCCACGGTCTTGAACTTTGAGGGTTCAACAATGATAAAGGCCTCTTCCCCGTTGCCACCTCCATTCCCCTTCAACTTCTTTTTCTGAAGCTGTTTCAAATGTGCTACTGCATCATGCAATTCCACTCTGTTTGTCATCTTCAGAGCTTCTTTCAAAGCCTTCTTAGCTTCCTCAGTTTCCCCGGCCCCCAATAAAGCCACAGCTTTATTGAGCTGTGCTCTCCAATGATTTGGCCAAACACTTAGTACCCTAGTGTACATCTCTGAAGCACGCTGGTATCTACCCATATCCATGTAAAGTCCTCCTAAATTGTATAAGGCATCAACATGACCAGGTTTCAAATCAATAGCTCTCTGAAACTCCTTAATTGCATTATCATCATCACCCATCCCGTGCAATGCAGAAGCAAGATCACAATGTGCATCAGCATAATCACTCTTCATATAAATAGCCTCTTCTAATGCCTTAACAGCAGCCTTATACTCACCCACACCAAAAAGTGCACTACCCAAAAGTTTCAAAGCTCTAAAATGAGTTGGACACAAAATAGCAGCTTCTCTATAATGTTCACAGGCACTAATAACCATACCTTCGCCTTCAAGAGCAATTCCCAAATTCACATGAATCTGCGGAAGCAAATAAGCCCACTGACTGCCACCAGCTTCAGCAGCCTCCAACGCCAGCAAGAACTCCTCTTTCGACTCACTATGCCTCCCGAGCACATATAAACAATTGCCAGCCCTGAAATGTGGCCTAACATCAGCAGGTTGCAACTCACAAGCTCTCTTAAAACTCACCAATGCTTCCTTAAACAAATGTTGTTCATACAAAACCCTACCAATCGCCATATGACCATCAAAAGCTTCTTCCCTTGACCTCGCACCATCAGCCCTCGACCTCAACACACCCAACTCCTTAACAAACACAGCATAATCATGTCCAGTCTCCTCCCAATTAACCCTTTTATCTGTTATCTCAGTCGAAGGCCCTAACTCCCTCGACCAACCTTCCGAATACACATCAGAATTATCATTCTTCACCTTCCCATCTTTTTGCTTCGATTTAAGCCTCTTAATCAATATCTCAAGATCATCTACAAGCTTCCATGTATCATCAAACACAATGCCATGATTCGGACTAGCTGCCCAAGCTGCAGTCCTCTGTTTCTTATGTGGTTCCATCACTCTCTCATCAGCAATAGACGAAGACGACGCCTCTTCAACAGCAATAGAAGTTCCAGCATTATCCTCTACCTTCAGCTCAAGACCAAGGGCCTCAAAATCACGATCAACATCACCAGCTCCATCATCATACGTCCGTAAAAGTCCCTCATAAGTTAGTCCCTTTTCACCATCAATAAACTCACTATACGTACGAAATACCTCATCAAGAATAGCATTAATTTGCTCCTCGCTAAACTTCACCCTAGGGTTAACAGCAACAACCAACGCTGACATTTCCTCTCTATTAAGACCCCCATCACGATTAACATCAAATTGCTGAAAAATTCTCTTCACTTTCTCCGATCTGCTCCCTCTCGTAGCCATTTCCCCCCCCCCCCCAAAACTAAAACTTCAATAAAAACACAATTAAACTATAAATCCTTAATCTTCACGAAAAAGGGTGTCCGAAAATGCAATCAAGATTCAAACTTGATGAATTTAGGGTAGAGAATTTGTGAAATTAGGGTTTTATAGTGAGAGCAATAAAAGGGGATTTTTAGGGTTAGGGTTTCATTTAAGGGAAATTGGAGAAATAGAGAAATGGGTATTGGAAAAAAGATTAGATTTTTGGTGGCAATTTTTGGATCTGGAGCAAAATAAAGAGGTAAAAGATGAAGGGGGGCAACAGAGGAAGAAGAAGACAACTGTTTTTTTTTTTCTGTTTACATTTTTTTGCTTTTCCTTTTTCTGGTTGTGATGATGAGGAGTGGTGGTGGGGTAGAGTGACGGGAAATTGGAAAATTTCAAAGATCATAGACTTTGTATTTTTATTTTTATTTTTAATTTGTTTTGGCTAAAATAAGAAAAAGCTCCAACTGTCAAGTAAAAGAAAGAAGGTAATTTGTTAAAAGAGAAAACAAAAAGTAAACAAAGACAATCTCTCGTGCATTAAAGATTTTGTTATATGCGTATTTGAGAAAAAGATTACATTATAAGAATTTATTGTACATAATCTTATTGTGTATTTGTGTAAGAAACTATTTTTATAATTTAAATTCATAATTTTTTTATCACAAAAAATAACTTTATAACTTATTCCAAAGTTATCCATGAAAGAAAAGAGTGAATTGAGATTTTCACATTTCAATTGGTAGATGAGAACATGTGAGTTAATCATGATTAGCTATAAACACAACACATGTCTTTTGTCAATGTCATGCCTTTTTTGATTTGGTTGGTAAAAGTATTTGCATAGGTTAGTTATATTAAATCATCAATTAGGTCAGTGAAGACATACGTCATGTATTTATTAAGTTGTAAATATGTTATGTGAATAGTTTTCTACCATTTTGTGTGCACATACAGTCATATAAGTTTTTTCTTTTTTTTTTCCGGTTAGACGCTTCACGAATCATATTTAACTTAAAACACATTTTAATTGTTTTCGTGTAGAGTTTGCATTTAGATTGTTCTCATGAATAGACACACATTTGATGCAAAAATAACAATAACAATAACAATAATTTTAGTATGATATCATAATGTGAAATTGAAAAAGGTTAAATTGTACGCAGACGAACTTATTCATATATATCTTGTGAGAATAAAGAGGTTGTTCTAATAGAACCTAAGCAAGATAGTTAAAAAAGAAGAAATACTAACAACGACAACAATAACAAGATAATAAGATAAATGAAGTAAGAGAAACAATCAGGTAATACTAGCGATCAAAGAATAAACAAACATAAAAATAGTACGAATATTCATGATACTCGACCTCTATACTTCCTATCAAGACCATGTCATCGATAAATTGAAGCTACGTCGTCATGTCTTCCCCAATCACCTCTTTTTAAGACTAATCACCTCTTCTTCCCCTCAGGCCACTATATCAGCTTCTTACACATCGGAACATCCATACACCTTTTCTGCACATATTCAAATCATCTAAAACTTATTTTTTTTTTTTTGCATCTTATTAACTATAAAGACTACTCCCATTTTGTTAATTAGATCTACCATTATCTTGTCCATTACTAATTGAACATAACATTGCAAATGACAGTATAGCAAAAAAATAAGTTGGAATAATACTTGGAATTCATTTGATTAATTCAGCTTTGCTATTGAAAATGAAAGTCAAAGTAAGAAATATATAGAGAGATAATATGTACTAATATTTTTCATTTGATTGATGAGTTGAGGATTGAACAAAATCCAACCTTAGAATCTTCAATCCTAAGTTTACTCACATGGCTGCCACTCATCCTATTTCTATCTTTAAAAATTTGTAGTCATTGTTGATTAAGCACTTTTCAAATTATTGGTTTAATCAAGATAATGTAACTTATATACTATCTAACAGAAAATAGCACTTTAATATTTTACACGTGAAACCCAAGCAAGGTAATACATAAATATTCAATAAAAATATAAAGAAAATTAATCAGGTCTAATAAGCACTAAAATTATTCGAAAGATACCTCCTTAAGGATTGATGTTTAACTTTTTGACACCGTTAATAAATTTTAACAAATATAGCGTTCCAATAAGTTTACGTAAGTTAGTTTGACTTAATATGAAGTTTAAGAAGAAAAAAAATGTGGGTGACTTAAATAAGTCTAAGATATTTGTGTGTTTATAAATCACTTCATTAAGGATAAGATGAACATTTTAAAGTTAAATTGTTACTAAATATAGATAATATCATTTTTTTCGACACCGACTAAAAAAGAAAGTAAATCATTTAAATAGAGATATGGTTAGATGTCAACAAGCTAGTTCGGAAAGACCTCAATCTAGCTATCATTCCTTTCCAAAAAGTTTCTGAGATTTTCTATGGTCTATGAATATTAAAAATAAATATAAATATTTTATTCAAAAATGCATTATAAATGTGCTTCTTGTTAACCATATTGTTTCAAAAAGGTTAAAACATAATTGTGATGTCTGTAAAAGATGTGGTTTGGAAAGTGAAACAGTTGAGCATATGTTGTTAAGATGTCATAAAGCCCAACTAGTTTAGAAAATATGTCCGATAAATTGGCCTGACATAGAGAACACTATGAATTTTGCTAGCTGGTGGAACGATAAGATTCATAATGCTAATCGATATCCTGATTCAATTGAGCTAAAATAAGTTTAGTGTCTTTGTTATGTGGCAAATCTGGAAAGCTAGAAACGCCTTAGTATTCAATGGAGAAAACTATGATCCTAATGAAATAGTAAACAAAGCACTTTTTGACTATCATGAATACTACTAATCTTTCTACTTCATGGATAACTGAATGTCCTAATGATAAAAATACTACTATTGTACAAGATGGTGTTATTATATTTGCAGATGTTAGCTTACATAAGGAGAGGAAGATGGCAAGCATTGAAGTGGCAGGATAGCTGCGGTAAGCTGCTTCAAGCCTTTGGCGTTCCAATTCAATTTGTTGGGAAGATTATCACTGCTAATGCGTTGGCGATTCGTGAAGCGTTGGGAAAAGCTATGGAAAATGGATGGACGAGAGTTCAAGTATTATCGGATTCAAAGAATGTGGTGGATATGATACAAAAAAGAAGTGTTGCATCTTGGGAGATAGAAACAACCTGCGAGGATATTTGGAAGTTGACGGATTTCTTTGAAACTGTAGACGTAGTGCATATCCCTAGATCTTGGAACCAAATAGCACATAGTTTAGCAAAGTTCTCTCATTGTTACAAAATTCGGTTTGGTTTGCTAATTATCCGAGTTGGATTGTAAAAGATGTTATTTTTAACACTCTGAAATTTACTATAAATTAATATAAATAGTATGTTGGTTGTTAAAAAAAAAGAGTAGAAGAAATTGAAAATTCATGATCAATAATTATTTGTGGGTTTTCTGATTTTTGGAGGTTTAGGTTGAATTTTGCTATTAAGACTGGTTGGTTTTAATATTAGAATGTTAGATATGGAATTTGAAGTTAATTTACATCAATCTGAATGAAATTTGGAGTAAAAGTGTGTTTGTGAAATTTCCAAGAAACTAATATCCTCTTTGAATTGCAAACAATTTATTCAAAAATTATGATATAAGTTGTACTAAAGACTAAAGTTTCGGCGATCCGATAAGACTCGCGAAAGTCAATTCGTCGAAAACTCAATATGGTCCGCTAAATTTTTTGAACAATTCATTTTAAAGTTATGATACAATTTATATTTATCTCTTGGTGATTCGCTAGGACATGTGAGAACTGCGTAGTCCATCAATCTAAAACTCTTAGTAATTTACTAAATTTTTGAACTATTCATTTAAAATTACGATACAATTTATATTAACTTCTTGCTAATTCGACAGGACTTGTGAATTATGATAAATCCATTCATATGAAATTCTTGGTGATTATTCGACTTGATATTTTATATTAAACTTCTTACATGAAAGCTATTCTTGCTTAATTTATTTAAAACAATATCAAAAGTCACAAAGTGACGCAAAATAATCTTATTTATATTAAACTATACTATCTGTTGCTTTAGTTGCCATTTCACTATGGAATTTGCACAAATAACCTTTTTTGAGTTTACTATTTAAATTATGTCCCAAGTAATCCAGCGTGCTAAATTTCCCCACAAATGCACTAATAACAACACAACAATATACTAGCTAGTGTATTCACACAAAGTGAGGTTCGGAGAGGATAAAGTGTACGTAATTCGTATCACTACCTCCGAGGTGAGGTAGAGATAAGGGTGTCAAACGGGCCGGGTTGACCCGGCCCGACCCGGCCCGATTAGCTAACCCGGCCCAGTTTGACCCGGCCCGGTAAGCCCTAGGGCTTTAGGGTTCCGGGTCCCGGACCGGTTTTTTTGTTAAAATGGGCCCGATTAACCCGGCCTGGATCAAGCCCGGTCCAGGCCCGCCGATTAACCGGCCCGGCCCGACAATTAAAAAAAAAAAAAAAAAAATGATTTTGGGCCAAACTAGCCGTTGGTCCAACGGCTATATAGCCGTTTTTGGGTCCAAACGGCTAGTTTGGGCCCATTTAATAAAAAAAAAAAAAAAAACTTTAAAAAATATTTTTTAATCCCCAAAAAAAATCTATAAATACCCTACAACTTCAAATCATTTTTCACACAATTTTTCACTCTCTCAAATCTCATTCTCTCTCAAATCTCAATTCTCAATTCTCTAATATTCAATATATTTAATTTCTTAAAGTGTTCACTTTAATTTTTTAATTTTCGTTTACAAAGTACGAGCGGAAGTTTCTAAAGTCGCAATCTTCGGATACTTCCAAAATTTGGTATTGTCGTTCCATCTCTTACGTTTAATTTTTATTTATTGTATTAATTGTTTAATATTTAATTTTATTATATTTGTGTATTTTGAATATTTTTAGTTTAATTTAATTTATATTATGGATAAATTAAAAAATCTCGCTGCTAAAAGTGTTAAAATTTTTTGTCCCAGAAGCGGTAGTGGTAGTAAAAAGCGAATTACTAGCGGTAGAGGTAGTTCAAGTAATAGATATACCCGTGTGCCTTCGCCTCCGGTACCGCTTGGTACACCTTTTGAGGAAGAAATAGGTGTAGGTGCTCACGATATGGATTATGTAGAAGCTCAGGAAAATTACGGTATAGAAGAAGAAAATGAAGTAGATGCAGTTAATTTAGACGAAGATAATGAAAATATTGCTGAAACACCCGCAGTAGGAGATGCTAACGTTAGATCTGAATCAGTTAATCTCCCTTCCCGTCCTCCTAGTGCCCCAAAACCTCGTAAAAGAACTAGTATTGTATGACAATTTTTTGAACGTATATCAGATACTGAGGTGCAGTGCAATATTTGTCAACAAATATATAAGCATAGAAGTGGAGGCAAGCAAGGGGGTACGGGTACGTTAACGAGACATATAGCTGAAGATCACAAAAGAGAGTTAAATATTGCAAAAAGTGGTGGGGATGTTGGTGGGTCAACGCAAACTAGAATGGACCCAACAACCGGTCAAGTAGCGAAAAAATATAATAAATTGAGGGACAGGGAAAAAATAGCTAAAATGGTAGCTGTGGGTTGTTTGCCTTTTAGTTTTCCTTCTTCTGATGCTTTTATTCGTTATATACAAGCAATTTATAATCCTATGTTTAATGGTATTCCTAGAACTACTTGTCGGTCTGATATTTTTAGACTCCATTCACAATATTGTTTTTATTTATCAACATTGTTAAAAAATATTCAATGTAGATTGTCCCTAACTTCTGATCTTGGTCGTGCTGTAAATAAAAATGATTATTTAACCGTTACTTGTCATTGGATGGATAGTAATTTCGTGATACAAAAACGAATTCTTGCTTTTTTATATGATGAAGATCGTAAACATACTGGACAATTTATTGCTGATTCTATTGTTAAAATTGCCGGATATTATGGTATAGAAAATAAAATTTTATGTATTGCTTTTGATAATGCTTCTAACAACAAGACTGCTATAACAAAAATAAAATCTACGCTATCTCCACCCTTGCCTGAAATTTTTCATATTAAGTGTGCATGTCATATATATAATTTAATTGTAAAAGATGGTCTTGAGTTTTTTGAGCTTTATATTGAAAAAATTCGTCTTGTCGTTGGTTTTATTCAAGGAAATAATCGTAGATCGAGAATTAGAGAATTTAAACTTAAATGTCAAGAAAATGGACTTACACCGATTTTGATGCCTGAGGAAATTGATACTAGATGGAATTCTACATATGAATTTCTAAAAACTTGTTATAAATATAGAATTCCTATTACACTAGCTTTTAACCAACATTGCGGTTCATTTGTTGATTCTGCTGATTGCATGCTACATAATTCTGATTAGGTTGTAATTAATGATCTTGTTAAGTTTTTAGAAAAAATTTATGTAGCTACGGTTGAATTTTCCGGTGCTTACTATCCTACTGTTTGTAATATTTTGGCATATATAGCCGATATTTCTGGTTTGCTCCAACAATATAAAAATAAAGAAGGTTATAAAGAAGTTGTTGGCGCCATGTTTACGAAATTTAAAAAATATTTTTTCCCGATTCCCCCTATTTACTTGGTTGGTGCTATGCTAAATCCGTGCATGAAATATAATCATATGTGTCACTTTAGTACTCTTATTTATACTAACTTAGAAATAAATACTAACCATGATTCTGAACAAGTACAGCCTGATTTGTGGACGGCTACGGCTGATGCAAATGATTATATAGAAAAATTATATAATCACTATGCTGATTTATTTGATTCAGCCTTACCTACAAATATCACTCCAACTGTCGCTCCTCATCCTCCCGAGGAGCCATCATCTTCTAAAAGGCCGGCACATAGTGGATTTTCTGATTCGTTTTATGATTTAAATTGTTGGAACAGTGTTGATGAGAGAACTTACACATCAACTTATCGGGAAGAGCTGAAATATTATCTTCGGACGGCACCAGAGGATCGCAGACGACGGATCAACACGCTGGATTGGTGGAGGAATAATGAATCACAATATCCTGTGCTTTCAAGATTAGCTAGAGATATCTTGAATGTTCCAATGTCAATCGTTGCATCAGAGAGCGCCTTCAGTCAGGGACGAAAGCAGCTTGGAGACAACCGACACTCATTGGGAAGCAATGCAATGAATGTTCTAGTTTGCCTCAAAGATTGGATTAGAGCGGAAAGAAGAAACCAAGGAATGGAACCGGAGCCGAGCGACGAGCTGAAACTTGAAGAAATTATGACTTCACTGGAGAACTCCGCAGAATCAAGTCCAATGCATGGTTTTGCCCCCGTTGACTTCGATTATCCTATGCAAGTTCCCATTAATATTAACATGAATGAGTTGGAAAAAATGATGCATAATTTATAGATTTTTCATTCATGTAAATTATAAATTTTAGATCATTTTGCAATCAATAAAATTCCCCAAATTCATTCACTCCTT
The DNA here is from genome assembly GCA_030864215.1 of Capsicum pubescens. Taxonomy (NCBI): domain Eukaryota; kingdom Viridiplantae; phylum Streptophyta; class Magnoliopsida; order Solanales; family Solanaceae; genus Capsicum; species Capsicum pubescens. The sequence continues at coordinate 5,540,317 of CM061541.1, read as the reverse complement.
AGTCGTTGTTTTTTATTTTTTTTTATTTAAAGATTTAAAATTTAAAATTGAATTTCTAGTTTTCTACTTTAAATTAAAAACTTACTTCTAATATATTATTAATTTACTACCAAATATTATTAATTTATTATATTAAGTAGCATATGTTTTGTATATTTGTGCATATATCTTCTATAGAAGTGTATATTTAACGTATACATGTGTATATATTTTATAAATTAGTATATAAGTATATCTATACATATTGTAATGTATATATAATGTAGTATATTTTATAAGTAGTGGTATATATACATTTAATGGTGCGTATACACGTGTATATATCTTCTATAGAAGTGTATATTTAATGTATACATGTGTATATGTTTTATAAATTAGTATATAACTATACAAATATATATTGTAATGTATATACATTATAGTATATTTCATTTAAAGTATTACATATACATAGAATAGAGTGAATGGATCTTCTATAGACGTGTATATTTAACGTATACATGTGTATATATTTTATAAATTAGTATATAACTATACAAATATATATTGTAATGTATATATATTGTATATATCTCATTTAAAGTATTACATATACATAGAATAGAGTGTATATATGTGAATAGATCTTCTATAGACGTGTATATTTAACGTATACATTACTTTATGTTTTATAAATTAGTATATATATTGTAGTATATACTTTTTTTAAAGTAGCACATATATATTGAATGGTGCGTATATATGTGTATATATCTTCTATAGACGTATATCTTTAAAGTATACAAGTGTATATGTTTTATAAATTAGTATGTAACTATATATATATACATATTGTTGTATATATATATATGTATATCACTATACTGTAGTATATATTTTATTTAAAGTAGTACATATATATTGAATGGTGCATATATATGTGTATATATCTTCTAAAGTAGTATATATTTAACGTATACATGTGTATATGTTTTATAAATTAGTATATATATATATTGTAGTGTATATATATATATATTATACTATTATAGCATATGTTTTATTTAAAGTAGTACGTATAGTCATATATAATTATATATTGAATGGTACGTATATATGTGTAATTGTTTATACTTTATATATTTTTTTAAAAATATATATTGTATATTGGAGTGTATATAGTGTATATTGGATTTTTTATTTATTTTTTAAACGGGTTTGACCGGTTTTTAACCGGATTTGACCGGGTCTTGGTGGGTTTGACCGGATTGGGTTAAGTGGGCCGGGTTCGGATGGGTTTTAATTTTTTTACTGTTTGGCCCGGCCCGGCCCGGTTAACCCCTAACTCGGCCCATAACCGGCCCGGAACCCGGGTAAAATGGGAGGGCCGGTTCAGGGTTGGCCCGACCCGGCCCATTAGACACCCTTAGGTAGAGAGCATGCTCCCAATAGACCTTCCGCTCAAGATAAAATATAGTCTAGAAAAAGATATAAAATGAGTATAAAGACAATAAAAAATAACAGAACAACGAATAGTAACTGAACAATACTATCACAAAATAATTCACAAACGATCTAACCCAAAGCAACATATATCATCAACAAAAGTACAAAAACAAAAAACTACAAACATATTACTATGACTACTAATTAATAAAGACAAACACTCCTACCTAATACCATAAATGCACTAACAAATAACATGCACATAATTTAAATAGTAGTACTAATCTTGCAAAAAAAAAAACATATAATGCAAATGGATAAAAATGTACTAATTAATTAACAAAGCTTCACCTTTCCAACGGTTGTTATTAACTTCTTTCCAAATTCCAGTTTTGTTAGTTATGTATTAACGGTACCTATTCACTTCAAACTTCCATACAAATAGCTAAGGAAATTTGATCAAATTTTGTACACCATAAATCTCATGATTCCGAGTTTTTAGCGTGTTTTCAGCTCACCCCATTATCTTTAGAACAGCAATTATCATCATTTTTCACTCTCCCAAAAACCAAAAAAAAATAAAAAATATTGATTACATTTTCTTCTTTTTCTTGTTCAACTATACAATATTTTAATAGCTGTTCCTTTGGTTTGCCGGAGCAAATTTTCAAATACCACAAAAAGGTGAGCATGGTGATGATTTTTTGTTGAGGATAGTAGCGGTGATTTTGATTCGGTTTGTGGGGTTGAGTTTTTTTGATAGAATGTGTTCAAGAATTCCATGTTTATGAGCTAAAGAATTCATTTTTAGGTGCTTTTCCTTGAGTTGTTTGACCGAATGTGTCCAACGATGGAATGTTTATGAGCTAAAGAATCCATTTTTAGGTGCTTTTCATTGAGTTGTTTGGCAAAATGCATCCAAGAATTGCACGTTTATAATCTACTTTTAGGTGCTTCTCACCAAAGTTTTTTTTTTCTGAGTTTTTGGGGTTGAGTTGTTTGACAGAATGCATTCAAGAATTACATGTTTATGAACTAAAGATTCCATTTTCAGGTGCTTCTCATTAATGTTTTTTTCTTAGTTTGTGAGGTTGAGTTGTTTGACAGAATGCATTCAAGAATTGCATGTTTATGAGCTAAAGAACTCATTTTTAGGTGTTTCTCGTTACTCTTTTTTCCTCGGTTTGTGGGGTTGAAGGGGAGCCTTATAGTAACCGGTAAAGTTGCTGCCATGTGACCAGAAGGTCATGAGTTCAAGCCGTGGAAACAGCCTCTACCAGAAATGCAAGTAAGGCTGCGTATAATAGACCTTTGTGGTCCGGCCCTTCTCCAGACCCCCGGCATAGCAGAAACTTTAGTGCACCGTGCTGCCCTTTTTTTTTTTTTTTTTTTTAATAATCTCAGTTTCTTTGGTTGAGTTGTTTGACAGAATGCATCCAAGAATTGCATGTTTATGACCAGCTAAAGAATCCATATTTATTTGCTTTAAGTTCTATTACTATTGTTCTCAGTTTGTGGGGTTGAGCAGTTTATGAGCTAAAGAACTCATTTTTAGGTGTTCTTTGCATTTTTTCTGAAGTTCTGTTGTATTGAATTTCGACAGATAAGAAGATTATATACGAGGTTCCACTCGAACAAGGCATAATCAAAGCAGTTCCTCTCTTTCAACATGAAGAGAGGGACCATATGACAAACTTGTATTTCATTGATATAATCTTTTTGTTGGTCCTCTTCAAGTGCATTGATTCATAGGAAAAGAAGAGGGTGCTGAAAATGAGCTCGGTGTATGGAGAGGAGGCATCTCAATATGGTGATGATCACGGATCAGTTGCACACGATGACAAAGAGAAGATTTTTGTCGCAGTTAGATTAAGGCCGTTGAATGAGAGGGAAGTTACAAATAACGATGTCTTGGATTGGGAATGCATCAATAACACCACAATTTTATATAAAAATTCTATATCAGAACGTTCATCGTCTCCTACTGCTTATGCATATGGTAAGCTTCTGGACCTTTTCTTGAAACTTGAAGTTTTTAACACTAAGCGAAACATTTTAAACCATTGTCTATCATGAGTTTTTCGCAATAGTTCCTTCCCTTCTATTCATCTCCCATGTCTTTTCCTCCTGAAAATCGGTATATGCAATGGAACAGACAGAGTATTTGGGTATGAATCCACCACAAGGGAGGTGTATGAGGAGGCCGCCAAAGGAGTCGCGCTTTCAGCTCTTAGTGGTATTAACTGTAAGTACTAGCCCTTTTTTCATGGTCCATTTGCTGCTGTAAGTGATGACATTACAGTAATAATGTATGAAATGGCTTTGCAGCGAGTATCTTCGCATATGGGCAGACAAGTAGTGGGAAAACGTATACCATGTCTGGAATCACCGAATACACTTTAGCAGATATATATGATCATATAAGCAGGGTGTGTAAAACTTTCCTATTCTCCTTTGTAATTCATTTATGTTGTATAGAATTCACAGTGTCTAATGTTTTAGGTACCTTTTTCTTTTCAAAACTTTTAGAATGAAGACCGACAATTTACTCTTAAATTCTCTGCCATGGAGATATACAATGAAGTTGTTAAAGACCTTCTAACCCCGGATGATACTCCACTTAGACTCCTCGATGATCCAGAGGTGAACATATGTTTTAAGCATGATCAAGTTTTGTTTGATTCACAGACGATATTTTGCAAGTAATTGTACTCTTTCATTTGCAGAGAGGAACTGTAGTTGAAAAACTTAAAGAGGTAACCTTGAAGGACTGGAACCATCTAAAAGAACTGCTGTCAGTGTGTGAAGGTAAAACTTAAAAGGCTGATTCTGCTATATTGGTAGTGTTTCCGCCAAGTTTATATGATATAACTTCAATTGTTACCATTCTTGCAGCTCAGAGGAAAATAGGAGAAACTGCTCTCAACGAAGTGAGCTCAAGATCTCATCAGATTCTGCGTTTGGTTAGTGCATTGGTTACAAGATGGCTTATTCATCATAATATAAAGGAATTATATCATTTTCTTGACTTAGCCGACAAATGATCTTTTTGCAGACAGTTGAAAGTACTGCTAAGAAAATTGTTGGCTTACAAAATGCAAGCACTTTGACAGCGGCAGTGGTAAGGAAAAGTACCTTTGCTTAGACATCACCTTGAAGGATCTTTGGAGTAGTCGTTACTTCCCATTAAAATGATGATGGCCGATATTTTGTTTTCTTTCCTGCAGAATTTTGTTGATCTTGCAGGAAGTGAGCGTGCTTCTCAAACTTTATCAGCAAATGTCAGAATGAAAGAAGGCAGCCACATCAATCGCAGTTTGCTGACCCTTGGAACTGTCATTCGCAAACTAAGGTTGCGACATAACTTCAGTTTGCTGAGCTTCAATCTTATTTTGTTTTGGCTTCTTCCTTGGATCGCTAAAAGGCTATTTCGATAAACCTTGTTCATTAATATATTTTTGTGCTTCTCTCAGCAAAAAAGGAAATGGACATGTTCCTTTCAGAGACTCGAAGCTGACACGTATACTGCAGAATTCATTGGGAGGCAATGCCAGAACTGCCATCATTTGCACCATGAGTCCTGCACATAGCCATGTTGAGCAATCTAGGAACACTCTGTTGTTTGCAACTTGTGCCAAGAATGTCGTTACCAATGCAAAAGTTAACGTGGTAATGTCAGAAAAGGCACTGGTGAAACAATTACGAAAAGAACTAGCTAGATTGGAGGCTGAGCTAAGGAATTTATCGGCACTTGCTGCCGCAGGTGGATCTGCAGAAGCACTGAAAGAAAAGGAAGCTCTGATAGAAAAGGTACAATTGTGACTTAACCTTCACCAAACATCTAGTATTCTGGTCTTTAGGCTTCTCCATCATGCCTATTAGACATGGCAAGGAAAGAATTGTTCCAAAACTAAATGTCTCAATGATACTTTATCTTTTTGGTTTGCGTGATTGAGGCATTGATGGATCTCGAAACTCACTGTTTTAGCATCAATCCTGTGAGTCTATTAATGCATATGACTGCCTGTTGATGCAGTTGGGGGCAGGACTATAGTATTTGTCATAGATGACAACTCAGATTCAGTGTTTCTCATTAACTCAGTGTTTGTCAATATGTATAACCTAGTCCCTTTTTGCATGATGATGCAGATGAGCAGAGAAATAAGGGAGCTAACCGAGCAGCGTGATCTTGCTCAGTCTCGTGTTCACAATTTGGCAAGTTCAGGGTCATGGGTATGTATTTAGACTTGAAAGAGCTCATAAACTATTCAGTTCATAATACATCAGAGAGCTTAATCTATTCTCTTTCTCTTGTAGACCGAACTGAGTAGTGTGTCATCTCCTGATAAAGCCCAATGGCTGGATGACTATGCAGCATCAGAAGTATCAGAATGCATATATCCTTTTCGTCCTGATACTGGATCCGTTGTATCTCATTCTGACCAATACGAAGGCCTTAATTCTAGCAAGCTAGGTGATCAGATTCCTGACCCTCCAGAAGATCAGTATCTCTGTGATGACACCTCTCCGAGGCTGTTTATTGAGAAGTATTTCGGACCAGATCCGTGTAAGGGATGGGAAAACATTGCTCAAAGAACGGTTCAACATTTGGAAGATAACTGCAAGGAGGTTCAATGTGTCGAAGTGGATTCTAGCACGAACAGTACAAGCTCTGGTAGACATTCATCACCTCGAAAGGGAGGTCAGGATTCAGGTTTCAGTGACGTAGATCATAAGGATGAAGAACCAAAGCAGACTAGACATCTGGTCCCGGAACAATCTTCTTCTTCTTCCGACTCAGAGTCTACTGTCTCAGATAGCTTACCAAGAAGCAAAAGCACTGAAGCAATAATGATTAACGTACCAGTTATAAAACGGTCCGAAGTAGCTAAGGAAAATGTGGACATATCCAGTGAACCTGATGAGAAAGAATTATCTATTAAAAAGATTGATCTTGAGAAGAAGCCTTCTCTTGAGAAGAAGCCTTCTCTTGAGAAGATGCCTTCTCTTGAGAAGAAGTCTCCTCGGATGGGGTTTTCTGCTGATAATGTTAAGGTGTTAACCAAAGAACCCAGCCGCTTTACGATTGAAGTAAAGCTCAAAATGTCAGGTGAAGAGAGTGAGAAGATTTTTTCTGAGGAACTCAAAATGTCAGGTGAAGAGAGTGAGAAGATTTTTGCCGAGGAACTGAAAATGTCAGGTAAAGAGAGTGAGAAGATTTTTGCCGAGGAACTGAAAATGTCAGGTAAAGAGAGTGAGAAGATTTTTGCCGAGGAACTCAAAATGTCAGGTAAAGAGAGTGAGAAGATTTTTGCCGAGGAACTCAAAATGTCAGGTAAAGAGAGTGAGAAGATTTTTGCCGAGGAACTCAAAATGTCAGGTAAAGAGGGTGAGAAGATTTTAGCCGAGGAAATGAAAATGTCAGGTAAAGAGAGTGAGAAGATTTGTGCTGAGGAACTCAAGATGTCAGGTGAAGATACCAAAAAAATTAGTGCTGAGGTTGAGGTTGCCAAATTTGTGCCTGAGAAGCAATCTGAGGAAAATTTGGTAAGTAGCTAACTTCCTACTTGAGACTAATAGCTAGAATTGCACATCCTCCTTAACACAAGAAATTCTTAAATCTTCTTCTTATGCAATACATACATCGATAAGTTTTTAAGACATTAGAATCAGTTTAAGACGGTAAAGTCTCTGTCTGCAAACCGTTCAGACTGGCTTCATTAGTTCAAGATCAACATAGCATTCTTCACTTATTAAAGAGTTAACTCTCTTTTGCTAGGTCCAGGATAATGAGCCAACCTCTAAGGACTTGGATAACTCTATCGGTGATTCCTTAAATTCAGAGAATGAATCAGAGCCATCTCCTTCCAGACAGTCGATGGAATTTGAGAAACAAAGGCAAGAGATAATAGAACTATGGGATGCATGTAATGTACCCCTGGTTCACAGGACGTACTTTTTCCTACTCTTCAAAGGGGATCCAACTGACTCGGTTTACATGGAGGTGGAGCTTAGAAGACTGTCCTATCTAAAGAATGCATTCTCTCGAGGAGCTAAAGTTGTGAAAGACGGTCAAATCTTCTCACAGGCAGCAAGGTACTCATTATACATTTTTATTTCCTGCAGTTTTTGGAGATTTCTTACATGGGCTGCTCTATCTTGAGGTTACTCATTTGATACAGGGAAAGGGAAAAAACTACCTTTCTACTATAGCGAAATATCTTAATTTTACTCTCCATTACACTTTAGGATCAGTCATACCCTTCCTCAGCAATTTGTCTCGTATTTGCCCTTGATGACAATGGAGCTCTCACAAGAACTATAACGGAGGTAATTTTAAACCATTGTCAAAAGGAGAGGGGTAAATTTAGACTTTCTCCCGAAGTGTTTTGACACGTGGTGTCCACCCAATCCATGCCACCATGCTAGAGCTCGGTTAAAGTAAAGGGCAAATACGAGACAATTTGCTAAAAGGAAAGGATATGAATGATCCAAAAGTGTACAACGGAGAGTAAAATTAAGATATTTCGCATAGCAGAAGGGTAGATTTGGACGTTTTCCCTTTGATGTATTTCGACGATGTGAATTCCCTCCATCTGAAAGCGATGAAAATTGACGCGTAAGTACTCTTATCCTTTTGAAACAGTCTAAGTGCTCTGAATCGCGAAAGGGAGATGTTGAGCAAGCTGCTTCTTAAGAAGTTTTCTTCAAAGGAGAGAGAGAACTTATTCGAGAAGCGGGGCATTGGTCTAAAAACTAAAAAGAGAAGACTTCAACTGTGCCATCAGTTATGGAAAGATACCAAAGACATGGATCACATTATGGAAAGTGCAGCATTGATCTCCAAACTAGTTGGATTCGAAACACAAAATGAAGTTCCAAAAGAAATGTTCGAACTGAACTTCTCACCAGGGCCAAGGAATCTCAGGTCTTTCAGCTGGAAACCAAGATAAGCCTAATGTGATCTGCCAAAGCAAGAGATTAAGGATTATTTGAAGCATTGTAGTAGCTTCACAATGAATTGACCCCACTAATTCATGTGAGTTTAGAAGTTTAACCTCACTCCCATAGTATCTAAATACACAAAAAAGATGTCCCATACTTGATACTTAATACACCTTCCCCCTACTTGTCGACGAGCTTTATTAATGTACATTATGTAAATTCAATCCACAACCTCGAAATCTCAAGTTCAGAGAGTCATCCCTGTATGTAGATGTATAAGTGGAAGATACATTACAGCTTATATGTAAAATAAGACTCAAAATCATTGGGACAGCATAGGAAAATTGTCTTCAAAAGGCATCATATATTGCAGTTTTTTCTTGTTCTGGTTTCCTGGTCATTTTTTCGACTTCACTCAACATTCTCTGATCAAACAAGGTACAAACCAAAACCAACTACTTACCCGATTTTGAAGTAAAGCAAAATAAACAAAAAAAAAAAAAATGGACTTTACACGAAATTTTGTCAACATATACATCCATTATCGTGATTTAAGAACGGCTCCTTCCACAATTTTCCAACCGGAATTTACCCAGGACATATCGTATCTAGTTGTATAGGTAGTACTGTATGCGTCATTGTGCTCCGGATGGGTTACATCAGTTAAACTTGCTGATTCCTCGAGAGTAGCTTCCACAATAGCACGTCGGCCATCAGCTGAGACAGTCACACTGTCAATTGCAAGGTTTAAAAGGTTGTACTCCCAAAACCAACCATGCTGAGCAATTTCTGTTGCACGGTCTGTCCAAATCTTCAGCATCTGACCATCCAAAACCTGGTATTTGGACGATACTGTCAGGCAAAATGCAAAGATGACACCAGAAATCGCAAAGAGGTAGATAAAATGCATTTGGACAACAGCAAACAACAAAAAAGATGATGGGTAGGTCCTCATGGAGACGCTAAATAATCGTCTGTTTACAACGAAAAAATCACTTATACTGCAAAACAACTTATATGGAGCAGCAGCTAAATTCTATAAGAAATCATTTGGCTATTACAATAGTTGGCCATATGGTGGTATTTGTTAAAAAGATAATATCATAACACTGTATAGAAATTAAAATAGAGCAGCTAACACCCAATCCTACCCCTTGATTTGGCAGGAAGTAAAGTCTATTCAGAATGATGTCCTTAAGAGTTGGTGCACTAGTTATTTCAAAATGGTTCACTTTGATTTTTAGTGGCATATTGCTTCAACAGTAAAATGAATACATCCATGTTCCACACATCAGAAAAAAAGGGCAGCCCGGTGCACTAAAGCTACCGCTATGCGCGGTGTCCGGGGAAGGGCCCCACCACAAGGGTGTATCGTACGCAGCCTTACCTTGCATTTCTGCCAGAGGCTGTTTCCAAGGCTTGAACCCGTGACCTCTGGTCACATGGCAGCAACTTTACCAGTTCCACGCATCAAAAAAGGAAAAAGAATATATTATATATTCATGTTCCACATTCTTAGTATCTCATTAGTAGATATTCATACTAGTTAAAGAGATGAAGCACCATCAGTCAGTAACTTCGAAAACTACTCAGAGGTTAGTGGTAGAGGTGGGAACCATTGATCATTGATGCCAATTAATAGACTGTGCATCACATTGAGCCAGAAGTCTAAAACAAGGAGATCTATCAGAGAAGGTTCTTGAGGGAGCATACAACCAAATGGAGTGCAAAACCAAGTCAATCAGATGCATACTACTTGGCAATTGGAATGCCAAACTATGGCTCATTGTTTCTCTCGACCTTTTTATTAAGAAACAGAAAAAGATGAGTTATAGTCTGGTGTGCCAAGTAGTATGCATGTCATGGACATTTTTGCTCAATTTCTTCTAATATTTGGAGACTCAAAAGTCTTTGCACTCCAAAAGGTATTACTTCCATCAGAGTTTTTAATGAAAATTCAGTCCTTTAACATAGACAATATAGGAGGAGGCTGCACTACATTGTACTCGTTCTCTTATTTCGTAATTGCTCTTCTTAGGTCTCCTAATCTTCATTTTGAACAGATTTTTTATACGTTCTAAGTTCTATATGGTTGCTTACAAATATAATTTTCGGTAGACTATTGGTTACAAGAATTGTCTAATTGTTTGTCCCTATTCATGTTAACGGTTATCCCCTAATTTGCAGTCTTCCCCATTTTTCATGTGATGCTACAGCTTGTTCATGTGTCATAGATTACTGGACTCCTCCTTGCTGAGGTTCTCAGTGAGGAAGCTGTTCAGATTATAGGCTAAAATTGATTGTAATTCCAGGAAAAAGCCTAAGACAAATGGAAAGTTAGGTGGTAACTGGTAAGGTTTGATTAAAGGCAAATCGGCGAACTTACACTTTTCCAGTGAGCGGTATCTAACGGAATTTGGCTACAGTCAAGAAGATCTCAAAGATTTCAAGTTTTATTGTCTGTCATACTAGTAAAAATAATCAGCACTATAGAAAGATTACATATTCGTACCTCTGACAATCTGTTGAGACAATGATCTGTTCCAAGAGACTGGGATTTGATATTCTGCCACTTCCTAACTATACTTTCTGCAAGCCTTGCATCCATTCTAGGAAACTCAAGAGGATTTTCAATTAGAGAGGCACCTGCAATCACAGGTAAAAATTCTGATATCCAGAAAAAAGGGAAGGTTGGAGGAAGAAAGCAGAACTGAACCCCTTATATAATTTTTATAAGATAGCTTTACAGCTACCACTTGTAACAAATCATAAAGAAGATCTTTACATGGGTTGTTGAATGAAGCAGCAGAGAAACGAAGAGGAGAATAGCACCACAGATCATATTTGGCCAACCCCGAGAGTTATTTAGAAACTAAAATGGTCAATGAGTCATACCCACATCGATGGCATCTGAGGCAATGGCTGAACCAGTAGCACTATGTTGAACTGAAGACCCATGTCTGAAGGAAGAAAGCTTCAATCCAACCAAAGTCAATAATCCAACTGCTACTCCAGCACACATAATCTTCACACTTGCATCTTTTATTTTGTCGGTTATCAGATCTTGCTCTTGATAGTCAGAACTCACTCTAGAAGGATCCTCAACCGTCGTGATAAAATTATTTTGTTTACGAAGCTCTCCAAGATCGTCAAAGGGCTTAGCGATATCAAATTCATTCGTCTCATTGTCTCCATATCGTCTTACACTGCCTTCCCCATCACCAGCAGGAAAAACTTTTTGTAATGCCTGAATTGCACTAGCTTTAACACTATCAAGCACAGCTGTAGCTTCAGCTCCAATCCTTGCAATAGCTGCAGCAGCTGCTAAAGGTGAAGCACCACCACCTTCCAACCTTTCCAAATATCTTAAAACAGTAGGGTCATCATAATAGTCTCCAAGTTTGAAAGTGACATCTTCTGTCTCTCTAAATCTGGGAAAGACCACTTCCATCAACCAGGTCTCCAAAAGCTTACATAGTCCAGGGAGCAGATCATTTTCATTGTCATCCTTCGAGTGTTCTGCAACAAAAGTCACAATAGATGGATCTCTATAAGGCGAGTCTTCAATGTCTAGGCCCAACCATGAGCGACATCCATCGACTTCTCCAACAAGCAGAGAACAAAGGCCCCTCTCCAAAGCAAAGTCCATTTCACGGTTTTCTCTAACAGTGTAAACAGACACAGAGCCGCCGTAAGCTGTTACTTTGGTCTGCTGAAGCTGCTGAAAAAGGTTGTCAGCATCTTGGATGAGATGTGGTTTTTTCCCAACAAAAGCTTGAGCAACAAGTGCAAGCGCTACCCCATAAACTTCAAAGCTTTCTGCAGGAATGTTACTTGGCGTTGCAACGAACAGGTCCACCTTTTAAAAAAAAAAGAAGAGGATAATGAAGAAAAGGAGTGAAAAGAACAGTTACACAAGAACCAAAATATATGAATGAAGTTAAGCCAACCTGCTCAGCAGCTGTCATCTGTAGGAAGGCCTCATTCATGAAATCTTCCCGTGTGAAACCCCCAGAAATTGCAGCTGCTCCTCCTCCTCCAACAGCCCACAAAATATTGCGCACACCTTGAAGACCCTCGGCTCTTTTCATTCGATATTCATCACCAAGAGGAAAAGCTAGAAGTTCAAGTACATAGCGTGGATTTATCTCTTCCAATGTCTCATCTATCTGGGATTGCAGATCAAGGGCAAGATTACTTGCACCTTCTTCCTGTAAAATGAAGATAGAAAAGTTCCTCATTATTTGCACTTCCTTGTAAGCTTACAATTCACCCCAAAAAAGGCATGCATTTAAGCAGATGATAGGAAAAGAAAAGCGCACACCGACACCACACACAAACATTACAAAACAAACAAACAGAGATGTCCTTAAGTGTTTGCCCATGACTAATATCTAAGACTATTGAATGATGGATGACCAAGAAGAACACTATACTCACTAATAGGTAAAACTGAATGAAGATTCAGGAATCAGTACAACAATATAAACCCTCATCCATCACTAAAGTTGTTTGTTAAGAGACATTTGCGGCTGTAAAGCTGGGCTATAGTGCATAAACTACAGAAAACAGCTATTTCTATGTGTGTTCCCTTCTATATAGATTTTTACCATCACATTCACTTTAACTGAGTCATATCATCAAAAGTCACTATACCTGCAACAGCTTAAGCGCTCTTTCAAGCAGTTCACAACCTTTAACAAAATCAGGAGGTGAAAGTGCCATGACATCTCGGGAATGGTCAACATATGCGAGTGCCATAGCCAAGACCACATCTTGCTTGAATGACTTTGGCAACCGCTCTTTAAGCAAGCTTTCCCCAATCTGAAGAACTACTTCAGTCTCACCAGCTTCTTGCAAAACACATAATGCTCCAGGAACCTGTAAAATCCATAACATTCTTGTAAACTTTGCACCCCACTAAAACTTTAAAAATGTTCAGGTTTTATAACAAATTCAGGCACAAATTTTATTTCACTATCAGTTAGTTAAGCCTTAAGAGCTAATTACAAGCAATTGCAAGTAGTAATTGTCGATTGGTGATTTGGAAAATAGGTACATGACAAGTTGCAACTGGTCAAATTACACCGGTCATGTACAAAAACTTTTTCTTTCACTTGCATACCTTGAATAAAAACATTTAACAATTACCTTTAACAATGGTAAGTGTGGATTGGTCATCTAAAAAATAAGGTAAGCAACAAATACAACTTATTAAACTACATTGATCATGTTGCTCTCACTGTATATAAACTTTTCTTATAACAGCGGAATTAGTTATGGCCCAACCCTAAGGACCAACGCAGCCTTCAAAACTCGGTGATAATGGGCCCGACCCTCAATCCTTTTCCTCTTAAATACTTTGATTAGTTCACATAGCACAGAGCTAGAACCTGTGACTTAAGTTACAAGTCCCTCAACCTTTGCCACTTGAACTAAGCCTAGCCGGGCGCTCTCATTGTATATAACTAAATGACAAACTTTTACAGTTTATCTACAGCTACTTGCAATTGGTAATATGGAAAATAAAATAAGTAACCTGCTGTAAGCTAAATTACATTGACAGTGTAAAATGACTTTACAATGTCCGTGTATATAACTTAAACTCAAGCAACAAAGATTAACCTGACATACGTGGCGAGCCTAGGTTAACACAATAAACTAAATTCCGAACCTAAAACCAAGTTAACAGCAAGCGGAATTAACAAAGTCAAACTCACTAAGGGGTTGTTAGGTAGCTGGTTAGAACTACAAAAGTACTAGTTATTCCATTTTCTACCCCACATACAATAATGCACTAATTTCCTCATATTGTATTTACATGTATCAGTTATGCCGATTTCTAAATTCCAAACTAAAGGTCGTATTAATTGTATACACGAATAACTTATTTCCTAACTAGCTACCAAATGTTGTATAACTTAAACAAACATTAATCCATGGATATGCTACATCTTTACTAGCTACCAAACGACCCCCAATTTTCTCATAACTTAAACATATATTAGTTATGCGGATTTCTAAATTGCAAACCAAAGTGATATTAATTTTATACATGAATAACTTGGTTCCTAACTAAATTTCTAAATTGCAAACCAAAAGTCATATTAATTTTATACATGAATAACTTAGTTCCTAACTAACTACCAAACATTGTATAACTTATACAGAAATCAACGCATAAATAACTTAGCTTCTTTACTAGCTACCAAACGATCACTAACCGCTTCTCAATTAGCTAAAATAGTATTCAATCAACAATGTGAATAGCAAAAAGCAAAAATTTGAACAATTGAAGGTAAAAAATGATACTTTATCAAAGGGGACCGGAGTTAGAAGAGTATCGAACTCATGCTGAGCAAGTCCTTGATTGTATTCTCTACGAGAAGTAGAATCCGCAAGGGTTTCACAAGCAGCTTGAAGAATCTGTCTTCTACCAATCAACGCTTCCTGACTGTATCCATACTGCGGAGGCTTTGTAATTCTAGCATCGTAACATCTTCTAATACCGTCACTTAGAAAATGAGCTTCGGCACCAAGCACTCTGTAGAAGTCTATAGGTATCGAAATGTGACGCTCTGGAGGAGCGATAGGAGGTGGAAGAGTAGTAGCGGAGGTTGAATTTTGGAAATCTAGTGAGTCGGAGGAGGTGGACGGTAGGAATTGGAAGTCGGCGAGTAGACGATCCGCCCATTTACTGGCGGAGAAATTAGTTGCTCCGCCGGTAACGGCGTTGAGCCTCGACGGCGCCGGCGGTTTTTTACTTCCGGCGGCGGGGAGTTGTGAAAGGCGGGGAGTACAAATGGGGAAGGTTAAATGTGTTAATGCTTCCATTGTTAAGGGAGCTTTCAAAAATGTGTTCATAATTTCATTGTTTTTTAAGCTTGGTGCTTTGCTTTACTCTGTTTCAGATATTTTTTGGTCACTGGTGAGGCTGTGTATATGGGCCGATTTTTTGATGGGCCAGATATTTTTTGTTGGACCTGGGAATTGGATCGTATGGTGGGGTAGCGGATAGGCCCGTTCCACTTGTAATGTTGAGCACTTCATCAAAAAATGGACAAACAGCATAAATCTCGACGGTTTACAACTTAACTATAGAAAATTCTGATATTTTGCACACAACAACAACATACCCAGTATACTGAAATTTAATTTTGGGTCTGTCGAGATACATAATTAGTTTCCGATACATCCAACGAAAATATATTTTTTTCCTTGTAAAGATACATAATTTGCTCCCGGTACATTTTTTTCGATTTTGGATCTGGCGAAATACATAATGCATCTAATGAAGATACATTTTTTCCTTTGTAAAGATAAATAACTAGCTCCCGATACTTTTTTTCGATTTTGGATCTGTCAAGATACATAATTAACTCCTAAAAACATCCAACGAAGATACATAATTAGTTGATATATTTGTAATTACTGAGTAAGGGTGGAAATTTGTGTAAATATGTTAAGGTGTATGTTTATGTTATTTTTTCAAATAGTAATCCTCTTAGGACGAGTGAGATTTACTGAGGTGGCTGAGCATTTTCACCATCAAAAATAAGTTGATGGGTTGATTCACGCTAAACGGTAAATGAGAGCACTGTTAATCCTCCTGATGTGGAGTGGTAAAAAAAAAGAAAGGAATAACCCTATTAGGAGTGGTTTCAGACTATTTTAGCGCACAGAATCATAAAATTCTCCAAAATTCTAACAGTGTATGAATGTTCTCAACTGAGAAATAAAAGAAGGTAAAACATGAAATGCAAATACCCAACCAAACTTTATATAAAATGTAGGTAAAATCTTTACTTATTTGAAAGGAACCTACAATTTGAGCTATAAAATCGGATTGGAATCGTGATACACACATGTAGATATACCCTGAACTTTTACCTAGTAGAGTTTGATTCCTCATATTGTAATCTCTTCCTCTACCTTTAATTATTGTTTTTTTTAAAAGAACATAATTTGCTACTCAAAATCTCACTATGTAATACGTAATATAAATTTTACAAATTATTGCTATGTATGATGGATACATTCTCTATGTTTATCATATTGCATAGTTTTCCTTGGGACATATGTAATATTCCACATTAACAACATCTGAATTTCGGATTTTTTACACTATATACTCGGAAACTATGTATGCTAATCCAACTATGTTATATGAAAAAACAGAATGCGATGATAGTGTTTTAATTATCTTTTGTAACATAAAAAATTAATAATAATGTCTAGATGATCATTGTTTAAGCTGACTACTTCTATTTGACAAACACAAAAAAACATGCAACATGGAACATATCGCCATTGACAAAATATGAAGACAACTTCAATCTCACATTCTGCAAGTACAACAATAAAAAAGACGAACTCAAATTCCTTACATGAAGGAATTAAAAATCCCATTGTACTTTCAGCATGATCATGTGTTTGCAAGGCTGAATTGTAAGAAATTATTGGTCTCTCGCGTTTACATCAAATTGTAATAACTTATCATGATCAAGTGATTAATTAAATAAATTAAGAATATATATATATATATATATATATATATATATATATATATATATATATATATATCAATTAGTAAACATGGTTAATTAATGACCGAGTAAATACATGACATATATTTATTTATTTGATGTGAACATCGAATACACCTACTCTTTTACGAAGATGATGAATGCTTCAATAGAGAAGAAATGGACAAGTAACGAGTTCACAAAATCACTAGAGAAATATTGTAATTTCATTCCTTATTTTTCCTAATTAGTTGGCTGTTCCATTAGCATCACTAAAACATTTTTATTTATGCTCTATCCTATATATATATATATAAAAAAAAAATACTAGTACACATCTAATAAGTAGGGGTAATTTAGTAAATTATTCATTATTTTTCTTAACGAGCGAGCGTGAAATAAACTAAAATGACACTTTATTTTGAGATGGAAGAATACTTATTACTGTATGGGAGTTTAATAAGACAAATGAAATATTATATCAAGTTATCGGATAATAACATTTGTTTGTACATCCAACTAATTAAACACGATATTACTTATACGGAATATAATCTATGCTAATTTGTTTTTTTAAAGTGCATGACAAACCGAGCGACCCCATATGTAGACTAGAGATAATTGAAATTTCTATTATTATGATGATGATGTTTGGTTTGTTAGTATTGGATAACTATTTTGGTAACAACATATAATATCAAATGTATATCTTTTGTACTAGGAACCACATCCATTTATATTACTTCATTCCATATCTACATGAGACCAACTAAATATCCCATATATATATATATATCCCCAACCATAAGAATTTTAGTGGGTGATAGTGAAGAGTGGTCCAAAGAACATTTTTTATTGCATTCAACATCCTCACATCTTAAAAGTGATGGAGTTGAAAGAGGGAATCACAATGGAGTAATTGGGGAAGACATGACCACTACCTAGTAGTATGATGTAATAAATAGGATCCATTTACTTTTAATTAAAGATTTTGAGTTCAAACTTTGAGTATATGAAAAGAAATTTTAATCGGAAGGTAGTGCTTCTTCCTTTAAAGTTTAAATCAAAATTAATCGGAACTTCCATACGAATATCAAATATCAGGTCAATTGTTATTTTTTTTTTTTTTTAAAAAAGAGTATTTGGACACCACTCAGGGTTATGGTGGAACAAAGTACAATCCACTAGCCCTTAACCGGGGCTCTACGTTCCGTGTCGAAAAAATCCTAGTAGTGAGTGAGTTGGTGCTTTTCCATCTAATGACCATAAGTGGCACGGAACCCAAATTGGTCGAGACTTCGGTACAGATATCAAAAATCATACGTACAAGAAATAAAAAACAGTAATTGGAAATCACCATTGAGGATTGTGATGGGATAAATATGATTCCTCCATACTTAACCAAATGTCTCGAGTTTACGATTTAGATATGAAAAGAAAAAATCCTATGGGCTAGGGAGTTGGTGTTTTTCTCTCTAATGAACCTTACTCCGACACAAATCTAAATTTGGTCAGAGTTTCCATATAAATATTGAACACCAAATCAGAAATCGGGAAAAAGTGTAATTGGACACCAAAAGAGGCCCCAATTCATGATATTGATTGCAAAATGAAAAGAAAAATTATCTTTATTGTTTAATCAATCTAAGAACTTTAAAGAGAAACATAATCAAGAAATCAGGCTAAAGGAGTGAACATCGGCTTTAATGTAATGGACACTATACAACATTTGATAACATGTTTTTCCTTACGTGACCCTCTCAACCAAAAACACACAAAGAATCCAGTCGCATTTAATCATTGTTCTTTTTTTTGGGGAGGGGCGGGCCGATATTCGGTATTCATATTAGAGCTTGACTAATTTAAATTTGCGATGGAAGTTCCACTACGGAGGTAAAATGCTCCATTCTATACCCTATGCTCGAATTTAAAACCTCTTACTGAGAATGAAGAAATACTTAACACTCCACTGCTAACTTTTTCACAGAACCACATCCATTTAATCATTGTTGTCAATGTCCTTTTACCTCATCCATATTGTCAATTAATGAAGGAATAATAACTCTATTTTGTCAAAAGCCGCAGAAAGGTAAACCCTTTTTTTCATGCCCTTTTTAAGACTTCACTTTTTCATATTAAAAATAATATAAATTGAGTCATGTCATCCAAAAAGTAAAATTATTATAGTAGGTGTTAGAATGGCCCTTAATTTAGAGATGAGGAAATAAAATTGTAAGTTGATGAGTAGGAAGAAATTACTGCTACCTAATACTATAAAATTGTAAGTTTTACCCTATAAACAGGCTGGTTTTTACTTTTTGTTCTTTAGTAATTGCACTTTTACCTAATATGGCACAAATTCTCTAGAAATTGAAGTCTTCGACTTAGCTTATGAAATATTACGATACGAAAGTATAAATTTATATTCAACGAAAAAGTTATTTACTATGAAAGACAAAAAATTAAAATTAATACAGAATAAGGAAAAAGGTGCAATTGTTTAAAATTTATTGGTAAATCTTAAATCATTTTATATAGTTTAAGGGAAAATCTAACCTTTTGCCCCTATAAAAGGCACACATATTAGAAATGTTTATATTAATATATAGTCACTTTGAACAAACCTAATTCATTTCAATAAGGATAAAGGTAACAATCCTATCAATTTATAAAAGGGCAAATTCTCCCCTTGGATCCATTTATCTAATCTAGGTACTATTACATTAGATTAAAATTAATATTCTTACTGTTGCGAATAAGAACAAGGAACCCTAAATAACCTTTCTGGGAAGAAGTAAAAGGGGAGATGGACCAACAAAAAGGGGGAAAATAACATAAATATATATCTTAATTTATCATATTTACACAAATTTCTATTCTTCCAAATTAACTATAAAAATTTCAACTAATTATATATCTTTCTTAGATTTATTGGGGAGCTAATTATGTACTTTTTGTATATTCACCGGATGTATTTATATATCTCGACAGACCAAAATTGAAAAAATGTATCGGGAACTAATTATATATTCTTACAAATGAAAAAATTGTATCTTTGTTGAACGTATCGAGAGCTAATTATGTAACTCGACAAATTCAAAATCAAAATTACCAATAATTATATAAAATGTTAAAATTTTATGTAATTAAATTTTAAACCGTCGAAATTTATATTGTTTGAAAAAAAGAAAAAAAAGTTTCATTGTCACCCACAAAGGGTAAAAAAGTTCTTCACATGGAATATTTACTCTAGCATATACACGTTATATCTCCCTCTAAAATAATTATAGTATGAAATAAGTGATAGATATTTATGTGATTGTAAATTATTTTATTAAAAATAGAATAAATATTAAAATCAAATTGTTACTAAATATAAAATTTGTCATTCTTTTTCTTACTTAAAAAAAAAAAAAAAAGGAGTATAAGTTGGGTCTCCGAAAGAATTACATACGTGTTTGAGAGTAAAAATTTACACACATTTAATGTATACATTAAATTAATATTTTTATCATAATTAAGTAAAATCTATATTATTAATTAATTAAGTTTAAATGACATCAACTCTACATGCCATTGTTTGGGTATAGTGTATGTTTAACACGAAACGAGTAGTAATTTGGCGTAAACACCGATGCCCTTTTACTCTAACAAAGCCACTGTGCATAGCACAACACATGGCGTTAGTCTTTGTCAGTCCCTTCTTCTTCTTCTTCAACTTCCCAAACTGAATTTTTTTTTTTTAACAGTTCATACGCTCCTCTCTTCCCCACTTCCAATACAAACTCCATTAACACACCCAACCTCCCCTTTGTTCTCCTTACCCCACTCTTTCTCATGTCAACGGCTACTTTTCTTCTACCTCTCACATTGCTAATTGCCACTGTTTTTTCTATTTCAATGGCGGATAACGTAACCGAAACGGAAATGGCAGCGTTACTCTCATTCAAACGGAACTTGGAAGACCCACTCGGCGTATTAGACGGGTGGGATTTCAACACTCCTTCAGCACCATGTGATTGGCGCGGTGTATTTTGTAATGCCGGCAGAGTTCGTGAACTCCGCCTACCTGGTTTCCACCTCAGTGGTTTGATTACTAAAAATATAGCTAATTTACGACAGCTACGTAGGTTAAGCTTACATTCTAACCGTTTTAATGGCTCCATGCCATCCGAATTAGCTCAGTGTGCTTTGCTGCGTGCTGTTTACCTTCATTACAACTCCTTTTCCGGTGAAGTTCCTGCTGCTATTTCCAATCTCACCAATCTTCAGGTTTTGAACCTTGCTCATAACTTTCTCTCCGGTCACGTTTCCGGTAATGTACCTGCAAGTCTCAGGTTTCTTGATCTTTCTTCTAATCTTCTCTCCGGTAGCATCCCGAGCAACTTCTCAACTGGTTCTCAGCTTGAACTTTTAAACTTGTCGTTCAATCGGTTTACCGGTGAGATTCCGGCGAGCATTGGTACTTTACAGAAGTTAGAGTATCTCTGGCTCGATTCTAATCAACTTTACGGCACTTTACCTTCAGCGATCTCGAACATTTCCTCGTTGTTACACTTGAGTACTAGTGATAACCATCTGCAAGGTTTAATCCCTGCAACAGTTGGTGCACTTTCTAGTTTACAGGTAATTTCATTGTCGAGAAATCAACTATCTGGTGTGGTCCCTGAATCACTTTTCTGTACTATTAGGATCATTGAGCTAGGTGTTAATGCAATCACGGGTTTAACTAAACCTGGGAATGCAACGTGTTCGAGTGTTTTAGAGGTCTTGAACCTTCACGGGAATCATATTAATGGTGTTTTTCCTGAATGGTTGACGAATTTTTCGTCGTTGAAGGTTCTTGATATCTCTGGAAATGCAGTTTCTGGGACTTTGCCTAATAGTATAGGGAATTTAAGGTTTCTTGAGGAGTTAAGAGTGGGTAATAATTCATTAACTGGTGAAATTCCTGCTAGCATTGTGAATTTTGCTTCACTGGAGGTACTTGATCTAGGTGGCAATCGTTTTTCTGGTTTGATTCCGGAGTTCTTGGGGAATTTGATCGCGTTGAGAATGCTGTCGCTTAGTGGGAATCGGTTTTCTGGATTGATTCCGACTAGTTTGGGGAGTCTTTATCAGCTGGAGTTTTTGGATTTGAGTATGAATGATTTGAATGGGAGTTTGCCTCAAAACCTTATGCTGCTTAGCAATTTGAGTGCTTTGAATTTGTCTAGCAACGTGTTTTCTGGTGAAATTCCAAGAGAAATTGGAAGGTTGCAAGGGTTAGAGAGTTTAAATATTAGTAATTGTGGGTTCTCGGGGAACATTCCGACTAGCATTGGAAGTTTGTTGAGGCTGACAACTCTTGATTTGAGCAAGCAAAGCTTATCTGGTGAATTACCCTTTGAGATTTTCGGTCTGCCAAGTCTACGAGTTGTGGCTTTACAAGAGAACATGTTAAGTGGGGATGGTCTTGAAGGTTTTAGCAGTTTATCTGGTCTGGAGTATTTGAATCTGTCATCTAATGCCTTTTCCGGGCAAGTTCCTAAGACATATGGTTTCCTTATATCCTTGAAAGTTCTTTCCATGTCTAACAACGGTATTAATGGCTCAATTCCAGCAGAGTTGGGTAACTGTTCTGGCCTTCAAGTGCTTGAGCTTCGAGGAAATCGTTTAACAGGTCAAATTCCAAAGGATTTCTCACGCTTATCTCATCTAAGGAAGCTTGATTTGGGTCGGAATGGACTAACCGGGGAAATCCCAGAAAACAACTCTAATTGGTTGTCTTTGGCTACTCTCTTGTTGGATTCTAACCATATCTCAGGTCCCATACCAGAGTCATTGTCTAGATTGTCAAATTTGGAAATGCTCAATCTTTCGTCAAATAATTTGAATGGATCAATTCCTTCAAGTCTGTCTCTGATTTCCAGCTTGAAGTACTTGAATGTTTCCCATAATCATCTCGAGGGTGAGATTCCAGAGGCTTTGGGTTCTCGGTTCAAGGACCCTTCTTTATTTGCTGCGAATAAAGATTTGTGTGGAAAGCCATTGAAGGAGTGCAATCAGGGTAAAAGGAAAAGAAAGAAGTTGATCTTGTTCATTGTTTTGGCTGCTGTAGGGGCCTTTCTCGTGGCAGTGTGTTGTTGTGGGTACATCTATGGCCTTATACTTTGGCACAAAAGGTTAAGAGGACGTTCGGCTGAAGGGAAGAAGCGAAGCCCAGGCCGTGCAAGTTCAGGAGGAGAAGCGGGTCGTGGAAGTGGAGAGAATGGAGGTCCAAAGCTTGTTATGTTCAACAACAAGATTACTTATGCAGAGACTTTAGAAGCGACGAGACAATTTGATGAGGAAAATGTGTTAAGCCGTGGAAAATATGGCCTAGTATTCAAAGCCACTTTTGCAGATGGAATGGTCTTGGCTATCCGTCGCCTTCCTGATACATCAATCGAAGTGAACACATTCCGCAAGGAAGCTGAATCCCTTGGCAAGGTGAAGCATCGCAATTTGACTGTTGTTCGTGGATACTATGCAGGACCACCACCTGATGTTCGACTTGTCATATACGATTACATGCCTAACGGAAATCTTGCCACTCTTTTACAAGAGGCATCTCATCAGGATGGCCATGTGCTCAATTGGCCAATGCGCCACCTGATTGCGCTTGGCATTGCTCGCGGCTTAGCTTACCTTCATTCAGTTACATTGGTTCATGGGGATGTAAAGCCACAAAATGTATTGTTTGATGCAGATTTTGAAGCTCATCTTTCTGATTTTGGTTTAGATAAACTAAGCCAAGTAGCAACCCCAGCAGAGACTTCAACATCTTCCACCCCAGTCGGAACTCTAGGCTACATAGCACCTGAAGTGACACTAACCGGACAACCTACAAAAGAAGCTGATGTATACAGTTTTGGGATTGTATTGTTAGAGATACTAACAGGAAGAAAGCCGGTAATGTTCAACGGGGACGAGGACATTGTCAAATGGGTGAAGAGACAACTACAAAGAGGCCAAATTTCAGAGTTGCTCGAGCCGGGGTTGCTTGAATTGGATCCTGAATCATCAGAATGGGAAGAGTTCTTGTTGGGAATCAAAGTTGGTTTGCTTTGCACCATGCCTGATCCTCAAGAAAGACCATCGATGACCGATATTGTATTCATGCTCGAAGGCTGCCGCGTTGGTCCTGATATTCCCTCTTCAGCTGATCCTACAACTCTTCCTTCACCAATGTGATGAAAAGTTCAATTCTTTGCAATGAAAATCAATTTGCAAGAAAAATTCCTTCATTTTCTCAGTTCAATGTTGTTCATGTATCTCTTCAATGTATTGTTCACTCCATTCATTATCATTAACTTCTTTTTTCTTCAGAAAAAAAAAAGTGTGTACATTGTTCATTGTAGAGTTGGTTGGTTGGTTGTGTGCAAGTATTAAATTCATCTCTACTTTCTCAATGGCTTTAAGTATTAAATTATAGAGCCTGTTTGGATCGACTTGTTTTAGGTGTTTTAAAGCAATTTTTTTTATCGACTTGTTTAAGCGCTTGTAAAAGCCCCATAAGGTATAAATAAGTTAATCCAAACACACTCTTAAGAAGGAGCAAATATGTAGTACATTAGGCACATGCTCATAATTATCTGTGAATCAATTAAATACCAACCATTAGTTGTCAATAATCTCAAGGTTTCTTACTCCTCTGTCCCAAAATAACATCATACTTTCTTATTTAGAAATAATTTAACTTTAAACTTCTCATTTATCAACAAAGCTCGATCGGGTCAATAGCGGTTAATCCAAATTTAACAAAAATAAATATCTATGACTTATTTTAAATCATAAACTTAAATTGTTTTCTTTTTTAATTAAGCTTTGTGTTCAACCAAATGTCGTCACATAGATTGTAAGGGAGAAGCTAATTAATAAAGTGGTATGTGTACTTTATGTAATTCAGAATTCAGGGGAATCAGGTGGGACCAATGAAATGAATTCCCGCCAAAAGAGTATGATGAAAAGAATAAAAATAAAGAGAATAGGTACAAGTGGAAAGTATTACAGTATTTAAAGAGGGAAAAATAAATATATAAGAAAGTAGCCGTTAATGTGACAGTGAAAACTGAAACCAAACTTTTTTATGGGAAAAGGGAATTTGTGGGGTCACACACTCCCAGGCGTTTCTATAACCCTTTTATTATTTTTTCATTCGGTGTTAGATACACATATTATCTGAAATAGCCTCTTTATTTCATCAGAGACATGATCTGTGTACATTCTAATCTCCCCAATTCTCATTAGGTGAGAATACACTGAATATATTGTTATTGTTATTGGTGGTGTTAGATACACATATTGAAGGTCGATTATATTTGAATTCCCATCATAAAATTTCATATTGAAGGTGAGACATTTTCTTAGGAAGGCAACTTTATATTTTGCAAAATTCAAATTCGAGATTTCTATTTAAAATAAAAGAGTATTTATCTCTCCACGTTAACTTTACAACACCAAAAACAACCACATACCGAATGTATTTTTACAAAGTGAGGTCTGGAGAGGATAAAGTGTATGCAGTTCATATCACTACCTCGGATGAAGTAGAGAATACAAAAGCACACAACACAACTATAACACACTGCCCGGGTAAAAAAGAAAGCAAGAAACCCACAAGGTAATACAATAAAATCAAATACATCATCGAAACACCACGAACAAGAAACTTCAGATGCAGATACAAATCAAGCACTCATCCCTACTATCACGGCGAAACTACTACCCACTAATGGTACTATTTGAGAATTGGTTTGTCCAAATAAGAAACCCACGTCGGAAATTACGGAAATAAGCTACTGCTTTGACCAGCTATGTGGTCCTCTCTCCTGTCTTATTCTGATTATTTGTTTTTCTAAAAAATATATCGTGACTTTTTTTTACACATTAATATATATTATAGGTGAATGAACAATATTTGGAGGTTAATCTTATTAGGATCTTTATATTAAATCATATAAATGTAATTAACTATCATTAATTGAGAGATATATATGCGTAGACATGTTGTCGTGTGGCATTTTTTAAAAAGGGTAGGTAGCTTAACGTTTGGATGGCTCTTACCTATTTTTTTTAAATTGTATTTCGTCATTATAAAATGTTACATGTCAGTAATTTAAAGAATAATCTTTAAAAAAAAAATATGAAGAGTAAAAAGTAAAATAGGATATTAAATATTAAGTAAAGACTAATTAATTGATGTCCCTTTCGTTATTATAACTTTTTTTTTAAGTCAAAGATCAGAAGCTACGTGCAAATTCTCATTGGATCTCGGTTGTTCTTAACAGCGATGGCAGATTTGTGATCGTTACCTAACGATGAATTTAACAACATGATATAATAAAATAATAAAAATAAATATTGCATTTAAACTAACAACATGATATGATACAATGGATAACAATCGTCCAAAGCTGGATTGTGATGTATTATTCGATCGACCTTTAATTTAAGTTAGTGAATCAAATGACCCTTGAATTTTTTCAAATAATACAGATAGATCTATCTGAAAATAAAATGAAGTCTTGTGAATATCTGACTCCACCTAAATTATAGTCTTCAGAACAGAGGCTATATAACATCAATATAAGTACTTGACTTATCAGTGATGGGTCTATGTCAGATATGAAATTTATATGGCTGTAATTTTTAACCTATGGTGAAACATTATTTATTGCCTATTTATATTCTGATTCACCACTTTTCATAAAAGGTTCCCACTTCGTTGTCCTTACAAGTCAGATTCTTTTATCCAAGTAGCAATGATATTTAGATATTGTTACTTACTTATGATATTATTTTATGGTTTTCTTAGTTTTATATACTTTTATAATATCCATAAAGAGAAGTATACAATACATGAAAGTTCGAACTAGCTTATTAACGGTCGAAATAGTGGCATACTGGAATTATGAATTGTTTTGCATGTGACATTAAACAGAATATAATCTAAAGAAAATAAAGATCTTTTACAATATTTATGTGGGATACATACAAGTAGCATCACGTATCATTGTAATATGTGTTATGATTGATCCCAATCGAATCAAAAGCTAATTTGCAGAATTGAAATACTCAACACAGTATTTTCGGGAATTTTCTGATTTATCGCGATCCTTTCGCCTCATTTAAGCTAGAGTGACCTCGGTCATTTATTCTCAATCTCGCGTATTTTTAGTTGCTTTCTATTCCCGACTTCGAATCCAAACAACTACATTTGGTCGACTATTATTGAGATCATAACAAAATGGTACTAGAATATATATACACATTCATTGCAAGTCATTATCGAAGAAACTCAAGGTAATGCCACAAGTGGAGCCTGGAGAGGATAGAGCGTACACAATCTTACCCCTATATATCTAGGCAGGTAGAGAGGTTGTTTCCGATTTAACCCCTACCTAGGAAGGTAGAGAGGTTGTTTCTGATAGGCCCTCGGTTCAAAGAGAGAAAAACAAAGAAGAGAATTTCTTTATATGTGCCTAGAATCAAACCCCTATGCAGAAGGCCAGCTAAACTCTAGAAATCTAGGTACTGCAAGGCCATGCAAATTTAACTTACCAAGAAAGAAGAATATTTGCAAGTTAAAAGTTGAAACTTTCACACAACACATATAGAAGAACTGTTCTATTCCACTGGCGATGTGCTGATTGAAAGGAACCAGATACCTATATAGCTTTACACCTTGTGGCTGTAACTTCATGCATATTTCAAGATTATGTTAGTGCTCATTCTACCTTGCACTCATCAAACGAATTATGGTCAAGTGATTGCAGATCATAAAATGCTGCTGAAGGATTTTTAGGGGGATTCAAGAGAGAGAAATGCAAAGAAATCCAGAAACAAATGAAAGTTTTAAAAAATATTAATACAGGGAACATTTTACAACAATCCAATAATTGTATTTGAAAAATGGAGCATCAGAAAAGCTGATATCTTTATTGACAGATCTAATCTACAGCTGATTGGCACAAACGAACCAATTGTTCTAGCCAAAGCAACCAAAAATACATAATCTCAGAGGCCAAGACTAAACAAAAAAGTAATTTCAACAGCCAGACTAGCTTGCCCGACGTGTAAGAAAAACAAAGATACTTCACAAATATAAAACAGGTGCACTCTTTCTCTACTCTGCTCTAGATTGACCAGCGCGAGAAGAAAGGATGATACCAACAATAAGGCCGTAAAGAGCCAAGGCTTCAGCAAAAATAAGGATCAGAATCATTCCAACAAAAAGCTTTGGCTGCTGTGCATTAGCTCTGCAAATAATAGAAACAAAGAAACACACCATTAATTGGTCTCACCTCTCACCTCAAGGAAACCTTGTTCCTGAGTAAAGGATAAATGAAGAAGTAAGCAAAACTACATGAATGCTACATAAAAAAAGGGAATATGCTACACAAGAAATCCTGATGAAAGAGCAGTGAAGTTGTAACTATCAACCCTACATTAATTAACCAACAAATCCTACACGACTACAACATGAGACTGCAACTGTATATAGTACTCAGTTAAGCCACCAAGGCCTAAAAGTACGATAGCTAAGCAACAATGAAAAGGGGTTTCTTTTCTTTTCCTTTTTTTGATAACCAAGAAAGCCCTGCGGCCCGTGGCTTACGGTTTTAAACTTGGTGAATAAGGGATCTACATCTATACCCTCTCCACTTAAATACAAAGCTTGTGGCAGGATTTGAATCCGTGATACGCGCCTACCCCATACATCATGCCTTACAATCTTACCACTAGATCAAAGCTTCCCTGGAAGTTCCCTTGAGACCAACAAAGAAAAAATAATCTTTAATGGTGAATTTAATCTC
Source organism: Capsicum pubescens (assembly GCA_030864215.1). Classification (NCBI taxonomy): domain Eukaryota; kingdom Viridiplantae; phylum Streptophyta; class Magnoliopsida; order Solanales; family Solanaceae; genus Capsicum; species Capsicum pubescens. The sequence goes on along the minus strand of CM061541.1, from coordinate 5,511,582 downwards.
CACTTTCCCTTTCCAATTTCCAACCCCAACATGCAGAATTTCTACAGGCCTATAGCCCAACATTCAGTTCAACCCCAACATGCACAACTGCTATAGCCCAAAGTTATAACCACCAATCTCCAGTGTCCCACTTTTTGCACCCTCCCTCATCTACACCAATCAGTCATGAAGAACGGTTCTATAGTTAAACAGAATCAATCATCCAGGATCTACTTATTCACAACAGGTCATCTATTAATTTTATCACAGAAAACAATCATGCAAGTAAAGATCGAGGAATTTGCAGTGAGACCTAAGTTAAAAAGAGAAAGAAACAACCCACAATCTTTGTTATCCTCAAATCTCTCAGCCAAATATGCAATTCACCATTACTCATTTCAGAAAAATAATGAAAATCCTAATAAAGATTAAACCTTTAATAAAGGACAACAAATAAAAGCTATGCCAGTAATTCCGGACGGATCATTACATTACAATACATAGATATTCTATAAGGTAACAAAATCGTGTCGAATTGAGTAAAGATCCAAATCTACATGCTCTTTAACTTTATTCCAAAACCACCAGCATACAATTAAACACAATCAACCAACCAACTGTGCAATATCAAAATAGCTGAGATCCTCTGTATAAATCATGTACGTCTTAATGAATCTCTATATCCATTCCAATCCTAAATAATTCATATTTACACACTTTGTTTGGAGGGTTGTTGAATATTGACTCATAATGTATTGTATTGTATCATACTATATTGTTTTAATGAATAAAACATTTGGACAGATTGTATTGCTTTCCGCCATTTTAAAATGTCACACATCAATAATTTGAAGGATAAACCTACTAAAAAAGTAGGATATGTGTAGAGCTACTATTAAAGGTAGAGTAAAGGATAAAATAAGATTATTATATTCATAAATAAAGATAAAATGAGAAGAAAAAAAGGTAACGATGTGATCAAACCAAGTCAATTGTTACCCAAAATGAGAAACTACGTGCGCAGACTAAGTCGGTCGTTACACAAAATGAGAAAAAACGCAATCACACCAATGGATCGTTACACAACATGAGAAATGACGCGATCACACCAAATCGATTGTTACACAAAAGAAAGACGACATGACCACACCAAATTGATCATTTCACAAAATGAGAAACTACGTGATCATACAAAAACCGATTGTTACCTAATGATGGATTTAGTGATATTACACCATAAATTTAAGTAACAATCAAAACAAACATTGTATTTGAACAAACAACACGATACAATATAAGATAGCACGAGGATTAAACACAATAGAGAAAAATTAACGGAAGCAGAAAAATACCTAACACCAGCATCACCAACGATTCCGATAGCCATACCAGCAGAAAGACCAGCAAGGCCACACGCAAGACCAGATGAAAGATGAGCATATCCATCAAATAAATAATAGGACTTAGTTTTAGGATTAATCCCAGTACTAATAATAACAGCAATAATTAACCCATAAATACCCAAAACTCCAGCCATAACAACCGGAACAATAGACTTCATTACCAATTCTGGACGCATTACACCCATTGACGCTACTCCTACACCACTTTTCGCTGTACCGTAAGCTGCACCCATACCTAAATTAACCCCAAAAAATACAATTAGATTTATAAATGGGCTGCATGTTGCACTAAAGCTCTCGCTATGTGTGAGGTCCAGGGAAGAGCCGGCCACAAGGGTCTATTATAGGCGGCCTCACCTTGCATTTCTGCAAGAGGCTGTTTCCACGGCTTGAACCAGTTACAATTAGATTTATAAAAGGGCAGCCCGGTCCACTAAAGCTCCCATTCAGGAAGGTCTGGATCACAAGGTTCTATTATACGCAGCCTTACCTTGCATTTCTGCAAGAGGCTGTTTCCACTGCTTGAACCAGTTACAATTAGAATTATAAAAGGGCAGCCCGGTCCACTAAAGCTCCTCCCGTTCAGGAAGGTCTGGATCACAAGGTTCCATTGTACGCAGCCTTACCTTGCATTTCTGCAAGATGCTGTTTCCATGGCTTGAACCGGTAACAATTAGATTTATAAAAGGGTAGACTGGTGCACTAAAATTTCCATTCAGGAAAGGTCTGGATCACAGGGGTCTATTTTATGCTGCCTTACTTTACATTTCTGCAAGAGGCTGTTTTCCACGACCTCTTGATGAGGTGACAACAACTTTACACAGTTATAATTAGATTTAAATTCCCAACAAAGAGAACAAAAAAAGGAAAAAATTCATAGCATAGATGTAATGGATATGGAAAATTGGAGGGAAGAGGAGTTACAGGAGAAGACTAAAGCAGCTGCAGCGCCGAGGAAGCCGAAAAACGGTGCCGTTTCATCGCCGCTAAACGTCGACGATCCCATTTTTATTCTTCGAATTTGGAAATGAAGTGATTAGCGATCCGAGTGTTTGTTAATCGAAATTGTTGAATGATTGATTCATCTAAATCCATGGTTAAAATGGGCCTTGACCCGATTGTTATTGTGGGGCCTTGGCCCATTTTGTGAACACTATGCAAGTCATAAAACCTCTTTTATTCCTTCAACACTATTTAAGTTATTAACTGTAATGTGTAAAATTGACTTGATATCTAAATTTAAGACTCTAGATAAAATGTTTGAAGTTCGACATTTACTTCTGCGAATAATCTGGCCTAGTTGTTGGGTCAGGAGCTAAAACGCTTTTCGTTAGGTTGGAAAATAGTCATCCCGGGATTCATATGGGATAACTTATCCCATCACTATGGTGTAAATGGCGAAAATCGAGACAACTTGTCCCATCACTATGGTGTAGATGGCGGAATAAGTTATCCCGATATTAACTAATACCTCCAACCAAACATGGAATAAATAATCCCACACTTTATTTTATTTTATCCGGAACTACTTATTCTATATACCTCACACCAAACCAAACGAGGGCAACACGGGATTTACTTGAAATCCAGGTTGATTAGGGAAGCATGCGACAAAGGATAAAAGGGTTGTCATCTACGGTCACAGACCCTGGGATCATGCGTATTGTGTAGTTGTCCCTTAAGACAAAATCTACCCTTATCACCTCCGATTCTTCGCTAATAATACAACTGAGTTATCAACTTAAAAAAGAGACTGTCCTGTCGAAATTGAAATTAAACTGAACCTACTGTGGATATTCAAGTGATGCTTTTAACGTTTAGACCAATAAAATAATGTCCACAGGCATTCAATTACCTTTAGATGCCAAAAGATGTTCCATTAAAATCGTTTCTGTCCTTTGATGCAAATATAACCCTTGTAGCATCTAATCCAAGTACAGAAAGCTCTACACACTTCCGTTTAACCAAATATCGAATTGCAAGAAACATTGTATACGTCTCCAAATGATTCTGTAGCAATTTTATATTCATTTGGAGATTAAAAAAAAAACAGGTAATAAACTATTATAGACTGCAATAAACCCAAAGAATGTAGCTGTTTTAGAAAGGGAAAAAAACACAAACAATGCTACATTACGAAAAGAACCGTCAATTCAACTTCATAAACCATGTTTAAGCTCATGGGGAACGCTTTCTTCTCAGCTTCCACCTTCAACCTTGTCACATGGTTTGTGCACTGTGAAAATCAGAAAGATAAAGTAAATCGACACTCGAGCTGCAATTGGCATGACATATTTACTGTCAAGCAAGTGCCTGTGCTGAATGACGGTAAACATAAGAACAAGAAATTACATACACATGGATCTTGTGTGCAGCTCTCAGTAGATCGAGGCAGTCAAGAGAAGTAGGAGGTGAAGTTACGAACAGTGCTCTCCTGGGCACAAATAAGAATTTGTATACAAAATACATCACGCTACTAACTAGATGCTAAGAAAATTATGTAAAAGATGTAATGTATTAGACTTGCACACACTACAAAGAAATCTGGTGATTAACTAGAGAATGGAAGTGGGAATAGTTCCTCTTGCAAACAGATTCAGCACAAACAACAGATAGATAGGCCGATTAGAAGACCAAAAAGTTTACTGTAACTGCCCAGTAAAATGAACAATGATCACTGGAATAAAGAAATCCAGGCTTCCTCTTTGTATGGCTGCCTGATATGAACACATCAGAAGACTTATCTACAGCCTTGGACATATGGAGAAATATTTTGATTGGATGCTTACAATCAATATCATTCTGCACTGAAACAGCATAGCTGATGCTTCCATCTTTACCTGCTGCCCAGAATTATGTATCTACCGCTAGTATTCCATTCCAAGATGTTCAATATGATAAGATATATGTTTCTGCAGAACTGTATACGATCAAATTTCACCAACACCAAACACGGGGCATACTACTTGCCAGATAGTCAATCTCCTCGAAATCTTAGAGAGACAGAGAGTGAGACAATAGGAGGAGAAATGACCACAATTTCTAATTGGTAACACCAAATATGAAGCAGGCCCTCAAAAGTAATAGATAAGGAATATATAATGAGACCAACAAATCCGAAGGCTCAGTCAAATCAAGAAAAGCAAAACCTATAAGGATTGGATATAAAGCAAGTCCAAAGAGAAGACTCTCCTCCTGCTGCCCAGTGTTCTCTCAGCTAAATGCTTAACCTGACAATAAAGGAAATATATAAGATCAGATAGCGTATGTGAGAAATCAAAGGATTACTAGTGTTATGCATAAAGTTCTTTAGCATGCATCTCTTCATCAATTGCAAACTTCTAATGCAAAATGAAAATGCATTTGATTAACATAACATTTCCAGTGAAAGAATGAGTACAAGGGGCAACAATCACCTCATTTTCACCATAACAATGACATGTACTACCCCGAAACTTGGCATTCACCATCGGAGAGAATACAGATCATTCTTGCCACTAGGAGGCAAGATGAGGAAATGGAAAGGGGATATAGAAAACTCACTTATTTAATCCCTTTTGCTCCTTCTTCTTTATGCCTTCTTCACTGGATGATGCAAAGGGATTAGGAAACTTCAAGATCAAAGATCAAGTCACTTGGACACGATCGCCAAAAGAACATATCTCATCAATGTTCTCTTTGATTGTGTGGAGCAGTCCACAGATCAGAGAGAGAAATTTGATATAGCATATCTGAGAGATTTCATCTTCAGTACTAAAAAATCTTCAAGAGAGGGAAGATAGAAAGAAAGTTTTGTTTTTACTTGTTCTGAGAAATAAATATTTCAAAATGAAGGAAGCATATGACGCCCTCAAAATGTTCTGTATATTTGTTGCAATGATAGAAATCCTGAGCTGTACACATACCAAAACTAAAGAGAAGTCAGAAGTGATTGTTCATCAAAGGGAAACCATGAACCGAAGGAAAAAAGGGCTACTTTTTCCCTATATAATACAAATTCAAATCTGACTACCAATTCTAAACCTAATCTTGTCATCTCTGAAGGAATTCATGTCTGTCAGCAGGAGTAGAAGTATAACATTCACAGGGCACAGACGTTAATCTTTTCATGCACACTGCAACAGAAATGTCAAGTGTCTCAAATTTGCAGGGCAATTAATCAGTGTCTCTGACAATAAACAGTCCATGATACGCTCAACAAAAAAGTCTCGTCTTTCTTGACTGCAGCTCTGTAGACAACTACCTTAGCAGGCATAATTTTTTAATGAAGCCTGCATTTCTCACTCGCCAATGATTGTTGTACCCAGTCATGAAAAAATTGATCAGACTAACCACCCTGTTGCAAAGCATCAATGAGGTTGTGACTACTCATCCTTTGTCCATTATGATTTTGCACCCGGCTTCATCTGCAAATGCCTTTCAATCAACTTGTCCACGAAATCTCTAATCTGCAGATTCACCAATACAACAAATCAAAGGCAGAGAACCAATGAAAAGTGAAAAAATACCACTCATATTGAGCAAAAGTTATAAAAGAAGTATTTTTATTTGGAATATATCTCCAAAGAGATCCACATAATTTTTACTCTTATTTATTTTTATCATAATATATCTCCAAAGAGATCCACATAATTTTTACTCTTATTTATTTTTATCATAATAATCCAACCTATCCAAAGGTCTGCACGAAGGAAGACGTAAAAGGTTTTCATGTGCCATAAAAAATTTTACTGTGGTGAAGGGCAGAATTGGAATAAAAGCAACCATTTTGACGATTACATACTATTGAGAACTCCAAGAAAAGGAAAGAGTGAAAAAACACAAGATTAAGGATCACGTTTTTCTTCCAACACTAAATCTTTTCACTTGCACAAAGCTTGAAGAGATGAAGTAGAATATTTTCACTCTCAGCATTCAGCAATGTTTGCAGCTGAGTACAAATGCATGAAGGCAAGAAGTTTTGTGTTTGTCATCCTTGTGAAGAGGCCATGCTTGATCTTCTCCGTATCGTACCATTTTTATAGAATGTCACTAGAAGACCATACATGGAGGCAAGACGAGTAAATATTAGTTCCTATGATTATGTTGCATGTTTTATTTCCTTTTTCTACTGCAGGGATTAGTCATACTTTTGCAAGGTTTATCAAGATATTTGAGAAGTTAAAAGGGTTTGCAAGTTGCCCCACAACCCAGTTTAACTGAAGAAAGAAACAAACACTATCTCTGGAAACTTAGAGAACTCATTATAAACGTTTTAAGATCTTGCCATCCATTGTTCAGTAGTCATTAAAAAGGAGGAAATTACAAATCACCATAGCTGTTACATGCTTTCCTGTCCGCAGTCTAGAATTTGAAACATACGCTTCTCTCCTCTCTTACTCTAAAACCAAACAAGAGAAATAGTTCCCTTTCAATAACTCCTCCACTCCCATTCCATTGCCCTTTTCTTTCTTTTTTCTTTTTTTATGATCATGCTGCTTTCCATTCTCTTCCTCTGCCTAATTTACCCCCAAAACAAAATCTCCACTTTCTGCTATAAGATATATGTAAAGGCACTTTATCTGAAAACAGCTAATGGTAGGAAAGCTTGTCCTTTATTCAACAATTTCATATTTAATCAATCAATTATGCCTCAATCCCACTTAATCCCATGATTCCATTAGTAGACAATTTTCGTTGTAAGGAAACTTAGAGACTAAACCTAAAATTAAAGGTTCTCTATATATCTCACTCATCCCTATGGACAAAACCAGGTAAACACCCATACCTGATGTAAGTGTGATCCTCAAATAAGATAATCCCTCTGCTCCAGTGTATCTAACACTGTTTTCTAATTAGCTCTTTCAAAAAAAAATGACACATTTCTATATTTATAAACAATTTAACTTTAAGCTTCTCATTTCCGTAATGAGAAGCTTTATAGCCACACACACGTTATGCTAGCATGTTTAAGACTAGAAGATTCAAAATCTAATAGTCATACAGATGTATTAAAGATCACAAGTTTCAAAAGTGTTTCTTTTTTTCTTAAACTCCTTGCCGAGTAAAACAATATCACATAGATTGAAATGGAGGGAGTAATTTCCTTTGGGACAACGAAAGCAAAAATAATGTGTCAATTGCATAAGAATTTTTAGGGGGGAAACAAAAAATGTTCAAACATGAATAAAGATCAACCAGGAACCAATTGCGTAAGAAAAAGGCAGATGTACCTTATCCCCCCACCCCCCACCCCCACCCCCCACCCCGAAAAAAAAGAAGAAAAAAAGGCAGATGTCTTCTTTCCTTTTGTGGGTTTAAAATGTTTGTCAAATTTCGAAGCACTAGACCAAGAGTAGCTCCTCTATATGACAGGAACCTATATTGTCAAGGATAGATCTCACCTAAAGTTCCAATCAATAGTTTAACTTCTAAACCTTCTCTATACAAAAAAAAGGGAAAATCCTTTTCTGAGAAAGCAAAAAGGGGCAGGTGTTCCATACTCTTTAACACTTAGCATCGGTGAACTGCATATGAATTTAAAGGAACTGACAGGAGAGGTCTTTGGCCATACTAAATTTTGGAATAGTTGAATTTTATACACTAAGAGAAGGGTCAGTCTTCCACACTCTTTACTCCTATCTATGCATTTGGTTATGCTTATTTGCATTTCATGAAACCCACAACTTTTTTTAGCTTGGCGTCGCTTCTTAAATGCATATATTGCAGACGAAATTTTTAGTTTTAAGAAACTTTAAGAGCAGCACAACAATAAGCAGTTAGAACCTATTAAACAATGCAAAAAAGGTCACATCAACTGAGCGTAGTTTGTACCTTGTTTTTACGTTTGAAATCAAGAAATTCGTACACAAGCATTGACTTTTCAGCATCCGTAGCATGTTCCATCACCTGAAGTTTGGAACAAGATCAGTTCACAAAGGACAGATATAAAAAGATTAAAGAACCTTAATTATGGGGAAAAATTTTAAAGAATCCAACAGGCTAGATAAGTCAGGGCGAGATAGGGCAAAAATCAGACCTTTGTAGCAGTTTTCTTCATTATGGATTTATACCCCTCCTTGTCCAGTTTCCTTGCTTTATAAAGTGGCATCAGCAAAGATGCAACATAATCTACAACAGCCTGCTTAATTCTTTCTGCTCCTCTCGGCTGATTATCTAACATCTCTTTATTTACAGTAATTTGCGAGGCAGAGCTCTCACACACTAACGCATCATGCTTTCTCATAAGCATTTGGGAACACATGTTTGAATCCTCTTCATCAGTGACATGCATAACTGGATCATAGAAATCTGAATTAGCAGCAGCTGCTTGACATTGCCACATTTCAATGGCATTGTAATCCTTTATCCCTACACTACTTGAGCTATCAACCCACGCTTTGGTGAATATACTACTATCTACAGGTGCACTTTCTCCAGAGTGCTCCTTAAAGTTAAACTGACAAGCATTGTCATTTGAGAGGCTACGCTGTGAGCGATTATCAGCAGACATTCTTGAACTGTCAAGGTTCACACCAGCAGCAGAAAAATCAACAGACCAATCCCTCACTCGGCAGTTGCGAGAATCTATTTCAGATAAGCAATCTTGCCTTCCTACCACACCACCTGGCCAATTCCTTCTGATGTCAGACTCATCCATATTAGCATATTGTTCCCGTCTAGCAAATTTGTGAAATGAGGGTATCTTAGGAAGTTGCAGTGGCATGTTACACTTGGCACCAGATGAAGCATAAGCCTGCAATGAAGGGTAATCAATGTACAACTTCTTAAGAGGCAACCAAGATTTATTTGAGAAAATAGAACATAAGACGATAAAACATTTGCAATATACAGCAGCCCAAAAGCAACATAACAGAGAATTCAACTTTGTGTTTTCACCCTTTCTAATATCTTACTTACTCAAGGAATAAATAAAAAAGGTAAAAAAATGTAGCATATTCCCTTCCCATATTGGACTATGAATCAACACGATTAATAAATCTAGGGATTGATACACTGTTATGTTGCTTTTGGACTGCTCTCTATTACAAATGCTTTTATCTATCGTACTTCTTTTTTCCAAAAGCAACATAACAGAGAATCCAGCTTTGTGTGTTTACCCTTATTTTACTTACTTACTCGAGGAATAACCAAAAAACACACTAAAATCTACCACATGCCCATAATGAACAAAACCGAATACATTTAATAAATCTAGGGTACAACACATTATAAGACACCAACCTCAGCAGCTGCTAGAGCAGCAACACGAGCTGCTTCTGCAGCGGCAAACGCGGCCTTCTCTTCCTCAGACATGGGAAAATTTTGCCTTCCTACTGAAGCTTGGGAGGTTGATGGTTCAACATCTGGAATAGTTTCTAGCGTAGCTGGCTTGACATTCAGCCTCTGATTTCCAGCCGATGAAGAAACTTTAGAACCCCGTTTACTGTCTACCGCTGAAGGAGGATTGCGAATCGGTGGTTTTCCAGGTGCTGCCATGTGTTTGCTCTTCGAAGTATCAGTAGCAGCGGATTGTCTTAGTAATTTCAGACCACCATTGGCAGCTTTCTCCTTTCGAAAAAGTTCTATCCATACATTGACAAGCTGACTTGCTACAGCACGTATGTCACGGCTAGTATGCACACAGACTTTTTCTTTAACAGTTTTCCCGATGCCTGAATAAAATATGACAAGAACAGAATCAATAAAAAAATGCAAGGAAGAAGCAAATGCACTAATGATATAACAATATAAGGATCATTAGCCTGTAATGGATATAGAAAGCAAATATTTTGAGTTTAAAGCATAGAATCTGAAACACATGAAATGATAACGGAGAATATTCATAGCCCTAACGGGGATGTGCAAGTAAATAATTGAAAGGAACAACGTGGGAATAAAACTGAACAGTTACAAGAATGGCAGAAGGTAGAAATCAGCTTATAGCAACAACAAGGGAATAAAGCTGAACAGTTCCAAGAATGGCAAAAGTAGAAATCAGTTTATAGCAACAGCAAGGGAATAAAGCTGAATAGTTCCAAGAATGGCAGCAGGCCGCCTCTTCCACCCATCCACCCCAAAAAAAAGTCAAAAAAAGGCTCGCAATAGAAGATCCAAAGGAAAGCAGAAGGGGAGTGGGGTTTTAGTTCCTTTTCTCAAAGGAGAATGTACCTGACAGTCGGACTGCAACCAAATCGGTTGAAACAAGTACTAGTACACGAACGCAATGACGCAAGAGTTGGGTCCCATCCTTGCCCATGGAGTCCTGTAAACCAACAAACATGAGTCGGACAACAAGCAATTTAAGTTAGACAGATATGGCATGAAACGAAAATATGTGCGGAATCATACCAGCATCCACAAATTAAGTGTGCTAAGCCCTTCTTTAGTTCCAGCAAAGGATCTCAAAACTTCTACCGGAAGTTTCAATAATTCTTTTGCGAGATGCAATCTTCCTGCTGTTGTATTGGCATTACAGAACATGTCCCTTAGCAGATTCTCCCGGGTCACGATCTTCACCCCATCCAAAGAGTTCTTACACAAAACACTTGAGAGCTCTACTGCCTCAAGTCTCTTCATAATGTCCCTTATTTCACTCCTTTCAACATCTGAATGCCTCTTTGCATCCTCCATCGCCTCTGCTTCTGCAGTGTAATCAGTGCCTGTAGTCAATATATCAATTATACGGACAGCTTCCCGTAACCCACTCATCATTGCACCACCAACCGTGTCAGGATGCTCCTTGCAGGTAGCTTCACCCGCAAAAAATAAACAGTTCTCCACAGGCCTGCCCAATATGTCATAATCTTCTCCTGATGACCCAACAGCCACATAAGAGTAAGCCCCGTAGCTATAAGGATCTTTTCCCCAGTTGGTGACCACCGAAGCAACTGGATCAGGTACCTTGTTCTCACCATAAAGCTTGCGCAGGACCAGTAACGAATGCTTTACATGGTCGGAGGAGCTCATTTCCTGGCCATCTATAGCAGCTTTTCCAACCACTAACGCTATAAGAACAGGTGCCCCAACAGTTTTCTTGACATTCCAGAACATAAAGCATCTGCCCCTCTCGTCTGTTTCTTCTGCAGTCGCACCAAAGTAGTCAATAGAATCATCCCAAAATACTTCAGGAAACTCCAAGACGACTTTATTAAGAACACCAAAACCGAGCCGTTGGATAGATAAATCTTTCCAGTGGGGTAAAGGTGGCGAAAATTTAATGGCTTCCGCCTTGAGACACCCTAATGGAACTGTAATAAGGACTGCATCTCCAGAAAACTCTCGTCCATTTGATGTCGAAACTTTTACCTTGTTAAACAAGTCATTTTTTGTTGGAACGTCTTCTTTGCAATATGAAATATCAGTAACAATGTGGTTCAAGTGAATGCAAAGTTCCTCACCCAGTGATTCAACAACGGAGCTGTAGCCGCCTTTAATCATACAATGAGCTCCACCAAAACCTCCATATGCATCATCCTGATTCCAATATGGAAGAGAGACTTCTTTAAGCAATGCAGCACAACCATACTCCAGGTTGGCAAAATGCCAATCCATTACCCTCCTCTCAGGGGGGCTCAAGATCTCTACCTTAGAATTATGATGTTGAGGAACTCCACCATCAGAAAGTGTCATGGATTCCATTGCTGTCACTGATAATTTTTGTGGTTCATTACCTATATGATTTCTCACAAAACGGGACTTGCGGCGTTTCTTAAGGGCATATTCTAAACCATCCTCCAGGGACATCCTCATCGCATGCTCCCCTTTTTGAGCAACCAACAGTACCATGTCATCCAATAAGCTATTGAATTCTGCTTCCAATGCTTCATCCAGATCTGCTGGTACTTTCTGGCCAGTAGCTACATCATACAGGGGACAATCACTGTTCAATACAGTCAATTCAAGACCCAACTGTGCACAAATCAATGAAGAAGGATCTGGTCTTCTTTCAGTCGCCACATCTGCCTCAATACCAGTAATAATGCTTGCACCAAGATCCACTGGAACAGAGAGAGACGAGCGATCTGTAAAAACACGACCACCTATTCTACTTCTGGCTTCAAGCACGGTAACATGGAAACCTTGGCGCTTCAGGTGCCGAGCCGCAGTTAGTCCAGCAGGACCAGCACCAACAACAATTATTTCTTTTTTCCCTTTTGAATCACAGCATGTGTTCAGCCTTTGACTCCCTAATAAATCAGGTGGGAACCCACAGGAATCTTCTGAAATCACGAGATGTTTATCAGCTGTTCTTCTGTCAATCTCAGTATTGTTGGGAGGCAAAAGATCTGGATCTACAATTTTCTGTAATTCACTGTCCTTAACTTCACTTGAAGGCACTTGAGCAACTAAACCTAAATCAAACGGTTGACGCGGTGACTGGATATCAAGATAACCATTTACACGGCAATCATCAACGGGACATTCTCCAGGCTCTGCTAGAGTAGATAACCCATCAGTTCCACATTTTTCTGCCTTTTTCCCTTCATCAGCTAAGACATCATTCTTCTCCGGCATGATAATCTCAGAACTCTTTGACCTCCCAAGAATAAAAGAAACTCCATCATCTGTATCAGCAACAGGAGCTCCAGATTTTTCTACAATTTTTTCATCCTTCAAAATTTTCAAGTTGTGTTTGGAACCATTTTCAGCTTTATCCTTTTCTGAAGCAGTTCCAAAATTTATGTAGCCCTGTTTAAAAGTGGGTAAACTGTGAAAAACAATGATAAGCAAGCAAGCAACGACAAGTTCTTTGAATGAGGAGTTCAAAAATAGAAAGCAAAGAAAAGTTCATGAACTTGAGTGGCTTAACATAGAAGATCATATTAAAAAGGACCAGATCTCCTTTGTAAAGCTTGAATAATAAAGTTCTAATGTGAACTTTTGCGAAAAACTTACATATTGATCAAGAAATGAATAGATTTGCCTAATTAAAGAAGCCCGAGGTTCCGCTACAGGGCTTTCAGACACTTCACATTCTGAAAGAGGCAAAACGCGACTGATGTCTTTATTCCAAAGGCTCAAAATCTGATTTCTGCATCACGACAAAGATTCACCAAAAGAGATGTAGAGTCAAGTATGACAATATGAAAAACAAAGACAACTACACTGCAACATAAAGGAAAGTCAACATGTAGATACACACTAATCCCCAACCATGCGCAAGTTAACAATGGAAAGTGCCAAAACCAAACTCCTTAAGTTACGAAACTTAGATTTCCACTGCCCATTAACAAATAATTTAGAGAGAGGAAGCTTTCAAGGATAGTTATTAGAGAGAGCTCTTTTTATAGTGCAGAAATCCCCTACGGATTCTGGTCTGACTTGGTGCAACGGTTCGAAACTCCAGGGTCTATGCGTTTACCCCTATACTGTCGTTATAAGACAGAACACCTGTTTTAAAAAGAGAGTATCTGCAACAATATTCTAATTGTTTATGCATGCACATACATAAGCCTACCTTCCTACAACAACAACAACATACCCAGTGTATTCCCACAAAGTGGAGTTTAGGGAGGGTAAAGTGTACGCAGTCCATACCACTACCTCATATGAAGTAGAGAGGTTGTTTCCTATAGACCCCCACAGCTCAGGACATATAACAGTATAAGCCTACCTTCCTAAGAGTGGCTTTTGTATAAATTACATCAGAAGAGGCACGGTGGGCGGGTATAAGTTCCAGTACATGCTGCAAGATAGGGTAAGGTGAGAACTGAGAAATTTAAATTCTCTCCTTTTAATTAAGAAATTTAGCCCTCATATTATGATCATTCTACATGGATCACCACCTCTCACGTTCCTAATTTAAATATTTTCCATGATCATGAACACTATGTTTGTTTAAAAAAGGAAAAAAGAAAGGCGGGAATCGGGGCGGAAGTAAAATTGCAGTGTCAGGTTATATCTCTTGCTTGCTCAGATACAACCAAAAGGTAGAGGGGTTGGATTTCCCAACACATCCGTTTTTCCAATCCGTCTACAACTGAAATGAAATGAAAAAGGATATTTGCTTTTACTTCCCTTCCAAATTGCAACCATACCCAACTCAAAATAAAATAAGCAATACTCACCAAAGAAGAAAGGAACGAAGGAAGTTAGCTTCTCTCTCTCATATTCCTCCCTTCCTATTCTGGGAACCAAACATAGTCTAATGATATTCTCGGCAGATGCATCATAGAACAATTGATACTTAGAATCTCTCAATAGATTTGAAACTAATAACCTGTTCGAAAAGGAAACTACTTGCTCCCTTCTCTTACACAGCACCAGGATATGAATAAAAGACACTTAAAAGGAGGGTAGAAACCTCCCTATCCGACCAAGTGCTTTTAAACATATTAACAAAGAAGGTACTTCCTGATTTACCTTACCAAAAAAGTATAGAAAATACTTTTCCGTCTTTCATAAACTACAAAATATATTTGGGTTTATCAAAATTATGTAAAACTAAGTTGCTCGGACTCAGATGCAGGTGTCCGATACGAGTTCGGATCTAGAGGTCAGATCCTTCATGAATTTAATTTTAAGATTCAGGGATACAAATCCATGTATGGATACGGGTGCAGAGATTCGGCTAAAATTAATTCAAATATCTAAAAATAGAGTTATAAAACCAAAACTATGAGATATTGCGTGGGAAACTTGAGAAGACAATATTGATCAAGAGGACTTTCCAGGAGGGAGATCAAAGGAAAGGAGTGATGTAAAAATTTCTACAAACAATGTATTCCATTTTCTTTAAGGACTGTAAGGTTATCCCGACTGAGAATCTTTCGACCCAGCATAGGCTCTTGGTTATGGATTTGGGTATAAAGAAGGATAGGAAGAGAAGGGGTGAGGAGAGTAGACCTAGAATTAAGTGGGGCGGCTTGACGCCAGTGAATGCGTGGGAAATAGGGGAGAAGTTGGCGGGAATGGGGTGTGGGAGTGTAGGGGGGACGTGGATAGTATGTGGGATAGGGTGGCTAGGTGCATCAGGGAGAATGCTAGTGAGGTGTTGGGTGTTTCTAGGGGCCGGGCCGGGCATCATCGGGGGGATTGGTGGTGGAATGAAGAGGTTAAGAAGAAAGTGGAGACCAAGAAAGGGGTGTATGCTAAGCTGGTTGAGAGTAAGGACGAAGAAGAGAAGCGGGTAAACAGGAAAGAGTACAAGTTAGCTAGGAAGGAGGCTAAGTTAGCAATTACGGCGGCTAAGACGGCAGCATTTGAGAGCTTGTATGCGGGGTTACTGGAGAAAGGAGGGAAAAAAAAATTGTTTAGACTCGCTAAGACTACGGAGAGGAAGGGTCGTGACCTCGATCAGGTGAAGTGCATTAAAGGGGAGGACGGTACAGTGTTGGTGGAGGACGGCCACATTAAGAATAGATGGCAGTCGTATTTTCATAGGCTCTTGAATGACAAAGGGGATAGAGCTATTGTGTTAGGGGAGCTGGAGCACTCAGAGGAGTATCGGAATTTTAGTTATTGTATACGTTTTAAGGTAGAGGAGGTTAGAGAGGTTGTTCGCAGGATGCGAAGGGGTAGGGCGACGGGGCCTGATGAGATACTTGTGGATTTTTGGAAGTTTTCTGGCAAGGCTGGTTTAAGGTGGTTGACTGGATTGTTTAACGGAATTTTCAAGACGGCGAAAATGCCAGAGGCTTGGAGGTGGAGTACTATGATCCCTCTTTATAAGAACAAGGGTGACATTCAGAGTTGCAATAACTATAGGGGTATTAAGTTATTGAGTCACTCTATGAAGATTTGGGAGAGAGTGGTCGAGGTGAGGCTGAGACAGATAGTGTCTATTTCGGAGAACCAGTTTGGATTTATGCCTGGCCGCTCGACGACGGAGGCAATTCACCTGGTGCGGTAGCTGGTGGAACAGTATAGGGAAAGGAAGAAGGACTTACACATGGTGTTTATTGACTTGGAGAAGGCATATGACAAAGTCCCCAGGAAGGTGCTTTGGAGATGCTTGGAGGTGAGTGGAGTCCCGGTGGCATATATCAAAGCAATTACGGACATGTATGATGGAGCTAAAACCCAGGTGAGGACGGCGGGAGGAGACTCAGAGCATTTCACTGTCTTGACAGGATTGCATCAGGGATCTACTCTTAGTCCCTTTTTGTTTGCTTTGGTGATGGATGTGTTGACGCGGTGTATTCAAGGAGAGGTGCCTTGGTGTATGCTTTTTGCAGATGATGTAGTTTTGATTGATGAGACGCGGGGGGGGGTGAATGATAAATTAGAGGTGTGGAGACAAACTGTTGAGTCTAAAGGGTTCAGGTCGAGTAGGAGCAAGACAGAGTATTTGGAATGCAAGTTTAATGACGTGAGGCTGGAGAATGAGGTGATAGTGAAGTTGGAATCACAGGTGGTATGTAAGAGGGATAGTTTCAAGTATCTCGGGTCCGTGATTCAGGGTAACAGTGAGATTGACGAGGATGTCTCGCACCGTATTGGGGCGGGATGGATGAAGTGGAAGCTCGCTTCGGGGGTGTTGTGTGATAAGAAGGTGTCGCCCAAGCTTAAAGGCAAATTCTACAGGGTGGCAGTCCGTCCGGCCATGTTGTATGGAGCGGAGTGTTGGCCAGTTAAGAACTCCCACATTCAAAAAATGAAGGTGGCGGAAATGCGGATGTTGCGTTGGATGTGTGGGCTGACTAGGGGGGATAGAGTTCGGAATGAGACTATCAGGGAGAAGGTTAGTGTGACTCCGGTGGAGAATAAGATGCGGGAAGTCCGATTGAGATGGTTCGGACACGTGATGAGGAGGGGCATGGATGCCCCGGTTCGTAGGTGTGAGAGGCTAGCTTTGGATGGTTTTAGGCGGGGTAGGGGTAGGCCGAAGAAGTACTGGGGAGAGGTGATTAGGCGGGACATGGAGTAGTTACAGCTCACTGAGGACATGACCCTAGATAGGAAGATCTGGAGGACGCGAATTAGGGCAGAAGGCTAGGGTCAGTTTGGGTCGCTAGTGTAGGGCATTACTTGGTGGGGGTATTATTCTTGTTATGATACCTTGTTTCATGTTTTATTACGAATTTGTTTACTTTTCTCTGTTTACTATTACTTGTGGGTGTCGTATTTATGTTATGCCATCTTGTTCCATGCTTTACTATGAATTTGTTTAGTATTCCGTGTCTCGAGTCGGGGGTCTATCGGAAACAACCTTTCTACTTCTTTAGAGGTAGAGGTATGGACTGCGTACATCTTACCCTCCCCAGACCTCACTATGTGGGAATACACTGGGTTTGTTGTTGTTGTCTTCTCGAAATTTCTTCGTCGATTTTGGTCAAAGTACGAAGAATTGGTATTGGTGGTCCGGATTAGGTACAGATCCCACACCCAAACTCACACACGTCGTGTCGATACGGGTGCGGCACCAGAATTGAAGTGCCCAAGCAACTTAGATCTAAAATACCAAACAAAGAAAAATTAACAAAATATTGGATAAAGGTATAGTTCTTTGGTTAATCAATGGTTATCACAGTAGGTAGACCATAACTCCATATGTAGAGGTGACAAAATTAGATGCAGCCCGTCTAAGTTTGGGCTGATTATTGGTCTGCCCATTTATTAGCTCAACCAATCAAGGTTTCATGAGAAATCTTATCAAAATATTTCAGAGACAACTTTTTTATTTGATATATTATATGTAGTCATAATAACAAAAAATAGTAATTTCATAAGGTACTAAAAATTATAAAAGAAGCCCCAAGGGTGTGACCTAGTGGTTCAATGAAGTTGGGTTGAACACCATGAGGTTTCAAGTTCAATTCCCAACAAAGAAAAACACTAGGTGATTTCTTCCCATCCGTTCCAGCCTTGGTGGATAGAGCCTGGTACCTGTTACTGGTGGGAGGTGGCAGGTATTCCGTGGAATTAGTGGAGGTACGTGCAAGCTGGCCTGAACACCACGGTTATCCAATTAAAAATGTAAAAGAACAATAAAACAATTAAAACATAGTAAGAGTTGGCGGGGTTGAGTTATGGCCCGTATTTTATCCCATTCCGGCCAAGTGGACTCGCTCATTTATTAACTCAACCATCTTGACCTGCCCAAATTCAACCCAACACGTCCATTTGCCACCTATAAGTCCATAAGGGATGACACCAATGTGACCACACCAGAAACCAACATGACTATATGAGTTATTCCAATTACATAGCCAACTAATCAGATGTGTTGCACATCCAAAAAAAACCTACCACAGCGTCGAAAGAGATAGGAGAGAGAGAGAGAGAGAAATGGAAAACAAAAGTTCAAATTCTACGAGAACAAGGGAAGGAAAGATGCTAAGTTCAAATTCTACGAGAACAAGGGAAGGAAAGATGCTAGACCTAAGGGTTTTAGACTAGTAGTAACAATACAACTTGTGATGTGTGGGTTAGGCACATGCCATATGGTTCCTGCAGCAGACAAAAAACAGAATCATTGATATTTGAATGGAGAATGGTAGCTGCCCATTATCACCAAGTTTTGAACCGTTAGCCACAAGACCTCAGGGATCTCTTGGAAACCATAAAATGGGAGACAAAAGATACTCGGCTTTAAGGGCATACTTTATCTAAACTAAGGCGTCAAGTCATAAAACTAGCATCTTTGTCAGATTTAGAAGCCTTCTCTTAGTCATTGATTTTCACTAAAAAGACACTTCGGTTATCTCTAATGATGCATTCACTTCAGCACCATGGCTATCAAAACAAGCACAAATGTAGGATTTAACAAATGATATTCAACGTCAGGAAGAAAAAGATGGATTGTTTGCCACATCACCTATCTAAGAGAGAGAAGAAAAATCTTTTGCAACATTATCCCAGTATTTACTGAAACTAACAAGAAACACAGCCATGTTCGCCAGCAGGTTAAACAGAGATAGCCCATCTGATTTATGTTGTGCATAGTCACAAATTAAAATATTAACTAAAACCTTCTCTCCTTTCACCATAAGAACTATCTTCAAACTTTATTGTATGGTCTTTTGCCTTCAGAAGGAGGTCCCTAGCTTTAACTCTAGAAAATTTTCTTTAATCATTCAACTCTTAGAAGAACTCTATCTAATGGTTTTTCAAGGAAAGCAGGAGCGTATTTATTTCTCTGTTCAAATACCCAGAGACTAGTTCAAGTTCTGCAGTAATGAACGGAAACGGAGATTAGAATGACTCCAAGGAAACAAAAATTAAAGGAAAGATTATAAACAGAATTTAGTTATCTCATGGAAAATCTCTTGTAGGGCACTTAATAGTGAGGTATTAGAAGACCGTATATGGTATTCAGAGTGCAAAATCAGTCATTACCTGCATTCCAGATATTCCAGGAGCCCAGCTCTGCGTTTCAGTACCTCCTTAAACTTGATTCTTTCTACTGGGCCAACTTCACGAGCTTTAAGTCCGACAGATACTGCTGCTACCCCGCCATTTTCAGTATCCATGACTATCAACGACGACTCAAACTTCTCTCTTGTTTTGAAGGAATGGAGACCATCTCCATCATGATGACTTAGAAGAAAATCTTGCCCCTGCACCAAAATTTCCCAATCCACATCCCCCTCATAGGCCATGTCCCCGTGCCTACGCTTTTTCGTCTTACGTGGAGCGCGTTGACCTGAAAAGAGTCTCTGCTCTTTTCTTTCAGATGAAGGCTTAGACTCACACTCTTCAGCAACACTTTCATCGCATTCAGCTTCATCATCTCCAGAAACAAAGTCACGGCTTTGATGATGTGCACCTTCACAATTCTCATCGGCCAATTGACTCTGATGGAAAACAGAACGGCATTTGTGCAATAAGGTAGCAGAATTATCAATAGTCATTTGTTTAGAAGAACCATATGAGTCGCCACCATTCTGCATGATTTGGTCGTCGCGCTTCATCTGGCTGGCATTAACTTGCTGATTCTTTCCCATAGACACTGGAGACAACCCACCCTCAAACACTTGTTTATCTTCCTTTGGCAAATAAACTGGAGCGCGAGCTTGCTCATAAACAGAATCACCAGAAATTCGCTGCTGATCATCAAAGTCAATGGAACAATTCTCCGCTGCAGCAAAATCAGGCCTTAAACGAACTTGAGATGTTTCATCAAGTTTGTTCAATAACTGAACGCTTCTACAAGAACCTGAATCATCTGCTCGGTTTGAAGAACATATTTGATCATCTACATGAGTTTCTCGGCTGCTTAAAATTGCATTTGAGTTCACATTTATATCAGCATTGAACTTGGTTTCTAACACGGGATGCTCAAGCTTATCGATATTCACATGAGTAATTGGATGATCAGTAAAACCATCCTTGGAAGCAGACTGTCCATGACAAATAGAACGGTTCTTCAAGGCACCCTCATCATGAAGATCCTCAGAATTCCCACCCACAATATTATTTGTTGTGGCAGTTTCCTCCTCACCAAGTTTAATGCGGCATTTGACCCCACCATCTAGGACACCTGTGACCTTGTTATAACATGCCCGTACATTTGATTGAGATCCTTCAATGGCAGATGCATCATCAATGTCAATGCTTGATTTCAACAACTCATCATTGTTAAACGCAGATGAAGAAAGCTCTGGCCTTGAATCAGACTGAGATGGAATGTGTTGCACAAATTCTTGCTTTACAGACAATAAATCACCTGATTTTGACTTCATATCTACTGAACCTCTATCAAGTGCCACATGCACACTCTCATTGGATTCAGGAATTTCTTCAACCAAGTTCTGGCACATACTTGCGGATATGGAAGGAACGGTTTCAGTTGCAGTTAGACTAGAGTGCAAAATTTCACTTCCCTTCCCTCTTTTCAACTGCAAAGAACTGTGGGATTTCTTAGTCAAACCAGAACGCCCTTTCTTCAGAAAAGCTGATAGTGAATCTTCAAGAATGCCATCCATGCTATTGGGAGAGCTTTTTCCACTCTCTTTATCGTATTGCAAGGACATATCCCCAGATATCTCCGATTTCTTCATCTCCAAAGCAACCTTTGCTCTCTTACTTTTTCTCTTATTCCCTTTCTCAAAACCTTTATCCATTATCCTTTCAGATAGACATTCAACATCAATCTTTCCCGCTACCTTCGCAGACCCATCTGGAGATTTCACTGTTAACTTACAGGACTTGCTACTCAAACTTTTCCCAATACTTGACACAGATCCATTACCCTTCTTAGGAACCTTCAGCTTTTTCCTAAAACTAGCTAAAGTATCATCCATCCCACCCAAATCTTCATCCTTAACCACTGTTTTATCAACCACCTCCTTACTACTACCTAAATCCACCTTGACTTTCTTCGATTTCTTTTTGCTTTTTAACTTCAATAAAGACCCAATTGGCTCATCATCCCCTGAATCAAGCTTCATCTCAACGCACTTCTTAGATACTTTCTCCTCCCCCATATCTACCAAACCCATATCAAAATACTCACACTTCCCTCCACATATATAACCATCAAATGTCGTAGCAGGAGCAGGGTCGGTCAAATCGTCCGCGGGTACATAAACTTCCCAGGATACTGAATCAGCAAAACAAATCCAAATTTCATAAACCCTAAGGTCATCAATATACTTACACTATATAACCCTAACGAAAATCTTCACATTCAACATACAACCCTTCCAATACACTAAATCAGCAAAACAAATCCAAATTTCATATCAAAAAAACACAAATTTCTTCCTTTAAACCAAATGTTAACAATTCCGCAACATTAATTTCACTTTTAAGTAACTAAAAAACATCCAATTTAACTCAGAACAGCTGAAAATTGTTCAAAATTGAGAAACACAAAAGTTCAACAAAATTACCAAAAAACCTAGGGTTTTTTGAAAGGGGGAAAAGTGAAGGATCGGAACCTGAACGTTGAAGCTGAACACGTTAGCGTTAATGGGGAAAAAGGGAGGATGCGCACGTTAGCGACTCGCCGGAAAAAGGAAGAGAAGAAGAACTTCGCCTACTGTCAAGGAAACGTTGATATGACATGGAGATTTATTTTTGGGGGGGGGGGGGGTATTTTATTTTTATATGTAAGTTTTAATATTTTATTGGAGTGGGAAAGTATGGATTAAGGAGGAAAATTGATTGATTGGATTTATTAGAGGAGATTAGATTCTATTAATCATGTGTAAAGTAAAGTTTATTGAAATATTTGTTATTCGATATGCATAATGTAGCGCAGTGTTTTATTACATTGTTAAGAATAATCGAGTGATTTTAATATGCAAGAGTTATGGGGATATTTCGATTCGTAGTTATAAATTTATCGATCTTTTTGTATCATAATAATTTTTAAGGTATGTGTATCTTTTTATGAAATATAAAATAAATAAAGAAGAAGAGTTGAGAGAAGAAACTTATTTATTTCTCATGCTTGAGGAGTGAATTACAATGTTCTTTATTTATAGGAGAAAACTAATCTTGGAGTTTGTAACTTTACAATAAATAGACATACAATATATGGTAAAGTAGGTATTTACTATATATGTTAAAGTAGACATTCATTATATATGACAATATATTTATAACACTCTCCTTAAATGTCTAATTGATATAAGATGCCTCATTAAAAATCTTACAAGGAAAACCTAGTGGGACAAAACCTCGTAAGGAAAAAAGAGTACAACGCGTATTAACTCCCCCCAATGATAACATCCTTGAATCTCTGCATACCGATCTTGTGCACCATCTTCTTGAAAGATGATAACATCCTTGAATCTCTGCATACCGATCTTGTGCACCATCTTCTTGAAAGTTGCAATTGGAGGAGACTTGGTGAATAAATTAGTCACATTATCACTTGAACGAATCTGTTGTACGTTAATATCACCATTCTTTTGTAGCTCATGTATATAGAAAAGCTTTGATGAATTGTCCTTCGTTCTATCTCCTTTTATGAATCCTTCGGTAAGATGTGCCATGCATGCTGCATTATCTTCGTATAAAATTGTGGATACATAGTTATATTTCAAACCACATTTTTGTACCATGGACCTAAACCATATACATTCTCGGCTTGCTTCATGAATAGCGATTATCTCAACATGGTTCGATGAAGTGGCTAGATAGACTGTTTTGTATGTCTCCAAGATATAGCAGTATCCCCACATGTGAACACATTGCATGTTTGAGACCGAGATTTATGCGGGTTAAATAAATACCCAACATTAGCATAATCAACAAGATCGGAACTACAATTTTTAGAATAAATAAGCTCATATGTTTGATCTTATTTCGATGTCTCCTAGTAGGAGCAAAACTATATCTTGCTAATAAATTGACCGAAAAGGCTTTATCAAGCCTTGTGGTATTTGCAAGTTACATGAGTGCATCAATTGCACTAAGATATGATACTTCATATCCAATCTAAATTGGTATATTTTTCATTTCAGCAAATAATTTATTGTTTTTAAAAACTCTCCAAGAATTTTAATAATTTTCAAACTATAAGCTTATACAATATAAAGATTCTAAATAAGTTTCCCAGAAACTTTTATATGCTTCAAACATTTTGAATCCTTAAAAAAATTTATGTAAACTTTGTCAAGTGACAATATTCAACATTTCACGAGTGACATCTTCAAGTGTTTGGATTGCAAATCAAATAAGTATTATGCTTACCAAGATGCATTCTTTCATGTCACTTGATAAATATTCTACGTCAGCATGCTTAAATAAACTTAGAATTCAGATGGTCGTAATCTTTCACAATATTGTATCAAAAAATATTGATGATATATCATTTGTATCGGTTCAAATGCGACATAACTTTTTAAGATCTCGTCACTTCATTATTTTTAGGTACCTGGAACTCTCATAAGGTTTCATGAAGTGTTATGTCGTAGGCTCTTTAAGAGCACATTGACTTCTTATTATGATTGTTTGCTCCTTATTCTTTTCAAGGATTAATTTATTTGGAACCGATTGGTCTACAGTTTCATGCATGCATAGACTTTGTCCTTCATGGACACAAAATAGGAACACTTGCAGCTTAAATATGAGATGTTTTCGATATTTGACTTGAATTATCTTTTGAATGAGGATCTGGTGATAATTCCTAACATATTTCATAGCCGCTTATAATCCCCCTCTTATGTTAGGAAAACTTACATACATCCTCCATCTTCTTTGGGGAATCCATCTTTGTACATCATGTCATATTTATTAATCGTATACCGCACATCAAAACTATTAGACGAACAATGTGTGATTCCTGACTTAGAACCAACTTTGATAGGAAATTAATCATAATTTATTGGTTTGATGCATACAAGTACTTTTGTATATAATATTTCAAACCAACACATGAAACTTTTGTTCTCAATGGTTTAACTATTTATTGAAGGCATTCGATGCTAAACCATCATCATCAAGGTGAATTATCTTAATTATACAATCTGAAAGTTGTGCTCTTAACTCAATTTTATTGAACAAGCAACTTTATGAATGTCAAACTGCAGGTTGACAATAAATGTACATGTGATCATCTTATTGATCATCTTTTCAACATATCACATGATAGGTGAACTGGTCCATATTCACCCTTTATAATTTCCAGATTTTAAGAGATTCAATCCCAATATTAGTTGGTCCAACCTACTTATCATGAGAACAAACAACATTAAAAGTTCAGGAAGAATTTTTGAATTCTTTAATATGTATTTAATATTTAATATGTACATCTTTGGGATGTCGCAATAGTTCATGTCAACTTATGAACTTTTATATTAGTAAACTCCAAGTTTACCATGACATGTACTTTTTTTTTTAATAAATTTCAGATTTATTATGATATGAATAAATTTCAGATTTACTACTTGGAAAGTAGATTTCAGAATAACTCCTCTCAATTATTCTACCTCTTTCAGAGGTGATTTGTGGTATCATCACAATCAAGTGCACGTTTATATTGATGAGCTTTACTAAATATCATCACATTCGCCCTAGGAAATGGATATATGCTTATAACAATTAAAATTCTTATTTACACGAATGAAATATAATCGTGCCTTAAACCTATCAAATTGATAGCTTATAACCTCTTTCAAGATATTGTTATTACAAGAGCAAATCGAGGCATACATATGATGCAGAGAATTTTATCTAACATATCTTATGCGTGTGAAAATATCATCACTTTTGATGATCACTATCATATTGTCCTTTCACGCTTATATTCGTATATTCAATCGGTTTATCTTCTTTCAGACATATTATGCACTACTACCACATTCACTTCAGGGAATGAAGCATATTTGATGAGACAAATTCCATATTTTTTCATCAAAGACATTATTTTACCTTAGTCATCATTATATCATAAATATGATGCATTGAGATTCAAACTCAATGTCTTATTCATATAGAGACGTCTTAGGTAATAAATCGATGGGACTTAACCTAACATATTATCATCTCTTTTGATAATATTGTTCTTGATGAATAAATTTAAAACATAAATGATTCCAAATCAATTATTTTTGCTCAAATCCCATAATAATTATATCATTAGTAGCAAAAGACAAATAATCATGAAATTACCTTTAAATTTATAATTTCACCTTGTCTGGTAGAGTCTCGTGCTGATAACGTTTTATGAAATATAAAATAAACGAAAAAGGCTTAAAAATACCCCTGAACTATCTGAAATAGCTCAAAAATAATCCTCGTTAGATTTTTGGCTAAAAAATACCCCTCCCTTTAACGGAATTTGAAAAAGGATAAAAAATATCCCTAAACTATCTGAAATGTATCAAAAATACCCCTCGTTAGTTTTTTGACTCAAAAATACCCCTTTGTTAAATATTTGGCTCAAAAATACCCCTCCCATTAACGAAATTCCACCAAGCATGACACCTAGATAAAAAAAAATACTTGGCTATGCCACATTACCATCTACATGTAAAATATTAGATTTTTTAATTATATGACATTCCTTTTTTCTTTTTTTTTATTTTTTTGCAAAGCAATTTTATTAATCTGAAAAAATATGATCAGTAAAATTAAAAATTTCTAAAAATATTTAAATAAAAATAAATCAGTGTTTTTGCTGGATTTAGTTTAACGTTTTTGGAATTTCTCGACATTGGGAAGGTACTAAATAAATTTTGTTAAAGAAGTACAAATTATTCAAATTTTTTCATTATATGATAAACTTTTCACTTAGATTATTAAAGAAAATTATATCCATGTTTTTCTAATAATTAAAATATATTAAATGTCATTTACTTTTCTAAAAGTGAAATTTTCAAAAATTCTAAGAATACTTGATGATTAAACATAAAATTAGAAAAATTATCAACATTTATTGAGTTCAGAAAAAATAAATCAACATCGCTGAATATAATTTTTTTATTTAACTCTTTCATCTAGAAGAAAGGAATGTCATATAATTAAAAAATACTAACATTTTACATGTGGATGGTAATGTGGCATAGTCACGTGAATTTTTTTTAACGAAAAAGGCTCAAAAATATTTCGACTTTGATGATCCTAATGGGATTAGGTCGATCTTGTCTTTTAGGGAATCCCTGGTGCAACAGTGAAGTTGTAGCCATGTGATCAGGAGGTCATATGGTTCGAACTCCTAATCATAGAAACCACCTCTTTTGTATAGTTGTGACTTAGAGCCTTTAACTAACAATTCTCATCTCAACGTTTGTTTTATGTTTTGTTATAACCACTTCAGTGGTAATATTAAAACTATAGTTACAATCTACAATGTATTTATAATTTACTCACTATGCTATCGCTGCTGCTTCATGTGTTAAACTTTAATGTTCAAAAATTTTTAGAGGTCGATATAATAAGTTGACTAACTTTTTCTGGTGAAGTCAAATAATTTCTTTCTACTATTATTCACTCCGTACGTATGATTAGATTTTGAATTTCGTTAGGAAGTACTACAACGAATAATACATCAAGGTATTTTTGAGCCTTTTTCGTAAAAAAAATCACGTGACTATGCCACATTATCATCCACATGTAAAATGTTAGTATTTTTTAATTATATGACATTCCTTTATTTTTTATGAAAGAGTTAAATAAAAAGATTATATTCAGTGATGTTGATTTATTTTTTCTGAACTCAATGAATGTTGATAGTTTTTCTAATTTTATGCTTAATTATCAAGTATTCTTAGAATTTTTGAAAATTCCACTTTCAGAAAAGTAAATGACATTTAATATATTTTAATCATTAGAAAAACATGGATATAATTTTCTTTAATAATCTAAGTGAAAAGTTTATCATCTAATGAAAAAAATTGAATAATCTGTACACCTTTAACAAAATTTATTTAGTACCTCCCCAATATCAAGAAATTCCAAAAACGTTCAAACTAAATCCAGTAAAAACACTGATTTATTTTATTTAAATATTTTTAGAAATTTTTAATTTTACTGATCATATTTTTTTCCATATCAATAAAACTGTTTTGCAAAAAAATAAAAATAAAGAAGAAAGGAATGTCATATAATTAAAAAATATAACATTTTACATGTGGATGGTAATGTGGCATAGCCACATTTTTTTTTTTTATCTAGGTGGCATGCTTGGTGGAATTTCGTTAAGGGGAGGAGTATTTTTGAGCCAAAAAACTAACGAGGGGTATTTTTGATCTATTTCAAATAGTTCAGAGGAATTTTTGATACTTTTTCGAATTCCGTTAGAGGGATGAACATTTTTTAGCCAAATATTTAATTGGGGGGGGGGGGGGGGTATTTTTGAGCCAAAAATCTAACGAGGGGTATTTTTGAGCTATTTTAGATAGTTCAGGGGTATTTTTGAGCCTTTTTTCGGAAAATAAATAAAGAAGAGTAGAGAGAGAGAAGAGATGAAACTTCTTTATTTCTCATGACGATTCTTGAGGAGTGAATTACAATGAAGGAAACCTTTTATTCTTTATTTATAGGGAAAAACTAACATTGGGTTTGTAACTTTATCATAAATAGACATACAATATATAGTAAAGTAGACAATTACTATATATGGTAAAATAGACATTTATTATATATGGCAATATATTTAGAACATATCTTAATATTTTTAATACCTAAGTATTTTAAATATTTTTATGTTTGTGAATTTAAGTTTTAAATCTTATGTATTTTGAATAAAACTAGAAGATAGTAGGTACATAGTAAAAAATTAGTAAAATACAAGTAAAGACATATCATCAACCACACCCCTGTTACGTCAGCAACCACATTATCGCCGTTGCAACACCCCCACGCGCGCCACCTCCCTTGTTACATCGTACAACGAACCACCAGCAATTGCTAATATCGTCGCAACACTCCACGTCATCAGATCCATTCCCCACTCATCCTCTATCTCCGTTCTAATCACTTCAGTTGTGCTATTGTAGCTCCAATGAAAGAAACGAAAAGCATCGCAACAACAACTCATCGACGCCCCATCTTAAACTCCAACCAAAAACCCACCACAAAATCGCCATATTCGATGAACAACAACAATCCACCACCAGTCCACTACTCCGTGATGACGAACACAAACAACAATCCAAACAACAAATCTCTCCCTCTGTTTCAATTGGACACACACGCGAATTTAGATGGTGTGTCTAATTCTAAGATAAACGTGGATTGCTTATTCTAGGCGATTTTTCGTAATTATTTTAAAGTGCAACATTTATATATATAGAGAGAGTTTTTGTGCATAGTCAGTTAGGGGTGGCCATTCGGTTAATTCGGTCTGATAATTTAATATTGGTTCGAATTTTCGATTTTTGAATTGATAAAAATGACAACCGTATTCAAACCAAAATAAATTCGGTTCGGTTCGATTTCTACAAATTCGATTCGATTATTTCGGATTTTTATTTCGGTTTTAAAAATTAAAGTAGTGACCCCATTCCATAAAAGAACTACAACACATTGTTTCTTCATAAACGGTCTAAAGTCGCCAAAACATTACATAAAATATTTGAGTCACTAAAATAGTACATAAAACATTAAAACAATCCATAAAACAACACAATATTCCATAAAACTACAAAACGGCCACGACAATCAGTCCATAAAACAGTTATCACATTCCACCAAAACAGCCACCGGTCCACAGCCCACAAAACAGCCACCTACAATCCAAGAAAACTTGTTGTGAGTTCAAACTTTATCATACAAAAAAAACTTAAGTAGATTGGCTAGAGAATAAGTGTGTCACAACAACAGAGATATTAATCTGTGAAAGTAAAATAATTTATTTATTACTCCCTCCGTTTCACAATAAGTGAATTGTTGGATTTTGGTACACATATTAAGGAAAAAACATCAAAGGTATATATTTCACATAAATTTCCATTTTTACCCTTTTCAACATTTTTTGCATGCATGCTTTAACTTATGGTGGCAAAATAACTTCATTGCATGCAAGTTTTATCTTAAGGTGGCAAAAATTTTTTGTTCATTCCAATTTTTAAAATTTTAAAATTGCTAGTCCTAGTAAATTTTTTTGGAGGTAAAATATGTTGAAAATTTTCATTTCCCTCTCAATTTAGTCTATAAATAGATTTATATTCAATATGTTTTTTAACATGGCTTCAATATCAATAGATCTAAATTTTTCATTTGAGAATGATGTCGATGAATATTCAATTCCCGACTTGAATTTGAATCCAAATGAAAATGATGATATACAATTTGATGAAAGATTACAAGAATCGACGGAAGATTCAAACCTAAATTGTGGTAAATAATCGCTCGTTATGTGCATTCCTTTGAAAAAAGTTTTGAATTTATATTTACTTATTTTTTTTGTTTAATAAGCAGATTCAATTGAAGATTTATCACAATCACAACGGTCGAAAAAATTTTTGAACAATGAACACGTGTTGCAATATATGAAATGTTGCAACAAAAATGTGTCGATGGTAAACTAAAAAAAGGAGTTACGAAAATAGTGGTGTCACATTTTTCGACTTTCATTCAAAAAATTCAACGCATTTGGAGACTATCAAACTATGGTGAATGTGCTTCTAGTGGTGTATATGGAAGAAAAGTGAACAATTGTGGTCGAAAAAAAATTGAGATGGATCATAATCGTTTTTGTGTAATTCCTTTACGGAAGCGGACAACTCTACGATCATTATCTTCTTCCATGAATATGAGTACGACCACTTTATTTTGGCGTTTGAAGTCGGTACATATACGAAGACATTCTAATGCCATAAAGCCTTATTTGAAAGAGAAAAATAAAATAAGTCGGTTGCAATTTTGCATGTCTATGCTTGATCGTGGTAGCATACCACATGATCCAATTTTTATCAACATGTTCAATATAGTTCATATCGATGAGAAGTGGTTTTATATGACCAAAAAAAATGAAATGTATTATTTACTGGCTGATGAACAAGATCCAATCCGCACAGTCAAGAGCAAAAATTTCATCGATAAAATTATGTTTTTAGTTGTTGTAGCTCATCCTAGATTTGATGCACAAGGAGTAGAAATATTCTACGGTAAAATTGGATTGTTTCCTTTTATTACACAAGAATGAGCTAAAAGAGCTAGTGCAAATAGACCTGCGGGAACTATGGAAACAAAAGCAATAACTTCGATAACCAAATAAATTTCACGATCATTCTTGATTAATGAAGTACTTCCTGCTATCAAGGCTAAATGGTCTAGAGAAGATTTAAATTCTACGATATTCATACAACAAGATAACACAAGAACTCATATTCAACCTAATAACGAGGAATTTTGTTGAGCAGCGACACAAGATGGATTCGATATTCGCTTGATGTGTCAACCACCCAATTCTCCAGATTTGAATGTCTTAGACCTTGGATTTTCCAGATCTATTCAGTCTCTACAACACAGGGAAAGACTTAAAAGTATTGATGATCTTGTTGCGGATGTCATAAAAGCATATGAAGATTTTTCAACAGAGAAGTCCAACTATATTTTTCTAACATTGCAGTCATGTATGATGGAGATCATGAAAGTAAAAGGATCACATGATTACAAGATTCAACATCTTAGTAAAGATAATTTAGCAAGAAAAGGTCAGCTGCCAGTACAACTAAAATGTGATCCAGAATTAGTACAAAAAACTCTCAATTATTTAGGTTAAATTTTACTTTTGAAATTTCAAGTTCTTTTGTATGTTGTTTTGCTATTTGGATGGCGGTTTAATTATGTAAATTACAAGTATTTGAAAACCCAACAATTGACTTGTCTTTGTTTATAAATATTTTTTTTGTATTTTTCTATTAATTGGATATATATATAATCCATAGCTCTATTAATTGATTTAATGAAATCACGTTTTTTTTTTTTTTTTGGTAATTTGGGTGCACTTCAAGAGAGAAAGTATTAGCATTACGTAGTTAGGCCATAACAAAAAAGGTGCATTCTTGCTCATTGAGCAGTTGAGTATTTGCTTGTATTTGCATTGACTAACTAAAGTCTTCATCAGTTGATTTAATAAACAAGCAGCTGGTAGATAATTAAAACAAAATGAGCAAACAAACGTTTAGCTGATTAATGTTTGTACATTACTGGTAGTGACAATATGCAGTTGATTGTTGTTGTTATATTAAAACAAAATGAGAAAATAAACGTTTAGCTGGTCAATTAGTGAAATTAAGAAACCATTTTGTACGAATACACAATCGAGTAAGTCAATAGAATTTTTTAATGCAAAATACTACAGAAACACGAGGATCATAATAATTCTAATAAAATTTGGGAAGATAAATTTTCAACATAATCCTTATTTCATCTTCAATACTGGTGTCTCGAACCATTTCAATTGAGTCTTCAACTTTTTCAATGGACTCTTCAACGATAGTGTCTTGAACATTTTCAAGCTAGTCTTCCACAATTGTATCTTGAATTATTTCAACCGAATCTTCATTCATAATAGTATCATAAACTATTTCAATCGAGTCTTCAAAATTAAAATTCATACTCTAATTTTTTTTTCCGTAACTCTTACTTTTTTCTTTGAGCTCAATGAAGTAAAATGGACATGCAAAAGTGAAATTATATATAAAAGAGTGTGCAATTAATGGAGGAGTAATGTTGGAGTAGTTGTACTCTGGGAGTTGGCAGCTCTCTTATCAAGAGGAAAAAGTTGACATTTTGGCACATAGGGAATAGGCGGTTGCAGTTAAGAGTACCATAGAAAAAAGTGTGTTGTCAAAATCATGAGGGTAAAATTGGAAATAAATTTAACGGTTCACTTATTTTGAAGCACCAATAAATACCCCAACAATTCACTTATTGTGAAACTGAGGGAGTAGTTCTTTGTTCTCAGCCTCTTAAACTAATAATTTAAATGATTTTTTTTTTAAATAGCTGATTAGACATAGTTTGAAGGCTGACTGATCGCCGGAATAAATGGTCAAAGAAGTGATTTAATTGACGCCGCCGGAAAGTGGTTTATCAGTGGTCGTCACCGAAAAGTGATTTTATTGACGCCTCGCTGCTAGAAATACACAATCGGCACTGCAGGGCTGCAACCTACAGTGGCCGTCATATGGTCAACTGGTTTGGTTTGGTTTTTTGGTTCAGTTTTTTGGTTTTTTTCAATTTAAATCAAAATATGTCCATCCCTACAGTCAGTACATTATTTTTTTTACACCATCAGATCCTTAACCTTGTTATATTAGTATGTCATTTTTTACACCATCAGATCATTTTAAACCTGCCATAACAGGTTACTAACTAAATTTTAATTAATTTTCTATTCCATAAATTATATATATTTTTTCTACTCCTCTCCCTCTCCTCTTCAAAGTTTCCCATCTACCTCAATCTCTTAACTACTTGTCCCATAATCTATCAACTATTTCATTATCATTCTTAATTAATATCTAAAAATCTCGGGATTGATAATGCATTTAATTTGTATTAATCGCTATATTGTTATCAATTTTTTTGACATAATCTCATAAGAAAAAGCAACGAAAATTTAAAAATCATTTATGGCACTAAAGAATTATACACTTCTGGTAAGTATGATATTGA
This sequence comes from Capsicum pubescens, assembly GCA_030864215.1. Classification (NCBI taxonomy): domain Eukaryota; kingdom Viridiplantae; phylum Streptophyta; class Magnoliopsida; order Solanales; family Solanaceae; genus Capsicum; species Capsicum pubescens. Next base: position 5,478,253 of record CM061541.1, on the reverse strand, counting down.
GAAAAATGAATTAAAATTTTTAATTTAGAAAAAAAGATAAAATTGGTTAATAAGATAAATATGAATTAATTTTGATTATAGCTCAAAAAGTACTCTATATTTTGCCAGAATTATAATCATATTTAAAAAGAAATATTATTAATTACTTAATAAAGCTATCATGTTATCAATAAGGGTTGTGGTGCAGTGATGAGACTGCTCCACCCTTAATCAGACGTTTCGAATTTGAGCTCTAGATATGGAGAAAATCCTGCCTGCCATCCCCAGAATGGGCCTGCTTTTAAGAAAAAATATTAATTAGGGGTTTGTTTTATCAAATTAGTCTTATTAATTATGCTTTTAAAATATAAATTTGAGTAAATACACTTTGTTTAGTCATTTAATGTTAATGATAGTATTGAAAGAAATAATAAAAATCTCTTGATTTTATCAAAGGGACAACTAAACTGAAACAAATATTTTTAAAAATAGGATAAACTAAAACGAAACGGAGGAAGTAGATGACATGGGATCTCATATTTTTAAAAAAATAGATAATCAAAGAGTAAATAGACTAAAGAAAACTTACCACGTGAAAAAAAAAAAAAATAGTCTAAAGAGAGAACCTAATTTTTAATTGCTATTATTTTATTTTTTCTTGAATCCTCACTTGTTTGCTGTTATAGTGGTTAAGAACTCAAGAAATAATTTGCAATAAGTCGTGCTTGTTTGAAAATCTTTTTCAAGTTTTCTAGAATTTCATTGACTTGTTTTATACTATTTGAAACACATATGGGTGAAAATCATTTTCATCCCCCCAACTTTGATTAAAAAATCAAATCCTCCCTCAACATTAAATAATAATCATATTTCCCCTTTTATATCATGCAATGTCCACTTTATCCTTATAATTTTAATTCTATATTTATAAAATATCTTTTTATATTATATGTAATAAATATTTTTTTAGTCAAAACATTATCAATACCCAAAATGAATTTTCTAACAAAGAATATAAAAATTAATAACTACTCCCTCCGTTTCATTTTAGTTGGTCCTCTTTCTAAAAATATTTGTTTCAATTTAGTTATCCCTTTGATGAAATCAAGAGAATTTTATCATGTTCTTGCAATACTACCCTTAACATTAAATGACTAAATAAAGTGTATTTACTCGAAGTTATATTTTTAAAGTATAATTAATAAGACTAATTTAGTAAAATAAACCCCTTAATTAATATTTTTTTAATAAATGTGTCAAGTCCATAAAGGCCAACTAATATGAAACGGAGGAGGGAGTACATGCTATATTCTACCTAATTACTGAGGTCAACGTCACGACAGATTAAAACTACATGCATGTTACATTCTACCTTGCCACTGAAATTAACGGCACGATAATTTAAGAAAAAGAATAAAGAAAAATCAAGTAATACAATATATAGTAATTATATTAAGTGTTGTTAAAGTTGGACTTAAAACCCGTTTGAGATTATTGTTGCAAAACTGCTTATTTGAGAAACACTTTTATAGAATAACTTTTCAGAAAAAGTACTTTTGAAAAAAAAATTGTGTTTAGTAAATTTATTTGAAAAGTATTTTTGATAAATCGATTGTGTTTGAATAATTTTTTTCAAGAAGTGTTTTTTTGAGACAAATGGCCAAAAGGACATGTATCAATAGACTTTTATCACTAAAATTAATTTATAGAGAATTTTTTTTTTAAATAACTATTATAATATTTTTAATTAAAATTTTATTTGTATTTAATTAAAAATAGGTATTCTAAATTTTTCAATCAGTATTTATATACATAAATACATTAAAAATATTAAATACTGATATATTACTTAAATAATTTAATTATCACTTTTTATAAATTATTTATTTAAAATGAATTATTCATAAAAGAAATTACAAGTACTGTCTAAATACAATCTTATAACATGATTCATCTGTCATTTGTTATTATCATTAATAATAAAAAATAAAAATTTATATATTCTTAGGTCGTCATCATCAATAATATTTTCAAATTTAAAGAAAATGAGTGAAAATAAACTAATATTTTATAAATCAAAAAATAAAATAAAGAATATATATATATATATATATAATGTGTGTGTGAGAGAGTGAGAGTGAGAGTGATAGGGATATTTTTGTCATGAAAAAAATAATTTACTGCTTCTGCTTTTTTTGAAAATCTGAAGTTTTTTGCTTCTTTCAAAAGCAGAAAAATTGTTGTTGCTCCTTTTAAAAGCATTTTTGTAAGTTTAGCAAGCACCTTACTTTTTTAAAAAAGTATTTTTTTCTCAAAATAAGTTGTTGTTTTTCTTTTTAAATAAGCAATATCAAATAGACACTTATAGCCTTGTTTGGGATTGCTTATTTTCCAAATTAAACACTTATTTTGAGAAGAAAAAAAACACCTCTTTTAAAAAGAAGGGTGTTTGGTAAACTTGCAAAAGTACTTTTAAAAATAAGCAGAAACAGTTTTTCTGCTTCTGAGAAGAAGCAGAAAATTTGATTATCAAAAACACTTTTCGAAAAAATTTATCAAATACAAATTATTATTTTTTTAAAAAAATACTTTTCTAAAAAGTCATTTTATAAAAGTGTTTCTCAAATAAGTGGTTTTATAACAGTAATCTCAAACGACCTCTTAGACAAAGTTTAAGACGGTTGATTTGAAAAGATGCTCCATAGAAAATATATTTTTCAATTTATAGCCTAGCTAATAAAAAAATATAGAAAGACCGAAGACGATGAAGAAACATGATCATACTATATAATTATATAGAAAGGGACAATTATCATTCCCTTTTTTTTTCAATAAATATTAAATAAACTATCAGTCCAAGATAATGAGGAAATAACTAATCAAGGTAACGAGTGTTTTATTAACGCCGATAATGATTGCAATCTATCTATCTATCTATATATATATATATATAAAAGCAAAACAATATCAAGATAAAATGTCACGTGTCAAGCTATTAAAATAGTCACGTGGCAATTTTTAGGACATAACTTAATAATGTTGTATTAATAATGTATTAAAAATTTAAAATATTTGAATTTGAAAATATATTATTCTTTAATTAAAAAAAAAATCATTAGCTTAAAAATAGAAATTCATGGTTGAAGAGTTTTGAATGAACTTTTACTCTTTCATTTTATCTCTTTAAAAATTCAAATAAATATTATAAAACTATCTAAATATAATTTATGTAAATATTAAATAAAAGTTAAAAATATAATAATAATATTAATAATAAATAATAACAGTAAAATTAGTAGTAGTAGTGCGTAACAATAATAATAATAATAATAATAATAATAATAATAATAATAATAATAATAAGTAAATAGTAGTAGTGACAATACATATAATAGAAACAGAAATAGGAGTAGTAGTAGTATTTAAAGTTTTTGAATTAAAGAAATATTAAATATTTAAGTTCAACAATATTAAAGTTTTAGAAGAATAAATAAATTCATTTATTTTAAACTAGGAACCTAAAATTAAATAGTTCTAACAAACTCTTACTATTTCATAAACTTATCCTTTACAAATATTATTTGAAATATATTTAAATATTAAATTAAAGATAAATATTAATCTAATAATAATAATAATAATAATAATAATAATAATAATAATAGTAATAGTAGTAATAGTAGTAGGTGGTCTATACAAATATATTTGAATATATTCTATAAAAACAAAAATTAAAAGATACAAAATTTGTGAATAATTTATAAAACAACTCGAAGGGACAAAACATATTAATTTGATTTTATTGTATGTAGTAATAGTGGTGGAAAAAATAATAATTAAATAAAAGATAAGAACTGGAAATAATTAAAAAGTACTTCTCATTAGGAGTTGTTGTACGTTGAAGAAGTATTTATAATAAAAAATAATAATATTATATTTTAAAGGAGAAGGAAGAGAAATATTTTTTTTATTTTGTTAGTATTTATTATAAAAGATATTGATTAATACTATTGATCTCAAATATTTTTCTTAATTGAAATATATATTTAAGATAAGCATGTTAAATTTGAAAAAAATAAAATAAGGATAAGGAAGAATATTTAACTTACATTTGAATTTAAATTTAAATAAGTAGTTGAATTGAAATAGAATTCTACCTCCTTAATCTCTTTTATATATACTCATTCATACACTGATATATACGGTTAAGATAACATGGCAAGCCACGGTAATGACAACCTTTCTAGCAGTGGCCAAGCTCAGGTAATCATTAATTAATTAGTACTCTATATATCGATAATAATTATTAAAGATTGATCCATATTTAAACTAAAGTTCTGTTTTTTTTCAATTGTAGATGAGAAAAGATAGCTCAAACACACCTTCTGATGTCCATAATCAGAGCCAAAGCCCCAACTTCCTTCAAGAGGTAATTTATAATACGCCTTTAATTTCTCACTAAATTGTAGCTGTGCATTAGGGATTTAGAGCAGGATTCAACACACACACACACACACACACACATATATATATATATATATTAATTTATTAATTTTTTTTAATAAATATTAGAGTTGAACTCATAATTTTAACATTTTAAGTAATAAATTCAGTACCGAAAATTTTAAGTAAATATATTCAATTTAAAGCCTAAATTCATATCTAATTTACTCTCAATTGCTTTGATCTAACTCTTATATGTGTTCAATATCCTGAATATTAAATTTACAAATCAGTAACTTAAATGATTAGTGAGTTCAGTTCAGTAATATTCTGAATTTATGAAGTTCGAAATTTTGAATCTGTCTGTGTTAATAGTAGGTAGGTTTGAATTGTATCGATTTGGTATTTATAGAAATTTTAATTTTTACTTAGTAGGCGTTTATTACCATTACTACTTAACTTCTCCTATATATACTTCTACAATTATAATGCATAGGACGAAGCATATTTTATTTCTATTACTATTATTACTATTGATAAATAAAAATAATATATATTTGTGGTGTATAAACTTATCCTTACTTGCAATTATTTTAAAGTTGAAAATATAAATTAGAATTTAATAATTAAATTCAACGTATATATCTACTTTAAATACCTTTATATATTTAAGTTGTCAATTGATTTTTATATTTAAAAAAAAAAAAAAAGAAAGATAGAAAAGAAAAGAACAAAAAAAAAATTCAAATAAAAAACGTGAAAAAAAAGGTAAACTACTAAAAGATAATTCAGAGATTGTTAGTTTTAAATTAAAAATAATTATAAAATAAAACTATAAATTGAAAATAGTTAGTTATCACACTAGAGAGTTTTAATTGGACTCTTATTGTTGTTTAACCAATCATATAAAATGTTCTCTTTTTTGTGAATTTCAACTGTATATAAAATATCTTCTTAAAGATAAATTATTTTTTTTTTTAAAATAATATTAGATGTATTTTCAAAATTTAAATCAAATTTATATTAATAAGCAAGACAAGAGCCACATGGCAAAATATTAAAAAGCCACGTGGCAATTTTTAGGACATAACTTAATAATGTTGTAATAATAATCTATTAAAATATTATAACCAATAACCAATATTATTCTTTATTTTTTAAAAAGATTTCATTAGCTTAAAAATATTAATATTTACTGTAGCAGTAGATTATTTTTGAATCCATAGCATAATAATAAAAATAGTATAAGATAATAATAATAAGAAAAAAATAACAGTACGTATATATATACTAATATTAGTAGTAGCGATAGTAGTAATATATTATATTTTAATACATTCGATAAAATTCTAAATGAAAGATAAAGTCTAATAATAATAATAATAATAATAATAATAATCTCATTGGTTTTAAAATATTATCTCAGTTCAAATATATAAATTATTAGGTAAATATACATCACATTTTAGATTGTTGAATTGGTGTTAAATTTTGAATTTCAAATAGAAGTTACAGATTCTGTTAAATATTGAAAACAAACTCTATACTAGATAAAATTAAATTTGAACTAAGTAAAAGATAAATTTGAATTTAAATTTAAATGATAAAAAATATTAAAATTTTAAAATATTAAGCTTTTTAAATTAAAAAAAAAAGATTCTCATTAACTTTAAATTAGAAATCTATAGTTAAAGAGTCCTAAATAAACTCAAACTATTTCATAATAATAATAATAATAATAATAATAATAATAATAATAATAATAATAATAATAATATAGTAGTAGTAATACATATATAATAGTAGTTGTTAGCAGTAGATTATTTTTGAATCAATAGCAGGATAATAACAATAGTATAATATACTACTACTACTACTAATAATAATAATAATAATAAAATAAAAAATAGTAGTACGTATATATATACTAATAGTAGTAAAAGTGGTAGTAGTATTATATTATATTTTAATACATTTGATCAAATTTTAAAAGAAAGATAAAATATAATAATAATAATAATCTCATTGGTTTCAAATTATTATCTCAATTCAAATATATACATTATTAGGTAGATATACATCACATTTAAAAAAAAAGGATAAACAAGAACAATAACAAACTAATTTTTTTTTAACAAATTAAGATAAAGATAAAATTTGCTGAATATTAGATTGTTGAATTGGTGTTAAATTTTGAATTTTAAATAGAAGTTACAGATTCCGTTAAATATTGAAAACAAACTCTATTGAATTTGAACTAACTAAAGGATAAATTTGAATTTAAATGATAAAAAATATTTAAATTTGAAAATATTAGGTTTTTAAATAAATAAAAAAAATTCTCATTAACTTTAAACTAGAAATCTATAAATAAACTCTAACTATTTAATAATAATAATAATAATAATAATAATAATAATAATAATATAGTAGTAGTAATACTTATATAATAGTAGTTGTTAGCAGTAGATTATTTTTGAATTCATATCATAATAATAACAATAGTATAATATAATAATAATAATAATAATAATAATAATAAAATAGTAGTACGTATATATATACACTAAGAGTAGTAAAAGCGGTAGTAGTTATTTATTATATTTTAATACATTTGATCAAATTTTAAAAGAAAGATAAAATATAATAATAGTAATAATAATAATAATAATAATAATAATCATCTCATTGGTTTCAAATTATTATCTGAATTCAAATATATACATTATTAGGTAGATATACATCACATTTTAAAAAAAAAGGATAAACAAGAACAATAACAAACTAAATTTTTTTTAACAAATTAAGATAAAGATAAAATTTGCTGAATATTAGATTGTTGTATTGGTGTTAAATTTTAAATAGAAGTTACAGATTCCGTTAAATATTGAAAACAAACTCTATACTAGATAAAGTTTAATTTGAACTAACTAAAAGATAAATTTGAATTTAAATGATAAAAAATAATTAAGTTTGAAAATATTATGCTTTTTAAATTAAAAAAAAAATGATTCTCATTAATTTTAAACTAGAAATCTATAGTTAAAGAGTCCTAAACAAACTCTAACTATTTAATAATAATAATAATAATAATAATAATAATAATAATAATAATAATAATAAAATAGTAGTACGTATATATATACACTAATAGTAGTAAAAGCGCTAGTAGTTATATATTATATTTTAATACATTTGATCAAATTTTAAATGAAAGATAAAATATAATAATAATAATAATAATAATAATCTCATTGGTTTCACATTATTATCTCAATTCAAATATATACATTACTAGGTAAATATATATCACATTTAAAAAAATAAGGATAAAATAGAATAATAACAAACTAACCCTTTTTTAACAAATTAATATGATATTTGAATTTTGAATGAAATTTGAATTGGAATTGGATTCTACGTTCTTAGCCTCTTTTATATATACTCCTACATCATAAGTTTTATTGGTGAATTTGTTTAATACATTCTTTAAAATTTTTATTTTAAAAATTATTTTTGATTTAACATTCTTCTTTTCTATATGCAGGAAGGATATGATTTCTTCATCTTCAACTTTCTCTGTTATTGTAAACGAAAAGGAACAAGTCTACATCCATTCGCCCCATACTTCAAATGGTAACACATTTCAAGAAGATAAGGAGAAAAAAAAATCGATAATAATTGAAACTTTGGTAAGCAAAGGTTTTACAGGTCAACGGACTTTGAATTAATACAATTTTTATTGTTTAATTTATGAAGAAGTCTTCTTGAGAGTTTATTCTAATTTTTAATGATAATTTTGTTGTTGTTGTTGACTTGCAGAAGAGACAAAGAGGACCGAAAGGAAGAAAATAAAAGATAAGTGCAGAGTAGAGTTTTCAATTTTGTTGGTATAGTTTTTAATTTTCAAAATTTCTGTTTGATATTCTTCTTCTTCTTCTTTCTTTTAAATATTATTTTATTTCACAATTTTTCTATATCTAATTCAATTGTATGCAATTTATGATTGTCTGATTTTATCTCAGACAATCGTAAAATTGGAACATGGCATTCCATAATGAAAAGTTTAGAAAAAATAGTTTAATATCATCCGCGCATCGCGTGAGTACGTATACTAGTAATCTTTAATACAAAACAATCAAATATTGATATAATTATTTCTACTTTTTTTTCTTTAAATCAAAGTCAAGAAAAAGAATTTCTCCATCAGAAATATACATAACCGATGTGGTTATTGGATCTTGATCCAAATTCCTTCACTTGGTATATCTTGATAAACCACAAATAACATATAGTAACCTGGTGGTGCTAATTTACCCGAATTAGGAAAAATCAAATTGATTTGATAAGTGAATATTCCAACCCTTTTCACTTTTCCACCTGAAAGAACAAGCATTCTTTGATTCATGGTATTTGAATGTGTGTTAAATCCAGGTGCAACCATAGTCACCTTGACTAAATCCTTGTTGAGGCGCAATGTGGAAACAGTGAATCGAACGTTAACACGTTGCCCGTACTTGATTTTATTATGTGAAGGGGGAGAAATGATTCGTGGTCGCAAATTAGCAGATTGCGAATCCAAGTAGGACGCTGAGAATGCCTCCAAACTTAAATCTGTTGGGAAAAGAACTCCAGTGAAATTGTAGAGATCATTTGGATTGCTACCACCAACAAGTACCCTTCCATCTCGTAGCAAAACTGCTGTTGAATGGTACATTCTGGGGATTGCATTCGGGTTTTGTACCTCGAATCTAGAACCAGATGGGTTATCGGGTCGGTAAATCACTGGACTCAATACCGGTTTCCTAGCAATTTGCCATCCAGCAGTGCCCGACGCGGCTCCATTGATGATCAAGACGCTACCGTCGGGTAAAATTACCATGTCACCCATTGTTCAAGGTAGTGGCATGGTCTCCATGGTCCATTGTGGATTCGGGTCGGTAATTGTAATTCGCCCGCACGTGTTTAACGCACCCACAAAGTCACCTTTTGCTGCTCTTGGGTATGAGCCTTTTGGGGCTCCACCACACACCAAAACCTCAGCTTCAACTTTTTCTGACCGCAAGTTCTTTAAGGGAAGAAGAACTGCAGAGCCCGTACTTGGATAATTTCTTGGATCGCCACCAGGTATTTGCGGGTACGTTTTCACTACCGTGTTTGTCGTGTAGTCGAGCAAGATAGCTCGATCATTGGCGAAAATGAATAAATTCCCATCCACATTGAGAAAAACAAAGGGGTATAGATTGTTTTCCTCCCTAGGAACATTAGTCTGCTGAAGAAAGGGCAGACTAAATACGTTGTTGGTTGAGGCAGCCTTTGGATAGAACTCGTAGTTAAAAGCATCACGTCCACCTGCGATGATTTGCCTTCCATCAGGAAGAAGATGATTGGCTGAATACCATCGACTTTGAATTAGGCCATTACCTATTTCCTGCCAGTCACAAGTGGCACACGGTTTGAAATTCCTCACCATAACTTTACCATCGTTGAACCCACCAGTTTGGACCAAAGTACCATCAGATGTAGCAGAGCCAGAGGAGCACCACACATCGGTCTGGACCATGAGGGGTCGTATCGAGTTAGTGGACACGTCATATTCAACAGAGTGGGCAATGCAATCGACTTTCAAAGCAAGGTCATTAGGGTTGTTGCGGCATTTGCCATTAGGCAAGGAGATGTTGGATGCACCAAAGTCAGTACGATCATACATGACGACTCTATCGTTGTTGAGGAGTTGCATGTGCATGGCTGAAATGCCAATGTTGGACATAAGTAGATCCCACCTGCCACCACCTGCAGCATAAGCCAAGTTCATGCCATGATGACATGATAATAGTAGCATAAACATGAAAGGCAGCTGCCAAAGAATGTTGAAAACAAGATTTGTTGTTTTAGTCATTATGACAAAATGAGGAAGAGAGGAAGTGAGTTTTTGATGAAGAGAGGAGGAAAGTGTGTGATGAAAATGTGAGATAGGGATGTCCTTTATATACTGTTGGGATGGTATATTGTATTATAGGAAATAATATTAATGATAGTACCAGGATCAAAGAATTAGTTTGCAAAAATAATTTTGTCGGGGGAAAGAAACTAGAAGGAATATTGGGATGACATTTCTTGATGTGAAATAGAGCTTAGGAATATTTGGAAGGATTTAGTCAACAACATCTCCAAAGAAACAAAATAGAAAGTCAACCCATGCTATTCTAGAGTCTATCATTACCATGCACTTGTACGTTCAAGTATTGGGGAGATGTAATTAGACATGACGTGATATATATAGTTTCAGCTTATTGAGAACATGACTTCTGGTAAGAGGTTATATATGGACACATATTTTCGTAGGTAGTAGAATGTTTTACCACTTCTTTTTCTATACTAGCAGTCCTACATAGTATTACTATTGTAGTTTCTTCTCCGGTGATTATGTTACTTTATTCGTTGTTTCTTGTACTTTTTTTTTGGAATCTCATGAGAACCCGCAGTCGCTACAAGCTCTTCCATAGTCTCTGCCCTTCGGGTGAGCACTATGTGGTGAGCACTATTTTATTATCATATTATTGTGTTGTAATTGTTGTTTAGAACTATTTTTCGTGCTTTCTATAATATTTTGCCGCCTTATTATTACTTCTTTTTCCGAATTATTATTTTTGTGATCGAGTTAGATTCAATTCCATTTCTCATCATTTTCTATTGTTGTTTATGTACGCAGTGCCGGATGGATCGTGTTGCTCGCTCGTTACGGCCCGAAATGCAGTTGCTATTGTTGCGAACGCTCACTAAATATATTAAGCTATTTATAAAAAATTTGAATTTGAATTTATTAACTACTAAATATATATATTAACTTGAGATCATGTTCTTCTGTGCGAAGGTGAAGCAAGAAGAAAAAAGACATTCATTTCAAAACAATGAGGTGAGAAGAAAAGAGAAAAGAAAGAGTTTTGAAGAAAGCATGGAAACTAAAATACAAATAATGGATTCCATTAGGGAGTATGAGTGAAATTTTCCGGCACGACAGGTCAACTAATGCATGCAGGGAATCAGAGTCAGAGGCGGAGCCAGCCTTCTTTAGGGTTCGTCCGAACCCCCTTCGATGGAAAAATATACTATTTATACATGATTAAAATTATTTTTTATGTGGTTATAGTAGGTGTTGAATCCCCTTCGACTTAGTTTTCTTTGAATATTGAACCCCCTTACTTGAAATCCTGACTCCACCTCTGGAGGGAATGAATATCTCTAATAATACTAATTACAGAAGTTTATACCTCTAATTAATTTAATTCCCTCATCTGTCAAAGATCTTTCTTGTTAGTTCGTTGTTTAGAGATCAAATAATTGTATATTCAACTTCTTAATTTGCATTCATTCCCTTGGAATATGTATTATTTATAATAATCATGCATGCGATTACGATACATAGTATTTTCATCATGCATGCGATTACGATACATAGTATTTTCATCGATATGCTGATCCTGGTGGTTAGTCATGGATGCTTAGTGCACACTTACAATATAATTGTATATGTGTTACTAATTCTACATTATTTCATGAATATTATATAGCACAAGTAATAATACTCCAATATGAGAATGAATAATTACTATTATATATGAAGAAAATTTGAAGAATAATAGTCTATCTAGCCAACAAATATTCCTCCTATCTTTTGCATTTTCATCATCTGGGTAAACTTAATTAGATCATGACGGAGGTTGGGAGTTCAGCCGAGTACAATAACTAATTTGATATAAAATTTATATATATTTATAAAAATCATTTAATATTATGTATAAATTATATTTAAAATGATTAAAATAACTTTGAACACATACACTTTAAATCCTGAATTTTCCTATGATTTCAATCCACATAATAGGTTTAATTTAGAGAAATGAAAAATAAACTTGAAATTATATTGACAATTAAATAGTTGGACCATCGATAATATAACACAATCTAGTTGAGAATTTATCTTTTGCAAGGGAATCTAAGGTTACTTATTACGATCAGGTAAGGGTTCGATAGAATCCATTAGCTTTGACTTAGAAATTTGTATTTGTGGTAAGAAATTTACTTAATATATATTTAAATAACTTGTCCCAAATTCGTGCATTAACCCAAAAAGATTATCTTCCAAGCCCATAAATTTAAAATACTGAATTGATCACCTGTGTTATGATTTATTAGAAGTTGTGAGACTGAGGGAACACTTGGAAAAAACAAAAACACATTACACTGTGTGTTCCTTAAAATTATATTGATATTTTACAAATTCAGTACTAATTTTCTTATGTTCATTAAAATAAGGATATAATTAGGAACCTGTGAGAAGGATTAAACGTCAAATACAAACGGTCGTGCATCGAATATCAGCTTAATTATTAAAATTATCATAATAATATATATAGGAATTAAGCATTAGGGATAATTGTGAACTTAATTAATCATTCCTAAAGATCAATCAGCTGGTGATTTGGTATAATTAACTAGCTTAACTGGACTGACACATGGCTTAATTAAAATGAATGACTAAGATTTAATTTATTTTAAACTTAACCCCCAACCATGGTTAATATAATAAATATATTTTATCAACTAAAATAGATTGCTTATCCAATATTCCCTCCCAATTATTGCTCTTAACTCTTTCTCATTCCCTCCAAATTTATCAACTCTAATTTGGCAACCCACCTAAGATTATGGATGCAAATAAACCGTTTTATATTTTTACCACGAAAATGATTTTTTTTCAAAAAATCGATAGAAAGAAAACAAATAAACCGTGATTACTAATAAATAGATTATGATCTATATAATTCTTTATTAAAATTAAATAAATAATTTTTCTTTAATAAATATTATATTCAAACACGTGATTACTAGTTTATATCCTACCAATCTCCCACTCAAACTTTTAATCATAATAATTAATTGTTAGAATAGAGCATACATCTAAACGCATGGTCAATAATATATACTCCAAGTCCAACAACCAACTCAGCCAACTCCTGCGGGTTAGCTTATTTAATTTGAAGTGTATTCTATTTACAAATAATAGTGCTTAATCATCAATTGCAAATTATGTTTGTCCATTAATTCAAACTCTAGTTACTTCCACCCCAAATCCTTAACATTAATAACTTGTAGACATGATCATGATTTCTCTCATTCTCTGCTCTTGAAATTAACATGCCTTAATATAAAAGGTAGTAACTAGTAAATGATTAATTTAAGTGACAAAGTTTTTTTTGAAATAGTAAAATACAATGTTCTATCTATACTAAGAAAGCCAAAGGGGGAATAACAAGGAAAGTTACACGCTCAATTCCAATGACAAATAAAGTAACGGATCTTGAAGTGCATATCTCATTGTTTCTCAGTTTTAGTTGTGTGCTAATCGTTTATTGCAAGAAGAAGAATGAAGAGAAGTTATGGAACATATTTGTAGTGTTGAGGCTACTTTTACTCTTGTTTCTTATAGGGACTAAAGCTAATTAACAAGTTTTAAAAAAATATATAATATTTTCACCTGTCGTTTAGTAATGACCCTCATTTTATTTCTTCTGTAATTTATGAGGTTTTTAGAATTGATAAATTTGGAGGGAATGAGAAAAAGGTTAAGAGCAATAATTGGGAGGGAATATTGGATAAGCATTCTATTTTAGTTGATATAATATATTTATTATATTAACCATGATTGGGGGTTTAGTTTAAAATAAATTAAATCTTAGTCATTCATTTTAATTAAGCCATGTGTCATTAATCAAAAGGGGGGCTTGGGAAAAATGGAGAGTAGCCAAGTCCAGCTTAACTAATGCATGCATGCATGTTCTAAGTACTCTTCTTATAATTGGCTTAGCCTTCAAAATGTACGTGAATATGGAAAACACACCAAATCTTTTTATTTAGTAATTTAAAGATTTGGTTCATTAAAAAAAAGCAAGAAGTCAAATGTAACATTCCTTTTCGATTTGAATGTGCATTTGGTTGACCTTTGCATGGTTAATTATAAGGAATAAATTAAGTTATAATATGAAAAGTTCAATAATTGATGGAGAAACGTGTGGGTGATCGGGTATAGCAGGGCGAATAATTACGTTTAATGATTTGATTGTTTTCTCGAATGAGACCTAAATTCATACACACACATTTTCATTTTAATTTGGTGAATTATATGTAGTTGTTTACCAATTTTCTTAATTATAGTTGGTTACTAATCAATCATTTTATTGGTAAATTAGCTAATGAGGTAAGAATAAGATCATATGAGGAGGTAAATGATTCCCAGATGCGAACTCAGCACTCCCGTACCCCTAGAACTAGACATTTGGAGCATGAAAATATAAGATGGGAGCTAATATCGGGTAATTATAAATTAAATTAATTGTAATTCTGATATCATGATTCTGAAAAGAAAAAAAAAAAACTACTCATAAGGCGAAAATTATAATTACACAATACCAATAATTGGAAAGCTTTGGTAATTCTTCTGGGGGCCGTTTTTGTAAGATGTCTTCTTAATACTCATATTAATTGTTATCTGTTTGTTAAAAATTGATTGAAAGTACTATAATAATACATATATTTATTTAGTACAAGGAACAAACTGAACACATTTAGCGGAGACAGTGGTAAAATGGAATAATTTCATGCATGAGAATATATAGACAAATCAATTATGTACTATAAATGAACTTAGACAGTTGAAATATTAACCAATATTTTGAAAAGCTATAGAAATACAATGTTTTGAAATAATTGAGATAATATTCTCTATTACGTGCAGCTAGCCAAACAACACTTTTTAAAATGTAAAATTGATCTCATTAGGTCCAGGCTTTATTTGAATCGTGCTAATGAATTATTATAGTAAACAGATTGAAATTAAAAGAACATATTTTCTTTCTGAAATTATAGGCAAATAATTAATACAATCCATGGGAGTCAAATGAATATTAAATATAATGAAAATAATTAAACACTTAATTATAGAACAAGAGATATCTTTGACAAATCCACTTTAATAAATTTTACGTACTGTTTTTTACCATCAGTTTCTATTATTATTACTAATATTATTATTTATTTATTTATTTATTTATTTATTTATTTATTTATTTATTCGACCAGGTTAAAAGTAAAGTATACAACCTTGGCACATATTCGTTGCATCAATTGACATGTAAAAGTTAACACGTACGAAATTGATCTTTTGGGCACGTGAACCTTTTCTATTGTAAGCTTTATTCCACATCTTGTGCTTCTTATTCTAGCTCATACAACACTACTTTTGTTCTGTAATGTAGTGCTATTTTATTATATAGAGTATTAAAGAGTAAAATATAGTGGTGTAGTTCTTGTAATCACTTTAATTAGTTATGGTAAAATGTCATTTAATTATAAAGGTTAATTCGTTTCAAACTCATTAAGGATGATTTAACAATTTGAGGGAGATGAGCTCAACAATTTGGTATTGTCGTTCCATCTCTTACGTTTAATTTTTATTTATTGTATTAATTGTTTAATATTTAATTTTATTATATTTGTGTATTTTGAATATTTTTAGTTTAATTTAATTTATAGTATGGATAAATTAAGAAACCTCGCTACTAAAGGTGTTAAATTTTTTTGTACCGGAAGCGGTAGTGGTAGTAAAAAATGAATTACTAGCGGTAGAGGTAGTTCGAGTAGTAGATATACCCGTGTGCCTTCGCCTCCGGTACCGCTTGGTACACCTTTTGAGGAAGAAATAGGTGTAGGTGCTCACGATAAGGATTATGTAGAAGCTTAGGAAAATTACGGTATAGAAGAAGAAAATGAAGTAGATGCAGTTAATTTAGACGAAGATAATGAAAATATTGCTGAGACACCCGCAGTAGGAGATGCTAATGTTAGATCTGAATCGGTTAATCTCCCTCCCCGTCCTCCCAGTGCCCCAAGACCTCGTAAAAGAACTAGTATTGCATGACAATTTTTTGAACGTATATCAGATATTGAGGTGTAATGCAATATTTGTCAACAAATATATAAGCATAGAAGTGGAGGCAAGCAAGGGGGTACGGGTAAGTTAATGAGACATGTAGCTGAAGATCACAAAAGAGAGTTAAATATTGCACAAGGTGGTGGGTATGTTGGTGGGCCAACACAAACTAGAATGGACCCAGCAACCGGTCACGTAGCAAAGAAGTATAATAAATTGAGGGACTGGGAAGAAATAGCTAAAATGGTAGCTGTGGGTTGTTTGCCTTTTAATTTTCCTTCTTTTGATGCCTTTATTCGTTATATACAAGCAATTTATAATCCTATGTTTAACGCTATTCCTAGAACTACTTGTCAGTCTGATATTTTTAGACTTCATTCACAATATTGTTTTTATTTATCAACATTGTTAAAAAATATTCAATGTAGATTGTCCCTAACTTCTGATCTTGATCGTGTTGTAAATAAAAATGATTATTTAACCGTTACGTGTCATTGGATGGATAGTAATTTCGTGATGTAAAAACGTATTCTTGCTTTTTTATATGATGAAGATCGTAAACATACTGGACAATTTATTGTTGATTCTATTATTAAAATTGCCGGATATTATGGTATCGAAAATAAAATTTTATGTATTACTTTTGATAATGCTTCTAACAACAACACTGCTATAAAAAAATTAAAATCTACGCTATCTCCGCCCTTGCCTGAAATTTTTCATATTAAGTGTGCATGTCATATATATAATTTAATTGTAAAAGATGGTCTTTAGTTTTTTGAGTTTTATATTGAAAAAATTCGCCTTGCTGTTGGTTTTATTCAAGGAAATAATCGTAGATCGAGAATTAGAGAATTTAAAGTTAAATGTCAAGAAAATGGACTTACACCGATTTTGATGTCTGAGGAAATTGGTACTAGATGAAATTCTACGTATGAATTTTTAAAAACTTGTTATAAATATAGAATTCCTATTACACTAGCTTTTAACCAACATTGCGGTTCATTTGCTGATTCTGCTGATTGCATGCTACATAATTCTGATTGGGTTGTAATTAATGATCTTGTTAAGTTTTTAGAAAAAATTTATGTAGCTACGGTTGAATTTTTCGGTGCTTATTATCCCACTGTTTGTAATATTTTGGCATATATAGCCGATATTTCTAGTTTGCTCAAAGAATATAAAAATAAAGAAGGTTATAAAGAAGCTGTTGGCGCCATGTTTACGAAATTTAAAAAATATTTTTTCCCGATTCCCCCTATTTACTTGGTTGGTGCTATGCTAAATCCGTGCATGAAATATAATAATATGTGTTACTTTAGTACTCTTATTTATACTAACTTATAAATAAATACTAACCATGATTCTGAACAAGTATAACCTGATTTGTGGACGGCTACGGCTGATGCAAAGGATTACATAGAAAAATTATATAATCACTATGCAGATTTATTTGATTTAGCCGTACCTAAAAATATCACTCCAATTGTCACTTTTCATCCTCCCGAGGAGCCATCATCTTCTAAAAGGCCGGCACATAGTGTTTTTTCTTATTCGTTTTATGATTTAAATTGTTGGAACAGTGTTGATGAGAGAACTTACACATCAACTTATCGGGAAGAGCTGAAATATTATCTTCGGACGGCACCAGAGGATCGTAGACGACGGACCAACACGTTGGATTGGTGGAGGAGTAATGAAACACAATATCCTGTGCTTTCAAGATTAGCTAGAGATATCTTGAATGTTCCAATGTCAACCGTTGCATCAGAGAGCGCCTTTAGTCAGGGACGACAACAGCTTGAAGACAACCGACACTCATTGGGAAGCAATGCAATGAATGTTCTAGTTTGCCTCAGAGATTGGATTAGAGCGGAGAGAAGAAACCAAGGAATGAAACCGGAGCCGAGCGACGAGCTGAAACTTGAAGAAATTATGACTTCACGGGAGAACTCAACAGAATCAAGTCCAATGCATGGTTTTGCCCCCGTTGACTTCGACTATCCTATGCAAGTTCCCATTAATATTAACATGAATGAGTTAGAAAAAATGATGCATAATTTATCGATTTTTCATTCATGTAAATTATAAAATTTTGGATCATTTTGCAATCAATAAAATTCCCCAAATTCATTCACTCCTTAGTCCTTGCTTTTTATATTTTTTCATTTAACGATTTAAAATTTTAAATTGAATTTCTAGTTTTCTACTTTAAATTAAAAACTTACTTCTAATATATTATTAATTTACTACCAAATATTATTAATTTATTATATTAAGTAGCATATGTTTTGTATATTTGTGCATATATCTTCTATAGAAGTGTATATTTAACGTATACATGTGTATATGTTTTATAAATTAGTATATAAGTATATCTATATATATTGTAATGTATATATAATGTAGTATATTTTATAAGTAGTAGTATATATACATTGAATGGTGCGTATACACGTGTATATATCTTCTATAGAAGTGTATATTTAACGTATACATGTGTATATGTTTTATAAATTGGATATCTTCTATAGAAGTGTATATATGCGTATATATCTTCTATAGACGTATATATTTAACATATACAAGTGAATATGTTTTACAAATTAGTATATAACTATATATATATATACATATTGTAGTATATATATATGTATATTGTAGTGTGTATTTTATTTAAAATAGTACATATATATTGAATGGTGTGCATAGATGTGTATATATCTTCTACAGATGTATATATTTAATGTATACAAGTGTATATGTCTTACAAATTAGTATATAACTATATATATATACATATTGTAGTATATATATATGTATATTGTAGTATATATTTTATTTAAAGTAGTACATATATATTGAATGCTGTGTATATATCTTCTCTAGACGTATATATTTAACGTATACAAGTGTATATGATTTATAAATTAGTATATAACTATATATATATACATATTGTAGTATATATACATGTATATTGTAGTATATATTTTATTTGAAGTAGTACATATATATTTGAATGGTGTGTATATATGTGTATATATCTTCTACAGATGTATATATTTAAGGTATCCAAGTGTATATGTTTTACAAATTAGTATATAACTATATATATATACATATTGTAGTATATATATATGTATATTGTAGTATATATTTTATTTAACGTATGACATATATATTGAATGGTGCGTATATTGTAGTATATATTTTATTTAACGTATGACATATATATTGAATGGTGCGTATATATGTGTATATATTTTATATAGATGTATATATTTAATGTATACAAGTGTATATGTTTAATAAATTAGTATAATATAACTATCTATGTATTGTAATCCATGTATATTGTAGTATATATTTTATTTTAAGTAGTACATATACATTGATTGATGCATATATATGTGTATATATCTTATATAGATGTATATATTTAACGTATACAAGTGTATATGTTTTATAAATTAGTATAATATAACCATCTATACATTATAATACATATATATGTAAATTGTAGTATATATTTTATTTAAAGTAGTACATACATATTGAATGGTGCGTATATATGTGTATATATCTTCCATAGACGTATATATTTAACGTATACAAGTGTATATGTTTTATAAATTAGTATATAACTATAACTATATATACATACATAGCATATACATATATATTGTAGTATATATTTTATTTAAAGTAGTACCTATATATTGATTTAAAATGAATTTCTAGTTTAGATTAAAAACTTACTTTTAATATATTATTAATTAACTATCACACACATATATATATATTGTTGTATATACTTTATTTAAAGTAGTACATATATATTGAATGGTGCGTATAGATGTGTTTATATCTTCTATAGACTTATATCTTTAACGTATACAAGTGTTTATGTTTTATAAATTAGTATATAAGTATGTATATATATATATATATATATATATATATATATATATATATATATATTGTAGTATATACTTTATTTAAAGTAGTACATATTATTGAATGGTGCGTATATATGTGTATACATCTTCTATAGACGTATATCTTTAACGTATACATGTGTATATGTTCTATAAATTAGTATATAAGTATATATATATATATTGTAGTATATACTTTATTTAAAGCAGTACATATATATTGAATGGTGCATATATATGTGTATATATCTTCTAAAGTAGTATACATTTAACGTATACAAGTGTATATGTTTTATAAATTAGTATGTAAGTATATATATATATATATATATATATATATATATATATATATATATATATATATTGTAGTATATACTTTATTTAAAGTTGTACATATATATTGAATGGTGCGTATATATGTGTATATATCTTTTATAGACGTATATCTTTAACGTATACAAGTGTATATGTTTTATAAATTAGTATGTAACTATATATATATACATATTGTTGTATGTATATATATATATATTGTAGTATATATTTTATTTAAACTAGTACATATATATTGAATGGTGCATATATATGTGTATATATCTTCTAAAGTAGTATATATTTAACGTATACATGTGTATATGTTTTATAAATTAGTATATAAATATATATATATATATATATATATATATATATTGTAGTGTATATATATATATTATACTATTATAGCAAATGTTTTATTTAAAGTAGTACGTATAGTCATATATAATTATATATTGAATGGTACGTATATATGTGTAATTGTTTATATATTTTTTTAAAAATATATATTGTATATTGGAGTGTATATAGTGTATATTGGATTTTTTATTTATTTTTTAAACGGGTTTGACCGGTTTTTAATCGGGTTTGACCGGGTTTTGGTGGGTTTGATCGGGTTGGGTTAAGTGGGTCGGGTTAGGGTGGATTTTAATTTTTTACTATTTGGCCCGGCCCGGCCCGTCTAGCGTCAAAACCGGCCCTCAACCCGGTTAAAATGGAAGGGCTGGTTCCGAGTTGGCCCGGCCCGACCCGTTTGACACCCATACTTCAACCTCTTCAAGTAATAATTTGTGTAGCAACGTACCACATCAATCATATAGTATAGCCTTATTCATAACGCTTTCTTCTCGATTACGTTGCGAGGGTCTCCCTCACTAATAATTAGCAAGGCTCAAATTGACAAGACACCTTATTACGATGGTTATCCTCACTAAATCTTAATTAGTGAGGAACGTCCCTCACTAAATCGCATAACTAAAACAAGACTTTTTAGCAGTGGGACTGGGAGATGAGGAAGTCGGATATTGTTTCATGTGACATATGAGGGCAGGCAATCACATAGATGGACAGCAAGTTTCGGAAGAACGGGTGTACATGTTATTTTAGGCAAGTTTTTATATACTCTATTAGAAATAGACGATAAAAGTGAAAAGCTTAACTATAAGATTAACACAAGTTCACCTGGTATTCACATTTGATAATAACTTATACTAAGGAGCCAAAACGGATAATATGCGACATGAATTTGGATCGGTAACAAAAAAATGAAACCAAACAAAGTTATTTATGTTTCTTTTCCCTTTCTTTTAAGATTATTATCAACTCGACTCATACTATATAAAATTACGATATGCTGATGTGATGAAATGGAATAGTCAATATTGCATTAAAAAATATGTTACCAATATTATTCTTTCCTTCTTCCAATCGACAAATAAACTACCACCGGCAGCAAGTTATTAATTTATTCAAAACATAGTAGTGTTTGCTTTATGTAGAGACACCACCCTTTTACTTTACTAGGCTACTAATCTAGTACCATATATAAAGGGCATCAGTATCACCACTTCTATTAAACATATACATTCACATTAAATACACACATAGCTTCTACACACAATGGGGATTATTAGAAAAACAGTTGTTCTTTGTTTCATTCTTCGGCAGCTGCCTCTCCTCCTGCTGTTATCATGTCACCAAAACTTGGCTTATGCTGCTGGTGGCAAGTGGGAGCTACTCATGTCCAGCATTGGCATTTCAGCCATGCACATGCAACTCCTCAACGATGACAGAGTCGTCATGTACGATCGTACTGACTTTGGTGCATCCAACATCTCCTTGCCTAATAATGGCAAATGTCGCAACAACAACAATGACCTCGCCTTGAAAGTCGATTGCACTGCCCACTCTGTTGAATACGACGTGTCCACCAACTCTGTACGTCCCCTCATGATCCAAACCAACGTGTGGTGCTCCTCTGGCTCTGCCACGTCAGACGGCTCGTTGGTTCAGACTGGTGGATTCAACGATGGGAAACTTGCAATAAGAGTTTTCAAGCCTTGCATCAATGGAAAAGGGAGCACTTGTGACTGGCAGGAAATGGGAAATGGCTTGATTCAAAGTCGATGGTATGCCACTAATCATATGTTGCCTGATGGCAGGCAAATTATTATTGGTGGTCGTGATGCTTTTAACTACGAGTTTCATCCCAAGTCTGCTTCGACTAATAATGTATTTAGTCTGCCATTTCTTCAGCAGACTAATGTTCCTAGAGAGGAAAACAATCTATACCCGTTTGTTTTTCTTAATGTAGATGGAAATCTATTCATTTTCGCCAATGATCGAGCTATCTTGCTCGATTACACGACGAATACAGTGGTGAAAACGTACCCACAGATACCTGGTGGTGACCCGAGAAATTATCCAAGTACAGGTTCTGCAGTTCTTCTTCCTTTAAATAACTTGGAGGCACAAACGATTCAAGCTGAGGTTTTGGTGTGTGGTGGAGCACCAAAAGGCTCATACCTCAAAGCAACAGGAGGTGACTTTGTGGATGCATTGAACACGTGTGGGCGGATTTCAATTACTGACCCGAATCCACAATGGACCATGGAGACCATGCCACTGGCTCGAACAATGGGTGATATGGTAATTCTACCAAATGGTAACGTTTTGATCATCAATGGTGCGACATCAGGCGCCGCTGGATGGGGAATTGCTAGGAATCCAGTTCTGAGTCCAGTGATTTATCGACCTGATAATTATTTACCTGATACTAGATTTGAGGTACAAAACCCTAGCGCCATACCTAGAATGTACCACTCAACAGCAGTTTTACTTCGAGATGGTCGTGTTCTTGTTGGTGGTAGTAATCCAAATGAGCTTTACAACTTCACCGGGGTTCTTTTTCCTACAGAATTAAGCCTGGAGGCATTCTCGCCATCCTACTTGGATTCAGAATCTGCTAATTTGCGACCGCAAATCATTTCTCCTGTTTCCCGTCATAAATTCAAGTACGGGCAACGAGTTAACATTCGATTTTCTATTTCCAGGTTACTAAACAAAAATTCGATCAAAGTGACTATGGTTGCCCCTGGTTTTAACACACATTCAAATACTATGAATCAAAGGTTGCTAGTACTTTCAAATGGAGTTGTAAAACAGGTTGGAAAATCTGTGCATCAAGTGAGTTGTTTATTTCCAAAATCAGGTAAGTTAGCACCACCTGGTTACTATCTTCTATTTGTGGTTCATCAGGACATACCAAGTGAGGGAATTTGGGTGAGGATCTTTTAGTTACATTTGATTCAGGATTTTGTTTTTGTTCTTAATTACTATAATGTAAAGATCTATTTTAATTTGATCTCTACAAGTGATTTGACAGTATGATAAGATCAGATGAAAGCATTTGTTTCTTGGTTTTGGAAAAGTTGTTGTATGCAAACAAAGGGATTTATATATATTCTTTTGTATTGAAGACATATATAACAATCTATTGCGATGATATAAAAAACTTGGAAGTGCGTTTTGTTTATTTTGGATATATAACATAAGGTAGATCAATTATCAAACAATGACCATTTGATTAAGTAAAGATGTGTACATTTATTTGTTTGTTTCTATCAAAATTCACCTTTCAACATTTTGGTTAGTTTTCAATTAGGTCTTTATTTTTTACGTAACCTTCCCTTTAGATAAAAAAAAAAGGTGTAACCCTCCTTACAGAGGGCGGACTAATGAGGGTGGGTTAAGCAGGACTGTCAGGTTTTTAGGCTAATACATGCTTTTGAGATTATGTGCTATTATACCTTAGCTTAGGCAAATTCCACAACTAAATTATGAGAGATGAAAATGTATTAATCAGGCATATCTCGAGTTCACCTAATGTTCGTATTTTGGCATAGATGTGGCATATATAGTCTGAATGATAAATTCGTATGAGCCTAAGCCCAGAGCGACAATACACATGCCATGAGTTGGATCATACAAAAGACACACCAAAAAGGATATTTAGCGACAATTAGTTAACGGCAATAGCTTAATTGCCGTAAAATTGTGTTTTATAAAGGCAATTATTAGTGACAATTATATTTTAGCACTCTTTTTATATAGATACCCCTTAAGCTTATAACGACAATGGATCCAACACAATTAACTAGTGCCGATAAAATTTTTAGCACGATCTTTATTAAAGTGCGCATTTATTGCCGCTTTCCAACAAATATACTGCTTTTGTGTGTCGTTGCATATGCAGAAAAGCCAACAAATGGCTCTTTTCATCTTTCGGACATCGGTACGATTCGATGACATGACATACTGGAAAGAAGAAAAAGGACAGAGACATTTGCCAAAGTTATTTCAGTGTAAGGCATATATCGCTTTATTTAAAATTTTGGTCCTTTGGATATAGGTAAATTCTTATTTTGATCATTGTGATATATATATATATATATATATATGACTCGAATATATTTAATCTTCAATTAATTAATATCTGTATTGTAGTCCTTATATGTAAGAAATATATGTTATGCTTTGACTATATTTAAACTTAGTATCGTCCTACAATATAAAGCACCAACAAGTTTAACATAACACGTGGATTTAAATCGTGAAACATTTAGTACTTCTAGTTAATTTGTGAAATTCCCAAGTAAAGATATATATTTTCAATTAATTAAAGGTTTAATAATATAAGTTTAATCGTTGATGATACGAACATATTCTCTCTCTGGTTCAAAAGGAGTATAAAATTCTTAATAGATAATTTGATATATTAGATGAATGACGAATCATTACAGAATTACAAAAGCACTTGTGAGTTGAGATTATCCCACCCATGTACGAGAATTCTACTATAATAATAATACTTTGATCGGTGTAATTTTACATGTAGATAAAAAGATGCTAGAATGCACACGACTTTACTTTTACCTTTACCTTTGTACGAGGACTTTCGGACAAAAAAGATTCCTATAGCTAATTATTTTATCAACCTCTAGTATTGTCAATTGCGAGACAAACATAGCAGGAATTTCTAAACAAAACTATTAAGAAAATTTTATAATATCTGAATTAATTCATTACTTTTTGTTCTCTGTTCATAAATATCCCACATAAGAAAACAATGAAAAAGGACTCCAAAAATCGATACGAAACAAAACGTGCATGCATGCAAGAGCTCATGATTATTGCATTTCAAGGGACAAAATAATTGTGCACTCAATTAATTAATTAGTAAAGATCGATTAATCAAGTAACTTGGTATATAACTTAACTAATTAATGCATGTATATGTCCTGGTAATGAAACTATACAATGTCTAAAGCTTATAATTGGATTATCTTGAAATGAATATTGATATTAGTTTAGTTATTTATGTTTATTATTAAAATATGTAAAGAAGTCAACTTGACATCGGTTAATAAGGCAAAACTAGAAAAAATTAAAGTTTTAAATTTGATATATAAATGTGATAAATTAAAGGTGTGGGTCGATGGTGTAGAATGTTTTTGCTGAATAAGGTTTAATTAAGTTATATATGTTATATTTATCATATATACTGAAAAAACACATTGTATATGTCTAATAAGCTAATAAGGGTAAAGGTGACAAAAGAGATTTAAAATGAGGTGTAGGTGACACAAGTCTTAATAATTGAGTAGATGTGACAATTACTTAGTTATGGATTAAGAAAGTTTGGAAAATTTCAAAATAGCCCACAAGTTTTTAAATTTACACTTTGATTCAAATGTTAGTTAATGTAACGGGAAACGAAGAAAAAAAAAGCACGTTTTTCTCTCTCCTCATCCGTTGTTATTTTCTCTCTCTTCGCGATATTTGTTGTTCATTGTTGTTGCTGCTTTATTCATCATCTTCTGATTCATTATCATCATCTTATACTTCATTATCATCTTCATATTTTTCTTGTTGACCATTGTTGTTGTTGTTACCCCAACTGCTGCTCTTTGACCAAATTCTTATGTCAAATTTTATTTCGTAAATCACTTTCAACTTTGGCATGTACTTGAGAGGAGACTTTGGTAAGTCAAATTATGTTTTTTAGTTGAATTTGTCATCTGGGTAACTGCTAGCTAGTGTGCTGTTTTTTCAACAATGGCTAGCACGCGAACATGAATGCAACATAAGAGCAATCTGTTTAAACAGATCCATTATCTGCGGGACCAGATAAATGTTCTGTTGTAACAGTAGACTCATGTTGGATTCATGTTTATGGTTCTAGGTGCCCGTAATATGAATCGAATAGATGGGTATTCTGTTGCACCAGATTAGTAATCTGTTTCAACAGATAAATAATCTGTTTCACCAGATTACTAATTTGTTTCGAACAACAAAATACAGCTCCTGTCACAAACCCAACAGATAACTCAACCCATATGTTGATCTCTTGCTATTGATACTGGAATCAAATTATTCCTTAATTGTAGACATGCCATTCGTTGAGAAAAAAAAACAGACAACACGAAAATTAAGTAAGAAATAAAAAGTCAAATGCATTAAACATAAATTTTTATAAAACAAACGAAAAAAAATACATAGATAAAAGAAGAAAAAAAAAAGCTTAATTATTATTATCATCATTATTATTTGTATGACGGTAGAGGTAGTTCAAGTAGTAGATATACCCGTGTGTCTTCGCCTCCGGTACCGCTTGGTACACCTTTTGAGGAAGAAATAGGTGTAGGTGCTCACGATATGGATTATGTAGAAGCTCAGGAAAATTACGGTATAGAAGTAGAAAATGAAGTAGATGCGATTAATTTAGACGAAGATAATGAAAATATTGCTGAAACACCCGTAGTAGGAGATGCTAACGTTAGATCTGAATCAGTTAATCTCTCTTCCCGTCCTCCCAGTGCCCCAAAACCTCGTAAAAGAACTAGTATTGCATGAAAATTTTTTGAACGTATATCAGATATTGAGGTGCAGTGCAATATTTGTCAACAAATATATAAGCATAGAAGTGAAGGCAAGCAAGAGGGTACGGGTACGTTAATGAGACATATAGCTGAAGATCACAAAAGAGAGTTAAATATTGCAAAAGGTGGTGGGGATGTTGGTGGGTCAACGCAAACTAGAATGGACCCAACAACCGGTCAAGTAGCGAAAAAGTATAATAAATTGAGGGACAGAGAAGAAATAGCTAAAATGGTAGCTGTGGGTTGTTTGCCTTTTAGTTTTCCTTCTTCTGATGCCTTTATTCGTTATATACAAGCAATTTATAATCCTATATTTAATGGTATTCCTAGAACTACTTGTCGGTCTGATATTCTTAGACTCCATTCACAATATTATTTTTATTTATCAACATTGTTAAAAAATATTCAATGTAGATTGTCCCTAACTTCTGATCTTGGTCGTGCTGTAAATAAAAATGATTATTTAACCGTTACTTGTCATTGGATGGATAGTAATTTCGTGATGCAAAAACGTATTCTTGCTTTTTAATATGATGAAGATCGTAAACATACTGGACAATTTATTGCTGATTCTATTATTAAAATTGCCGGATATTATGGTATAGAAAATAAAATTTTATGTATTGTTTTTGATAATGCTTCTAACAACAAGACTGCTATAATAAAAATAAAATCTACGCTATCTCCGCCCCTGCCTGAAATTTTTCATATTAAGTGTGCATGTCATATATATAATTTAATTGTAAAAGATGGTCTTGAGTTTTTTGAGCTTTATATTGAAAAAATTCGCCTTGCTGTTGGTTTTATTCAAGGAAATAATCGTAGATCGAGAATTAGAGAATTTAAAGTTAAATGTCAAGAAAATGGACTTACACCGATTTTGATGCCTGAGGAAATTGATACTAGATGGAATTCTACGTATGAATTTTTAAAAAATTGTTATAAATATAGAATTCCTATTAAACTAGCTTTTAACCAACATTGCGGTTCATTTGCTGATTCTGCTGATTGCATGCTACATAATTCTGATTGGGTTGTAATTAATGATCTTGTTAAGTTTTTAGAAAAATTTTATGTAGCTGCGGTTGAATTTTCCGGTGCTTACTATCCTACTGTTTGTAATATTTTGGCATAAATAGCCGATATTTCTGGTTTGCTCCAACAATATAAAAATAAAGAAGGTTATAAAGAAGCTGTTGGCGCCATGTTTACGAAATTTAAAAAATATTTTTTCCCGATTCCCCCTATTTACTTGGTTGGTGCTATGCTAAATCCGTGCATGAAATATAATCATATGTGTCACTTTAGTACTCTTATTTATACTAACTTAGAAATAAATACTAACCATGATTCTGAACAAGTACAACCTGATTTGTGGACGGCTACGGCTGATGCAAAGGATTACA
Source organism: Capsicum pubescens (assembly GCA_030864215.1). Taxonomy (NCBI): domain Eukaryota; kingdom Viridiplantae; phylum Streptophyta; class Magnoliopsida; order Solanales; family Solanaceae; genus Capsicum; species Capsicum pubescens. Next base: position 5,449,239 of record CM061541.1, on the reverse strand, counting down.
TAGAAAAAATATATAATCACTATGTTGATTTATTTGATTCAGCCGTACCTACAAATATCACTTCAACTGTCGCTCCTCATCCTCCCGAGGAGTCATCATCTTCTAAAAGGCCGGCACATAGTGGTTTTTCTGATTCGTTTTATGAATTAAATTGTTGGAACAGTGTTGATGAGAGAACTTACACATCAACTTATTGGGAAGAGCTGAAATATTATCTTCGGACGGCACCAGAGGATCGCAGACGACGGATCAACACGTTGGATTGGTGGAGGAATAATGAATCACAATATCCTGTGCTTTCAAGATTAGCTAGAGATATCTTGAATGTTCCAATGTCAACTGTTGCATCAGAGAGCGCCTTCAGTCAGGGACGACAGCAGCTTGGGGACAACCGACACTCATTGGGAAGCAATGCAATGAATGTTCTAGTTTGCCTCAGAGATTGGATTAGAGCGGAAAGAAGAAACCAAGGAATGGAACCGGAGTCGAGCGACGAGCTGAAACTTGAAGAAATTATGACTTCACGGGAGAACTCAGCAGAATCAAGTCCAATGCATGGTTTTGCCCCCGTTGACTTCGACTATCCTATGCATGTTCCCGTTAATATTAACATGAATGAGTTGGAAAAAATGATGCATAATTTATAGATTTTTCATTCATGTAAATTATAAATTTAGGATCATTTTGCAATCAATAAAATTTCCCAAATTCATTCAGTCCTTAGTCGTTGTTTTTTTATTTTTTTTTATTTAACGATTTAAAATTTTAAATTGAATTTCTAGTTTTCTACTTTAAATTAAAAACTTACTTCTAATATATTATTAATTTACTACCAAATATTATTAACTTATTATATTAAGTAGCATATGTTTTGTATATTTGTGCATATATCTTCTATAGAAGTGTATATTTAACGTATACATGTGTATATGTTTTATAAATTAGTATATAAATATATCTATACATATTGTAATGTATATATAATGTAGTATATTTTATAAGTAGTAGTATATATACATTGAATGGTGCGTATACACGTGTATATATCGTCTATAGAAGTGTATATTTAATGTATACATGTGTATATGTTTTATAAATTAGTATATAACTATACAAATATATATTGTAATGTATATACATTATAGTATATTTCATTTAAAGTATTACATATACATAGAATAGAGTGAATGGATCTTCGATAGACGTGTATATTTAACGTATACATGTGTATATATTTTATAAATTAGCATATAACTATACAAATATATATTGTAATGTATACATATTGTATATATCTCATTTAAAGTATTACATATACATAGAATAGAGTGTATATATATGAATAGATCTTCTATAGACGTGTATATTTAACGTATACATTAATTTATGTTTTATAAATTAGTATATATATTGTAGTATATACTTTTTTTAAAGTAGTACATATATATTGAATGGTGTGTATATATGTGTATATATCTTCTATAGACGTATATCTTTAATGTATACAAGTGTATATATTTTATAAATTAGTATGTAACTATATATATATACATATTGTTGTATATATATATATGTATATCACTATATTGTAGTATATATTTTATTTAAAGTAGTACATATATATTGAATGGTGCATATATATGTGTATATATCTTCTAAAGTAGTATATATTTAACGTATACATGTGTATATGTTTTATAAATTAGTATATATATATATTGTAGTGTACATATATATATATATTATACTATTATAGCATATGTTTTATTTAAAGTAGTACGTATAGTCATATATAATTATATATTGAATGGTACGTATATATGTGTAATTGTTTATACTTTATATTTTTTTTTAAAAATATATATTGTATATTGGAGTGTATATAGTGTATATTGGAGTGTATATAGTGTATATTGGATTTTATTTTATTTTTAAACGGGTTTGACCGGTTTTTAACCAGGTTTAACCGGGTTTTGGTGGGTTTGACCGGATTGGATTAAGTGGGCCGGGTTCGGGTGGGTTTTATTTTTTTTACTGTTTGGCCCGGCCCGATTAACGCCAAACCCGGCCCGTAACCTACCCGGAACCCGGGTAAAATGGGAGGGCCGGTTCCGGGTTGGCCCGGCCCGTTTGACACTCTTAGTTAAAGGTGACAAAAGAGATTTAAAATGAGGTGTAGGTGACACAAGTCTTAATAATTGAGTAGAGGTGACAATTACTTAATTATGGATTAAGAAAGTTTGGAAAATTTCAAAATAATCCACAGGTTTTTAAATTTACACTTTGATCCAAATGTTAGTTAATATAACGGGAAACGAAGAAAAAAAAGCACGTTTTTCTCTCTCCTCATCCGTTGTTATTTTCTCTCTCTTCGCGATATTTGTTGTTCATTGTTGTTGCTGCTTTATTCATCATCTTCTGATTCATTATCATCATCTTATACTTCATTATCATCTTCATATTTTTCTTGTTGACCATTGTTGTTGTTGTTACCCTAACTGCTGCTCTTTGACCAAATTCTTATGTTAAATTTTGTTTCGTAAATCACTTTCAACTTTGGCATGTACTTGAGAGGAGACTTTAGTAAGTCAAATTATGTTTTTTAGTTGAATTTGTCATCTGGGTAACTGCTAGCTAGTGTGCTATTTTTTCAACAATGGCTAGCACGCGAACATGAATGCAACATAAGAGCAATCTGTTTAAACAGATCCATTATCTGCGGCACCAGATAAATGTTTTATTGTAACAATAGACTCATGTTGGATTCATGTTTATGGTTCTAGGTGCCCGTAATATGAATCGAATAGATGGGTATTCTGTTGCACCAGATTAGTAATCTGTTTCAACAGATAAATAATCTGTTTCACCAGATTACTAATTTGTTTCGAACAACAAAATACAGCTCCTGTCACAAACCCAACAGATAACTCAACTCATACGTTGATCTCTTGCTATTGATACTGGAATCAAATTATTCCTTAATTGTAGACATGTCATTCGTTGAGAAAAAAAAATAGACAGCACGAAAATTAAGTAAGAAATAAAAAGTCAAATGCATCAAACATAAATTTTTACAAAACAAACGAAAAAAAATACATAGATAAAAGAAGAAAAAAAAAAGCTTAATTATTATTATCATCATTATTATTTGTATGGCCAGCCGACCAATCTTCAACCGTCGGCAGCAGCAGCGCCCCCTCAGTCTGCGGATCTCTCGCAGCATCCAACACAATTAACTAGTGCCGATACAAAACAAAGTGCGCATTTATCGCGGCTTTCCAACAAATATACTGCTTTTGTGTGTTGCATATGCAGAAAAGCCAACAAATGGCCATTTTCATCCTTCGGTACGATTCGGTGACATACTGGAAAGAAGAAAAAGATAGGACATTTGCCAAAGTTATTTCATTTTAAAGCATATAAGTATCTCTTTATTTAAAATGTTGGTCCTTTAGATAAAGGTAAATTCTTACTTTTGATCATTTCGATTTATTTATATGTTAAAATTTGTATTATAGTCCCTATATGTAAGAAGAATGTTATGCTTTGACTATATTTAAACTTGTAGCGTCCTCCCCTCCGATATAAATCACCAACAAGTTTATTTAACATAACACATGGATTTAAATCGCGAAACATTTAATAATTCTGGTTAATTTGTAAAATTCACAAGTAAAGAGATAAAAATACACATTTCAATGAATTAAAGGTTTAATAAAATAAGTTCAGTCGTAGATGATGCAAAGATATTCTCTAGAGTATAATATTCTTAGTTGATCATAATATATATATATGAATCATTACAGAATTACAAAAGCACATGTAAGTTGAGATTATCCCACCCATACACGAGGACTTTCTACCATAATAATAATACGATCGGTGTAATTTCATACCTCTACCTTTACCTTTATACGAGGACTTTCAGACAAAAAAAATCCTAGCTAATTACTATTTACCAACCTAACAGAGCAGGAATTTCTTTAAAAAAAAAAAAAACCTATAAGAAAATATTATAATATCTGAAATAATTCATTACCTTTTGTTCTCTGTTCATGCATGTCAAATATCCACATAAGAAAACAAAGAAAAAGGACTCCAAAAATTGACATGAAACAAAACGTACATGCATGCAAGAGCTCATGATTATTGCATTTCAAGGGACAAAATAATTGTGCACTTAATTAATTAATTAGTGAAAATTTCATCAGGTTATTTGGTATATAACTCAACTAATTGATGCATGTATACGTAGGGTAATGAAACTATACAATGTTTAAAGCTTATAATTGGATTATCTTGAAATGAATATTGATATGGAAAAAACGTCAAATCTTTTTATCTATTAGTTTAATTAGTTATGTTTATTATTAAAATATGTCGAGAAGTCAAATTTGAAATTTCCTTTTCAAATAGAAACCCTATTGTTTGACTTTGCAAAGGTTTTGTCCTTTTTAAAAAAAAAAAAAAAAAAAAAAAAAACATGATTAAGACTAGTATATATTAAACCAGTATAGGAGGTACCCGAAGACATTATTACAAACACTACTGTTAGAAGTACTAGGTGCAGGACCAACTGCATTACAAAACATAGGATGACAGAAACCTGGGGAAGTGGGATGGGGCCTACTAACACTAAATTTTTTCCTATCTATGTCCAGGAGTGTACGTAAGTACGAAGGGGAAGCTTCAAACCAAAACGTGATGTCACTTTCCGTAATTGATGCGCCAAGACTTTGCAAAGGTTAATAAGGCAAAACTAAAAAGAAGTTTTAAGTTTGATATATAAATGCCAAAACCTTGCATTTCCCCCCCTGACATTAACCTTCAAATTCTTATATTGACAATTTTATCAACTTAATTGCTTAAAATAAAACAATAATTGGAAAGTTTTGTTCCATCCCTAAACAATGATTGGGAGCTAATTAATTAGACTTCAAATAGCTCCTTAATTAATAGTTCTCATTAATTATGTATTATCTCTTTCTCTCTGGTTGTCAAAATATAGAAAATACGATGTGTATCATAAGATGGGAACAAACTAAAAAACAATTAGCGGAAACTAAGGTAAAATGAATTGCTTATTTTTAAGGTTCAGACAATTCAAGAATGTTGAATGGTTAGTTGAATTTCCAGTAAATTAAAATGGTATGAACATACATTGTTTTTTAAATAATTGAGAAAATATTCTCTATTACGTGCAACTTTATTCAGATCGTACTAAAATAAACAGATTGCAAAGAAAGAGCATATTTTCTTTCTGAACTTAAAGGTATTATGCATCCCATGAGAATCAAATCCATATATATTAAGAAATTAAAAAATAAAATAAAAAGTGCATAATTGATATTGAAAGAACGAGAAAAATTATGGGCTCATAATGAACAATGGAGATCATTGGACTTGATAAACTTTTATTTTTCCCTACAACAACAACTATAATAAGTAACTAAATAAGTGAATATTTCTAAAGGCGAATTTAGAATTTGTAGAATATATGTGCACTATTAAGAGGGGAAGGAAACAATGCATAAAGTGAGAATTGAGGTGAATAACTCAAACCAATGCACCACTTAAACTTTTTTGTAGTAGGAGTGTCCGCAGATAATATTACACCAATTTTAAAAAATATATACATAAAATATCTAATTTTACTGAGAGACCACTGGTTCAAGAGACTTTTTTTCTTCCACATAACAAAGAAGATCCAATTAATAGAGATGCAAAATGTGATTTATATTCATACATAATTTTGCACTTCTCGATGACTGACTGATAATATTGTAATATAAATATTATGCATCCTAATAAAATATTGGGTTAAAGCGGAGTTAATTTATACATACATAATCAAGTAAGCATAAGTTACGTAGCTAGAAATATCCAAAATTTATCTTTCAAAAGTAATTCCAAGCATGTCTGCCAAATATGATCCATAAACAAAATAACTGCTAATGATGTTAGAACAACAACATATGGTGTTGACTAATATATTCTTCTAAGAGTCAATTTTGCATTAAGAAGTGTTTTACCAATATTATTCTTAACAACCACTGCTAGCAATTATTTATAATTTAAACCATTACTTGCCTAATTATATGTTTAGAATAATGCTTGGTATATATCATTACCCTCGAGAGACACCCAACTAATAACAATATATAAAGGACATCCCCATAGCCTCTTCTCACAACAATACAAATACCACACATCATAATACATTCTCCTTGAAGCTCTCTCTTCTTCCCCTTTGCAGTTTTTTGTATTTACTTTGTCCTATAACCAAACAAAAGAAAAGAAAATCAAAGCTAATGGCCACTAAAACAACAAATCTTGTTTTCAACATTCTTTGGCAGCTGCCTTTCATGTTTATGCTACTATTATCATGTCATCATGACATGAACTTGGCTTATGCTGCAGGTGGTGGCAAGTGGGATCTACTTATGTCCAACATTGGCATTTCAGCCATGCACATGCAACTCCTCAACAACGATAGAGTCGTCATGTATGATCGTACTGACTTTGGTGCATCCAACATCTCCTTGCCTAATGGCAAATGTCGTAACAACCCTAATGACCTTGCCTTGAAAGTCGATTGCACTGCCCACTCTGTTGAATACGACGTGTCCACTAACTCGATACGACCCCTCATGGTCCAGACCGATGTGTGGTGCTCCTCTGGCTCTGCTACATCTGATGGTACTTTGGTCCAAACTGGTGGGTTCAACGATGGTAAAGTTATGGTGAGGAATTTCAAACCGTGTGCCACTTGTGACTGGCAGGAAATAGGTAATGGCCTAATTCAAAGTCGATGGTATTCAGCCAATCATCTTCTTCCTGATGGAAGGCAAATCATCGCAGGTGGACGTGATGCTTTTAACTACGAGTTCTATCCAAAGGCTGCCTCAACCAACAACGTATTTAGTCTGCCCTTTCTTCAGCAGACTAATGTTCCTAGGGAGGAAAACAATCTATACCCCTTTGTTTTTCTCAATGTGGATGGGAATTTATTCATTTTCGCCAATGATCGAGCTATCTTGCTCGACTACACGACAAACACGGTAGTGAAAACGTACCCGCAAATACCTGGTGGTGATCCAAGAAATTATCCAAGTACGGGCTCTGCAGTTCTTCTTCCCTTAAAGAACTTGCGGTCAGAAAAAGTTGAAGCTGAGGTTTTGGTGTGTGGTGGAGCCCCAAAAGGCTCATACCCAAGAGCAGCAAAAGGTGACTTTGTGGGTGCGTTAAACACGTGCGGGCGAATTACAATTACCGACCCGAATCCACAATGGACCATGGAGACCATGCCACTACCTCGAACAATGGGTGACATGGTAATTTTACCCGACGGTAGCGTCTTGATCATCAATGGAGCCGCGTCGGGCACTGCTGGATGGCAAATTGCTAGGAAACCGGTATTGAGTCCAGTGATTTACCGACCCGATAACCCATCTGGTTCTAGATTCGAGGTACAAAACCCGAATGCAATCCCCAGAATGTACCATTCAACAGCAGTTTTGCTACGAGATGGAAGGGTACTTGTTGGTGGTAGCAATCCAAATGAGCTCTACAATTTCACTGGAGTTCTTTTCCCAACAGATTTAAGTTTGGAGGCATTCTCACCATCCTACTTGGATTCGCAATCTGCTAATTTGCGACCACGAATCATTTCTCCCCCTTCACATAATAAAATCAAGTACGGGCAACGTGTTGACATCCAATTTACTTCCTCTGGATTACTAAATCGAGATTTGATTAAAGTGACAATGATTGCACCTGGTTTTAACACACATTCAAATACAATGAATCAAAGAATGTTGGTACTTCCAAGAGGAATTGTAAGACAAGTTGGAAAATCTGTGTATGAAGTGAGTTGTGTATTTCCAAAATCAGGTAAGTTAGCACCACCTGGTTACTATCTTCTATTTGTGGTTCATCAGGACATACCAAGTGAGGCAATTTGGGTCAGGGTCAATTAATTAACCACATTTGACTCTACAAATTATATTTTTTTTCAGAATTTTCTTTTACTTCCAACCAATTGTGTATGTGAAGACTTGTTTTGTTATTTACAATTTGGAATTTTTATAACATATGGTCAGAGCGAAATATCCTTTTCTTATTTTTGGATGATTTGTGGGCAGACAATTACTGGCTTCTATTGTACTTCCTCCTTTCGATTTTTACTTTTAAAATGTATTTTTTCATCATATTAATATTAAAAAAAAATTGCAACTTAATTATGATCCAATTAATATTATTTTCTTTATGATAATAATGCTATGTATCCTAAGTTCCTAACCGTATGTAGTAGTCATCCTATTCCACTTGGTTAACAATTTAAATAAATGATTAGCAGATGTCTAAACAACGAACTTAAAACAATGATTATCACAAGTTCATAATTGTATTAACGTCTTCTCTGGCTCTCAAGTATTACTTGTCACATCTCCCTTTTCAAAGGTCAAACTAAATATACTTTGATCAACATTTTAAGATATATATTTTTTCATCTGAGAAGGATTGTCAAATTAAAATATTAAATTAATATAATTCAATTTAACTTTTAAAATTAATTAAGTTGACTCTCGTAAAACGAAAAATGACAAGTAAAAGACGAACAAAGGAGTATTATTATTTTTTAAGTTTTTTTTTTTTAAGAATTACATAGAAACAAAGTCAAAAGCACGTTTCAAATATTATATATGTATATCCAACTATATATACTATTTCCTTGCATGCTTAATTGTCCTGTCGTGATGAAAATTAACACCCACGATTCAGACGTGCACCTAGGGGGATCTAGCATACAATGAGGGATCGAATTTTTTTGACGGAAAATTACATTATTGATACATGATTCAAATTTTTTTTAATGTATATAATGTAGTTTTGATTGATGAGACGCGGGGGTAAATGATAAACTAGAGGTGTGGAGATAGATCATTGAGTCTAAGGGGTTCAGGTTGAGTAGGAGCAAGACAGAGTATTTGGAATGCAAGTTTAATGACATGAGGCAGGAGAACGAGGTGGTAGTAAGGTTGGATTCCCAGGAGGTGTGTAAGAGCGATAATTTCAAGTATCTCGGATCCTTGATTCAGGGGAACGGTGAGATTGACGAGGATGTCTCCCACTGTATTGGGGCGGGATGGATGAAGTGGAAGCTCTCCTCGGGGGTGTTATGTCATAAAAAGATGTCGCCCAGGCTTAAAGGCAAATTCTATAGGGTGACAGTTCGTCCGGCCATGTTGTATGGAGCGAAGTGTTGGCCAGTCAAAAACTTATATTCAAAAATTAAAGGTGGCGGAAATGCGGATGTTGTGTTTGATGTGTGGGCTTACTAGGGGTGATAGAGTTCAGAATGAGACCATTCGAGAAAAAGTTGGAGTGGCTTCGGTGGAGGACAAGATGCGGGAAGTTCGATTGAGATGGTTCGGGCATGTGATGAGGAGGGGCACGGATGCCCCGGTTCGTAGGTGTGAAAGGCTTGCGTTGGATGGCTTCAGGCGGGGTAGAGGTAGGCCGAAGAAATACTGGAGAGAGGTAATTAGGCGGGACATGGAACAGTTACAGCTCACTGAGGATATGACCCTAGATAGGAAGATCTGGAGGATGCGACTCAGGATAGAAGGCTAGTGTCAGTTTGGGGTCGTTGGGGTAGGGCTTTACTTGGTGAGTGTATTATTCTTGTTATGCCACCTTGTTGCATGCTTTATTACGAATTTGTTTACTATTATTTGTTTATTATTCATTGTGGGTGGCGTATTTATGTCTTCTCATCCTGTTCCGTGCTTTATTACGGATTTGGTTATTATCTCGTGTCTTGAGCCCGGGGGTCTATCGGAAGCAGCCTTGCTACTTCTTCGGAGATAGTGGTATGGACTGCGTACATCTTACCCTCCCCAGACCCCACTATGTGGTAATACACTGGGTTTGTTATTGTTGTTGTTGTATATATAGTAGCTGTTGAACCCCATTAGCTAGTTTGTGTGTACACTTTTAAACCCCTCAATAGAAATTTTAGTTCCTCCACTACATCCACCCATAAACTAAGGGATGGACTTGGCTAAAGGTAGGATTGGGCCATCATTTTGCACACCTATGGGATGGACTGGGCTATTGAACTCCATCTAGAATTGGGCTGGGCTGGCTAACCAATCTGCTAATAGACAAGAAGTTGTAAGAGAATTGATAAACCTGTATGCTAAGAAGAGTTGCTATGGTCACAACTAGCTAGGGGTGTAAGATAGGGCTGCTTGGGCTGAATTTTGACATGCTAAAATAGCCTGAGTTAGTAAATGAGCAGGTTAAATAATTGAATAATTAAATGGATGATTTATTGAACCGTCAAAAAATTACTTAGATTGAAATGAGTTAAAAAAAAACGAGTCAAAATGGACTAATCAATAACCAGCCCAAACGCGGACGAGTTATGTTTTCATGATTTAATTTTGTCACCAATAACCACACCTCACAAGGATTCGTAAGAAGGTACACTAATGTATTCATCTCTACTTAATACTAGCAAGCATTTGAATTATAAATATAGGCCAAAAACTAATAATAAGGGAATTACAAAAAGTATTAGGGTGTTAAATTTCTAGAATTTAAAATTTATGAGTTAATAATTTTTGAACCTCTTTAGTAATACAGTAAAATCTACTTACAAGAGGGTGATCCAATAATTCACGTATGACCCTATCGTAAACTTATCTTTATCTTATTTATACACAATATAATTTTCCAATAAAATGATTCAATTAACTCTTTAATTCCTTTTCAACATAAAAGATCACCTGGCTGGTAACATCAGTGTAAGGACAATGCGTGCTCCACATTACTTTGATACCAAAGATTTGTTTCACACAACATATATATTATTACAAATATAACAATATCTTTGACCAATATTGTCTCCCTCCCTACTACAACAATAAACAACATATTCAGTAAACTCCCACAAAATAAGGTATAAGGTATGAGAAGGGTAGAGTGTATGCAGAGGTAGAGGCGAAGCCAGGATTTCTGGAGGTTCAAAATTTGAAGGAAAACTCACCAAAGGTGGTTCAACATCTATAATATATACATATAAATCATTTTAATCATGTATTAATAATATTATTTTCCATCGAAGGGGGTTCGTCCGAACCCTCCTTTACTAGGCTAGATCCGCCTCTGTGTAGAACTTACCTTTACCTCATAAGTAGAGAGACTGTCTCCAATGGACCCTCGTCTCAAGACAAAAACAGTCTAGAAAACAAGCAATGATAAAGTACAAGAAATAACGAACAATATCTCTCCCTGATAAACAATACTACTAAACTTAATTCCCTTGTATTCAAATACAATTACATCTTCTCCACCTTGATAGTATATATAAAGGACATATCGACCTAAATTTATAGCTTATAGTACATAGAGGAAATGAAAACTAGAATAACAATTATCCCTTTCTTGATTCAACTACTTCTCCTTCTGCTACTACCATGTCACCGGTACACGGCTTACGCCGCCGGTGGCACGTGGGACCTACTTATGTCCAACATCGGCATTTCAGCCATGCACATGCAACTCCTCAACAACGATAGAGTCATCATGTACGATCGTACTGACTTTGGTGCATCCAACATATCTTTGCCTGATGGCAAATGTCGTAACAACCCTAATGACCTCACCTTGAAAGTCGATTGTACTGCCCACTCTGTTGAATACGACGTGTCCACCAACTCAGTACGACCCCTCATGGTCCAGACAGATGTTTGGTGCTCCTCTGGCTCCGCGACGTCCGATGGTTCGTTGGTTCAGACTGGTGGATTCAACGATGGTGAAATTGTTGTTAGGGTTTTTAAACCATGCAGTGGAAAGACCAGCACATGTGACTGGAAAGAAATTGGAAGTGCACTAATACAAAGTCGATGGTATGCCACCAATCATTTGTTGCCTGATGGAAGACAAATTATCGTAGGTGGTCGTGATGCTTTTAACTATGAGTTTTATCCCAAGACTGCTTCAACCAACAACCTATTTAGTCTGCCATTTCTTCAGCAGACTAATGATCCTAGAGAGGAAAACAATCTTTACCCCTTTGTTTTTCTTAATGTGGATGGGAATCTATTCATTTTCGCGAACAATCGAGCTGTACTACTCGATTACATGACAAATACGATAGTGAAAACGTATCCACAAATACCTGGTGGTGACCCGAGAAATTATCCAAGTACGGGCTCTGCAGTTCTTCTTCCGTTAAACATGCAAGAGGAAACTATTCGGGCTGAGGTTTTGGTTTGTGGTGGAACGAAAAAGGGTTCATACCTTACAGCACAAAGAGGTAAATTTTTGGGTGCATTAAATACTTGCGGGCGGATTACAATAACCGACCCGAATCCAAAATGGATCATGGAGACCATGCCAGTGGCTCGAACAATGGGCGATATGGTAATTCTACCAAACGGGGACGTTTTGATTGTGAATGGTGCGGGTGCGGGCACGGCTGGATGGGAACTCGGTAGGAGCCCCGTCTTGAGTCCGGTTATTTACCGTCCTGATGACTCATTGGGTTCAAGATTCGAGGTTCAAAACCCTGGTACTATTCCAAGAATGTATCACTCAACAACTGTTTTACTTCGAGATGGTCGAGTTTTGGTTGGTGGGAGTAATCCACATGGGTTTTACAACTTTACGGGAGTTCTATTTCCAACAGAGTTAAGTTTGGAGGCTTTTATGCCATCATATTTGGATTCAGGATCCACGAATTCACGTCCGCAGATTATTTCACCCGCTTCCCAACGTAAAGTTAAATACGGTGAACGGATCGATATTCGATTCACTATACGTGGATCGATAAAGAGAGATTTGGTCAAGGTGACAATGGTTGCACCTGGATTTAACACACATTCAAATACTATGAATCAAAGAATGCTTGTCCTTTCAAGTGGAAAAGTAACAGGAGTTGCAACATCAACTTATAAAGTCAATTCGATTTTTCCAAATTCGAAGTATTTAGCACCACCAGGTTACTATATGATATTTTTGGTTCATCAAGATATACCAGGTGAAGGAATTTGGATCAGGATTCAATAACAAGGTTGGAAAAACCTCTAAAATGTGCGACAGTAAAAGTTGTTATCGTGTGAGCAGAATGTCATGGTTCAAGTTGTCAAAGCAATCAGTGCATCGACATGTTCTTTTTATTAAAATAACTATAAAAAGAAATACTATTATTATTAAAAAAACTAAAAAGAAATATTATTATTATTAAAAAAAAAAGCTATTATTATTAGGTGTGATGGAAACTTCTTTTCTTGGGAGCTAGCTAGGTTGTTGTAAGCATGATAATATGATCAATTCAATTCTTTTGTATTGATTATTGAATAAATTTTGCAGTCCTATTACAATAGTGAAAGGCTTGTGTTGATCTATAACTATCCTTTTTCTTTTAAAATATGTCAAAACTCTGACTAATTAATTAAGAAGAGGATTATATTGTGATTGTCACATCACAATCTATGTGGTGGCATGGAATTTTATAAGAGTTTGTTTGTGCGTGCCTGTTGATCATTATTTTTTCTCTCCGTTTTGAGACTCGACTAATTTGTATAAAAACACTTCATACCCGGGGCTCGTATGTGTACTATGTTAATTTATTGAACCATATAAATGTCACATTTATCTATTTATATAAAGAAAATTGTAATTATACAATCTCCCTTGACCAATTCCTGTTCATTTGCTAAATCAAATTTGACCTTTATTAGATCATATTATGGGTAGGTGGCATGTGTCATAAATCAGACCAATTCTTACTCGTTTTCCCCCAAACAAAGATGTGTCAATTTCCTTTTTCTTTTCTGTTTTTTGCTATACTTTTGACAAAATTGTACGTCACTAATTCTATCGAAAATAAATTACTAAGATAAACTCAAACTGAACATTCCATTGAACAATTAAGTAAATTGCGTCATAACAAAGAATGATTCAAAAATGATTATTTTTTTTCTAGGAGGAAAACTATATCATTTTCCAATGTCTTATTTTATAGCATTAGGAAGCACAATTTGCATTCTACAGCTCAAAGTTTATGAAATGGTCATCTAGATCAACTAGTGTTAATGTGCAATATATTCTATTGGCGTATTTGACTTGAAATCGAAAAGGTGTGTTTCAATTTGAAGTTAAATTTGTCCTTAAACTTTAACTTCACTTGGAAAAAAGTGAGTAAAAGTTGAAGATTTGTGAGCAAATACAGCTACTTCAATATTTTATTTCATACGAAGTAGAGAGGTTGTTTCCAATAGACCTCGGGCTCAGGACAGATAACAGCATAACCAAAAAAGAAAAAAGAAAAAAGTATACAACACACTGCTAGCTAATACAGGAAACAAGACAACCACAAGATAATACTATGAACTATCTATTCGAAATCACAGATATCACCAAAACACCATGAACAAGCAACTCCAAACACAGACAAAGCACTTTTCCCTACAATTACGGACGAACTCCAAGTCACTAATCCTCTATCCTAATCTGCATCCTCCACACCTTCCTATCAAGGGTCATGTCCTCCGTAAGAAGGCTCTCATGTTTCTCTTCTTGTTCTGCCTACTAGTAAAGCTAAAACTGAAATGCCAAGTTTGGTTCAAGTCCTTCAGCTAACCATTTACCTTAGATGCATCTGTGGATGTTACTACTGTCACAATTTCCCCTACTGTGATTACTTATATTCATTCTCCTGATCCCAGTTCCAATAGAAAATTGTACAAATGAATGAGAGAGAGATGTTCAAGCACATACTATATAGTACTATCTTTGGCTCAATTTAACCATCTCACTTTTCAATCTGGTAGTCGTAAATATGTTCTGTCGAGTATATTACATCAACGCAGTTCAAAAGCACAAAGATATGGAACATAGAAGAACAACAAAAAAATGAAACACAGCAATAAGTTACACTGGCAAAGCAACACAGAAGAAAATATTAGAGTGTCGACGAATGAACAATCTTAGTTCAATTCCACAACTTAACAATCAGAAAGGCAAGGAACTCGACAAAAAAAAAAACCATTATCATCAACACGGTGGATTTAATCAGATCATATCAAAAGAACGAAATCAGAATCAGCATTCATATTAATAGATGCATCGCATCATCAAAACTATTGTACCAGCATTTACAGAACACAATAAGATCCTTGAAAAAACATCCACTGATAAACATTCCAGGCACAAACAAAAGATGCTAGTTAGGTACCTAAAGGCTAAAACCATACACGGGAAACCAAAACGAGATTGTTCATAAATCAATAATGTGATCAGCTTAAGCTCGTTCTCCACGAATACGCCTTGCAAGTTGGATATCCTTGGGCATTATGGTGACTCTCTTAGCATGGATGGCACACAAGTTGGTGTCCTCAAAGAGACCAACTAAATACGCTTCAGCAGCTTCTTGGAGCGCAAGCACAGCATGACTTTGAAACCTTAGATCTGTCTGTTTTACAAACACAAAGAAAGAAGTGTTACTATCATTCAAACCAACTATTCTTTCAAGCACACAAAAAGATACAACCCTTGTTTCATCTTCTGTTAGGGTGATTCACTTGGCACATATTATCTATAATGACAGAGAATAATAAAGCAGTGTTAAAAGAGAGTTCACACATCATATAAAAGTTAAAAGTGTGAATAATCTAGAGAATTTATATACTTGAAAATTGTATGGAGAAATAATGGTATGCAATGATTTTTAACGCATAGAATGGTGTCAAACAGTTTGAAACATCCAAATAGAAACAATGACATAAATTAGAATAAGGAAACAAATAAATGATACTCTAATCATCACAAGTTTCACATTTACCATAAAGTCCTGCGCAAAGTATGAGGAAAACGATGTCAGACATTTTGAGACGTCCCAAAATACACAGGTCATATAAGTTGGTGTGGAGGGAGCAACTACTTGATATTCTAATAATCACAAGGTGTTACATTTACCTTAAAATCCTGCGCAATTTCACGGACAAGCCTTTGGAATGGTAACTTTCGAATGAGAAGCTCAGTGCTCTTTTGATACTTTCGGATTTCACTATAAGCATACACATTAATAAATCGCTGAATCAGATAAAGACACATGATTGTTAAAGAACAATGTCAAAACAAGGGAGACTGAAAAGTACCGGAGAGCAACAGTTCCAGGTCGGTACCGATGGGGCTTCTTCACTCCTCCTGTGGTAGGGGCTGACTTCCTAGCAGCCTACCAAATTGGAAAAAAGAACCCCGAATCAGTACAATAACAGAAAGTTCCTCCAAAAATTGCAAAATCTTACACTTATATCCACATAAAGCGTAAAACTTCACTAGCTTAAGAAAAGTTTTCATCTAAAGGTCAAGAGCGTGTTTAACCCGTTAACATGGTTTAAATCGTTAGTTAAAGAGATTGTAAATAATGAAATTAAAAACAAATACAATAGATCCTGCAATTTTCTTGGTTTCCCACCCAGGTTCGCAATTGGCCTCGAGGGGGTGAAGGCTATCAAGCAGCTTGTTTGGATGGATGTTACCTATTGTATTGTATTGAGCTGTAAGTTTAAACAAGATGTTTGTTTGATTATTACTTAAATTTCATTATATCGTTCTGTATTGTTATAAACGCATCATTACATAACAACGAAAAATTCTGTCAAACATTGATAAATTCTATTAATTATCTAATAATTCTGTTTTATCCTTTACCCTAGTAGCTCTACTCATTCCCTACTTTCTTGTAGACACAGACTATCAAACATTGTATTCATCAAGATCAAGACAAGACAATACAATACAATACAATACAATACAACACAACATAATATAGCACATTATGAAACAATATGTAACAGCCATCCAAACAGAGTGTTAACAAAGGCAACTCCAAACCGGGTCGAACACAAGACCATAAGATACAGTAGAAGCTTGTGGAAGGAAATATTTAAAAACGCAATCTTTAATTACACATCAAAAAAAAAGGAGAGAGAATAACTTTGCTATGAATCAAAAAAGGAACCAACCTTAGTAGCAAGTTGCTTCCTTGGAGCCTTTCCACCAGTAGATTTACGTGCTGTCTGCTTAGTACGAGCCATTTCTTCACAATCTGTAAAAACCAATTACGCATGCGGAAAATCTATGAAAAAATACACTAATAATAATAATAATAATACAAAGATCATCGACACCGGAACCGAAGACCCAAAAAAAAATGAACGATGAGAATTATTACCTGAGAAAGATTTGCAGAGAGAATTTGAATTTGAAATTTGAAATTTGAAATTTGAAATTTGAAATATAAGATTAGTGTATAGAGAAAGGGGAAGAAGGGTCTATATATACTGGGGGATTTGAAAAGGCCGGCCCGTTCTAATGGGCCTAAACCTTGACATCAATTGTGTGAATACGAGCCCATATCATTTCTTTCCTGGCCCAACAGCCTAAGTTTTAGTAATCATCTAATATATTAAAAGAATAAATTACACAAATCCCAAACTTAAAAGTCTATATTACCCAATATCCCTTACTTTTTAAAAATTTATATTAAATCTCGATTTTAAACTTTACTCTTGATACATAACAACAAAACCCTCCACTTTCTATTTTTACTCCTCCATTAACTCATGCAAAATGTTTTTTTTTCAAAGATTACCTTCCTTAAAATCTCTTCCAAATTATAATCAATTAAATCATCTTTGTTCCCGATTTTGCTCTTCTCCATTAAAGCATGCAGTTGTTTTTTTTCCCCACAATTTCCCCCCTAAAATCTCTCCCAATTTTTTTTTTTAAAATCGATTGATACATATATAAATCTATTTAGTTACAGTCTTGTATGCTTTTAATGTGTGATATTGTAACACCCCGTATTTAAGTACATGTATTGGCGTATTCAAGTACGTGATTGGTCTTATTTATATGGAATTAATTTTTTATTTTATTTATACCGGAATTTGCCCGTCGATGGTTCCATACGAAGGTTATTGAATAAGCTTTCCAACGATATAAAGATTTCCAAAAATAGATAAGTTTCGGATATAATCGAGCACGTCCGAAACTATAAAACGGTGGCCGGGATATGGTGAATAGTAAATGTGCAGGAAAATTTCCTGCACACAAACTACTGAGGCCTGCCAATTTTTTGGGTCGACTTTGAATGATCATAACTCCCTTAATATAATGAACTGGGAGAGCTACCACATATCAAAAGAAAGATCTTTGAGTCTTCTTTCCAATGCAATTGGTTTCATCCAAATCCAACATCTGAGTAAGGAGTTATACTCGTTTTACTTCAGCCTCTCAAAATAGTTTTTTAGGGTCAACTTCAAACGATCATAACTCCTTGTACAGGACGAACTGGGTGGCCTACTTTATATGAAATGAAATCCCTTTGAATTATCTATCCAACGATACCCATTTTACCCAAATCCGATATTGGAGCAAAGAGTTATGGCCGATTTACTTTAGCCTGTCAAAACAGTCCACCATGGACAGATTCAGATTTACTTAAATTTTTAAGGGCAATATGGTCATTTTTCATCACCTCATGGACGAAAATTGGTCATTATATATATATAATTAGTCTCATATCCATCAATTATCATCAAATTGTTGAAAATAAGAAACCTTAGCCTAATTTCAACTCCAATTATCTTGTGATTCAACCGTAGAAAATCCAAATTGATTCCGTAGTTGTGTTCACCGTCTCGAGGGCTTCGAGAAGCACCCCTTATTTGTGCCAACAGGACTTCGAAACCAAAAGGGTCATTTTATGGTAAGGATGTAAATTATGTTGGTGTTATTTATATGGATATGTATATATATATATATATATATATATGCATGTGAGCATAAGAAGTATGTTATTTGATTGTTGTTGAAAGATGATTGGGAAATGATGTTGGATTATTCTTGTGCATGGTTGGATTATGTTGAATTGTGAAGGGATTTGGTATTGATGATGTGGTATTGAAATGATGATTATATATATATATATATACACACATAAACCTATTGTTCAAGTTGGTTTTTGGAATGTTTTGCAAATATTGGTTGTATGGAATTATGGAAGAGAATTGTGGTGTTGGGTTGCTAATACTAGATGTCAAACATTTCATTGTAGATAAGTGATTTGTAAAGGCGGGAAGTTGTGTTGAATTGGTATCCGAATCTACAACGAGGTATGTAAAGCATACTCTAACAATGTTCTTTGGCATGAAAACACCAATGTTCCATCAAATAAGATTCCGAGGTTGTCCAAAAACATGTATTGTTCTACATTACCAACGAAGTTGTTTCCATTCTATAAAGTGTAAAAATGTTTCATTGATTTACCAAAAGGCTCATATTTCATTGTTGTGATATTGATGATTCTGAAACACATTGTTGATGTACCAATGAGTCTTTATAACATCGTTATTGTATAGAAGGTCTATTACTTGATTCCTATTGATGTATCATTGTTCCAAAGGTACTATATTGGCATGAACACTAATGTAATAATCTCAAAAGCTTTTGAACTAAGTTATTGGAAAGATCTCTTATGTGTGTTACTTGATATACGTGTGGGTGGTATCCCAGGGGCATAAGCCTAGCATGGATCGATCCCTATTTATGTGTTTATGGGTGGTATCCCAGGGGCATAAGCCTAGCATGGGTCGATCCCAGTTGATATGTACTGGAGGCAGCCTAATGGTCACAATACGGTACAGTATTGATTATTGTTAGGTGGTTGGAGGTTCGGGAGGAGGAGGTAATGGCGAATGATAATTGTAAAGAATGAAATGAACGAATGTATACCGCTCCACAAATGTGTTTGAATTCAAGAACCCAATTCAGATTAATGATAATATACATGATCCTAAAAGTGTTTATGAAGTGTGGTTCACTTCTATTATGATTTATTCACTTGCGTCTGATTTTCTTGATCCCCCATATCACATATGATTATTTACAGCTTTACATACTCTGTACATATTTCGTACTGACGTCCCTTACGGGGGACCTGCATTTCATGCTGCAGGCACAGGTGCTTCAGCTCACTCACAACATAGATAGGAGCCAGGTCATACAGCTATTGTTGGTGAGCTCCAGTTTGCTTCGGAGCTTTCCGAGTCGGTTCCTTATGTTTTGTCATTGTACAGGAGTCGTGTGTGGGCGGGGGTTTGTCCCGACCCTAGTTATGTCATGTATATCCTAGAGGCTTTGTAGACATAAGGAAGGGTAAAGTCATGGAAGTTTATATAGTCATGTAATATTTGTATATGTGGTGGCCCCGACGGCCAAGTGTTATATATATATATATATTTGTGTGTGTTGTGCTGATACAGGTAATTAGATTCTTCTATATGCAACGAAGTGTTGTCCAAATTTTTTGTGACAGTTAAGTGAAAGTACAGGTATTTGAACGGGTTCTCCCGGGCCTTCTCGGCTTCGGGTGCCAGTCCGACCCGATGGGATTTTGGGGCGTGACAAAAGTGGTATCAGAGAGGTTCGTCCTAGTGAGTCTACAAAGCCGTGTCTACGTAGAGTCTTGTTTATCGGTGTGTTGTGCACCACATCTATAAACAGGAGGCTATGGACATTTAGGAATTGTTTCTTTTCTTCATGTCTTAGATCGTGCGATAGAGCTTATATTGTATATGAAGTCATAGTTGACCACTGAATCAGTTTGTTTCTCTTATTATAGTAATGATGCCGGTTACCAGAAGCAAGAATACCGATAAGCAAGTAGATGTGGCTGCCGGAGAGGGGACTAGTAAGTCACCCACTATACCAGCTAATCAAAGTGAGGCTCCAGCTGAGCATGCATCAGAAACTTCCCCCAGTCCGGAAGAAATAATAGGGAGGAGAACTATATCCCCAGAGCCACCTATTAATGTTGTTGATCAAGATCTTAGAAATGCAGTGTAACTTTTGACTCGTATAGTTGCTGGGCAAGCTCAAGGGCAAGCTATTCCTACTGCAGGTCCTAGTGGTATAGATAGGGCGGCTAGTCTTCGAACACAGGATTTTCTTAAGATGGATCCGCCTACTTTTACCGGATTCGATCTTAACGAAGATCCGCAGGACTTTATTGATCAGATCCAAAGGGCCCTAGAGGTGATGCATGTATCGGGCAGAGAGACAGTGGAGTTAGCCGCGTATAGATTCAAAGGTGAGGCTATATATTGGTATGAATACTGGAAACGGTCAAGGGGCATTGATGCACCCCCAGCTACTTGGAAAGAGTTCAAAGAGGCATTTATTGATCACTATCTTCCATATGAGACACGTCAGGCCCGTGCGGATCAGTTCTTAAATCTTAGACAGGGTCATACAAGTGTGAGGGAGTATAGTCTTCGATTTAATTCCTTGTCCAGATATGCTCCTAATGTTATAGCTACTATGGATGACAGAGTTCATCGGTATGTGAATGGATTGGATCCGTATTTGGTTAGGGATTGTACTATTGTTGCACTGAATAAAGATATGGATATAGCTAGGATCCAAGCATTTGCACAGAAAATGGAAGATCAGAGGCAAAGAAGAAGAACACAGGAATTTGAAAGCGGATCTTCTAAGAGGGCCAGATCTACAGGGCAGTTTATGGCGCCACAGGGAGGTTTTAGACCTCAATTTTCTGCTAGACCACCTAGGCCATTATTTTCTTATTCTGTAGCTAGTGCTCCACCACAACATCAGGGGTTCAGAGGCAGTCAATTTGGGCAAAGAAGTGAGGGTCATAGTTCGCGATCAGTGGGTTACCAAGGGCAAGGGAATATGAGCCAATCGAGACCTCCTCGAGAGCCATGCAATAAATGTGGAAGGTATCATTTGGGAGCATGTCTGCTGGGGACCAATGTTTGCTTTTGGTGCGGTATGTTGGGGCATATGATGAGGGAATGCCCACGAAGGGACATAGGGGGTATGGCACGACCTACAGGGTTATTTGTTGCATCATCATCATCGATGCCTTATTCAGGAAGGGGTGCACAACCAATGGGTCGTGTTAGAGGTGATAGAGGAGCCACGAGTTCTAGCGGGGCTCATAATCGTACGTATGCTCTAGCGGATCGACAGAATTTAGAGGCTTCCCGAGATGTGGTTACGGGTACGTTGTCTATATTTTCATTCGATTTATATGCCTTAATTGATCCCGGTTCTACATTATCTTATGTTACTCCATTGGTTGCTGGAAAGTTCGAAAGAATACCCGAACTATTAGTTAAGCCATTTGAAGTGTCCACACCGGTCGGGGAATCTATTATAGCTAGAAGGGTTTATCGAAACTGCATAGTAACTGTTTGTGATCGTGATACGATGGCTGATCTTGTAGAGTTAGAAATGGTAGATTTTGATGTTATAATGGGTATGGACTGGTTGGCGTCTTGTTATGCCACAATTGATTGTTGCACGAAAAAGGTGTATTTCCATTTTCCAAATGAATCAGTCCTTGAATGGAAAGGTGAAATAGCGCGCCAAGAGGTAGATTTATTTCTTATTTTAAGGCAAGAAGAATGATTTCCAAGGTATACATATATCATTTAGTTAGAGTAAGGGATACAGAAGCGAAGCCACCAACTCTTCACGCTGTTCCGGTGGTAAATGAATTTCCTGATGTATTTCCTGAAGATCTTCCAGGTTTGCCTCCTGAACGAGAAGTAGAGTTTGGTATTGATGTAATACCAGGCACCCAACCAATCTCCATTCCTCCGTATAGAATGGCCCCAGCAGAATTACGAGAATTGAAAGAGCAATTGAAAGATTTGCTAGAAAAGGGGTTCATTAGGCCTAGTATTTCCCCTTGGGGAGCATCAGTGTTATTTTTGCGCAAAAAGGATGGCTCGCTGAGGATGTGTATTGATTATCGACAATTGAATAAGGTGACTATTAAGAACAAATATCCTCTCCCAAGAATTGATGATTTATTTGATCAGTTACAGAGTGTCAAGTGCTTTTCTAAAATTGATTTGAGGTCAGGTTACCACCAAGTGAGGGTCAAAGAAAAAGATATTCCCAAAATAGCTTTCCGAACAAGGTATGGTCATTATGAGTTTCTAGTTATGTCATTTGGGCTAACAAATGCACCTGCAGCTTTTATGGATTTGATGAATAGGGTGTTTAAGCCATTCCTGGATGTATTTGTGATAGTTTTTATAGATGATATTCTAGTTTATTCTAGATCAGAAGAGGACCATGCCAATCACTTACGACAGACATTGCAGACTCTTCGTGATTGTAAGCTTTATGCAAAGTTCTCTAAATGTGAGTTTTGGTTAAAGTCGGTGGCATTTTTGGGTCATATTGTATCTAGTGAAGGGATAAAGGTTAATGCTCAAAAGATAGAAGTTGTGAAGAACTGGCCAAGGCCCACAACGCCGATGGAGATTCGTAGTTTTCTCGGGTTGGCCGGTTATTATAGGAGGTTTGTTAAAGACTTTTCTTCTATTTCAGCACCCTTAACCAAGCTAACCTATAAAGCATCCAAATTCCAATGGAATGATGCATGTGAGAAGAGTTTTCAAGATTTAAAGAACAAATTGATTTCTACACCCGTGTTGGTACTTCCAGAAGGCACCGAAGGGTATACAGTGTATTGTGATGCTTCCAGAATTGGTTTAGGATGTGTATTGATGCAGCATGGTAAGGTAATAGCATATGCTTCTAGACAATTGCGGCCACATGAGAAAAATTATCCTGCACACGATCTTGAGCTGACAACAGTTATTTTTGCTTTAAAGATATGGCGCCACTACTTATATGGGGTTCATGTTGATATATATACTGACCATAAGAGCTTGCAATATATTTTTAATCAGAAGGATCTAAATTTAAGGCAGCGGAGATGGCTTGAACTATTAAAGGACTACGATGTTGATATCTTGTACCATCCAGGGAAAGCAAATGTGGTAGCTGATGCGTTAAGTCGTAAGGCTATGATGGCGCCTATAGAAAGGCAGGGGATAGTTAAAGATCTTCACCAGTTAGCTAGTTTGGGAGTTCGCCTTCTTGAAACTCCGAATAAAGAGCTTATCGTACATAATGCTGCGAAATCTTCATTAGTAGTTGAAGTGAAAGAGAAGCAATATGCAGATCCTATTTTATTACAGCTTAAGGAGAACGTTCAGAGTGGTGCGACCAAGGCATTTGATCTTACGCGAGAAGGAGTACTTCAGTGCCAAAACCGATTGTGTGTGCCGGATGTAGACGGGCTAAGAAAGAAGATTATGACAGAGGCACATTTTTCAAGGTATTCCATTCATCCAGGATCAACCAAAATGTATCAAGATTTGAAAGATATGTATTGGTGGAATGACATGAAGAAGAGCATTGCAGAATTTGTAGCTGAATGTCCAAATTGTCAAAGAGTTAAAGTTGAGCACCAAAAACCCGGAGGCTATATGCAATGCATAGATCTTCCAATTTGGAAGTGGGACATGATCAACATGGATTTTGTTACAGGTTTGCCTCGTACAGCTCGGAAATTTGATTCTATATGGGTGATTGTGGATAGGCTTACTAAATCCGCACATTTCTTACCCGTTAAGACCACTTACACAGTTGAAGAATATTCGAAGCTGTATGTTAAAGATATAGTCCGATTACATGGAGTGCCAACTTCTATTATATCGGATCGGGGAACTCAATTTACCGCAAACTTTTGGAAGTCTTTCCAACGGAGTTTGGGAACACAAGTGAATCTGAGTACAACTTTTCACCCTCAGACGGATGGACAAGCAGAGCGCACCATTCAAACACTTGAAGATATGCTACGAGCATGTGTTATAGATTTTAAAGGCAGCTGGGATGATCATTTACCTCTTATTGAGTTTGCCTACAATAATAGCTATCATTCAAGTATCAAAATGACACCATATGAAGCTTTATATGGGAGGAAGTGTAGATCACCAATAGGATGGTTCGAAGCGGGTGAAACTCTTATGTTCGGACCGGATCTTGTGTGTCAAGCCATAGAAAAAGTCAAGGTGATTCAGCAACGGTTGAAAACAGCCCAAAGTCAACACAAGTCATATGCGGATAGTAGAAGAAGAGGACTAGAATTTTCGTTAGGCGATTGGGTATTTTTGAAGGTATCGCCAATGAAAGGGGTGATGAGATTTGGCAAGAAAGAAAAGTTGAGTCCACGATATATAGGCCCGTATAAGATTATTCGAAGATGTGCAAGTTGCTTATGAATTAGAGCTACCCCAGGAACTCTCATCAGTGCATCCAGTATTTCATGTATCGATGCTTCGAAAGTGCATCGGAGATCCGTCCCTTATTACTTCTACTGAAGATGTGCAAGTAACAGAAGATCTTACCTATGAGGAGATGCCTATTGCTATATTAGATCGTCAAGTTAAGAAGATGAGAAATAAAGAAGTAGCATCGGTGAAAGTACTTTGGAGAAATTAACAAAGGGAAGAGATTACATGGGAAGCTGAGGAAGCAATGAAATCTAAGTACCCTCATTTGTTCAAAGATGAAGAGAAAGTTCAAGAAACGGAGTTAGAACATTAACAAGTAAGTTTTTGTTTATATATGCATAGTATTTATATGATGATGTGAATGTTAATGGTGGACTTGAACTTGTTTTGGTTGAATAACTACGCTAACATTCGAGAACGAATGTCCTAAAGGGGGGAAGGATGTAACACCCCGTATTTAAGTATATGTATTGGCGTATTCAAGTACGTGATTGGTCTTATTTATATGGAATTAATTTTTTATTTTATTTATACCGGAATTTGCCTGTCGATGGTTCCATACGAAGGTTATTGAATAAGTTTTCCAACGATATAAAGATTTCCAAAAACGGATAAGTTTCGGATATAATCGAGCACGTTCGAAACTATAAAACGGTGGTCGGGATATGGTGAATAGTAAATGTGCAGGAAAATTTCCTGCACACAAACTATTGAGGCCTACCAATTTTTTTGGTCGACTTTGAACGATCATAACTCCCTTAATATAATGAACTGGGAGAGATGCCATATATCAAAAGAAATATCTTTGAGTCTTCTTTCCAATGCAATTGGTTTCATCCAAATCCAACGTCTGAGTAAGGAGTTATACTCATTTTACTTTAGCCTCTCAAAACAGTTTTTTAGGGTCAACTTCAAACGATCATAACTCCTTGTACAGGACGAACTGGGTGGCCTACTTTATATTAAATGAAATACCTTTGAATTATCTATCCAACGATACCCATTTCACCTAAATCCGATATTGGAGCAAAGAGTTATGGCCGATTTACTTTAGCCTGTCAAAACAGTCCACCATGGACAGATTCGGATTTACTTAAATTTTTAAGGGCAATATGGTCATTTTCCATCACCTCATGGACGAAAATTGGTCATTATATACATATAATTAGTCTCATATCCATCAATTATCATCAAATTGTTGAAAATAAGAAACCCTAGCCTAATTTCAACTCCAATTATCTTGTGATTCAACCGTAGAAAATCCAAATTGATTCCGTAGTTGTGTTCACCGTCTCGAGGGCTTCGAGAAGCACCCCTTATTTGTGCCAACAGGACTTCGAAACCAAAAGGGCCATTTTATGGTAAGGATGTAAATTATGTTGGTGTTATTTATATGGATATGTATATATATATATATATATATATATATATATATATATATATGCATGTGAGCATAAGAAGTATGTTATTTGATTGTTGTTGAAAGATGATTGGGAAATGATGTTGGATTATTCTTGTGCATGGTTGGATTATGTTGAATTGTGAAGGGATTTGGTATTGATGAAGTGGTATTGAAATGATGATTACATATATATATATACACACATAAACCTATTGTTCAAGTTTGTTTTTGGAATGTTTTGCAAATATTGGTTGTATGGAATTATGGAAGAGAATTGTGGTGTTGGGTTGCTAATACTAGATGTCAAACATTTCATTATAGATAAGTGATTTGTAAAGGCGGGAAGTTGTGTTGAATTGGTATCCGAATCTACAACGAGGTATGTAAAGCATACTCTAACAATGTTCTTTGGCATGAAAACACCAATGTTCCATCAAATAAGATTCCGAGGTTGTCCAAAAACATGTATTGTTCTACATTACCAACGAAGTTGTTTCCATTCTATAAAGTATAAAAATGTTTCATTGATATACCAAAAGGCTCATATTTCATTGTTGTGATATTGATGATTCTGAAACACATTGTTGATGTACCAATGAGTCTTTATAATATCGTTATTGTATAGAAGGTCTATTACTTGATTCCTATTGATGTATCATTGTTCCAAAGGTACTATATTGGCATGAACACTAATGTAATAATCTCAAAAGCTTTTGAACTAAGTTATTGGAAAGATCTCTTATGTGTGTTACTTGATATACGTGTGGGTGGTATCCCAGGGGCATAAGCCTAGCATGGATCGATCCCTATTTATGTGTTTATGGGTGGTATCCCAGGGGCATAAGCCTAGCATGGGTCGATCCCAATTGATATGTACTGGAGGCAGCCTAATGGTCACAGTACGGTACAATATTGATTATTGTTAGGTGGTTGGAGGTTCGGGAGGAGGAGGTAATGGCGAATGATAATTGTAAAGAATGAAATGAACGAATGTATACCGTTCCACAAATGTGTTTGAATTCAAGAACCCAATTCAGATTAATGATAATATACATGATCCTAAAAGTGTTTATGAAGTGTGGTTCACTTCTATTATGATTTATTCACTTGCGTCTGATTTTCTTGATTCCCCATATCACATATGATTATTTACAGCTTTACATACTCAGTACATATTTCGTACTGACGTCCCTTACGGGGGACCTGCATTTCATGCTGCAGGCACAGGTGCTTCAGCTCACTCACAACATAGATAGGAGCCAGGTCATACAGCTATTGTTGGTGAGCTCCAGTTTGCTTCGGAGCTTTCCGAGTCGGTTCCTTATGTTTTGTCATTGTACAGGAGTCGTGTGTGGGCGGGGGGTTGTCCCGACCCTAGTTATGTCATGTATATCCTAGAGGCTTTGTAGACATAAGGAAGGGTAAAGTCATGGAAGTTTATATAGTCATGTTATATTTGTATATGTGGTGGCCCCGACGGCCAAGTGTTATATATATATATTTGTGCGTGTTGTGCTGATACAGGTAATTAGATTCTTCTATATGCAACGAAGTGCTGTCCAAATTTTTGGTGACAGGTAAGTGAAAGTACAGGTATTTGAACGGGTTCTCCCGGGCCTTCTCGGCTTCGGGTGCCAGTTCGGCCCGATGGAATTTTGGGGCGTGACAGATATATATGATATTAATGGATGATACATATGGTATTACGGTTATTCATATGGTAGATATAATTATTATTTCAATTATTGGGTGATTCATATGCTATTAATGGGTAATACATATAATATTATGATGATTTATACGGTAGATTCAATTATTATTTCAATTATTGGGTGATTCATAAGCTATAATGGCTGATACATTTTGTTCACATTGAAGGAGAATGGAGCAACTATCCCCATCACCGGAGCTTACTGTTCCGGTGAGCCACTCACCGCCGAAAAACTCCATAACAGCCTACCAAAAAAATTCCGGCATCAAAATAGCCCACCAAAAAAAATCCGGCGGCATCAGTAGCCCACCAAAAGTGACCTCTCCACTAAAAAGCAACCCTCTCATCACCGTAAAATTTCATAATAGCCTACCAAAAAAATTCCGGCCACCAATAGCCCACCAAATGTGACTCTTTCGTGTCAATTCTGGCGAAATTTTTAAATTTGAATCTCTGGTGATAGGTGATACTTCAAATTTGAAAAAATCAAATCTATCATGGAACGTAAAAGGTTAATTTATCATGGTGATTTGAGAGAGACAGTGAGAAACGGAGAGAATAAAACTGATGTATCTGATTGAATTTAGAGAATAATTGGGTGTTAATTCATTGTGTAACTGATTGTGCGTGATTTGCTCTATGGAATCCTTAAATAAATATGTAGTCAGTTTTAAATATATCACCTTATAATATAGGGATAATTACATAACTTAGTCAATATTGACTCCTAATTACCTTATTTAACCTAATTTCAATTAATTACAATTCATAGTCTCCTCTTGCTTATTAATTTTTCATAATTACAATTCATAACCTCTCTCATGTGTGTGTGTGTTTCTCTATTTTAATTAATTTTTTTTCAGTTTTTTTTTTCGTTTTCTCTTTCTTTTCTTTTTTCAAAATTTTCTTTTTCGTTTTCTTTTTTCCCTTTGTGTTTTTTTTCTTTTTCTTTTTTCCTTTTTTCTTTGTTTTTTTTCTCTATTTTCTATTACTCTTCTTTCTTTTCTTTTTTTTTTGTTTGTTTTTTCTTTCTTCTTTCTTTTTTCCATTTTTCTTTTTCATCGTCTTTTTTTCATTTTGTCTTTTTTTTTCTCTTTCTTTTTTTATTTTTTCTCTATTTTCTATTACTCTTTTTTTTTGTGTGTGTGTTTTCTCTTTTTTTTTTCTTTTCTTTTTCTCCTTATTTTCATTTGTGTGAACTAGCAAACACAAATACAAGTGCGAACTATAAAATATAAATAAAAAGAAGAATTATAAGATACAAATACAAGTGAAAACTATAAAATACAAATGCGAACTATAACATATAGATACACGTGTGAACTATCATTTGTATTTTTTAA
The DNA here is from genome assembly GCA_030864215.1 of Capsicum pubescens. Classification (NCBI taxonomy): domain Eukaryota; kingdom Viridiplantae; phylum Streptophyta; class Magnoliopsida; order Solanales; family Solanaceae; genus Capsicum; species Capsicum pubescens. The sequence goes on along the minus strand of CM061541.1, from coordinate 5,419,578 downwards.
TTATTGAAAAGGAATTATTGATTTTCTTTTACGAATACTTGTTTGTATTTATTTATACAAGTTGTATTTATTGATACAAATAAATACAATTTAAATTTTTATAAAAATACAATATATACAAATACAATATGTATTTGTATTTTTAAAATCATTGGTTTTGTTTGTTTGTAATTTTATTTGTATCAAGTGATATTTATTTATTTACAAATACAAATAATAATTTTGAAATACAAATACAAAACGGTACATTTGTATCAAATGATACATTGCATATTTATATATCTTAGAATCAAGAAAATACAATTGATGCATTTACTTGTTTGTATACAAATACAAATAAAAAATTGTAAACAATCACGGCTAAATACAATATGCAATCAACTTACAAATACAAATACACAACAATTCTTTGAAAATAAAAAGACATCGACGAAAATAGAAAACAAATACAAATATAATCTAAAATACAAACACAATAAAATCACAATACAAATATAATTCAATATAATATACAGTCAATTATAAAATACAAATACAAAACAGTTCTTTAAAATACAAGTGCGAATTATATAAAATATAAATGATGGCGCGAACTAACAAATACAAATACAAGTGTGAACTATAAAATACAAATATAAACGCGAACTACAAAATACAAATACAAACGCGAACTTTAAAATACAAATACAGTTGTATCAATGAATACAAAAATATAAATAACGGTGCAACTACAAATTGATAAACAATTATGATATTTACGTTATCATCAATGACTTGTGCTCGAGTAGTTATATTTTCTAAAAATACAAAAAATATAAAATAGAACAAAAAAAATAATAAAGAAAACAAGTGCAATAAAGAAAAAAAAAAGAGATAGAAGAGAAAAAAATATAAAAAAGTGAACAAAATAAAAATAGGAAAAATTAGAAAAAAGAAGAAGAAAAAACGAGGAAAACACGAATAAGAAAAAATATAAAAAAAAAGAAAAAATGGTAGTGTTTTTGGCAAGACTAAATATGCAGTGTATTTATATTTTTATGAATACAGATCACTGAGTAAAAGTAAATACAGTGGTTGTGAATCCAATACAGCTGCTAAATGGTACTGTATTTATATTTTGTATGAATATAGACTATTGATAAAATTGAATATAACGGGCGTAAATTAAATACAACGGCTATAAATGATAATTATATAAAATATGATTATGAAAAGTGAATTTTTCAGCAAAATATAGCTATTTTTGAAAATTCCCTTATAATATAGGTGAATAAAATGTAATTAATCAAATAGTTGGGATAAAATATACGGAAAAGGTTCAAAAATCCCCCTGAAGTATCTGAAATAGCTCAAAAATGCCCCTCGTCACATTTTTGTCTCAAAAATACCCCTTCGTTAAATATTTGGCTAAAAAATACCCCTTCCTCTAATAGAATTCAGAAAAGGATAAAAAATACCCCCGAACTATCTGAAATGACTCAAAAATACCCTTCGGTTAAATATTTGGCTCAAAAATACCCCTCCCTTTAACGAAATTCCATCAAACATGTCACCTAGATAAAGAAATGCTACATTACCGTCCACATGTAAAATGTTAGTATTTTTTAATTATATGACATTCCTTTTTCTTTATTTATAATTCATAGGTAAATCATAAAGTACATGCAAATTTTATAGTTACCTTAGACAACAAAGTTTATTTTTAATAAATCTCAGCTTGAAAAAAGCCCAAACCAATATAAAGAAAGAAGAAGAGAACATTATGATAAGATACCATAGAGAATCGTATTTTGTGAAGTAATAGGAATTATTATTCCATAATTCAAAATATCATCAATGGTGGAGGGGTATGTGTGGGCAATAGCCGCTGGATTCAACGCTGCTCTTGCTGCCATCTCTGCTAAATTCTTCTCCTCACAGGTCATACAAAACTTTCTTTATTCCTTCTTTACCCCTTCTCACTGTAATAATAATTAATTACCTGTGATTAGTGAAAAATCTCTTATTTTGTATCGACCCAATTGCTGAATCTGAAACATTTTACTTGTTTCCTTATTCGTATCCTGATACTTAGATAATTCTTTAGTGTGCTCGGTAAAAAATTACATTGTAGTATATAATTCTTAGTGGTTCAGGATGTTCAAAAGGTTTCAACTTCAAATCGTACAACTACATTTTTTATTTTATTTTTTGAACTCACTGATTGAACAAAGGAAGGAGCTAAAGAAAAGATGTATAGTGGTAGATGGATCCAGTAACTCAATATTTAGTCTCCTAATTTATCCTTAAAGACTAATTTTTTAAATGTTTTGGGAATGAAATTGGTCTGAATGGAGCTGAATTGAAGTAGAGGATTCATGTGATTTTGGGATTGAGGCTAATGTTATAGCTGTAGGATCCCAAATTCTGAATTAGGTCGTCCGTTAAATGCTCTTAAGTGAGTTTGAAATGAACACAGTGACCATGGTTTGATGAAATGGGATGAATTGAGAGAGTAATATCGTTGGTTGTGTGTTGTGTTATTCAAAACTAGTGCATTTTTTAAGGATCCAGTACGGGCGTGACAACATTTTGAAGAGTTCGAGCAACATAGATTTGAAGTCTGATATTTTGTTTTGGAACTAAATATTAACTTCTATATTATGGTGTTTTCAGAAGTCTCTATTTGATTCCTGCTGCATTTCCGTGTTCTACTATCTAGATAAATGGAAATATAAGCCTTCTACACATAGTTACTTGTAAACTTTGTAATATTTGCGACTTTGCGCTGAGCTGATTTTATTTCATTATCTAGCGGTGTATTATCCCATTTTGTTGTTTAGTTTTATGTTTTTTTGTGGTTGTACTTTTTATCTATCCTTAGCCAAGGGTCTATCAGAAACAGCCTCATCTGAGGTAGTGGTATGGACTGCGTACACTTTACCCTCCCCAGACCCCACTTTGTGTGAATACACTGGGTATGTTGTTGTTGTTGTTGCGTTGAGCTGATCGAGCACTTGAAGGATTAGCAGTCCTCTGTGTGACACTTTTCTTTTTTCATCTTTGACGTTCTTAGCTGAGGGAGGTTATTGAAACGGAGAACTGGGACTATGTTCCCTGTTTCAGTCTGTTTACATGGCTACATTTTGTCAAATGCAAATTGGATTGATGGTTCTTTAGAGTCGTGTCTCTGGATTCATGATCTCATATTTGAATTAATCATATTATTCTACTTGTGTCTATTAGTTAAGATCCTACATTTTTTTCATGGAATGTTGGGCTTAAATCTTTGCCACAATAAATACCTACGTAAATTTGCACTATCATTTTATCTGTCCTCATATCCTTGGTTCTGCTTCACTTTGCTGTGGCAAGCAATCTTGAACTGTTGGCTAACCAGTGTCTTCTCAAATTTACAGCTCATTAAATGTGGCTGTGTCATATTATTCAATGTCACTATGTGGGGATGCTACGTAAACAGCCTTAAAGCTCTTTCATCTCTACAAGCTACTGTGACAAACTTTGCAACCAACTTTTTATCATCTGGATTGGCTGGATTTTTGCTTTTCAGGGAGCCGCTACCAATCCAGGTATGTACTATATGATGATCCTCCTATCCTGCTTCTTGTTCAGTGCTCTCGTACTGTTTTTTGGAAGTCCCAGTGTTGCGCTCCTACATCTTTGAACCTATCACCATAACTGATTTTTTTTTTCTTCCGACATAGTTGGATTAACTTTTCTGTGATTTCGATAGTCATAAATCATAATACGAACCTTTTGATCCATTTATTGTCCAGTCCTCTCTGCCTATTTCATGGAAGTCCTTCTGTTGCTGTGCTGTAACATTTTAGAACCTATTAATATAGCTGGATTAACATTTCCATGAATTCGCTTGTCATAGATTTCATCAACTGATATATCAAAAAGGCTGACTGAAATTAATGCTCTTCTTTATGTAAGGAAATTTCCATGATTTGTAGCCCCTTGAAAGAGAAGAAATCTCTCTTTGGAGGAATATGAGACACTGGTGCTCTCTCCCACCCACCACCCCCACCCCCAAATTCAGCCATCTTAAGAATGAAACGACATAAACTTAATAAAGGAGGGAGGGGGGAGGGGGAATGGCGGGTGCGCTTATGCAACGGGCTATGCCACCAAGTCCGTTTAACTTCAAAAAGATCATTCTTTATGGTGTGGATGTTGGACCTTTGGCTAGGTTGTCAATCACCATGCAGTACCTTAGATGTGTTTCAACCCTTTTTTGCAATGCCCAACTATATCGTGACTTCACATTAAAGAGTAATCTGTGTACTAAAAAATTCTGAAGTTAGTCATGACTCATGAGTGGAGAATTGTCACCGGATTTGATCCAAAAAACACAGGGCGGAGTTACCTTACTGGTGAGTCATGGCCGGTTAGTGTTTAAGGGAGAATGAAAGATATGTGTGCCGATATGGTTGCTATAGAGTAGTATAGTTTCCCTACATGATAATGAACAATGTCCCAGTATCTAATGCTTTTACATACAACTAAAACTTAGATACCTCCACATTGCTGCTGATGTTATATCGACCTGTCCTTATGATTAAAATGATGCCATCTGGTCCATTGATCGGTATTGCTTTTGCAGTGGTTTGCAGGCGCCTCACTTATTGTGCTTGGAGTCATCGTTTTGAGCAAGTCAAGCATAGTGAAGAAAACTCATACAAGTTAGATGGAGCCTTTCTGGATTTAGTTTCCATTTCAACTCATACAAGTTTGAAGGTGTGAGCCAAATATCAGATGTAGATTTTAATGGCCTTAACATGAACTACAGTGGAAGTTCTGGCTCAAAATCAGCTTATATTGCATTATTGTGGCTATGTTGATAATTGTTGCTTTTGTAATGTTGTAATATTGGGAACTTGTCCAGTACTATGTTGATAATTTTTGCTCCCTTGGTGAATCAAAATCATGATCTTAGAGTTGGAGGTTGAGGTGCTTACCATCCGAGCAATCCCTCTCGTCAATTGTTTTGTGCTCGGCCAACTTTTAAATGATCCAATAGTCATAAAAAAGTGCGACGAACATTTTATGCCTTTAATTGTTCACCTAATATATCTTCGTAATAGTTTCCGTAACTTACATACTTTGTTTTACAGTTTAGTAATTTCAACATATTCTTGAAATTGCACTTTTGAATGGAAAATTCGTGAGTTAGGATTGAGAAAACGACAAAATGGACACTTATGTTTAGGTAGGTTTAAAAATGGTTCTGTATGTATACGATTGAACAATTTTGGTCCTTTTATTAAAATAATCAAACATTTAACAAATTATGACTATTAGAGTTTTGGGAATCTACTAAACAAAGAGATTTGAGTAGACAATTAGGAAAGTCAAGTCATGTTAAATCTCTAAAATATATAGCATCAAATCTACCAAACATAAAAAATAAATAAAAATTATCAAAAATTCGAACAAATTTATGAAATTAAATTGCTCGAAAAGTCCATATTTAAGGGATGATTTTGAACCTATCTTTATGTCCGGGACCATTTTTGCAATTTTCTAGTCTCAAGGCAATGAAAATGAAATGTTATACAAAAATAAAAGCCAATTCTAAACGGGTGAAATTTTTCCAAATATTTGCATCAAAAGGTTTTAAATTCCGATTTCACTTTATTTTTTTAATAAAGAAAGCCATCTGTCATATTCAGGTGATATTTACTGAAAGATGGAACTTTGAAAAATAAAATAAAAATCATTTAGCAATAAATTATATTCCAACCACTACTTTGCAACAGCATGGCAAAAAGACACATAAAAAAGTTTTTTTTTTTTTTCTACTTAACAACACAAATCTCTAAAACTTCCACTCAACAGTCTTGTCTTTGCGGTCAATTTTCAAGAAAACACTACATAATAAAAAGTAAATTTTAATCTTAATGAATAGAGTTATCTAATTATTACTATCAAACGATAATAAACATAGTAAAATTAGTCGAGTTACATATAGCATAGCGAAAAGACCCATTAAAAAATTATCTTTTTTGTTAACTTATCAGCACAAATCTTTATATAAAATTTCAATCACCAGTTTTAGTTTTGTAGTCAATTTTTAAGAAAATACTGTACATAAGAAGTGAATTTTAATTTCGATGAATAGAGTTGTTTGATATTTGAATCGTAAAGTTAGTTGAGGCACGTATAAAATGGCTTGAATATCAAATAAGTGAATTTTAGTATAGATAGATAGAGTTATTTAGTAATTATTATTGATGAAGGTGATAATAATCGTGAAATTAGTCAGGTACGTGTAAATTAATTTGAATATATATAAGAAAAAGTAAATTTTAACTTTGATAAAGTTATCTCGTACTAGTAATTATTATTAGTGGAAATGATAGGAATTGTGAAATTAATCGAGTAATGTGCAGATAAATTTTTTGAAATTAATCGGTGATTATCAAAACAAGTGGATTTGGTACTGTAACTACTACTACTACTACTAGAAATACTGTTCCAGAGGGTAATAAAGAAACTCAAGAAAGAGAGAGAAGAAGAAAACAAAAAGATGCTGGTATGGGTGTTGTTGTTGTTGTTGTTGACAGGTAAAAGATTAAAATTTATGAAAAATCCAAAAAAAAAAAAAAATCCACCCAAAAAAAAGAAAGAAAAGAAAAGGGAAAAAGAGTTGATGGGGTGATGTCAATGTGCTTGTGTACTCTTCCTCTTTGCTCTTTTCTTTCAACTACTGCTCTTTCTTTCACTTATATCTATCTCCTTCAAAGTTAGGGTTTTTATGTTTTGACCCTCTTCAATTCTTGATTTTTCTTGTTTCAAATATGTACCAGCTTTGCTATGTAAGCTTTATATATAGTCTTTTTAGCTTTTTAATGGATGTGTGATTTTTTTTTTTTCTGTTTTTGCTTTTCATGTGTTGATTTTTGCTGTTTAATCTGAAGCTTGTAGGTTTTGATGAGAGTTGCAGCTTGTTTATGAGTTAATTTGAGCTGGAATTTGGGTTGTTAGTTCTTTCTATTTTAACTTGGTTTGGTTGTGGGGTTAATTGGTTTCTCAGAAAGTCAGAATCTTGATTAACTGATTGTTTAAGTTGCTGATGAAGTTCATTTCTTGTTTGTATGGTTGATCTTCAAGATTTCATTTTTTAGAAGTGCCCATTTCTGAATTTGCTATTTTTTGGTTATGAAGATTGGTTCTTTGAGCTGAGGGTCTTTCGGAAATAGCCTCTCATACCCGATAAGTTAGAGGTAAGGTCTGCGTACACTCTACCATCCCAAGACATGATTTGTGGGAGTATATTTGGTATGTTGTTGTTGTTGTTGGTTATAAAGATTGGTTCTTTGAGCTGAGGGTCTTTCGGAAATAGCCTCTCATACCCGATAAGGTAGAGGTAAGGTCTGCGTACACTCTACCATCCCAAGACATGATTTGTAGGAGTATAGTCGGTATGTTGTTGTTGTTGGTTATAAAGATTGGTTCTTTCTATGTGAAAGACTTGTTTTTTTTGTTAGAATTTTTTTCGTATATGCTTTAGTTTAGATTAAGCTAAGGCATTGTCTAATGAAACACTCATGAGCCTTCAAAAACCTTTCCATTTTTTACTGCAGAGTGTTTATCTTTGAGCAAATACAATGAACACTGGAGAAAGAGCTAGTAGAGTTAGTATGCTTGTTAAGAGATAATCATCAAGCTCTGCTTTTTGTGATTTTTTTCCTTCGCCGTTGTGTATGTGGGGGGGTGGGGGGGCGGCTGGTGGCGGGGGGAATGAGCTACTCTTTAGGTTAAATTGCTTCTTGAGGTTGCTGATTGGCATTGGTACAAGTATTTTGTTGCTCTGTCTACATGGTTGAAATCACGACAGTTTTTTGGTTGCTGGATGAAAATGTATGTCCACAAGTAGTAGTCGTGGAAGAGAACTAATTACTACTGATTGTCCATTTTGTTGCAAGTTTTTCGCATGAGGAAGATACGTAATATCGTTAATAGACCTTTTCCGTAATTCCAGTCAAGAGGAACACGTTTAAGAAACTGCAATATATCCGAATTGATTGTTCATGTTTTGATGAAGAGACCACGCTCGTCTAAAAGTGCGCCCTTTGGAAATCGTCATAACTTTTTTGACCAAATGTGGAATCTGTAAAAGCCGTGGACCTTCTGCTGGAATACTTTTGAAAATACTTGGGCCTAAAGTACTCTCATCCCGGATTAGCTTATTCATATTTGTTCTGCCTTTCAGCAGCTCCTATCAATTTAATGTTACACGTTTTATGTCCTGCCGCGTGGTTGAAATCTTCTTCTGTGATTGCTTATAGATTGTCTTGTCATAACTACACTATTATTTCCCCCTTTTTGGAATGGGCAATAATTAAGTTTTTATAAGAAGTGCGGACTTCTCTCGGGATGTCCACCAGTATAATGGGACAAATATATTAATTTCTACCATCACCGGAGCGTTACAGATCTTGTGTTATTTTCACTTCTCTGCTTTCTTATGTTCCTCTCAAGGCCAGTGGAGCTAATGATGAGTGCTTTTCTTTCAGGTTCTTTATGATTCCGCCTTGACTAAGAGAATGCAGATCTGGATCTGTTACTAGTTGGTAAGTTTGTCATATGGATTCATTTATAATTTATTCACTCAAAACTCGAACATATGTGTATGCTTCCTGAAATGGAATGGATTAGTTCTGTTGGATATGTTCCCTTTTTGGAGACTCCTATAGAGCATTTAAAGGTGAAGGCTTTGACTGCTGATTCTTCCTGCTCAGGTGTTCTTTAGTTATTTGAGAGATGAGATTGAGAAAGAAGGGGAGCCTTGGAACAATAGTAAATTTGTCTCCGTGCGACCGATAGGTCTCGGGTTTGGGCCGTGGCAGGGGCGAAGCTACACTAGGGATAGGGGGTTCATCCCCTTCGACGGAAAATTATACTCTATATATATGGTTAAAATTATTTTTTATGTCTATATAATAGATGTCGAACCCCCTTCGGTTAGTTCATATGTTCACTTGTGAACCCCCTTGTTGAAAATCCTGGCTCCACCACTGGGCCGTGGAAGCAGCCACTAATGGTTGCATTTATGGTAGGTTGTCTACATCACACCTCTTGGGGTGCGGCCCTTCCCGGGACCCTGCGTGAACTTGAGATGATTTGTGCACCGCACCCACTGCCCTAGATAAGATAGAGAGGAAAGGAGAAAGTGAGTGTCGATCATGTTGCTGGTTTGCGAGAGAAAACCAAAGCTGTAAACATTTGTTGTGAGTGCGAGAAAAACCTTAGTGGCTCTAATCAACTTGAAATTGAAAGATCTAATGGAACCCTTATAACCCGAGGAAAGTGAATATATGTACCACACTGGGACGCAACCAGTATAAAATAGTTCTGTTTAGGTATTCACGGACACTATCCTCGCCATGAAGAAAATGTGACCTATTTGATTTTCTAAATGTTGACTACAGGGGCCGGTTTTTCCTTGATGAGTATATGTCACTTTTGTTGGACTGAAGGCTGATCTTGACATTAATAACCTGCATATACCGTATGGATGACAGTGGGAATCGTGATAATTCAAGGCATAAACCACCTCAGGGTCAGGTATGTAGCAGCTGTTAAGGTTGATTGCTTAAGTTTCTTAGTTTGGATCTTGAACTTAAGCTTGCTGACTTCAACCTTTATGTTCATTATGGGTTCAAAATGTATTGTTTTATTGAAACTTTCGTGATTTTTCATATTTATATCTATTCTTCGTGTCAGAAATGCTAATTCTCCGTGTTTCAGTGGTTGATGCAGCATCAGCCATCAATGAAGCAGATAATGGCCGTCATGGCGGAAAGAGATGCTGCCATACAAGAGAGGAACCTGGCCCTTTCTGAAAAAAAGGCTGCTCTGGCAGAGCGTGACATGGCTATCTTGCAGCGTGATTCAGCAATAGCAGAACGAAACAATGCCATCATGGAGCGGGATAATGCCATTGCTACTCTTCAGTATCGAGAAAGCTCTATGAGTGGTGGTCAGATTGTCCGTGGAGTGAAACACATGCACCATCCTCAACAACATGTACATCATCAACAACATATGGGAGAACCAACATATAACCCCAGAGATATGCACATCAGTGAAGCCATACCAGTTTCACCACCTGCGCCGGAGCCAACAAAGCCCCGTCGGAACAAAAGAGCTAAGGAGCCAAAGGCAGCTACGGGTCCCAAGAAGGCTCCAAAAGCATCGAAGAAAGTAAAAAGGGAAACTGAAGATCTTAACCAAACAGCGTTTAGTAAGTCCCAGGAGTGGAAGGGTGTACAAGAAATGGCGGGTGGGGCAAGCGATGACCTCAATAGGCAGTTAGCTGTACCAAAACCCGACTGGAAGGATCAGGACCTCGGGCTCAACCAAGTTGCTTTCGATGAAACAACCATGCCAGTCCCAGTTTGTTCCTGCACTGGAGTCTTACGACCTTGCTACAAATGGGGAAATGGAGGCTGGCAATCCTCGTGTTGCACGACCAATTTGTCAATGTACCCACTACCAGCTGTTCCCAACAAACGACATGCCAGAATTGGTGGTCGAAAAATGAGTGGAAGTGCATTCACCAAGCTGCTTAGTCGCTTGGCAGCAGAAGGTCACGATCTGTCAAATCCAGTTGATCTCAAGAACCACTGGGCAAAGCATGGGACAAATCGCTACATCACCATCAAATAATGCTTCAAAGTCTTCAATCTAGGACGGTATACCTCAACGTCATTTACATATTATGTTTCCGTTCACCACATTCCTTACGCCCCCTATCTAAGTATGTCGTAGTCCTGAAGTGTCAGCTAGCTGTTTAATTGATCACCTGTATTCGAAGTTGGGTCAACGAGAGATAACTGTAAAGAAGCACTGTATTCCGGATACAGTTCTGTTGCAACAACGTTGATGTTAGTTTATTGAATTTCTAGTATGATGCCTATGTTAGCTTTAGTGCACCGGCTGCCCTTTTTTAGTATGATGCCTATATAAGATGCTTGGCTGTGCTTATAGTAATTAGTTTCAAGATTCAAGTATCTTAACTCCAATGTCAGTATACTCTGGTGGAATCTGTATGTATACGTGCATCCGTCGCGTTACAAAAAAGGGCAGGCCGATGCACTAAAGCTACTGCTATGCGTGGAAGGGCCCCACCACAAGGGTGTGTTGTACGCAGCCTTACCTTATATTTCTACCAGAGGCTGTTTCCAAGGCTTGAATCCGTGACCTCATGGTCACATGGCAGCAACTATACGTACATCCATCGCGTTACATAAAGTAAAATTTGGTGGTTTAGCAGCGGAGCGGATCCTGATGTGATACATCTTTGTAATGAGAATAGAGTGGAAACATGAGTTGATCCACAATGAGTATTAGATCGCATACAGAATTTACTTCAAACGCTTCGCGTAAGCGCCTTTGGTTAGTTATCGTTTGAAATGTACACCAAACTCCTCTCTCTTGTTTGAAGTTTTAACAATAAATAAAACGGACAATATATAAATAAACGCTCAAATTTGGCTTCAGCCGACAAGTAAGCATTTACTTGAACTTCTTTTAAAAGATATATATTGATTTTCCTCTTTCTACTATCCAACGAGAAAAATAAACATTTCCCTTTCCCATCTCTCTCTCTCTTTTTTTTTTTTTTTTTTTTTCTAACCGAATATGATGATAATTTCAATGATGATGGACTTTACAATTGTCTGAGTGGGACACAAAGTTAAATTTCACAAGATTGGACAATAAACAATTCCACATGGTTAATTTTGACTTGAGCAGGTCTGAAATTCATAATTTAACACGCCATTGAGTGAAATGGAATTTACTACTTTCTCCGCTTCATTTTAATTGACCTATAATACTTGTTCAATTAATAAAATTAAGAATTTTTTGTAATTTTTTTATCTTTAGTATTAAATAACTATATAAAGTAGTAATACTAATTAAATTTAGAGTTTCAAAATATTATTAATAAGGTTAATTTAGTAAAATAATTCTTAATTAAAATTTTCATGAAAAATTATATATTAAATAAAATAAAACGGATAAAGTAATTGATAGTGAGGTCGAAAATATCGAATTGTTGTTATTACAAAAAATTGTCAAATCTTAAGTCAACATTGGAGAAAATCCTGTTTTTGTCGTATCGATTGTGAGTGGGCAAAGCTAAAGATATCGCTTTTCCCACCCCCAAATGTAAAATACAAAGTTTTTGTCCAATTTTATTAGTCGTATTACCATCATTCTCTTAGTTTATTATATTTTTATTTCAATTAATATAAAAATAATAATAATATATTCAGTATAATCTCATAAGGTAAAAAGTGAGGATATAATATATAAAGATTTTATCTTTTTAAAAGGTAGGATAGATAGACTGTTTTCAAAAAAACATAATATAAATACAAACAACAACGCAATAAATAATGCAAATAATATTACGATCCAACCAAACAAAAATAAAAGGCAGTGACGTAGATCAAAGAATATTCTGTTTCAATTACTATTTATATTTTTGACATTTTGATTATTGCATTATCCTATTCCTATTATTGTATTTTCTATATATCCTGTATAGTGCCGGTCATTTCATTTTATTTTCATTATTATTTTTATCTTGATTTCTATATTTCATTTTTAAAACTGGTTACAATTATATATTCAGTGTATTCCTACAAAGTGGGGTTTGGGAAGGGTGAAGTATACGTAGTTCATACCATTACCTCAAATGAGGTAGAGAGGTTATTTTCAATAGACCTCTGGTTCAAGACAAATAACAATATAACAAACAAAAAACAGAGAAACAAACAACAACATGAAATAACATTCTGCTGAGATAATAAAAGTAACAAGACATCTACAGAGTAATGCTATAAACTATCTATTCGAAATCACCAACATCACTAAAACACCACGAACAAGAAAGTACAAGCATAAATACAAATAAAGCACTCCTCCCAATTATTACAAACACACTCCTACTCACTGACCCTCCACTCTAATCCACGGCCTCCACACTTTCCTATCGAGGATCATATCCTCTATAAGTTGTAGTTGCTCTATGTCATGTCTAATCATCTCCCTCAAATATTTCTTTCGCCTACCTCTACCCCGTCGAAAATCATTCACGTCAGCCTCTTACACCTCTGTACCGGAACATCTGTACACCTCCGCATCACATGTTTGAACTATCGCAATCTCACTTTCGACATCTTGTCTTCCATCGAAGTCCATCTCAAGATCCTCATCTTTGTCACTTTCAAGGTTTGAATGTGAGAGTTTTTAACTGGCCAACACTCTGCTTCATACAACATAGTTTATCATACTGCTACTTTGTATAACTTACCTTTGCTTAAGAGGCACCTTCTTATCACATAAGACTTCCGAAGTGAGCCTCCATTTTCAACCACTCTGCATCAATACGACGCGTGACATCCTCATCGATCTCTCTATTCGATCCAAGATACTTGAAACTATCTTTCTTCCGAATGGCTTGAGAATCTAGCTTCACTGCCACGCCAGACTCGTGCGTTAAATCACCGCACTTACATTTCAAGTACTTCATCTTGATCCTGCTCAACCTAAACCTTTTAGACTCTAAGGTCTGTCTCCAAACCTCCAACTTATCATCAACTCATCCACGGGTGTCATCAATTAGTACAACATCATCAACATATATCATACACCAAGACACTTCTCCTTGAATACGCCTCGTCAAAACATCCATCACCAAGACAAAAAAAAAAAAGGGCTAAGAGTTCATCCCTGGTACAACCTTGTCAAAATAGAAAAGTGCTTCCAATCTCCTCCTACTGTCCTCACACGAGTCTTCGCTCTGTCGTACATGTCCTGAATCGACCTAGTATACACCACGAGCACATCTCTAGCCTCCAAGTACCTCCATAGAATCTCCCTGGTGAACTTATCGTACGCCTTCTCAAGATCGCTAAACATTATGTACTAGTTCTTCTTTCTCTTCCTAAATTGCTGCACTAATCTCTTCACGAGGTGAATGACCTCAGTAGTTGAGCGACCTGACATGAAACTGAATTGATTCTCGAAAATTGTCACGATCCTCCCCAGCCTCAACTCTACCACCCTTTCCCAAGCCTTCATGGTATGACTCAACAACTTGATACCCCTATAGTTGTTGCAACACTGAATGTCCCCCTTATTCCTATATAATATAATCATCGTACTCTATATCCTAGATTAGGAAATCTTCATCGCACTAAAAATGATGTTAAACAATCTTGTTAGCCACTCCATACCTGCCCACCGATGTTCTTTTAAAAATCCACCTAAATCTCGTCTGATCCAGTCGTCTTGCCCCTACACATCCTACGAATAATATTTTATTTAAATCAAAGATTTATTGAAAACAACAACATGATGTAAGACCCGAATACAATCTACTCTCTTAAAATCTCACTCGTGTAATTACAAGATATATTTCCTCTGTTTAATATTACGTGGTTCTTGTTGAGTGTTAACCTGACATATACTTTAATTACATATATATTTTACTAAACTAAACTTATTAATAATATCATGAAATTCTAAATTTGACTTAAACTACTTTGCTTGATTATTTAATATTAAGACCAGAAAGCAAATATTCAAAGTTATAGTGAATGATTTTACAGGGAAAAATACAATACTAATTTTAGAGGGATCTTCTTAATATTTGAATGGTCATTTAGACAAAAAAATTTAAAAATAATTTTAGGAGGATCGATTTAGTACTTGGATGAGCATATAAGGAAGAAATTCAAAAGTGATTTTAATAAGATTTTCTCAATATTTGAATTATCATGTAGCAAGTCAAATTAAATCTACATATAATATCTTTTTCAAGTCTAACTCGTTCTCAATAATTGAATGACCATATAAAAAATTATATTAAATTTATATACCTTCTTCCGACCTCACTTGTGAATTACACGGGATAGGATTTATTGTACAATGTTGTTTTGTTGTTGTACAAAGACAAAGTTTTTGTCCCTTTCACTTCTCTACTTGTCTTTCATATATAGTATAGTGGAGTAGTACTATTTTTTTCTCTTACAAATTTCAACCGTAATCACCGCCATTTTCAGCGGGAAATTCACCTTCTCTCCCCCCCCCCTCTCCTATAAGCCCACCCCATCAACGTTAGCACGTTTGTTTCTACACATTACACTGTGTGCTGCCCTTTATATTTTGACTAAAATTCAGGTACTTCATTTTTCTTCCTTTATTCTGTTCTTGTAACTCTTGTTTTTTTGGTTTATTTTTTGTTTGGGTGTTTTTTTTTTCTGTGCTGAAATTTGATTAGTTGAATTTGGTTTGGGTTTAATCAGGGTTTTGGGGTTTAAGGATTTTGTCTTTAGGGTTTGATCATTTTTGAAGATAATAGCATCTGGGGAGGTGTAAAAATTGAATCTTTAGAGGTTTTACGGATTTGGATGTTGTGATTTGTTGATTCAGATGAGAATTGCTGAAGTTCTTTGATCATTTTTGAAGATAATAGCATCTGGGGTGGTGTAAAAATTGAATCTTTAGCGGGTTTACGGGGTTTGATGTTGTTATTTGTTGATTCTGATGAGGATTGCTGAAGTCTTTGATCATGTTTGAAGATAATAGCATCTGGGGTGGTGTGAAAATTTGAATCTTTGGTGCTTTTACGGGGTTTGGTGTTGTTATACTTATTGATTCTTGATGGCTCAGTCTAATTCTAAGCCACCTATGAGTAGCCATAATTTTGGTGTGGGAGGTTCGCATGTGAGGTCTTTATCTCAACCAGGGATTTTTTCGAATAGCTGTTTGCCCCCATTGAGTCCTTTGCCGCCTCCCAGTGAGTCGTCGATGGCGTTGGTTCAGTCTAGCTTGAAGGATACATCTATGGAGGAAGTAGATGTGAATTCCAAAGGTGTAGGAGTTGTGTCTTCCTTTACAAGGGATGGTCTTCCTCCGAGGAAGGGGCATCGTCGATCTAATAGTGATGTTCCATTGGGATTTTCGGCTATGATTCAGTCTTCACCTCAGTTGATGCCTATAGGTGTCCAGAAAGTTTTTGGGAGAGCAGTGAGTCTTGGGGATAGCTTGGGGAGGGATAAATTCACTAGTAGAAATGGAAAGATTGACGGAGAGGAGATCGGCGAGAGGAAACCAAAGGGAGAGATTACAGATGAGTTGTTGTTTTCCTACATGAATTTAGACAATATAGATGCATTGAACTCTTCTGGCACCGAGGATAGAGATAAGGACAGTATGGTCAGTGGGACAAAGGTAAGCGGTTGTGACAGCAGTAATAATGAAGCAGAGAGTGTTTTGAAAGGGAACACTGTTAGCATCCAACCGACAGGTTTAAGGGAAGGCTCCAAGAGGAGCGCTGATGCGAATATTGCTCCAGCCGCACGTCACTTTAGGAGTCTTTCCATGGATAGTGCTATTGGAAATTTTCACTATGGCGATGAGTCACCAAACTTACCAAATTCTCTGGTGATGCGTTCCGGTCAGCTTTCACCAAGTAATTCAGGAAATGAAAGTTCGAGCAAGCACAATTTTGACTTCGGAAATGCTGAATTTAGTGAAGCTGAGATGAAGAAGATTATGGCAGATGAAAGACTTGCTGAGATTGCAGTTTCAGATCCTAAGCGTGCCAAAAGGTATGGAAAACTAGCTTCTTAAGTATTCTAGTTTATATTTGTATCCCATTAAGAACCACAAGGTTGAGTTATCCATGAAAATTGAAAAAATAAATAGATTAGAAAGCACCATGTATACAAATCATACCCGATAGTTTCATTCCTCAGGATACTGGCTAATCGTCTTTCTGCTGCTCGATCCAAGGAGCGTAAATTGCGTTACATCTCAGAATTAGAACACAAGGTTCAAAAGCTACAGTCTGAAGCAACTACCTTATCCACACAAGTTACCATCCTGCAGGTGCCTGTAGAAAATATTGTGGTTTGCCGTCAGTGTTTCTTTTATGAATTTCAGTTTGTTTACTGGATTTTCATTCTTGTTACAGAAAGATTTGGTTGAGATTTCAAGTCTGAACAGTGAGCTGAAATTCCGCATTCAATCCATGGAACAACAGGCACAACTTAGAGATGGTATTACTGTCCTTTATCTTTTGGTTTCGAAGTCCCTAGGGTGTTGCAAATCGGTAGTTACTGAAATAAAATGTTCCATAGTACAATCTTTTACAAATTAGAATCTACTTAGTGTGTGTATGTATTTGAAAAACACTGTCAAACGTGGATAACTTGGAGTTTTCACAAAATTTTTGGAAAACTTTCCAATTTTAATTGGTTTCTTTATTTTTATGTAGGTTGAAAATTATATGTTTTCTCCATCAAGTAAATTGTAAAAGTATCAACTTACAATTTCATCTTTATTGTTTTAGACATTGGTGGCTTCCATCTGTCTTAAACTTAAATAAAGCTTATTCATTTAATACATTTGTGGGATTCTTTCAAGGTGAGAAGTTCTATGTTGATAAATATCATTTTATTTTTGCAAAACAAATTTATCAGTGTGGAACTTCTTATCGAAAGAGGAGGAAACAGCTCCTTTGTATTTTGCTTTCATCCATGGAATGCTGATTAATAACATCCTTCATCAAAAAAACACATTTTATTTTGGTAATATGTTTAGTGTGACTATTAACTCTTAAAATTAAATTCATGAAACTTGGGGAAGTTTAGAAATATTTGGGTGTTTACTGAATACAGCTAGATAGTAATTTTATAGAAAGAGGAGTTTGCAAATTTAAGTTCTATTGAAAGAAAAGCTTGGAACTTGACCTGATTTTAGCTTCATGACTCTAGCCTTCTATATATTGATTTTGTTGCTATTGTTTGAAGAAACTGGGTGGAAGGAGATTTTAATGGTGGTCGTGAATTCATAGTTGAATAGATGGGTTTTGTGAAGTATTTCTATGTGAGATGCAAACGAGAAGAATAAATTAGTTTACAGTGCATACATATAGAGCCTTTGAAAGGGGAAAAGTGGGGCTTTGGGGTGGGTGGTGGTGGTGGTGGTGGTGGTGGTGGGGGAGTAGTATTGCCTGCTGGAAGGAAGATGGGAGAGTCATAGTAGAAATTCATCTGTGAAGATAGGCGAAGAATACGATAAAGGAAGCCCAAGAGGAAACATAATATATGCGTGAGGAAAGCCTCTAAGAAAACAGAAAAGTAATTAGGGACCCAAGTTCACAATAACAACTCAATGCTATGTGAAATTGATGCACAATCGATAACTATTTGGTTACTTTTGTTTGTTTGGTTGGAGTTTTCAAAATGTAAGCAATATCAAAATTTCGATTTCCACCAAAAAACCCCGAAACAGAGAACCAAAATATTTGATGTAGCTGTTTCAGTAAGAATATTCTAAGCAGTAACGAGCAGACCTACTCAGGAAGCATGACCTGTTTGTGTTCGTCTTTGGTACTTAAGTTTCTCTCTAACATTGACCATTTTATTGTGTTTCCTGGTTCTGCTCATACCATCGCTGTCCTCATGGACATCTCGGTATAAGTAGGCTGCAATTCGTCCTGCATATTTGGTTTAGTAGTTTATTATTGTGGAAGTTTCTCCTGGAAGTTGCATATTTTGTGCCAAAAGGCCCTTTCTAAAGTCTTTAAGGTAATTGAAAAACATTATATTTTCCAAAGAGCAGGCTAACCTGTATTTGTTTGATTACGTTAGGATAAGTTTATACATTAGAACAAGTTATACTGTTCTAGTTATGCCTGCTTCGGATGAACATCGGACAAGGTCCAAAGCACACCTTAAGCTGATACTCTATGCATGTCTTTCTGATTGACCTACCTGTAAAGATGGACATTTATAATTTTAGCTTTGCGCTGCAGCTCTGCACGAGTCATTAACTGCGGAAGTCCAGCGTTTAAAGCTTGCAGCTGGGGAACTTAGGGAGGAAGGACGCTCGCCTAGTAGCACGACACAGCAGTCTCCCGTGAAGCATAATATGTTCCAGATGCAGCGTCAGCAGCCTAGTCAAATGCAACAATTATCTGTTGGCAAAGCATCCGCGACCTCAGCAACACCTGCATCCGCCTAGGGGAGATAATCTCTACACGAAGCCAAAAAATTTGTTACATATTACTGGTCTCACATGCTATATGCACGATGCGAAGAAACTAAGCTTTCAGATATCAGTATTCATATAGATTTTGTATGTGTGTCTGGCTACAAATTATTCTATATTTAGTCAATCATTGTTTGTTCATTGGAAATGACTGTAACAATAAATTGGAGTCAAAACTTTGAGCCTATGTTTTCTCCTATATTGTTCTTTAGTTCTAAGGAAACTTCAGCCTTCTCACCTGGTGGTATTACATGGGACTCTCACAACCAGACAAAAAGACTAATAGTAATCGAAAGGTTGTTCATTGCACAAAGCATCTCACGTTCGCACAACGTTCAAAAAGAGTCATATTGTTAGAAGATGTTAAGTTGGTAGTCTGTCTAGCTGAATTATGGAAAAATTTATGTCTATCTAATGAAGGTAATGCACCAAAAACAACATTTGTCTATCTAATGAAAATTGGAATATTTTACGCGGTCAATTTAATTGCTTAATAAGTCAATGAGAACGCATGCAAAAGGATTCTCAAAAATTGAATTAAAAATGTCTAACTAAAATACTGTGTTCGGTTGAAATATGACTTAGTTTATGTGACTAAAATACTGTGTTCGATTGAAATATAACTTAATTTATGTGATTAAGTGAAATATTCTTGCAAGTTTTAGAACTTGATTATGTATTAAGTCTAAATTTAATCTCAACTGATACTAAATATCCCCTCCTAGGCCTATCTTAGGGGTCGTTTGGTTGGAAACAAGTTATATTCGATGCATTTTGGTGCCGAATCAAGTAGTTAATATTATAATCTCAAAATAATTTAATTAATCTTATTTCGAAAACCTCAAAATTCTTCAGCTGAGCCAAAGCTAAAACCCTACTTCTTCTTTTTAGTTCGGCCAATCCAGTTCTTTGAGTATAAGGTTTAACCAAACAAAAAAGATGGAAGTTGGAACATGTTTCAGTGTCAACAAGACAATGTTTTTATCGAACCCCATGACCCAAAAATCCAGTTATGTTCCAAATTCATGGCTCAATCCATTGAATTTGTCGGTTCCAGCTATAAAAATTTGTACTTGCAGAGCAGTAGTTAAAGGGTCAGTCAGCTCGTTGAACACTCAAGAAAAGGTTACATTTTTCCATTTGTTTTTTTTATTTATATAAACTTTGATTGCTTGAATGATCACTCAACTAATAGTTATTATAGCATTTAATTTTTTTCAATAAAGAAAGCCATTTGAGAAATCGACCCATTTTTTATAGAGTAAAGCATTAGTCAAATTTGCCACGACACATTCAACTTCATAGGGTGTGTTATCGCTGAATTCAATTTTAGTGTATTTTTGTCATCCATTTGTGCTGACGTGACACTTTTATTATATAAAAATAGAGCCCACGTGAAAGGTGACACGTCAGCTAAAAAGGTGTCACCCATTTTTATGTAATAAAAGTGCCACATCAGCTAAAAAGTCGATGAAAACACACTAAAATTTAATTCGGGTAATAGGACCTCGTGAAGTTGGAGTGTGTAGTAGCAACTTTGGCCATAATTCAGGGTTACTGGATGCTTATCTCTTTTTTATATTAGTTCTCTTTTTGTTTGTTTT
Source organism: Capsicum pubescens (assembly GCA_030864215.1). Classification (NCBI taxonomy): domain Eukaryota; kingdom Viridiplantae; phylum Streptophyta; class Magnoliopsida; order Solanales; family Solanaceae; genus Capsicum; species Capsicum pubescens. Next base: position 5,398,888 of record CM061541.1, on the reverse strand, counting down.
GGTGCTTGAATCTGTGTCTTTGAGAATCAATAATGTGTATGTATCCGGTATTGGGATGATCAGTTTTAACTATTTTATTGTATTTAATGATGTGCTCTAACACCATTTGTTGATAGGTAAATTACTACCATTGACAATCTGAATTTGTGATGACCATGATACTCATGAATATTTTCTTAGCATACTAGTTGAGTTGGTCATGTGATTGGAAGTGCCAAAATAGACAAGCTAAAAATTTGACGTAATATGGTTACCTTGTAGCCCCAAAGCTTAAAAGGCTGACACGATCATTTGTTGTATATGTTATGGCAGATAAATTTTCCATGAAACAGAACTTAGAGGTGGTCAATTTGCTACATGGTATTTGCGTATTACGGTAAAGGTGCAATTTTGATGATGAATGGTTAGGTTTTTGTTTTCCTTCTTTTAGGATAACAAGAAACTGAAGTCTGAACTATTATAAGCTGAAGCTTTTTAGATTTCAGTTTCAACTAGTTCATATTTGGATAGGTTTATTCATTGATCTTGATAAAAGTGTTTTGTGGTAAAAAATTTCTGTTGAAATGGCAGAAGGTTCACTATTTTAGGGCATTGGAAAATTATTATTTTGGTGACGAAAAAGCGCTTCCTAGCTGTTTACTTGGCCTTTTTCTGCCCTTTTGGTAGGAATAAGGTTATCGCTTTCTCCTTTCTCACTTCTTTGTTGTTGTTGGATGCCTCTTGGAATCTCTACAATATTTTGACCTGACGAGCCAATATAGTGTCTTAGTCCCTTGCTTTGTATTCCTAAGTTGCTAGACTAAGAGGGAATTGCATAGTTGCGATACTTTTGTGGACAACATTTGATTCGCTGCATATGTTCTGTGGGAATTGATCTGCTGGTGTAAGTGCAATATTAGAAAATTCATTTGCTTACTCCATAAATATGCATAACCAATCAATTTCGTATATAGTGTAGAGTTCGTCCGTACTCAGCTCATCTTCTTATTGTCTCACGGGGTGATAACTCTTTTCTTTATGTTGGAGGAATTATCACTTATGTAATTTATTGAATTTAAATCTTTTTAATTTTCCAGGTCACAGGGATGTCTTCTGATCATTCTCAAGATCTAGAACTCTCAAGTTTATCGGCTCTATGCCCATTGGATGGCCGTTATTGGGGTAAAGTCAAAGAACTTGCTCCGTTTATGAGTGAGTATGGGTTAATTCGTTTCCGCATTTTGGTTGAGGTGATTATGTTTCTTCCTTGATTATCTAGCAGTAAATTCTACTTTTGAAATAATTTTCATTAGAAAATCTTCAAAATGAATTATATTACTCGTGGGGTTAGCAATAATAAAATTTTGGTAATGTCTCTTTTCATCAGATTAAATGGTTGGTAAAACTGTCTCAAATACCTCAAGTCATTGAAGTTCCAAGCTTCTCTGAAAGAGCTCAGGCATTTTTGCAAGACCTGATTGATGAATTTAGTATGAATGATGCCTTGGAAGTTAAGAAGATTGAGAGAGTAACGAACCATGATGTGAAAGCAGTGGAATACTTCTTGAAACAAAGATGTCAATCACATCCGGATATAGTTAAGGTATAAATAAATTCCTGTCATACTTTTCACATGCATCTTTTCAATATGAGTATGATACTAGAGCTAAAAGATTTATATGGAAGTTTTCAATCCCAGAAAGGTTTATTTTGCACATGCATCTTCCTATAGTTTATCCAAAGGGTGTCACATGGGCGGGTCGCAATGGCTATATATTACATATCAAATTAAAAAGTATCTTCTCGAAACTATTTTGACAGGATTTCACATGGGTCAATTTGAGTACATATCAGCCCAATTATTTTGATAAGCTGAACTATTAAATGGCCAGGTCGTTGATGAGCCCAAACTTGTGCAGGTTGATGTGTTCATGGGCTAATTTTGCCATCCCTATTTGTCCTCCTTTCTATGTTAGGTGCTCGAGTTTTTTCACTTTGCTTGTACATCTGAGGACATCAACAATCTTACCCATGCATTGATGTTGAAAGGAGCTTTGGATACGGTCATCTTGCCAGTCATGGATGAATTGATTAGAGCAATGTGTGACATGGACACAACACATTCTTCTGTTCCTATGCTTTCTCGCACCCATGGACAGGTATATTTTTTCCCCACAGTCCTTTAGTTACGTGTATTTTGAATAAATTTTGACACAAGAAGCTTAAACTCCGGAAAAGATGTGGTCATATATATCCTGAGTGGCTACATAATCTAGTTTGCGTCTAAATAATTTTTGACCAACAATTTTTTTACAAAAGCTTCTCATCGTTTTAACTTTTAACATCTTGTAGCCTGCTTCGCCAACAACCCTTGGAAAGGAAATGGCAATTTTTGCTTTTCGATTAAGTAGGGCGAGAAGGGAGATTTCTCAAATAGAGATGCTTGGGAAATTTGCTGGTGCTGTAGGAAACTACAATGCACATATAGCTGCATATCCTGAAATAAGCTGGCCAGAAATTGCAGAGGAGTTTGTCGTGTCACTTGGATTAAAATTCAATCCATATGAGGTAGAGGTATGGACTGCGTACATCTTACCCCCCCCAGACCCCACCAGGTGGGAATACACTGGGTTTGTTGTTGTTGTTGTATGTTCCTCAGGTTTGTTTTGTAGACTGATTCCTTCTGATTTTTGAATCAGCGCCATGTTAAGTATGCTTTGCCTTTCTTCTTTTTAATTGTTTGTGTTGGATGTAGCATAATTCATTTCGTAGCGGAGATTTGTGCATTAGTTTGAGGGAGGTTTGAGAAGGGGAGCCTTGGAGTAACCGGTAAAGTTGCTGCCATGTGACCAGAAGGTCACAGGTTCAAGCCTTGGAAACAGCCTCCGGCAGAAATGCAAGGTAAGACTGCGTACAATACACCCTTGTGGTGGGGCCCTCCCCCGGACCCTGTGCACAGCAGGACCTTTAGTGCACCGGGCTGCCCTTTTTTTTTAGGGAGGTTTGTAGACGTTTGTGAGGTATTTAAACGTGTTGGTCTATACGGCGTTGTTTAACTATGTACGTAGTTTAAGAAATGAAGACCTTTTATGGGCTGTTTTTTGATTGTTAGGAAGTAACTATTTGTGTATTCAAATTAGCATGACTAGTACCATGTTTGCTAGCATTTTAGTTGCTACGTATGAAATTCACCACATCAAGTATGGTGTTGGGTTGTTAGTTCACGATTCCGCAAAAAATTACAAGTTATGAGGGAATCTATGTATTATTATTTTGTACAATAGAAGATAGAATAACTGTGAATTATGACGACATGCATAACTAATCCCTACATCAATAATACTTTCACAACTCTAAAACGTGACCCCTTAATGCATAGGCCAAATAGCACCCAAGGGAGTGGCCTAGTGGTCAATGAAGTGAGTTGAGCACCATGAGGTCTCGCGTTCAATTCCCAACAGAGACAGAAAAACTAGGTGACTCTTCTCATCTGTTCTGGCTTTGGTGGGTAGAGTTACCTAGTAATTGTTGCTGATGGGAGGTGGCATGTTTCCCGTAGAATTATTCAAGGTGTGTGCAAGTTGGTCTAGATGCCACGGTTATCCAAAAAAAAAATGCATAGGCCAAATATGTATAACATGTTAAATTAGCCCTTAAAATCTTGAGGTCTTTAACATGTCATGTCATTCATGTAAGAGTATGTCATCAATACATTAATGTGAATTTTAAAATCAAAGAATTTTCAAAGACAGAAACGTGTCAATCTTTTCGGAACAGAGCAGAAAAGAAAGTGTGGCTATAAAATGGAAAGGAAGAAGTTTGTATTAGAGTTTATAATTCTTATGAATAAGTGCATAGTTAATTTAGCATTACCGAATTAGAAACTGTTCTTCAACTTCTGACACAATTGTCATTGTAATGCAGATCGAAACTCACACTATATGACCAAACTTTTTCACTCAATCATCCAGTTTAACAACATTTTGGTTGAATCCAGCTTTCTCGCACCCATGGGCAGGTATATTTTTTTCCCACAGTCCTTTAGTTAGGTGTATTTTGAATAAATTTTGATACAAACTCCGGAAAAGATGTGGTCATATATATCCTTAGTGGCTACATAATCTAGTTTGCTTCTAAATAATTTTTGAACAACAATTTTTCTAAAAAGTATTACATCTTATAGCCAGCTTCATCAACAACCCTTGGAAAGGAAATGGCAATATTTGCTTATCGATTAAATAGGGAGAGAAGGGAGATTTCTCAAATAGAGATACTTGCGAAATTTGCTGGTGCTGTAGGAAACTACAATGCACATATAGCTGCATATCCTGAAATAAGCTGGCCAGAAGTTGCAGAGGAGTTTGTCGTTTCACTTGGATTAAAATTCAATCCATATGTTCCTCAGGTTTTTTTTGTAGACTGATTGATTTTTTATCAGCGCCATGTTAGGTATACTTTGCCTTTCTTCTTTTTAATTGTTTGTGTTGGATGTAGCATAATTCATTTCGTAGCAGAGATTTATGCATTAGTTTGAGGGAGGTTTGAGAAGGGGAACCTTGGAGTAACTGGTAAAGTTGTTGCCATGTGATTAGAAGGTCACAGGTTAAAGCCTTGGAAACAGTCTCTGGCAGAAAGGCAAGGTAAGGCTGCGTACAATACACCCTTGTTGTGGGGCTCTTCCCCGGACTTTGTGCATAGCGGGAGCTTTAGTGCACCGGGTTTCCCTTTTTCTTTTAGGGAGGTTTGTAAACGTTTGTGAGGTACTTAAACGTGTTAGTCTATACGGTGGTGGTTAACTAGGTATGTAGTTTAAGAAATAAAGACCTTTTATGGGCTGTTTTTTTATGGTTAGGAAGTAACTATTTGTGTATTCAAATTAGCATGACTAGTACCATGTTTGGTAGCATGTTAGTTGCTACTTATAAAATTCTCCATATCAAGTATGGTGTTTGGTTATTAGTTCACGATTCCGCATAAAAAATACAAGTTATGGGGGAATCTTTGTATTATTATTTTATACAGTAGAAGATGGAATAACTAATACATGAATTATTACAACATGCATAACTAATCAACAACTACAACAACAAACCCAGTGTATTCCCACAAAGTGGGGTCTGGGGAGGATAAGATGTACGCAGTCCATACCGCTACCTCCGAAGAAGTAGAGAGGTTGTTTCCGATAGACACCGGCTCAAGATAACTAATCCTACATCAATAATACTTGCACAACTCTAAAAAACGACCCCTTATGCATAGGCCAAATAGCACCCAAAGGTGTGGCCTAGTGGTCAATGACGTTAGTTGAGCACCCTGAGGTCTCGCGTTCAATTCCTAGCAGAGACAAAAAACTATGTGACTCTTCTCATCTATTTTGGCCTTGGTGGGCAGAGTTACCTAGTACTTGTTGTTGATGGGAGGTGACAGGTATTTCGTGGAATTATTCGAGGTGCGTGCAAGTTGGCGTAGACGCCACGGTTATCCAAAAAAATGCATAGGCCGAATATGTATAACATGTTAAATTAGCCCTTAAAATCTTGAGGTCTTTAACATGTCATATCATTCATGTAAGAGTACGTCATCATGTGAATGTTAAAATCAAAGAATTTTCAAATACAGAAACATGTCAATCTTTTCGAAACAGAGCAGAAAAGAAAGTGTGGATATAAAATGGAAAGGGGGAATTTGTATTAGGGTTTATAAGTATTATGAATAAGTGCATAGTTAATTTAGCATTACCGAATTAGAAACTGTTCTTCAACTTCTGACACAATTGTCATTCTAATGCAGATCGAAACTCACGACTATATGACCAAACTTTTTCACTCAATCATGCAGTTTAACAACATTTTGGTTGATTTTGATAGAGATCTTTGGGGATACATTTCTCTGGGTTACTTTAAGTAGGTAACTATCCTGTATTTTAGATATATCTTCTATTATCTTCTTTTTCCAGATAATTGAGTTCATAATTCTTTTATGTTACATAGACAACTAAAGCTGGTGAAATTGGGTCCTCAACAATGCCTCACAAAATAAATCCAATTGATTTTGAAAATAGTGAAGGCAATCTTGGAATAGCTAATGGAGATCTATCCCATTTGAGCACTAAACTACCTATTTCGCGCTGGCAGGTATATTGAATATTATCATGTTATCCTTATCTTGTTACCGAATATTCTACCAAATAATTTGAGCTTCATTCTATCGTTAGATTGAACTCCTATTGGGGTACTAGTAGTTTTTTACATACCTTGTACTCATGATGGTCCCTTATATTAGGTCCTGATAGGTCCTTTAAAGGACCAAAACTGCTCCATTGATACTTAAAGAACTATTAAGAACCTACTATCAAAGATAATGAACCATGTTTTGTCGTTTTTCCTTTTAAAGTTTGAAGCCCAATAAGACGTAGATAGAAGCAGACTTAGAGCATGCCAATTTGTGGGTTCTTTCCCTTATTATCCGATGGCTTCAGTTGCATTTTTATCTTTGTTCGTAAATTTTTCCTTGTCATTTGCAGCAGGATTTGACAGATTCAACAGTTCTGAGAAACATGGGAGTAGGACTAGGACATTCTCTTCTTGCTTACATGAGTGCTCTACAGGGAATTCAGAAGCTTCAGGTAATCAGTACAAGTTGAAACGCGGGCATTTTTTTCTTGTCATCTGTATGATCATAAATATCTGATGTCTGTCTGTTTCAACAATGCTAGACTCAGTAGTTACTTTTTAGTGTATGTATTAATCGGAACCTATAGAAAATCCATATTGCCCCAGACCCCAATATGTTTGACTAGGTTCTCAAAGTATCACTCTGGAGTTACTTTGTCATGGTCTGCGTTGGTTTTGTTTTGTGATGTCTCATGTAATAATGTAAAAAAATATAGTTAGTGAAGTGGGTTAAAAACCATGAGGTCTCAGGTTCAAATCCAGCAGAAGTGAAAACACTAGGTGACCTTTTTCCATTTGTCGAAGCCTTAGTGGATAAAGTTACTCGATACCTTTGAATGCAGTTGTTGTAGTAGTTCCAGGGAAAGTTAAGTTTGAATAACCTTTATTCACATACTCATGCTAAAGTATCAAAAGAAATTTCTTGAAATATGTTTCATACTTTCTGGCTTGTCGGTTTATAATTTAGGTGAATGAAGCTGCTCTGACGGAAGATTTAGATAAAACATGGGAGGTTCTTGCTGAACCAATACAAACGGTATGCAACTTTTGCTTTATCTGGACTTTATTGTTGGTGTTATTCAGCCTGAGAATCATGCAATTGTTATTTTTTCCAACCTTGAGTTTCGGTTTCCCTCTATGATTGATGAAATATGTTTGTAGTAATGCTTACTAGGATATGTTTCAAGGTCTGGTCCTTTCAGAGAAACGCGCACCTAAACTACTGGTCTTTCAAGAAAGTTGCAAATAAAATTCTTTAAACCTATCTATTGATATACAAAAATATCTCCAATTCCAAGCTAAGCAAGTTGACATCCGCTATATGAATCATCGACAGTGTCGTTCTATTTAAACTCACCTCTAGCTAATATTACACTAAATAAATACAAGAGGTACTAGGAGTTCTCTATATTTTCTGTTGGCATAAAAAGCTCTAATAGGACTAAAAGTCTAGTAGAATACATAGGACCGGAAGTAAACGTAACATACTAACGTCACTAACGCATATTTCCAACTTGTTATAGATCTTTGACTCTTTTTTTTTGCTAGAATTGCATAGATTCTGAGGAATTGTAGGTCTTTCGAGACAATTTCCTTTACATTATCGACGAAATGATCTAAATTTACTGTCCAACTGGACTAGTAAAAGTTTTCATCTCTGGCACCCACTTTCCTTGATGAATATTACGAAGTTTATCATTTCTCTTCTTGTTTGGTATTTAGGTGATGTGAAGGTACGGTGTGCCAGAGCCTTATGAGAAGCTGAAGGAGTTGACCCGAGGAAGAGCGGTGAACAAAGAAAGCATTAGAGATTTCATCCAAAATTTGGATATTCCAACTGATGCAAAGACATGAACTTAACACCTCATACTTACGTTGGAGCAGCTGCAGAATTGGCTAAGAACATAAACGAGGCCATAAATCTGGCGAATGGAGTTCAGATCTTTTGAAACAAGAGCCAAGAACCTTTGCAGCTCTCTGCAGCACATGGACTAGAGTCAACGAATTCAACGAGGGAGGACAGTTGCCTAATGGCATGCACAACAGATTGCCAGTGAAGCATAATATGTTCCTGATGCAGCGTCAGCGGCCTAGTTAAATGCAACAATTATCTGTTGGCAAAGCATCCGCGGCTTCAGCAACGCCTCCATCCACCTAGTAGGCGAACACAAAGCGTCGAGGAGGGAAAGATAATCTCTACATCAATGTTGACAAACAAAGATTTCAGATAAGGTTTCTTTATGTCTGGCTAAAATGTATTTTGTTCATTGGAAATGTATTCCTTGGAGTAGCTGGTAAAGTTGCTGCTACGAGATCAGGAGGTCAAGGGTTCAAGCCTTGGAAACAGCCTCTGGCAAAAATGCAAGGTACGGCTGCGTATGATACGTCCTTGTGGTGGGGCCCTTCCCCGGACACCGCGCATAGCGGTAACTTTAGTGCATCGGACTGCCCCTTTTAAAGTATAAGATCATAAAAAGTACTCCATGCCATTGGTTCAATGGGATTAGCACAACCAGACAAAAAGATCATAGTAATCAAACAATGTCACCCATTGTATTTCTGCCTTGTTTCCCACTGTCTATTCTTCTTTTCTTGTCCTTTCATTTAAAGTTGCAAAAAGGCATATCGTTGCACAAAGTATCTCGCGTTGGAGCCACCTACACATTGATGCAACTCAAATCCACGACTTATACACTACACATAAATTTTGTTATCGTTATTTCAAGACTCCGCTTGCAATAGATTTTAATGTGCATATATGATTGTGTTTCCATTGGACCAAGGAAAGCAAGGTGAACGAGGAAAAGGTGGAGACAAGGAAATGTACCAAAAGCAACATTGTCTGTACGATGAAATTTTGATGTCGTTTAATGCTACTAGGATCATTTTTGTTGAAGGGACTGAATTATTTTGGGATTATAATTTAAAACTATAATTCCTGGACTAGTAATCTCAAGTTTGATGAGATCGTTAATAATTTTATCCCAAGATTAATATATTCCACCTTATTCATGTTCCAAATAACCCCTTAAAATCTCAACTATAATTAATGTGTCTTACTGGTCTCAGATATTTTTTACCAATTCAAAAATATAAACTATTTTCATAACGATCAACATGGAAGCTATAATGTCCCATGGAATAGTCATTGTAAGTAGTAAGTGATACTCTCTTCGTTTCAATTTGGTTGATCTATTTTAATTTGACATCAAATTTAAGAAATTAAATAACTTTTGAATTTCACAATATTAAGTTAAAAATATATTAAATATACCACAATAAATATATCTTGTGATAAAATATGTCACGTGAAAATCAAAAATTGAAATAAAAAAAAAAATTCTAAAAAAGGTGAAAGAGATAATTCCAAAAAAAGAAAAAGAATGTGGATAATGACCAAAGAGTACAAAATAAAGGCATATACCCTCCAATTCCCTTTATTTAAAATACCTCAAAATTCTCCCAAAGTACAAAAGCCGCGGGAACCCTTTAAACCCCACAAATTTCTAATTTTCCTAAACAAATTAAATTGAATTAACGAAAAGCAAATAAAGTTTAAAAAAAAAAAAAAAAAAGACGCAAGCAAGCAGTATAATTATCCATTTCACCAATCCAGTATTTATAATTTTTATTACAACTAACACTAATACTAATAATAATAAATGGAGTATGAATAATAATATCAAATAAAAAGCTCTCACATTCTCGGAATACACAAAAACAAAATCTCCTTTTTTCCCTTTAAATACTCTCCTCAGTGTTGCTTTGTAGGGTTTATACAACTCTCATTTCTCTCTTTGGCCCGCCGATCTGCTTTACCTTTTTTGAATTTTTCGACCGTTGAGTTCACCGGAGATGACGTCGGAATTGGCGGTGAAGGGAGGAGAGTTGCTGTTTTGTGGATGTACTAGCTGGGATTCCGTTGGTCGTCGGAAAGGTTTACCGGAGGCAAATTTGGTTTCGCCGACGAGGCTTCGTCCGCTACTTGGTGTTGACATTTGCTTTGTTGCTGCTGGCTGCGGTATACTCTTTGCTCACTCACTTTCATTTTACTTGGTGCTTATACTTTAAAAAAAAAATTGTTTTTACTTGTAGTCCTTCTCATAATTTATATGATTTAGTTTGATTTGACACGAAATTTAAAAAAAAAGTAAGAAATTTTTTTAAAATTTGTGGTCTAAAATAAGTATGTATGTGATGTTTGTGTGGCTATAGGTTAGTTCATTAAGGATAAAATAGACATTTTATAGTTAAATTGTTACTAAATGTAGAAATGTATCATTATTCTTTTTGGAATTGACTGAAAAATAAAGTGAGTCGTATAAATAGGCACAATACATAAATATGCCCTTTGACGTGGACTCAGATCACATCTATGACCTCAACTTTGGGTGTATGCAATCAGACACTTAAACTTGTGTAAAGTTGAACAATTAGATACATATGTCATATGTGGCGTCCTGCGTGGCCAATTCTTGTCCTACATGACGTCCTACATGTATTATGCCACATAGGACGTGTCTGTCCACTTGTTCAGCTTTATACAAGTTTAAGTACCTACTTGTGCACATCAATAGTTGGAGGTCATAGATGTGTTCTGGTGCCAAGTTAAAGGGCAGGCTTATGTATTATACCTATAAATCGGGATATAGGGAGTATACTTTAGCAACTCAAGATAGTTTTGTTACTCTCTTTTGGCTCATTTTATGTGGGATTGTTTGACTTGTGGTCTAAAACAATTGTTAGATATTTTTATGTTTGTAAATTATTTCATTAAGGGTAAAAGTGGAATTTTAAAGTTTAATTATTTCTAGTTATAGTAAGGTGACATTCTCCTTGAGACGGATCTCAAAGGAAGTGATGCCATATAAAATGGGATGGAGGGAGTGCTTTTTTTCCCATTAGCAGCAGTAGTTAAATTCATAGTTCTAAAGCATTAATAAGGTTACTTTAGTAAAGTAAACCTCTAATTGAAGTTTTCTTAAGAGTGTGTCAGGTTGTCAATAGGGGCCAAGTAATATGAAATGGAGTGAGTAGTTTGTTTAGAGCCTAAAAGGGTTAAAATGTTGGGGAATGTATGTTGAAGATTTATATAGTTGACCTGAGATAGTTTGGATTGATACAAACTTATCATTTTTATTGTTAAATTATGTGATTGAAGTGTTCTGTGAAGTCCCTTTTTGATTGTTCTCTTTCATTCTTGGTGGAAATGCAGCTTCTTGTCATTGTGTAGCACTGGCTGCGGTGTAATCTTTTTTGCTCTTTTTTGAATTCTGCTTAGTCGTCTAATTAGTTTGTTTAGAGCTCAAACGGGTTTAAATGTCGTGGAATGTATGTTCTGGATTCATTTAGTCGACCCCGATCAGTTTGGATTAATACAAAGTTATCGTTTTTGTTGAGAAATTGTATGATTGAACTATTTAAGTGTTCTGTGAAGCTCCATTTTGATCGTTTTCTTTCACTCTCTGGTGGAAATGCAGCTTCTTGTCATTGTGTAGCACTAGATACTGAAGGCCGTTGCTATACATGGGGAAGGAATGAGGCAAGTGTGTCGTGTGTTTTTCCCCCCTCTTTTGTGCCTTTTTGTGTGCTTTCTCCTTGTTGGAATGTGAAGTGTGTTGTTTCTTTGCAGAAAGGTCAGCTTGGTCATGGAGATAAAATTACACGTGATAGACCAACTGTTGTTTCTGAACTATCCAAGTAAGTTGATCTTGTTTATATCCTCCATCAGAGGCCGATATCGTAGCAAAAGTTTCAAAATCTGTACTAGGTTCAAAGCTACACCACAAAGGGGAGTATAGGGTGCATAGCTGTGCTGCACCCCCAACTTAAAATCCTAAATTCATCCTCTTTTTTCTGTTCGTAATTATTTGATTCTCTTTTTTCTCGAAAATATGGAGACAAAATTTTACCTTTTATGATTATTTACTTTAGAAAAAAAAGAGAATTCTTTTGTCATTGATTGAGCTCTGTATGCGCTTTTGAAAGATTAGCTGCCTCTATAGCCCTTCCTTAAAAAGAGCTGCCTCTATAGACACGAAGAAATCAGAATTTGGTATTTACAAGATGCCATCAAGCTGCAACGTCTTATGCATAATTAAATGCATAGCTATGCCTCTTGACTTTCATTTGGAAAATTTGGATCAGGATGAGTTGGATCTTCTAGGAGATGGGTAGATATAGTTATTTAAGCAAATACTCGAAGATTTCAAATTTGAAGTTCTATGAGGGAGAGCTAGAGAAGATAATATTGAACCAATTTTCTTGCTCCCTTTTCTTTTATTAGGTTATGATTTTGTTGATATGCAATGGCTAGAATCCTAGTTCCTTTTCCTTACATCTTGTACTTCCGATACGGAAACAGACAACTAGGGATTTTTTTGTTAGAAATTTATGAGTTTGAAATGCTCTTTTCCAAATTTTTTGTCCAGAGGAACCCTTCATATATAATTTGATGTATTTAGGTACACATAGTCTTGAGCCGGGGTCCATCGGAAACAACCTCTCTACTTCTTTAGTGGTAGTGGTATGGACTGCGTACATTCTACCCTCCCCAGACCCCACGATGTGGGAATATACTGGGCTTGTTGTTGTTGTTGTTATTTAGGTACACATAATGAGAATTTTTTGATAACCAAAAGATTCTAGCGGCAGTGGTGCATGGTTTGAAACTTGGTGGCAATGGGCCCACTCATATAGCCTTCTCCATTTAAACCCAGGCTTTTGTCTGAAACATGGTTCGAACCAGTGATGTGGGTTCAACCCTTAGACCATAAATTACATCCCTGTCTCACTCGACCAAATCCATGGGGCAATGCATGTTTCAAGGGTACATGTAAAGTGAGATTGAAAGAAAAGAATGTTATAACGATGATTATTCTAATGGACAGTGCTGTTTGGTTTTCTTAACTCAAAATTGAGTTTTATATGTGTTTAGCAATAAGAAATGCGTCCAATATCATTCTTATATTCCCTGTACTGTTAGCATGTTACCTGAAACCGTTATGTCTATCAAGTATTTGTTTCTGGCATCACTTAGAACTTTTTTGTTCCAGGTTTAAAATTGTTAAAGCCGCAGCTGGAAGGAGCCACACAGTGGTAGTTACGGATGATGGACAGTCCTTTGCTTTTGGTTGGAATAAACATGGGCAGCTCGGTATAGGCCATGCAAAAAATGGTAAGCCCTTTTGTTACTCTCGGTTGTTCTTTCCCTTCTCTGTTTCTTACTCACTTGCGCCAAAGTACTCAAAATGTTGTTGTCTCAGTTGCATGAACATTATTTCATCTCCCTCTTTGATCATGCATTTCTCTTTCAGATCTGACCTAGGTCACATGGATCCTTATTTTATCTATATAACTCATGTCGAAATGTGAGTAACAAGTGTATGGATATTTCTTGTGGATTCCTCAAACTCATTGAAAGTTACCTAAAACCTAGATGCACATGTATTGGATACTTAGATCCTCCCGGCAGTGACACACTTCTGCATCTTGATGTCTACGCAAAGCGTCAACCATGCGAGGCAAAGCACACGGCCTGGTTTTCACCAGGTTTCAAGGTTTAAAGCACACTTTAAACGAATCTTTGACAAAACTAATCTAGTGTAGGAAATAACTAGAAATTTATGATTACTTAAGCTAGTGTAGGATCTGTAGAAAAAATATTAAGATTGTGCAGGACAGAAACAAGAATTTGCCTTAAGCAACTTATTTTCTTTATTTCCTAGCAATATGATTCCACTGATTTCTTCTGTCTTGAGTTGTTTTTTCTTTCTTTCATAAAACAAATTGAGATCATCAGTTCTTTTGTATTGTTACAGAAACTGAATTATCTCCAGTCCGGTGTGCCGTCTCTGAAGTCCACACTACTGCTTGTGGGGCTGACTTTACTGTGTGGCTAACCTCAGTTGAAGGAGCTTCTATATTGTACGGTTTATGAAGTTCTCTACTACATTGATAATACTGTGTACAAATAAAAGATTTTGGTAGTGGCATTTTCAGCTCCAACCTTTCTTGCACTCTGATTTTCATGTTATTTGTGGCTTCTAGAACTGCTGGTCTGCCTCAGTATGGTCAGCTTGGTCATGCTACTGACAACGAGGTACACTTAAAAGAAAAAGTTTCAGTTAATTTTTATTATCTTCTGTGACATGGACAAATATTTCCAATATTTTCATGTTATATGTCGGAAGTTCGAGACTTCACCAGTTGTATAACAATCTCAACTTGCAATGTTTCCTAATGGGCAACGATATTTCATGGCTAGATCATCTGTTCAATTTAATTGATAATGATGCAGTTTTTCGGTGGTACTACTTCTGCATAAATTGAAATCGCAATTAGCAGGCAATTGGATGAGTGTAGTTGTTATCTTCTCCAATCTATCTTGTATTTTGTTCAATGCCTTTTTGCCCATTGCAATGTAATGAGCTTGTTTTTTCGTTTTTTTTTTTTTTTTGCTAACAGAGTGGAATTTTTAACCACATTAGGTCTACCTTCTAAATGCTGGCATGTTTCTCACCAGTCTGCTACATGTAGTTGATAAGTTTTGTGGATAGCACATTTTCCACGAAATAATCAGTGTTTTTCTATTTCTAAAAAAGTCAGTGTTGTTATCCCTCATATTGGAGTCGTTTACTCTGCGTATTGCTATTACCCTTCCTGATGATCTTGGGTCTAATATTTCTTCAAATTAAGTGTGGAAACCTAGATTAAATGCACCAAATTGGAAGACCATATCAAATCTTTTCCCCTTTCATGACAAGACCCTTGATGTTTAAATTTGGAACTTATTGTGATAAAGGCTTTCACATAGTATCATCTTTATATTTGAACTGGGACTTGTTGCTTTCTTTGTTTGATTTAAGAATGCCCTGTAACATGCAGTATAATACCAAAGATAGCTCTGTAAGGCTTGCTTATGAAGCTCAACCCCGACCTAGACCTATAGCTTCCTTTTCTGGAGAGACTATAGTCAAAGTAGCTTGTGGAACAAATCACACAGGTTCATCTCAACTTCATTTTAATAAATATTGTCCTCTTTCAGATTTGTTTAGTGCATTAACACTTCTTTTTTTCTGGTTTTCAGTTGCAGTGGATAAGAATGGATATGTTTACACGTAAGTTCCACCTTACCTGATTTGTTTTGACCTTGTCCATATGTACAGAAGCTGATTTTTCTCTTCTTTGCTTGACAAACAAATACTAGGTGGGGATTTGGCGGTTATGGGAGGTTCGTACATTCTCTCTCGTATTTGCATATTCAAATCTATGTTAATGGACGTCCGTTGCACCACCTTGGCTTCTCTGTTCTCCTTTTGGGTTTTATTAGAATATTACATAAACATGTTGATTTTTGTGGATTACAGGCTTGGGCATAGAGAACAGAAGGATGAGTTTGCTCCTCGACGAGTTGAGGTTTTTACACGGCAGAATGTCTTGCCTCCATATGCAGTTGTTTCAGCAGGTTCTGTCAATTCAGCATGTACTGCTGGTACGATTTGTCTTGTCCTCTCTCCATTTTATTTGAACTCTTATCCAGTGCTCTTATAAGTTGCTGTATATTCTCACGAGGACATCATATTTGATATCTTTACTAGCTACACTCTTTTTACACAATTTTTTACCCCAAAAAGTTCTTTCTGCAAGTTGTCCAAACAGCTTACAATATAAGTTGCAGATGTGTATTCACATAAATGAAGTTCCTCTATCAAATGAATGTTTTGATCAACTATGATTATATATTGTGCTTGCTTGTTTAGTTATTGCTTTGAGAGTAAGTGTGAACATCTAGATAGCAGACACTTTCATGTAAAAATTGTGTAAAATTAGTGTCCAATTATTTATGGGTTTGAAGTATGGATTACATGAAGGGGAGCCTTGTAGTAACAGGTAAAGTTTCTGCCTTGTGGCCAGGAGATCATGGTTTCAAGCTGTGGTAACAGCCTCTGGCAGAAATGCATGGTAAGGCTGCTTACAATAGACCATTGTGGTCCGGCCCTTTCCTGGACTCGATGCATAGCTGTAGCTTTAGTGCACTGGGCTGCCCGTTTTTTCAAAGTATGGATTACATGTGAAAATAGATGTAGGCTAATCAAATCCACGTTAATGCTTAATATGTTCAATTATTGTCTAAATTTTGAAAACTCAACCAATCAATTATGTGTTAATCATGAATTAGTTGGGGCATATATCCCCACTGTATCTGTCCTGCATTCAAAAAATTTATCCTAGTTTGAGTATTTTTCACGTTTAACTTTTTGCAATATGGTGGGTCATGATTAACAATAAACACCTATGACTTATCTGATTAAATAAACATCTATGACTTAACACTTGTAATAACGTATTGTTGTGCAGGAGGAGGACAGCTTTACATGTGGGGCAAAATAAAGAGCACCGGAGATGATTCGATGTATCCTAAACCTCTTCTGGATTTGAGGTTCTGTTCTTTACAACATTTGCATCTCAAATTATTTATTTTGCTCATCGTGTTAGTGTTAGATGCAACATGAGTTGCATGTGTGATAGGTTCCACATATTTGGGTGAATTATTATTTATCCAAGTTTTCTGATTACAGCCATCTGCAACAACATCAATGAAGATGGAGTTTAATTTTCTTTTCCTTGAGTCTCGTGATTAGGGTTGATGGAGTGATTCCACTGCAAAGTCCTAGCATAGAATCTATAGTCTTGTATTCAAGTTGTGACATTCACTGTTCATGTAGGATGCTATTTAAAAGCAACCATGTGGTAATAGTGTATTTGTTGTTTCTTCTCCCACAATCATTGGCTTGGATTATTAAGAAAGATACTCTTTTCAAAAGCAGAAAATGTGTTCTTTTGTCATCAAGTCTATTGGACTGATTTTGTATACATTCTGTTTTTCTAGTGGGTGGAACCTACGATGTATGGATTCTGGCAACATGCACCACTTTGTCGGTGCTGATTCTTCTTGCATAAGTTGGGGCCATGCACAGTCTGGGGAGCTGGGTTATGGACCAAATGGACAAAAGTAGGTTTGATTCATATCTAATGTTTCCTTTTTCCTTTTTGGTGACCTGTGTGCGCTCTGCTCATTTATTGTCTATTTTTCCGCAGATCTTCTGCTGTTCCTAAGAAGGTAGACATTTTAGATGGCATGCATGTTATCAGGTTAGTGTATTTCTGTTTAAAATATTAAGTTTTGGAAGGTGGGACCTTACTGAGTCTGAGTCCTAGCGTCTTCCTTTTTGTATAGTGTTGCTTGCGGATTTGCCCACTCCATGGTTATTATTGATAGGACAAATGTTGAGGATCGACTTGAGCAGGTAATGTTATGATTACAATGTGTGTGCTTGTGGGGGTGGGGGGTGAGGGGATAGGTACAGCCTAAATTGCTTAGACTCTTCACTTTCACTGCCACACCCGTGTTGACAAGACATGGGTGTGGGATCCGGGCAATCGCACATCTGGTTTGATTTTCTGTTAATATTTATTTGCTCGTGTTAGTAATCTAATTTCTGCCACTTTACTTGACAGCTTGATGTGTATGATGGCAAGGCTCCTGAGGAAGGTATAGCTCTAAGCTTCATCCATCTTCATAAGTTTTAGCTAATTGTAGGATTTCACCAAGACACTAAGCCTCTATGTAATTAGGCTTTTTCAGGAAAGGAGACGATGAAATATATGCACACAAGTTTAACCCCAACCCCCTAAAAAGAAGGGAGGTGAAGTGATATTAGATGGGGCTGCAGCTGTCATATCTATATTCAAACAATTCATATATTTCAGTTCATTTTTTCAAGAAGAATAGCTTGATATATAAAGATTTAACGCATAGAACAAGATCATGGCTAAAATATAGGAGAAATATCATGATTTGATTAAAGTGAAGTGAAACTAGATTAGGATAACTAAAATAAAGGAGTGTTGGAACTGCTATGTGATAGGAAGACGACATCTAACAAGCTAAAGACGTGTTTTATAGAACCGTAGTAATGTTGTATTGGATGAATATAATGTCTTTAAAGCCCAACATGTCCACAAGATGAATGTCGTAGAAATTGATAAAGTTGGACAGAGAGGGAAAGTAGCACATATGCATTGCCCCATGTCTTTTGCCATGTCTTACGTAGACATCGAGGTGTATTGCCTGTGTAGGCTTGTCAATATGATAAATCGGAGGTGCAACAATATTCTTGAATTTCATCTAAAATGATGATTGAAAACAATGAGCTAGACTTGATCATGTATTTGATTATTTAAAAAAGATTTATAATTTATCAAAATCAATATTCTATTCTGGTCAGAGACTTGTATTTCGGTACAGGGTAAGTGTGAAATTTGCAAATTGCCTTAGTGTTAGAACATCCTTAATTTCTCTGGAAAGACAGATCTTAAATTTGGAATAATAGTTGTGACCTGAATATGACGGACTATATTTTTGGTCATTTGTTAATTTTGATGTGATAAATTCATGTTTAGAGAGCTACAATTTAGTCAAAATGAAAAACAAACTGCATCAAGTTTTACCCAGTTTGTTTCGTTGAAATCCTTGTGTTCAATTAGTTAGCAGGTTTAGGATGTTGTTTTGGTCATTTGTTAATTAGACAGGCATACCAGGTGAAAGGCTAGATTTCTGTTGTTGAACTAAGGAGATAGTTGGCATGCTGTCGCTTTTATTTTACAATCATTTGTCTTTCTTACTATAGTTACAAATTGTTCTTTGCTGCAGTGGGGGCAGAACCTGTGAGTGAATCTCCAGTTTCTCAAAAGGCTCCGAAAAGGGCAGCTGCTAAGGCGGCTGCAAAGTCAAATAAAAGGAAGAAGTCAAAAGATGCATCGGAATCTGAAGATGAGGAGGAAATTAGTGATGATGATGAGAGTGATGACTATGAGGAACAATCTAATGGGCGGGCTAAGTCTTCCGGCAGGGGTCGAGGAAAGGCTGCTGGCAAAGCTGCAGCAGCTAAAAAGGGTGCTGGCCGTGGGAGGGGTCGACCTCCATCAGCAAACCAAAGCTCCCAGCCTGAAAGGAAAGTATCGACTGGTAAAAGGGGAAGGCCGAGGAAGACGCAAGAGTAACACTTTCCTGGTCAAGACGTTATGTATCTTTCTCCTCCGTTGGCTGGCCAATTAGTTGCACCTTAACAAGTAATTTGTTTTCATCATTAATTCCATTTTGCAAGTGTAAAGCATTTGCGTTAAACTTGTAACGTGTATTGACATAGAGCATCGACTGAAAGACAGGCTTTTGTCTGAGTTTGCACCTGGTCAAGCTCGTTTTTGGTGAGGGGAGGAACATTAGGGAAAATGAAAGAGAACTTAATTCTTCCCGTGTCAGTTGTGTCCTCTGATGGTGTTATTATTGTTGCTAATTTACTTGGAACGAACAAGTCTAAGCTATTCGTACTGCGTACAGGTTGAGTAAATTTTGTGTTGCAACCGAAACAAGTCTCTTCTGAAAATCTATCTTGATTAGTCACATTAATGTTTAATTTCATTAAATCAGAATGTTTTGTTGTAGTTGATTACTTTTACTTTCCATTTGAGCCTATGGCATTCTTGTGCTATACAATGAGCATGTTTGAAGAGACAGTAGAAGGCTGTCTATGAGCCAAAAAGACCAGAAAAGAGCAAAATGTTTGTAAGGAATTCTTGTAATGCACGTTGTGAGTGATTCGAATGAGTACAGTTTAGTGTATAATTATGTTGATGTGTTAGTTTTGGTCCCTACAGTTTTAATTGTGGTTGCTTGTTAAGTCAAGCATGGAATAGATAGCAGCTACAAGCCAAATGTCCAGCTGCTTTCCTTTATGGAAAGCTAATGGTCACTTTTCTCTTTGTAGGGAGCAAATGTAGGGGCCAGATTTAGAAAATAAATTGAAGGGAATTTAAGTTTTTGTCTCAAATCTTAGATCTAAGTAAATAGTTCTACTAACCTTTCATTCAATCATATGAAAGCTATTAAATTCTTGGTTTTTATCTTCATTTTAGTTTAGGAAACTCCCTTCCACTTTATCTAATTAGGCAAGCCTATGATGCAAGTAGATTTATAGCCTTTTGTTATTGTTACTAGGTAAACCTAATTGATGAAATTTCCCAAGTTAGATTTTATATATGTAAATCATCTTGTAGGTAGACAAAAAGAAATTATGAAAAAAAGTTTGTGGGGCTTTCCTTGCTTTGGGAATATAGTGTTTTTTTTTTCCTGTATGATGATGATTTTACTTATCACTAGTGAAAAGGACTGAAGAAAAATGAGAAAGGATTAAGTCACATTTGTGTAATATTACTGATTGGAACTTTTCTCCATGTGCCTAAGACCCTACCACCCATTTTTATATAAGTAAAAAGTTGCATTTTTGTTTGAGGAAACTTTGTCTTCTATTTGTTGTACCTAAATGTCACTTACCCTCTTTTGAGAATTTTGTTTCTCAACTTACAAGTTTGTGGAATTGTGATAATGAGTTTATGCTTTCCAAGTAGTGAATTGTGATGTTGAGTTTATGCTTTCGAAGTAAGGTTCAATTCCCTTTAGAATATTTAGTCAATTCTATAATTGTTTGCTATTTAAGGTGAATGGGACCTGAAAATACCATTAAACCTAATTAAAATCTTGAAGAAACAATCAAGATGAAACCAAATTTTGGAGGTTTTCATTATATAAACTTTTTTTTTTTGTGTGTGTGTGTGTGTGTTGGGGGGGGGGGGGGGGGGGGTGATGCTTGTGAATAATGGAGGAGAAGGTAGAATAAATGAAGAATCTTTGGTAAAGATTATAACCCCCCACATCCATTATTTTCTAGCATGGTCTTTCCCTTAGCCAAATGTCTCAATAATAACGTTGTTTGTTCGGATATATAATAGAAATAATCGATTTTAAAATAAATTTAGTAGTTAAAGTGAAATGTTTTTTGTAGAGGATAACTGATATAGAAAGGTCTGGTTATATTATCATACCTTGATGTTAAAATTTATTAGTTTTACATTTGTTGAGAGAATGCAATTCATTTTCATAACATGTTAGAATCGAACTCATCTATATTCTTGGTTTACCTAATGTTGGATACCCGTCCCCACCCTACTCCATCCTCCAAATTAATCAGGCTTGGGATGGAGTGATATACTGCATAGCTCAGATCAGTTGAGAAAACACGATATCATCTTCTTATTTTTATTTCAAATAATTCTCACCTCATGAACTACTGTTTTACTTGAATCAAGTTCTACGATCAATTTTCTTAACCACTCTTAACTGTTACACCAATTGTTCCCATCAATTAGCCTAATCCATTGGACAAATTAAAGGACAAGTTACTTTCTTGTCTTACCTAAAAAATATTAATTATTGAAAAGACTGTTTTTTACACAAACTTAATTGTAGGGAAGAGAGACAACACAATCTATTATGTGGATTTTTGCTACAGTATATATTTTCTTGGATTATTCTAATTGCATATATTCAACGTAAAAGTCTCTATCTAAGCTTAATAATTGTTTTATTATTTTCTAAAATTAGTATAGTACGTACTTTAAATAATTGAGAGGATGGACCAATTATGCTCAAAAGAATTATGATCAATTACATTTTGGTATGTATTTGCATTTTCTTTTTCCTTTCCACTTACCCTTTTTTTCCTTTTTTAATTACTTGTACAAACAAAAAGTCAAAGGTATTACTTGTTTAATGTACAACTGAACATGGGGTGGGGATTTAATTATTAATGAAGGCAATTTTTCTATACTTTGAAACAAAATTCGTATTTTTTTAATATGAAAAATGTATTCCATTAGCTAATAATATTAATAATGGCAAATTTGGATCATTTGGTTAACAATAGGGTCACAAATTAGATATAAAGTTAAGAAATAACATACTTATCCTATTAATTATGAGTTTCATAGCAACAGTTTCATAATTACATAATATAACAAGTTGTATTTTATATTTTTGCAAATTGTTTCTACAAAAATATAAATACATATGATTTTTAATGTCCTTAAGATCGATATGTATTTTGTATTTTTGCAAACTGTTGCTACAAAAATATAAATACATACAAATGCATATGCTACAAAATGTAATTTGATAAAAATGTTATTATTTTTTGTAATTTAATACTTAAGTATGCTACTTTGTGTATTTTTTCCTTTTAGAATCGGAGGGTCAAGTTGCTCTATATCGAATCTATTGACAATTTATTCAGTCATTGAAATTTATTTACGTATGTTATTATGATTATATCGCTCATATAAAAAACTTATTGAAGCTTTATATTGCTTTGTACATATCTTATTAGGTTATCTTAGTTTAATATTTATTATGTTGTGAAAATATATATTTCGTTTTATTATTGAAAGTCAAGAAATTATTCATTGAAAGTACGTATTATTTATTAAAGGGAAAATACCCACGAAAATATTTGAACTTTAACCAAATTTTTAGTGGAGAATATTGAACTTTGCGGAGGTCCTGTTACCCCCTATACTTTTTTAATCGGAATTAATTCCCCCGGACCTTTTTTAAAGTGGACCCTCAAAATCTATACCCAGATTTTTAGGTAGAAAGTGTTGTACACGCTCTTTGTCTTCTCCATTTTATCACTTTTCAACATTTTTTCACCATTACAACCATATTAAAGATTCCACAACTCAAATTCATCCTACAAATCAAATTCCAAATAACTTCGTTGAGTCAATTTCAAATTCCAAAAGTTTTTAAATTCTATTATGAAGAAAGTTTCTTCATACTTGAATTTCAAATTTCAAGTTTCAATTCCGCCAATTCAATGGAATCTTTCATTGAGTTTCAAATTCCAAGTTTCAATTACGCTAACTCAATGGAATGAAATTTCAATTTCAAGTTTCAAGTTTCAATTAAGCCAAATTTCAATTTCAATTGAATGGAATCTTCCATTAATCTTCAAGAATGAAAACTGAAATGGAATCTTCAAGAATTCAATTTCAATTAACAATGGAGCAACCATTGTTGAAGAAAGAAGAAAGAAGAATGAAAAACTTTAAATAAATAAAAATTATAAAACTTTAAATAATTATAAAATTAAGGGGTGTTTTGGACAAAAAAAAAGTTTAAAACGTTTTTAGCACTGTTCAGGCGCTTAATGCGCGTGACTCACACTCAGTGTGCCAAGTGGCACATATATGCCATTAAAATACGAAAAAAAGTCTGGGGATAATAGGACCCCCGCAAAGTTCAGTATGCTGGTAATCCGGTCAAACTTCAGATATTTTTATGAGTATTCTCCCATTATTAAACTCAGTAATTAACAAATTACAGCTCAAGAAACTTTGTGTTTATTGGTGTATTGATAAGATCAACACCTATTTTTTTAATGGGAATTATCCGTTAATTGTTCTGGTTAATTTAATCTCATGAACATGTATATATATATATAGTCAAATGTACATTATTTCAAACTCACATGCATAAATAAATAAATAATAAAATAAAATTAAAGAAAATCACCGATTTGCATGCGCTGTCAGTTGAAAGAAAACGGGTCGGGGGTTCTTCTCATGTGCTCCGCATGTGTCCGGTAAGCCGCCCAACCACTTGGCCAATGGGGATCCAACACGTGTAAACAACTTGCTCTCCGGAAAGGTCGACCTTGAACCTAATTCAACCTCAAAAATCATTATTTTTCCTTGCCAATCGTGGATATCGCGACTCTCCCAAATCTCCTTTTAGGCATTACATTAGCCCCTCCGTTCATCTAAGCTAATTAAGGAATGGACTCTGGGGGTTGAGGCGAACCTAGCATCTGAAGACCATAAGTGTACTACGAATGTGTGTTAGTACAACAGTTTCGCGCCATAGTTTAATGTTTTAGTAGAAAATGCTTTTGTTAAAACATTGTTAACTAGTGCAAAACCAATCAAGATATCCAAATAAATATAAATTAAACCAAAAAACAAGATTAGGTCACTTGTCGTTTGATGGCGTTAATCCTTGAGTACTGTTTGGGATTGAGGCTGCAAGTTTTAATTCAATTTGAGTCTTTTATAAGCATTTATTTTGAAAAAATGGCAATAACGTATAGTGATAACTTTAGTGCACCGGGCAATAAGAAAGGAATGGGAGCCTTGGAGTAACTGGTAAAGTTGCTACCATGTGATCAGGAGGTCACGGGTTCAAACCTTGAAAACAGCCTCTGACAGAAATGCTAGGTAAGGCTGCGTACGATACACCCTCGTGGTGGGGCCCTTTCCTGGACACTGCGCATAGCGATAGCTTTAGTGCACCGAGCAATAAGAAGCACAACGAACAGGAGTGAAACTCAGGACATTCTACTCGGAGAGAAGCGCAAGGTTGAGCATTGGACTAGTTAATTAAATCAACTTTTGTGCTTCAGGGTGCACAATTAAATATTTAATTTTATTCAGATATATACATATACATATACACAATTTTTTTGAAGTTACCTGATGCACGTGCACCCCAATCCTCAAACGTGAGTCTACCTCTGTTTCGGGGTGGGTGGGGGGAGGGAGGGGTTCTAAAAGCTCTCCAGTGTATTGCTGAACGTTCGGCTGTGAGCAGTGGCGGAGCCAGGATTTTCACCAAGAGGGTTCACAAGTGAACATACGAACTAACCGAAGGAAGTTCGACATCTACAATATATACATAAAAAATAATTTTAATCATGTTTATATAATAAAATTTTCCATCGAAGGGGGTTCGGATGAACCTCCTAAATTAAGTGTAGCTCCGCTCCTGGCCATGAGAGGATGGATATAATTCAACTCGGATAAAGTAAAAGGACTGAAAAAAAAGACTCTATTGAATATAAGGAGATATATAATAACTTATTCTTCGAATGAATATAAGATATTCTAACAACCCAATGAGTATATGACAGACGCATGCATTCTATATATACACACATTTACACTTTAGTTTATGATTTAATAATAATAAATTAATATATTTTAATATATATAAACATCGAGTGCAGATAAAACTTTATCGATTCTATAATTTTCGAACTAAAAGATCTGAACTCTGAAGTGCAGTTAACATAAATTGAGAGTTGTACTTGTTTTTTTTAAGAGGGAGTAGTAAATGCTTCTTATTTCGAAACCATCAAATATTTAAATACTGTAAACTTCTTTTTTTTTTTAGAAAGGCAATAAAGAATCCACGTAGTAAACGTACATTTGAACCTTTTTTGTCACAGGATACCTTCCAACATTATAATAGTAATATATTGTTGTTATTACAGACGCACAACAAAGATTCTAAAGTTGTCACCGCTGGTCACTTCTACTATTTATATTTTATGTTCAGTGACGTAAATTATAAGTATACAATTAATAAAAGAATATGATAATTTAGGAGTGTTAGAGTTTGTGATCCGAATTTTATTGATCCGGTTCTGAAAAAATTGCGGTGCGATCCATGTTGGTAATTTAGCTGTTGTTTTTTTACCCATCCTTATCCTAAGATGAAAGTTCAGTCAACGAATCAACTAAGCTATTAATTTTTTCTTCGTGTTCAGTTGATTTTTATTCAAGTTTTAGGAATGAAAGGAATTCTATTAAAAGTATTGTCTTTAAATATAAACCATGCAACATACAATTCTAACTAATCAAACTTTACCGGGTGAAAAAATGGTGTGGCCCAGTGGTTCAATAAAGTTGGGTTGAGCACAATGAGGTCGAGATAAATACTGGGTGATTTCTTCTTAGCTGTTAATCTTGATAGCCGTAAAATTAATCGAGATATGTATAAACTGACCTAAACACCACGCTTATAAAAAAATAATTAAAAAAAAAAAGGTGACTATTTTTGCTGCAACAAGCCCAGGAAGGCAAGGACCACTACAAGTGAAGGAGTAGTTCACTAGTTGGGACCAACCACTATTCTTTTTTTAAAAAAAAAATATTTTAATGTCTTACAAGTAACAAAAATGTCATCAATTTCTTAAACTATAATTAGATACCTTTCTTTAATGTTACGATTGTTTCGTTTTGATTTTAGTGTTGGAAAACCATCCTAACTAATGGATTAATTATGCACTAATCCATCATTAAAGATTTTGGTTTAACTAATCCCATCTTTGGTCAATGTCACATTAATTAACGACTATATATAATCATGATACGAAACGCCAACTATAATCATCATTATCTTTTTTGGATATAATTTTTAATTGAATTTTTTTTATATTAAAATAAAAAAAATGATATTTGAATAATTTTTAAAATGAA
This sequence comes from Capsicum pubescens, assembly GCA_030864215.1. Lineage (NCBI taxonomy): Eukaryota > Viridiplantae > Streptophyta > Magnoliopsida > Solanales > Solanaceae > Capsicum > Capsicum pubescens. The sequence goes on along the minus strand of CM061541.1, from coordinate 5,372,522 downwards.
AAACTAATCAAAACAAAGAAAAAAATAAATTATGTACATCACCTGCAACTTAATCAAAATACATTAACTAAGAAGTTGAGTTAGTAAAGCATAACTCTGCTCATAATTCATAATAAAAAGGGAGAAAGTCAGGAGTATATCTAAATTTTGACGAAATTTGTTGTAACATGTCATAATTTTGCAGGGGTCCTATGACCCCCCTCGATTATTATTGTATTTCTGTAGCATATATTGGTCCAGCTGGACCACTTCAGACCCTTACGCGGTCAGTGTGCGTGTACTCATCCAGTGGTCCAGCTGGATAAATATATGTCACAGAAATACGGTAATAAATAGTCGAGAGAGGTCATAGGACTGTCTCAAAGTTGAGGCATGTTACAATAAATTTTTTCAAAATTTAGATACATTTTTAATCTTTTTTCCTAATATAAAATGTGTCATGGAACTTGCTTGTAACTTTCAATCACTTAATTATTAGTATTGATTAATATAGATTTTTACCTTATTTAACTATTTAATCAATAGCGATTCAATCACTTAATTATTAGTATTGATTAATACAGATTTTTACCTTATTTAACTATTTAATCAATAGCGATTCAATCACTTAATTATTAGTATTGATTAATATAGATTTTTACCTTATTTAACTATTTAATCAATAGCGATTCAATCACTTAATTATTATTAGTATTGATTAATATAGATTTTTACCTTATTTATCTATTTAATCAATAGCGATTCAATCACTTAATTATTAGTATTGATTAATATAGATTTTTACCTTATTTAACTATTTAATCAATAGCGATTATAAATATTGAGTGCACGTAAATATTTACCTGATTTACGGTGTAAAATCTGAAAAGTACTCCCTTCCTTAAAAAATTGAACGGAGGGAGTATTTTATTCCTCAAAAAAAGGGAAAAAGATAAAATAAAATTACCTTAAATATTCATTAATGTGCTAGTATAAGAAATTAAGATAAGGATAAAGACTTTAAATTAGTCATTTATAGAAAAATATAATAAATAGATAAGATGATATATAGTTGTTATTTCTCGTGATTATTTACTGTGCAATGAAAAATGTTGGTGAACTGCTTTTGCATTTTCAAATAATTCTTGAGCCATTAAAGTTTCTTTTGATTGTTTTCATTTATTAGTTTCTATTTTTGACTATTTCTTTTTCATTTATTCAACTGTATTCTACATTGATTTCTTTTAGAACTAAACATTTAATATAGCAATGAAGAGAAAAAAAATTCATTTTCAACTGAATTGAGGTTATGGATATGAAAGCAATAAAGAGAAGGAATGACAAGGCAACTAAACATTTAACAACCATTTTGATACGGTGATAAATATTCTTTTATTCTTAATTAAAAAATTTAGATTTAAAATCAGTTTTGTTAGAGAATACGATACCTCAAATGTAGTACTTCACGTTGCAAGCTCAAATTTTATGTTGTTTATTAGTGTTTCAAGTTTTGTATTACATGTTTTTGTTCTTTCTGTTCTTTCTTTGGATATTATATACTTTTTATTTTATTAGTTGATATATTTTTTTTACCGGTTGATTTATTGAACATCGAGTCACCAGCTAAAAGTCTTTCGGAGACAATCTCGCTAACCTCGACCTTTACGAGTTAGAGGTGAGGTCGCGTATACTTTTTATCTTTTTTTTAACTTCATCAATTACAAAATTATACTGAATATATTATTGGTATTATTATTATGGTATTAATACTCATATCTAACATTAAATTATAGAACAACGAACGATTAAAAAGATAAAAGAAAAGAAGAGATCAGAACTTTGTATTTTTAATTTGGATAATTTTTGTCTATTATTAATTAATTATTATTATTATTTTTTACAATTTTCTTTTATAAAGAGAGACTATAATGGGACCTATAAAAAAGGAAAACAAAAATCACGGAACTCAAAATGCAAAAGTTAGCTAAATTTTAGGACAGTGATTGAAATCCGTGTTCTTTAAAAAGAATTTAAATCTTTTTTTACTTTTATTATCCTTAATTATTATTATTATTATCAGCTCATAAGGTAAATTTCCAACAAATATAGAAGATATCTACTACTATAATACTACAGCACTGGAACAATAAGACTGGTCAATCAGTGAGCGAGAGAGAAGGGAAGTAGAAGAAGAAGAAGAAAATGGGAAAATCAAGAGGTTGTTCTTGCTTCAAGATCTTTGCTTTTGCTTGTGGCAGTATTTCTTTTGCTGTTGACGATGATGAACTTGAGGTATAAAAATTTACTACCCCTTATGGTCAGATCATATTTTTAGCTGTTATTTCTTGTTTGTTATATATTTTTTTTGATAGTTTAGGTTAAAAAAATGAATCTTGGATGAACCCCTTTTGCTTAGTATCATATTTTCAGTTTTTTTTTTTTTTTTGATAGTGTAATGTTAAAAACTGTTTCCCCAATGTGAAAAAATGAATCTTGGATCAACCCCTCAAGGTGTGGAGTCTTGATACTTGTTTGGGTGTTTTTTGTTTTTACAAATTTGTTATGTTTTTGAAATGATGGAGCTAATATCTATGTCTATGTGGGATTACACTGGGTATATTGTTGTTGTTGTTGATGAGTCGAGCTAATTGGTTTTGAATAAAGGAGATTCTTTTTATGGATGGTGTGTTGGAAAGTTTTAAGCTTTGTCACTGGATCTCTATTGTGGGGTGCAAGATTGTCAATTGTGGAGTAATTAAGTTTGGATTTGATTTATGGTTTGGTTGAGAGCTTGTTAGATGTGTTTACATCAATGTTAAATGAGATTGTGTGAGATATATAATTCAATTGTTTATTGTCAAAGGAAAGGCTTGATTTTGGCTAGTTGATATTAACCATTTTACTCCAGAAGCTGTGTACTGTATGTATTCAATGTTAATGAATTGAATCACTAGAGTCAATGACTTTCTTTCATTTGGAGGGTAATGAAAAAATACTGATGTGATGCGATCGCTACTGAGTGCTGTGTTTTCCTAAGCTATGCTAGTGAAACTTTTCAATTTGTGGTGTTCATGCCTCTTGTGAGACTAACTTTTGAAAACCACATTTGCGTTTGTCAAAATTTAGTTTCGTTAATTGAGTTGTTGTACTTACTCATAGTAATGCCTTTTCAAATTTACAGTGTGAGTTTTGACAACATCAAGATTATCTTGTCAAGTTGAGTATGTAATATGTCAATGTCGAGTTAATTCTTATGATGACGTCAATATGGTACTCCGATGCAAGCACTACTTGTTTCCGAATGTTTTATGAAGAAAAATATGTGCTGTCCTCCTTCTTACTTCATTATGGCCTTGCTGCTGTGTAAATGTGCTAAAAAATGGCCTTGCCTACCGGATAATTGAGCTGATAATTCCAGCCATGAGACTTCACATTACCCACTCCCTAATTGGTGGAATGTTTAAGTACGGAAAAACAAATAAAGTGCTAATCCGCTGACATATATGTGACGAAACATGATTAAGAAGACAAGCTCTTGTGTGATTTCATTTCTCATCTATGTCTCTGCATGGGAGGTTTTGGGAGGGGAGGTGTGTTGTAAGAGGACGGCCGAAAAAAGAAACATCATTTGTTCCAAAAGTGAATAGATATGATAAAGAAGATCTTGTTGTCAATGGAACATTTCCTATCTGAGGCTTCTATGATGCATATTGATATTTCTTACTGAGAAGCTTGATTTTCAGACTTCCTATTATATGAATCATGACTCATCTACATATGGCGTGCTACATGATTCCAGAAATGCTCAATCTACAGTCTGCACGTTGCCCTCTCTTGTCCCCCATGGTTACAGTACGGATCTATAAAGGACATTGGTCTCTTTCCATTGTTTCCTTGTTCCTATCTATACTTTATGGGTGAAAAAAAAAGAGATTGACATAAATGTGGGGCTTGCAACAAAACTTTATATCATATTGGATGTTCAGTTAAATATCTTACACGAGTCTACTAAAAGAATTTTTCAGAAAATTTATCTTTTTTTCCTTACCATCTTCTTTATTCTTTGTTGAATGATTTTTTTGATTCATTTTCCTAGAGTAAGAACTCAAGCGACAAACGTGGATGGAGTTTCCGCAAGAAATCTTCCAGGCATCGTGTATTTAGCAATACAGTAGGTTCAGAAACACCATCTGGTAACAAGGATTGTGCAGAAACTGCTAATGCCAACCAGCAACCACAATCTAACTCTACCATTCCAGAGAAGGCATCTGTCATCCAATGGGCGGAAGAGAAATCTCAGTTTTCAACAGTCGAGAAGTCACAGGTCTCGGCAGACGAGAAGCCCCCTGTCTTGGAAGACGTGAAACCCCCAGTCTTGGCAGACGAGAAGCCCCTGGTCTCCGTTGATGAGAAGCCCCAGCTCTCCACAGACGAGAAGCCCCAGCTCTTGGCAGAGGTCTCAGCGGATGAGAAGTCCATGATCTCCGAAGCAGAGAAGCCCAAGGTCTCGGAAGATGGGAAGCCCAGTGTCGCTTCAGATGAGAAGGTTCCTGTCGCATCAGAGGAGAAACCCCTGGTCTCTGCCTTGGTGGATACAAAGATATCAGCGCCAGTAACAACTAAAGTCAATGATGGTAAACCTGATGCGACTCTTGATGAACATGTTGTTCTTGTTATCCAGACCGCAGTCAGAGCATTTCTGGTACCTTAATCTGTCTTCTATTCTTTCAATTGTCTTGACCATTTTATGGTTAAAGCTTTTGGCAATTATAAAATTAATTTGGTATTTGATGGTTCCTCCTTCTAGGCAAGAAGAGCTCAACTCAAGCAAAAGCATGTAACTAAATTGCAAGCTGCTGTACGTGGACATTTAGTTCGCCGGTGTGCTGTAGGAAGTCTGCGATGTGTCCAAGCTATTGTCAAAATGCAAGTTCTTGTTCGAGCACGTCAATCCAATCTCATTGCAGAAGGATCTAGTATCAAGGAGAAGCTAAATGTAAGTACTGGAAAGATGAAGAGTGTGAAAATATGTTGGTTATGTTTCTTGCTTGGGCATAAATTTATCACACTACGACTATGTTCAGGTTGGGAGAGGAAGTCCAGATCCTACTGATGAGGCTAAACATCTAGCTGTTTTGGTGAGTTCAAATCTGTTATCCAAAGAGCAAAAGCCGGAGAACAATTCAGTTAATGTTCAAATAGAGCAAGAAGCTAAGACAGATCGGCTACCAGACGCATCTCCAAGAAGCCATATTACTGTCCCTGAATCCCAAGGGACGCCTTCTAGTCAAGTGTCAGTGAATCCTAAGAAGATAAAAAGTGAAAAAAGTGGATCAATTCCCGAGCGCCGTTCTGCCCATGCTGGCAAAAAGTCTCCTTCAAAATCAAACCATGCTCCAGGTACAGGTACAGCTAGTGCAGAACAATTACCTAAGGATCATAAAAATGAGAAGCGACGGAACTCATTCAGTTCAACAAAAGCTGGACACGTTGATCAGGAGGCTAGAGATAACAGTAATAGTAGCTCTCTCCCAAGTTACATGCAAGCAACAAAATCTTCAAGAGCCAAAGCTATCCCGAATAGCTCTCCAAGATCTAGCCTAGATGTACACAATAAAGATGAATACATCAAAAAGAGACACTCTCTCCCTGGTTCAAATGGTAGGCAGGGTTCACCTCGTATCCAGCGGTCTCTGTCTAATGCACAGCATGGTGCAAAGGGAAATGGAACTCAGTCTCCACAGGGTATTTCCTAAACCTTCAAATGCCTTTCATACAATCTATTGCTATTGGTTAATGCGATGAGAACTAACTTGAGTTTCTGACTGGAGTTATGTCCCGTACTCCAACTCATTTCCAACATAGTACCTCCAATCCCGCTATAGGATAGAATCAAGTATGATATCCAGAGTCTTAGTCACCTGAAAGCTATTACTGTGCTGATAGTGTCACAATAATATAGATGAGTTAAAAAACCTTACTGTTTTATACACCAACAAATGGTATCAACTCCCTTTTTGAATCCAGCACGTTCGTCAATTGCAGCACTGTTTATACAAACCAAATCTTTTTTTTTTTTTTTTGACGAAGGTAACTGATTCACATCACATGTCCATCATCTGGCATTTATTCTTCCCCTTGAACTCTAGCCTCCTAACTACTTTACTACGTAATATTTAGACTATTTAACTAAACTACTTTCATCAACACCAAAATTGTTGATTGTGAACCATGCTTGTGTCCCCTAGAGGTCCTCTTATCCTTGAGCTTTTCTCGTGCAAATTCTTGGCCGTTTGCACAGGCATAAGCTTCAAAAGAATGAAAACTCACCGGCATTTTATATGGTCACAATTTTGTCTCATATTTAGAGTTTTGTCGGTATCTAATGTGTGTTTATCGCAGAGAGGAAATGGCAGAGATGAGTAGAGCTCCTGTGTGACACAACTAACGACTTCCTTTGGATGCTGTGGTCATCTGCTATTTGGAATTCCACCGCAAAGTCATTCCCTGGACTACTATTTATTTGTGAAGAGAAATGTAGAAAGAGCTGTTTTTCTTGTAAATTTACTATATGCCCATGCCTAATCTAATCCCGCCTTTCTTTTTTCAAGGATTTTGTTTGAGATGCTTTTTCCTTCACATCACATTTGTGTGCATGTTTCTTTATATTGTGTGCTTTTCTGGCTGATGTATTTCTGACTGCTAATGACAAGTTTGGGAGAGTTGCTTTCAGCTGGAGGTTCTATCAACCCCACCCCCTCTCTCTCTCCCACTATGGTATCTAAGTTTATTTGATTCTTTCTGATATTATTGGGTGAAAATTGCCTTGAAGATTATTAACAGGAAGTCCCCTTTAGCTTGGATCTTGAATAATAAATGTACAAACAGAAGATTTAAGGGAGGTTATGAAATGTTAGATTAAAGATGCAGTATTTCTACTTGAAAGAAAATTGCCTTGCCTCTCTTCTTAAAACTAATTTAATTGCCATGAGAAAATACTACACTTGTCCATTGTAATTCATAAGTGGCTTTTGAGGAGCCCACTGATTAGCAGACTATAAAAAATAACTCTACTTGAATTATATTTCATGTTTTTTTTTTAAGAAAAACTACATTTAAAACAAATATTATTTGCGAAAAAACTATAACCAAACACAATTTTAGCTTCAAAATTCCAAATAAATTGAAATAAAAAAATCATTTGTAATAGTATGTAATGTATGACATTATGTGACTTTCTTTCCAGATAATGGGCCCACTCATATAGCCTTCTCCATTTAAGCCCAGGCTTTTGTCTGAAACATGGTTCGAACCAGTGATGTGGGTTCAACCCATAGACCATAAATTACATCCCTGTCTCACTCCACCAAATCCATGGGGCAATGCATGTTTCAAGGGTACATGTAAAGTGAGATTGAAAGAAAAGAATGTTATAACGATGATTATTCTAATGGACAGTGCTGTTTGGTTTTCTTAACTCAAAATTGAGTTTTATATGTGTTTAGCAATAAGAAATGCGTCCAATATCATTCTTATATTCCCTGTACTGTTAGCATGTTACCTGAAACCGTAATGTCTATCGAGTATTTGTTTCTGGCATCACTTAGAACTTTTTTGTTCCAGGTTTAAAATTGTTAAAGCCGCAGCTGGAAGGAGCCACACAGTGGTAGTTACGGATGATGGACAGTCCTTTGCTTTTGGTTGGAATAAACATGGGCAGCTCGGTATAGGCCATGCAAAAAATGGTAAGCCCTTTTGTTACTCTCGGTTGCTCTTTCCCTTCTCTGTTTCTTACTCACTTGCGCCAAAGTACTCAAAATGTTGTTGTCTCAGTTGCATGAACATTATTTCATCTCCCTCTTTGATCATGCATTTCTCTTTCAGATCTGACCTAGGTCACATGGATCCTTATTTTATCTATATAACTCATGTCGAAATGTGAGTAACAAGTGTATGGATATTTCTTGTGGATTCCTCAAACTCATTGAAAGTTACCTAAAACCTAGATGCACATGTATTGGATACTTAGATCCTCCCGGCAGTGACACACTTCTGCATCTTGACGCCTACGCAAAGCGTCAACCATGCGAGGCAAAGCACACGGCCTGGTTTTCACCAGGTTTCAAGGTTTAAAGCACACTTTAAACGAATCTTTAACAAAACTAATCTAGTGTAGGAAATAATTAGAAATTTATGATTACTTAAGCTAGTGTAGGATCTGTAGAAAAAATATTAAGATTGTGCAGGACAGAAACAAGAATTTGCCTTAAGCAACTTATTTTCTTTATTTCCTAGCAATATGATTCCACTGATTTCTTCTGTCTTGAGTTGTTTTTTCTTTCTTTCATAAAACAAATTGAGATCATCAGTTCTTTTGTATTGTTACAGAAACTGAATTATCTCCAGTCCGGTGTGCCGTCTCTGAAGTCCACACTACTGCTTGTGGGGCTGACTTTACTGTGTGGCTAACCTCAGTTGAAGGAGCTTCTATATTGTACGGTTTATGAAGTTCTCTACTACATTGATAATACTGTGTACAAATAAAAGATTTTGGTAGTGGCATTTTCAGCTCCAACCTTTCTTGCACTCTGATTTTCATGTTATTTGTGGCTTCTAGAACTGCTGGTCTGCCTCAGTATGGTCAGCTTGGTCATGCTACTGACAACGAGGTACACTTAAAAGAAAAAGTTTCAGTTAATTTTTATTATCTTCTGTGACATGGACAAATATTTCCAATATTTTCATGTTATATGTCGGAAGTTCGAGACTTCACCAGTTGTATAACAATCTCAACTTGCAATGTTTCCTAATGGGCAACGATATTTCATGGCTAGATCATCTGTTCAATTTAATTGATAATGATGCAGTTTTTCGGTGGTACTACTTCTGCATAAATTGAAATCGCAATTAGCAGGCAATTGGATGAGTGTAGTTGTTATCTTCTCCAATCTATCTTGTATTCTGTTCAATGCCTTTTTGTCCATTGCAATGTAATGAGCTTGTTTTTTCGTTTTTTTTTTTTTTTTGCTAACAGAGTGGAATTTTTAACCACATTAGGTCTACCTTCTAAATGCTGGCATGTTTCTCACCAGTCTGCTACATGTAGTTGATAAGTTTTGTGGATAGCACATTTTCCACGAAATAATCAGTGTTTTTCTATTTCTAAAAAAGTCAGTGTTGTTATCCCTCATATTGGAGTCGTTTACTCTGCGTATTGCTATTACCCTTCCTGATGATCTTGGGTCTAATATTTCTTCAAATTAAGTGTGGAAACCTAGATTAAATGCACCAAATTGGAAGACCATATCAAATCTTTTCCCCTTTCATGACAAGACCCTTGATGTTTAAATTTGGAACTTATTGTGATAAAGGCTTTCACATAGTATCATCTTTATATTTGAACTGGGACTTGTTGCTTTCTTTGTTTGATTTAAGAATGCCCTGTAACATGCAGTATAATACCAAAGATAGCTCTGTAAGGCTTGCTTATGAAGCTCAACCCCGACCTAGACCTATAGCTTCCTTTTCTGGAGAGACTATAGTCAAAGTAGCTTGTGGAACAAATCACACAGGTTCATCTCAACTTCATTTTAATAAATATTGTCCTCTTTCAGATTTGTTTAGTGCATTAACACTTCTTTTTTTCTGGTTTTCAGTTGCAGTGGATAAGAATGGATATGTTACACGTAAGTTCCACCTTACCTGATTTGTTTTGACCTTGTCCATATGTACAGAAGCTGATTTTTCTCTTCTTTGCTTGACAAACAAATACTAGGTGGGGATTTGGCGGTTATGGGAGGTTCGTACATTCTCTCTCGTATTTGCATATTCAAATCTATGTTAATGGACGTCCGTTGCACCACCTTGGCTTCTCTGTTCTCCTTTTGGGTTTTATTAGAATATTACATAAACATGTTGATTTTTGTGGATTACAGGCTTGGGCATAGAGAACAGAAGGATGAGTTTGCTCCTCGACGAGTTGAGGTTTTTACACGGCAGAATGTCTTGCCTCCATATGCAGTTGTTTCAGCAGGTTCTGTCAATTCAGCATGTACTGCTGGTACGATTTGTCTTGTCCTCTCTCCATTTTATTTGAACTCTTATCCAGTGCTCTTATAAGTTGCTGTATATTCTCACGAGGACATCATATTTGATATCTTTACTAGCTACACTCTTTTTACACAATTTTTTACCCCAAAAAGTTCTTTCTGCAAGTTGTCCAAACAGCTTACAATATAAGTTGCAGATGTGTATTCACATAAATGAAGTTCCTCTATCAAATGAATGTTTTGATCAACTATGATTATATATTGTGCTTGCTTGTTTAGTTATTGCTTTGAGAGTAAGTGTGAACATCTAGATAGCAGATACTTTCATGTAAAAATTGTGTAAAATTAGTGTCCAATTATTTATGGGTTTGAAGTATGGATTACATGAAGGGGAGCCTTGTAGTAACAGGTAAAGTTTCTGCCTTGTGGCCAGGAGATCATGGTTTCAAGCTGTGGTAACAGCCTCTGGCAGAAATGCAAGGTAAGGCTGCTTACAATAGACCATTGTGGTCCGGCCCTTTCCTGGACTCGATGCATAGCGGTAGCTTTAGTGCACTGGGCTGCCCGTTTTTTCAAAGTATGGATTACATGTGAAAATAGATGTAGGCTAATCAAATCCACGTTAATGCTCAATATGTTCAATTATTGTCTAAATTTTGAAAACTCAACCAATCAATTATGTGTTAATCCTGAATTAGTTGGGGCATATATCCACTGTATCTGTCCTGCATTCAAAAAATTTATCCTAGTTTGAGTATTTTTCACGTTTAATTTTTTGCAATATGGTGGGTCATGATTAACAATAAACACCTATGACTTATCTGATGAAATAAACATCTATGACTTAACACTTGTAATAACGTATTGTTGTGCAGGAGGAGGACAGCTTTACATGTGGGGCAAAATAAAGAGCACCGGAGATGATTCGATGTATCCTAAACCTCTTCTGGATTTGAGGTTCTGTTCTTTACGACATTTGCATCTCAAATTATTTATTTTGCTCATCGTGTTAGTGTTAGATACAACATGAGTTGCATGTGTGATAGGTTCCACATATTTGGGTGAATTATTATTTATCCAAGTTTTCTGATTACAACCATCTGCAACAACATCAATGAAGATGGAGTAAAATGTGCGATTATTCTTCAATCATTTTCTCAAAACAATCTTAGAGATCCCTTAACTTTCGAAGATATCGCGCAACGCTTGGCTTTGGAAACTAAGGGTACACCCACCAGAATGGGTGCTACAAAAGAAGACTTCCAACGTCTGCTTGGAGAATTACAAAATCCAGCAAGCGACATCTATCTTAGGGTTTTAAAAGCCCTGGAGAAGCATCCCCGCTAATGGGTTACTCTTGGACAAATTCGCCAGCCACGAGGGTCAAATATTAAAATATTAATGCATCTGCAGCCCTTGGGAGTTGGCTGATAAAGATGGACAGTAAGGATCTGAAGGTGGAGGCTGACATGGTATATGCGTGAGTTCTAGGGAATTTGTTCGGTGTCTCGGGGGTTGTTCCAATTTTTTGATTTGGCTAGAGAGGGGCCAAAGTAAGACAGTGAAAGAGTTTAACTTCTGTTTTCATGTACTGAGAGGCAGGCCCTTGTATCATGGTTAGTTTTTGGTTCTATGATAAGGGGAAGGGGGAGAGGTGAGGAGGGCCCCCTTCAAGCAGACTACTTTACTAGCTTGATACAGGAACTGCTTTAACAAAAGGGCTCGAACTACAGGGATCTGATACCTAGCTCATTTGGTATGAGAAATAGGTTATGTAGGCGACAACCCTTAATAGGTTGTTTCGATCCCAAAGGGCAAAATAACCGATGAGTAGTATGCCTGGGCCTGGTAAGAACCTTCTCAAGTAAAGAAGAGAGAATCAATCTCTAGCTTTCGACTAAGCTAAGAAGCAGATAGGATCAATCTAACTCAAAAGGATATTCCCTAGGGCAAGACTGATGTAATACGAAGCGCTCTCCTTAAACCGCTTTCGTCAAGCCTTTAAGTAAGGCACTTTCTTAGTGAGTATTGGCTCATTGAACACTAACTTAACCTTAAAGTTCAAATAGTGAGAAAGTAGCAAAATTGTATTCCGCTATCAAGAGAAGGCTATCGCATCTCAACATCTAGTTTCCTCTGCTCGCTTTTTAGGTCAATAGACATCAGATCACCCTAAGGAAAGATGATGATACTGAACACAAGGCCAATCGGGTGGGGAGCATACTACTCTAACAATCTCTTACTAGGATTTGCTTGAAGATCTGGAACTGTTGGTTTACAATATCTGTATTCTAATCCTATTCTTGTTTCTCTATTCAATATTTAATAGTAACTGCATGGGTATGGATCCTCTTTGAAAGTAGCCCGAGCGTACCTCAGTCTAGTGTAGTGATGCCCTAGATAGTAGATTGGTTCAAACGTCACGCTAGGTCTTTAGTTGCTTGCTATAGGTGTAGCTCCATCAGTTCCTATCCGCCCGTCTTCTCTCTCGTCTGATCGGTGAGTGACCTGCCTCGGCGGGATTTATCCGGCAAGCTGACAAAGATCTTTATGTACCCAGTGGGATCAGGCGCTTCTGCTTCGGTGAATGGTCTTTTTCGAGTAAAGATTCCTACGACCTTAAGGTTAGCGAGATGGGGTCCAGAACTACATAGATCTGAGACTTTCCTTCCTTGGTCTGGGAGGTAAGTTATGTGGGCGTACAACTCTTCCGGCGGTTGTATTCGATCACGAATTACCAAAGAATCGATTAGTAGTATGCCTGTGCCAGAAGACCTGCGGTCTTCTCGCAGATGATTTCTAGTCGGTGTGCCGCGAGTGGCTTCTCGATGAATAAGCTGCGATTGCTCTTGTTGATACAGTTTCATTTTTTTTAGGCAGTTTCGTATTGTAATGATCCCGTCTTACCTGATGATTAGGATTTGCTTTCCCTATTTGAAAAAAGGAGATCTGTGTCACTCTCACTATGCTTCACACATGAAATTCTACTGCTTTCAAGGGCTCGAATAGATTGATTTGAGAACTTGTTTCAGGGTTGCCCCGTGGGAGAACTTTCATAATCTCTTTCGCTCTCGGATCTAATTCTCTGCTTAGTGACTCGATCTCTCTTTCTTTTGAAGCTCGTGCAAAGCGGTAACTATCTGAAGGCCTCGCACCGGCGCTAGTTGAACCTTCTTCGGTCTCTTTCAGCGGCGGGCTTACCTTTTTTATTAGTATTGAATTCATGTCATTGTCGCTCATCATCCTTGTTAGAAAAGGAACAAGAAACTCTCTTTATGGGAGGGGAAGGTCATATTTAGGAAAAATTGACCAGAATTCCTCCACTACGGATGGACTGATCTGAAGAGCGGAGACTTGATTCGATATTTACAGTTGCTATAGGTTAGGGCTTCTATCGTGCTATTCTATTTCTATAGAGAGGTAGGCGACAAAGACAAGGGATCTCTCTCGCTATGGATAGTTGCTGTTTGCGAGAAGCGTCTGTTCCGCTTTATCCTTTCAATAATTATATTGAATAAAGACAAATTGATCCACTGGTATTTCGACGCTCGATCTCTACTCCTCGAAAGCTCACTCACAATATATGGCTCACTTAGGGCTAGAAAGATAGGATTCTTCATACAGAGCCAACCTGGAACCTTCTTTCCAAACTCGCTCGACACACAAAAGAAAAGACGAAAGACGAGAATCGACGCAAGGATCAAAACACTTAATAGACATAGAAGAGTAAAAGAAATGCTTCCTAGCCTACCGAAAACTCGGTTGAAGCTAGTTAGGTCCTCCGGTCAGTCAAGTGTTGACACCGGATTAGGTTTGACCTTCCTTCTCAATGTCCGGATGAACATGCATTCTTTTCTCTACAGTATGGTAGAGTATGGTAGACTTATAACCAATCCAATCGGAAACCTTAATTCGAGAGATCAAACTAGCAAGGATAATATCGTAAAGTCGGAGAGGAAGAAGAATGCCATCATAGAGGGATCAGCGTGTAAACTTGAAGGGCTAGGGAACTCCTTTAGCTCAATAATGAAAGTTAGGGTCGATCGGAGGAGGCCTTACCTCTTAGATGACCCAAGCAAGTCATTAAGCTATTGGATGGATCCTCCTAACTGTAGTTACTTAAGGTCGAGTAGTAGACGGGTGAGGCCCACAGTTCTAATAGGTTTTCACTTGAGCTTTCCGCAGCAAAGCAAGTCTACAAGCCACTGCAGTGAGGTTATAGGTCTGATTTCTTTCTCGTATTGAGATCTTAGAATGCTATACGCAGCCCCCTGCAAGGTTACTTTAGATAGCGGTATTTTCTGTATAAGATTGGCATCCCCATTCGTTGGTTACTTAGTACTTAGGTCGTGAGTTCCGATCTTAGTAGCCTTTATTCCCATCCCGCGTAAGAACATAGGTTTTTTTCCCTCAGTTTCTGCTCTCCTTGCTTTAACTAAAGAACTACCTTTAACTTTAAGTAGGACTCTAAGAGCTCTACCTTAGAATGAGTTAGATTTCCTGCAAGAAGGAATGGCGGGACGCTAAAGAGATGGCTATGAGACTAGTGCAATCAGGTAATCGACCAAGTAATCCACATACATGATAAAAGAGCATTCCAGCCCTAGTGTACTTATCCACTGGCATTGAAGGAGAAGAATGACAAGGTCTGCTTCCACAGTAAAGATTGCCGCTTAGTCCAATCCAAGAGCAAACAAGGGACGCCTCATTAAGCAAGAACCCGAGCTAAGAGCGGGGCAGTTCAATTAAGGTATAGAGAAAGCTCCAAGCAGCTACCATTGATCAACCTTATTCAGGCACATCAATCAAAGATCTTGCTTACCGGATAACTTTCCTGGTGAAGGAGAGAAAGTTAGACAAGCTAAGAAAGTCTCGTTGAAAGCAGGAACTCAGACTGTGACGACTATTTTCACTAGTTTCAAATGCTTGATTGACCCTTGGGATTGAATCTGGCTAGGCGGTGCCCTCGCAAAGACTAAAACCTCGTTACGCCGAAAATAGTAGAGGTGCGACAACGCTTTGGTAGTGAGTGGAAACTTACTTTCTGTCTGGTTAGTAGGAATTTCTTGCCTGCTAAGGGATTAGTCCAAGTTAGACCGAGAAGTAAGAGTTTGTAATTGAAGTCGGGGGGGCTGAATAGAGAAATTCTCTTCCCACGTAGCGCTAAGAAGCAAGTTCCGACAGCCTATGATGAAATAGCACAAAACAAAAAAGGGCTACGCGAATAATAGTGTTAGTAGTTCGTGAGGCTAATTTTGAGCTAGATAGTGGATTGATGTTCACTGTAGCAATATCTGACCTTGAAGGTTAAGTTAGTGTACCATGAACTCCATCCCACATATTTTGGATGTTGTGGCATCAGTTATCTAGCTACATTCTATTACCGGTTGACACCATTTTGGAAAACTTTGATTCCGGTTACTGCTTGTTAAATTCCGTTAGGTTCTTTGTCAAATACTAACTGATTTGAATCCATATTCTTTGGGGGTCTAACTTTGGTTGTTCTTTCCTTCGAGCTAAGATAGACCCTATCAAAAACTAGTTCCAGAAGCATCTTCCATTCATCTCGACCTAGACTGATCTTTGTTCTGATGATGATAAACCATCATCAATTTGTATATTATATATACCCCTCGAGCCCTCTTTTTGTACCATTTTATTCTTTCTAAAAGAGGGCCTGGAACTGGGCTCTCTTCACAGCCCCTAAAGGCGTTAGGAAGAGATTTAATCAGCCAGCGTAATAACTTCAATCGATAGAAAAATCTATCAAGACCAAAAACAAAGAATACCATCTCCCAGGGAGTCTTTTTATTTTGCATATCTTGACTTGAGAATTCTCCTCACGCTTTTCCATCACGATTTTCTCTTCGAGAACACTCGCCTCGTCTTTGGGAATACTTAATAACTTAAGTGGGGACAATGCATACTTCTCTTCTGAGATAAGAATGATTATATCACATACGCTTAAATGGGGCAACGAAAATAGATCACCAAGTTTAGCATAGACATATAATATTGACCGGGCAAGTTGCTGTGCGGAGCATGAATAAGGTGGATTTTTCCGTGGGTCCTCGCCATCTGAATCAATTCAGAACGAACAGTATCTCTATCTGGCTTTGTTATTATTACAGTGTTATCTGCACCCAACCAATAAGTAGAGATATGGAGAGAGGGGAAAGCTTTGTCGCGGACCTTTCTTTGCTTTCTTTTATGAACTCCAGTGGTCGTCCATGGATTATAGGGGCTTTCCATTGTATATAAATACACTTTCGTATCCTACTCTGCAAATCCCATTTTCCTTAAGCATATAGAAACCTATGATTCCAATTTGCATATGCTGCTGCTTTGGTGAGTTTAGTGATCATGGCTGGCTCACCTGATCTATCAGCTGAGTAGTAAGCCTCCTTGGGATAATTATAAATATCTCTTCCTATCAAAATGAGATTAGGAGGGCGCCCTTTTTAAAGAGCCAGCCTGTCTTTCAATAGAAACTATTGGCAATTGCCTTAGTCATTCTCTTATATAGTGTAGTCCCCATAGAAATGGGCCTCGGTCTAGTGAGGTTTTGCTTTTTTTTGGGAATCATTGCTAGGAATAAGGATTGAATTGCACCTGGTTTGCTCCTGTTTGACTTCAATTACCATATGGAAATGGAGATCGTCCAACATTATGTTCCAGCACTGCCCCTGAATTAATCAACCAAGTAGAAGTTGAAGTTCAGTTGGAATCCATATAGTGACGTAGTTTTTTACTATGAAGAGCCCCCTATTGTTGATAGAGAGCTTACCGCCCCGCCCTTTATAGTCGCGACTGTTGTCATGGGAAAAGAGTTTGTTTTCTGTCAAAGAAGCATGCTTAACACAACCTATAGCATAAAGGCATTCGAGCCGCGTCTAAACGAAATGTTGGGCAAGGGCCCGTACTCTCTCTTTTGTGGATACGCTATCCCTTCCGGCTATGGTATGGGGAAGGGGAGGTGAGATCTACTCATTGATTTTATATTAGATGAGCGGCCGTACTATGATCGTTCGGGAGACATGGGCCCACGCGCTACACACAAGAATGAATTGTTATGCGGTCGGTAAACTCTTTCCTTTCTGCGGGCAACCTATCAAATCGGATCACGTATTTTGGAATATGTCGTTACATCATGTGCATGTATTCGCTTTTCCATTTTTTTTTGGATGTTCCTGCTCGTGCTCGGATAGAGAATGGGCACGACTCCCCCTCTCCCCGTTCTACCGTCCAAACAGGCCGGCCGTTCTAAGTTTCGGGGTTGGGTCGGATAGGACCAGATCTAATCGGATCTGATCGTAGCTTCGAGTTCAGGTGCCGTACTGCGGCCGGACCGGAAAGGAGGGGGACAACGAACCTCCTGCCAAGAGGCCAAGGTTGCTTGCTAACTCTCAGCCACTTGTTAGAAGGAAGTGCAGTTTGATTGTCGGGGGGAATCAACGGGAAGGAAAAAAGAAGGTAGATTATTCTATTTCCTCCTTTGGTAAGGATTGGCTTTTTGTTCAAGGGTATGTTAAAAACCATCGTCTTTTCTTTGTTTGTATCATCGAGACACCCGAAGGGCCGGCCATATGTACCTCGGGAGCCCCGGCCCATTCAAATCAAAATAGAACGAGCACCTACGACTAAGGGGAATGAAATGTCGACCACAGGGTGAGAGAATCTTATAATACGAGGGCTAGTGACTGGTCAAGTCATTAAACTTAGTCATTTTGATCAACATGGCTGCAAGTGGACTGGGTTTATGGGTTTAAACTGACTACGACCAAAGTCGTGGCTACTTCAACCAAAAAAAGGGCGACCCCCTATTCAAACCAGAAGAAGTACCTCACCTTACTTACGAAGAAGTTGTTGGAGCTGGGCTCCGAACTATGAGAGTTTGCTTTTTATCTTTCTCAGAGCGGTCTGATCAAATAGGGGATCAGACCACTCCTGGTGTTTTAACTAGTCATTAATGGTCGGCTTAATTAGTACCCTTTCGGTATGTGTTGCGAACACTTTCATTTTTAACCTCTCATCTTCTCTAGAGAAGCAAAACTCGAACGGATAGAACAGATGGTCCAACTACATAACTTTTTCTTTTTCATTACTTCCATGGTCGTGCCTCGTGGCACGGCAGCACTCGTACTATTGAAATGGTTCGTCAGTAGAGATGTTCCCACAGGTGCCCTTTTTTCCAATGGTACTATAATTCCTATTCCTATCCCTTCATTCCCTCTTTTGGTCTATCTACATTCCAGGAAATTCATACGCTCCGCGGACGGAGCAAAAAGTGGAGTTTTGGTCAGAGCAAGCCACCCTATTCTATTACCAGACATAATTGGGAGAAGCTCATCCGAAACTAGAGCTAGAAACGCTTTATTTCGTTTCGTTCCCGTTCTTCATTTCCTTCTTCTCGAATCCAAGGGGGACTTCTCATATTTAGAGTCTTTCTGCGGTGTGCTCCGTTTACTATTCTTTCGTACTTTCTTCTTTTTACCACGCGATAGGTCAGCGAAGCCAGAGCGGGCGCGGAGAAGGAAAAGCCAAACACTTCGGCCTAACGGGAATGAGCAACGACGAAATGAGAAGATGAGGTGCCTCGGGCACCCCCATTTAGAAAGAAGGGTAGAAGGTTTTGGGCCTGTAGCTTTCCCCGCCCCCCCCCTTCGTCGAGCAGTGCTTGTGTGGAGGGTGCGCCACCTGAAATCGGGCTTGAAGCTCTCACCTTACCAACAAGCCGAGAGCTGATGCCTGTTGGTCACGACTACTATCAAAAAGCTCCTATGAAGATGAATATTTCACATGGAGGAGTGTGCATCTTTATGTTGGGTGTTCTTCTGTCGTGCGACCCGGCGGCTTATGTGCGACCTGTGGCCCACGCCACCTATTTGTTCAGGGCGGACGGCGTGAACTCTGATTCGATCCGGGTATTCAATCCCGCCGCTGAGATGCTCAGTTGACTCCTTAACCTTGATAGGAAGATGGCTTATTCAATAATTCGTGCATAAGGGTAAGGAACTTTGGATGAACTAATGCGAATGGGTGTAAGCCTCGCTGCTCGGAAACACCCAGTGCTGACCACACTGAGAGACACGAAAGCGCAGGTAACGCCAGTTGGCGAAGTGGCATTAAGCATCCTTAGCGGTACGAAAAGAGGGGTCGTGATGATATCATCTATGTCCGTACCGCTCCTCGTGGAGTAGATCCCGCATCCAACCAAGTCTTTGACCAGGGAACGGGAGAATTCCCACTACCGCTGGCAGGACAGCCGGGCCGTGAGCGCGGTGGGAACGGGCTTCCCAAGAAGCCAGCCCGGGCCGGGGTCAACATAGAATGAAGGGGACGACCCTAATCTTGTGTTGGCTTTGCCAACTTATTGGGTTGCGGGCGGAGAAAAGCGGACGTGGGGACTCGGGTCGGGGCGCAACGTAACTAAGAGAGCCATTCCATTTAGGGTGAGACAAAATGGGCGGGCATGGGCGGTCTGGTGTTCGAGCCGATTGGTCAGACGACGACTACTTCACTTATTATTTTAGTATTAGCCGCCTATCCCGGAATGGAATGGGATGGAATAGAAAGAACGCGAAGCGCTAGCGCTACATGGTCGGTTTTTTGGGGGGGATAGGCTTGTGAAGAAGCAAGCATATCCCCGTCCCGACCGGCAGCTGCTAGGTTTCCCCATCTCTTCTAAACTTCCCCCGGTCTTCGGCCCGAGCTGTAAAAAGTTGCATTTTTGTTTGAGGAAACTTTGTCTTCTATTTGTTGTACCTAAATGTCACTTACCCTCTTTTGAGAATTTTGTTTCTCAACTTACAAGTTTGTGGAATTGTGATAATGAGTTTATGCTTTCCAAGTAGTGAATTGTGATGATGAGTTTATGCTTTCGAAGTAAGGTTCAATTCCCTTTAGAATATTTAGTCAATTCTATAATTGTTTGCTATTTAAGGTGAATGGGACCTGAAAATACCATTAAACCTAATTAAAATCTTGAAGAAACAATCAAGATGAAACCAAATTTTGGAGGTTTTCATTATATAAACTTTTTTTTTTTTGTGTGTGTGTGTGTTGGTTGGGGGTGGTGGTGGTGCTTGTGAATGATGGAGGAGAAGGCAGAATAAATGAAGAATCTTTGGTAAGATTATAACCCCCCACATCCATTATTTTTTAGCATGGTCTTTCCCTTAGCCAAATGTCTCAATAATAACGTTGTTTGTTCGGATATATAATAGAAATAATCGATTTTAAAATAAATTTAGTAGTTAAAGTGAAATGTTTTTTGTAGAGGATAACTGATATAGAAAGGTCTGGTTATATTATCGTACCTTGATGTTAAAATTTATTAGTTTTACATTTGTTGAGAGAATGCAATTCATTTTCATAACATGTTAGAATCGGACTCATCTATATTCTTGGTTTACCTAATGTTGGATACCCGTCTCCACCCTACTCCGTCCTCCAAATTAATCAGG
Source organism: Capsicum pubescens (assembly GCA_030864215.1). Taxonomy (NCBI): domain Eukaryota; kingdom Viridiplantae; phylum Streptophyta; class Magnoliopsida; order Solanales; family Solanaceae; genus Capsicum; species Capsicum pubescens. The sequence goes on along the minus strand of CM061541.1, from coordinate 5,352,028 downwards.
CTTGGGATGGAGTGATATACTGCATAGCTCAGATCAGTTGAGAAAACATGATATCATCTTCTTATTTTTATTTCAAATAATTCTCACCTCATGAACTACTGTTTTACTTGAATCAAGTTCTACGATCAATTTTCTTAACCACTCTTAACTGTTACACCAATTGTTCCCATCAATTAGCCTAATCCATTGGACAAATTAAAGGACAAGTTACTTTCTTGTCTTACCTAAAAAATATTAATTATTGAAAAGACTGTTTTTTTACACAAACTTAATTGTAGGGAAGAGAGACAGCACAATCTATTATGTGGATTTTTGCAACAGTATATATTTTCTTGGATTATTCTAATTGCATATATTCAACGTAAAAGTCTCTGTCTAAGCTTAATAATTGTTTTATTATTTTCTAAAATTAGTATAGTACGTACTTTAAATAATTGAGAGGATGGACCAATTATGCGCAAAAGAATTATGATCAATTACATTTTGGTATGTATTTGCATTTTCTTTTTCCTTTCCACTTACCCTTTTTTTTCTTTTTTAATTACTTGTACAAACAAAAAGTCAAAGGTATTACGTGTTTAATGTAGAACTGAACATGGGGTGGGGATTTAATTATTAATGAATGCAATTTTTCTATACTTTGAAACAGAATTCGTATTTTTTTAATATGAAAAATGTATTCCATTAGCTAATAATATTAATAATGGCAAATTTGGATCATTTGGTTAACAATAGGGTCACAAATTAGATATAAAGTTAAGAAATAACATACTTATCCTCTTAATTATGAGTTTCATAGCAACAGTTTCATAATTACATAATATAACAAGTTGTATTTTATATTTTTGCAAATTGTTTCTACAAAAATATAAATACATATGATTTTTAATGCCCTTAAGATCGATATGTATTTTGTATTTTTGCAAACTGTTGCTACAAAAATATAAATACATACAAATGCATATGCTACAAAATGTAATTTGATAAAAATGTTATTATTTTTTGTAATTTAATACTTAAGTTTGCTACTTTATGTATTTTTTCTTTTTAGAATCGAAGGGTCAAGTTTCAAGTTTCAATTAAGCCAAATTTCAATTTCAATTGAATGGAATCTTCCATTAATCTTCAAGAATGAAAACTGAAATGGAATCTTCAAGAATTCAATTTCAATTAACAATGGAGCAACCATTGTTGAAGAAAGAAGAAAGAAGAAAGAAGAATGAAAAACTTTAAATAAATAAAAATTATAAAACTTTAAATAATTATAAAATTAAGGGGTGTTTTGGTCAAAAAAAAAGTTTAAAACGTTTTTAGCACTGTTCAGGCGCTTAATGCGCGTGACTCACACTCAGTGTGCCAAGTGGCACATATATACCATTAAAATACGAAAAAAAAAGTCTGGGGATAATAGGACCCCCGCAAAGTTCAGTATGCTGGTAATTCGGTCAAACTTCAGATATTTTTAATAGTATTCTCCCATTATTAAACTCAGTAATTAACAAATTACAGCTCAAGAAACTTTGTGTTTATTGGTGTATTGATAAGATCAACACCTATTTTTTTAATGGGAATTATCCGTTAATTGTTCTGGTTAATTTAATTTCATGAACATGTATATATATATATAGTCAAATGTACATTATTTCAAACTCACATGCATAAATAAATAAATAAATAAATAAATAATAAAATAAAATTAAAGAAAATCACCGATTTGCATGCGCTGTCAGTTGAAAGAAAACGGGTCGGGGGTTCTTCTCATGTGCTCCGCATGTGTCCGGTAAGCCGCCCAACCACTTGGCCAATGGGGATCCAACACGTGTAAACAACTTGCTCTCCGGAAAGGTCGACCTTGAACCTAATTCAACCTCAAAAATCATTATTTTTTCTTGCCAATCGTGGATATCGCGACTCTCCCAAATCTCCTTTTAGGCATTACATTAGCCCCTCCGTTCATCTAAGCTAATTAAGGAATGGACTCTGGGGGTTGAGGCGAACCTAGCATCTGAAGACCATAAGTGTACTACGAATGTGTGTTAGTACAACGGTTTCGCGCCATAGTTTAATGTTTTAGTAGAAAATGCTTTTGTTAAAACATTGTTAACTAGTGCAAAACCAATCAAGATATCCAAATAAATATAAATTAAACCAAAAAACAAGATTAGGTCACTTGTCGTTTGATGGCGTTAATCCTTGAGTACTGTTTGGGATTGAGGCTGCAAGTTTTAATTCAATTTGAGTCTTTTATAAGCATTTATTTTGAAAAAATGGCAATAACGTATAGTGATAACTTTAGTGCACCGGGCAATAAGAAAGGAATGGGAGCCTTGGAGTAACTGGTAAAGTTGCTACCATGTGATCAGGAGGTCACGGGTTCAAACCTTGAAAACAGCCTCTGACAGAAATGCTAGGTAAGGCTGCGTACGATACACCCTCGTGGTGGGGCCCTTTCCTGGACACTGCGCATAGCGATAGCTTTAGTGCACCGAGCAATAAGAAGCACAACGAACAGGAGTGAAACTCGGGACATTCTACTCGGAGAGAAGCGCAAGGTTGAGCATTGGACTAGTTAATTAAATCAACTTTTGTGCTTCAGGGTGCACAATTAAATATTTAATTTTATTCAGATATATACATATACATATACACAATTTTTTTGAAGTTACCTGATGCACGTGCACCCCAATCCTCAAACGTGAGTCTACCTCTGTTTCGGGGTGGGTGGGGGGAGGGAGGGGTTCTAAAAGCTCTCCAGTGTATTGCTGAACGTTCGGCTGTGAGCAGTGGCGGAGCCAGGATTTTCACCAAGAGGGTTCACAAGTGAACATACGAACTAACCGAAGGAAGTTCGACATCTACAATATATACATAAAAAATAATTTTAATCATGTTTATATAATAAAATTTTCCATCGAAGGGGGTTCGGATGAACCTCCTAAATTAAGTGTAGCTCCGCTCCTGGCCATGAGAGGATGGATATAATTCAACTCGGATAAAGTAAAAGGACTGAAAAAAAAGGCTCTATTGAATATAAGGAGATATATAATAACTTATTCTTCGAATGAATATAAGATATTCTAACAACCCAATGAGTATATGACAGACGCATGCATTCTATATATACACACATTTACACTTTAGTTTATGATTTAATAATAATAAATTAATATATTTTAATATATATAAACATCGAGTGCAGATAAAATTTTATCGATTCTATAATTTTCGAACTAAAAGATCTGAACTCTGAAGTGCAGTTAACATAAATTGAGAGTTGTACTTGTTTTTTTTAAGAGGGAGTAGTAAATGCTTCTTATTTCGAAACCATCAAATATTTAAATACTGTAAACTTCTTTTTTTTTTTAGAAAGGCAATAAAGAATCCACGTAGTAAACGTACATTTGAACCTTTTTTGTCACAGGATACCTTCCAACATTATAATAGTAATATATTGTTGTTATTACAGACGCACAACGAAGATTCTAAAGTTGTCACCGCTGGTCACTTCTACTATTTATATTTTATGTTCAGTGACGTAAATTATAAGTATACAATTAATAAAAGAATATGATAATTTAGGAGTGTTAGAGTTTGTGATCCGAATTTTATTGATCCGGTTCTGAAAAAATTGCGGTGCGATCCATGTTGGTAATTTAGCTGTTGTTTTTTTACCCATCCTTATCCTAAGATGAAAGTTCAGTCAACGAATCAACTAAGCTATTAATTTTTTCTTCGTATTCAGTTGATTTTTATTCAAGTTTTGGGAATGAAAGGAATTCTATTAAAAGTATTGTCTTTAAATATAAACCATGCAACATACAATTCTAACTAATCAAACTTTACCGGGTGAAAAAATGGTGTGGCCCAGTGGTTCAATAAAGTTGGGTTGAGCACAATGAGGTCGAGATAAATACTGGGTGATTTCTTCTTAGCTGTTAATCTTGATAGCCGTAAAATTAATCGAGATATGTATAAACTGATCTAAACACCACGCTTATAAAAAAATAATTAAAAAAAAAAGGTGACTATTTTTGCTGCAACAAGCCCAGGAAGGCAAGGACCACTACAAGTGAAGGAGTAGTTCACTAGTTGGGACCAACCACTATTCTTTTTTAAAAAAAAAATTATTTTAATGTCTTACAAGTAACAAAAATGTCATCAATTTCTTAAACTATAATTAGATACCTTTCTTTAATGTTACGATTGTTTCGTTTTGATTTTAGTGTTGGAAAACCATCCTAACTAATGGATTAATTATGCACTAATCCATCATTAAAGATTTTGGTTTAACTGATCCCATCTTTGGTCAATGTCACATTAATTAACGACTATATATAATCATGATACGAAACGCCAACTATAATCATCATTATCTTTTTTGGATATAATTTTTAATTGAATTTTTTTTATATTAAAATAAAAAAAATGATATTTGAATAATTTTTAAAATGAAAAACTAATCAAAACAAAGAAAAAAATAAATCATGTACATCACCTGCAACTTAATCAAAATACATTAACTAAGAAGTTGAGTTAGTAAAGCATAACTCTGCTCATAATTCATAATAAAAAGGGAGAAAGTCAGGAGTATATCTAAATTTTGACGAAATTTGTTGTAACATGTCATAATTTTGCAGGGGTCCTATGACCCCCCTCGATTATTATTGTATTTCTGTAGCATATATTGGTCCAGCTGGACCACTTCAGACCCTTACGCGGTCAGTGTGCGTGTACTCATCCAGTGGTCCAGCTGGATAAATATATGTCACAGAAATACGGTAATAAATAGTCGAGAGAGGTCATAGGACTGTCTCAAAGTTGAGGCATGTTACAATAAATTTTTTCAAAATTTAGATACATTTTTAATCTTTTTTCCTAATATAAAATGTGTCATGGAACTTGCTTGTAACTTTCAATCACTTAATTATTAGTATTGATTAATATAGATTTTTACCTTATTTAACTATTTAATCAATAGCGATTCAATCACTTAATTATTAGTATTGATTAATACAGATTTTTACCTTATTTAACTATTTAATCAATAGCGATTCAATCACTTAATTATTAGTATTGATTAATATAGATTTTTACCTTATTTAACTATTTAATCAATAGCGATTCAATCACTTAATTATTATTAGTATTGATTAATATAGATTTTTACCTTATTTATCTATTTAATCAATAGCGATTCAATCACTTAATTATTAGTATTGATTAATATAGATTTTTACCTTATTTAACTATTTAATCAATAGCGATTATAAATATTGAGTGCACGTAAATATTTACCTGATTTACGGTGTAAAATCTGAAAAGTACTCCCTTCCTTAAAAAATTGAACGGAGGGAGTATTTTATTCCTCAAAAAAAGGGAAAAAGATAAAATAAAATTACCTTAAATATTCATTAATGTGCTAGTATAAGAAATTAAGATAAGGATAAAGACTTTAAATTAGTCATTTATAGAAAAATATAATAAATAGATAAGATGATATATAGTTGTTATTTCTCGTGATTATTTACTGTGCAATGAAAAATGTTGGTGAACTGCTTTTGCATTTTCAAATAATTCTTGAGCCATTAAAGTTTCTTTTGATTGTTTTCATTTATTAGTTTCTATTTTTGACTATTTCTTTTTCATTTATTCAACTGTATTCTACATTGATTTCTTTTAGAACTAAACATTTAATATAGCAATGAAGAGAAAAAAAATTCATTTTCAACTGAATTGAGGTTATGGATATGAAAGCAATAAAGAGAAGGAATGACAAGGCAACTAAACATTTAACAACCATTTTGATACGGTGATAAATATTCTTTTATTCTTAATTAAAAAATTTAGATTTAAAATCAGTTTTGTTAGAGAATACGATACCTCAAATGTAGTACTTCACGTTGCAAGCTCAAATTTTATGTTGTTTATTAGTGTTTCAAGTTTTGTATTACATGTTTTTGTTATTTTTGTTCTTTCTTTGGATATTATATATTTTTTATTTTATTAGTTGATATATTTTTTTACCGGTTGATTTATTGAACATCGAGTCACCAGCTAAAAGTCTTTCGGAGACAATCTCGCTAACCTCGACCTTTACGAGTTAGAGGTGAGGTCGCGTATACTTTTTTTTTTTTTTTTTAATTTCATCAATTACAAAATTATACTGAATATATTATTGGTATTATTATTATGGTATTAATACTCATATCTAATATTAAATTATAGAACAACGAACGATTAAAAAGATAAAAGAAAAGAACAGATCTGAACTTTGTATTTTTAATTTGGATAATTTTTGTCTATTATTAATTAATTATTATTATTATTTTTTAGAATTTTCTTTTATAAAGAGAGACTATAATGGGACCTATAAAAAAGGAAAACAAAAATCACGGAACTCAAAATGCAAAAGTTAGCTAAATTTTAGGACAGTGATTGAAATCCGTGTTCTTTAAAAAGAATTTAAATCTTTTTTTACTTTTATTATCCTTAATTATTATTATTATTATCAGCTCATAAGGTAAATTTCCAACAAATATAGAAGATATCTACTACTATAATACTACAGCACTGGAACAATAAGACTGGTCAATCAGTGAGCGAGAGAGAAGGGAAGTAGAAGAAGAAGAAAATGGGAAAATCAAGAGGTTGTTCTTGCTTCAAGATCTTTGCTTTTGCTTGTGGCAGTATTTCTTTTGCTGTTGACGATGATGAACTTGAGGTATAAAAATTTACTACCCCTTATGGTCAGATCATATTTTTAGCTGTTATTTCTTGTTTGTTATATATTTTTTTTGATAGTTTAGGTTAAAAAAATGAATCTTGGATGAACCCCTTTTGCTTAGTATCATATTTTCAGTTTTTTTTTGTTTTTTTTGATAGTGTAATGTTAAAAACTGTTTCCCCAAATTGAAAAAATGAATCTTGGATCAACCCCTCAAGGTGTGGAGTCTTGATACTTGTTTGGGTGTTTTTTGTTTTTACAAATTTGTTATGTTTTTGAAATGATGGAGCTAATATCTATGTCTATGTGGGATTACACTGGGTATATTGTTGTTGTTGTTGATGAGTCGAGCTAATTGGTTTTGAATAAAGGAGATTCTTTTTATGGATGGTGTGTTGGAAAGTTTTAAGCTTTGTCACTGGATCTCTATTGTGGGGTGCAAGATTGTCAATTGTGGAGTAATTAAGTTTGGATTTGATTTATGGTTTGGTTGAGAGCTTGTTAGATGTGTTTACATCAATGTTAAATGAGATTGTGTGAGATATATAATTCAATTGTTTATTGTCAAAGGAAAGGCTTGATTTTGGCTAGTTGATATTAACCATTTTACTCCAGAAGCTGTGTACTGTATGTATTCAATGTTAATGAATTGAATCACTAGAGTCAATGACTTTCTTTCATTTGGAGGGTAATGAAAAAATACTGATGTGATGCGATCGCTACTGAGTGCTGTGTTTTCCTAAGCTATGCTAGTGAAACTTTTCAATTTGTGGTGTTCATGCCTCTTGTGAGACTAACTTTTGAAAACCACATTTGCGTTTGTCAAAATTTAGTTTCGTTAATTGAGTTGTTGTACTTACTCATAGTAATGCCTTTTCAAATTTACAGTGTGAGTTTTGACAACATCAAGATTATCTTGTCAAGTTGAGTATGTAATATGTCAATGTCGAGTTAATTCTTATGATGACGTCAATATGGTACTCCGATGCAAGCACTACTTGTTTCCGAATGTTTTATGAAGAAAAATATGTGCTGTCCTCCTTCTTACTTCATTATGGCCTTGCTGCTGTGTAAATGTGCTAAAAAATGGCCTTGCCTACCGGATAATTGAGCTGATAATTCCAGCCATGAGACTTCACATTACCCACTCCCTAATTGGTGGAATGTTTAAGTACGGAAAAACAAATAAAGTGCTAATCCGCTGACATATATGTGACGAAACATGATTAAGAAGACAAGCTCTTGTGTGATTTCATTTCTCATCTATGTCTCTGCATGGGAGGTTTTGGGAGGGGAGGTGTGTTGTAAGAGGACGGCCGAAAAAAGAAACATCATTTGTTCCAAAAGTGAATAGATATGATAAAGAAGATCTTGTTGTCAATGGAACATTTCCTATCTGAGGCTTCTATGATGCATATTGATATTTCTTACTGAGAAGCTTGATTTTCAGACTTCCTATTATATGAATCATGACTCATCTACATATGGCGTGCTACATGATTCCAGAAATGCTCAATCTACAGTCTGCACGTTGCCCTCTCTTGTCCCCCATGGTTACAGTACGGATCTATAAAGGACATTGGTCTCTTTCCATTGTTTCCTTGTTCCTATCTATACTTTATGGGTGAAAAAAAAAGAGATTGACATAAATGTGGGGCTTGCAACAAAACTTTATATCATATTGGATGTTCAGTTAAATATCTTACACGAGTCTACTAAAAGAATTTTTCAGAAAATTTATCTTTTTTTCCTTACCATCTTCTTTATTCTTTGTTGAATGATTTTTTTGATTCATTTTCCTAGAGTAAGAACTCAAGCGACAAACGTGGATGGAGTTTCCGCAAGAAATCTTCCAGGCATCGTGTATTTAGCAATACAGTAGGTTCAGAAACACCATCTGGTAACAAGGATTGTGCAGAAACTGCTAATGCCAACCAGCAACCACAATCTAACTCTACCATTCCAGAGAAGGCATCTGTCATCCAATGGGCGGAAGAGAAATCTCAGTTTTCAACAGTCGAGAAGTCACAGGTCTCGGCAGACGAGAAGCCCCCTGTCTTGGAAGACGTGAAACCCCCAGTCTTGGCAGACGAGAAGCCCCTGGTCTCCGTTGATGAGAAGCCCCAGCTCTCCACAGACGAGAAGCCCCAGCTCTTGGCAGAGGTCTCAGCGGATGAGAAGTCCATGATCTCCGAAGCAGAGAAGCCCAAGGTCTCGGAAGATGGGAAGCCCAGTGTCGCTTCAGATGAGAAGGTTCCTGTCGCATCAGAGGAGAAACCCCTGGTCTCTGCCTTGGTGGATACAAAGATATCAGCGCCAGTAACAACTAAAGTCAATGATGGTAAACCTGATGCGACTCTTGATGAACATGTTGTTCTTGTTATCCAGACCGCAGTCAGAGCATTTCTGGTACCTTAATCTGTCTTCTATTCTTTCAATTGTCTTGACCATTTTATGGTTAAAGCTTTTGGCAATTATAAAATTAATTTGGTATTTGATGGTTCCTCCTTCTAGGCAAGAAGAGCTCAACTCAAGCAAAAGCATGTAACTAAATTGCAAGCTGCTGTACGTGGACATTTAGTTCGCCGGCGTGCTGTAGGAAGTCTGCGATGTGTCCAAGCTATTGTCAAAATGCAAGTTCTTGTTCGAGCACGTCAATCCAATCTCATTGCAGAAGGATCTAGTATCAAGGAGAAGCTAAATGTAAGTACTGGAAAGATGAAGAGTGTGAAAATATGTTGGTTATGTTTCTTGCTTGGGCATAAATTTATCACACTACGACTATGTTCAGGTTGGGAGAGGAAGTCCAGATCCTACTGATGAGGCTAAACATCTAGCTGTTTTGGTGAGTTCAAATCTGTTATCCAAAGAGCAAAAGCCGGAGAACAATTCAGTTAATGTTCAAATAGAGCAAGAAGCTAAGACAGATCGGCTACCAGACGCATCTCCAAGAAGCCATATTACTGTCCCTGAATCCCAAGGGACGCCTTCTAGTCAAGTGTCAGTGAATCCTAAGAAGATAAAAAGTGAAAAAAGTGGATCAATTCCCAAGCACCGTTCTGCCCATGCTGGCAAAAAGTCTCCTTCAAAATCAAACCATGCTCCAGGTACAGGTACAGCTAGTGCAGAACAATTACCTAAGGATCATAAAAATGAGAAGCGACGGAACTCATTCAGTTCAACAAAAGCTGGACACGTTGATCAGGAGGCTAGAGATAACAGTAATAGTAGCTCTCTCCCAAGTTACATGCAAGCAACAAAATCTTCAAGAGCCAAAGCTATCCCGAATAGCTCTCCAAGATCTAGCCTAGATGTACACAATAAAGATGAATACATCAAAAAGAGACACTCTCTCCCTGGTTCAAATGGTAGGCAGGGTTCACCTCGTATCCAGCGGTCTCTGTCTAATGCACAGCATGGTGCAAAGGGAAATGGAACTCAGTCTCCACAGGGTATTTCCTAAACCTTCAAATGCCTTTCATACAATCTATTGCTATTGGTTAATGCGATGAGAACTAACTTGAGTTTCTGACTGGAGTTATGTCCCGTACTCCAACTCATTTCCAACATAGTACCTCCAATCCCGCTATAGGATAGAATCAAGTATGATATCCAGAGTCTTAGTCACCTGAAAGCTATTACTGTGCTGATAGTGTCACAATAATATAGATGAGTTAAAAAACCTTACTGTTTTATACACCAACAAATGGTATCAACTCCCTTTTTGAATCCAGCACGTTCGTCAATTGCAGCACTGTTTATACAAACCAAATCTTTTTTTTTTTTTTTGACGAAGGTAACTGATTCACATCACATGTCCATCATCTGGCATTTATTCTTCCCCTTGAACTCTAGCCTCCTAACTACTTTACTACGTAATATTTAGACTATTTAACTAAACTACTTTCATCAACACCAAAATTGTTGATTGTGAACCATGCTTGTGTCCCCTAGAGGTCCTCTTATCCTTGAGCTTTTCTCGTGCAAATTCTTGGCCGTTTGCACAGGCATAAGCTTCAAAAGAATGAAAACTCACCGGCATTTTATATGGTCACAATTTTGTCTCATATTTAGAGTTTTGTCGGTATCTAATGTGTGTTTATCGCAGAGAGGAAATGGCAGAGATGAGTAGAGCTCCTGTGTGACACAACTAACGACTTCCTTTGGATGCTGTGGTCATCTGCTATTTGGAATTCCACCGCAAAGTCATTCCCTGGACTACTATTTATTTGTGAAGAGAAATGTAGAAAGAGCTGTTTTTCTTGTAAATTTACTATATGCCCATGCCTAATCTAATCCCGCCTTTCTTTTTTCAAGGATTTTGTTTGAGATGCTTTTTCCTTCACATCACATTTGTGTGCATGTTTCTTTATATTGTGTGCTTTTCTGGCTGATGTATTTCTGACTGCTAATGACAAGTTTGGGAGAGTTGCTTTCAGCTGGAGGTTCTATCAACCCCACCCCCTCTCTCTCTCCCACTATGGTATCTATAAGTTTATTTGATTCTTTCTGATATTATTGGGTGAAAATTGCCTTGAAGATTATTAACAGGAAGTCCCCTTTAGCTTGGATCTTGAATAATAAATGTACAAACAGAAGATTTAAGGGAGGTTATGAAATGTTAGATTAAAGATGCAGTATTTCTACTTGAAAGAAAATTGCCTTGCCTCTCTTCTTAAAACTAATTTAAGTGCCATGAGAAAATACTACACTTGTCCAGTGTAATTCATAAGTGGCTTTTGAGGAGCCCACTGATTAGCAGACTATAAAAAATAACTCTACTTGAATTATATTTCATGTTTTTTTTTTAAGAAAAACTACATTTAAAACAAATATTATTTGCGAAAAAACTATAACCAAACACAATTTTAGCTTCAAAATTCCAAATAAATTGAAATAAAAAAATCATTTGTAATAGTATGTAATGTATGACATTATGTGACTTTCTTTCCAGATAATGGGCCCACTCATATAGCCTTCTCCATTTAAGCCCAGGCTTTTGTCTGAAACATGGTTCGAACCAGTGATGTGGGTTCAACCCATAGACCATAAATTACATCCCTGTCTCACTCCACCAAATCCATGGGGCAATGCATGTTTCAAGGGTACATGTAAAGTGAGATTGAAAGAAAAGAATGTTATAACGATGATTATTCTAATGGACAGTGCTGTTTGGTTTTCTTAACTCAAAATTGAGTTTTATATGTGTTTAGCAATAAGAAATGCGTCCAATATCATTCTTATATTCCCTGTACTGTTAGCATGTTACCTGAAACCGTAATGTCTATCGAGTATTTGTTTCTGGCATCACTTAGAACTTTTTTGTTCCAGGTTTAAAATTGTTAAAGCCGCAGCTGGAAGGAGCCACACAGTGGTAGTTACGGATGATGGACAGTCCTTTGCTTTTGGTTGGAATAAACATGGGCAGCTCGGTATAGGCCATGCAAAAAATGGTAAGCCCTTTTGTTACTCTCGGTTGCTCTTTCCCTTCTCTGTTTCTTACTCACTTGCGCCAAAGTACTCAAAATGTTGTTGTCTCAGTTGCATGAACATTATTTCATCTCCCTCTTTGATCATGCATTTCTCTTTCAGATCTGACCTAGGTCACATGGATCCTTATTTTATCTATATAACTCATGTCGAAATGTGAGTAACAAGTGTATGGATATTTCTTGTGGATTCCTCAAACTCATTGAAAGTTACCTAAAACCTAGATGCACATGTATTGGATACTTAGATCCTCCCGGCAGTGACACACTTCTGCATCTTGACGCCTACGCAAAGCGTCAACCATGCGAGGCAAAGCACACGGCCTGGTTTTCACCAGGTTTCAAGGTTTAAAGCACACTTTAAACGAATCTTTAACAAAACTAATCTAGTGTAGGAAATAATTAGAAATTTATGATTACTTAAGCTAGTGTAGGATCTGTAGAAAAAATATTAAGATTGTGCAGGACAGAAACAAGAATTTGCCTTAAGCAACTTATTTTCTTTATTTCCTAGCAATATGATTCCACTGATTTCTTCTGTCTTGAGTTGTTTTTTCTTTCTTTCATAAAACAAATTGAGATCATCAGTTCTTTTGTATTGTTACAGAAACTGAATTATCTCCAGTCCGGTGTGCCGTCTCTGAAGTCCACACTACTGCTTGTGGGGCTGACTTTACTGTGTGGCTAACCTCAGTTGAAGGAGCTTCTATATTGTACGGTTTATGAAGTTCTCTACTACATTGATAATACTGTGTACAAATAAATTTTGGTAGTGGCATTTTCAGCTCCAACTTTTCTTGCACTCTGATTTTCATGTTATTTGTGGCTTCTAGAACTGCTGGTCTGCCTCAGTATGGTCAGCTTGGTCATGCTACTGACAACGAGGTACACTTAAAAGAAAAAGTTTCAGTTAATTTTTATTATCTTCTGTGACATGGACAAATATTTCCAATATTTTCATGTTATATGTCGGAAGTTCGAGACTTCACCAGTTGTATAACAATCTCAACTTGCAATTTTTCCTAATGGGCAACTATATTTCATGGCAAGATCATCTGTTCAAGTTAATTGATAATGATGCAGTTTTTCGGTGGTACTACTTCTGCATAAATTGAAATCGCAATTAGCAGGCAATTGGATGAGTGTAGTTGTTATCTTCTCCAATCTATCTTGTATTCTGTTCAATGCCTTTTTGTCCATTGCAATGTAATGAGCTTGTTTTTTCGTTTTTTTTTTTTTTTTGCTAACAGAGTGGAATTTTTAACCACATTAGGTCTACCTTCTAAATGCTGGCATGTTTCTCACCAGTCTGCTACATGTAGTTGATAAGTTTTGTGGATAGCACATTTTCCACGAAATAATCAGTGTTTTTCTATTTCTAAAAAAGTCAGTGTTGTTATCCCTCATATTGGAGTCGTTTACTCTGCGTATTGCTATTACCCTTCCTGATGATCTTGGGTCTAATATTTCTTCAAATTAAGTGTGGAAACCTAGATTAAATGCACCAAATTGGAAGACCATATCAAATCTTTTCCCCTTTCATGACAAGACCCTTGATGTTTAAATTTGGAACTTATTGTGATAAAGGCTTTCACATAGTATCATCTTTATATTTGAACTGGGACTTGTTGCTTTCTTTGTTTGATTTAAGAATGCCCTGTAACATGCAGTATAATACCAAAGATAGCTCTGTAAGGCTTGCTTATGAAGCTCAACCCCGACCTAGACCTATAGCTTCCTTTTCTGGAGAGACTATAGTCAAAGTAGCTTGTGGAACAAATCACACAGGTTCATCTCAACTTCATTTTAATAAATATTGTCCTCTTTCAGATTTGTTTAGTGCATTAACACTTCTTTTTTTCTGGTTTTCAGTTGCAGTGGATAAGAATGGATATGTTTACACGTAAGTTCCACCTTACCTGATTTGTTTTGACCTTGTCCATATGTACAGAAGCTGATTTTTCTCTTCTTTGCTTGACAAACAAATACTAGGTGGGGATTTGGCGGTTATGGGAGGTTCGTACATTCTCTCTCGTATTTGCATATTCAAATCTATGTTAATGGACGTCCGTTGCACCACCTTGGCTTCTCTGTTCTCCTTTTGGGTTTTATTAGAATATTACATAAACATGTTGATTTTTGTGGATTACAGGCTTGGGCATAGAGAACAGAAGGATGAGTTTGCTCCTCGACGAGTTGAGGTTTTTACACGGCAGAATGTCTTGCCTCCATATGCAGTTGTTTCAGCAGGTTCTGTCAATTCAGCATGTACTGCTGGTACGATTTGTCTTGTCCTCTCTCCATTTTATTTGAACTCTTATCCAGTGCTCTTATAAGTTGCTGTATATTCTCACGAGGACATCATATTTGATATCTTTACTAGCTACACTCTTTTTACACAATTTTTTACCCCAAAAAGTTCTTTCTGCAAGTTGTCCAAACAGCTTACAATATAAGTTGCAGATGTGTATTCACATAAATGAAGTTCCTCTATCAAATGAATGTTTTGATCAACTATGATTATATATTGTGCTTGCTTGTTTAGTTATTGCTTTGAGAGTAAGTGTGAACATCTAGATAGCAGACACTTTCATGTAAAAATTGTGTAAAATTAGTGTCCAATTATTTATGGGTTTGAAGTATGGATTACATGAAGGGGAGCCTTGTAGTAACAGGTAAAGTTTCTGCCTTGTGGCCAGGAGATCATGGTTTCAAGCTGTGGTAACAGCCTCTGGCAGAAATGCAAGGTAAGGCTGCTTACAATAGACCATTGTGGTCCGGCCCTTTCCTGGACTCGATGCATAGCGGTAGCTTTAGTGCACTGGGCTGCCCGTTTTTTCAAAGTATGGATTACATGTGAAAATAGATGTAGGCTAATCAAATCCACGTTAATGCTCAATATGTTCAATTATTGTCTAAATTTTGAAAACTCAACCAATCAATTATGTGTTAATCCTGAATTAGTTGGGGCATATATCCACTGTATCTGTCCTGCATTCAAAAAATTTATCCTAGTTTGAGTATTTTTCACGTTTAATTTTTTGCAATATGGTGGGTCATGATTAACAATAAACACCTATGACTTATCTGATGAAATAAACATCTATGACTTAACACTTGTAATAACGTATTGTTGTGCAGGAGGAGGACAGCTTTACATGTGGGGCAAAATAAAGAGCACCGGAGATGATTCGATGTATCCTAAACCTCTTCTGGATTTGAGGTTCTGTTCTTTACGACATTTGCATCTCAAATTATTTATTTTGCTCATCGTGTTAGTGTTAGATACAACATGAGTTGCATGTGTGATAGGTTCCACATATTTGGGTGAATTATTATTTATCCAAGTTTTCTGATTACAACCATCTGCAACAACATCAATGAAGATGGAGTAAAATGTGCGATTATTCTTCAATCATTTTCTCAAAACAATCTTAGAGATCCCTTAACTTTCGAAGATATCGCGCAACGCTTGGCTTTGGAAACTAAGGGTACACCCACCAGAATGGGTGCTACAAAAGAAGACTTCCAACGTCTGCTTGGAGAATTACAAAATCCAGCAAGCGACATCTATCTTAGGGTTTTAAAAGCCCTGGAGAAGCATCCCCGCTAATGGGTTACTCTTGGACAAATTCGCCAGCCACGAGGGTCAAATATTAAAATATTAATGCATCTGCAGCCCTTGGGAGTTGGCTGATAAAGATGGACAGTAAGGATCTGAAGGTGGAGGCTGACATGGTATATGCGTGAGTTCTAGGGAATTTGTTCGGTGTCTCGGGGGTTGTTCCAATTTTTTGATTTGGCTAGAGAGGGGCCAAAGTAAGACAGTGAAAGAGTTTAACTTCTGTTTTCATGTACTGAGAGGCAGGCCCTTGTATCATGGTTAGTTTTTGGTTCTATGATAAGGGGAAGGGGGAGAGGTGAGGAGGGCCCCCTTCAAGCAGACTACTTTACTAGCTTGATACAGGAACTGCTTTAACAAAAGGGCTCGAACTACAGGGATCTGATACCTAGCTCATTTGGTATGAGAAATAGGTTATGTAGGCGACAACCCTTAATAGGTTGTTTCGATCCCAAAGGGCAAAATAACCGATGAGTAGTATGCCTGGGCCTGGTAAGAACCTTCTCAAGTAAAGAAGAGAGAATCAATCTCTAGCTTTCGACTAAGCTAAGAAGCAGATAGGATCAATCTAACTCAAAAGGATATTCCCTAGGGCAAGACTGATGTAATACGAAGCGCTCTCCTTAAACCGCTTTCGTCAAGCCTTTAAGTAAGGCACTTTCTTAGTGAGTATTGGCTCATTGAACACTAACTTAACCTTAAAGTTCAAATAGTGAGAAAGTAGCAAAATTGTATTCCGCTATCAAGAGAAGGCTATCGCATCTCAACATCTAGTTTCCTCTGCTCGCTTTTTAGGTCAATAGACATCAGATCACCCTAAGGAAAGATGATGATACTGAACACAAGGCCAATCGGGTGGGGAGCATACTACTCTAACAATCTCTTACTAGGATTTGCTTGAAGATCTGGAACTGTTGGTTTACAATATCTGTATTCTAATCCTATTCTTGTTTCTCTATTCAATATTTAATAGTAACTGCATGGGTATGGATCCTCTTTGAAAGTAGCCCGAGCGTACCTCAGTCTAGTGTAGTGATGCCCTAGATAGTAGATTGGTTCAAACGTCACGCTAGGTCTTTAGTTGCTTGCTATAGGTGTAGCTCCATCAGTTCCTATCCGCCCGTCTTCTCTCTCGTCTGATCGGTGAGTGACCTGCCTCGGCGGGATTTATCCGGCAAGCTGACAAAGATCTTTATGTACCCAGTGGGATCAGGCGCTTCTGCTTCGGTGAATGGTCTTTTTCGAGTAAAGATTCCTACGACCTTAAGGTTAGCGAGATGGGGTCCAGAACTACATAGATCTGAGACTTTCCTTCCTTGGTCTGGGAGGTAAGTTATGTGGGCGTACAACTCTTCCGGCGGTTGTATTCGATCACGAATTACCAAAGAATCGATTAGTAGTATGCCTGTGCCAGAAGACCTGCGGTCTTCTCGCAGATGATTTCTAGTCGGTGTGCCGCGAGTGGCTTCTCGATGAATAAGCTGCGATTGCTCTTGTTGATACAGTTTCATTTTTTTTAGGCAGTTTCGTATTGTAATGATCCCGTCTTACCTGATGATTAGGATTTGCTTTCCCTATTTGAAAAAAGGAGATCTGTGTCACTCTCACTATGCTTCACACATGAAATTCTACTGCTTTCAAGGGCTCGAATAGATTGATTTGAGAACTTGTTTCAGGGTTGCCCCGTGGGAGAACTTTCATAATCTCTTTCGCTCTCGGATCTAATTCTCTGCTTAGTGACTCGATCTCTCTTTCTTTTGAAGCTCGTGCAAAGCGGTAACTATCTGAAGGCCTCGCACCGGCGCTAGTTGAACCTTCTTCGGTCTCTTTCAGCGGCGGGCTTACCTTTTTTATTAGTATTGAATTCATGTCATTGTCGCTCATCATCCTTGTTAGAAAAGGAACAAGAAACTCTCTTTATGGGAGGGGAAGGTCATATTTAGGAAAAATTGACCAGAATTCCTCCACTACGGATGGACTGATCTGAAGAGCGGAGACTTGATTCGATATTTACAGTTGCTATAGGTTAGGGCTTCTATCGTGCTATTCTATTTCTATAGAGAGGTAGGCGACAAAGACAAGGGATCTCTCTCGCTATGGATAGTTGCTGTTTGCGAGAAGCGTCTGTTCCGCTTTATCCTTTCAATAATTATATTGAATAAAGACAAATTGATCCACTGGTATTTCGACGCTCGATCTCTACTCCTCGAAAGCTCACTCACAATATATGGCTCACTTAGGGCTAGAAAGATAGGATTCTTCATACAGAGCCAACCTGGAACCTTCTTTCCAAACTCGCTCGACACACAAAAGAAAAGACGAAAGACGAGAATCGACGCAAGGATCAAAACACTTAATAGACATAGAAGAGTAAAAGAAATGCTTCCTAGCCTACCGAAAACTCGGTTGAAGCTAGTTAGGTCCTCCGGTCAGTCAAGTGTTGACACCGGATTAGGTTTGACCTTCCTTCTCAATGTCCGGATGAACATGCATTCTTTTCTCTACAGTATGGTAGAGTATGGTAGACTTATAACCAATCCAATCGGAAACCTTAATTCGAGAGATCAAACTAGCAAGGATAATATCGTAAAGTCGGAGAGGAAGAAGAATGCCATCATAGAGGGATCAGCGTGTAAACTTGAAGGGCTAGGGAACTCCTTTAGCTCAATAATGAAAGTTAGGGTCGATCGGAGGAGGCCTTACCTCTTAGATGACCCAAGCAAGTCATTAAGCTATTGGATGGATCCTCCTAACTGTAGTTACTTAAGGTCGAGTAGTAGACGGGTGAGGCCCACAGTTCTAATAGGTTTTCACTTGAGCTTTCCGCAGCAAAGCAAGTCTACAAGCCACTGCAGTGAGGTTATAGGTCTGATTTCTTTCTCGTATTGAGATCTTAGAATGCTATACGCAGCCCCCTGCAAGGTTACTTTAGATAGCGGTATTTTCTGTATAAGATTGGCATCCCCATTCGTTGGTTACTTAGTACTTAGGTCGTGAGTTCCGATCTTAGTAGCCTTTATTCCCATCCCGCGTAAGAACATAGGTTTTTTTCCCTCAGTTTCTGCTCTCCTTGCTTTAACTAAAGAACTACCTTTAACTTTAAGTAGGACTCTAAGAGCTCTACCTTAGAATGAGTTAGATTTCCTGCAAGAAGGAATGGCGGGACGCTAAAGAGATGGCTATGAGACTAGTGCAATCAGGTAATCGACCAAGTAATCCACATACATGATAAAAGAGCATTCCAGCCCTAGTGTACTTATCCACTGGCATTGAAGGAGAAGAATGACAAGGTCTGCTTCCACAGTAAAGATTGCCGCTTAGTCCAATCCAAGAGCAAACAAGGGACGCCTCATTAAGCAAGAACCCGAGCTAAGAGCGGGGCAGTTCAATTAAGGTATAGAGAAAGCTCCAAGCAGCTACCATTGATCAACCTTATTCAGGCACATCAATCAAAGATCTTGCTTACCGGATAACTTTCCTGGTGAAGGAGAGAAAGTTAGACAAGCTAAGAAAGTCTCGTTGAAAGCAGGAACTCAGACTGTGACGACTATTTTCACTAGTTTCAAATGCTTGATTGACCCTTGGGATTGAATCTGGCTAGGCGGTGCCCTCGCAAAGACTAAAACCTCGTTACGCCGAAAATAGTAGAGGTGCGACAACGCTTTGGTAGTGAGTGGAAACTTACTTTCTGTCTGGTTAGTAGGAATTTCTTGCCTGCTAAGGGATTAGTCCAAGTTAGACCGAGAAGTAAGAGTTTGTAATTGAAGTCGGGGGGGCTGAATAGAGAAATTCTCTTCCCACGTAGCGCTAAGAAGCAAGTTCCGACAGCCTATGATGAAATAGCACAAAACAAAAAAGGGCTACGCGAATAATAGTGTTAGTAGTTCGTGAGGCTAATTTTGAGCTAGATAGTGGATTGATGTTCACTGTAGCAATATCTGACCTTGAAGGTTAAGTTAGTGTACCATGAACTCCATCCCACATATTTTGGATGTTGTGGCATCAGTTATCTAGCTACATTCTATTACCGGTTGACACCATTTTGGAAAACTTTGATTCCGGTTACTGCTTGTTAAATTCCGTTAGGTTCTTTGTCAAATACTAACTGATTTGAATCCATATTCTTTGGGGGTCTAACTTTGGTTGTTCTTTCCTTCGAGCTAAGATAGACCCTATCAAAAACTAGTTCCAGAAGCATCTTCCATTCATCTCGACCTAGACTGATCTTTGTTCTGATGATGATAAACCATCATCAATTTGTATATTATATATACCCCTCGAGCCCTCTTTTTGTACCATTTTATTCTTTCTAAAAGAGGGCCTGGAACTGGGCTCTCTTCACAGCCCCTAAAGGCGTTAGGAAGAGATTTAATCAGCCAGCGTAATAACTTCAATCGATAGAAAAATCTATCAAGACCAAAAACAAAGAATACCATCTCCCAGGGAGTCTTTTTATTTTGCATATCTTGACTTGAGAATTCTCCTCACGCTTTTCCATCACGATTTTCTCTTCGAGAACACTCGCCTCGTCTTTGGGAATACTTAATAACTTAAGTGGGGACAATGCATACTTCTCTTCTGAGATAAGAATGATTATATCACATACGCTTAAATGGGGCAACGAAAATAGATCACCAAGTTTAGCATAGACATATAATATTGACCGGGCAAGTTGCTGTGCGGAGCATGAATAAGGTGGATTTTTCCGTGGGTCCTCGCCATCTGAATCAATTCAGAACGAACAGTATCTCTATCTGGCTTTGTTATTATTACAGTGTTATCTGCACCCAACCAATAAGTAGAGATATGGAGAGAGGGGAAAGCTTTGTCGCGGACCTTTCTTTGCTTTCTTTTATGAACTCCAGTGGTCGTCCATGGATTATAGGGGCTTTCCATTGTATATAAATACACTTTCGTATCCTACTCTGCAAATCCCATTTTCCTTAAGCATATAGAAACCTATGATTCCAATTTGCATATGCTGCTGCTTTGGTGAGTTTAGTGATCATGGCTGGCTCACCTGATCTATCAGCTGAGTAGTAAGCCTCCTTGGGATAATTATAAATATCTCTTCCTATCAAAATGAGATTAGGAGGGCGCCCTTTTTAAAGAGCCAGCCTGTCTTTCAATAGAAACTATTGGCAATTGCCTTAGTCATTCTCTTATATAGTGTAGTCCCCATAGAAATGGGCCTCGGTCTAGTGAGGTTTTGCTTTTTTTTGGGAATCATTGCTAGGAATAAGGATTGAATTGCACCTGGTTTGCTCCTGTTTGACTTCAATTACCATATGGAAATGGAGATCGTCCAACATTATGTTCCAGCACTGCCCCTGAATTAATCAACCAAGTAGAAGTTGAAGTTCAGTTGGAATCCATATAGTGACGTAGTTTTTTACTATGAAGAGCCCCCTATTGTTGATAGAGAGCTTACCGCCCCGCCCTTTATAGTCGCGACTGTTGTCATGGAAAAAGAGTTTGTTTTCTGTCAAAGAAGCATGCTTAACACAACCTATAGCATAAAGGCATTCGAGCCGCGTCTAAACGAAATGTTGGGCAAGGGCCCGTACTCTCTCTTTTGTGGATACGCTATCCCTTCCGGCTATGGTATGGGGAAGGGGAGGTGAGATCTACTCATTGATTTTATATTAGATGAGCGGCCGTACTATGATCGTTCGGGAGACATGGGCCCACGCGCTACACACAAGAATGAATTGTTATGCGGTCGGTAAACTCTTTCCTTTCTGCGGGCAGCCTATCAAATCGGATCACGTATTTTGGAATATGTCGTTACATCATGTGCATGTATTCGCTTTTCCATTTTTTTTTGGATGTTCCTGCTCGTGCTCGGATAGAGAATGGGCACGACTCCCCCTCTCCCCGTTCTACCGTCCAAACAGGGCGGCCGTTCTAAGTTTCGGGGTTGGGTCGGATAGGACCAGATCTAATCGGATCTGATCGTAGCTTCGAGTTCAGGTGCCGTACTGCGGCCGGACCGGAAAGGAGGGGGACAACGAACCTCCTGCCAAGAGGCCAAGGTTGCTTGCTAACTCTCAGCCACTTGTTAGAAGGAAGTGCAGTTTGATTGTCAGGGGGAATCAACGGGAAGGAAAAAAGAAGGTAGATTATTCTATTTCCTCCTTTGGT
The DNA here is from genome assembly GCA_030864215.1 of Capsicum pubescens. Taxonomy (NCBI): domain Eukaryota; kingdom Viridiplantae; phylum Streptophyta; class Magnoliopsida; order Solanales; family Solanaceae; genus Capsicum; species Capsicum pubescens. The sequence continues at coordinate 5,330,049 of CM061541.1, read as the reverse complement.
AAGGATTGGCTTTTTGTTCAAGGGTATGTTAAAAACCATCGTCTTTTCTTTGTTTGTATCATCGAGACACCCGAAGGGCCGGCCATATGTACCTCGGGAGCCCCGGCCCATTCAAATCAAAATAGAACGAGCACCTACGACTAAGGGGAATGGAATGTCGACCACAGGGTGAGAGAATCTTATAATACGAGGGCTAGTGACTGGTCAAGTCATTAAACTTAGTCATTTTGATCAACATGGCTGCAAGTGGACTGGGTTTATGGGTTTAAACTGACTACGACCAAAGTCGTGGCTACTTCAACCAAAAAAAGGGCGACCCCCTATTCAATCCAGAAGAAGTACCTCACCTTACTTACGAAGAAGTTGTTGGAGCTGGGCTCCGAACTATGAGAGTTTGCTTTTTATCTTTCTCAGAGCGGTCTGATCAAATAGGGGATCAGACCACTCCTGGTGTTTTAACTAGTCATTAATGGTCGGCTTAATTAGTACCCTTTCGGTATGTGTTGCGAACACTTTCATTTTTAACCTCTCATCTTCTCTAGAGAAGCAAAACTCGAACGGATAGAACAGATGGTCCAACTACATAACTTTTTCTTTTTCATTACTTCCATGGTCGTGCCTCGTGGCACGGCAACACTCGTACTATTGAAATGGTTCGTCAGTAGAGATGTTCCCACAGGTGCCCTTTTTTCCAATGGTACTATAATTCCTATTCCTATCCCTTCATTCCCTCTTTTGGTCTATCTACATTCCAGGAAATTCATACGCTCCGCGGACGGAGCAAAAAATGGAGTTTTGGTCAGAGCAAGCCACCCTATTCTATTACCAGACATAATTGGGAGAAGCTCATCCGAAACTAGAGCTAGAAACGCTTTATTTCGTTTCGTTCCCGTTCTTCATTTCCTTCTTCTCGAATCCAAGGGGGACTTCTCATATTTAGAGTCTTTCTGCGGTGTGCTCCGTTTACTATTCTTTCGTACTTTCTTCTTTTTACCACGCGATAGGTCAGCGAAGCCAGAGCGGGCGCGGAGAAGGAAAAGCCAAACACTTCGGCCTAACGGGAATGAGCAACGACGAAATGAGAAGATGAGGTGCCTCGGGCACCCCCATTTAGAAAGAAGGGTAGAAGGTTTTGGGCCTGTAGCTTTCCCCGCCCCCCCCTTCGTCGAGCAGTGCTTGTGTGGAGGGTGCGCCACCTGAAATCGGGCTTGAAGCTCTCACCTTACCAACAAGCCGAGAGCTGATGCCTGTTGGTCACGACTACTATCAAAAAGCTCCTATGAAGATGAATATTTCACATGGAGGAGTGTGCATCTTTATGTTGGGTGTTCTTCTGTCGTGCGACCCGGCGGCTTATGTGCGACCTGTGGCCCACGCCACCTATTTGTTCAGGGCGGACGGCGTGAACTCTGATTCGATCCGGGTATTCAATCCCGCCGCTGAGATGCTCAGTTGACTCCTTAACCTTGATAGGAAGATGGCTTATTCAATAATTCGTGCATAAGGGTAAGGAACTTTGGATGAACTAATGCGAATGGGTGTAAGCCTCGCTGCTCGGAAACACCCAGTGCTGACCACACTGAGAGACACGAAAGCGCAGGTAACGCCAGTTGGCGAAGTGACATTAAGCATCCCTAGCGGTACGAAAAGAGGGGTCGTGATGATATCATCTATGTCCGTACCGCTCCTCGTGGAGTAGATCCCGCATCCAACCAAGTCTTTGACCAGGGAACGGGAGAATTCCCACTACCGCTGGCAGGACAGCCGGGCCGTGAGCGCGGTGGGAACGGGCTTCCCAAGAAGCCAGCCCGGGCCGGGGTCAACATAGAATGAAGGGGACGACCCTAATCTTGTGTTGGCTTTGCCAACTTATTGGGTTGCGGGCGGAGAAAAGCGGACGTGGGGACTCGGGTCGGGGCGCAACGTAACTAAGAGAGCCATTCCATTTAGGGTGAGACAAAATGGGCGGGCACGGGCGGTCTGGTGTTCGAGCCGATTGGTCAGACGACGACTACTTCACTTATTATTTTAGTATTAGCCGCCTATCCCGGAATGGAATGGGATGGAATAGAAAGAACGCGAAGCGCTAGCGCTACATGGTCGGTTTTTTTGGGGGGATAGGCTTGTGAAGAAGCAAGCATATCCCCGTCCCGACCGGCAGCTGCTAGGTTTCCCCATCTCTTCTAAACTTCCCCCGGTCTTCGGCCCGAGCTGTAAAAAGTTGCATTTTTGTTTGAGGAAACTTTGTCTTCTATTTGTTGTACCTAAATGTCACTTACCCTCTTTTGAGAATTTTGTTTCTCAACTTACAAGTTTGTGGAATTGTGATAATGAGTTTATGCTTTCCAAGTAGTGAATTGTGATGATGAGTTTATGCTTTCGAAGTAAGGTTCAATTCCCTTTAGAATATTTAGTCAATTCTATAATTGTTTGCTATTTAAGGTGAATGGGACCTGAAAATACCATTAAACCTAATTAAAATCTTGAAGAAACAATCAAGATGAAACCAAATTTTGGAGGTTTTCATTATATAAACTTTTTTTTTTGTGTGTGTGTGTGTTGGTTGGGGGTGGTGGTGGTGCTTGTGAATGATGGAGAAGAAGGCAGAATAAATGACGAATCTTTGGTAAGATTATAACCCCCCACATCCATTATTTTTTAGCATGGTCTTTCCCTTAGCCAAATGTCTCAATAATAACGTTGTTTGTTCGGATATATAATAGAAATAATCGATTTTAAAATAAATTTAGTAGTTAAAGTGAAATGTTTTTTGTAGAGGATAACTGATATAGAAAGGTCTGGTTATATTATCGTACCTTGATGTTAAAATTTATTAGTTTTACATTTGTTGAGAGAATGCAATTCATTTTCATAACATGTTAGAATCGGACTCATCTATATTCTTGGTTTACCTAATGTTGGATACCCGTCTCCACCCTACTCCGTCCTCCAAATTAATCAGGCTTGGGATGGAGTGATATACTGCATAGCTCAGATCAGTTGAGAAAACATGATATCATCTTCTTATTTTTATTTCAAATAATTCTCACCTCATGAACTACTGTTTTACTTGAATCAAGTTCTACGATCAATTTTCTTAACCACTCTTAACTGTTACACCAATTGTTCCCATCAATTAGCCTAATCCATTGGACAAATTAAAGGACAAGTTACTTTCTTGTCTTACCTAAAAAATATTAATTATTGAAAAGACTGTTTTTTTACACAAACTTAATTGTAGGGAAGAGAGACAGCACAATCTATTATGTGGATTTTTGCAACAGTATATATTTTCTTGGATTATTCTAATTGCATATATTCAACGTAAAAGTCTCTGTCTAAGCTTAATAATTGTTTTATTATTTTCTAAAATTAGTATAGTACGTACTTTAAATAATTGAGAGGATGGACCAATTATGCGCAAAAGAATTATGATCAATTACATTTTGGTATGTATTTGCATTTTCTTTTTCCTTTCCACTTACCCTTTTTTTTTCTTTTTTAATTACTTGTACAAACAAAAAGTCAAAGGTATTACGTGTTTAATGTAGAACTGAACATGGGGTGGGGATTTAATTATTAATGAATGCAATTTTTCTATACTTTGAAACAGAATTCGTATTTTTTTAATATGAAAAATGTATTCCATTAGCTAATAATATTAATAATGGCAAATTTGGATCATTTGGTTAACAATAGGGTCACAAATTAGATATGAAGTTAAGAAATAACATACTTATCCTATTAATTATGAGTTTCATAGCAACAGTTTCATAATTACATAATATAACAAGTTGTATTTTATATTTTTGCAAATTGTTTCTACAAAAATATAAATACATATGATTTTTAATGCCCTTAAGATCGATATGTATTTTGTATTTTTGCAAACTGTTGCTACAAAAATATAAATACATACAAATGCATATGCTACAAAATGTAATTTGATAAAAATGTTATTATTTTTTGTAATTTAATACTTAAGTATGCTACTTTATGTATTTTTTCCTTTTAGAATCGAAGGGTCAAGTTTCAAGTTTCAATTAAGCCAAATTTCAATTTCAATTGAATGGAATCTTCCATTAATCTTCAAGAATTCAATTTCAATTAACAATGGAGCAACCATTGTTGAAGAAAGAAGAAAGAAGAAAGAAGAATGAAAAACTTTAAATAAATAAAAATTATAAAACTTTAAATAATTATAAAATTAAGGGGTGTTTTGGCCAAAAAAAAAGTTTAAAACGTTTTTAGCACTGTTCAGGCGCTTAATGCGCGTGACTCACACTCAGTGTGCCAAGTGGCACATATATACCATTAAAATACGAAAAAAAAAGTCTGGGGATAATAGGACCCCCGCAAAGTTCAGTATGCTGGTAATTCGGTCAAACTTCAGATATTTTTAATAGTATTCTCCCATTATTAAACTCAGTAATTAACAAATTACAGCTCAAGAAACTTTGTGTTTATTGGTGTATTGATAAGATCAACACCTATTTTTTTAATGGGAATTATCCGTTAATTGTTCTGGTTAATTTAATTTCATGAACATGTATATATATATATAGTCAAATGTACATTATTTCAAACTCACATGCATAAATAAATAAATAAATAAATAATAAAATAAAATTAAAGAAAATCACCGATTTGCATGCGCTGTCAGTTGAAAGAAAACGGGTCGGGGGTTCTTCTCATGTGCTCCGCATGTGTCCGGTAAGCCGCCCAACCACTTGGCCAATGGGGATCCAACACGTGTAAACAACTTGCTCTCCGGAAAGGTCGACCTTGAACCTAATTCAACCTCAAAAATCATTATTTTTCCTTGCCAATCGTGGATATCGCGACTCTCCCAAATCTCCTTTTAGGCATTACATTAGCCCCTCCGTTCATCTAAGCTAATTAAGGAATGGACTCTGGGGGTTGAGGCGAACCTAGCATCTGAAGACCATAAGTGTACTACGAATGTGTGTTAGTACAACGGTTTCGCGCCATAGTTTAATGTTTTAGTAGAAAATGCTTTTGTTAAAACATTGTTAACTAGTGCAAAACCAATCAAGATATCCAAATAAATATAAATTAAACCAAAAAACAAGATTAGGTCACTTGTCGTTTGATGGCGTTAATCCTTGAGTACTGTTTGGGATTGAGGCTGCAAGTTTTAATTCAATTTGAGTCTTTTATAAGCATTTATTTTGAAAAAATGGCAATAACGTATAGTGATAACTTTAGTGCACCGGGCAATAAGAAAGGAATGGGAGCCTTGGAGTAACTGGTAAAGTTGCTACCATGTGATCAGGAGGTCACGGGTTCAAACCTTGAAAACAGCCTCTGACAGAAATGCTAGGTAAGGCTGCGTACGATACACCCTCGTGGTGGGGCCCTTTCCTGGACACTGCGCATAGCGATAGCTTTAGTGCACCGAGCAATAAGAAGCACAACGAACAGGAGTGAAACTCGGGACATTCTACTCGGAGAGAAGCGCAAGGTTGAGCATTGGACTAGTTAATTAAATCAACTTTTGTGCTTCAGGGTGCACAATTAAATATTTAATTTTATTCAGATATATACATATACATATACACAATTTTTTTGAAGTTACCTGATGCACGTGCACCCCAATCCTCAAACGTGAGTCTACCTCTGTTTCGGGGTGGGTGGGGGGAGGGAGGGGTTCTAAAAGCTCTCCAGTGTATTGCTGAACGTTCGGCTGTGAGCAGTGGCGGAGCCAGGATTTTCACCAAGAGGGTTCACAAGTGAACATACGAACTAACCGAAGGAAGTTCGACATCTACAATATATACATAAAAAATAATTTTAATCATGTTTATATAATAAAATTTTCCATCGAAGGGGGTTCGGATGAACCTCCTAAATTAAGTGTAGCTCCGCTCCTGGCCATGAGAGGATGGATATAATTCAACTCGGATAAAGTAAAAGGACTGGAAAAAAAGGCTCTATTGAATATAAGGAGATATATAATAACTTATTCTTCGAATGAATATAAGATATTCTAACAACCCAATGAGTATATGACAGACGCATGCATTCTATATATACACACATTTACACTTTAGTTTATGATTTAATAATAATAAATTAATATATTTTAATATATATAAACATCGAGTGCAGATAAAATTTTATCGATTCTATAATTTTCGAACTAAAAGATCTGAACTCTGAAGTGCAGTTAACATAAATTGAGAGTTGTACTTGTTTTTTTTAAGAGGGAGTAGTAAATGCTTCTTATTTCGAAACCATCAAATATTTAAATACTGTAAACTTCTTTTTTTTTTTTAGAAAGGCAATAAAGAATCCACGTAGTAAACGTACATTTGAACCTTTTTTGTCACAGGATACCTTCCAACATTATAATAGTAATATATTGTTGTTATTACAGACGCACAACGAAGATTCTAAAGTTGTCACCGCTGGTCACTTCTACTATTTATATTTTATGTTCAGTGACGTAAATTATAAGTATACAATTAATAAAAGAATATGATAATTTAGGAGTGTTAGAGTTTGTGATCCGAATTTTATTGATCCGGTTCTGAAAAAATTGCGGTGCGATCCATGTTGGTAATTTAGCTGTTGTTTTTTTACCCATCCTTATCCTAAGATGAAAGTTCAGTCAACGAATCAACTAAGCTATTAATTTTTTCTTCGTATTCAGTTGATTTTTATTCAAGTTTTGGGAATGAAAGGAATTCTATTAAAAGTATTGTCTTTAAATATAAACCATGCAACATACAATTCTAACTAATCAAACTTTACCGGGTGAAAAAATGGTGTGGCCCAGTGGTTCAATAAAGTTGGGTTGAGCACAATGAGGTCGAGATAAATACTGGGTGATTTCTTCTTAGCTGTTAATCTTGATAGCCGTAAAATTAATCGAGATATGTATAAACTGATCTAAACATCACGCTTATAAAAAAATAATTAAAAAAAAAAGGTGACTATTTTTGCTGCAACAAGCCCAGGAAGGCAAGGACCACTACAAGTGAAGGAGTAGTTCACTAGTTGGGACCAACCACTATTCTTTTTTAAAAAAAAAATTATTTTAATGTCTTACAAGTAACAAAAATGTCATCAATTTCTTAAACTATAATTAGATACCTTTCTTTAATGTTACGATTGTTTCGTTTTGATTTTAGTGTTGGAAAACCATCCTAACTAATGGATTAATTATGCACTAATCCATCATTAAAGATTTTGGTTTAACTGATCCCATCTTTGGTCAATGTCACATTAATTAACGACTATATATAATCATGATACGAAACGCCAACTATAATCATCATTATCTTTTTTGGATATAATTTTTAATTGAATTTTTTTTATATTAAAATAAAAAAAATGATATTTGAATAATTTTTAAAATGAAAAACTAATCAAAACAAAGAAAAAAATAAATCATGTACATCACCTGCAACTTAATCAAAATACATTAACTAAGAAGTTGAGTTAGTAAAGCATAACTCTGCTCATAATTCATAATAAAAAGGGAGAAAGTCAGGAGTATATCTAAATTTTGACGAAATTTGTTGTAACATGTCATAATTTTGCAGGGGTCCTATGACCCCCCTCGATTATTATTGTATTTCTGTAGCATATATTGGTCCAGCTGGACCACTTCAGACCCTTACGCGGTCAGTGTGCGTGTACTCATCCAGTGGTCCAGCTGGATAAATATATGTCACAGAAATACGGTAATAAATAGTCGAGAGAGGTCATAGGACTGTCTCAAAGTTGAGGCATGTTACAATAAATTTTTTCAAAATTTAGATACATTTTTAATCTTTTTTCCTAATATAAAATGTGTCATGGAACTTGCTTGTAACTTTCAATCACTTAATTATTAGTATTGATTAATATAGATTTTTACCTTATTTAACTATTTAATCAATAGCGATTCAATCACTTAATTATTAGTATTGATTAATACAGATTTTTACCTTATTTAACTATTTAATCAATAGCGATTCAATCACTTAATTATTAGTATTGATTAATATAGATTTTTACCTTATTTAACTATTTAATCAATAGCGATTCAATCACTTAATTATTATTAGTATTGATTAATATAGATTTTTACCTTATTTATCTATTTAATCAATAGCGATTCAATCACTTAATTATTAGTATTGATTAATATAGATTTTTACCTTATTTAACTATTTAATCAATAGCGATTATAAATATTGAGTGCACGTAAATATTTACCTGATTTACGGTGTAAAATCTGAAAAGTACTCCCTTCCTTAAAAAATTGAACGGAGGGAGTATTTTATTCCTCAAAAAAAGGGAAAAAGATAAAATAAAATTACCTTAAATATTCATTAATGTGCTAGTATAAGAAATTAAGATAAGGATAAAGACTTTAAATTATCATGTTAACCTTGAAAGATCCAGACTCTACTTAGATAGAATTCTCCGACTTGGTTCCGGGATGGTGGTACAGTCAATATCAGTAAACTTTGCCTCCGTGGCTTCGTCTAGAGAGTTGTGCCTTGAAGCCCGTATTGAAGAAAAAAGGGCGTATTTTTTGCACAATTAGAACTTCTAGACACATGGGTTTATTTGTATTGGACAGGCCCCTTGCCTGGGTAAATTATTACCATACAGTCAGAAATTCTACCTCGGTTGGTGCTTCGGTTCGGTTTACCGACTTAAGCTTGTTCCGATATTATTTACGTGGTCTGGTAGGCTGAGCGGCGTACCCCAGCCTGTGAGATCCTGTCAATGGTATCAGAGCCTAGAAACTTTCATGGTAAATATACTAGAGATGGTGAAAAACGACTGGTAAGAACATAAAACTTAAAATCATGGATATGGGAGAAGTTAGTACGAAAAGTACTAAACTTGAAGAGGTAGATTTACCTCAAAATATGGATCTTCTGAATAAATGGACAATTCCAAAGGTAGAATTAAAAACTATCTATGAATATGGGTTTTTTGATAAAATTAAGCACAAGCAAATTATAAAAACTACAGAGCAATCTCTTGCCTTAAATGCCAATGAACAAACTATTCAATTACTGAATAAACATGATATTGATATGTTTAAACGCAATTTTAATTATATGCATATTGGCTTAGTCCAAATCGCCTTCCGACCTTTGACTTTAAAAGGTCTACCAGAAACCTTTTTGGCAGCTCTAAGAGATGCTAGAAATTTAAATTTTCGAAAATCTCTTATGGGTTCTGTTGAATCAACTCTGGCTTATGGCCCTGTTTACTTTAATACTCAGCCTAATCTGTTATTATCTTTAACTGATGTTAATATTCTTCATGCTTTAACTCTGAATATTAAAACTCATGGCTACAATTATGCTCCTGGATCTGAGCTTATTGGTTTATCTTACCGCATATATTATCGATTATTATCTACCTTAAATCCTCGTTGTAAATTAATGGATGATAATTCTGATTGTACTCTACTTATTGAGACCAATTTTATTAAATCCAAAATAACTACTCGAAGACCAATTCGGTGGGATGAAATAGATTTCCCTCAGACTTGGGTCTTAAACTCTGTTACTTCCTTCAAACAATTAGCTGAAGAAGCAACAAATTCCGAGTTAACACATGTAACTCAAAATTCAGATGGACAGATTTGTCTACAATTTGACAATAGTCTTCCTGTATATCGGAACTCTTTCCATATTTCAAGAAAACTTCCCCAAATTCAGCATATATCTCCAATTGAACCTACTACACCGCCAGTTTATGGTCCAGCTAGGAAACACGCTGCATCTTTACATACTTTAGATTCTACTGAAACTCATTCTATGCCTAGACACGTGGAACAAATTAAAATTAATCCTAAAACAAATATTGTTCAAGATATTGATAATGATAAACCAACTCCTTCCGAGATGGAATTTGATATAAACTCTGTTTAATTATGTCAAGACAAGTCCTTGATTTTAGTCCTGGCTCACAGGCCAGAAAATATATTCAGAAAGAATTTTTCTCTAAAAAATGGTTAACTTTTAGAAATTGGTTTTTTGAAACTTACTCTAGAGATGAATTACGGAATATTTCTGAGGAATTTTATGAGATGTGTACACTACATAATCAGATTATCTTTTTCGTTCCATGGTTCATGTCTGCATATTTGCCTTCATACATCAAATTAATTGAGAGATCCTACCAACATCCTGACGGTACGACTACTCAATCTCATTATCCTCCACAGTCTTCTTTTATTTTACCAAATAATACTGGATTAACCTTCTCCGCTTTTCAGAAATTCATTAGTGATGATATTGGTCGAGTCACGGTTTCTGAAATAAATAATCTTATTTCTCAAAACAATTATTTAAGTCTTTATGTTAAAGTTCTTGGGGAACATATTAGTTCTCTTGATTCAAAACTAGATGAACTCGTTCAGCTAGTCAATAAACTCAGTGCCCAAAAGGACTCTTCAAATATTGCTTCAACTTCTGAAACACCCAAAACCGATGATAACTTCATCTTCTCTAAACCAGGAATCCAACGACCTCTAGAGATAGAAGGTTTTACTACCACCTCATCCCTCGAACGACTCGAAACTCTTTTGGATAAAAAATTCTCTACTTTAAAACTCCAACCACTAGACATGTCTGATGAGCATGTTCAAACTATTGAGTCAAACTTTGCTGACAATATCGACTCCGCCGAAAATACGGGCGAAGTTCTCGCCACTGAACTTAATAAACTCAGGGGAATAATGAAAAAACAACCAGGCAATCGGTATGCCGATATTCCTCGCATGTCTACCTCTTATTATCCTCGTCCCACTCCTCAAGACGTTCTGATAGAGGAAAGGGATTGGAATATTACAAACACTTCTTATAACGGTGAAGCCATTTATGAATGGAATATTGATGGCCTATCCGACAGACAAATCTCGATTTTAATCCATCGTATGTCTATGTACTCTACAATTTGTACAGCTACACGAGCTACGGCTCGAGATAGATCCGATCAAACAATCTGTAAAATGATTGTTGCTGGATTCACCGGCCAACTTCGTGGCTGGTGGGATAATTTCTTGACTAATACAGAACGAGAAGCCATCTACAACGCCACAAACCCCACTGCAGGCATTGATAACCTTGGCCGAACTCTTGCGGCAGGAAGATCAGATGCCGTTTATACCCTTATGCTAACCATTATCGAACATTTTGGTGGAAGATTTACAAACCACCATGAAAACATTAGAACTCTTCTTAATGGTTTAAGATGTCGCCATCTTGGCGAGTTTCGTTGGTATAAAGATACCTTTCTTAGTCGGGTTATGGATTTACCCGAAAGTAAATACGAACACTGGAAAGCCAAATTTATTGATGGTCTTCCCCCCTTATTTGCTGAACGTGTTCGAAAAACTCTTCGAGGAACCTATGGCGAGATCCCATATAAGGACAAGACCTATGGTCAACTAATCGTAGCCTGTACTCAAGAAGGGTTAGCCCTTTGTAATGAGTTAAAATTGGCTAGACAGATCAAGCTTGATAAACTCAGAGAGAGATCTCAATTAGGTGACTTCTGTGAACAATTTGGCATGGAAAAACCATCGCCTCAAAAACCCAATGAATCTTCTAAATATCAATACAAATCCAAGCATCCTCGACGAAGGAGTAAGGAAGAGCGAGAAGCTCGCAAGACATTCCGAAAATCCACTAGATTTTCAAAAAATTATTCCAAACGCCCCTTATCAAAAATTAAGTGTTATAAGTGCAACCAATATGGTCATATAGCCCCCAACTGCAAATTGCAAAAATTAAAAAGTTTGAATCTTTCAGATGAAGTTCATGATGAAGTCTATAATTTATTATATACTTCCGGTTCTGAAAATGATTATGCTTCTGAAGATGACATAGAATTACTTGATATCAATATAGAACAGAATAATGATAAATGTGCTGATTGTGATAATCCTACGTGTAATTGCGATGAAACTATGTATAAACTCCAAGCTCAATTTGAAGAGCTTGACTTTAATCTTAAAACACTTACAGCTGAAAATGTTTTAGAGTTATTAAAAGATGTCACGGATGAAAAACTTCGTGAAAAAATTCTTAATTTTGCTACTCAAAAAAATTCGTCTTCTTCCACCTCTACTAATACAGTGAAAGACGATTTTGAAAATCAGCCTTTTACCTATTCCTTAGCTGAAGTTAATCGCAGATTAGCTCTGAGCAAAACTCCTGGTCAAGATACCACTCTTAACGATTTAAAAATCGAAGTTGAAAAACTTAAAAAGGAAATTGTTTCTTTAAAACAAAATCAGCTGATTAATGATCATCGCCTTTCAAAACTTGAAGGAAAGGAAATTGTTTCAAATCCAACTTCTTCAGAGATGGAAAGAGGACCTGATGATCCTTTGCAACTTGAAAAATTGCATGTAGAAACCCCCTATAATGATTCTTTCTTAAGCATGCTGCAAATTGTCACTGCACATAAATGGTATATTAATTGTACCATTTTAATAAACAAAGAATTCTTTTTTACTAATGTCGCCATGATTGACAGTGGGGCAGACGTTAGTTGTATCCAAGAGGGATTGATTCCCACTAAGTACTTTGAAAAAACCACTCACTTGGTAAAATCTGCAACGGGCCATTCTTTGGACATTAATTATAAATTACCTCATGCTCATATTTGTCGTGATAAAATTTGTATTCCTCACTTCTTCTTCTTAGTTAAAAATCAAATATATCCTCCAATTATTTTAGGAACTCCTTTTATAAATGCTATATATCCTTATACTCATATTGATGCTAATGGCTTCCGAGCTACTTATAAAAATCAACCTATTTCTTATCCTTTTGTTACTCAACCTATCACACGTGATATTAATGCTCTTATTAACATAAAACAAAATCAGCTCAATTTCCTGCAATTAGAAATAATGAGTATTAATATTTCTGATACGTTAAAACCTGTTAAAATACAAGAAAAAATAAGAACCATTTCTTCTCAATTAATAACTGATATATGTGCCGATCATCCAAATGCCTTTTGGAATCGTAAAAAACACATTGTTTCTCTTCCTTATGAAGAAGGCTTCACTGAAGACAAAATTCCAACCAAATCTCGACCCTGTCAGATGAACGCCGAACTGGTTGAATTCTGCAAAAGAGAGATTGATAGTCTCTTACAGAAGGGTCTCATCAAACCCTCGAAGTCTCCCTGGTCTTGCACTGCTTTTTATGTCAATAACGCTGCAGAAAAAGAAAGAGGTGTACCTCGATTAGTTATTAATTATAAACCCTTGAATAAAGTTCTGCAATGGATTCGGTATCCAATTCCTAATAAAAGAGATTTACTCTCTAGATTATATGATGCTAACATATTTTCTAAATTTGATTTAAAATCTGGTTATTGGCAAATACAGGTTGATAAAACTCATACTTATAAAACTGCTTTTAATGTGCCTTTTGGGCAATACGAATGGAACGTCATGCCCTTCGGATTAAAAAATGCCCCATCCGAATTCCAGAAAATCATGAATGATATTTTTAATCCTTATATGGATTTTATTATTGTCTATATAGATGATATTCTTGTTTTTTCCAAAACGTTGGAGAATCACTTTAAACATCTGCATATATTCAAACAGGTCATTGTTCAGAATGGCTTAGTTATTTCTAAACCCAAGATGCATTTATTTCAGACTAATGTACGATTTCTTGGGCATAATATTTGTCAAGGTTCTATTGAACCCATCCAGCGAGTTTTAGAATTCGCAACTAAATTCCCAGATGAGATTACTGATAAAAAACAACTCCAGCGATTTCTTGGTAGTCTCAACTATATTTCTCCTTTCTATAAAAATCTATCTAGAGACTTAGCTCCTCTGTATGATAGATTGAAAAAGGATCAAAAAACTCCGTGGACTAAAACCCACACTGATTTGGTCAAATTGATTAAAGATCGTGTACAATCACTCCCTTGTACTTCTCTTGCTAATCCAAATTGGCAAAAAATTATTGAGACAGATGCTTCCAATATTGGATACGGAGGGATACTTAAACAAATTAACCCCCATACAAAAACCGAATGTTTAATCCGTTTTTATTCTGGTAAGTGGACTGATAGTCAGAAAAAATATGCTACTGTCGCTCATGAAATGCTAACTATTGTTAAATGTGTACTGAAATTCCAAGATGATCTGTATAATCAAAAATTCATTATTAGAACTGATGCTCAATCTGTTAAATTTATGTTTGACAAAGATTTTAAACACGATGCTTCTAAACTAATATTTGCCAGATGGCAGGCACAATTAGCCCCATTTGATTTCGAAATTCAGTATAAAAAGGGCAGTGAGAATTCATTACCTGATTTCTTATCACGAGAATATTTAACATGAATTACAAAGCTTTCCTTGATGAAAAAACTATTATAACAATTCTTAAATGTATTCCTTTACCTAAAGACGCTCAAAGACTAATTCTAGAAGCTCTTATTATCCAGCATGTTCAAAACGCCTATTGGTGGTTTGAACTTATTAACAATGAACAATGGTGGTATGATTGGCTTGACATTGATACTGATGATCACTGATATCTCTGCAGAATGGCAGATCCTCCCTGGCAAATGGCCAGAGGACGTGGCCGTGGTCGAAATCAAAACTCTGCATATTTGCATCATGGAGGAAGAACTAATCCTTCCTATCCACGAAGTACTGCTCGATCAAACACTGCTTATAGCACTTCCAGTTCTAATTTTCCGGTCCTAAGGCAAGGAAATAGGACTCTAGTAAATTCCAGAATATCTCAGGATGAAGCATCTTCATCACAGACACAAACTCCGAATATTAATCTAGAAGATATTCCTGAAACTCACCCTTTATATGAACAGATAAAGGCATATTTATCTGAACAAAAGAAACCAGCAAATTCTTTTGCTTCTATTGTGAATGAAAATTCTGAAGATAAACCGTCATATGAGAAACTCGAAGCCAGAGAACTCGTAGTCTATCTTGAAAATCAGCATATTCCAGCAAATGAAAACTCTGAAGAAGCATGGCGAACATTGCAAAATTATTTAACGGCTCACGTCTACGTAGCAGGAGAATCTTACAAAACACGAACTTATTATGAACAAATTCTGATTCATACTGCTAGTGCTACCTTTGAGCACAGCCCATTGGGCGAATCAACTCCTGGAGTACATGGCTACTCAAAACTTGTTATTAAAAAACTTATTCCCATTGAAGAATGGGGTATTTCTTCAATGACGCTCAGAAATCTGCCTATGGGACCTCAAGGCCAAACCATTGCTAACTTTACCTATTGGGACTACATAAAGGCTTTCTCCCATGTGTTATATTACAATAACTATAAACACAAACATACATGGTTTATAAAAATATGTTCGAAAGTCTTTGAAAAACCCATTCCAAATTGGTTTATCCAGTGGTGGACTAATCATGGCCCATCTATTAAAATTCTTCCCTCTGAATATTTATCTCTCTATCATGCTTGGAAAAAATCCTCACCTTTCTTAACAGAAGTATATCTTTCCGAGCATATCTGCAAACTCGACACTATTGATCAAATGTATTTCTATATCGAATTCTCCATCCCTTGGATACATCGTTGGTCAATTGAAATTGGATACGATTCACAGCAAATCCCAGCTATTTACCGTACTTTCTACTGTAACTTCTGGGATAAGTTACTCCGAATCGATCCTGCGACCAAACTCCCTTACGGTCATGACCAAAGAGAAGAAATTAATCAAAAAATCTCCTTATATGAAAAGGCCCCTAAAAAATCTATCTTAATTGAGGATAAATCCATCAATTATGTTTCTAGAAGAATCTCTGCTCATGATGGAAATAAACTCCAACTTATCGAAGAATATTTGGCCGAGGTTCGAGATAAATTGCTCCTCACCGTCGAACAAACTTCAGATACGTCTATGAATAGCACGGAGCAGAACTCTGATGATCTCATCACTGATTCTCAGCCACCAGAAACTCTAAATTCAGAAGAAGTATTAGCCAACGCTGAAGAATTCTTGAAATGGGATAGCAAGAAAAAATCTAGAAATCCTTTGTAAACACTGTTCAGTTACTGTTCAAAAACACTGTTGTAATAGTACTGTGCACAGGACCCACATATTACTGTGCAAGATTCCTTTTCTTTTCTATATAAGGAGCCTCATTTGTAGTAAAGAGGCATCAAGTTTTTCTTTTAAAGTTTAAATTCTCTCTCTCTCTCTATCATATGTAAGAAACCTCCAGCTACATAAATAAAGAAAGTTTCTTCTACTATTCCGACGCCGGCTGTCAAGGTACATATTTAACTTTTAAGTTTGTAAGTTTTTTCTATATTTCCCAGATCTACGCCGAGACCCATGTCCGGCTAACTTCTTTTATGTTCTTACTAGTCTTCTAACCTCTCAAGGCATGTTAACCTTGAAAGATCCAGACTCTACTTAGATAGAATTCTCCGACTTGGTTCCGGGATGGTGGTACAGTCAATATCAGTAAACTTTGCCTCCGTGGCTTCGTCTAGAGAGTTGTGCCTTTGAAGCCCGTATTGAAGAAAAAAGGGCGTATTTTTTGCACAATTAGAACTTCTAGACACATGGGTTTATTTGTATTGGACAGGCCCCTTGCCTGGGTAAATTATTACCATACAGTCAGAAATTCTACCTCGGTTGGTGCTTCGGTTCGGTTTACCGACTTAAGCTTGTTCCGATATTATTTACGTGGTCTGGTAGGCTGAGCGGCGTACCCCAGCCTGTGAGATCCTGTCAATGCCTCCGTGGCTTCGTCTAGAGAGTTGTGCCTTTGAAGCCCGTATTGAAGAAAAAAGGGCGTATTTTTTGCACAATTAGAACTTCTAGACACATGGGTTTATTTGTATTGGACAGGCCCCTTGCCTGGGTAAATTATTACCATACAGTCAGAAATTCTACCTCGGTTGGTGCTTCGGTTCACGTAAATAATATCGGAACAAGCTTAAGTCGGTAAACCGAACCGAAGCACCAACCGAGGTAGAATTTCTGACTGTATGGTAATAATTTACCCAGGCAAGGGGCCTGTCCAATACAAATAAACCCATGTGTCTAGAAGTTCTAATTGTGCAAAAAATACGCCCTTTTTTTCTTCAATACGGGCTTCAAAGGCACAACTCTCTAGACGAAGCCACGGAGGCAAAGTTTACTGATATTGACTGTACCACCATCCCGGAACCAAGTCGGAGAATTCTATCTAAGTAGAGTCTGGATCTTTCAAGGTTAACATGCCTTGAGAGGTTAGAAGACTAGTAAGAACATAAAAGAAGTTAGCCGGACATGGGTCTCGGCGTAGATCTGGGAAATATAGAAAAAACTTACAAACTTAAAAGTTAAATATGTACCTTGACAGCCGGCGTCGGAATAGTAGAAGAAACTTTCTTTATTTATGTAGCTGGAGGTTTCTTACATATGATAGAGAGAGAGAGAGAATTTAAACTTTAAAAGAAAAACTTGATGCCTCTTTACTACAAATGAGGCTCCTTATATAGAAAAGAAAAGGAATCTTGCACAGTAATATGTGGGTCCTGTGCACAGTACTATTACAACAGTGTTTTTGAACAGTAACTGAACAGTGTTTACAAAGGATTTCTAGATTTTTTCTTGCTATCCCATTTCAAGAATTCTTCAGCGTTGGCTAATACTTCTTCTGAATTTAGAGTTTCTGGTGGCTGAGAATCAGTGATGAGATCATCAGAGTTCTGCTCCGTGCTATTCATAGACGTATCTGAAGTTTGTTCGACGGTGAGGAGCAATTTATCTCGAACCTCGGCCAAATATTCTTCGATAAGTTGGAGTTTATTTCCATCATGAGCAGAGATTCTTCTAGAAACATAATTGATGGATTTATCCTCAATTAAGATAGATTTTTTAGGGGCCTTTTCATATAAGGAGATTTTTTGATTAATTTCTTCTCTTTGGTCATGACCGTAAGGGAGTTTGGTCGCAGGATCGATTCGGAGTAACTTATCCCAGAAGTTACAGTAGAAAGTACGGTAAATAGCTGGGATTTGCTGTGAATCGTATCCAATTTCAATTGACCAACGATGTATCCAAGGGATGGAGAATTCGATATAGAAATACATTTGATCAATAGTGTCGAGTTTGCAGATATGCTCGGAAAGATATACTTCTGTTAAGAAAGGTGAGGATTTTTTCCAAGCATGATAGAGAGATAAATATTCAGAGGGAAGAATTTTAATAGATGGGCCATGATTAGTCCACCACTGGATAAACCAATTTGGAATGGGTTTTTCAAAGACTTTCGAACATATTTTTATAAACCATGTATGTTTGTGTTTATAGTTATTGTAATATAACACATGGGAGAAAGCCTTTATGTAGTCCCAATAGGTAAAGTTAGCAATGGTTTGGCCTTGAGGTCCCATAGGCAGATTTCTGAGCGTCATTGAAGAAATACCCCATTCTTCAATGGGAATAAGTTTTTTAATAACAAGTTTTGAGTAGCCATGTACTCCAGGAGTTGATTCGCCCAATGGGCTGTGCTCAAAGGTAGCACTAGCAGTATGAATCAGAATTTGTTCATAATAAGTTCGTGTTTTGTAAGATTCTCCTGCTACGTAGACGTGAGCCGTTAAATAATTTTGCAATGTTCGCCATGCTTCTTCAGAGTTTTCATTTGCTGGAATATGCTGGTTTTCAAGATAGACTACGAGTTCTCTGGCTTCGAGTTTCTCATATGACGGTTTATCTTCAGAATTTTCATTCACAATAGAAGCAAAAGAATTTGCTGGTTTCTTTTGTTCAGATAAATATGCCTTTATCTGTTCATATAAAGGGTGAGTTTCAGGAATATCTTCTAGATTAATATTCGGAGTTTGTGTCTGTGATGAAGATGCTTCATCCTGAGATATTCTGGAATTTACTAGAGTCCTATTTCCTTGCCTTAGGACCGAAAAATTAGAACTGGAAGTGCTATAAGCAGTGTTTGATCGAGCAGTACTTCGTGGATAGGAAGGATTAGTTCTTCCTCCATGATGCAAATATGCAGAGTTTTGATTTCGACCACGGCCACGTCCTCTGGCCATTTGCCAGGGAGGATCTGCCATTCTGCAGAGATATCAGTGATCATCAGTATCAATGTCAAGCCAATCATACCACCATTGTTCATTGTTAATAAGTTCAAACCACCAATAGGCGTTTTGAACATGCTGGATAATAAGAGCTTCTAGAATTAGTCTTTGAGCGTCTTTAGGTAAAGGAATACATTTAAGAATTGTTATAATAGTTTTTTCATCAAGGAAAGCTTTGTAATTCATGTTAAATATTCTCGTGATAAGAAATCAGGTAATGAATTCTCACTGCCCTTTTTATACTGAATTTCGAAATCAAATGGGGCTAATTGTGCCTGCCATCTGGCAAATATTAGTTTAGAAGCATCGTGTTTAAAATCTTTGTCAAACATAAATTTAACAGATTGAGCATCAGTTCTAATAATGAATTTTTGATTATACAGATCATCTTGGAATTTCAGTACACATTTAACAATAGTTAGCATTTCATGAGCGACAGTAGCATATTTTTTCTGACTATCAGTCCACTTACCAGAATAAAAACGGATTAAACATTCGGTTTTTGTATGGGGGTTAATTTGTTTAAGTATCCCTCCGTATCCAATATTGGAAGCATCTGTCTCAATAATTTTTTGCCAATTTGGATTAGCAAGAGAAGTACAAGGGAGTGATTGTACACGATCTTTAATCAATTTGACCAAATCAGTGTGGGTTTTAGTCCACGGAGTTTTTTGATCCTTTTTCAATCTATCATACAGAGGAGCTAAGTCTCTAGATAGATTTTTATAGAAAGGAGAAATATAGTTGAGACTACCAAGAAATCGCTGGAGTTGTTTTTTATCAGTAATCTCATCTGGGAATTTAGTTGCGAATTCTAAAACTCGCTGGATGGGTTCAATAGAACCTTGACAAATATTATGCCCAAGAAATCGTACATTAGTCTGAAATAAATGCATCTTGGGTTTAGAAATAACTAAGCCATTCTGAACAATGACCTGTTTGAATATATGCAGATGTTTAAAGTGATTCTCCAACGTTTTGGAAAAAACAAGAATATCATCTATATAGACAATAATAAAATCCATATAAGGATTAAAAATATCATTCATGATTTTCTGGAATTCGGATGGGGCATTTTTTAATCCGAAGGGCATGACGTTCCATTCGTATTGCCCAAAAGGCACATTAAAAGCAGTTTTATAAGTATGAGTTTTATCAACCTGTATTTGCCAATAACCAGATTTTAAATCAAATTTAGAAAATATGTTAGCATCATATAATCTAGAGAGTAAATCTCTTTTATTAGGAATTGGATACCGAATCCATTGCAGAACTTTATTCAAGGGTTTATAATTAATAACTAATCGAGGTACACCTCTTTCTTTTTCTGCAGCGTTATTGACATAAAAAGCAGTGCAAGACCAGGGAGACTTCGAGGGTTTGATGAGACCCTTCTGTAAGAGACTATCAATCTCTCTTTTGCAGAATTCAACCAGTTCGGCGTTCATCTGACAGGGTCGAGATTTGGTTGGAATTTTGTCTTCAGTGAAGCCTTCTTCATAAGGAAGAGAAACAATGTGTTTTTTTACGATTCCAAAAGGCATTTGGATGATCGGCACATATATCAGTTATTAATTGAGAAGAAATGGTTCTTATTTTTTCTTGTATTTTAACAGGTTTTAACGTATCAGAAATATTAATACTCATTATTTCTAATTGCAGGAAATTGAGCTGATTTTGTTTTATGTTAATAAGAGCATTAATATCACGTGTGATAGGTTGAGTAACAAAAGGATAAGAAATAGGTTGATTTTTATAAGTAGCTCGGAAGCCATTAGCATCAATATGAGTATAAGGATATATAGCATTTATAAAAGGAGTTCCTAAAATAATTGGAGGATATATTTGATTTTTAACTAAGAAGAAGAAGTGAGGAATACAAATTTTATCACGACAAATATGAGCATGAGGTAATTTATAATTAATGTCCAAAGAATGGCCCGTTGCAGATTTTACCAAGTGAGTGGTTTTTTCAAAGTACTTAGTGGGAATCAATCCCTCTTGGATACAACTAACGTCTGCCCCACTGTCAATCATGGCGACATTAGTAAAAAAGAATTCTTTGTTTATTAAAATGGTACAATTAATATACCATTTATGTGCAGTGACAATTTGCAGCATGCTTAAGAAAGAATCATTATAGGGGGTTTCTACATGCAATTTTTCAAGTTGCAAAGGATCATCAGGTCCTCTTTCCATCTCTGAAGAAGTTGGATTTGAAACAATTTCCTTTCCTTCAAGTTTTGAAAGGCGATGATCATTAATCAGCTGATTTTGTTTTAAAGAAACAATTTCCTTTTTAAGTTTTTCAACTTCGATTTTTAAATCGTTAAGAGTGGTATCTTGACCAGGAGTTTTGCTCAGAGCTAATCTGCGATTAACTTCAGCTAAGGAATAGGTAAAAGGCTGATTTTCAAAATCGTCTTTCACTGTATTAGTAGAGGTGGAAGAAGACGAATTTTTTGAGTAGCAAAATTAAGAATTTTTTCACGAAGTTTTTCATCCGTGACATCTTTTAATAACTCTAAAACATTTTCAGCTGTAAGTGTTTTAAGATTAAAGTCAAGCTCTTCAAATTGAGCTTGGAGTTTATACATAGTTTCATCGCAATTACACGTAGGATTATCACAATCAGCACATTTATCATTATTCTGTTCTATATTGCTATCAAGTAATTCTATGTCATCTTCAGAAGCATAATCATTTTCAGAACCGGAAGTATATAATAAATTATAGACTTCATCATGAACTTCATCTGAAAGATTCAAACTTTTTAATTTTTGCAATTTGCAGTTGGGGGCTATATGACCATATTGGTTGCACTTATAACACTTAATTTTTGATAAGGGGCGTTTGGAATAATTTTTTGAAAATCTAGTGGATTTTCGGAATGTCTTGCGAGCTTCTCGCTCTTCCTTACTCCTTCGTCGAGGATGCTTGGATTTGTATTGATATTTAGAAGATTCATTGGGTTTTTGAGGCGATGGTTTTTCCATGCCAAATTGTTCACAGAAGTCACCTAATTGAGATCTCTCTCTGAGTTTATCAAGCTTGATCTGTCTAGCCAATTTTAACTCATTACAAAGGGCTAACCCTTCTTGAGTACAGGCTACGATTAGTTGACCATAGGTCTTGTCCTTATATGGGATCTCGCCATAGGTTCCTCGAAGAGTTTTTCGAACACGTTCAGCAAATAAGGGGGGAAGACCATCAATAAATTTGGCTTTCCAGTGTTCGTATTTACTTTCGGGTAAATCCATAACCCGACTAAGAAAGGTATCTTTATACCAACGAAACTCGCCAAGAT